>JALAZF010000044.1:9280000-10530000 GCA_022829125.1 Lathyrus tuberosus | reverse complement strand
TGGCTCTTTGTGTGGCTGAATCTCTTTCTGCTTGTGCTCAAGGAGCCTTGCTAGTTCAATCGGTAATTCACAATCTTCCTCACTATTTTCTTTGGCTTGGTTAATTGGAATCCCAGAATTACAATGGATGTTTGCTATGTTGTTATTAATGCATTTATTAGTTCTGCATGTTTATGAATATGTTTAGAATGAGCTATTTTGAAAAAAATAAAAGAAACTTTTTCCATTTGTTTGTGAAAAAGTAAAATAAAGAAAGAAAATAGAGCGTGATTTTGAATGCAAAAAACTTTTATTTATTGATCACATAATATTGCAAAAGCGTGAGGCCCTTTACAAGCTATTCACTCGTCTCGGGCGAGGAGGGGAGAATGAGAAAGCAAAATGCATTACATGTTTGTTGGAAAAACCACAAGAATCACGGTAGATGTCCAATTGTTGAGCTTGAAACCTGGTGGAAACTTCCGCACAAAGCTTGAAAACGGGTTACTAGGACCAGCATCATCAATGGCTGCCACGATGTCACCCTTCTAAAAACCCGCACTGCTGAACTTGATCATGTTGCATTGCTTCATACCATGTGAATTAGACTGTCGACCAGGATGATAACCCAATCCAAATCGATTATGCTTTTCAACCACATCAATCACATACCCCTAGCCCGATAAGGCACCTTTCTCGACGGTCTCTTTAGCACTCTTGGCGGATGACAAAGTCATTTGCGGTGATCTACTTTGATTAGTTGATGCAGAGATGGCAACTTCAAACTCAAGACACTGCAACGGCACCTCAGCTATGCCTTCATCGGTCTCGACGTATCGGAAAGATGACAATTCACTCACAATCAAATCCTCTTCACCGCAGATGATGACTAGTTGATCGTCAAACATGAATTTCAATTTCTGATGTAAAGTGGACGTAACTGCCCCTGCGGCATGAATCCAGGGTTGACTCAATAGGCAACTATAGGCAGGATTGATATCCATCACTTGGAAAGTAATGGTAAACAGATGTGGCCCAACCTTAATGGGTATATCCACTTCTCCCATAACTTGTTTTCGAGAACCATCAAAAGCTCTGACAATTAAGGCGCTCAACCTCATTTCGCTTCCTTCCACCAGTAATTGACTCAATGTGCCCTTAGGCATCACGTTGAGAGAAGAACCAGTGTCTACTAGAACACGAGATAACAAGATATCTGTGCAAGTTACAGATATGTGCAATGCTTAATTGTGGGCAGCTCCTTCAGGAGGCAATTCTGATTCATTAAAGCCCAAGTATCTGCTTGTTGTTATGTTAGCCACCATATCGTCGAACTCGACAACGGATATATCATGCATCACGTGAGCAACATTCAAAACTTTCAACAAATTTGATCTGTGCACAGGCGAGCTCATGAGTAAGGACAAAATTGAGATCCTTGGGGGTGTCTGCCCCAGCTGATCTACAATCTTAAAGTCACTTTTCTTAATCAGCTTAAGGAACTCTTGATCATCGATCGTCTCTTTGCTTCTTGTGATATCCTCTGAGGGAATGACTGGCACTGATACAATAGTAGATGTCCCTTGCTGAACAACAAGGGTTGTAGATGTATCTTTGAGAGGAACAACAGTTGGGATTTAAACAGGCTTTGTAGTGGCCTTCGGAGCGAACACTCGCCCACTACGAGTCATACCCCCAGCGGTGGCAACATTTACAATCTCAAATTCTGCAACCCTTATCTCTTGACCTCCAAAAAAACACCGTTGATCCATACCTCCAAGGTACCTCCTTAGAATTCTGATACAGAAACGGCTTTGGCGGGCAAACAACGATAGACTGTATCTTCTTCTTAGGAGATTCAACAGGAACCTTCCTATAGAAGATGGTGAAGGGCTCGATAATAGCAACTTCTTCAACAGGCTTAGTTCTGGCAAATTGAACTTCACCTCGGTCCATCAAAATTTGGACACAACCCTTCAGTCTTCGACACTGGTTGGGATTATCGTCACAAATCTGACACTTACCACGTGTCATACCCTAATTTTGTCCATGCATTTTAAATTTTTCAACTAACTGACTTTATTTTAATTTTACATCATCTATACAGCATATCATGCATTTCATCTCGCATATTGCCTAAAATATCAGTCGGAATAATTTCTCGGATTTACAGACAGATTGGTTAAAATAAATTTCAATGGTGCATAAAATCAGTGGACGGAAAATTTCAAAATCGAGTTTGCAGACGTCAATTATATTAATCTACGTTTCGCGTGGTTTAACCTGGCATGTTCGTTTTAATTTTTCGACAATTTTTCGTCGCATTTTGATCAGTTTGAGCATTTTAACGGATCAAAATTTATTTTAAAATCTGACCAAACGCTGTGTTTTTCCGAGTCGTTTATTTTGCGCTGATCATTTTAGTACACTCGGTTTATTTTTTCGAGCACTTGGGCGTCCGACTTTTTATTTATTTAGTTAGAGTCCATTTATTTTTACATTTTTGTCTAAATATTTAAAATAAATAAATAGGATTATTAGTGTTTTTATTTTAATTTGCTTTTAATTATTTTTAATTTAAAATTCCATTTTAATTTTAATTAATAGTATTTAATCCCGTCTCTAAATTAACCATCAAGGGTATTTTTCATTTTTTAGCAAAAAAAGAAACGTAATACTACATGTATATATATTATGCTGAGAGTGAAGAAAAAAAGACTGGTCATAGCCACCGCAATTGTATCACTCAGTTTTCTCATTCTAAAGATCAACAGAGTGAGTCTCTTTTGTTTTACTCCTTTATTTTTCCTCACGGTAAAATTAAACTATTACTCATGTCTTTCAATAGCTAAAAACAAATTTAAATGTCTCTCTCTCACGGTTAGAAGTTCTGAGATTAGGGACTTTGATGCTTTCATTAAAAAAATAGATCTGTTAGATTTGCCAGTGCTTGGTAAAAGGTTCTCTTGGTTTAGTGGTGATGGGCGTTCGATGAGTAGAATTGACAGATTCTTGG
Source organism: Lathyrus tuberosus (assembly GCA_022829125.1). Classification (NCBI taxonomy): domain Eukaryota; kingdom Viridiplantae; phylum Streptophyta; class Magnoliopsida; order Fabales; family Fabaceae; genus Lathyrus; species Lathyrus tuberosus. The sequence goes on along the minus strand of JALAZF010000044.1, from coordinate 10,527,005 downwards.
TGGATTGTTCTATAGTCGACAAATGGGGCTTGTTTGGTCAGATGATTAGGACTAGAGATGTGTCGGATCATTGTGTGATATGGCTCCAAATCAAAAGTACAAATTGGGGAGCCAGGCCTTTTAAGTCGTTCGATGGATGGTTCGGTCACCCTGATTTTCTAGAGTATGTGAAGAAGGAATGAAAGGAAATCAAAGTCGCTGGCAGGAGTGACTATGTTATTAAGGAGAAGTTCAAAGTCCTAAGGGAGAGAATTAAAGATTGGAGTTCTAAAGTGTTTGGCTGGTATGATTTAAAGGCAGAGGAAGGTTTTATGGAAGTTAACAAGATAGATGTGGAGTTGGAGAGCTGTGACAGTGCAGAGGTGTGTTCTCTGGTTGCTGAGAGGAGTGAGGCCTTAAGAAAGTCTAGGTCGAACCTGCACATTAAAGATAATCTGCTCTTACAGAAGGCTCGTTCTAGATGGTTCAAACTTGGCGAAGGAAACTCTAAATTCTTTCACAACAGTATTAAAAGCAAACACAAGAAGAACTTCTTGGGGGCTGTGGAGACTGATCAGGGGAGAGTAGATACGGTGGAGGGGATAAAAGATTTTGTGTGGAGTTTCTTTAAGGTTAGGTTCTCTGAAGATTGGAAGCGGAGACCAAAACTACCGGATAATTTTTTCAAACGTTTATCAAAGGAGGAGGCAGAATCTTTAGAAGGTCCTTTTGGAGAGGAGAAGGTCAAACAGGCTGTGTGGAGCTGTGAGAGTTCGAAAAGCCCGGGGCCCGATGGTTTCAATTTTCATTTCTTCAAAAATTGTTGGGAGTTTTTGAAAGAGGACATCATGATTTTCTTGAAGGATTTCCACAGGAGAGCTACATTGCCTAAAGCGATTACTTCTGCTTTTATCACTTTGATTCCTAAAGTGGATAATCCCATCAATCTTGGTGATTATCGGCCTATCTGTTTGGTGGGAGGGTTGTACAAAGTTCTTTCCAAACTTTTAGCTAACAGACTCAAGAAGGTGATTGGCAATTTAGTAGATCTCAGTCAGAATGCGTTTGTTCCTGGCCGACAGATGTTGGAGGGAGTTGTTATTGCAAATGAAATTATTGATATTGCTACGAGAGATGGAAATGATTGCCTGTTATTTAAAGCTGACTTCGAGAAGGCATACGACTGCGTGAATTGGAATTTTTTAAGGCATATCTTTGAGGTAATGGGGTTTGGATTTAAGTGGAGAGGGTGGATGGAAGCCTGCCTATTTAATTGCTATTTATCAATCCTTGTTAATGGCAGTCCTACGAAGGACTTTCCGGTCGAAAAGGGACTTCGCCAAGGTGATCCTTTGTCACCTTTCGTTTTTGTCCTCGTGACTGAAGGATTGACTCAATTGATGAAAAGAGCCACTGAAATTAATGTGTTTTCTGGGTTCAGAGTTGGCTTAAACGTTAAGGTCGATATTATTCAATTCGCAGACGACACGTTAATTTGTGGGGAAGGTAGCTGGCAGAATTTGTGGGTGATTAAAACAGCTTTGCGTAGCTTCCAAATGGTGTCTGGTTTAAAGATAAATTTCAACAAAAGTAGAGTTATGGGCATAAATTTGAGCCAACACTTCTTAGCTGCTGCCGCAAATTTCATGGCTTGTAGGATTGATTCTCCCAATTTCAGTTTCTTGGGGATTCCGGTTGGAGCGAATGCGAGAAGAATTTCTTTTTGGGATTTTCTGATTAATAACTTTAAGAAGAGATTGGAAGGGTGGAGGGGTAAACATTTGAACATGGCAGGTAGGATCACTCTAATCAATTCGTGCTTGACAAGCTTACCGGTGTTTTGGCTATCGGTTTACAAAGTTCCTGTTACGGTGATTAAGAAAATTGACCAGATTAGGAAGACTTTTCTATGGGGAGGTGTGGAAACTAAACACAAAATCCATTGGAAGGATTGGAAATCTTGCTGCATACCTAAGAGTGAAGGAGGCTTGGGAATCATTGATCTGGAAATCTTTAATATTGCTTTGCTAATGAAGTGGAAATGTAAACTCTTAGATACCAATCAGGCTTTGTGGAAGGACGTCTTAAGGGCGAGATACGGTTTTGTGGAAGGGATGATTTTTGACGGAAACTATTCTTTTCAACACGAAATCGCTTCAGTCTGGTGGAAGGATGTAGTGAAGATTGGTTATGGTTTAACTAACAATAATTTATGTTTTACAGGAACTGTTGAGTTCGATTTAGGAGATGGTAGTCATATACCGTTCTGGCTGGTGGATTGGTCTGGTTTTGGAGCATTGGAAACTAGATTCAAAAATCTGTACTTGAAGAGCAGCCTGAAGAAAGCTTCGATTCTATCAATGGGGCGTTATATTAAAGAGGAATGGGAGTGGAGCAATTTCGGAATTTCCAACTTGCTGTCACCTGAGGAAACCGAAGCTTTAGCATCTATGAAGACGGTGTTGCAGCCCTTGAAACATGTTAGGGGAAGAGTGGATATTGCTAGATGGATTTTGGATGATAGTGGAGTCTACAAAGTTAAGAAGATGTACGAAACAATCAAAGGTACATCTGCTATTTTCGCGGGACAGGATACGCAACTGATTTCTTTAAACCAGGTGTGGAGGACCAAAGCTCAACCTAAATTACAAGTTTTTGCATGGAGACTCTTTTGGAACCGGCTTCCTACGAAGGATAATCTGCTGAGGAGAGGTATTCATCTTAATGACCACCGTTGTTGTTTCTGTTATGAGGTAAACGAAAACTTGGACCATTTATTGTTCACGTGTGCGTTTGCGAAAGCAGTTTGGAGAAGTATGGGGGATTGGTTAGGTTGTGACGTTTCCTTCTCGGGCTGTTATTCGCACTTCTTCTTATCGTGGATATGATATGGTAGGAACAAGATTATTTTTGATAAGTTGGGAATAGGATGGATAGTCATAGCTTGGAATTTATGGAAGGCTAGAAACAACTGTATCTTTAGAAATGAACCAGTCATTTTTTATAACATTTGCTGGGACATTAAATTATATGCTTGGAAGTGTTTTGCTGTGGATAATATTACCTCTCCCAACTCTAGTTTCTTTTCTTTTTCTATGAACCCATTGGGTAGGTAGGGTGGAGTTAGAGGTAATATTGTGTTTTTAATATGTTCTTGTAATGGGTGAATACCCCTTGTGTTCATATTATTTATCCTTGATTGCTTTTCAAAAAAAAATTGTCTCTCTCTCTCACGCCGACGTCGTACTGTATGTGAATAAAACTTTACTGTATCACTGCTTTGGTTTTAGTAATTTGGTTTAGAACTTTCTCTTACTTTATGATATACATATTATTTTAATTAGTGATTTTAGATCTTTCTCTTATATATATATATATATATATATATATATATATATATATATATATATATATATTGAATCACTGCTTTATTTTAGTTTTGATTATAGTGTTCGAATCGAATTATGTCGATACGCTGTTTGCATATTTATGTGCATGATGCGTGACATGTGGGTTAAGTTCGATCCGGTTGCGATGATCGTATTTTTGCGTTAGCAACGTTGTCGATTTTTTAGCCCGTTAAATTTACTTTTTCTTTGCATTTTCTATTTTATAATTTAGATCCGCACACTTTTAATCTCTATTGCGATGATCACGTTAAGTGTAGCAAGTTAATGGTCGATTTTCATCGGTTTTTATGCGGATCTATATTTGTTTATCATTGTATTTTGATTTTACACGCGTAAGACGGTTTAGCATGGTGGCGATCCACTTTTTTCGCTTACCGATTTGCGTTTCGATTTGTAGTTTGTGATTTTATTTAATATTTTTATCTTGTTGATTCTTGATTCAACTTGCGATGACTTCTTATGCGGTAGCAGTTTGTTTTTAATTTTGTTAAGAACAACGATCTAACATCATTATGTTTAGATCCGATCTAATTTTTTTGGTAGCTTCGTATCCTTCGCGTCACTATTCGCATTCACCATATTAAACCCTTTTCAAAAATATCAAACAATTCTCGATTCAATAATCGAGCCCCTTTTAAAACCCTGTAATTCGATTGTTTTTACAATCACCATCAACCAAACCCAAAACAATCTTGATTCATATATCAATCTATACCCTAACTTGTAAGTCGACTATTTTTTAGCATCTCTATCAACCTCATGCCAATACTTTCTCTCTTACTTTGATTACTGTTTCGTTTACTAGGAGGACCCTTTGGGACTAGGATTCGATCTAACTTTTTCTCAAAAATCATTGATCCAACGTCAAGTGGCTACTTCTCTCGTAAGTCGGTTTCCTTTTGCAATCGCCATCACGCAATTTTCAAACCTCGGTTTTTATCGAGTATTTTTCTCTTAAGACTAAAATCTTTTCTCAATCAAATTCCAAAGGAAAGGTCCCATTGTGGACTGCCATGTCACAAATTAGCCTAACTTTAGATCCCTCCCATTTTCCTAGCCTTAGGATCGGAGTCGCCGCACTCCATATAACTGTTCCTCCGTGAACACTTCTTTCCCTTATCCTAGCCTTAGGATCGGAGTCGCCGCACTCCATGCATATGTTCCACCGTGAACACTTACTTCCCTTATAACTCGACTTCAGCTTTAGAGTTGCCGTACTCTACGTAATGTCTTGCCAAAGACATTACTCCCCCTGGAACCTTGACCACAGTCAAGAGTTCCTCACCTTCATTGAGGGGAACTACAAATGCTCTGATTCCATTCCCGTCAGGATACGTAGGCACGAGATGCGATGTCTTGGCGAGCATACTTAGAAACTAACCCCTAGGGTTCTTCTTTAGCATATACCCTTAGCAAGCAAGAAATAGATAACATAAATACTGTTAGTAGAGTAATAGTGGGGGTTGTTTTTAATCGTCTCCGCAGGGATTGTTCAATATTTGATGCGTGTCGTTCAATAGTTGCGCTATTATAAGTTCAATGGTTTCAAAAGGTTCTCAATTTCGTTTAACATCAATTAGTGGCAAAGATTAATTTGATAACAAAGATTTTGTAAAAGTTTTGATAAAAGCATGTCAAGGTTAGGTTTTGCTAATCCTTTTCATGTATAAACAAATAATCAAGCATATGAACTCGGTTTTCGACCAATACAACCGCGTATCCTCCCGACTAAGTTTATGTCTAAAGCGAAGTCGTGAGTATCGTTGTTTAGACCGTTAGATGATGTCTCACGCTAACAATCTAAACAACAATCATTAAGATCAACACAATGCGAATAGCAAATCCCAAATCTATGTCTAGAGTTTGGTTTTTAAGAGATAAAATTGTTAGGTCATGATTTGTAGAATCTATGTCTAGAGCAATACAAATCACACATGGATCATTAAGAGAAAACAACATCATCTATATTGATCAAAGACTTTGTTCATATACAAAAGATCAAATGCAATACATAAAATCAGGATCAACTACATCTAACCTCAACATTGAGTGTTTAGCTACCACTTCTCATGGTAGCTTTGATGACAAGTAAAGAGAGGAGATGAATGAGCATCCACGACGAATAATCGAGAATGGATGCGACTTCAGCTTCTCCAAGTGAAATTACACTCTTTGATGATCAAAATACTGAAAACTATGATTTCTATTGAAAATGAACAAGAGATCCTCTTTACAACAAATGAAAATCTATTTATACACTTAAAATCTCAGCACCCTTCGCCTAGCGAAGGCTTCATTCGCCTAGTGAATGAACTAAAACATGGCACTTTAAGTGCCTCAGACTTAAACCGCCCCCAAGGATTATCGTGGGTTCGCTAGGCGAACCAAATCACTCGCGAAGCGAGCCTTCGCTACCACATTCGCCCCAGCGAAGTTTGGGTGTTTTCAAAAGTGAAAGTTTCTGCCACCCTTCGTTGGCACCTTCACCTAGCGAACACATCAGCGAGTATTCGCTGGCTTCCTCGCCCAGCGAATTTACCCAGTTTTCCTACTGTAGGTTTTTGCGTACTTTCTGCCACCCTTCGCTGGTAGACTCGCTAACGTTCGCTAGGCGAACCTTCGCTGGTTGCTTCGCCAACACTCGCCTAGCGAATGCTGTTGTTGATTTCTTCCTTCAATGGCAACTTACTTCCAATCTTTGTGTATCACAATCTTGATCTTTTTATGCCTATTCCTGCACATTAGCACACAAATTACAAGCACCACAAGTATATTTCAATGAATGCACAACAACACTATTCCTCACTAAAATCAACATATTCCACATGAAAAGAAATGAAAAATGCCAAGTAATACATACAAATATATATCATGATTGACATCTAACAAACTCTCCCCAACTGACTCTTTGCTTGTCCTCAAGCAAAGTATGCCTCTCACGAGGATTTGCTCGAGGATTCAATTCAACCAAGATGCGAAAAACGGCTCAACTAAACAACGATCACAACAATGCAACAATTACACAATTCAAGAACCTAATATGTAAAAGAACTTGCCTCTTAAACAATTTCAACAATGTTTCAAGAGACAACTAACTCATCATGCACAAGTCATTCTACACTCCTTTTCGAAAAAGGATTGAAGGCAAACGTGCATACAAGCACGGGACAATTACACTCAAATGACCAATGATGCAAATACTAAGCAATTCATACCATATCTCAATGAACACAAAAGAAATCATGGAAGTAAAAGATCACTAAGGACTTCAAGGTTGTAGCTTGGTCGGGTAAACAAAAAGGGACATTTCTAATAGCCATTGAAACGAAATTGCCGAAGCAAAAGAACATTCACTAAACACATATTCACACAACACAACTTCATTTCACCAATTTTTCATTCCACCTTCACAAACTACCGTGCACAATTATTGAATTTCTTTTTTTTTTCATTCAAGTAAGCATTTTCTCATTGGTACAACATATTCACACTCTCTTCTTTACATGCTTGCTTGAATTGTTTTCAAATTTTGGAGTAATGCACCCATCTTCTTTTTATTCTCCCCAACTCATTTTCGACTCAACTTAAAGTGATTGCTCCTTGCTTTTTAAGGCAAGGAAATCAAAGTATACAATTTTCAAAGGTTCAAGAAGAAAATGCTAGAAACTCGCCAAATTCAATGATGAACCAAACTTGCAAATTATATACATAAAACAAGTTCATCACTAAACTGAGTTCTAAACTGTTTAGGCTCAACGGGGCTACCAAATGCTCGCTCCTCACGGGTGAATTACTATATGGACATGGTTGTGCTCACTTTCAACAAGTGCCTTGATCACTTCTCCTACTTCCACAAACTCACATGGTCACAAGATAAGGCATGAATTAAAAGTAAAAACAACATTCATCATCAATCCTAAACTTATAGTAACACTTTGGAGGCTTCTCACTTTAATGGTTTTTGATCCTAAAATGACACATGCATTCAAAGGAAGTTGTAACATGAAACAACATTTTCAATCGCACCAAGACACAAAGTTCTAAAACATACAAAATTCTCGAACTAGGTAACGATGTACCTTGTCGCAACACAATGCTTAAGGCACTATCATAGCCCTCACATCTTGGAGGAATCTTCCTTTATAATCAAGAGTCTCCAACCTAACCTCCAAAATTCCATCATCAAAGAAGGAACATCAAAATAAAAACATATTAACAATTTAAGTGTTGAGCATTCGTAAACTGAAGAACTCAACACTTAATACAATAATTAAAAAAAAACACAAATTATTAGTAAAAGCGAAAACAAAAAATTTTACTAAAAACACTTAACATTACTAATAATAATAAAAAAAAGTACTTGGTGTAAAAACACCTACAATATCCAAAAGGGTACCTCTAGGGTACAAGTACAACAATATTCAAAATATTCCACTATGTGGATACAATAGACTAGTAAAAGCTGGAAAAAAAACAAATACTAGAAAACTTCACTTTGGTGACCAAAGGAAGTGCACAAGTCTAAGATCCAAAAAAATCAATCATCCTCATCTGACACCTCAATATCCTCATCACCGCCAGCAGAAGTAGCCTCCTCCTCATCATCATCATCACCAACAGTCTCCACGCCAGCCTCCTCATCATCAGCATCGTCCTCACCCCCTCCTAAACTTGGCCTGGCCTCAAGCCAACCAGCATGTGCTAGGAACTGCTCCCTAGACATCATCATGTGCTCAGTAGAAGGGTCACGGATCGGCAATTGGAGAACCTGCAAAGAATCATGAATATCAGTCATGGCACACTGCTGGGCAGCCATCCAATCCCAATTATATTGGCAGATCTCCTACTGATACAAATAAAAGGCCGGCAACGCTGGTTCAGAACCTCCACCAGTCTCAGCTGCATCATCAGCACCAGCCCTAGAAGACTCTCCAACAACCCCTCTAACCTTACAGAACTTATCCACATACCTATCATCAATAGTAGATGGAATAGTGACCTGCCTGCGGGCTGGGATATCCACACTAGAGTGGGACTATTCTATATACAAATATTATTAACACTATATATATTTACAAATATCAACAGGTACAACAGAGGAGCACAACAGACAATGGTTCCTGTAACACCCCAATTCCCATCGCGAATAAATAATACATAAATAAATCAGAGTAACTAAAAATTTATTTTTCTGACAGAAACAAGGATGCCACATTTTAAAGTAAGAAAACACAATCCCTGCTCAATTATTTGATACATAACACATAATAGAGAAAATCATTAACGGGAAACTTTTTCCATCTAAAGGGAAAGGTCAATTATGGAATAAAGCGGAAAGATCCATAACCGACTTGTTTTACGAAATAAATCATTTTAGAACATCAACTATATATACAAAAGTACTACAAAATACATTCAACAAATGTATACATATATATATATATATATATATATATAATCGTTCCCCGACTCCCGTGCTACGTATCAGAGCAGACACCAAGACCGACAACAGAACGGAGGGCTAATCTTCACAAAAAGACCTCCAGCAACTCTAATCTGCAATGCCTCATAGAGCATTATAAAACAGCAGAAGGGTGAGAAATAACAACTAAAATCCAGATTGCATAATAATATGCAAATACATAACAATTCACATGCATAGCTATTCTCACCACAAACACCACATACTAATACATATAACATATCACATATACGTAACATATATCTATTAATCCAACAATATAGCATATATCAAGTATCCAATATACTCACATATTTGCACATAAGGCATACCAAGTCATAACATTTAGAAACACATCACACATCACATAGCATATGTCTACGTATAAACATATTATCCACAACCAATGCATTTATCACATATGCACATCAAATTACCAATGCTATCACAATCTCAACACATAACAAATCAATGCACAATTTCCACACATAATCAATCAAATCATGATTTTCCACACATAATGCATCCATTCACAATTCTCACACATAATCAATCCATGATTTATGCAAATGCACAGAGACCGACACAACGACTCTATGCAAATGCCATGCGGTACCGACTTCCAACATTTCTCATCACTAGTTCACTCAGGAACTCTGCTGGAACCATCGCTCGTTACATCACTGTAACTCCCCGTCGGGTATACGATGTTCCCCGTCGCTCACACCCCACACGGGCACACGACGTTTATGGATCGCTCACACCCCACACGGGCACACGACCCAATCGTTCACACCCCACATGGGCACACGATCGTCTATAATCATCGCTTTCGGTCCTCTTATTTTTAAGGAGCACGATCCGATCAGATCGCTTTCAGTCCTCTTATTTTTAAGGCGCACGATGTTATAGCAGATTCCCTCTGGAACCAATCCGTTGCTCACGATGTCACAAGAATGCATATCATGATGCTTGGCATACAATGACTCATGACATTCTAATGCACACATATACATATCCATAATCATGCTTATATCATCAAATACCACACATTGCATTTTCCTGCCCTTAGGCCACAAATCATCATCACAACATGTATCACGTGCATTTTCATTTCACAACAGCACACAAGTCATACAATATCCATATCAACAACACATTGCTTGATACACATCAATTACACACAATGACAACGACAAAAGTCGACAAAACAACACCATTCAAATATCATACATCCATCACCAATGTGTATCAATCATGCACATCATTTCATCACATATACTCATGCCATATAACAGCACACAAGCTATACGTTACATATCAAAAGCATATAGCATGATAACACCTCATTCGCACACCAATACGACGGTAAAAATCTGACAAACCAACACTTTTTCAAAACCATAACTTAAATAAATCATATACTGACCTCCAACTCATTTTTAATAGAAAGAATATTTCATTAGCTTTCCAACGCTTCGAACGGCGACCAAAACGGACTTACGGTTTTAAAATTATGAAGAAAACAAAATAGAAAAATATTACGTTCGCTCCAGCATTCGCTAGGTGAACCCTAGCGAACCAAGGCAGTGGAAAACAGACATAAAGTTCGCTAGGCGAACCTCTAGGCGAACATTCGCCCATTCCTTCGCTGGGGTTCGCTAGGCGAACCCGCGAAACCCAGAATTCGCAACAGCGTCAATATAGGTCATATGGGACCAAAATACATCATTTTTACCACCCAAACCCTTCTAATTCATACCAGAACAACCAAAACATGTTCATACATAATCAACGAGTATTCTACGTGGTTTATATCGAATTTCATCCTTGAAAACATCGATTTCTATCAATTGTTCCTAATTTGAATCGATAAGAAAAGTCGCGAAACAACCAAAACAATTACAACAAACAACACATATACATACACAAGCAAGATATAATTGAAACTTCTCACCCTTACCCGATTATTCGCGCTCGAAATGGAGTTCCCACGATTTTCCTCTTTCTCCTCTTTTCTTTCCTCTTCCTTTCTATCTTCTCTTTTCTTTCTCTCTATTTTCTTTTCTCTCTTTTTCTTTCCACTTTCTATTTATATAAAATATCTAAACCCCTAAAAGACTATTTTCTCAATGTCTGGGAATCTTTTCTTACTCCTAGACTTTTGGTTTCCAAACTTGCTCGCTCGAAGCTAAAGGTTTCCCTTGTCAATTACCAGCCTAATCTGGTCTCTCGACAGTTTGGGTTGGTACAAATACTACCAAAACCCATCTTCTCAAGAAAGGGTTCTTTGATTCACTATAATATGACTCATACAAAAGATGAGTACTCTGAGTTACTGGCAAAGTATTCGAACCTGGTCGAAATCCAACCAGTGGTCTTTCGACCTAGCTTCCTCTGCACTCAAGAGTTTGACGAATGGTGGAGGGCTTATTATGACTCTCAATTTTTAAATGTGGCTTCTTTCAACATTCAACTGACTAGAGCCTTTACCCTTGTGCAGGACAAGACAAAGAAAGGTACTTCAAGACATATCAAAGAAATCCAAGCATTCCAAAGATACTTTGAAACTGCCTATAGGCCTAATGAACTTAGTCGAACCATAAGCGAAGCAGCAGTTACTTTGAAACACAAATTTACCAACAAACTGGATGAGTTAAAACTACCTGCGTATGTTCGACCAGAACAACGTTATGAGGTAGCTTTTAAACTCTATCGCCCAAAATTTCCCCCTCTACCATCTGCTGAATTTGGCGTGGCTTTTAGCCCTCCATTCCCAGATTGGTTCACTTGTGGGGACTCTATGAAACTTCTTCGCCAAGAATACCAGAAACGTGCTAAGCGAGTGGTTCCGACTAAGTACACCTTGGACAATTTCAAAGGCCACCTTCATATTGGCATAGAACACGTTCGCGTGGAAACTCCTATATATGAAGGTGTGGAATGGGAAGATATTCGACCTCACTTTTTCCCTTTACCTACACATGTATATGTTATTTTATGTTTGACCCTTTTCTTCCTTTCTTTTCTAGCCATCAAGATTACGATCAAGAAGTCAGCTGCTGGCGAAACGTCAACTTTCGGAGATGCAGAAACCCACAAAGATACTACCAACACACCTTTGGCGAAGGTATTACTTTACTTCTCTTTTTGGTCAACACATATTTTCTTATTTTCTAGCATACTAATAAAAGTTCTTTTGTTCCACAGGGAAGTCGAAGACCTCCATCGACGGCAAAGGAAAGAAAAGAATAAGAACCTGAAGTCAAAGCTGTCGACACCGATGATGGCGACGAATCACCAGACCAAGTGAAGCCTTCAAGAAAGAAAAAGAAAACAACCAAACCTCAACCACAAAAACCTCCTGCTTCTAGAATATTGGAAAAAACTCCCCTCAAAAATCCTGACGATAAAGTTACCCCTGCTCCAGCAGAGAGCGAAAGCTCGAGTCTTAGGACTGAGATTCCCAAGGCATGGTTTTTCTCTTCATTTTTTTCAACGCTGAACGACAGTTTTTCTCATGTTACCTCTCTTAATTCATTTATTTTCCAGGTCCTTGTCGATACTCACGGGCATCCCATGGTCTAAGTTCTTCCGAAGACCAGCAGTGATCCCACCTACAAGCCAACCAGCGCCTCCAAACCTTCTCCCAAAGATTCGACCAAGGAATCAGCCACTGAAGTGAATCAGCCCACTGCTGTCTCTAAACAAGTTCCAGACGTAGTGGAAGAAGAAACTGGTCCTGAGGCTGACAACTTAGTCGACATTGGTGGGGACACTGTGATGCCTACTGCAGCGCTTACCACAGATAATGATCCTGAAGACCATTCTCCCCTTAACTTACAAGGCACTGACGAAGGAAAGGATGAGGAGGCTGAAACTGATGGCGAAGAGGAGGAAGAGAAAGTAGACGAAGAGCTAACAACTCCCCCAGCTGCTACGGATGAAGAAGGAGAAAGCGACAAAGAGGACCATGGTGAACCAAACAAAACTGATTCGACGGCTACAACTTTGACCCGACTTTCTCAAGAGGAGCTTGATAATCTGAAGGTGCAAAGAACCTTTGAGTACCTAAAGGCCTTGCTTAGTTCCCGCTATAATTTTACCGATACTACCATCAGTAGTTCGACCACCTCAGGAACTACTTCTGACGCCAAATCCATGGACGAGACGTTGACCCATATTCGACAAAAAATCCTCAACATTGACTTATTCCAACTTTTGGAGAATGACTCATCTGCTCATTTTGACCTGAAAAATATCTTGAAGCAAATAATGTTCTGGAGGCTCCTCCTGAAGTTACTGATGTGGTGCTGGACCTAACTACTCTAATAGATCTTGTAGTGACAGACTTTAATCGGCTTCGAGATTACTCTAAGAAGCTTGAAAATAAGACAGAAACCCAGCTTGCTGAGTGGGATGCTGCTTCAAGTTCTTCCACCAAAGTAACCGAACTGGAAAGAGCGTCTGAGCAAAACAAGAAAGAAGCCGCTTTGTGTGGCGAAAACATCCTCAAGTGGAAGAAACAAATTGCTGTTCTTCAAAACAAAATTTCTCAGGCGGAGAAGCATCAAGAAGAACTGCATCAAATCAATCAAGAGGAAATAACTAAAGAACTTGAAGTTGGGGTGCACCATGTTGATAGGGCTCGAAAACTTGGTGAGGAAATCGAGGAGCTGTCGAAGGGCTAGGCACTTTGTGAGCGTCGTCTTCTGATTCAGAAATCCAAATTTGAAAAGCTGAAAGAATCTTTCCCCACTTAAGTATTTGTAATTAAGTTTTTTTTTTCTGTTTTGCCTTTTAAGGCCTTTTTTGTAATGACATTGGATCTATATTATTTGGCGAAAATATTTTCAATCCGCCATGTTGCGTATTTTTCTGTATGACTATTCGACTGCTATTTTTACTTCTTGTAATGTGGGCTTGTATTTTTTCAAATATTTCCCGTTTATTTTTAATATTCGCTTGTCTTTATCCAACTCTTCGACTTCATAGGCGCCATTGGAAAATATTCGTATGATTTGAAAAGGTTCTTCCCACTTAGGGGACCATTTTCCCATAAGTCTATCTTTTCGATCCATAGGGAGAATCACTTTCCACACAAAGTCACCAATCGAAAAGGCTTTATTTTTTACTCTTTTATTGTAGAATTTCTCCACTCTTTCCTTTTTCCTTTTCAATAAGTCTAACGCTTTTAATCTTTCTTCGTCTAAATCCACTAATTCATCTATCATCATATTCCAATATGCATCTGATGGAATTTCATGATGCCTTTGAATCCTTATTGACTGCAAGTATATTTCGACTGGTAAAACCGCATCATGGCCATACGTTAATCGAAAAGGTGTAGCATTTGTAGCTTCCTTAGGAGAGGTTCGACAAGCCCATAGAATTTGGTCCAACGTTTTGTGCCAACTCTTTGGTTTTCTTCCCACGTGCTTCTTTTTTAAACCAATTATAACCTTATTTGCAGCTTCGACCTGCCCATTGGCTTAAGCATAGTAAGGCGTTGATGTGAGGAGTTTGAAACCCATTTCCTTCGCGAATGCTTGCATATTTTTTCCAGTGAAAACAGATCCTTGATCCGTTTTGATTGTCTCTGGGATACCAAACCTGTAAATGATGTGCTTTTGAATGAATTTGATTACTGCTTCTTGATCCACTTTTACTAAGGGTATGGCTTCGATCCATTTCGTAAAATAATCTATCCCCACTAAAATAAACTTCTGGATTTTTGAAGAGGTCGGTCGAATTTCTCCAATCAGATCCAAAGCCCAACCTCTAAAAGGCCAAGGCTTTATTATCGAATGTAATTCACTTGCAGGAACATGTGGTATCCCTGCGTGTATCTGGCACTCTTGACATCCCTTAGCGTATTCGACGCAATCTTTTAACATAGTTGGCCAATACATTCTCTGTCGAAATAATAACCACTTCATCTTATGGCCTGCCTGGTGTGCACCACAAGCCCCGCTGTGTACATTCAACAAAGCTATATATGCCTCAGATTCGCCTAAACACTTCAATAGTATACCTTCTGGAGTTTTCTTAAATAGTTCATTTCCCAACATCACATAACTCAAGGCTCGATACCTGATTTTTCTTTCAACTGGTCCTGTTGGGTTTTGCAGGTACTCTATTATAGGTTTTCTCCAATCTTCGGTCATTGAATCGTCTATGTTAAAAATTTCAAAATTTTCTTCGTCAGCGTATCCAAGCTTTATCGTTTCCAAATCTGACGGGGATAATTTAGCCGACACCACTCTTCCTCTAACTTCAATAGCTTTCTGTAACTTTTCCTTCGACACTTTGTACCCTGAAGCTATCTGCGCTAAATCATTCGCTTCCTGATTCTCTATTCGCGGGACATGTCGAATTGTAACCATATCGAACTTTTTTAAGAGTCGATTAGCTATTACAAAGTACATGATTAAATTCTCCTTAACACATTTGTACTCCTTTGTTATCTGCTCTATGACTAACTCAGAGTCACCCATTATTTCGACCCGAGTTGCCCCCAATTCCAACAAGATTTCAAGTCCTGCTATTAAAGCCTCATATTTTGCCTCGTTATTTGAGCAAAGACCTTCGACTTTGTACTTGAATTTTGTTGGAATTTTGTTAGGAGAAATAACAAGAACCCCTATTCCAGTTCCATTTTTATTACTAGAACCGTCGAAGTACAACTTCTATGGCTCCATTTCAATATAGTCCAAAGACTTTTCATTTATAGCGTGGTCGACTATAAAATCAGCCACTACTTGTCCTTTGACAGCTTTTAAAGGCAAATATGTCAAAGAATACTCAGTCAATGCTAATGCCCATTTTCCAATTCGACTGTGCAAAATTGGTTTAGATAACATGTATTTTATAACGTCGAAATGCGAAGAGACGTAAACATCAACTGGCTTTATATAGTGCTTCAATTTCATACAAGAAAAGTACACACATAAACACAACTTTTCAATCACACTATATCTAGTTTTCGCATTGTTCAAGACCCTACTGAGGTAGTAAATGGCTCTTTCGATGCCATTCTCATCCTCCTGAGCTAACATGCTCCCTAAAGTCTTGTCCGACGCAGATATGTACAACCTCATACTTCTACTTCTACAAGGTGACACCAAAATTAGAGGATGCGTCAGGTACTCCTTGATCTTGTCGAAGGCATCCTGTTGCGCTTGCCCCCATTCGAAGTCTTCCTTCTTCAGTCGAAGTAGAGGGGAAAAGGCTTGCGTCTTTCCACTAAGGTTGGAGATGAACCTTCTGAGAAAGTTGATCTTGCCAAGTAAAGACTGCAACTCCTTCTTTGTAGATGGCGATTTCGCCTCCATTATTGCCTTGGCCTTATTTTGATTGATTTCGATCCCTTTCTTGTGGACCACAAAGCCTAGGAAGTCTCCCTCCTGCACACAAAACATACATTTAAGAGGATTCATCTTCAGACCAAACTTCCTCATCCTTTCAAAGGATCATCGAAGATGGTCTATATGATTTTTCCCTGAAACGGACTTAACAACAATATCGTCAATGTAAATCTGCATAAAATCCTCAATAAAATCGTGAAAAATCGAATTCATTGCTCGCTGATATGTTGCCCCAGCATTTTTTAAGCCAAAAGGCATTACCACCCATTCGTAAGTGCCTAAGGCTCCAGGGCATCGAAATGCCATTTTTGGAACATCTTCTTCAGCAATAAAAATTTGATTATAACCAGAGTACCCATCAAGCATACTAAGGTACTCATGTCCCGCTGCATAATCGACAAGCATCTCCGCCACTGGCATAGGATATTCATCCTTTGAGGTAGCCGAATTCAAATCTCAAAAATCAATGCATACCCTCAACTTGCCATTTTTCTTTATTACAGGAACTATGTTAGCAATCCATTCGACATACCTGGTTAGACGGATGAACTTGCACCTAAGGAGTCTTTCGACTTCTTCTTTAATCTTCGAGAGGATTTCTGGGGCGAATCTCCTTGGAGTTTGCTTAACAGGCTTCCTCTCAGGTTTTATTGGTAACCTTAATTCGACCAGGCTCCTATCCAGCCCGGGCATTTCTTCGTAGTCCCATGCGAAACAATCTTTAAATTCTTTCAGCAATTGGACTATTTCGACCTTGAGTTGGGGGCTCACTTTCGCGCTGATATAAGTTGGTCGTTTCTCTGTCCCTGATCCCAAGTCGATTTCTTCGAGTGGATCCTGAGCCATCATCTTGGTATTTGCTGCTAAAGGATCCTTTTCGAAACCCAACGGCTCGTTGTCATAAATCGCGTCAAGCCTCTGTTCTGCAAATCTCCTAGATATTTATCTGGAGGACCCCTATTCGAATCCTTTTTGAGACCTTGTCGATCTGCTTCAATTTGGTTGGCTTCGACAGCCATATACTTTACTTCGGCCTCCAAGCCCGCTTTGAGTTTATTCTCGGCTATATAAGTCACGATCTTTTCGAGGACTAGTGACTCACTCATTGTCACTGAATTCGCTGCCCCAGCCAGTTGGCCGGATGTGTGAGGTTCCAAAAATGTAGTCTTCTTCGCCAACTACCTCTTTATCCCACTGAAATCCGTGGGTAGGATGAAGGTATAACGAGCAAAAAGCATTATCCGTTGGCGTCATGTCGAAGGTGGCTGGGCTACAAGGAACTATGTGAGCTAGATTCCTGTCGAAATTCCTCCTATCCACCTAGTTTACTTCAGCCAAATAATAACTCTGGTCAGCCTCTATATTTTCGACAATGCCATCTGCGCGCCAAATTGTTATTCGCTGGTGCATTGACGAAGGGACGACACCAATACCGTGTATCCATTCCCTACCCAAGAGAAGGTTGTAATTTGCTTTCAACGCAATCACCATAAACATAGTTGGCCTCGTGATGGTTCCAACAGTTAAGTCTACCTGTATCACACCCATAGTAGTTCCTACTTTCCCTTCATAATTTGACAATACCATGTTGTGAGGTTTGGTGTTAGAGTCATCTTTTCCAGTTTTCTTAAGCATAAAATGCAGCATCAAGTTGACAGCCGCTCCTCCATCGACCAGAATCTTATTCACCCCTACGTTACCCATTTTTCCTTTTATAAATAGGGATTTCAGGTGGTTCCTCATTGAGTCATCTGGCCTTTCAAAAAATGCGTTCTGTTCCTCAACGCATCCATTGTTCATGATATAGTAGCAAACGGGCATGTGTCTGGCCGTTTCGACCTCCAAAGCTTCCTCTTCCTCTTCGACTTCCATAATTTGATCATATTCCCTAGGGAGCACTGAAACGACATTACATGTTACATCGAATGATGCCTCTGACTCTGAGTTGAAATCGTCTGTCATTTCATCATCCTTGGTTACTTCCTCATTCGAAGCCTCTTGCACTGGAGCAGTAGGTGGCTTATCAGACCTCACTTCTTCCATCTGAGTCGAATTTTGAACGTTGTTGCTACTTTCTGGCTTGTCTTTTCCTGCAGCCTCCTTCTTAGCCTTCTTTCGACGTTGGTATCTCCTCCATTGTGACTTCATCATAGGATTCTTGCCCTTATAATTTTCAGAAGGGTAAGTCACCCTTTTGGATTTCTGGAATTCTTTTCTGTATGATACAGACGATCCCCTCTGTACTTCGAAGTCCTTCCATTTTCCTTGCCCCCGAGCTTGTCGGATTGGATTAACCCACCTATCATCTGGAGCTTTGGTTGTTGGTTTAAATGTGTTAGGGCGTCTTTCGCCTAACCTTTCCCTGTTTTGGTCCCCTCTTATGGGGTCTAATCTTTCTCCAGAAGGCCTCCAATTTCCTTTTCTCCTTGCCCTCTCTATTCCCTCTAAGTTTTGTGTTGCCTTTTTATCGAAGACGGCACTGCAGCGAGGGCAAAGCATCACCTCAGACCTTTTCCTCTGGCATCTATGAATAAAATCTGCCAAGTTTTCTTCCTCCCTATGGTAAGCCACTTTCTGGTACTCCTCCCGTCGACGTTCTTCGTCCACTTGTATTGACGCATTCTGAGTTACTTCGACCATGTTTATGTTGGCAGGTGACTCTGCATCCATGCTCAACTTATTCAGTTTCAAGTTGAGGCCCTCATTGACCTCACACTCCTTCTTCATTCGATTGAAGTCCTCAGAGATTTTCTTTATCAGAACCTTTGGGAGTGGACTCCTGGCAACTTGTGGGCTGACGAATCCAACAGTTTTATCCTTTAGGTCCTCCATGGTTCTTCGGAGAATACCAACAGCACCTTGTTTGTAAGAACCTTCAGCAATTCCTTTATTGATTTTGGTGAAACCCTCAGTGGTTTCATTGTTGACTTTGTTGAAACCCTTAGTAGTTTCGTTGTTGATGTTGTCGAAACCCTCAGTAGTTTCGTTGTTGATGCCCTCAGTGGCCTCAGTAATGTAGTTCTCGATGATCTTCGCGCCAAGGCCTTCAGTATCCTTGACCATCATTGAATGGTCCACGCAATCAGTCATAACTTCGACCATGTCACCTCTGTCAGCGGGGTCCTCAGCAACCTCCACCATATTCACGATGTGGTCGAAACCAACAACATCCTTCATCATATCCATGCTATGGTTGAAGCCCTCAGCAACTTCAACCATATTTACCATGGATGGCTCAGCATAATGGGCCTCCACCACCTGCGAGGGATTTGAATCTACTTTCGCCTGGGATTTCGACTTGTCGTCGAATTTGAGCCTTCCATCTCTTATTGCATTCTGCACTAGGTCCCTAAAAAGGAAACATTGAGACATTTTATGACCCAAAAAATTGTGATATTTGCAAAAACCTCTCTTTTTCTGTTGTTCTAAAGGAGGCAGCTTAGTACCAGGAAGTACTATCATTTGGCCATCCTTGACCAATAAATCAAATATTTCGTCACATTTTGTAACGTCGAACGTATAAGTTCTCTTAGGGAACTTGTCGTTCTTCTCCGATTCGACTGGATTTTTTCCATTCGAAGGAGCCAAGACTTTGTAGGCATACGGTGGACCCTGTTTTAATTCTGCCAAATCTACTTCTTGTTCGTCAAAATTTGACGATTCCTCTTCGTCATCATCCTCACAAACTCCGACATAAGCTACCCTTTCTTTCCTATTTTTATTAACCCTAGCTTTTTCGGCTTTTAATCGTTCGACCTGTCTAACCTTATCAGCTAATTGGGCCATGTCTCTTAAATATTGGTGTCTAACTTCTTTCTGATGGAATAGTCAAGGCCACCAGCGGCCATTTCGACTAACTCGTGCTCTGGCACTTGTGTGAAACACCTTGCCTTGAGCAATCTGAACCTATTCAGATAATCATCAATTGGTTCTGAGAACTTTCTCTTTACGCTAGCCAATTCTTTCAGGCTTATCTTCGTCTGCCCCATGTAAAATTATTCATGGAACAATCTCTCCAACTGGGTCCATGTATGGACCGAACCTGCAGGCAAAGACGTGAACCAAGTAAAAGCATTTTTCATCAGAGAACTTGGAAAATATTTTATCTTCAAGTTCTCATTGTGCGCTATTTCGCCTGCTTTGATCAAGTAACGGGCCACGTGTTCGACTGTCGATTCACTCGTGTCTCCCGAAAACTTAGTGAATTTGGGGACTTTCCACCTAGGGGGTAAATCTTCCTGCAATATATATTCAGATAATGGTGATGTGTAACTAGGCCTCTGCAGTCCTATGTTTACCCCATTTCGAGGCATTATTCTTTCGACCATGGCTGCTAAATTATTTTCTGCTGGCAGGTTATTACAACGTATTCGTTGCACAATATCATCAGCATCTTGACCCCTATTTACTATCACCCTCGCAGGTTCTTGCTGAACAGGCATTTCGACATGAGGTGGTTCGACCATTGCTCCTTGGTCTCGATGGTTCGCCTGAGGAACATTTATTGGTCTTTGGTTTATAGTAGGTTCTTCTTCGACCGCTACCCTTGGGATCTGAACTTGTTGTTCCCTTGGGGGAGGTTGGGGGACACCGAAGAAATCAGCAATGCGCGTCATTTGTGCTGCCAATTGTTGATTAGTTTGTGTCGTGTTTTGGATCAAAGGATTGAATATAACCCCCATTTGTTGGGCTAACATCTGGACTATATCATGGTTACTCTCATCCATTTGTTGCTTGATCACTTGCGCAGAGTTATTGGTAATGTTTGGCATGTAAATTTGATACCTTATTCCTAAAGGCTGGCTAATTCGACCCATATGGTTCACACCCGAACCAGACCCTTACAAGGGCGAAGTTATGTTCATTGTTGGATCCGTAAATGCTGATGGGGCGTTGTGCAAATTGCCATTACTGAAGTTGGCATTCCATATGGTTGTTCCCGATTTAGTGGCATCGAAAACCCAGATATAAAGGGTCTGTACATACTACCTGAAGGGGGTGGAGTCATTTGAGGCATTTGGGGTCCCATAGTTGAAAAACTAGGCGCATTTTGGGGAATCGAAAGTGCAGGCGTCGAACCCGCTGTTGATGGCATAGCCTCTGATACTGATACTGAGGCCGTATTGCCCCCAGTCAAAGGATTAGGAGGTGGTATTTCATTATTCGTAGGATTCTGATTGTTAGGCGGATTTGGATTCGCCATTATGCGTACTCGTCTTCTTCTGGGTCTTTCTTCGTTATTTGTGGCTATTTTACCACTTCTTAGTCTCATACAACAAAACGAAGAAAAATTTCTTACGAGTAAAGTGTAAAATGAAAGTTTTCAAATGTTAATAGCACAAGGTCCCACTGGGCGTGCCAATTTGTTTGCTTGGAAAATTCGCAAACAACCGCTGATCTCCTAATCTATGAAAGATTGGTTTACTTACAGGACCGATCAAACAAATCCTAGGACAATGTGCTTTAACAATTTTGGTAATTTTTGTTAGAAAACCTTTTGTTTATTGAATTCATCATGGTTTTTATCAATTCTGTATTGTTTTGACAAAAGCAACAACACTTTGCTCCTTAAATAAAATGGCGAAATGTAAATGACTTGCGAATAAGAAAATGACGGAATTGTAAAGGGAACTATAAAAGGAAAAACTTTAAACTTTTATTGAAATGCAAGGAATGAAAAACTGGTGTTTCTCAACGTACATTTTCTCAGTAAGTACTCTTTTCTCTCACGGTTACTTTGAGTATTTCTTGAGTGATTTGTACAAATTCTGAACACACCGGAAATCTAACACTAAGACTCCCTATTTATATACAAACGAAATAACCGCTAATAACAGTTATTTCTCCTAATGGCTACAAATGGCATTTTGCATGCATTCGTCTACTAGATGCGCTCCACGCGTCCAATTTCAAAACGGAACTCCCTCCTGAAATTTGAATTTCAAACACCCGTCGAATGGAGCTGGTTTCTCTCTAGTCGAAAATATCCTTCATACTTAGAAAAATCTAGCAATGCTTCCCCTAAGTACCATTTGTCTTCGACTTCATTTTTCCCATAAAAAAACCCTCTGGTCGAAATGCCCCTGGCAAATTTTCAGCTTTGCTTTCAAACAAATTGTACAGTGCTCCAGTGTCGCGTGAAAACTCTGACTCGGCGGGGAAGAGAGAGAAAGAAAGCTCTAAAGGAAGCCTAAAGAGAAGCACCCAGGGGAGATCAAATAATTAAAACGGAGTTTCGATTATTTCATCGAAGGGAACAACATGCTAACAATTTTCCAAATGAATGAAAAATTATTAAAGCAAAAGGAAGCATTATTGATTATACAAGATTAAGCTTATTCCTTGAAGAACAAACTTAATTCTAACATGAATGGAAAGTGCAAAACAGTACTAAATGAAATTTAATATGCTTCACAAATCATGCTATTATGTGAATAAAATTGTGCAAAATGATCATGCTCATACAATGTCAAGAATGTGCACAATCATAAAATTGAAAGATCGAGCATTGGAAAATTCACAAACATGTTTCAAACTTAAGTGAAACAGCACCTAAAACATCCATAAAAATCAATTCTATCAATCCATAGAACTTAGAGGAAGAAAGCATGGCAAACACACTTGAAAAAGCACAAAAATAGCAAACTAAATCAGTGTTAATCGATTAACACTTTGCAGTGCAAAAGTGTTAATCGATTAATGCTTGCAGAAACGCAGATTTTTGCTAAAAGTGCAGTGTTAATCGATTAACACTTTGCAGTGCAAAAGTGTTAATCAATTAACACTAAAGTAGTGGCTGAATTTTGATTTTTCAAAAGCACTTTTGGCCACTTATTGATTGTGCAATCACTCCTATGCTCGGGCAAACAATTATGCATAAAAATCATGTTTAACAACAGCA
Organism: Lathyrus tuberosus; assembly: GCA_022829125.1. NCBI lineage: Eukaryota > Viridiplantae > Streptophyta > Magnoliopsida > Fabales > Fabaceae > Lathyrus > Lathyrus tuberosus. The sequence continues at coordinate 10,503,887 of JALAZF010000044.1, read as the reverse complement.
AAAAATCAGCAATGGAATCAATTAACTCATCAAGATCATGGATCAAACAATGGCATAATCAATTCACACACAAAAAGTATCGAAACTACATCGTGAATGATATGAAAACATTCGAAACAGTAAAATGTGCAAAGAAGGACCAACCTACAAGGCTGAGATGTGCCTTGGATGTTGTTGCAAATGAATCTTGATGAATATAATCAAAGAAAACCAGAGGAATCTTCAATTATAGCCGAATCGTATCGAAGCCGAGCAAATTGCGAGGAAATCTCCAAAACGCGAATTCACACTGTTGAATCTTGAAACAAACACTTGAGATGAATACAAAAGCTAATAAAACTCCAGAAATCAAGTAGAATAGCAAGATAATGAAGGTTAAGCTCAAGAAATAATCACTTCCAAGGTGAAAGTAACTACTCTTCAATGGAGAAGTTGAGCTATAGTGAGGTTTTGGAAGAAAATGGAGATGAAAATGAAGAAGTTGCAGAAAAATTCAGAGAGAATGTGAGAGAATTGAGAGTGAAGTGTGATTGAAAATGGTGAATTGTGGTGGATCCCCCTTCAACAAAGTGAAGGTTCCTTTAAATAGAGTTTTGGCTTGGAGTTTGAGAGGTTTGGAATTTGGTTTGGAGCTAGCTTTGGGAGTTTTGGCATTAGGCTAGGAGTGAGTTACATCTAACTCACTGAGTTAGAGGTTAACTCAGTTAGTTATTTGTTAACTCGGTGGGAACATCCCAATGTAAGCTTCAAATCCAAAGGTTCACATGTTAGGAAAATAAGGTGCATGGTGGTCTTGAGTGGAAAGGATACATTGTAACAAATGTAAGTGAATTCTTGAAGAGTCTAGAATATTCCACACAATTAGAACCAAGTGGGATCAAAGACCAAAGAGAGTGCAAAGTTGCTGTCACGAAAAGTAGCAGAATCTGCCAAATTTACATGTGTTAATCGATTAACACTTTTTGCACTGCAAAGTGTTAATCGATTAACTAGGCCAAAATTTGCCTAGATTGCTTAAAAAAATGGTGTTGTGGCCATGATTCCGATTTTCAACCTCTTGCTTTGATGAATAGGCATATGACCCTTTTTTTGTGCTTGTTTTGAGGATGTGATGACCTTGTGAGGATGTGATTAATCGGGCTTAAAAAACTTAAATATTCATGCAACAAAATCACACATAAAAAGTGCGAATGTTTAAGCCAGCGATGCGAATGCTCATGCTAATGTAAAAGGCAAAAAGGGAGGTCAAATTTCGGGTTACGACACATAAGTATTTATATTTTTTTATGAATATTTATATTATTTGATTTTAATTTTTGTATTAAAAAAATTAACCTTAACCCCATTTATTAAAATTTCTGGATTCGTCCCTGAGCTAATCTCTGATATACATGATGCATGATGCTACAAACAATACAAAAAAATTTCATCCAAACCTCCTACTACCATTATCAATTATCAATTATCAATCACAACAATTGACCGAAGTTCTTTAACACTGGAACGAAGTAATACAACATTGGATATCAGAGTTATGTTATTAAGTGATCCTTAACAATGGACCAGAGTTCTACAACACTGGACCGAAGTCCTATAACACTGGACCGTCCTACAACATTGGTTTCTTTCAAACCTAAACATCAAACTCTTCAACATCATCAAAATAGTATCAAACAACCATCAATATTCAACAAGACATGTTCATAACATCAATAGCAGTCACAGTTAACTCTAACAACTTTTATTCACGTTTAAGGGTACAGGCATATACTTTTATTTTTTTAATTTAAACATCGACCTTATTAAAATTATTTAATTATTATAAAAATATTGTTAAAAAAACTAAAATAAAAAAACATGTATGTATATATATAGTACAAGACATTTATGTATTTACTAGTAGTAATATTTTGTTAAAAAAACCAACGGTTACATTGAAAGAAAAAGAAGAGAACAGAAGAAAGCAACCAGTGGACTCTCCAACCATTACTTCCTTCTCCACACCGAAAAGAAACTTCATCTTTTTCCCTTTGAGTGCAACTGAGCCACATTTCGTGTTGATAGGTCGCGTTTCGTCATATACTGCTGGTAAGTAATTCTTCAACTCACCTTCAATTCATACACCTAAATCTTTCTCTTTTCACCTAGCTATTAACTTCAAATTCAATTCTTTATTTCTTGATTTTATTTTCGCTGTCAATGCTATGAGTTGCTAATTTATTTTAAATACTGAAAGTGAAAGCTGTTAATTAATTAGCTCTAAGTTAAATTTCTAGGTTTTCATACCTCATTATTATTTTTGTAGGTTGAATCAGCCAAAATCGACAAGTGATTTTAATAAATATGGAACCTTCCTATAAGAATGGAGAATTAAGGAGAACTAAAGGAATGATAATCAAGAAGCCAAATCTTGACAGTTTGAAACTCTTTGCCGGCCATTTAACTAATGATCAACGTAGTCATTTTAAGAAAAAGTACGGGAAGATCTTGGAGTTGTTAGAAGTAGATGTTTAAGAAATGGGAATTATTGCTCTAGCACAATTCTATGATCCGCCATTTAGATGTTTTACGTTCCAAGATTTTGGACTTGTACCTACTTTGAAAGAAGTTTCACAAATCATGGGATACCTTTGAGTAAAGGGAAACCGTATCATTACATTGGTCATCCCCACTCATGGGAGACCATTGCTAATGTGCTAAAAATTAAGCGGGATGATTTGAAAAATAAAAAGATAAATAGGAATACGTTCAATCCTATCGAGAGAGTGTTTAGAAAGCCGGATGGAAGACTTAGTCAAGAAGAGAGAATGAGAAATATTTATGGATACGTTGGCTTTAACAATCTATGGTTTGGTATTGTTTCCCAGCTCTCAGGATGTGATTAATTTAGCAGCAATCAGTGTGTTCATTAATTATAAGTGCCAGGGGGAGAATCCGGTGCCGGCGGTCTTGGCAGATATCCTTTATACCTTGAACATTTGTCGTGAAAAATCAAGTAAGCGGATTTTGTGTTGTCTACCGATTCTCTACGTGTGGATGACAAGTCTTGTCTTTGTAAGAGATTAGAACCACATGATGGTGCCCGGACTGGAAAGAAGTGAAAACTGTATTGTATCAATGCAGTGATTTCCCTAATATACCACTCGTAGGGACAACGGGTTGCATCAATTACAATCCATCTTTAGCTCTGCGCCAGTTTTTATATCCGATGATTGGGGAGCAACCTAAGGAATCTTACACCGTATCCATAAATATTTCCCATTCTTTCTTCTTGACTAAGTCTTCCATCCGGCTTTCTGAATTCTCTCTCGATACCATTGAACGTATTCCTATTTATCTTTTTATTTTTCAAATCATCCCACTTAACTTTTAGCACATTAGCAATGGTCTCCCATGAGTGGGGATGACCAATGTAATGATACGGTTTCCCTTTACTCAATGGGTATCCCATGATTTGTGAAACTTCTTTCAAAGTAGGTACAAGTCCAAATCTTGGAACGTAAAACATCTAAATGGCGGATCATAGAATTGTGCTAGAGCAATAATTCCCTTTTCTTAAACATCGACTTCTAACAACTCCAAGATTTTCCCGTACTTTTTCTTAAAATGACTACGTTGATCATTAGTTAAATGGCCGGCAAAGAGTTTTAAACGTAGAGAATCGGTAAAGTCAGAGGTTACTCACGGATCATTATACAATACAAGAATTTTCACGCATTGCGACATTTATCCTGAGACAGTTCAAGCAGAACTGCCCTTAGGAAGACTTTACGACCTGTGCTGAAGATGCTATCTCACTCCTACTTTCATTCCCTGTAAAGGTAGCATTTTAATACAACTTTGCAGAAACTGAATTCTCCATTAATTTTCAATTTGTTTTTGCAAATATGAGATGTTCAGATTTTAATCAGCAAAATATTGATGACATCTCCTTTCTCATCCTCCCCCAAAAGATGAAGATTTTCTACTTTTGGACATGTGTGAATTTGTCAAATGCTGTTTTTTATGTATGGTTTTTTGATTTATTTGCAGGTCCATGATAAATCAACCTTTTATCTAAACATACCTAGAGGTGATGGTTCTTTTGTTGAGACGGATAAAGTTGTAAAAGACTTCCTGTTTGGGCCATTTGATATCCCAATTGATAATCTAGAGACTCTAGTTTGAAAAATTATGAAAACATTAGTGTTTTTTTTTTTTGCATTCCGCTAGTATAATTTTTTGTGATGGCAAAAGAATTTGTGTTTGAAAGAGACAAGGCCTTGTTTTGTTGGTGAAACTAATTGCTTTGATGTTTCTGATTGTTCTTTGAGATTTCATGATGCTATGAAGCCATAAGAGATTCAAATATCATCTACTGGAACTAGTAGCATGTTCATTTATTCTGTATTACAAGTTATGGTTTTAACTTTTGGATATTTAGTGTAAACATGTAGTTACATTCAATTATTTACATTTTTAAGTTGTTATATTCAATTAGTGTAAACATGTAGTTACATTCAATTATTTACATTTTTAAGTTGTTATATGTGTCTACATTTATTTATGTTGGCTTTTGGTGGAGTGTATTGGTTTTTAATGTACTTTTGTGTAGCTGGTGATGATGATGGGCGTGTGACACTAGTTTTTGGGCAGGCAACTTGTCATTTCTCGTTCATGGAAAAATTGGCATCCTACACCACTTCTATTGAGTCAAGGGTGTCGCTGGATGGCAGAGTGGTGGCCAGTCGTGCATTCGGTACCACGATGGAGTTTTCTGTTGCAATAGTTGAGTAATTATTATGAAAGGAGAAAGCTGATGATGTTGCAGGTCCACTGGTAAAGAGTAAAGCTTCATTTATGATAATTTTGCTTGCTTTTTAGGAGCAAAGAAATATGGGTTATATGCTTGGTTGAATTAGCTTGTTTTCTTAAAGCTCGTCCTCGAGATTTTCTTGTTTCCAAAGTTTTTCATGCTACATTATACTTTCTCGTGTTTGATTATACTTGAATCTTCCCAATTTCTTTTTTACCTGTCATGAACTTTTATAAAAAGACGCAGTGACAAGTTCTAAATTCTAACTACTTGGTTATAGCGGCATTGATTCGATTTCATGAACCAACTAAGCTTTCAACTAGTCTTCAACTTTACTATCAACCATCCCTATTAGCTATGTAGATATTAGAAGTATATTTGTATAACTGTATTACTTGTGTTTCTATTTAGTAGAGTGGGTTGTATGCTCCTTTTGGATAGCAGACTAGGCCTATAATCAACTACACTTAGTGTTAGGACTTCGGATGAGATATTTGTCAACTAGTAATTGGATTATCGTTGTTCTAGAGTCTGATATTTACAATTCTATCTGTTTGCTATAGTTCAAACTCTAACAAGTACCTTCTACTCATGTAACCAATTGTATCTAAACACTTGATAAGTCAACATACATCATTCCAGGTGCTATTGAAATATATGCCATGCTTTATTGTGGTTTTCATTTTTATACAATGATTTTTGCAATAAACTGCAGAGAGTGATGAAGGAGTGTCACAATGAGGATGCACAACATGCATTTATTATTGACAAAATCTCAAAATTTTATCTGATAATTCAGCAGATAAACTGTTCCTATGGCAACATTGCAATTCTGCATTCAAAAGCAAATGACGATTTCACCTCTATCAACTTCAGGTCTTGATTTGACTCCTGCTTTGTAGGAGATTCTGCGTCGCCTCCCTTCCAGCACATATATAATGCATACACAACACTTCGTCCATAAGTATCATCTCCATAAGCAAAAATAACTTCCTTCCATTCATAAAATTTAATAATTTCAGCAAAGACTACAATAAAATAGAACATAATATCTTGGATATTGCCATGAAAAGGAAAACGAGTACAAATAGAATTTTGAATATGGAGAATTGATAGAGATATTAATATTAGTTACAACTAGTTGCTAGTTAGTTACAAATTAGTTGTATTAAATGAGAGTTAGTTATTAGTAGCAAGTTAGTTACAAATTAGTTATATGAGATGAGAGTTAGTTTTACTCATAGTCTATATAAGTCTTATTGTATCACTTTAATGGCATAAACTTTCATTTTGATCAATGCAACGTTTATTACACCTTTTCATATTTTCGCTTTTCTATAATTTCAATAGATTCTATCAAGAATCTTAACAATCTTAACACAAGTCGAGTTGAATTTAGAATTGTGAGATATTGGATCGAACTCTAGTTTTAGCATGTCGTCGAAGTCCGTTCACATCTGTTGTCGAAGACCTACATGTTGTAGTCGAATTGTGTTATAGTATGTCGGAGATCGAATTGGGTATTGTGTTATGGATCCAATTGTTTAAGTTGGCTTGTACCCTAAGTTAGCTTGTAATGGGTAATTATTAAAAACTCTGTTAGTTTAGTATGTTAGGTTTATTATAAATAGCATACTAGTCTCTCTTCCTAGGTGTGACAAAACCTTATTAGGTTGAGAGAGGTTAAGTGTAACACCCTCTTTCTATACCTCCAAATAATCACATAAATCATTTAGGCACATATAAAAAAAATTCGCCAGAGTACGATTAAAACATAGTATAAAAGAGGCATGTCACATCATACACGCATTTAATACATACAACACCTGCTCAAAATATTGATATGCAACAGTGGAGTAACTTGCCACAGAGGAACTTTGTCCTTACACTCACATCTCAATATTTGGAATAAAAGCGGAAAATCCAAACATTGAAATACATCAAAGTATATATACGTAGATATATACATCACCAAGTATCATCCATCAATATAAGTCATGTTTACATAAACATTCATCAACAAGATACATGTACAAATGTATCACAAAAGAATAATATACATCCTAGCTACCCGGTGCTACATATCAGAGCCAACCGACCAAAAGAATGAAGACACGCTTCACAAAAGACCTCCAGCATACCTACTCTGCAATGCCTCATAGAGCATCATAAAACAGCAGAAGGGTGAGAAATATTATCATAATAACAATGCATATAATTATATATATATAAACATAAAAATACACATATTACACATTCTCACCACAATTCATCACATTGTCATCCATATACATCACAATGTATATATATATATCCACCAAGCATATTCATCATGCACACTTTCACAATTCTCAATCATTTCGTATAAACATACACAATTATGTTCATTCAACAACACATCATTATAAAGATGATAAATGCAAATCATAGAGACCGACTCACGACTCTATGCAAATGCAATGCGGTACCGACTCAATCATCTCAAGTTCACTCAGGAACTTCTGCTGGAACCATCGTTCGCTACCAAAGTAACTCCCCGTCGGGCATACGATGTTCACCCATTGCTCACACCCCACATGAGCACACAATGTTTATGGATCGCTCACACCCCACCTGGGCACACGACCTGATCGCTCACACCCCACACGCGGGCACACGATCCGATTGCTCACACCTCACCTAGGCACACAATCCGATTGCTCACACCTCACATAGGCACACAATCGTTCGTAATCATCGCTCACACCTCACATAGGCACACGACGATACAACGGATTCTCATTAGAATCGCTCAACACAAGAATGTACTTCATTATGCTTCACATGCAAAATGACTCAAGACATTCTTGAAATGCATACATATTCACAATATATTCATGCATTCATCTCATACAATCACATACAATCTATATACATTCACATCAATGTATTATTGTACGATTCGCATTCAAACACACAGTCAAAATGGTAAAAGTCGCTACATAGCACTATTCCCGACTTTCCGACATAATAAAATCGGCCAACAGTTTCCACACCATCATAATCACAAAGTACAGCTCAATGGCTTTCCAACGATATGAAGAACTCCTAAATCGGAATTACGGTTCGGGAATTATGAATTTTTAAAAGAAATGAAAATTATAAAAAAAAACGAAAGCGCCCGGCGACAGGAAAGTTTCGCCCGGCGACGCTCCCATTTCGCCTTCGCTTCGCCCGGCGAAGAAGGGGCGAAGAAAATTCCCCCAAATGTGAACCAAACCAGTAGCTTGGCACCCTCGCGCCTCTCAATTTCGCCCGGCGAAGGAACGAACCGCCCGGCGCTCTGGGCCTTTCGCCCGGCGCTCTGCACCAGAAGCAGAATTTCTGCTTCGTTTCCACTGTTCCAAATTCCCAAAAAACTCCATTTTCTCCCCCAAATCACTTCCAACAGCAAAACAATTCATAGCAATGATTCATAAACATATGGAGATTATACAACACAAATTATATCGATTTCTATCCGCGAAAACATCGATTTCTACCATTTTCTACACAAATGGGTTTAGTCCCAAAACCCATGAAAATCAACAAAATCAACAATACAATCATACATAATCATACACATTGCTAAGATAACAAGATTTCACACCCTTACCCGGATTCCAAACTTGTTATTGATTGTTCTTGATGATTCTCTTGTTTTTTCCAAACTTTCTCCTCTTTTCTCTTCCTCCTCTTTCTTTCTATTCTTTTTCTTTCTATTTCTCTCTATTCTTCTTTTCTATCTCTTTTCTTTCTTTTCTATTTCTTTTCTTTCTTTTCCAAACAATCAACTAATTCATTTTTCTCACATAATTCTAATTCCACAAAATTTCTAACTTATCAATAATTGAGAAAAGTCTAAAATACCCTCCATACTAATTTCCCCGAAAACTCTCAAAATGGTAAAATAACATCTAACACACCAAATTCACTATTAAAATAATTTATCATCCAATTAAAATAAAAGACTCCACATAATTGGGAAATAATCAAAATCGGGGCGTTACATTAAGTGTTGGTATTCATTTGTAATCTTTGAACCCTATTGAGAAAGTGAATAGTAAAACAGATTTAACCAATTCTATATTCTTCTTCCTCTTTTCTCTTCCTTTGTGAACCCTAATAGGGTTTCATTTGTTTGTTCAAATTTTTTCTTCTTTTCTATCCTTGTGGATTTCTTGGTGTTCAAAAAATCAAATATACTTTGTTATTATGGTATCGTTTTTCACAACAAATTGGTGCGGTGAGCGTGGAGAAGATGCCTTCAACAAAGTATGAGATTGAAAAGTTCATGGGAGTGAACGATTTCGGTCTGTGGCGCTTGAAGATGAAAGTCCTATTGGTTCAACAGGTTTGTTTGGAAGCGTTGAAGGGAGAGGCAGCCATAGATGTTGCGTTAACGGTAAAAGAAAAGATGACCATGATAGAGAAAGCCCACAGTGCCTTATTGTTGAGCCTTGATGATAAGGTTCTTCGACAGGTATCAAAGGAGACTACGACATCGGGGTTATGGTTGAAACTTGAAAGTTTGTACATGACCAAATCTCTGGTGAATCGACTATACCTGAAGCAAGCTTTGTATTCATTCAAGATGAGTGAAGACAAAGTTTTGGCTGAGCAATTAGATATGTTCAACAAGCTGATTCTTGATCTTGAAAATATTGATGTGAAGATCGATGACGAAGATCAAGCACTGTTGTTGTTGTGTGCTTTGCCCAGAACACATGCTCACTTCAAAGAAACTCTCTTGTATGGAAGGGAGTCCCTGAGCATTGAAGAAGTTCAATCAGCCTTGTATTCTAAGGACCTGAACAAACGAAAGGAGCATAAACCTTCGACAGTTGGTGAAGGTTTGGTCGTTAAGGGAAAATTCTTGCGAAAGGATGGTAAGTTCGACAAGAAGAAAGGTAAAAGTCAGCAGAAGTCTTATAGTGGCGAAACATCTGGTATTCGATGTTATCACTGTAAGAATGAGGGTCACACAAGAAAGGTGTGCCCTGAACGCCTAAAAGATCATGGAGGTAAGGATAATGGCAACGTAGCCATTGTTCAAGATGACTTCGACTCATCTGATGTCCTTGTAGTTTCAAGCCGCGACTTAAGAAAAGAGTGGATTATGGATTCAGGTTGCACTTGGCACATGACTCCAAACAGAGAATTGTTCGAGGAGCTATGTGATCAAGATGGTGGATCGGTGCTTCTGGGAAACAACAAATTCTGCAAAATTGTAGGTATTGGATATGTGAGATTCAAGCTCCATGATGAGTCAATAAGGTTATTGACTGAAGTCAGGTATGTACTTGATTTGAAGAGAAATTTGATTTCTCTTGGTGAATTCGACAGGAATAGATATGTTTTTCAAGGAGAGAAAAGTATCCTAAGAGTCATGAAGGGGTCGAAGGAAATCTTGAGAGGCGTGAAGAAACAAGGCTTGTATACCCTTAAGGCTGAGGTTGTAAGTGGTTCGACAAATATTGCATCCACGAAACCTGTGTCGAAGACAGAATTATGGCACATGAGATTGGGCCATGTCAGCGAAAGAGGTCTGGTCGAATTGGGGAAGCAGAACCTGCTAGGTGGTGACAAAGTCGAAAAGTTGGAGTTTTGTGAATCTTGTGTATTTGGTAAATCCTGTAGGGCGAAGTTTAACAAAGGCAAGCAAAGAACGCATGAATCCCTGGATTACATTCATGTTGATCTTTGGGGGCATGCAAGGAATCCTTCACACTCAGGTGCAAGGTATTTTCTATCCATCGTTGATGACTATTCCAGAAAGTTATGGGTATTCATTCAGAAGACGAAGGATAAAACTTTTGAGAATTTCAAAAGTTGGAAGGTTCTGGTCGAAACTCAAACTGGCAGAAAGGTTAAGAGGTTGAGAACCGACAATGGCCTTGAGTTCTGCAACAAAGCGTTCGACAGTTACTGTGCTGAGTCTGGGATTGCAAGGCATAAGACTGTAGCAGGTACTCCTCAACAAAATGGCTTAGCTGAAAGATTCAATCGAACAATCCTTGAAAGGGTTCGATGCATGTTGGTTAGTGCTGGATTAAAGAAGGTGTTTTGGGCAGAGGCTGTTTCGACAGCAGATTATCTGATAAATAGATGTCCCTCGACTGCCTTGGGAATGAATACACCTGAAGAATTTTGGTCGGGACATCCACCTAGTCTCGATAGACTGAGAGTATTTGGCTGTGTGGCCTATGCTCATATTAGGCAAGACAAGGTCGAACCTAGAGCTCTGAAATGCATGTTCATGGGATACCATGAAGGAGTCAAAGCTTATAGGCTATGGTGCCTAGAGCCAGGTCACAGGAGGTGTATCACCAGTCGAGATGTAGTTTTCAATGAAGTTGAGATGGCTTTCAAGAAAACTGATGATGCTGACGAAGAGCTGGAACATGGAGAGATTCCTGTTGAGGTGGAGCATGTTGATGTTGAATTGCGTATCCCAGATAAAGTCGAAGAAGAAGCAGAAGATGCTGTCGAAAATGAGGAGACTGATAATGACTACCTGCTAGCAAGAGACAGGTCGAGGAGAGTCATCAAGCCACCTCAGAGACTTGGGTATGCAGATTTTATAGCTTATGCCTTAATCTCTGCAAGTGAGGTTCTCGACGAAGAACCTGGAGACTATAAGGAAGTTATGATTAGTCAAAAGAAGACTGAATGGCTGAAGGCCATAGATGATGAGATGAAATCTCTTCATGATAACAACACATGGGAACTGATCAAGAAACCTCCTAGAGCCAGGTTAGGCAGCTGTAAATGGATTTTCAAAGTTAAGGAAGGAATCGAAGGAGTGGCGTCAAAGAGATACAAGGTAAGATTGGTCGCTAGGGGGTTCACTTAGAAAGAAGGTGTTGACTTCAATGATGTGTTCTCTCTTGTTGTGAAGCACTTGTCCATTAGAATGTTGCTTGCCATGGTGGCAAAGTTCGACCTTGAACTGGAACTGATAGATGTGAAGACTGCGTTCTTGTATGGTGATCTAGATGAAACAATCTTGATGAGGAAACCTGAAGGGTATGTCGAAAAGGGGAAGGAAGATTATGTGTGTAAACTGAAGAGATCTTTATATGGACTGAAACAATCTCCTCGACAGTGGAATAGGAGATTCTACAAGTTCATGGCACGCATAAGTTTCATTAGAAGTCAGTTCGACCATTGTGTTTACTTCAGATTTTGACCTGGTAATTCATTTGTTATTTTGTTGCTTTATATGGATGATATTCTAATAGCAAGCAACAACGTCGAAGATGTAATGAGGGTGAAGGTTGAACTCAATAAGGAGTTCGACATGAAGGATCTGGGAGCTACGTCCAGGATTCTTGGGATTGACATCTGAAGAGATAGAAAGCAATCAAAATTATGCTTATCTCAAGAGGCATACCTACGGAAGATTCTCGAAAAGTATAGTATGTCGAATTCAAAGCTTGTTGTGACTCCGGCAAACCCTTAATTCAAGCTGAGTATAGATCAGTGTCCTAGTACTGATGTCGAAAGATCTTATATGAATAGCATTCCATATGCTAATATAGTGGGTTCTTTGATGTATGATATGGTATGTACTAGACCTGACATAGCATATGCAGTAAGTCTTGTAAGCAGATACATGGAGAATCCTAGAAAGGCTCACTGGCGAGCATTGAAGTGGATTTTAAGGTACATAAATGGGTCTCTGAATAGAGTCCTAATTTATGGTGAAGCCTTGGGTGAAGATAGTAAAGCAGCAATCGAAGGATATGTCGATTCTGATTATGCAGCTTGTATGGATTCCAAAAAATCTATTTCTGGATATGTGTTCACTGTGTTTGGGACAACAATTAATTGGAAAGCAAAACTTCAGAAGGTTGTTGCCTTATCAACCACTGAAGCGGAATATATCTCCCTAACTGAAGCTATAAAGGAAGCATTGTGGCTTGAAGGTTTTGCAAATGAGCTGAAACTTCAAGGTCCAGTTATCATTGTTAAATGTGATAGTCAAAGTGCAATACACCTGTCGAAAAATTCAGCCTATCATGAGCGAACCAAGCACATTAATGTGAGGTTGCATTTCGTCAGAGGGGTAATCGAGCGTGGAGAAGTCCAAGTGCTGAAGGTTTCTACAGATTATAATGTTTTGATATGATCACCAAGACGTTGCCCAGTTGCAAGTTTTTCCACTGTATGCAGTTGATAAAGCTGCATAAAGAAAGCTAGTTTATTTCTTGAGGATATAGAGTTAGATCCAAGGTGAAGATTTGTGAGATATTGGACCGAACTCTAGTTTTAGCATGTCGTCGAAGTCTGCTCACATGCTGTTGTCAAAGACCTACATGCTGTAGTCGAATTGTGTTCTAGTATGTAGGAGATCGAATTGGGCCTTGTGTTATGGATCCAATTGTTTAAGTTAGCATGTACCCTAGGTTAGCTTGTAATGCGTAATTATTAAAAAGCCCATTAGTTTAGTATGTTAGGTTTATTATAAATAGCATACTAGTCTCTCTTCCTAGGTGTGATAAAACCTTATTAGGTTGAGAGAGGTTAAGTGTTGGTATTAACTTATAATCTTTGAACCCTATGGAGAAAGTGAATAGTAAAACAGATTTAACAAATTCTCTATTCTTCTTCCTCTTTTCTCTTCCTTTGTGAACCCTAATAGGGTTTCGTTTGTTTGTTCAAGTTTTTCCTTCTTTTCTACCCTTGTGGATTTCTTAGTATTCAAGAAACCAAATATACTTTGTTATTCTGGTATCGTTTTTCACAACAAGAATGGTGGAATTGAAGTAGACATCTTTAATGGCATGTTTCACAACAAGTTCGGAGGAGTCAAAGTAAAGATAACTTTGATCTATATCTATTTATAATTATTAAATCAGAGTCGTAGAATCTCAGATTGACTCCTTACTTCATCTCCAACCTTCACCTATCTGTGGCCTTCAAAATAGAAGAGACATTAGTTTAACCTAGAGAATGTGTGAGAGGATGTTGGAAGAGTTTTGTCGCCCCGGGTCTAAGAAGGTGATTGTGAATGGAAAATCGTCGAGGATTAGGACTAGGGAGATGCACCCTATACCAAGGGCATGGGCATCTTTTGTTGTGCAAATTTTAGAATTTGCTTCAAACTAATCAGAGTTTATTGTGAAACGATGTCATGCGCTAATGGAAATTCTTAATCAAGAGTCTATTAATGTTGGATTGTTGATTGCTAATAATACTAAATTCATGGTTAACGTCACACAATGAGCTTGTGGGCATTTTTATATTATTAATGAGTTGTGCATGTTATCTGGAGTTCAAAGTCACCCGATGACTTGATGGTGACTCTTATGCTACCCATCAACAAAAATGCCATGAGAAGAATCCTCACACGACCAACAAATAAAGGCGGGCAAGACAAAGCACAACAAGAAGAGCAAGATCAATTTTACCACTCTGAGATGCAACAACCAAAAGGCGTCCCACAACAATAACAACCCAATCGCTTGCAGAGGCTAGAGGAGTATGCTTTGGCATGACGAGTTTGGCCACTGAAATGGCACACAATTTATATTGCGAACCATCCATATTTGGACCAAGTTACAAGGCTTTTTATAATGAGCACAGAGACCATATGTCAGTTCAGAACCCGAGGAAGCATTTTCCAACTACGAAAGCAATGGAAACATATTTTAGGGAACAAAACCAAACCTTGACAAACCAAATGGTTGAGATGAGGACCACCTAGAGTAGGCAAAATCAAGATTTTGGGGATGAGAAGGATCGATTGTGTGGCTAATACAACTCTGATAACATGTGACTTAGGAGTTTTTAGCAGTTTTCAATTTTTCTTTATTTCCCTTTTGTACTATGATCCAAGGAAGGGTAATAGTTATTTCTCAAAAATTCTCTCCCTCTTTTGTAATTCTCTTTGCTTTGAATTACTGAACTGGTTTGCTACTGTTATTATTTCATTTTTAATTTGCAACCTTACCGGTGTGAATATGAAAAAGAAAAGAAAAAGTCATCAGAAAAAGAATGAATAAAAGTGATCAATAGTGAAATTCCCTTGTATAGTTGATGAAAAAAACTATTTGTACTCAATCTCCAGATACCTCCTACAGTAAGGTTTGAACCAAATATTTTCATTCTTCATTTTTCTCTCTTATGAGAGTATCCGTGCACTAGATATTTTCTTAAATTTGCATTATTTATACTTAGTCTATTGGTCTGATGAATACATATTGAGGCAGTTGTTTGTGAAAACTCTGATCCTTTTAAGCCAACTTGAATTAAAATGATTATATCATTTGCTAACCACTTTGAGACTTATCCATTTTTTCGGTGACATAACCTGTTATATAGTCATTTGATTTGAAAGATTAAATATTTCCATCCTCTTTAGAGTTAGGTAGAAAAGTTTATTTTCCTTATCTAATGCAAAAGAATAAGTTTGGGGTTGCTCTTAAAAGTTAGCAACGTTTAAGTTTGAGGTTGAGGTACTAGAGAAATTGGTCAAAAGAAAGAAAAATAAAATCAAGAAGTTAAAAATGACTTCTTCAAAAAAAATTGTGAAAAAGAAAAAAAAAATTGATGAAAATGACCGTGAATTCTTTAGTACCTATGGGAGTTTTCATCCCGTTGAAGTACACTTCTACCTCAAATAACCACTAAAGAAGAGGCATTGTATGATGTTATTCATAAACAACACATGACCTCTATTTATACAACTTTTGAGTAATTATGAACTACACAATACAGTCTGTGCAATCACAGCCGTATAAAAATGTCGGTAAAATTGTAGGCGTTCAATTGCGCACTCTTTTATAACTACTAGATTTTTTAATAATGGACTAAATATCCGATAGTTTTCAAACTTTTTTAAAGGCTTCCCATAATAAAGTTTCATAATCAGAACACCAAATTCGTCAATTTTGAGATGAGTAATCCTGTTCCTTCTCCTCAAAAACACCGTTTGAATATGATAAAATTTGATATTTTTATTCTCAAATTTGATCCAATTTTCTCTAGATTTTTTAAACCATAAAATTTCTTCTTCTTCTATAATAGCATAGAATTGTTTTTTAAACTCTCTTTTCAACTTGATGATATCAGATGGTGAAAAATATTCAACTCTCTTTTCAACTGGATGATATCAAATGATGAAGAAATATCCAACTCTTTTCAACTGGATGATATCATATGTGAATCAAAGTCCATTATAGTTCTATCCAATATTTTTCTAACATGTCTACCTATTTGAAAAGTCTTGCGCCTAGTAAAAATGTCTCCGGTTATATGTAAATCTACTAAATTACAATTAGTCATTTAGACATGTGTAGGATGAAAATTGCCATCAGATACTTCATGAGAAAACAATACTTCATTTAGATCACCGACTAATAACCAAGAAATATGAACAATATTTCTTAACTGAGAGGTAATCCTAAAGACACATGTGTAAACTAAAGATAGGAGATGCATACATAGAAGTTTCAATTTCGCACGTCTCCAACCTTTCTAACACAGTTTCAAACACTTACTAAGCCTCTGTTTGGGACAGCGTTTGGGGTAAAAGCAAGGTTATGAAAACCGGACCGGATCGGCCGGTTCAACCGGTTAGACCGGAAACCGGCCTTATGTCTGGTCAATTAAGCCCTTTAAATTGGCCTGTCAAGGAACCGGGACAAAAACTTGAAAATCAGGTGGAAACCGGCCAAAACCCGGAGTTCGTCCAATTACATGGGTTGAACCGGATTTTAACTTTTTCAGTTTTTTTTTTAAATTTATTTAAAATAAAAATATAATAAAATATAAAAAAAACCAATTTAATATTATTGAACCAAATGGGTCTTATAATTGAAGACCTCACTCTAATCCATTCAGAATTTGAATTTTCTTAATAATAAAGTATAGAATTCTAATATTTTTTAACCTAAATCAAGCACCATCTAATATATTTTACATAAGATACAAAATTCTAGCATTTTTAACTATTTCTCAAACTAATTATAGTTAAGAAATTATAGAAAATAAAAGTTAATAATCTATATGATAAAAAACTAGTACTAAATCATATAACATATTTCCTCTGGTCACTATTATAAGCAAAAAAAAATCTTAAATCTTGGTCACTATTATAAGCAAAAGTCATTAAATTTTAGATTAATTAATACTTGTATTACTATTATACCCTTAATTTAATTCAAAAGCATTTAATGTTGGTAGTTGATTCATTAAATAAACTAAGGATATTATCGTAAATTTTACTTTGATAGTACATGAAATCAAGAAAATTAATTACACTTAACTAATTTTCTTAATACGTGTGAAAGTAGTTATTTTGACTTATAATTGTGACCGGAAGGAGTATACAATAACGGTCCGACCCTCGGTCCGATCCGGTCAAACCTTTAAACCTTAAACCCCAGTCTATACCGGTTCAATATCCGGTCCGGTTTTAATTATCTTGGGTAAAAGTCACGTCCCGGTGTTTTCAACGTGAAAATGTAGATGATGCATATTAGAGTGCCACAGTAAACGTGCGTATTTTGAATTGCAATGTACAAGAAAACACACACTAAGTAGTGTATTTATTGTAATCTATCACCACAATTCAAGCTCAACACTATTAGAATCAACCTCTTTGTCATTCAAACTTTAATCAAGTTCACTACTCTATCATTATATAGTATCTATCTGTATTGACAGAAGTTAGAACTATTACATAACCGTGCTGAAAATGATAGTGTTAAAAACAATGGAAACTCCTAAAAATCACTAGAAGAATAAAAATCTCAAAAGGCTCAGTAGCTGACGTAGCTCAATTAAACTCTTCCCACTCACAATGTGTGAAGCAACAATAGTGCAGACTTTGAGTGAATTCTAACAAGGAAAAGTGGAAAAAAGAAGAGGCGCAACTAAAGTATCCATTGCAAAAAAAATAAAAAGGAGTGGGAAAATTTTGATTTTTTCTTCTACGGAATGGAAGAAAGTTTATCTATACATGACAACTATGGTACTGATTTTGATGATTCTATCTCACAAGAGGCCTCAGTGGAAGTGACTCATTTGCAATATGTGTAACATGAAACGTTACAGCTTCCTGGCGAGGGAAAATTGGATTCGCTATACAAGTATTGGTGGGTTTGTTTCCACATTTCTTTTGGGTCTCGCCGCATGTCCACTTGCATATCCAATTTGTTGCTACGACAAAATCAGGTAGAGATGACATTGGACGCAAGAAAAAACACACTTGACGCGGATCCAAGCATTCGCTATATACAAACTCTTTGTACTTTAAAGAAAAACACATTAAGGGCAGCTGGAATTTGCTGTCTCACTCTTGATCACCCGAGTATTATATGAACCACAAAATCCACATTTATGATATAACCAGTGGAAGTGTGAAATTCCCTTTCGATCGCAGTCATGGCAGAGTATGTCCTGCATTGTTATAAGAAAAAGAAATCACACAAAGAAAAATTGGAAAGTACAACTAGGTATGTGGAGAGGGAAAAGGATTCCTCGCACACCTAAAACACATACCACAACTTACTTTTTTTTTTAATTTTAAGTTTGAATACAAAATTCTTTAGAGGTCAATTAAATAGTTCCATTAACAATTGAAAGGAATAAAATGAAGAGTAACTTAACAGGGTCTGCATAAATATTGAAGAAACAGGCGAAGTAATACCTGAGTGCGGTCCCTGTACTCTTCAGGAAGCTGCTCAGCAGCCAACAATGCGTCAAGCATACCAAAGTAAACCTGGGTAGGTAGAGAAACAGCTAAGTGTTGTATGGCATGAAACTTTTAAGCATTTATATAATCTATTTCCACTTGAAACCAGCATAAGCAAACTAAAATATGTTGTAGTTTTTACTATTATATTTGTGCCAATACCCAATCAAGATTGAAACGGAACCTCTAACAAAATGGGTCACTAAGAAATAATATAAATATTGTTAAGAAATGTGGTTGGGGCTAACTCTACTCTACAAAACTGGCTTGTAGGGTGAGGATTGTCCCCACTTATAAGGACATGTTAAGGCTAAATATTGTCCGATGTGGGACTCTTAACAAATATAAACAAAATTTGACCGTCTGTAGTTTATCTCTGTATTTAATCAGACATGCTTGAAAAAATTTAGGCATTGAAATTTAACAGGGCCTCGGGACCGGCCCAAGGGTAAGGCTACCAAAGCAAGGGCTTTAGGCCTCAAAATTTTGGACAACAAAAAGGCCTCAAAATTTTTTAATTTGGTCATGAATATTTTAAATGACATATTTCTTACATAAAATCTCATTATAGAGTTGGTAGAAGAGAGGCCCCTACCTTTTAGGTCTTTGGTTCAACTCTTGTCAAGTACAAAATTTGATTTTATTTTTTTATTTTGAAGACCTCATTTTAAAAATTTCTTTAGGCTTCTAAGAGGGTTGGGCCGGCCCTGCAGGGCCGTTCTAAGTGCCAACAACATCACTTATCTCAAATTCTAAAAGTATATGCCAAGACATGCATAGGATTATAAATGGTCAAAAAATAAATAAAATTTTACAACTTTAGACTTCACATAGAAGAGTATAGAAGAATCAGTTCTTACCGCCATATCTCCCAATGATTTGCTGCAGATTGGACATGTGTAGTGACTGCAAGTGTATGCCTAACATTTTACAACAGCGCATGAGATTGAATGCAAAACATTCTTTGAAATTTTGAAGAAGTAGAATGAAGATAAACAATTAATTGTTTAACTGCAAATTTTCTTTTTCTTGGTCTGTGTGGGAAGCTAAAACCTTAAAATGGGTGTGACATACCTGAAAGCAAGATGAATGCATGTAATGCCCACAAGCAAGAGCTCTAACTGTTGCACTTGATGTGAACAAGTCGTCACAGCAAATTGGGCAGTTCATTTCTAAGCCTTTCTCCAGGCACTTGTGAGACACTGATTTTATCCCCACGCAACAATTGCATTTCATACAATGAAAGTAATCAATCCCAAGCCCTTGTCCAACACGGCATATATTGCAAAATGGGCAATGGTAAACATTCCTGGGGAATAAAGATGCCAAGTTAAAAACCAAATGGTACATGGAAAAGTACAAACTTTACAGATTAATAATCAATGTCAATCAGACGGACCATAGAAGAAATAAGGTTTGAGTATGAGACAGAGAGAAACAATTACAAAGAGAATCCTTAATCCTCTCCTAAATAAAACAACCAAGAAAAAAAGGTCATGTCTTTTACACTAAATAGATGCCAATTGCCAAATGGCTACGCATACCAAATATTCTTTATCACTTTTCTAAGAAATAGGTGAATTTTTCGGCTTAGAGTACAAATCAAGCCTTGCATTGATTTAGTTCATTCATTTAATATTCCCTCAATGTTCTGCCTCTTCTTTTTCAAACCTTTATAACTTTGTGTACGAAATAACTTTCATGTTTAAAAGTGGATACGTACCACTATGAGTGTAAACTAAGATTGTTATCTTCATATGCAAGTATATGAAAATAATAAGAATTCAAAGCTATACTATGTTAGTAACTTTTGTCTGAATTATGTTTTTCAAGAGAGAAAATAATAGCAAAAGGTCTTCACAGCTCAAATGCGTATGCTTGACATTATAGGTTCTGTCCCAGCCATGTCCCCTTTCCCAAGTTTACAAGGCCTCTTATGTAATAAAACGGGAAAAAGGAAACAGTGGTTTTAATACTAGTCTTCTGAATTATAAAGTAAGAACAAAAATTACCTTTCATCATCAAAAAATTTGCAAATGTTACAGTAGTATTTTGCCATTGAAAGTCCATTACAAGAAGGGGTTGTGCATATGGGCCCAACTGGCTGTATAGTCATGCAGGCCATACACATCATTTCCAATGTTGCTTTTCTGCAATTACCAATCAAATAATTAGAAATACTACTATTACAAAATATAAAGAAATCTCAAAGTATTACCTATCCATTGAGTGGTCACTTGAATTGTTGTCATGACAAAATCTGCATGTAAATAACTTCCCACAACAAGCAGCTCGAACTTTGCAATTTCTCTTATAGTGCTCACAACCAAATACTTGTTTCTCTGGGTCCCGAAATGAAGGTACACACCCTTCTATTTGTTTATTAGATGATTCCCCAGATTGAGATTTAGGTAACTTCTGTTGGGCAGCTATCCAGCGACTACAATGAACAAATAACGAATGAAAAAGAGATTGAAGACGAAAGGTTTAACTTCTATCAAATGAACATGTATTTTATTACATCATAATTGTACAAAACGACATAGTTATAGACACTGAAATCAACCTTGTCATCAGATTCTGCACTAGATATGCCTTTCTCCTTGGGTCAAGGGTTGAGTCGCGATAAACTTTCCGGATTTCTGACTCAAGTTCATTCTGATTCATCCGGAATATGTCTTTCCAACCCGGCTTAAACATCTGATCATTCAGGTTCAAGCTTTCTTGATATTCAGCACCTATAAAAAACCATAATAAACAATATTTTTAAATTTTCCATCCTGCAATTTCCAGAATAAGAAACAAGCTCAAAGCGTATTAGAGACCTCTTTGAGAAGTGCTATGTTCTGATGTTTCTGTCTGTGATGTAGATCCTGGACTCTCTATCAAGCATTCAGTTAGCCATTCATTGAACATTGTATTCTTAGTTGCTTGTTTCCATGTGTCCATCATTTGGTTCTGTTCATCTTGTGTAAGTGCAGAAGTCACCCACGGTAACATTGATTGGAGAACTTCGGCCCCTGTAGTTCCAATTATTCGGCCCACTATCTTGTCTTGTTCTTCCACAGTGAAATGCTTCCCAAACAACGGCCAGAGTTCGAGCTCTTCCCTGAAAATATGCTGATCCAGGGTCACTCGTATAGATTTACACATCCCTTGAAGCTTAGTTGCAAGTTCATTGTACTTTCTGATATCATCACTATCATTGACTTCAGATATTCCCAAATTACTTTCACTTAAATCCTCTGACATATGGGTCCTGTGCAATGCTTCGTGAAGGACAGAAAGCTCAGAGAGAACACAAGAAATATCTTCAAATAACTTCTCTTCCGCCTTATGATCCAGTGTGTAAGAATGGCTCACATTATGAAGTGTCTCTTTGGATTCCAATGCAGGGAAAACTATATCGTCTTCAGCATTACTATGAGCTCTGTATAAACCCCATAAAAGACGGAATCTTCCAGTAAATTGTCGAATAGTTGCTCCATCACCATCACAAAGCTTTCCAGATTCTACATCTAAATACTCCAAATCTATGCGTATAGCCTTATGGAATTTAAATATGGTATCAATTGGTCTTTCTGCAGAGCCAACATCACATGAGCTACTGTCTGTTTCCCATATGAAAAGACTGGAATTAAGAGATGGGGCGGAAGAAGTGAAGCTCCGTAAGGACTTGGCAGCAGAAAGTGAACTCAGCCCTAAATTGTTACTGCTGACCCCTAATGCTGGCACACAACAAGACCGGGCACCACAACATGGTTTCTGGGCACATTCGTTTTCTGGTGTTTTTGAGACGTCTCCATTTTTGTGCAACTCCAATATGCTTCTCTTCACTGATCTTTGGGTCTCATCTGATTCAGCTAACACTGAGCAATCTTTACCAGACAATGCACAAGCACAGGAAGACCGAACAATTTTTTTAGCAGGACAGAAATGTGATGCACTTGAAGACAAGCACTGACCATTTTTACGAGCCTTGCAAGCCCAACCAGAGAAGAGAGTGACTAAAGCAGAATCTATTGCTGGAGCTGGAACAGATAGGCAAGTTGTCAGATAAAGAAGATGCAAAAGTAAGTTTCTTAAAAATATATTACTTCAGTGAGAAATAAAGCAAAGTAGATATATAACCTGCCGATTGTATGTTTTTCAGAAATCTCTCTGCTTCATCTTCAGTTAATGATCCAACAAACCATGGTAGGACACGCTCAATCAACTTTAGAGGCATCATGCACAAGCTTTCATACACTAGTTCACGTTGCCTTTTGAAGCTAAAGTGCTTCCGTGCAAGTGGAAGAACCTACAGATATGTGAGACATAACTCGCATTAAAAATAGATCAAAGAGCAGATTGAAAGTCACAACTTTCTTTGTGAAACACTTGTCATAATATTCATCTATGGATTAAGAAGTAAGGAATATCCTACGTTATACTTCTCTCCCAAAAATAATATTATTAGCTGATACAAGAAATGCTCATATTTATCAATCTTTGACAAGCTATGATGTTCTTCTGAACATATGACACTCATATCCCACCAACCAATTCTATGACCATACTATTGTAATATTAACATTGCATTACTTTAGACACTCACATTTCCTTTTATTAATTTTTGGAAAAACTATTATATGAGTGGTGAAGAATCACCTGAACTTCTTCATTATGGAAATGCCTCTGTATGGTTTCCATTATATGATCAGCATGCGAGCACAACTTGGAATAGAGTTCAACTTCTGAACTAGATGTTGCTTCTTCACTTAGAATTCTTTCAATCAAAGATCGGAATTCATTAAATTGGCTTTCTTCTTCAACATGTTCCTGAAAGAAAGAAAAATTCCCATCCACTGCCGGAAAAATAACCTTGTCCTCAGCAATACTGCATTTATAGAAATAGCTGATTAATCATTGATTCATTCCTTGTCGCACGTTACTAATACTTGAAGTACAGAGGACAAAATTTAAGAAAGTAGCTCAATTATTTTAACTATCATTTCTCTATAAAGTATAGGTCACTATAATTAAAGATCGTGAGAAGATTCTTTAGCAAGAGACTATCGTAACCATTCCATGACAGTTTATTTCCAAACTATTGCTTGTAACTTTCACAATAAAAAGAATAAAATACATAAGACAGCATCTAAAAGAATCACACTTCTATCTTTTATAAGAATGGTTTAGTACCATAGGAGTATGTGATATTAAAATAAAAAGATTATGAGAAGTTCCTCTAGAAAGAAAAGTACTACATCCCCATTACATAGAAGCTTAACAACCATTAGTACTTCTCATTCACTTCTTTAAGATGAATTACTATTTTCTCTTTTTCCATTTAGTATTATTACTGATCCTACAAGGAAGCAGCAAAAGAATTCTTCATGTTGTATTATCGATCATCCAAGTTGTGTTGTTTATATGCTAGTTGGACACGAGAGGAGCTACAAGAGATTCTGTGCATCCAACATTTTTTTTTACTTAATGTTTCTTCTTTGGCTGTCCAGTTATTTTCCTTGATGAGAAAAAGCATTGCAAAGTATAGGGATCTTATATATGGTAGAAATGAACTGATCAAAAGTAACAAGCAAATTAAGTTGAAAACAAACAAGAGATAGATCAAAAAATGAAAAAGGAACTGTTTAATTGAAGAAACATAAGATTCTTCCACAAGACAGAATTGTAAAAACAAGTTAACGTGATACCTGTGAAATATGAAAACTTCAGCAATGAATTGCAATCTTTCATTAAAAGCAGACAGATTAGTATAATCTCCAGAGTGTTGTATCTTTCTGGTCTCCACTGCTATCTCATTTAATTCTTTTTTTATAGCATTATGCCATAGCAATATTTCATCTATAGGATGTGAACCCATTGTCTCCGGAACATCTAGAAAAGATGCAGAATATTTTCTTTTCCCAGATACAGTGGACTCGCATGCACATTTTATTTTCTCAATCTGATTGGCTAAAGGACAAGCACTACATTGAACCTGAGAATGATCTACACAATTTTCAACTGTGTTAGCACTACTTCGCCCTTCCATCCAGGTGAAAATAACCTTCAATAAACAAAAATATGATCAGATGCATTAACATGACAAATCAAATGTATATAAATTCTGTTTCAACCTATAGAGTAGCATTAAAAATAAATGGGAAAGAACAATGGTCTAAAGCAGCTTCAAAACCACACCTTTTGAAGAAGCTTTTCCTCTGGCACTATCTTGCTTAAGCACTTCCGTAAATCCTGAGATTCATCGGGTGAGATGGATGTTGAAAGCCATGGAAGAAATTTTGCCATCATATTCACTGGAATACTGCAAAGAAACTGCCAAACTATAGATGCTTGTTCCTCCACTGAGAACTTCTCAATAAGCAGCGGAAACACCTGATTTCATCAGATAAAAAAAATCACACACACATAACCACACAAAAAAAGAAGATTTCAGCCATTTAAAACTAAAGGCATGATAGCCACATTCTATTATTTAGGACATCACTTTCTAAAGAGATATATGTATTGTGTGAATTCCCTTAAGGGAGACTATCCAACTCAGGCATAAACTGACATATATGTAAGCAAGCCACATAGGTTAAATCTTCGAAAATTCTGGTTGATAACCTCAGTCACTCATGCACAACTTTCATAAATTTTTTCACAAGCATGCACAAATTAACATGCTTTGTTTTTCTCCTAGACAGTACTCTCACAACAACCTAAGAAAAGTAAGGCTTAGTCCGAATTCTGCAACATGACGGGGCCACTTTTCTTGTTTTGGATAGATGATAATAAGTTTCAATACTTTGTAACATACCAGCATGTGAAAGTTTACATGAGAAATCAACAACTCTGTAGTTGTTAAATTTAAAGAGAGCTTCTGATATCTCGAATAAATGTTATACTATTACTATCGCGGAACCACTAGTTGAAGAACACGTGTTGGGTCATCAAATATATTTGACACATCAAGTCTGCAAAGTATGCTATACATCAACAGCAGAGTATAAATTTTACAGAATTAGAATATAACCTGCAAGATTCAACCAGCAAATAGTGGTGTACTTTTAGCTTGTAGGGTGGGAACATAAGTTTTTTATTATGACATCTCTTTGCATTTATTTTATTGCGAGGGTACAAGAAGATGGAAATTAAGGAAATATTTATTGAATAAACTTACTTGCTGTTGCTCCTTAGCCATGTGTTGACTAAGAGATGTCTGCAGAGCTCCTGTGCAGGATGCTAGCTCCCTTCGGAAAGTTTCATCGTTATCAACTGAAGAGTTTAACAACTCAAACAAATGGTCAAAAAGATCGCTTTCACCCTTATGTTCAAGAGAATATGTCTGTGCCACATTCTTCACGCGCTTATCCAAAGCTGGAAAAATCACCTACATTCCAGAACAGATTCCCTTTAGAATTGACTCAATTGAGCATAGTAGAAAAGCAAGTTCCATAAAGCCAAATCAACAGAGATAGATCAATCATTTCACATCAACTAGAAATGGAACGAATTTTCGTGACAATACCTGTTTGCTAGCTACATTTAGTAACTTTCATAAGAAAAAGCTCAATCCAGTAAATCATAATACAATCAATTTAATTGTTGCCAAGCAGTGACAAACAGCAGCACACTGTTACTTAAATTATGCAGTGCTTTTCAAATTTACCGACTTATACTTGAATGAAATACAACACAAAATGCTTCAATTGCAAAAATATTTTATCACTGAAATTTACAAAGTTCTACCCCAAACTAAATTGCTGAAGCTGTGAACATAACAAATCATGAATCATAGGCCATAGACATCTTCATTTTTCAGAATCACCATAACACAATTACGCAATTCAACCTAAAATTTCAGGAAAATAGATTCTAAAACGTGTACCTCATCTTCAGCATTGGAATGGTGTCTATACATCGATCTAAGGAAATGGTAGCGTTCAGAGAGAGGTTGAATATCAGAGCAGTTTCCGGTAGCGAACGCCAAAGCTAATCGGTGCAACGCATCGAGCTCGTTCCCAATCGCTTTTTGGAAGAACGAGAAAATCAAAATTGGCGATTCTGACAAAGAGGAACGGTTGAATCCTCCGCCACCATTGGAGGTGGAGGAAGGAGAAGAAGAGGAAACGAGATTCGACAGCACGGCCACTCCTCCGCCGCCGGCGTCTAAGTGCTGCTGCAATCCCGTTAACGGAGTCGCCATACTCTTTTTTTCTTTCCGTTTTTTTCTCGGAGAATTTTCTCGGATTTTAATTTTCCCGGAAAATTTTCTCTCTCTAGGTCTTCAGTCTTCGTCGTTGTTGTTGTAGTAATATTTTGTGTGAGATTTTTCCTTTTTTTTTTGTGAGAGAAGATTATAAGAGTACCGTTTATTTTGGTACTATTGTTATATTTTGGTTCGAGTGGAAAATAATAGTATTGAGTATACACACTGTGATAAGATTTTATTTAAAGAAAAAAGACAACCTGCGAGCGAGAGAGCGAAGATCATGACGATGTTTATATACCTGTGATATAGCTACGTGGCTAGTGTTGCCACCTAGGATTGGAATATTAGTTTAAGTATACATGAATTTGAATTTAATAAGTACCTAGAAAAAAAATTCATATCGGCGAATATGAACAGATAAACTGCAGGTATGTAGTTTAATAGACATATACTAATAAATAAAATAAATGATATTAAATATCTATTTATTAATGGATATGAATGTGAGATTAATGATAGATGTGTTTGTAAATATTTATATTCATCAATATATTATAAAAATTATTTAAATATTACTACTATTAATTTATTATACCATATCTTTCTATCTTTTAAAAAATATATTTTTTTATATTTTATTTTATATAAATACTATTTAATTATTTCATATTTAAAATTCTTTAATATTTCATATTTCGCTTTAACAATTTGACAACTCTTTCATTTCTCCAACCGATGCATTTTGTACTCCTCCGTCGTCCTTTTTTCTATTATAAGTAACAATTGTAATAATATTTGTTTTGGTTGAAAACGGAATGTATGAATATTATGTTTGTATGTTATTAAGTTTTGATGAAAAAGAAATAAATTAATATGATAAAATTTTGTTGTTAAATTGATAGCGAATTGTATAAATGTTATAAAATAGCTACGAATATTATTTTTATCCAATGAAATAAATTCATTTACATCCTTACTTGTACCAAAGAATTTATCTTTAATATATTTATCAAATTTTCTTTTTTAAAATTAGTTTGATTACAGGTTGGTTTTAATTATTATTGTTGATTCATAGATGTGTATTTATCTAGTGAAGAGAAGAAGAAAGGGCCAAGAGGTGAAATTTTTTTTGAGGGATTTAAAAGAATTGAAAAACACTATTATATACTTTAAATTGTATGATTTATATATAAGAGAGTTTGAAAGATCATGAAATAATTGGGTAAAAAATAAAAAAAATTTTAACTTATGAGAATATTTTATTCTTACTCATTTGTAATCTAATATAATCTTTTAAAAATGCGGTAAATTGAATAATTATTCTCTCTCTTATAATAAATTAGTTTGATTAAATTGAATAAACAAGCTATTAATATACTTGTATTTTATCTTTTTAGAATTGATTCATCGGTAAGACGAGACAGACTTCAAAATTTTAGAGCAAAAGATCTCAAAAGAGTTCAATTTAATTATAAATATAATATATATATATATATATATATATATATATATATATATATATATATATATATATATATATATATATATATATATATATATATATTAGCATAATTGATCAGTGGGTAAAAGAAATAACTTATATCATTTTGGTCTTTGATACAACCACAAAAATTAATTATTTTAATATATTTTAAAGATCTCATTTTAAAAGTGACTTTAGGTCTCTTAAGAGGTTAGACCGGCCATGTATATTCATCTTATTTATTATGAATTTGTATGAATTTGTTTATATTGTTTGACATATTAATTTTTATTTGAAATTATTTATGTTAGTTCTTTATTTTTTGTCTCACACATTAATATTTTTGAAGTGGTTGATCTATTATCAAATTGTACAACGAGAAAATTTTAGCGTAATTGAACTTTTCAATTTCACAATACTTTTTTGTATGCATTTATGAATTTTCAATTGGAGGTTAATTAAGTGGGAATTTTACTTCAGGGGTGTATTTGTTTCAAGTTATGACATATCATTCATTGAAATATTCTCAAAACTATTTGATCGTATCTGATCAGAAAGTAGATTAGTGGTCAGCAAACGTCGTGAGCTCCGCTACTCCGGTGGTGATAAGACGGTGGGGATGTACCTGCAAGGTACTCCGATGCCAAAGTCAGGAATAGAGCAAGCAAGTACAGAAAGTGAGAGTAAGAATGAGAATAGAATACCTGACCCTCTCATGAGAGATGGTATTTATATTATGCCCCCAGCACTGGGCCAACGGTCGTTTGCACTGGGTTGGGTTGCTAGGCCCAATGCAGATAACTGTCAGGGCTTGCGTGGCGTAGGGAAGACCAGCACGTGGTCTTCGCCCTGGAGTAACTATCCCGAGATCTCTGGAAAGTGGGCAGACCGACTCCTTCGGTGGTGGGTAGTTACTTGATGACGTGTCCCCGCAGGAGGAGCATGTGGAGTACGTGGGGGAGAGGCATGACCTCTCCCCGGGATATGTCATATCTACCCGACGGTAAGACCATTGAGTGTGCCCAACAAGGAAGTGAATTGGGCCATATTGGGTCTCACATTGCATTATTGGATTGGGCCTGCCCGACGAATGGGCAGGCGCCGGCCCAGTCCAGAACAGGTGCCCCTTAAGTCGTTGCTCCGAAGAGTCGGAGTAATGGCTTAAGGGTTAGCCCCTTCGCCGGGGACCCGTTAAGTGGGGTAGTGTGTCCGTAACGCCGAGTTGGTGGAAAATGTGGGTGATCAGAAGCAGGGGATGCTCGACGGGCAGGAGTCTCGGGGACTGCAGGCCACCAATGGTCGGCGATACGGGGAGACGAAAGGAGGTGGATGCGTTCATCACGCGGGCACAAGAGGGAAACGAAAAGACGCGCGTGGGAATCCGAGTGCCACGTGTCGCTCGTCATCAATGCCTAGGGCGGCTAGGACTAGGGCACTCAAGTTCCTAAGGACACCTCGAGTCCCGTGAGAGTCATATAAATAGGAGTTGAGTTCGTGCCATTTGAACGTTTTCGCTTTCCCTGCTCATAGCTTTTCTTCTCTCCCTTCAGCTTCGCCCGCCGACGCGCCGGAGATCCACAAGTGTCGTTCCAAGTAAGTTTCTGGTCCCTTCCCTCCGTTTAATGCTCTCTACGGTGGCTCCTCTGGTGGACTGATGAAGTTCCTGGGGAGGCCACGGAGTTTCCGGCGAAAATAGTGGGGCTCCTTTAAATTCTGATGAATGTCTCGGGGAGATGGGATGCATGTCCCGAGGACCTGATGAAGGTCCCGAGGACACGGGATGAATCTCCCGAGGCTAGGGGATGAATCTCCCGAGGTCATGGGATGAAGAACTCGGGGATCAGATGAAGGTCCCGGGGAAGTTAGATGAATACCCCGGGGGCGATGGTAGAAGGACTCGAGGGCGCCAGGTGGAGGTCTCGAAGACCTTAACCGATGTGCTCGAGGCAGGCCCCGTGACGTCGGGGAGAATTTTTGGTTGGGCGCGGGTAGAGCCTCATCGCACTTTCTCCGCCTCCTCGTCTGCCTTGCTCGCCCTTTCACTTGATCTGCGGTGGAAGGGTGGATTTGATCTGGAACGTCGAATTCACCGTTTTCCTCTGCTTTTCAGGTAAAAAATGGCGGCCAGGAGAATTGAGGGGGTCCTTGAAACTGACGATGAGCCCGACTCCCCAGCGGCGCCAAACAGCGGTGCTTGAACGCCCGAGGACTGGGCCGGGGAGGAGCCTCTGGGCTTTCCCTCGCAATTTGCTACGAATGACTCCGACACCTTCGCCACTGTCGAGGACCTTTACGAAGGTTCCTTGCGGAGTTAGCGGGCTTACAGGCCCCTGGAGCATCACCAAATATGTTCGACATTCAGAAGGACAAGGTTCCCTATGTATGAGTTCGCCTTCCTGGAAGCGGGCATGCGTCTGCCCTTCAGTGACTTTCAGCTGGAGGTGTTTTCTTGGTTGCGCCTGGCGCCCTCACAACTTCACCCAAATGCGATCGCTTTCATGTGGTCATACGAGCTCGTGTGTAAATACCTTGAGGTCGATGCTACAGACCCCCTCTTCTTCCGTATCTTCCACCTACAAAGACAGACAGTCGATGGTCGTCATAGCTAGGTGTCCTTTAAGTAGTCGAGGAGGCTGTTTTGGGTGTATCTGGACTCTGTCCGAAACTTCAAAACCTAATAGTTCGTCGTCAAGCCCCTCACCCATGCGGCCTCCGATACATTGTACAATAGTATGACAATAGAGACTGAAGATAGTCGGCAGAAGGAGGTCCTTGAATCAAAGTGTCCCCTGGAGTGGACGGAGGAACACTTCGAAAAGGTACAGACAATTATATCATCAGTTCTGGTGCATTAAGCGAGGAAGACCAGCGGGCCTACCAGGAGTTAGTCGATTTCGTCGCCGATTTCACTCGCGCAAGTTGGTGACTCCGAACGAAAAGTTCAAATGCAATGATCACAGAGAGATCCTTACGGAGGTCCGTCTGATAAACACAAAGGCCCTTCTCGAGTGCGAGACCGAAGAGGAGGCTCTTCGATTCTTAGGTAGCGGGCATACCCTTGACTCGGGGTCCCTCATTATTTCTACCGTCGGTTTACTGATGTTCGCTTTCCTTTTGCAGATACGGTGTCGAGCATGGAGGAACGTGTGAAGAAGTTGGCCGCTACCCGAGGCCCGAAAAAGAGTGGAAAGGAGCGAGTCGGATAGGTTCGGCAGCAAGTGCAAGGCCCCAATTTGACACCCAGGGATTCGTCTAGCTCCCCACAGTACAGCCAGTCTCCCACTTCGCAGGGATCCCCGATATCGACCTCACCGGGAGCCCGCCTGACAGAAAGTTCGTGTTTCCGCCCTGCTTTATGCGGTCCAACTTCTTCTCCGATGCCAATTCCCGGACCGTTAGTGCTGCTGAGTCTAAGGCCATCCTGGGCGCTGATTAAGCGTCTAGGAGGAAATCCTTGTCGGAAGACATGGCCGAAGTGATGCGGGTCTGCGCCACGACTTTCGTTTTGAATGATGAGACCTGCCCTTCTGCTGAACTGACTAAACTGCAGAACAATTTTGCGTCAGTAGAGGCAAACATGAAGAAGCTGGCCGAGGACCTCTCCGAGTGTAAGAAACAGAACGAGGCGAAGGTCGAGCTCTACCAGGAGACGGAGAAGAAACTAAAGGTTGTCGATAAGGAGAGGAAGACTCTCCTGGCCGGAATTTTTGAGCTGGAGGCGGCTCTCCGGCCTGTCGAAGGGGAAACTGACGAGGACAAGCTGCTGACTTCTCGAGCTGAAATGATAGCGAGATTTAGGTTGCTTGAGCGAGATGTCCTTGAGGCTGTTGAGGTGGGTTTCGCTGCTGCTGTGAAGCAGCTCTAAATCGTGAACCCAGGTGTTCAGCTCATCACCGAGGGGACCCGCCCCTACCATGAGGTGGTCGAAGGCCGGATTATCTCACCGGCGTCCGAGAAGGATGATGACGACGAGACTATGGTGGATGGGCAGCCTGAGGGGAACACAATTGCTTAGTTTTTCTTTTGTCTAGTTTGTTTGGCCTGCGTTCTAGTTTCTTTTAACTTTGTTTAGTTCGGCCTGCGTGCCGTGATTTTGTATCAATTTCCGCCTGGCATGCGTGCCAGGGGCTTATGACATTTTTGTATGTACTTTGAACAATGGGTCGAGTGTAGGGAATTGGTTGAGTGGTCAGAGCTGTATTCCGACATTCAACGAGGCTAAGAGCTCGATCGAGGTCTTAGCTTCGAGGCGTGGGATTTCCATCACGAGCTGGGTGCCCTGCCAAACTTGTACGGCAACGGTGGAGCTCGGTTGAGGTGTCCCCGTCGGATCAAGGGTCCTCGTGCACACACGACGCGGGCCCTTGACTTCTTGTCTCGAGGAGGGGAGTCGCGTTTGTACCTTAGTGCGCCCCCGTAGTCACGACGCGGATGGGTCACGGGTAGTGTTTATCTGTAATACTGTTTGAGCTTTTCAGCATTCCATGGTCGAGCAAGTTCCTCCCCGTGTAGATCTTCGAGGTAGTAGTCTACTGTCCCCATTTTAGCGCGGACGCGGTAGGATTCCTCCCAGTTCGCGGC
This sequence comes from Lathyrus tuberosus, assembly GCA_022829125.1. Taxonomy (NCBI): domain Eukaryota; kingdom Viridiplantae; phylum Streptophyta; class Magnoliopsida; order Fabales; family Fabaceae; genus Lathyrus; species Lathyrus tuberosus. The sequence continues at coordinate 10,471,099 of JALAZF010000044.1, read as the reverse complement.
GAGCTTGCCTTCTAGCGAATCTTTCTGGTTCCTTCGTAGAACAAGGGTGCCTACCTGAAAATCATATTTAATAACTTTGTTGTTATAGGGTAAAGTTATCTTCTGTTTGAGTGAGGCTTCCCGAAGGGACACGCCCGACCTCATCTCTTCGACGAAGTCAAGCTCCTCCCAGAGGACCTCATCGTTCTTTTCCTCGTCGAGGGGAGATTCCGTTCTTCTTGAGGGTTCCTTTATTTCCACAGGGATCACTGCCTCAGTTCTGTAGGTCAATCGGAAGGGGGTCTCCCCGGTCATGGAGTGTGGGGTTGTTCTGTAGGCCCAGAGGACGCTGTGTAGCTCCTCGACCCATCTTTTCTAGGTGTCACCCAGTCCCCGCTTCAAACCTCGCAGGATCACCCTGTTCGTGGCTTCAGCCTGACCGTTTGTCTGTGGGTGCTCGACCGAGGTGAAGTGTTGCTTTGTGCCCAGTTTCACGACGAAGTTCTGAAAGTTCTTATTAGTGAATTGTGTCCCGTTGTCGGTGACAATTTCCTGGGGCACGCTGAACCAGGAAAGTATGTTCCTCTTGTAGAAACGTAGTATGTTGTGGGCCGTGATTTTGGCTAGGGCTTCAGCCTCGATCCATTTCGTGAAATAATCAATGCCGACGATCAGGTACTTGTTTTGGTACGACCCCATGATGAAGGGTCCGAGGATATCCACCCCCCACCATGCAAATGACCACGGGGACGATAGAGTTTTGAGCTCACTGGGCGGGGCTAGGTGCATGTCCATGTGTCGTTGGCATCTGTCGCACTTCTTGACGTGTTCCTTGGCGTCCTGCTGCATGGTGGGCCAGTATTACCCTGCTCATAATGCTTTACGGGCTAGTGATCGTCCGCCGAGGTGCTGCGCATTGATCCCCTCATGGATCTCCTGGAGTATGCTGGGGACCTTGGACTCCTTGACGCACTTGAGCAGAGAGATCGAGAAGCCGCGCCGATATAATTTGTCTTTGACGATTGTATAGGAGCAGGCGCGTCATCTAACAACTCCGACATCTTTGGGGTTGTCGGGTAGTTTGCCCGTGTTGAGGTACTCGTACACCGGGGTCATTCAGCTATGGTTGTCTCCAATGGCGTTCACGTTAGCGGCGGGGATGGTTTTCTCGATGCTCGGATGCGAGAGCACCTCCTGAATGACAGATTTGTTCCCGCCTTTCTTCTTCGTGCTTGCGAGCTTTGATAAAATGTCTGCTCGAGTATTGTGTTTGCGCAGGACGTGATTCACTTCTGCCAAGGAGAACTTTTTCATCGTTTCCTTCACCAGAGCCAAGTATTCAATGAGGTTGTCGTTCTTGTCTTGGTATTCTCCCCGTACCTGGGAGGCCACAAGCTGGGAGTCGGTGAATATTTTGACCTCTTTGGCACTGAGGTCCTCAGCTAAGCGTAACTCGGCGAGGAAAGCCTCGTACTCGGTCTGATTGTTCGATGTCGGGAAAGACAACGTGAGGGAGACTTCGATCAAGATACCTTCACTGTTTTCAAGGATGATGCCCGCTCCGCTACCTGTCGAGCTGGATGCCCTGTCGACGTAGATCCTCCCCGCCATGCCTGGTCGGCCGAGGAGTTGTCTCACTTGTTGCTCGGTCCTCACCACGATCATGTGGGCCAAAAAGTAATGTTGTAGTCTCCTGGCCGTGGTGACGAGAGCCAGAGCGACCTTTTCAATCTGCTGGTACCTAAGTTCCGGACCTTGGAGGGCTTTGCTGGTGAAGTAAATCGGCTTCTGCCCGTCGCAGGTTTCCTGGATTAGGACTGCGCTGACCACTTCGCTCGTAATGGAGAGGTATAGGAATAACGTTTCCCCGCCCTTTGGTCGCGAGAGAACTGGGGGTTATGAAAGGACTTGTTTGAGGTGGAGGAGTGACTGTTCGCATTCCTCGGTCCATTCGAACGTGGCTTTCTGGCGTAGAAGCTTGAAAAACAGGAATCTGTATTATGCCGACTTGGCCATAAAGCGGGAAAGTGAGGTCAGCATCCCGTTCAACGATTGTATTGATTTCTTCGAGTTCGGTTTTGGGATCTCGGAGAATGCCCTGCACTTGTCGGGGTTCACCTCGATTCCTCACTCTGTGAGGTAGAAACCTAGGAACTTGCCTGCTCGGACGCCGAAGGTGTATTTCTCGGGGTTGAACCTCATCCTGCATTTCCTCGTCGTGTCAAAGACCTTTTTGAGATGGGCAGCGTGGTCGACTTCTTCTGCAGATTTGACGACCATGTCGTCCATGTAGACCTCGAACATGTCGCCGATCTCTCCCCAGAAGACTTTGTTCATCATTCGCTGGTAGGTAGCGCCGGCGTTCTTCAGCCCGAAGGGCATCACGTAGTAGTAGTAATTGCCTGACTCTGTCATGAAGGGGGTGTGCTGCTTGTCGGCCTTGGCCATGGGGATTTGATCGTACCCCGAGTAGGCGTCCATGAAAGACAATAGTTTGAAACCTGCAAAATTTTTGACTAGCTGGTCGATGTTAGGCAATGGATAAGAATCTTTCGGGCACTCCTGGTTAAGCTCAGTATAGTCAATGCACATCCTCCATTTTCCATTATTTTTCTTGGCAAGTACAACGTTGGACAGCCAGGTGATAAGTGTCATTTTGTAGTGTTTTTGTGTATATAGTTTTGTGACACTTATCGAGTTTTAGTGTAATTTCAGTGAATAATTCTCCAATTTTGTGTATAAATACATTAGTTAGTGTATATTTGTGTTTTTGATTCAATTATGTAACGATTAATTGTTTTTCCTTTATTTTGTAGGTAATTAAGCATTGTTGGAGCGATGAGTAATAAAAGCTTCAGGATGTACCATTTGGATCAATAAAAGGAGGAAGCAAATAAAGAACTGCAGCAGAAAAATGCTGTCTGTCAACTTTCGTCGGGCGAAGCTTCCTTTTGCCAGACGAAACTGAGATTTTCGCCGGGCGAGGCTGAGGCCAGAGAAAATGAGGAAATTCCAGTAGCTTCTGTATAGTGCTCGCGACTTGTTCGCCGGGCGAGTTTTGAGACTTTCGCCGAGCGAAGCTTCCCTTCGCTGGGCGAAAGAAGATATTTTTTGCCAGGTTGTACTATTGCGCAGCTGGTGTGAGAGAAATAAGGAAATTCGTCGGGCGAAGCCTCATTTCGCTGGGCGAATTTGTCTGAACCAGAATTTTACTTAAGTTCATTTCATTCATTTTTTAGGTTATGGTTTTGAGGATTTTTGCTCCCAACTCCATCAGCCTCGTTTTTCAGTAGGATTAGCTTAGAAAACAACATTGGGGCTTGCACACGGATGATCCGGGTGGATTTCTCATCGACCGGTGCTGACAAACTGCAAGATGTTTGGTTTATTTCTCTTCTTCTTTGTGTATTTCTTCTTTGTTGGGTTGTTGTATATGTATTTACTTTGAACTCATGTATATTTGTCGCCCATGGCGTTATATTTAATTTGCTTTACAAATCTTTATCGGTGATTGTCCTTGATTTTTGCTTTATGCTCGGGGTTTGAGTTGTGTTAGAGATAAACATCACAAACCTTGATTAGGGATTATTATCTGTTAGTTTTTGGATGCTAGAGATAGATTTATAGCTAACAATCTTTATGGGTGTCGGCGCTTAATGCCTCCGTATCTCGAGTCGGTGCGAGAGCGTCGACGAGGATAACACGGTTGTTCTCTCAGCTCACTGTGTCAGAGATGGACACTGTTGTGAGCGATGCTAGATGATATTAAGGAGTATTGTAGGTTGGTTATAGCTGGTCGGTAAGGTTAAGTTTGTGACCGGTGGATTATGTGCATACCGAATAAGTTTCTTCTCTCTGAAGAATGAATTCTTTTTGTGTTAATATTTACTTCTCTGCTTTTACTTTAACCAATTTTAAACCCAAACTCTATAACATTTAAATTGTCGAACAACAGTTCAATAGCACCAATCTCTGAGGACACGATAAATTCCCAAAAAAATACTTCCAAATCTTTTTGTTGCTTGCCGCTTTACCGCTTCAGCAAAATGGCGTCGTTGCCAGGGATTGGTTTTGATATTGAATTGCATTGCGATAGTTTCGATGTTTTAGAGCTTTGTACATAATTGTTTATATTGTATATATGCTTGTATAGATACTTGTTTTTCTTTTATTTTCCATTATGTTTGTTCAAGTATTGTATACATTTTGTTCCCGTAACGTTTGTTCAAATGTTTTGTTAGGACAGTTACTTTTGGTTTGCGCGGTGAGGCATCACCGTGGTATGAAGAGAGGAAGTTACTAGCTATGCACAGTAAAGGCTTCGAGCTTACGACGTAAAACAAGCATGTTTTATCGTTTTTTGTTTCGTTATTACTTTTTCATTCTAGCTTAGGTAGTGTGGTGAACATTCATTAAACAAGTTGTACTCGGATTGTTCATAAAATTCTCAAATCTTCACTTTACAACTTGTTTATTCCATTTTCAGCCGGTATTTTAGTTTGTTTATATTAATAGTTTTTGTGTTTGTCTAAGAGCTTGTTTTGAGTAGCTTGAGGAAATTTAAGGTAATGTTCTAAGTTTGATCGTTTCAACTTGCGGATGTATGGTAATGATATTGTTAAGTTTTGTACACGTCCAAGGTATGTGTTTATCACTTTCTAGACTTTAGCATATTCATGATACTTAGGATTTTTACAAATTTCCATGCCATTCATTCTTTTGTATACTTGTTCTTGATGTGAATCACTTTAGTTCCCACCCTTTTTTTGAGGTAGCTTTCCATTGTTCATATATGCGCGGAGTACCAACATTCTTGTTCTAACTGGATTTTATTATGCTTAATCTTTTGTTTGTGTTGATTATATGAAAGCATGAAAAGGATCAAGGCATTTTGTTTCATTTTGAGCACAACTACCTAGCCAAATAGTCAATTCACCCTGTGAGTGTGTGAGCATTTGTTAAACCCCTTTGTGCCTTTCTATCATTATTCATGTTGTTTGAACTTAATGCTTGCCTATGAGTATTGAATTCACTTTTTGTATGGATTTTGATTGATTTTTTTCTTGAACCCTCAACTTTGTATTGTTGTATGAATTTTTACCTTGCCTTAGAAAGTAGGGAGTATTCACATGATGATGTGGTTGAATTCAAGTTGGGAAGAGAATGATTGTTTACTCATTGGTTGGTTTCTATGAGGTTGAAAAAGAAAAGAAAAAAGAGAAAAATATCAAAAAGAAAAAGAAAAGAAAAGAAAAAAAAAGGAAAGAAAAAGAAAATCCTTGAGAAAGGAAACAAAAAGAGTTCATATAATTGTGCTAAATAAGTTATGTGTGTTTGGTGTAACACTTGGGATTTTGGAAGAAGTTGATTGGAATTTTGTGTTTGAGTCTTTGTGAGTTGATTACTCCCTTAAGTTTAAGCAATTTTTTGTTTTAATTACCTTTAGAAATTGCCCCTTGTTTGTTTACCCGACCACACTATAACCTTGAAAGCCCTTGTGATTCTTGCCTTTGTATGTTCAATGTGAATTTTTGGATGAATGCATAATTTAGTCTTTTGTTTGCAAGATTGTTGAGTGAGTGAAAAGTACCTCATTTTGACTTTTTCATCTACCGATGATTGTTTTTGCTAGGTGTGATTCATGTTTGAACTTGTGTTGTTTTAGGATGTATGGCATGATTTTTGTATTTAGCATTTGTTTTGTGATTATGTTATTATCGTAGTTTAGTGGTAAGTATTTACTTTGTGTGTACCGTTTTTCATTTGAACCATACATTTGTTTTCGTTTTAAAAAATTTTTTGATTTGTGATTTTTGGGTTTTTGCATTTGTTTCTTTGAGCTAGTTAATTCTTGTTTAGGGACAAACAAGTTTAAGTTGGGGAGAGGAAGCTGCTCTGTGAGATTTGGGTTTTCTTGCTCTATGAGGTAGAAACCGAGGAACTTGCCTGCCCGGACGTCGAAGGTGTATTTCTCGGGGTTGAACCTCATCCTGCATTTCCTCGTCGTGTCAAAGACCTTTTTGAGATGGGCAGCGTGGTCGACTTCTTTTGCAGATTTGACGATCATGTCGTCCATGTAGACCTCGAGCATGTCGCTGATCTCTCCCCATAAGACTTTGTTCATCATCCACTGGTAGGCCGCGTCGGCGTTCTTCAGGTCGAAGGGCATCACGTTGTAGTAATAATTGTCTGACTCGGTCATGAAGGCGTGTGCTGCTTGTCGGCCTTGGTCATGGGGATTTGATTATACCCCGAGTAGGCGTCCATGAAGGACGATAGTTTAAAAGCTGCAGAATTATCGACCAGTGGTCGATGTTAGGCAATGGATAAGAATCTTTCGGGCACGCCCGATTAAGATCAGTATAGTCAACACACATCCTCTATTTTCCATTATTTTTCTTGACAAGTACAACATTGGACAGCCAAGTTGTGTACCTGGCCTCCGAAATGAAATTTGCCTCTAAGAGGTCTTTTACAGCTTTTTCAGCAGCCTCCACTTTCTCGGGAGACTGCCTACGCCTACGTTGCATTATAGCCCTAGCGGCTGGATCTACAGTGAGCTGGTGACAAGGCCACCTCTGGGTCGAGACCGGGCATCTCCGACGTGCTCCACGCGAATAAATCAGCGTTCTCCCGGAGGCATGCATTCAACTATTTCTTCGCCAGGTTGGAGAGTTCGGTACCAATCTTCACGTTCCTATCTGGATCGTCTCTGAGGGCGACGAGCTCGAAGTCTCTGTCTGGGATGGGGCGCGTTGGGTGGAGAGGCTGCCTGTTTCCTTCAGCTGGGAGGTCGTTGTCCGCTGCTTCCTCTTCTTCCTGCTCGTCGGGGAAACGACTGTCGAGGTCCACCGCGTTGACGCGTGGGAGTGGTTTCTGCACTGCGTCGAGGTTAACTTCTCTCCGGTCTTGGGCTTAACATTGATCGAGCTCAGACCCTTGGTTGCAGCTTCGAAGCACCTCCTTGCAGCTTCGATATCCCCGTGGATGGTGACGACCCGACCTCGAGTGGTGTAGTACTTCATCTTCAGATTCACTGTAGATGGTACCACTATGAGCTCGGCCAGAGTTGTCCTCCCTAGGATGCACTGGTACAGGGAAGAACAATCCACTACCAGGAAGCGGGTCTTAACTTGTCGGGTAGTGTCATCACTCCCGAAAGTAACCATCAGCTCGACATAACCCCATGGCCTGGTGGTCGTACCGTTGAAACCCTGGAGATCTGAGCCCACGTATGGGGTCAATTGCCTTTCATCGAGCTGGAGGGTCTCGAAGAGATGGGCGTACATGATGTCCAACGAACTCCCTTGGTCGACCAGAATTCTGCGGACGTCAAAGTTCGCCATCTGCGCCCGGATCAGGAGAGGGATGGTGGAGTTGGGTGCGCCACTTGGCATTTCCTCGAGGTAGAAGGTGATGGGGTTTGACTTCCCATGCACCTTCTCAAAGGTGGCAGTCTGTGCCGAGCTTGCGAATTCCAGCTCGTTGAACTTCTGTTTGATTGACCTGACAGAGACCTTGTTGAAGCCCCCGCCGGATATAACCATTACCGTGGGGAAACTTTCCCGCGGGCTGCGAGCGGTCACAGGGTCCTCGGGGGGAAGACTCTCCCAGGGGCTATGAGTGATCGTGGGGATCTTGGGCTCGTGGGGGACATAAAATTCCTCTGGTCTGGTGATACTCTGAGCGACTTACAGTTCGTTCTCTCTGGTGGAAGGGGTCGTCTCCTCGACCCTTTGTGTTTCCCGGGCATCCTGTCGGGGGGGTCATTCCTCCTCGTATACTGCTTGAGGTGCCCCTCCTTGATTAGAATTTCTATCACATCCTTGAGGTGGATGCAATCCTCGATGACATGCCCATGGCTCCTATGGAACCTGCAGTATTTGGACTTGTCAACATTAGCTTTGGGGGGTGCCGACTTCGGAAAGCGGACACCTCCTTTCTGGAATTTCGAGTTGGCGCACTCGGCCAAAATTCGCTCACGGGGAGCAGTGAATGGTGTATACTCTGTGAACCAGCCAGCTGGACCTCTCGATTCACGAGAGTCCCTGGGACGGTCTTCTCTTCTTCTATCACTCCCTCGTCGAGAAGCGGTAGAGTCTTCTTGCCTGGAGCTTCGGGGGCCCTCTTGGTGCCTCGAGTCACGGGCACAGTGGGCAGCCTCAGTCTCCTCGTACTAAATGTATGCTTGGGCCTTGTAGAGGAGCTCATCCAAGTTGCGGGGCCTCTGGATGCCCACAGCCTTGGCAAACTCAATGCGAGGTCGTAATTCTCGCTCGATCAGGAACTTCTTCATGTCGTCGGTAGTGGCTACCTCGACGACTTCCCAATTGAATCTCTCGATGTAATCTCTGATAAATCCATCCCTCCCTTGAAGGATGGCTTCCAGGGAGGCCACCGTCTCCGGGTGGCGTCGGGATGCAGTGAAATGCCTGGAGAACTGTCTCTTTAGTTCCTTTCAAGCAGTGATGGACTCTGGTGCGAGGTTTTTGTACCACGCCATGATACCTTTTTGGAGGGTGGTCGGGAAGAGCATGTACTTGATAGCTCCCCAGACATTCCTGTAGTCGAGCATGGCCTCGAAGCTCTCGGCGTGGTCGTCCGGGTCGGTAGTGTCATCATACGTCGCCAAAGATGGGGGCTTCTCTATCCTGACGGGTATAGGCGTATCCATAATCTCCTTGGACAAGGGGGTATGTTGGTCGTCTTCGTCACTCCTAACTGGTGACTATGAAGGGGAGTGATCGCCATGACCGCGCCTGTTTCGTCGGGAGGGACTCCTTGGTCGGCTTTTCGTCAGGAGCTTTGCTCCTCTTTTGGACAGGGGAGTGTCGTTGTTCCTTCCGAGCGGGGGAGCGATTGCGCTTCTGGGCGACCACAGGTTGGGGTTGCTCCAGCCGCGGGCGGCGTCCCGTAGGTTGTGGGGAAGGAGTCCGAGAGTCGAGTGTCCTCCGTGGGGGAGGAGAAGGGCTGTGATATGTGGGACGACGATGTCTCTGCGGGGGAGAGCGTCGTTGTCGCCCCCTTTCGAGTGCTTCTATCTGTAAGTTCTGCTGGGAGATCGACAGGTTGGTCTGATTGACCAGTGCAAACAGGGCCACCGCATTTGGGTCAGCATTTGGTGGCGCAGGGACATGCTGGTAGACAGCTGGGCTGCTGTCATGTTGGGCGGCGTTGTATATCGCGTCGTCAGAGGAGGGGGAGGCAGTACGCCCATCCCTCTCATCGTCTTCTTCGACGTTAACAACCACATTGGGCTCGTGGCCGTCTCCGTTATTGAATTGTACGAAGGCGGTGTCTGGAGTCTTGGCCTCAGGTCGAGAGCTGACCATGATTGTCAGAAAATGGAAGTTGCTTTGGTTTCACGAGGAGAAAAACAGGGAAGCAAAGGTTCCCACAGACGGCACCACTGATCGTACCTGATCAGAAAGTAGATTAGTGGCCAACAAACGTCGTGAGCTCCGCTACTCCGGTGTTGATGAGACTGTGGGGGTGTGCCTGCAAGGTACTCCGATGCCAAAGTCAGGAATGGAGCAAGCAAGTACAGAAAGTGAGAGTGAGAATGAGAATAGAATACCTGACCCTCTCATGCGATAGGGTATTTATATTGTGCCCCCAGCGCTGGGCCAACGGTCGTCTGCACTGACGTGGCTTAGGGAAGACTAGCACATGGTCTTTGCCCTGGAGTAACTGTCCCGAGATCTCTGGAAAGTGGGCAAACCGACTCCTTCGGAGGTGGGTAGTTACCTGATGACGTGTCCCCGCAGGAGGAGCACGTGGAGTACATGCCTCTCCCCAAAATATGTGATATCAGCTCGACGGTAAGACCATTGAGTGTGCCTGACATGGAAGTGAACTGGGCTATATTGGGCCTCACCTCGCATTATTAGGTTGGGCCTGCCCGACGGATGGGCAGGCGCCAACCCCGTCCAGAATAATTGGGTAAAAAATGAAATTTTTTTAAACTTATGAGAATATTTTATTCTTACTCATTTGTAATCTAATATAATCTTTTAAAAATGCGGTAAATTGAAGAATTATTCTCTCTCTTATAATAAATCAGTTTGATTAAATTGAATAAATAACCTATTAATATACTTGTAGTTTATCTTTTTAGAATCGATTCATCGGTAAGACGAGACAGACAAGGGTTTGCACTTCAAAATTTTGGAGCAAAAGATCTCAAAAAAGTTCAATTTAGTTATAAATTTATAAAATAAAAATATTATATATATATATATATATATATATATATATATATATATATATATATATATATATATATATATATATATATATATATATATATATATAATTGAGTGGGTAAAAGAAATAACTTATATCATTTTGGTCTTTGATACAACCACAAAAATTAATTATTTTAATATATTTTAAAGATCTCATTTTAAAAGTGACTTTAGGTCTCTTAAGTGGTTGGACCGGCCATGTATATTCATCTTGTTTATTATGAATTTGTTTACATTGTTTGACATATTAATTTTTATTTGAAATCATTTGTTTTAGTTCTTTATTTTTTGTCTCACACATTAATATTTTTGTAGTGGTTGATCTATTATCAAATTTTACAACGAGAAAATTTTAGCGTAGTTGAACTTTTCAATTTCACAATAATTTTTTGTATGCATTTATGAATTTTCAATTGGAGGTTAATTAAGTGGGAATTTTACTTTAGGGGTGTATTTGTTTCAAGTTATGAAATATCATTCATTGAAATATTCTCAAAACTATTATTTTCAAAAATAATATTCTTATGCATTTGTTTGGCCAAAAATTATGTTTCTTAAGAATGTACAAATTGTTGGAATTAACCCAAAACTTTGAGAATTCCGAATCAATCTTGATAAACAAGATTCAATCAACCGATCAAAATCTCTTGTTCTTCACTCTTCACTTGAGTGAATATATCACACCTTGATTGTAAGAATGATTTTGCGCAGAAATTATTATTGGAAGAATAAGAAAGAAAATTGAATAAGAAAGAAGATTAGGGTTTGACAAAAATTAGGGAAGAAGAAGATGGTTTTTGCAGAGTTTCTCTGCCCACAAACTGTGAAAATCTTATTAATTTTACAACTGCAAGTGACTACAAGACTATTTCAAAATAGAGGTTACTCCCTCTATTTATAATTGAGCTAGCTTGCTCCCTAAGTTAAAGTCTGAAATATACAAAAGACCCAAAATTCCTATTTTGGTCTAAGTCAAAATCATGTGTCAAGCTACCTGCTTTGACACTTCGACATCTTTTACAACTCTACACACACTACAAGTTTCAGCACATCATTGTTTCTGTCGAGTACTACCTTCTTCGACACAATGAATTACATACTCAACACACCACCTAATTCATTGAGTCTAAGTTATATATATTCATCATAGACCTTATCTTCTTGAACACTTAGACTTGCATTTTTTTCGTCATAATATCTGCAAACTGATTCTCAGTTGTGCAGTGTTCCAAGTTCATCTTCCCTTCTATTACCTGCTCTCGAAGATAGTGGAACCTCATTTTGATGTGTTTGCTTCGTCCATGTGCTATTGGATTCTTCGCCAGATTGATAGCAGACATGTTGCCGATCTTCATGGTAATTGCTCAATGAATCTTCCATGTAATTTCTTCGACCAGGTTCACCATCCAAGTTGCTTGGCATGCACAGAGAGAAACAACTATGTATTCTGCTTCACACGACGACAATGCCACTACTGGATCTTTTCTCGAATTTTAAGCAACTCGTGCACCTCCTAGTATAAACACATAACCAGCTGTGGGTTTTCGATCCTCAGTATCACTACACCAGCTTGAGTCGGTGTAACCCACTAGTTTGCATTATTTTTCTTCATCAATCATAGGAAACAAAATGCCATAGTCAAGAGTTCCTTTCAGATACCTCGGTATCCTTTTCGTTGCTACTAGATAAGATACCTTTGGCTTCTGCATGAATCTACTCACCATACCTATAATGTATGCTAGATCAGGCCTTGTGTGACAAAGGTATCGAAGTGATCCAACGAGTCTTCTGTAATATGTTGGATCAACATTATCTTCATCTGATTGTTTCTACAGTTGCAATCTAGGCTCAGCTAAAGTCGAAGTTGGGTTGCAATCTTGTATCTCAAATACCTTGAGTATTTTTCCCGCATATCTTCTTTGATGCATCATCAAACCTCTACTGCTCTTGTAGAATTCGATACCAGGGAAGTATGAGAGATTTCCCAAGTCTGACATTTTAAACTCCGCACTTAGGTCGTGTTTGAAATCTTCGATCTCCTTCTTGCAACTTTTTGTTATCAACAGGTCATCGACATAGAGACATAGTATATTCACTATTGACTCTCCTTACATATACTTCATGCTTAGTTGTGCACTTCACAAAGTCTTTCTCCCTTAGAAAGTTATCCATCTTCTTGTTCCAAGCTCATGGAGCTTGCTTAGGTCCATACAGGGCTATATACAACTTGTATACTTTTCTCTCTTTGCCTTGTTTCATAAACCCAGTTGGTTATGTAACATAGACTTCTTCATCTAAGGGGCCATTCAGGAATGCACATTTCACATCCATTTGACATACCTGCCAGTTATTCATATTTGTTAGACTAACAACCAACCTGATTGTTTCGATCCTAGCAACGGGTGCAAAAACTTTGTCGAAGTCAATTCATTCTTTCTGAAGAAATCCTTTCGCCACAAGTCTCGCCTTGTGTCAAGTTACTTCTCCTTTTGGATTCAACTTCACCTTGAATAACCACTTCACATCATTTTCCTTCTTGTCTTAAGGCAATTTGACAAGTGACTAAGTGTTGTTGACTTCGATGGACTTCAGTCCTCATTCATTGCTTTCACCCACTTCGAATCTTTCAATGCCTCAGCTGCATTGACTGGTATGACATCTGCATAGAAAGCATAGTGTACCATCTCACCTTCTTCATTGACCATATCATATGATGTAATCACACATTCTTGCAACCTTACAAGCATGTGTCTTGTTCGTTGAGGTCTGCTTGGGTCTGCTTCACCTCAGACTTCTTCTTGTCGAGCTTCTCTTTCGACTTCACTAATTAGTTCTTCATATAAGATTCTCACTGAATCTTTCTTAAAATTATCAGTCCAATCCCATTCCTTAAGCTTAACTATGATCACGTCCCTACTAATCACAACTTGCTTGTTCACTTGGTCGAATAACTTGTATCTTCTAGTCGAATGATATCCTATTAGGATCATTTAACTCGACTTGTCATCAAGTTTCCTTCTCAATTGATCTGGCACATGTCTATGTGTCATAGATCCAAACACCTTTAAATGACTTAGGCTAGGCTTGACATCAGACCAACATTCTTCTGGTGCAGACGACACGACTTCTCCCCATAATTCTTTGGGTAGATGCTTGCCTTTCAACATACTTCTCACCATATTCATGATGGTTATATTCTTCCTTTTTGCAGTACCATTCTGTTGTGGAGTGTAGGGTGGCACCACCTCATGCACAATCCCTTCTTTCTCACATAATGCATCGAAATCTTTCGACACATACTCTCCACCACCATCAGTCCTCAGAATTTTTAACTTTCGACCACTTTATCTTTGGACCATAGATTTAAATTTGGAAAATACCTCGATCACTTTACTTTTCTTCTTTATCAGGTAAGTCCATAGTTTTCGACTGAAATCATCTATGAAAGGGACAAAGTATCTGTTACCTCCACTCGAATCCACCAGGATAAGACCACATACATCAGAGTATATGACTTCAAGAATTGCCTTCGACTTGCTTCCTGCATCCTTGCTGAAGTTGTTCTTGTGTTGCTTCACGTGCACACATTCTTCACATACTTCGTTTGGGATGTCAATTTCTGGTAATCCTGAAACCATAATTCTTTTCTTCAAATCTCTGATGTCTTTGAAATTGAGACGGCCAAGTTTATAATGCCATATCCATTCATCTCTGCTGGTTACAGTTGCAAGACACTTATGCTCCATCACATTAAGTTCAATCTTGAAGGTTCTATTTTGAGACCTAGAAGCCTTCAAGATTAGTCTTCCTCCTGAGTCAAGAAATTTCATCATCTTGTCTTCGATTGACACCTTGTAGTTCTTTTTGACTAACTGCCCTATGCTGAGCAAATTACTCTTCATGCCTGGTATGTACAATACATTAGAAATTACTGTCCTCTTGCCATTTTTCCTCATAATTAGAACATCACCAATACCTTCAACTGCTAGAGTATTATCATTTGCAAATTTCACAATGTTCTTCATTGAAGGCTTTATGTTGACAAACCAATATTTCCTTCCAGATATGTGTGATGAATATCCTGGGTCCAAGTACCACTGGTCTTTGAATCTCTCTTCATCTCTTGTTGCAACCATCAACAACATCTCTTCTTCTTCATGTTTCGCGAGCTTTGCATCAGTTTCTTGATTCTTCTTCTTTCCAGGACAACCACTAGAATAGTTACCATACGTTTAACAATTGTAACACTGAATATGACTTTTGTCAGGTTTTCGACCACCACCTTTTCCTCTACCTGCAGCACCACCTATTTGGTTGCCATGGTTCTAGGGTTTTCTCTTATTCGACCAGTTTCCTTCTTGCTGATTTTGACCAGTCAAATTGTTGTAGCCTCCTTTGCCTTTGTTGCCATTCCAACTTCCTTTGCCTTTCTTTTCTTTTACTGATTGCGCCTGCAAAGCCATATCACTCTTAGACTTGCCTGCGTCTCTTTCAGCCATTCTTTGTTCATGAGATTCAAGTGTCCTTTGAAGCTCTTCCTTTGTCAATGTTGACAAATCTTTTGACTCTTTTATGGCTACTACCACATGGTCAAACTTTGGAGCCAATGACCTCAAGATCTTTGCAAAAAATGATCTTGATTTCAACACTTCTCCACATACCTTGATTTGATTCACTAGCTTTATAACTTAGTGAAAAATCAGTTATGCTTTCACTTTCTTCCATCTGAAGCAATTCATACGTCCTTTTATGAGTTTGTAACCTCACATTTTTCACCTTCTCTGTGCCTCCAAATGATTTCTCCAAGATTTCTCATGCTTCTTTCGTAGACTCTACATCACTGACCTTTTCAAAATGTTTTGAATCAACACATTGATGAATTATAAAGAGAGCTTTATAATCTTTCTTCTTCAATTTCCTGTATGCAGCCTTTTCTTGATCTGACACGTTTTCTGCAAGTGGTGTTACTCATTCCTTCGTAAGATCCCATAGATCTTGATAATAGAAAACCACCTTCATCTGTTTGCACCAATTCTCATAATTCTGACCTTTCAGAATTGGGAGATTCGCTAGAAAATGCTCGTTCAGGTGATTCATTGCCATCGCGTCCACGAATCACAATCGCAGCTCTAGATACCAGATGTTGGAATTAACCCAAAACTTTGAGAATAATGAATCAATATTGATGAACAAGATTCACCAACCGATCGAAATCCCTTGTACTTCACTCTTCACTCGAGTGAATCAATCATACTTTGATTGCAAGAATGATTATGCACAACAATTGTTAATGGAAGAAGAAGAAATAAAATTGAATAAGAAAGAAGATTAGGGTTTGACAAAAATTAGGGAAGAAAAAGATGATTTCTGTAGAGTCTCTCTCTGCCCACAAACTGTGAAAATCATATTAATTTTGCAACTGCAAGTGATTGCAAGACTATTTCAAAATAGGGGTTACTCCCTCTATTTATAATTGAGCTAGCTTGCTCCCTAAGCTAAAGCCCAAAATATACAAAATGGTCAAAATTCCTATTTAGGTCTAAGTCGAAATCATGTGTCAAGCAACCTGCTTCGACACGTCGACATCTTTTACAACTCTACACACACTACAAGTTTCGACACATTCTTGTTTCTTTCGAGCACTACTTACTTCGACACAAGAAATTACATACTTAACACAAATTTATTTAATTAAAAAAGTATAAAAAAAACTAAAATAAACACAAATGTGAATAGTATTGGATAGTTAAACTTAAACAATATTCACATAGAAATATTAGATTTATATAATTTAAACATGTGAATAACATTGGAAAATCATAGGTAAACAATATTCTTAAGAATAAAAAATGGTCCATAACAAAATTTAAAATACTTGAAACAAAGGAGGGATTCTTCCTTTTATAGTGTCACATTTCCCATAATTTAATTTCAATCATTAAAACAAACACACTTTAGGTGGTGATTAATAATATTGTGTGGTTTCTAGTTCTATATAATTATTTTTAGTTCAAATGCATTAGGTGGTGATTAATAATATTGTGTGGTTTCTAGTTCTATATAATTATTTTTAGGTCAAATTTATTGTCTCATTCTTTAAACTTTATATTTATAACAAAAAAAAATTACTCCCTCCTTTCCTTTATAATTGTCATTTTTTGACTTTTTACACTTACCAAGAAAGCTCATCAATATAATTACTTTTCAAACAACAATTCTCCTTTTATCTATAATACCCCTAATTATTTATTACATTCATCTAACTTTTTTCTCTCTCTGTAATGATTACTTAGAGGTAATTTAGACAAAAGTACAATTAATAGTATCTTGAACTTTGCAAGTGACACTTAAAAAGAAACAAAAAATTATTCTAAAAATGACACTTAAAAAGAAATGGAGGTAGTATTATTCTATTCTAAATTAATCCTTTATAGTTGTAATTGCGTACAATTTTATCATTTCTAGTGAAATATCATTAAAAAAACCTTATGTGTCGTTAAACATATGACGTGTCATGGAACGTTACATTTGTTGGAATTGAACGAATCAATCTTTTTGATTGATCGTTCTTCTCGTTCATCACTCGTCACTTGAGTGATTCAACCACACCTTGGTTGCAAGATGATTCTGCCGCATAATGATTTGAGAATAAAGAAATACATGAAAGTGAATTGGAGAAGAAAAGAGAAATTAGGATTTAGGGAGAAATGGGAAGAACATGGAACAACTTTTGGAGAGTTTCTCTCTACGTTTATTCTAACTGAACTTCCCGTATTCAGCTTTTTACAATACTATGGTATCTCCCTATTTATAAATGAGATTACTTGCACACCAAGTAATCTCTAACTAACTAACAAACATAAACTTCAATAAGTTGTATTCGCCTTTCTCTAGAATACAGTTAATACAGACTTTGTTCGACTATATCAAACGCTCACTACTTCGACTCTATCGAAAACACACTTATGTTTGACACAAAGAATTACATATTTAACACACCACCTAATTAATTGTGTCTAGGCTATCATTATTCATCATAGTTCTCAATCTCTTGAACAATTCGACCTGCACAACCTTCGTCATGATGTTTGTATTATGATTCTCAATTTTATAGTGTTCCAAGTTTAACTTCCCATTTTCTACTTGCTCTCAAAGATAATGGAACCTTATTTCAACGTGTTTGCTTCTCCCATGTGTTATCGGATTCTTTGCCAGATTGATAGCAGACATGTTGTCGATCTTCATGGTCATTGTTCTATGGTTTTCTCCTAAAATTTCCTCGACCAGCTTCATCATCCACGTTGATTGACATGCACAAAGGGAGGCAGTTATGTACTAAGCCTCACATGATGACAACGCTACTACTAGTTCCTTTCTTGAACTCCAAGCAGCTAGTGCATCACCTAACATAAACACATACCCAGCTGGGGATTTTCTATCCTTAGCATCACTACAACAACTTGATTCGGTGTATTCCACTAGTTTGCATTCTTTTCCTTCACCCGTTACAGGAAAAAATGCCATAGTCGATAGTTACATTGAGATACCTTAGTATCCTCTTTGTGGATGCAACGTGTGATATCTTTGGCTTCTGCATAAATATACTCACAATGCCTACATTGTATGATAGATCAAGTCTTGTATGGCAAAGGTATCTTAATGATCCAATGAGTCTTCTGTACCGAGTTAGATCGACACCGTCTTCATCTGAGTCCTTCAACAGTTGTAGTCTTGGTTCAGCAGGTGTAGGAATTGTATTGCAGTCTCTCATCTCAAATCTTTTAAGTATCTCACTTGCATATCTTTTTTTTATGCATCATCAAGTTTCCACCACTCTTGCAGAATTCTATACCAAGGAAGTATGAAATGTTTCACAGGTCAGACATTTCGAGTTCCTTGCTTAGATCACCTTTGAAGTCTTATATATCCTTCTTGAAACTACCTATTACCAATAGGTCGTCGACATAAAGACATAATCTAAGCAGTTTATTCCTGCTTCTTCTAACATATACTTTATGCTCTATTGTGCACTTTACAACTTATCTCTCTCTTAGAGAGCCAACTATCTTCTTATTCCAAACTCTTGGAACTTGCTTGAGTCCATACAGAGCTTTAGGCATCCTGTATACCTTGCTTTCTTGGCCTTGTTTCACAAACTCAACTGGTTGTGTAACATAAACTTATTTATCTAAGGGGACATTTAATGCATATTTCACGTCCATCTGACACATATACCAATTGTTCATGTTTGCTAGGCCAACAACCAACCTGGTTGTTTCGATCCCAGCGACTGGCACATGGACTTCGTCAAAGTAGATTCCTTCTCTCTAATGAAATCCTTTAGCTACTAGTCTTGTTTTGTGTCTATTTACTTCTCCTTTTAGATTCAACTTCACTTTGTATACCCACTTCACATAAATTGCCTTATTGCCTTGTGGCACTTCGACTAGTGACCAGGTATAAATAACTTCTATGAACTACAGTTCTTCATTCATCTCCTGCATCTACTTTGAGTCCTTCAATGCCTCAGTTACACTGACTAGCTCAGTATCTGCATAGAAATCAAGGTGGACAAGTTCACCTTCATCATCGAACACATCATCTGATGTAATCACACATCCCTGCAACCTTGCAGGCATGTTTATTGTTCTTTAAGGTCGGCTTGTTCCTGCTTGACTTATGAATTCTTCTTATCAAACTTCTTTATCGGCTTCACTAACTTATGACAACTTACTTGTTCAAGGGATTGAACATTTTGTATCCATCAGTCGAATGATATCTTATCAGGATCACTTGGCTAGAATTATCATCAAGTTTCCTTCTCAACTGATCAAGCACATGTTTATGTGTTATAGATCCAAACAATTTCAGATGACTTAAGCTCGGCTTGACACCAGACCAATATTCTTCTAATGTGAATCCTTATAGATTCTTAGTTAGACATCTATTCAGAATGTATGTTGTAGTCTACACAACCTCGCCCCATAATTCATTGATAAGTGCTTACCTCTTAGCATATTCATTATAATATTCATGATGGTTCTATTCCTAATCTCAGCAGTTCCATTTTGCTGTGGAGTGTATGGTGGCACCATCTCATGCACAATCCCTTATTTCATACATAATGCATCAAAATCTTTCGAAACATATTCTCATCCACCATCAGTCCACAAAGTCTCGAGCTTTTGATCGCTTTGTCTTTCTACTATAGATTTAAACTTTGTGAACACCTCAAGCACATCAATTTTCTTCTTGATTAGGTATTTCCATAGTTTTCAACTGAAGTCATCTATGAATATGATAAAGTATATGTTACCTTCAATACAATCTACCTGGATATGACCACACACGTCTGAATATATAACTTCAAGAATTGCCTTCGACTTGCTTCATGCATCTTTGTTGAAGTTATTAGTGTGTTACTTTGCTTGAACACATTCTTCACACATTTTATTTAGAATGTCTCTTTCTCGTAATCCTAAAACCATGTTTCTTTTTTCAGATTTCTGATGTCTTTGAAGTTGAGATGACCAAGTCTGTAGTGTCATAGCCATTCATTTATGCTAGCTGCAGTTGCTAGACACTTGGGTTCCATCACATTGAGTTCAATCTTGAAGGTTTCTTTCTGAGACATAGGTACCTTCAAGATTAACCTACCTCTTGAGTCGAGAACTCTCATCATCTTATCTTCGATCAATACTTTATAATTTTTCTCGATCAGTTGCCCTATGTTAGCAAATTGTTTTTCATTCCTGGTATGTATAGTACATTGGAAATTACTGACCTTTTGCCATCTTTCTTCATGATCAGAACATCACCAATACCTTTAGCAGCCAGGGTATTGCCATTTGCGAATTTCACCTTGTTCTTCATTGAGGGACTTATGTTGGCAAACCAATATTTCCTTCCAGTCATGTGTGATGAGCAGCCTGAGTCTAAGTACCATTGGTCCTTGAATCTTTCTTCATCTTTCGTTGTGACCATTAGCAACATCTCTTCTTCTTCATGTTTCACAAGTCTTGCATCACTTTCTTGATTTTCTTTCTTGCCTCATCTACATTGACTTGCATAATGTCCAATTGGTGTTACTCCATTCTTCACAAGATCCCAAAGATCTTGATAACAAAAAAAAACAATCACCTGCTTACACCGATTCTCATAATTCTTACCATTCAATATTGAAATTTTTGTTGAAAAATATTTGTTAGAATAAGAAGCAATTGCATTATGTTTCCCAGAATCACAGTCAGTGCTCTAGATAACATATGTTGGAATTAACCCTAATCTTGGAGATAATCCAAATCAATCTTGATTGAACGAGAATCAATATTTCTGATTGATCACTACTCTCGTTCATCACTCATCACTTGAGTGATTCAACCTTATCTTGGTTACAAGATGATTCCTCTGCACGATGATTTGAGAAGAAAAGAAACCAGTGAATGTGAATTGGAGAAGAAAAGAGAAATTAGGGTTTAGGGAGAAAAGGGAAGAAGATGGATCAAATTCTACGTAGTTTCTCTCCGCGTTTATTCTAATTGAATTTACCTTATTCAACTTTTTACAATAGTAAGGTACCTCCCTATTTATATATGAGATTACTTGCACACCAGGTAATAACTAACTAACTAACTAACATAAACTTCAACAAGTTGTATTTAACTTTTCTATCGAATACAGTTAATACAAGCTATGTTTGATTCTGTTAAATGCATATTAATTCGTCTATATCGAAATCACATTTATGTTTGACACAAAGAATTACATGTTTAACAATATTTTATGTGTCTAGGATGTATAATTTGAATTTCTCATTCGTATTCACTACTTTTTTTGTCTTAAATTGAAAACTTAAACTCAAGCTTTCTTCTAATCAAAATTTGATTTCGTGTAATCAACTATTTCTTTTTGCAACAATGTTTTGAATTCGCGTAACCATAACTATATGACATTCATTTTAAGTTGTAGGTAGAGAAAGATGAAGAGACATGTAATGAATCATTACTTTTTGTAACAGTGTTTAATTAAATGGTTAATGTTATAACAAATTATAAAGTTAAATGTGTGTGGCATAAGAGGCTTCTCTCGGGAGATTATAGGATATGGAGTGAGTTCATTTCAGCTAGGTATGAGGCTCAGGTGTGTGTCTTAGGAGAGAAGATTTATGGTTTATTTACAAGTTGGTTTTTGAAGAATTATAGAGGGGAATGTTTAAAATGATTATGTCTATATTTTGATGTGTGTTTGATATTTTAAAAATGTTTTAAAAATAATATAATTTTATATGCTAATGCATTATATTGTTTTTGAAATTTTTAAAAATATAAAATACATTTTAAAATATTAACGCAATCTTTTAAAGTATTTTCTTCCAAAATCCTCCAAAAATCAACTCTTAAACAAACCCTTAGTCTCTTCTCTACCTCTCTTCGGTGGAGAGATGTTTCTCTCGGTTTGAAAGTCGAGGATCTCTCTAATTAATTGATTGATGATATTAGAAGAAAAGTATAGTTCATATTTTTGTTTGTCTGATTATTGATTGGTTCTCATCCCTATTAGATATGTTAGTTTTACAAATATAAAATTTAAAAGATCAAATAATGCATTTGACATTATAATTATTTAGACCATTTATTGTTTCTTGACTTGTTAAATATTTTATTCTTTTGAATTGATATTTATTTGTTTATTACTTTGTTATAAATTAAAAAGTTTAAGTAAATTATTCTTTGATTTTTCCTTTTATTTTACTTGCGTTGAAAAGAATAATAGGAGTTTCTAGTAAACTTTGTTAATTTTTCCAACAAAAATCTCAAGAATTTTAAATGTTATGTGTAGTTTCTAGCAAATTGTGTTAAATATTAGTGCAAAGAAATTGTTAAATCAATTACTTTGCACTATTCAGTAAGAAATTGATCTATCAAATTTTACACTTTTATTTAGATTTAAATATCATTTTCCATTCTAAACATAGTTTTACTTTTTTTTTAGCTTCTTAAAATAATATAGGATATGTGGCCATTAATCATTGATATTTTAGTGGTATAAAACAATTTACAAAAAATAAAACGAAAGTATTTATTGAAAGAGTTTAATTGATATGCACTGACAAGTTTACACTGTCATTCAATTAAAACATATTATTTTGTTATGTCATTTAAATTTTTTTAAAATTACAGTCTAATTTGGCGGGATTTATAGTCGTATTGGTTGACAATGTAAAAAAAGTATATCACCCATTTTCTCTTATTGAATTAAATAGGCTTGTCATACCCCAAATTTTGACCACTAAGATTTCCCATCATTGTGCAAATCATCATCACAATATGGAAAAACCATCATACTTCATCAGTCTCCCCAAAGATGGGTGAGCATCCACTACAATCAAAATTAGGGTTTCAAGCCCTCTCAGAGCCATAGACAAAGAACCAATCAAGGAATAACATGATCTTGACCTTGTCTAACCTCTCAAACATTTACAATGGATCAAAAGGACTCCCACTTCAAGGATTAAGCACAAGGTTGTTCCCTTCTAGGTGGATCAAGTCTCAAGATCGCCGGTATCACCAAATTAGGGTTTTGATCGACCAGGGCCTCCAGATGAAAAATTTCATCTGGACACAAGCCAAAGATCCAAAACACAACCTAATGTACTCCATGGAACCTCATGGACCCATTCATCAAGTCAATTTTGCCTCAGGGGATGCATACATCAAAAATCAGGAATTAGGGTTTCTTGACCTAATTCACCCCTAAGTTGACTTTTGAGACAAATCATGAACCAAGACCTCAAGAGAGGGTTTGAGGGTCTCAAATGAACTATATTGATCCATTTGGGACAATGGATTGATCCAAGAAGCTTGAGCAACAAGTCTCAATTTCATCTGCACCACAATTAGGGTTTTAAGGAAAAAGTCAACTGCAACTTGGACTTTTGACCAGGACATGCTCCCAAGCCCTATGACATGCACCAATATACCCTATGACATCCATGAAACATGTCCATCAAGTTTGATTTAGGTCAAGGACATGATTTCCTGAGGAATTGCACAGTTTGGAATTCATCTGATAAAAAGTCAACTGTGCACAAAAGTCAACTTTGACTTTTTGAGATTTTTCACCAAAATGGATTTTTAACCCTAAAATGATGTTAATGTATGATTTGAATCATCATTCATCAAGAAAAATCAAGAAAAGTGGGATAACTTGTAAAAGGGGTAACCATAAAAACTTAGAAAATTTTCTAAGTTAAAAATAAAGTGACAAGGGTACCAACTTTGGAGGATCATAACTCCTAAACCACAAGGCCATTTTTTCTCATCCAAAGATGGATTTGTAGCCCTCATTACCCTCTACAAAAACTTCAACTAGACCTAAGTCCAATTCATTAAGGATTTTGAGTTATGGAGTGATCAAAATGGCTGAAAAATGAAAATGTCACTTTTTCCAACACTTAGTGAAATTTTCACTAAGTCAGAATCTGCCTTCACTTTTTGCCAAATGTAGGGGGATTTTTCACTTGGATTCAAAAGAGATCAAAACCAAACATGTTCAAACAGTTGTTATATCATGTAAGGGTTTTCCAAAATGGCCAAGAACATTGCCAAATTCCATTTGGGCTATGAGTTATGAGATTGTCAAATGGCCTTGTTGAATTCTGTCAAGGCAAGGCAGAATTTGCATTTTTGCTCGATTTGCCAAAATCAGCCAAATCCAAATGCTCCTATCCACTTGGACACCTCAGAGGATTAAATCTAAAGGGGACAATCACTGAGCCAAGCCTCCAAAGTCCATGGAACAAGAAATAGCATGTTGAACCTAGAATGGCCAAAATAGGGACAAGACTCCAAATTTGGATTGAAGCATTCAATGGAAGCATCAAGGTGGCATGGACTGAGCTATTCTCATCTGAAATCAGTCAAGACTTATCCAAGACCAAGGGAACCAAAGCTCTGTGCCCTAACCTCTAGTCAATGGCTAGAGGAGACTTGGATTTTCATTTGCCAACATTGGCCAAACCTACTTAGCAGTTGCCATTCACTATTCCTTGCAAAACAAACTTGCTCTACTATAAATAGAGCTCAATTGTGATCAGTTTGAGGACACCAAAGCCATCTAACAGATGCTTTCCTCAAAATCTCTTTCTCTTGGCAAAAATGCCTTTCTTAGCAAGGTAGCTATCGGGTTTTGAGTTTGAGAGCTTTTTCAATCAAACCAATCACTCACACACCTCACATACATCCTATAGAAGTGATCCAAACACTCATATAACATCTGGAACACAGATTTCACAAAATCACCAGCCAATTGCTCAAGTTCTTGACAGTTTTGCAGTTGAGGTGCCATCTTCAACTCCAAACCGTTTCAATCCATTCCAAGCACTCAGACACATCACTTGGCACCTAGGGAAGCTATCCACATCATTGGAACCTAGCTGTAACACCTCCAACACAAATCACGATCACCAGCTGCAAGTGGTCAATACTTAATTTTTGAAGCATTAATCCAAGATCACAATTTGTTTTTCATATGTTAAACAATTTTGATCATTTTAATTGAATTTTTATTCAATTAAATACATTTTTGAAAACAAATTAGGGTTTTTGGATTAATTCAACCCTCATAAATCATTTTCAAAACACTTGGGCCTCTATTAGAGTGTAAGACCCAACCCCCTTGTACAGAAAACTTTTTGGGCCTCATTCGTTGTATAAGTCCCTCTGTACATTTTCAAATAAACGGCACGATCATCGACTTTTGAAAAATAACCTTGGGCCTCTCCTTGAGCTATAAGACCCATTCAAACTTTTTGGGCCTCTAATAGAGTGTAAGACCCAATCCTTTTTTTGACCAAATCATTTTTGGGCCTCAATGTATTGTATAAGTCCAGATACCGTAAAAAACAAACGGCGCGATCATCGCCTTTTTTTTTAATAACATCTGGGCCTCTCCTTGAGCTATAAGACCCATTCAAAACTTTTTGGGCCTCTAATAGAGTGTAAGACCCAACCCCCTTTTAACCAAAACAATTTTGGGCCTCAGATATTGTATAAGCCCCTCTGCGTTAAAAGAAAACCTCGGCGCGATCGTCATTTCAAACGGAAAAATCAATTGGGCCTACCCTCGTGTTATAAGCCCCACTCTTTTTCTTTAAACCTTTTGGGCCTCTTGAGAGAGTGTAAGACCCATCCCTTTGTACAGAAAACCTTTTTGGGCCTCAGTCACTTGTATAAGTCCCTCTGTACAAATTCAAACAGTGCGCTCACTGATAAAACCCTGGGCCTCTCCTTGAGCTGTAAGCCCCAAACCTTTCTTTTTCAAAGCACTTTCTCCTTTGATTTTGAATATACTGTTGTTTTCAATCTTTCTTTGTTGAACAACTAACCAAACAGCATGGAAGCTCTACAACCGAGTTAGTGGTTATCGCTTTCATTTACTACTTTCATATACATATAACTGTATTGTGGGGCTGTTTCGCTGTAAGTCTTCTTTCATAAACTCATATCAACTGTGTAATAATAGTATAGATATTTAGAGTTTCCCCGGCAACTACGTCTAGAACTAGGTGACGCCGTTTCGTTTATTCGTATAAATAGACAACTAGATCCCCAATAGGATCACCAGATACAGTCTTCTCTCAGGCTGTCCTCATTAGGAATTGTCAAGAAACTCTACTCCCAGAGATGAATGTATTCTCCGTGAATGGCATCTTTGAGTTTCTTCCAAAGTCTCAAACTTTCCTGACTTTGATCTATTCTCGGTGAATAGCATTGCCTTGAATTTCTCGGGGTTTAGGGACCCACGGTCTTCTTAAAAGCATCGGCCTCCTCTTGGGCATCGTACAAGGACCCACAGGCTTCCTAAAAGCAACCCCGCCTCCTCTTGGGCTTAGTACAAGGACCCTACGGCTTCTTAGAAGTATTCACAGCCTCCTCTTAGGCTTCGTATAATGATCTCTTCCTCCGGGAATGATAGCCTTCTCTTGGGCTTCGTACAAGGACCTGTCGGCTTCTTAAAAGCTTCCAGCCTCCTCTTGGGCTTCGTACAAATTGTTCCGACGACCTCCTAGAGGTATAGGAATAGAACCTAGTCATCTTCATAGAACAGTCCTTTCATAGAGTCTACTACTGTTTCTCAAAGCATAATACAAAAGATGAAACTCTAGACTTGGACAGTCTAATCTCCTTGAGTCTCAAAGACATTCTCAAGTGACCCCTTCGTTAAATAGGAAGGAAACCCGCAGACTCGGACAGTCTCACTACCCTTTGGATTTCCCGTTTCCTCAAAGAAAAGGAAATATCCCTGATCCTCAAATCAAATCCATGAGTACAGTGTTGCTCATATAAGAACTGATTTTCTCTTTCAAAATCAGTATACTGGACCTGTCACTTAACTGAAACAGTTACCCTAGCCTCCTCTTGGGCTTTGTACAATGATTCTTCCCCGCGAAGCAAACGTTTAGCCTCCATCTCGGGCTTCGTACGAGATACCAAAGTTCTCCCCAGTGGAGTCAGACAACGTTTAGCCTCTCTCTCGGGCTTTGTACGAGACACATAAAGAGACTCCCTCGTTGAGTCAATCACCCCTTTCGCCTTCATCTCGGGCTTTATACGAGATACCAAAAGGTTCTTATTGAGCCAAACAAACAATAACCTCCATCTCGGGATTTATACGAGATACCAAAAGATTCCTTCGTTGAGTCAAAACCTTTTAGCCTCTCTCTCGGGCTTTGTACGAGACACATATTAGCCTCCTCTTAGGCTTAGTATAAGAAAACCACTGGTTGATCCAATCAACCTTTTAGCATCAAAACTGTGCCTCGTTCACAGTACACAAACATCAACAACTCCTTCCCTTTCATCTAATCGCTGTAAGCGGCAAGCCTCTGGATCATCTACATCCATGCCACTGTCCCTCTTTTAGCATGAGAAATTCCTAAGGAAAGATGCATTGCTCTACACTGACTTAAAGTCTTCTCCTTTAGGTTAAAACTCCCTATAAAGGAAATTATGGCATTGCCGGATTCACAAATCCCGGTTAAAGTAATTCTCCTTTATAACCAGTCACCCAATAGTTGTGACAGACAAACCTTTCTTTAGAGATGACAAATTCTCTCTAAAGTCAAACCTTTAGCTTCACATCTTGGGCTTCGAACAAGATACAAATAGACTTTTCAGCTTCACATCTTGGGCTTTGAACAAGATACAAAACACCTTTAGCTTCACGTCTTGGGCTTTGAACAAGACACCCAAAACAACCATTTCCTCCCATAGAATAGGAGGAACTACGAACGCTCTAATTTCCCTGTTTCGGTAAACGGGAATACGTAGGCATAAGGTTGAAAGAAAAATCTTAGCGAGCACACTAAACAAAAACCCAAAATCCCATATCTCCATCAATCAAAAGCAGTAATTCAAAAACATCAGTCCTAACATCCTAATCCTCGTTCCCCGCCAGAAACCTTCTGTCTAGATAAAAAGAAAGAAACCGTATTGGCGAAAATACAAATAACCAGTACAAAGGCCCCCCCACATTGATAGCATTCGTAGCCTAACAGACCGCTGTTTAAACTCAGTATGCAAAGCAGGGTTAATTGGAGACATCTATTTCCCTTCCTTATTCAGCTCACAATAGGATAAAAAATGAATCGACCTATAGTTTAAGCTCAACCGCAGAGAGTGACCAGCGCTTAAGAACCGCGTCCAAAATCGCTCGCTACAAGGCTTAATACCCTTTTTGGTCCTCTAACTATAGGGATGGGTCTAATTCGATCCTCTTTCTTTTAAAAGTTTCATATTGGTCTCATACGTTATTAAATAGGTCCACGTCTGTCCTTGCCGTTAGAAAAGTTAAAATTTCACTTAAAATGTTGATGGCGTTGATTGGATGTGCTGATGTGTATGTTACTGAATGGGGATGTGGAACGATTTATATACTTCTTTTTAGAAAATCTATTTAAATTAAATTTCATAAACTTTAATATAAAATATTTGGGCTTGAAGCCCATATTCTTAACAATAGGCCCAATAGTCAAGTTATATTTTTATTGTGTGAATAAACTATATAAACACTCAGATTTGTTATTGATTATTCAATGTGGGACTTCACAAACCTCTTTCTTTTGCAATTTACAAACCAAGCATAATATATTTACTGCTACATGATGCAGTAACATGTATTTAGAACCAGGTTCTATGCTTCCAATTCATGATTCCTACGCCCACTTTCTCAATCCACAACATCACCAGAGGAATGAAACCAACAACACCAACTACACCATTTATCCTTCTTGGGATCATTAGATAGATCTCTTTTCCATTTTTATAGCACACCAAACTAAAGATGGAGAAGATCCATAAACAGTGCTTCATCAACAATAAAAGTTTGGGATTACATTTGAATCTGTTTCCTGGATCATGTTTATGCGATTCATCCTACAAAAAGAATTCATTAGACAACGTTTCATCGACTGAAAACATCAGCTTTATGGTTATATGGCTTATGTTGAATAACCTTTTAAATTTCAAGGGAATCACATGTTATAATGAGTCAAATACATGGCATGTGGGATGTTGGTGAATTTAAAAGGAAGTAATCAACACTATATACAAATATATCTATCAATATACACATACCTTTGGAGCCATCCACCGGTATGATCCAGTTTCTGCAGTCATTATACCAGATTGATCTTACAATCTAGCTACACCAAAATCAGCAACTTTAACTACCTGCTGGATAATTTTTTGAACAAAGGTCACATTGGCATGAGTTCATATGCTGTGCTATGTAAATTTTTACAATGCCAAATGGAGCAAGAAAACAAATCAGACAGTTTTTAATTCCTGATTTTTATCAAGGTGACCTTTTATTCACAATGAACTATTTCCTTAAAACTACAAAAAATATACTTTGTTCTTCATTTCAACTGATACAAAATTGTTTTGCCCTTCTAATGATATGCATAACTAGTCAACTTGAAATTTCATGCACAAAAAGATGGCATGCGATAATATACTTCAAACTGTATGCATAACCACTCAACTGGAACTTTAGAGTGGCCATTGAAAGCAACTTTGTGTTTCATTTCATCTGAGAAAAAGTTGCCATTGAAAGCTAGAGTGTAGCATAAAGTTGCATAATATTGGGAAGGAGAGGGACCAAAAACTCACTAATTCACTGCAGTCATACCCCAAATTTTGACCACTAAGATTCCCCATCATTGTGCAAACCATCATCACTATATGGATGAACCATCATGCCTCATTAGTCTCCCCAAAGATGGGTGAGCCTTCACTACAATCAAACTTAGGGTTTCAAGCCCTCTCAGAGTTCTTAGACAAAAGATCAATCAAGGAATGACATGATCTTCAACTTGTCTAGCCTCTCAAACATCCCCAATGGATCAAGAGGACTCCCACAGCAAGAATCAAGCACAAGGTTGCAGCATTCTGAGTGGATCAAGCCTCAAAATCAACAGTGTCACCAAATTAGGGTTTTGGTCGACCAGGGCCTCCAGATGGAAATTTTCCTCTGGGCATGAGCCAATGCTTCAAAGCATAACCTAATATACCCCATGGAACCTCATGGACCCAATCATTAAGTCAATTTAGCCTCAGGGGATGCATTCACCAAAAATCAGGAATTAGGGTTCCTTGACCTAATTCACCCCTAAGTTGACTTTTGGGACAAAACATGAGCCAAGACCTCAAGAGAGGATTTAAGGGTCTTTAATACACCACATTAATCAATTTGCAACAATGGATTGGTCTAAGAAGCTTGAATAACAAGTTTCAATTTCATCAGAACCACAATTAGGGTTTCGCGAGAAAAGTCAACTGTGCCTTTGACTTTTGACCAAGACATGCTCCCAAACCTCTGGACATGATTTAATACACCCTATAACACCTATGAAATCAATCCATCAAGTTTGATTTAGGTCAAGGACTTGATTTCATAGAGGATCGCACAGTTTGGAATTCATCTGATAAAAAGTCAACTGTGCACAAAAGTCAACTTTGACTTTTTGAGATTTTTCACAATTTTGGTTCTTTGACCCTAAAATGATGTTAATGTGTGATTGGAATCATTATTCATCAAGAAAAATCAAGAAAAGTGGGATAACTTGTAAAAAGGGTAACCATAAAAACTTAGAAATTTTTCTAAGTTATGGAACAAAGTGGCTAGGGTACCAACTTTGGAGGATCATATCTCCTAAACCACAAGGCCATTTTTCCCCATCCAAAGCTGGATTTGTAGCTCTCATGGCCCTCTACAAAAGCTTCAACTACAACTCATTCCAATTCCTCATGAATTTTAAGTTATGGAATGATCAAAATCACAAAAAGTGAAAATGTCACTTTTTTCCAACACTTAGTCAAAGTTTCACTAAGTCAGAATCTGCCTTCACTTTTTTCCAAATGTAGGGGAATTTTTCACTTGGATCCAAAAAGTATCAAAACCAATTATGAACAAACAGTTGTTGTATCATATGAGGGCTTTCCAAAATGACCAAGAACTTCACCAAACTCAACTTGAGCCATGAGATATGACAATGGCAATATGCCTTGCTGAAAACCGTCAAAGCAAGGCAGATTTGTGCATTTTGCTCGATTTGCCAAATTTGTGCAAATGACAAACACACTTATCCATCTGAACACCTCAAGGGGAGACCAAGGAGGAACCAACTCTGATCCCAAGCCTCCCAAGTCCTTGGAACTAAAAATAGCATGCCAAACCTAGAAATTCCTAAAGAGGGGACAAGACTCCAATTTTGTTTTGGAGCATTCAATGGATGCACCAAGGTGGCATGGACTGAGCCATTTCCAACTGAATTTAGTCAAGACTTATCCAAGACCAAGGGAACCAGCAGCCTGTGCCCTAACCTCTAGTCAATGGCTAGAGGAGACTTGGATTCTCATTGATCAACATTGGCCAAACTTATGCAGCAGTTGCCATTCACTATTCCTTGCAAAACAAACTTGCTCTACTATAAATAGAGCTCATTTGTGATCAGTTTGAGTACACCAAAGCCATTAAACAGATGCTTTCTTCAAAATCTCCTTCTTCACTCCAAAATTGCCTTCCAAAGCAAGTCACTATCGGGTTTTGAGTTTGAGAGTTATTCCAACCAAACCAATCACACACACACCTCATAAACATCATATAGAGGTGATCCAAACACTCATATAACATCTGGAACACCAGATTCTCAAAATCACCAGCCATATGCACAAGCCTTTGACAGATTTGCAGTTGAGGTGCCAAATCAAGTTCCAGCTCAATTCAATCCACTCCAAGCATCCAGACACACTCCATAGCACCTAGGGAAGCTGTCCATATCCTTAGAACCAAGCTGTAACACCTCTAACACAAAACACGATCACCAGCTGCAAGAGGTAAGCATGAGCTCTTCTAACTCTATGATGCATGCATTTTTTGCTGCACAATAATTTGACCATATGTTCATAATCATGCATAGAGTGTTTACCCTCAATCAATTGCTTTGTTTGAATCATGTACGGAATTTCTGAGCCTTCATGCAAGTTTTAGGGTTCTTGAGGTTTCTCTTTGATTTCTTGTTCCATGCTTAAAATAAATGAAATTAAAGACCATAGACATGATCATGAGGTGAAAACGAGTAGATTGATATGTAGATTGCATGTTATCATCAAGTATTTAGTGAGATTGGATAGAAAACGCAAATCTGCAGAAACAGAGGGTGGCACGTGTTCTTGCCATGTTCTTGGCGCCCTTTTTGAAAATTCAAATATTTGAATTTTGTGATTTTATTTAATTGATTCAAAAATTAATTTCTCTCTGAATTTTAATGATTTTGAGTTGATTATTTTTTTAATAATTCACAAAAATGTTAAAATATTTTATTTTCCCAAAAAATCCCAAAAATATTATTTATTTCATATACTTGATATTTTTGTAAAGAATTAATATTTTAATTATTTTTTGACATTTAAAATATTTTCTCCCTCTTGATTTTTCAAATTTTAGTGATTTCCAATTATTTTGTGGATAGAAACATAATTTTTGAAACATTAATCCAAGATCACAATTTGTTTCCACACATGTTTAATAATTTTGATCATTTTAATTGAATTTTTATTCAATTAAAATACATTTTGAAAACAAATTAGGGTTTTTGATTAATTCAACCCTCATCAAACTTTTTCAAACTATTTGGGCCTCTATTAGAGTGTAAGACCCAATCCCTTTGTTAATACACCACTTTTTGGGCCTCAGCCATTGTATAAGTCCCACTGTATTTTCAAAAACAACGGCGCGATCGTTGTCTTTTTCAGCATAATCCTTTGGCCTCTCCTTGAGCTGTAAGCCCCACCACTTGTACAAAAATAAATCATTGGGCCTCTAATAGAGTGTAAGACCCAACCCTTTTTTTAACCAAAACTTTTTGGGCCTCAATGCATTGTGTAAGACCCAGTATGTTAAAGAAATCTTGGCGCGATCGCCAATTCAAAAAACAAATCATCTGGGCCTACCCTCGTGTTATAAGCCCCATTCTTTTTCTTTAAACACCTTTGGGCCTCTTGAGAGAGTTTAAGACCCATCCCTTTGTACAGAAAACCTTTTTGGGCCCCAGTCACTTGTATAAGTCCCTGTACAAAACAACAGTGCAATCACTGATAAAACCTTGGGCCTCTCCTTGAGATGTAAGCCCCAACAACCTTTTCAAAGCAATTTCTCCTTTGATTTTGAATATAATATTATTATCAAAGCTTTCTTTGTTGAACAAACTAACCAAACAGCATGGAAGCTCTATAACCGAGTAAGTGTTTACCCGCTTTCTTTATCCGCTTTCATATATATAACTGTATTATGGGGCTGCTCACTGTAAGTCTTCTTTCACAAACTTTTATATACTTGTCAAATATCAACTGTGTAATACTAGTATAGTTATTTAGAGTTTTCCCCGGCAACTACGTCTAGCACTAGGTAAAGCCCTGTTGGTCACTCTTAAATACAAACAAAACTAGATCCCCATAGGATTACCAGATACAGTCTTCCCTCCTCTTGGGGTTAAATAATATGGAGACGTGAAAGGCAGCATTCTTAGTGAACCCTTTCTCAGACTGTCACCCTTAGACATTGTCAAAGAGACTCTACTCCCCAGAGATGATCTTTTCTCCGTGAATGGCATCTCTTGAGTTTCTTCCAAATTCTCGAACTTTCCTGGCTTGATCTATTCTCGGTGAATGGCATGTCTTGAACTTCTCGGGGTTTGGGGACCCACAGGCTTCTTAAAAGCATCCCCGCCTCCTCTTGGGTGTTGTACAAGGACCCTTCGGCTTCTTAAAAGCTCTCATGCCTTCTCTTGGGCTTAGTACAAGGACCTAGAGACCTCTACAGGTATATGAACATAACCTAGTCATCAATTTGCTAGAGCTGTCTTTCTGAGTCAAGTGTCAGACCTGTTAATGGATTGACCTTCATCCCTTAACGTACCCGTCTTCTCTTGGGTATCATACCAAGATCATTCATAATCTGAGAATCGATTTCTCAAAACACCAGTAGACTTGGACAGTCTCAATACCCTTTGGATTTCCCATTTCCTTAAAGAATAGGAAATAACCCTGATCCTCTGATCAATCCCAAAGCACAACAATACCTTTAATCGTTCCCTTTATAAGAACTGATTTTCTCTTTTATCCAACATACTAGACCTGTCACTAAACTGAAACAGTCACCGGCACAATAGCCTCCTCTTGGGCTTTGTACAATGATTCTTCCCAGCGGAGCTAACCTTTTAACACTCTCTTGTTGAGCATAAAAGACTCTCTTGTTGAGT
Organism: Lathyrus tuberosus; assembly: GCA_022829125.1. NCBI lineage: Eukaryota > Viridiplantae > Streptophyta > Magnoliopsida > Fabales > Fabaceae > Lathyrus > Lathyrus tuberosus. Next base: position 10,437,052 of record JALAZF010000044.1, on the reverse strand, counting down.
CAAACCTTTTAGCCTCCATCTCGGGCTTCGTACGAGATACTAAAAATCACTCTCTTGTTGAGTATAAAAGACTCTCTTGTTGAGTCAATACCTTTTAGCATCCACCTCGGGCTTCGTACGAGATACCAAATCACTCTCTTGTTGAGTATAAAAGACTCTCTTGTTGAGTCACTTCCCTCTCAGCCTCCATCTCGGGCTTCGTACGAGATACAAAACCACTCTCTTGTTGAGTATAAAAGACCCTCATGTAGAGTCAAAACCTTTTAGCCTCCGTCTTGGGCTTCGTACAAGACACATATAAAAGCACTCTCTTGTTGAGTCAGTCACTTGTTAGCACTCTCTTGTTGAGTTAACCTGTAACGCTCGTATTTAATTAAATATTTTAATTAAATAGTATTGAGTGTTTCCTTATATTTTGTTGATTATGTTGAATATGTTGTTTGATGTTAATGAGTATTAATCGGGTAATTAGTCGATTTAGTCGGGAGAAATTAATATTAGAAATAATATTTTGCCGTAGAATATTAATTAATTCAGTTGGGTTAAAGTGGCGTGTGAGAAATACCAAGTGGGGATATCTTATAGTAAGCCCATTAAGAAAATTAGTACGCCCATTATTATTAAATTAGGTTATAATATTAGGTTATAATTAAAGGAAATAAAAAGAAAGTGGCAGTAAGAAAAGAAGTAACAGTACGAGAGAGGAAGTTACTGAAAGTGCACGAGAGTTTGGAAACGGCGGTTGGAGAGGAGAGAACACGAGAGATTGCCGGAAAAAGCTTCGATGTCGACCGGAAATTCGGGATGCCTTCAATCCAAGGTAAGGGTGGGGTTCGAATTTTATAATCAGGTATATGATAATTGATAAGTGGGATTGGGAGTGTATAATTTTCTACTGTGAATGCGTTGATTTTATGATGAATTATTCTAGTGTTGTGGAAATTGATTGTTTGGTGAAATGTTTTGATGGTTGATGTTGCGAACTGATATTTGGTATCGATCACGGAGGAAAGAATTTCTGGGAATTGGTTTTAGTGGTTTAAATATATATATATATATATATATATATATATATATATATATATATATATATATATATATATATATATATATATATATATATATATATATATATATAAATATAAGGGGGATGGCGCAAGCCACCCCATGTGCACATTACTGGTGGCGCAAGCCACCTGGGATTTGCAAGGCAGTGGTGGCGCAAGCCACCTGTAAAGTAAGGCATGTTAATGTGGCGCAAGCCACTTGGTTATACATGTTAAGATTGTTTTGTTTTTTTAGGTAGTGGGTAACAAACAAAATTAGTAGAATATTAATGAATTAAAACAATATAGTATTCAATCACATATTAGTAAATCATATATGTTACGATTAATGGATTAACAGAAACCATATATTATTAAACCAATCCGTTAGTAACATTAATTAGCAGAAAAGTAGAATTCATGAATTATTTAGCAGGAAGATAACAGCAAGTATGTAATAGCAGAAAAGATATAGCAGTAGCAGGATAAATTAGCAGTATGTGTAGTTATTTTGTAGTAGCAAATAGCAGGTTCGATGATTAAGTTGCAGAGGTCTGGTATACAATTGATATACTTATATAAGTAGCAGAATTACTATTTGTAGCAGGTTTGGTTAAATGGCAGAAGAAACTCAAATAGAAGCACATTGAAGTTAGCAGTATAGTAAATAACAGAGTGCTGTAAATGATAGCAGGAACATACTTTGATAACGGTTTGGTTTTGGTAGCAGAAGATAATAGTAGCCGAGAGCAAATAAATAGAAACAGTGGGGATTAGTAGTAATAATAGAGGTTGATGAAAATAGTACCGAATAGTAATATTAGTAGTTCTAACCGGTATAATTGTTTAACCAAAATTAGTTGAAATTTTGCAGAAATAATTCGTAAGTGGTTGTAGTTAATTTTGGTTGGTTGATGTATGGAATTAGTCGAATAAGTAGAATTAAGCGGTAAGATTAGTTGTCCGGTATTAGTTGAAAATTGTTGGAGTACGTCGTGTATACGAGTAGGTATTCTTGGTTGGATTATTTTGTTGAAATTATGTCGAATAAGTTAATTTGCAGGTGAAATTGAATTGTGTTGAATTGTCCCGATTTATGGACATTATTAAGTTGCAGGTCTTATGACCAACGTTGTTAAGTTGTTTTGCTGTTGCAGGTCTTATGAGCAACGTTGTTAAGTTGTTTTGCTGTTGCAGGTCTTGTGACCAATGTTGATTAAGTTGTTTGCGGTCGTTGCATTTTTGTCGTTGTTGTGTTGTGTTGAATAAGTTGATGTTATGGTTGTTGTCGCATGCATAACATAGCATTATTAAGTTGGCCTGGATTGGTAAAATTATTAAGTTGGCCTGGATTGGCAAAAATTTGAAGTTGAAGGCTTATGCCTTGTTGATGCCCGAAAAACTGGCAATTTCTAAGTTGAGAGTTCTGCTCCATTGGTACCACATGCATGCGCATAGTTGAGTCGCATTTTGTGTTGCATTATTTATGTTGATATAGTTGATGCTGATTTATATTGATAAAGTTGTTGTTGTATTATAATGATAAAGTTGATGTTGTTTTATGTTGATAGAGTTGATGTTTTATTATGTTGATAAAGTCGTTGTAGTATTATGCCGATAAAGTTGTTGTTGAGTTTTTGATGTAAGGTAGTGAAATTGTATGATTCTAGTGTAATGTATTGATTATCATACTCTTGTTTATATTATTCGATATCTCACCCCTTCTGTTTGAATGTTACCCCTATGTTGGTAATGTGCAGGTTAGCAAAGATGAAGGTCGTTTATCTTCACTAGTTTGAGTCGGTGATGTCGCTCTGATACGTAGCACTCGGGGGATAGACGCTTGTTTCTTATTGTTGAATATGTTTTATGTTGCTGAATTTTTAAGTTGAATTTATTAAGTATTATGTTGTTTTGAAGTTGTTTTAGTCGAACAAAAATGTTAAGTGAATCAAAGTTGAATATTCATATCTTGAAGTTGTTTTGCTTTGAAAAGAAGATATATATGAATTTTGTTGTTATCGGTTCATCCGATCAAAGTGTTATGTATCTGTTCATATGAAATTAATTGAAGTTGTTTTTAAGATGAAAGTGTAGCATCCTATTTGAATGTTGAAATTTTATAACTCTGATTTTACTATTATCTGCCGGGTAGAAATGGGGTGTTATATTAGGGGTATCAGAACATGTCGGTCTGTCCGGCCAAGTTGTCTAATGTTGTTTATCCCTTAGTACGCGACAAGTGTGTGGAACACTGTCGGTACTTGTTTATTTTCCTAATCGATGGTATGCAGGAGTTGGTTTGAAACAAGTGGAGGAGAAGTTTACTTCTCAGAGATGTTTGTAGTATGTGAAGTCGAATCAAGGTGATATTGATTGCAGGAGTGCAAGTGTTGTCAGAACTGTGTTGTTGCGAATCGACGAGAGTGTGGACTCATGATTTTATCCGTCGGTCCAGTTGAGACATTTTGAAGGAAGACGAGTCAGTATGATTGATGTTTGCTTCTCGGAGAAGAGAGGGCAATGTGACGAATAGTGATATGTAAGTGGAGTATATCTGGAGTGAAGTCGGATGATTTTCAGAGTTGGGTGAAACAAGGATTCTTGGAAGAGTTTGGAAGCAAGAGAAAGAGGTAGAACTCATGTTCACCAATTTCGGATTTTATTTTCGTATTTATATAACAGCCTTCAGTATAAGAGGCATAACTTTCTACTCGTAACTCCGATGAAAGCGATTCTGGACTTTTCGAAAAGTTTACGAAATTCCCTACAGTTTGCATATAATTTTGTCTTCGGCATGTTTTTGAGGAGAGAGAAAGACACATTCAAATAGTTGGGTCTGATGCTGATTTTGTTGGTGGAAGTTTATATACGGGATTTCTTGACCAGTCCCATTGCAAGGACGATAACTTTTCACTCGTAATTCAGATTTGAGTGATTCTTGAAGTTCTGGAATCTACACGAAATTCCCTTCATTTTGGAATATAATTTTGTGTCTGGGAGGTCTGTATTGGAGAAGATAATCGTGTTTGAAGTTGGACAATTCTTGCTGGAAATAGTAAGATGAAGTCAAGTATGAAATGTTTAGTAATAAGAAGAAGAATATCGGAGAAGCACATGGAAGTGCGGCGTATGATAGTTGAGAATGATTAAAGTATAGAAATATTTGAGGAATGTTAAATAGTAAAGTGGATTGGGTGTTGTTGGCGAGATGTGTCGACATGAGTCGGAAATTTTTGGAAGTTATATCACCAACCAGATGACGAGATGGTATTGTTGAGATTGTGATTGGAATGAGAATCAAGTGTGAAACTATACGGATCATCGAAGTCGTGAGATTAAAAGGAAAGACGAAGGATTGGTTAGGGTTGTCAAAAGTTTTGGACTTGGATAAATGTTTCGATTGAAGTGGGCCGATTTGGATTGTACTTGATGTATCAGAAGGATATTCAATACTTAGGTTGTGCAACAAGTGTGTATAAGGATATATGTGTTGGATTTTGTGCGTTCTTAGAAATAAGGAAATTAAGAAACACGTTTGTGAGCCTTAGAGAAATGGTAGAGCAGTATGCTTAAATAACGTTGAGCACGAGGGGAAGACACTATTTTAGTTGGATAATGATGATTTATGCCACCCTTATGGTTGCCGGCTGCCTATTGACAAATTGAGGAACTGATCACCCTTAATCTCTTGTTGATAGTCAACAGAATCATGTGGATGGAGTAGATGTGTCTTGCCAACTAAAATAGTATGCACAGTGAATTGTTTGGGGTTGAACCAAGTGCTTATGAATTGTTTGAGTTGTCGATGCGGATTCCTATATAGAGAAAATGAGACGGACTTGAGGATGTTAGTATCAGGTTGCGAGTTGTTCAGTGAGTAGTTGGAAACTCACAGTTGTGTTCTGGATAACTTGGGTTTTGATTTGTGGTGGATCGAGAATTCGATTGACTTGAGACTTGAAGAATTGTAGAGATAAACCAAGGAGGAAGTAAATGGTAATGTAAGACTATGATTTGACCAAGGATGTCAGATCAAGAAGGGTAGTGGCTGGTATGCCTTAACGTGTATATCGGAAACACGAATTGTGTTTTCCATACTTGTTCAGATTATGTTATACCTGGTGTTCGTTATGGATGTTCTGATCTGCTATGAAATATGAAGGAAGGCGCGTAGAATATTTGAGAGTTGAGTTACAAGTATTGAAAGAAGTGAAGCTATATGTTGAGTTAGCAAGGTGTGAATTATGATTTGTAAGATGAGGTTGCCTTGTGGTGTTAATTCAGATGAAGTTGTATGGAGAATTGTGCTAGTATGAGTAGGACTTGATGAATTAGTTGTTTGATTGGTTTGGTTAATATGCCATGTTAAGTGTAGGTTATTGAGGTTAAATCTATGGCTATTGGGTGTTAAGCTCTGTTTGGAAGATGATTTTTTTTCTTGTTGAGATTAATTGGACACATGTATCCTTATGCGGTGGTAATGTTGTTATGCGTTGAGATGAACTTTAATGATGTGTTAATACAAGGTGGTGAAGTTGTAGCTTATGTAGACGATAATTGGGAATTCTTGAAAGTATTGATCCTATTCAAGATTTGGAATTGGCTGCAGTTGTAGTTGTGTTGGATTTAAGGAGGTATTATTTACGGATCTAAGTTCGAATTGGTCAGTCATCGGAGTGTAGAATGCCTGTTTGGTTTGAATTTCTGATGAGTTAAGTCGAAAGTCTTTTCTTATGCCTGTTTTGATGGTCGGAAGTTGATGTAAACTTGGTAGATTAGATAGTTGCGAGTAATCAGAGTGCGCAGCGAAAGCGTGGCATAGCGCAGTTGGTTCTTATGTGGGTAACCACGATGTCGGTAGTTTGATTATGTTGATGTTGTGCCTTGGGCTTTGTGCTCTTATCCTTGATGTTGCCTCGTTACCTAAGGTGATGGTTTGAGTGCGAGTAGCTAATTCCTATGATGAGAATTAGAGGAGTGTTGCCTTCAGCGATGGTAACGTGTGTGTTGAGTTCTGGTTGTAGTGAACTGGTGTGTTCTTAACTTGGCTATTCTTTGTGTCTTGAGTTAGTTGTTGGGTGCGTTGCGTGAGCCTTGTTTCGTGTTGTTGTTGTCGTTGATGTGATGTATTGTTGTTTGGTGTTAGACGTGGGGTTTCCTTTTAGGGCAGGGAAGTTGATTTGTTAGCTGAGATAACGTAATTGGAGTGTGGTTCATTGAGTGAATTTTCGAGGACGAAAATATTCTAAGTGGGGGAGAGTTGTAACGCCCGTATTTAATGAAATATTTTAATTAAATAGTATTGAGTGTTTCCGTATATTTTGTTGATTATGTTGAATATGTTGTTTGATGCTAATGAGTATTAATCGGGTAATTAGTCGATTTAGTCGGGAGAAATTAATATTAGAAATAATATTTTGTCGTAGAATATTAATTAATTCAGTTGGGTTAAAGTGGCGTGTGAGAAATACCAAGTGGGGGTATCTTATAGTAAGCCCATTAAGAAAATTAGTAGGCCCATTATTATTAAATTAGGTTATAATATTAGGTTATAATTAAAGGAAATAAAAAGAAAGTGGCAGTAAGAAAAGAAGTAACAGTACGAGAGAGGAAGTTACTGAAAGTGCACGAGAGTTTGGAAACGGCAGTTGGAGAGGAGAGAACACGAGAGATTGCCGGAAAAAGCTTCGGTATCGACCGGAAATTCGGGCTGCCTTCAATGTAAGGTAAGGGTGGGGTTCGAATTTTATAACCGGGTATATGATAATTGATAAGTGGGATTGGGATTGTATAATTTTCTACTGTGAATGCGTTGATTTTATGATGAATTATTCTAGTGTTGTGGAAATTGATTGTTTGGTGAAATGTTTTGATGGTTGATGTTGCAAACTGATATTTGGTATCGATCACGGAGGAAAGAATTTTTGGGAATTGGTTTTTAGGGTTTAAAAAAAAAAAAAAAATATATATATATATATATATATATATATATATATATATATATATATATATATATATATATATATATATATATATATAAGGGGGATGGCGCAAGCCACCCCATGTGCACATTACTAGTGGCGCAAGCCACCTTGTGGATGTAGAGGGTGGCGCAAGCCACCTGGGATTTGCAAGGCAGTGGTGGCGCAAGCCACCCGTAAAGTAAGGCATGTTAATGTGGCGCAAGCCACTTGGTTATACATGTTAAGATTGTTTTGTTTTTTTAGGTAGTGGGTAACAAACAAAATTAGTAAAATATTAATGAATTAAAACAATATAGTATTCAATCACATATTAGTAAATCATATATGTTACGATTAATGGATTAACAGAAACCATATATTATTAAATCAATTTGTTAGTAACATTGATTAGCAGAAAAGTAGAATTCATGAATTATTTAGCAGGAAGATAACAGCAAGTATGTAATAGTAGAAAAGATATAGCAGTAGCAGGATAAATTAGCAGTATGTGTAGTTATTTTGTAGTAGCAAATAGCAGGTTCGATGATTAAGTTGTAGAGGTCTGGTATACAATTGATATACTTATATAAGTAGCAGAATTACTATTTGTAGCAGGTTTGGTTAAATGGCAGAAGAAACTCAAATAGAAGCACATTGAAGTTAGCTGTATAGTAAATAACAGAGTGCTGTAAATGATAGCAGGAACATACTTTGATAACGGTTTGGTTTTGGTAGCAGAAGATAATAGTAGCCGAGAGCAAATAAATAGAAACAGTGGGAATTAGTAGTAATAATAGAGGTTAATGAAAATAGTACCGAATAGTAATATTAGTAGTTCTAACCGGTATAATTGTTTAACCAAAATTAGTTGAAATTTTGCAGAAATAATTCGTAAGTGGTTGTAGTTAATTTTGGTTGGTTGATGTATGGAATTAGTCGAATAAGTAGAATTAAGCGGTAAGATTTGTTGTCTGGTATTTGTTGAAAATTGTCGGAGTAAGTCGTGTATACGAGTAGGTATTCTTGGTTGGATTATTTTGTTGAAATTATGTCGAATAAGTTGATTTGCAGGTGAAATTAAATTGTGTTGAATTGTCCCGATTTATGGACATTATTAAGTTGCAGGTCTTATGACCAACGTTGTTAAGTTGTTTTGCTGTTGCAGGTCTTATGACCAACGTTGTTAAGTTGTTTTGCTGTTGCAGGTCTTGTGACCAATGTTGATTAAGTTGTTTGCGGTCGTTGCATTTTTGTCGTTGTTGTGTTGTGTTGAATAAGTTGATGTTATGGTTGTTGTCACATGCATAGCATAGCATTATTAAGTTGGCCTGGATTGGCAAAATTATTAAGTTGGTCTGGATTGGCAAAAAGTTGAAGTTGAAGGCTTATGTCTTGTTGATGCCCGACAAACTGGCAATTTCTAAGTTGGGAGTTCTGCTCCATTGGTACCACATGCATGCGCATAGTTGAGTCGCATTTTGTGTTGCATTATTTATGTTGATATAGTTGATGCTGATTTATATTGATAAAGTTGTTGTTGTATTATAATGATAAAGTTGATGTTGTTTTATGTTGACAGAGTTGATGTTTTATTATGTTGATAAAGTCGTTGTAGTATTATGCCGATAAAGTTGTTGTTGAGTTGTTGATGTAAGGTAGTGAAATTGTATGATTCTAGTCTAATGTATTGATTATCATACTCTTGTTTATATTATTCGATATCTCACCCCTTCTGTTTGAATGTTACCCCTATGTTGGTAACGTGCAGGTTAGCAAAGATGAAGGTCGTTTATCTTCACTAGTTTGAGTCGGTGATGTCGCTCTGATACGTAGCACTCGGGGGATGGACGCTTGTTGTTTATTGTTGAATATGTTTTATGTTGCTGAATTTTTAAGTTGAATTTATTAAGTATTATGTTGTTTTGAAGTTGTTTTAGTCGAACAAAAATGTTAAGTGAATCAAAGTTGAATATTCATATCTTGAAGTTGTTTTGCTTTGAAAAGAAGATATATATGAATTTTGTTGTTATCGGTTCATCCGATCAAAGTGTTATGTATCTGTTCATATGAAATTAATCGAAGTTGTTTTTAAGATGAAAGTGTAGCATCCTATTTGAATGTTGAAATTTTATAACTCTGATTTTACTATTATCCGCCGGGTAGAAATGGGGTGTTACACAACCCCTTTTAGCCTCTCTCTCGGGCTACGAGACACCTAAAAGCACCCTCTTGTTGGATCAATAGCCTCCTCTTAGGCTTTGTATAAGAAGACCCCGGGTGGGTCAATCAACCTTTTAGCATCAAAATTTGTGCCTCATTCACGGTATACAAACATCAACAACTCCTTTTCCTTCATCTAATTGCTGTAAGCGGCAAGCCTCTGGATTATTTACATCCACGCCACTGTCCCTCTTTTAGCATGAGAAATTCCTAAGGAAAGATGTCATTGCTCTAAACTGAATTAAAGTCTTCTCCTTCAGGTTAAAAATCCCCTATAAAAGAAATTATGACATTGCTGGATTCACATATCCCAGTTAAAGTAATTCTCCTTTATAACCAGTCACCCAACAGTTGTGACAAACAGACCAAATATTCCCTTTTAGAGATGACAACTTCTCTCTAAAGTCAAACCCCTTTAGCTTCACATCTTGGGCTTCGAACAAGATACAAATAGACCCTTCAGCTTCACATCTTGGGCTTTGAACAAGATACAAACCACATTTAGCTTTACGTCTTGGGCTTTGAACAAGACACCAAAACAACCTTTTTTCCTCCCATAGAATAGGAGGAACTACGATCACTCTGATTTCCATGTTTCGTCAAACGGGAATACGTAGGCATAAGATTGGAAAAATCTTAGCGAGCATACTAATTAAAAACCCAAAATCTCGTACCTTCATACATCAATCGAAAAGCATCAGTCCTAACATCTTACCAATAGCCTAGACACTGTTTTTTAAGCAAATAACCCCAAGAGAAAACCCCCTATTTTGATAGCATCTGTAAATCAACAGTTTTGACTGTTTAACCTCAGTTTGCAAGCAGGGTTAATTGGAGACATCTATTTCCCTTCCTTAATTAGCTCAATAGGATAAAAAATGAATTGAACTGTATTACCAAAGCGATAGTGATTAGAAACCACAAAAATCGCGCTACAACTGCCATAATATTGCATAATATTGGGGTGGTGTAGCTGACCAAGGGTACTGATTTCCTGAAAGTAAGGATAATTCAGAACAACAAACTAAACATCACTAAACATCACACATACCTCTTTCATGGCACACGAGGCTCCAGTTTCTCTGTTAGCAAAACAGAAACGCAGATGAGTAGTAGGACAAATGAAAAACTTTAAAGTAGATTAGACTCGACAAACAGAAAAATGTCTGCATACAGGTTTGTTGCATGATAAACACTTCCAAATGATCCTCGTCCAATTAGTTTTCCTTTCTGCCATTGAATCTTCATTGAATGACAATTTTCTGTTGAGTCATGTTGCGCGGATGATTGTTGTGGCTGTGGTGAAGCTCTTGGTGGAGGTGGAAGGGCCAATGGATGTGTCTCGGCATGGTAATTTTCTGTCTCAGCACCGTAACTTTTTGGAAAAATGAGAAGAAAAAGCTAGTTGCAATACCTGTCTTTATATTAGTCTCACATTGGTTGTTTCAGAATAAAATCTAGTCTTTATATTAACTACTTGTGCATAATCATGCAAGTGAAAAACATATGGGCCAAAAAGAGAATGAAATTGATATTGGGCTTTTAGATGCATTTGTGTTTGGATTTGATTTGATCTGACACAATTAAAATTATTTTTAAAATAACAATTTATAAAAATAGAATTAAAAAATAAAAATTACAAAAAGAAAAAATAATATAAAAAATATTAAAAAATAAATATATAAAAAAATCTAAATGGAAAATAAAAAATAATTAAAAATAATATAAAAATCCACGTGGAAATTAAAAGGTGCTGACTAAGTCATCCATCATGCCAACTCATACTCCACATAAGCAAAACTAACACCGTTTACATTTATTTGACGGAAAGAACCTTTATGCTTCAGGTAGACAACGTAAGAAACCAATTTAAAATTAAAAAAAAAAAAATCAAATTGGATCCACCACTATAATTAGAAGACAAAAAGAGTATTAAGTCGAATTAAATATATATAGCGTATGTGGTAATTAATCATATCATGTACTATGTGCACACATCAAACTTTTTATATTATTTACAAAAATCAGTTGGGAATTATGATTATGAATTAATTATTTCGTACATCAATAATGTATTAAAGTTTACAAAATATGTACATTATAATTATACCTAAAATAATGTCTACAAATTTGACGGGGAAGCTGATGACGTACGAGGCAAACCTGTACGAGAGAAGAAAAACTTAAAAAAGAAAAATTATTATTATTAAATTATTAAATATTTGACTATTTTTAAAATATACTCCCTCCGTCCTAAATTATAAGACGTTTTGGGCTTTTCACACAAATTAAGAAACTTAATTATTACTTTATGGGAAAGACAAATTATGTATAACTTTACAGTAATGCCCCTCATAATTATATAGGAGAGAGAAATTAAAAGAGTTGAAAGAATAAATAATAATAAATATTTGAGAGTATATTGGAGAATATGTCATTTATATTGCATTGGGAATGTAAAGTGACTTATAATTTGTGACAAATTTTTTTGACAAAGTGACTTATAATTTGTGACTGAGGGAGTATAATATATGATGAAAGGATGATGAATGAGGAAAGGGTTGAATGATAATCCAATTAGATTGGTATTTATCTAATAGGAGTATTAGTCATAGTTGAAAACATGTGTGTTTGGAAGTAGGAACACTAAAAGACAAAATTGAACGAATTAAGTAGTACCACTTGGCTCTACCATACATCAATTCACTTTCACATCATTATTACTTGAATATTGTTTAGGCCTAATGATTTTTCTTTAATTTAATTTAAGGTTATCTCTTTATATTTTTTTTAAGTTCTTTAAATCTTGTTTTGTTAGTTAAATTAGTCATTTTTATTAAATTTTGTAAAAAAAATGTTAAGTTGTATATATAGAGAGGTAAAATGTGGATCAAATTGATACTGCTATTAGTTTACAGCAGTGTAAATATAACAAGTTTGATAAACTTAATTTGGAGTGAATCAAGGTAACTAATCTCCTACTGATTCTCCACTAATTAAGTAATTAATTTTTTATTATATAATGAGTAAATAACAGATTTACAAATCTGAATAATTAAAGGAATTTAAAATTCTAATTATTATTGATACCTAATCAGTCACCATTTGTGCTAGGTACTTCACTATTTAACTGTAAATAAATCAGGTAAACTGTGTGATTTTAAGCGTTTTTAGTTAGAATTAGGATTATTTTAATAATATGTAGTGTGTCATTACTTATGAGTTTCTTGAGGATATTTTACACTTTTGGTATGTTAGCAGGCCAAGAACAGGTTTGGAAGCTCAGAGGATTAAGCATCAGATGCGGAACTGAGCCGGAGCGAGAAAACAGAAGAAAAAGCCAAAAAGTGGAAGATCTGCTGCCCATACGCGTAACACTCTAGCTGTTACGCGTATGGCCCCAAGCTTACGCGTATCATACGCATTCCAGCAGAGGGATGACTTTTGAGAGGAAAAACATGCCTTCTGTCAATACGCGTAAGGGCCTGGCCTTACGCGTATCAGGTTGCTTGCTGGCAGGCCCTTCTGCTCATACGCGTAGGAGAATGAGCTGCGTACCAGGTCAATACGCGTATTGAGCCCAAAAATTTCAGAAAGCCCAAATTTCACCTATTTATTGCCAGAGCGCGATTTTACCAGGGTTGGACTATTTTGGAGAGAAAAATACACGATTTGAAGGCTGGAAGCGCAGAGATTTGTAAAGGTTTCATATGTTCAAGTGTTTTTCTGACAATTGAAGATAGATTCCTCACGAAATTCTGTAATGACAACAATTCTTATTTTTGTTTTATTTATGATTATGAGTAGCTAAACCCCCCCCCCCCATTGCTAAGGGGTGACCCTGATTCCGAATGTAACGTATTCTGATTTATTCAATGCATTGACTATTTTTATTCATTAAAATTAGTTTGTTCTTTTTACCATTCTTCATGCTTTATCCGTCGGACCAACGGATTCTGACCTTTAAAAATATTTTGGCTGGACAACAATTTGTTTATTGATCAGGATAAGAACTTTGGATAATAAATATTACCTAGGATTAGGAGTGTTTTATCCGAACCGGAAATTCTTGATATTTGAATGCTTGGGTATGAACATGATTATCTATGGACATATTAATTAGGTTACATAACCAAAGATCTTTTCACTGAGGACTCATGATTAAATGACCTAGAGAACCGGAAATCAATTGTTTTGGATTACTGTTATTGCATTGGTAAATCACTATTATTACAGGAGGTTTCATTCACCGAACCCTAGCAATTTACTCATATCTGTTCTCTGTTCAACTGTTTACTCGCTTTCTTTAATTAAATTTTTAGTTAAAAAATTATCAAACTACCAAGACTTTTTGTTTAATTGAAATCATCTTTGAACTTCTTATCGTCAAGCAGTCCTTGAGATCGACATTTGGGATCGTCCCTTTATTACTACAATAGGAAAAATAGTACACTTGCTATTTTCCTATCAAGTTTTTGGCGTCGTTGCCGGGGACTGCCAAAGATTATAGAGTTTAACGGTTTTTTTATTAGAATTTTGTTGCTCTGCAACCAAAATTTTATTTTCTGTTTAATTTTATTTTTCTTTTTATTGTTACTAATCTCTGCCTAATCTGTGAATGCGAGGTAAGGCCTCAGCTGATTTTCATTTTGACGCAGAACCAGAGAGAACTTTGCACGCTAGGCTCAAACAAGCTAAAAGTGAAAGACTGGCAACATCTAACACAGAACTAGTGATTGAAGGACACATCTCGGCTCATTCTGAAGATACTGATTCAGAAACAGATTCACATCCAGACACTGTTAACATGGCTGCAGATCCACCTCCAGTGGAAAGACTCTTGGGTGACTATGGCAGAGAGAATAATCCAGCAGTGCGGTTGACAATAGTTAACCAACCAGTCAATGCTGCCCACTTCCAGTTGCACCCGTCAACTATCCGTCAGTTGGAAAGTAAGCCTTTTGCAGGAAAGATCAATGAAGATGCAAACAAGCACCTACAAAGGTTCCAGATTATGACTACATCATTGAAAATTAAGGGGCATTCTGAAGAGGCAAAGAGGTTGGTTATGTTTCCATTCACCTTATCTGAGGACGTTGAAGAGTGGTTTTATTCCTTACCTGCAGGAAGTATTACTACTTGGCAACAGATGGAAACCGCCTTCTTGAATGAGTACTTTCTCGCTTCTGTGTATATCCGTAAGAGGTATGACATCCTAAATTTTAAACAGAAGGACGAAGAGTCGCTTGGAGATGCGTACAAAAGGTTCAAGAGGTGTTTTGTTGCATGTCCTACACATAATTTGGATGCAACTGAACAAATGCAAAATTTTGTAAATGGGCTGAAGATGAAAACTAAGCAACTCATTAATACAGCTGCTGGTGGCTCATCTAACTTTTCAACAGCCACTGATATCAAAAAGATCATCGAAGCTCTTGCTGCAAATGAGCATTTGGAACTATATGACCGTACTGTGAGTCAACCTGAAGGAAAAATTGACTTGAAACTGGCAAATCAGGTAGTGAAGATCGAAGATCAGATTGCAGCTGAAGTGGAAAGAAGATTGAAAGCTATGAATTTAGGTACCCATACTGTAGCTCAAGTTCAACCGGTTCAGGCAGTGATTTATGAAATCTGTGGCTGACCACACTTTGCCATGCATTGTGTTGCCACTGCGGAACAAGTGTAGGCTAATAATTACCTGAGGCAGAATAATCCATATTCAAATACATATAATCCGGGGTGGAAAAATCATCCTAATTTCTCCTGGAAAGATCAGCAGGGTAATGTTCAGAAGCAGGGACCACCACAACAACAACCACCTTACCAGCAACAGTATCAACCGCAACAGCAACCCTATCAGTAACAGGTACCAAAGAAAGCAGATTGGGAGATTGCTATAGAAAAGATGGCTGCTCAAAATGTTCAATTTCAGGAAGAAACCAGAAATAATTAGAGAAACACCAATGCTTCTATAAAAAATCTGGAAGTTTAACTGGGTCAGATAGCACAACAGATAATAAGTTCTCAAGCACCAGGTGCCTTACCTAGTGCAACAGTGACAAATCCAAGAGATCACAATAATGTGAGTGCTGTAACAACAAGAAGTGGGAAATCAGCTGGAATACCTGAAGAGAAATCTGAGGAAGAAGATCAATTACTTGAAGTGGATCTTGAAATCTTAGAAGACAAGAATCCACCTGAGGAAGAAGTGGTTCTACAACCTGTTGTGAAGGAAAAGCCCACCGAACCAAAACCCATCATAAAGCTTCCATTCCCACAAAGAAATAAGAAGAAGAAGCAAGATGAGAAAAATTTTCAGAAGTTTGTAGAGATGTTCAGGAAATTAGAGATCAACATTCCATTCTCTGAAGCACTTGAGCAGATGTCTATTTATGCCAAATTCATGAAGGACATCATCTCAAAAAAGCGCACCACTGACACTGATCCTGTTATACTAACTGAAACTTGTAGTGCTATTTTGCAGGGTATGAAGATTCCAGTGAAGAAGCCAGATAGAGGCTCAGTTACTATTTCGTGCACCATTGGAGATAGGTCCTTTAGAAGGGCACTGATTGATTTAGGGGCTAGTGTGAGCCTTATGCCGTTGTCTATTTACAGGAAGCTAGGAATTGGAAGTGTTCAAGATACCAGAATGACACTCCAATTTGCAGATCATTCAGTTAAGAGACCATTTGGGGTAGTTGAAGATGTTCTGGTCAAAGTTGATAAATTTGTATTTCCTGTTGATTTTGTGATTTTAGAAATGCCAGAAGATGAGGATATCCCTATGATTCTGGGAAGGCCTTTCTTGGAAACAGGTAGATGTATGATAGACATTGAGGGAGGTACCATGACCCTCAAAGTTTACGATGAAGAGCTGAAAATTGATGTTAGGAATACCATGAAACATAAAGAGGATATAGGTACAAACCACTCAGTGGAAGTGATTGATCAGATAGTGACCAGCACCATTCAAAGCAACTTCCCTGAATCACCTTTGGAAAGAGTTCTAAGTTTGTCAGCAAAAGAGATTGAGGATAATGATGATGAGAAAGAAAAAGAAGTTCTTGCTATGCTTGATGCACAACCACCTTGGTTGAAATCCAGACCACACCGGTGGGAGGATCTGAGAGCTTCACCAGAAATAGAGATTGAAAAGGGAAGTGAAACAGGTACAAGTTCTAAATTAAAACACTTACATGTGAATATTAAATATGTCTTTCTGGAATCTGGAACAAGATGTCCGACTATTATTAGTTCTGAGCTGAATGAAAAAGATGAAGAAAAGTTGATACAGGTCCTTAAGAAACACAAGAGTGCTATTGGATGGACTATTGGGGATTTGAAAGGAATTAGTCCCACAGTATGCATGCATAAAATACTGATGGAGGATAATTAGAAACCAGTAGTACAACCCCAGAGGAGGTTAAATCCAGCGATGAAAGAAGTGGTAAGAAAAGAGGTTGTAAAGTTGTTAGATGCAGGATTGATTTATCCCATTTCTGATAGTTCTTGGGTGAGTCCTGTGCATGTGGTACCAAACAAAGGAGGAACCACAGTGGTTGTAAATGAAAAGAATGAACTGATTCCAACTCGCACAGTAACAGGTTGGCGAGTATGTATTGATTACAGGAGACTCAACACTGCAACAAGGAAGGATCATTTTCCCCTTCCTTTTATTGATTAGATGTTAGAGAGACTTGCAGGTCACGAGTACTATTGTTTTCTGGATGGATACTCGGGGTATAATCAGATTGTTGTAGCCCCAGAAGATCAGGAGAAGACCGCATTTACATGCCCTTATGGTATTTTTGCTTACAGACGGATGCCATTTGGGTTATGCAATGCCCCAACGACTTTCCAGAGGTGTATGACATCTATATTCGCCGATATGCTTGAAAAGCATATGGAGGTGTTTATGGATGACTTTTCTGTTTTTGGTTCTTCTTTTGATCATTGTTTAGCTAACTTGTCTCTTGTTTTGCAAAGATGCCAGGAAACTAACCTTATTCTCAACTGGGAGAAATGTCATTTTATGGTGCAGGAAGGTATCGTGCTAGGACACAACATTTCCCGCAAAGGAATTGAAGTGGATAGAGCGAAAGTCGAGGTGATAGCTAACCTCCCACCTCCGGTGAATGAAAAGGGGATAAGGAGTTTCGTGGGTTATGCAGGTTTTTATCGCAGGTTTATCAGAGACTTCTCAAAAGTTGCCAAACCGTTGACTGATTTGCTTGTCAAAGACAAGCCATTTAATTTTGATAGCAATTGTATGGTAGCTTTTGAGACGCTGAAGAGTAAGTTGATCACTGCTCCTGTTGTAATTGCCCCCGTTTGGTCATTACCTTTCGAAATTATGTGTGATGCAAGTGACTTTGCTGTAGGGGCTGTCCTCGGACAAAGAAAGGACAAATTGTTGCATGTGATTTATTATGCGAGTCATGTCCTTAACCCGGCCCAAATGAATTATGCAACTACCGAAAAGGAGTTGTTGGTCATGGTTTATGCTTTTGACAAGTTCAGGTCATATCTGCTTGGTTCTAAAGTTATTGTGTATACTGATCATGCTGCTTTAAAGTATTTGTTTGCTAAGCAGGAATCAAAGCCAAGGTTGTTGAGATGGATACTCCTCCTCCAGGAGTTTGATTTGGAGATCAAGGATAAAATGGGGTGTGAGAATACGGTTGCTGACCACTTGTCTCGCATGTCCCCAATAAAAGAAACTGAAGAGGAGCACCCCATTCAAGATACATTTGCTGATGAGAGAATACTAGTTGTTACTGGTGTACCATGGTTTGCTGACTATGCGAACTATGTGGTAGGTGGGGTTATACCTGATGACTTTAATTCTCACCAAAAGAAAAAGTTTCTTTATGATTGCAGGTTATATCTATGGGACGACCCATTCCTATACAAAAAGGGGGTGGACGGTTTGATCAGAAGATGTGTTCCCGAATGTGAGCAGACAGATATTCTGAAAGCGTGTCATAATTCTAAGTATGGAGGACATTTTAGTGGGGATAGAACAACAGCAAAATTTCTCCAGTCCGATTTGTATTGGCCCACTCTGTTCAAGGATGCTCATTATTTAGTCCGAGAATGTGATAGGTGCCAACGAACAGGTAATATCACGAGGCGGAACTAAATGCCTCAAAATTCTATGTTAGAGGTTGAACTATTTGATGTTTGGGGTATTGACTTTATGGGACCGTTTCCACCATCATTCAGAAAGAATTACATATTGGTGGCGGTTGATTATGTGTCAAAGTGGGTAGAAGCTGTAGCATTACCCACAAATGATGCAAAAGTGGTGGTAAATTTCTTGAGGCATAACATCTTCTCTGGGTTTGGGGTACCGTGTGCTTTAATTAGTGACGAAGGTACGCACTTTCTGAATAAACTAATGGAGAATTTGTTGAAGAAGTACAATGTGAAGCATAAGATAGCCACACCGTATCACCCCCAGACGAGTGGACAGGTTGAAGTTTCTAATAGGCAAATAAAGCAGATTCTCGAAAAGACTGTTAGTGCTTCTCGAAAGGATTGGTCTGTGAAGTTAGATGATGCACTGTGGGCATACCGACAGCTTTCAAAACACCAATAGGTATGTCTCCCTATCAACTTGTGTATGGTAAGGCTTGTCATTTACCGGTCGAACTCGAGCACAAAGCTTTTTGGGCCTCCAAATTCCTTAACTGTGATCTTCTGAAAGCTGGTGAATCCCGAACGCTTCAACTTCATGAGTTAGAGGAGTTTAGGAATCAAGCTTATGAGAATGCCAAAATTTATAAAGAAAACACGAAAAAATGGCATGATCGGAAGATCCAGAAGAATGAATTCTGGGAGGGACAGTTGGTATTGTTGTTTAATTCCAGGTTGAAGTTGTTCCCTGGTAAGCTGAAGTCAAGATGGTCTGGTCCGTTCGTCATTCAGAAGGTGTTCCCTCATGGAGCAATAGAACTAAAGAATGAGAAAAATGGCGATACCTTCAAGGTTAATGGTCAGAGGTTAAAACCTTATTATCAAGGGCAAGGAGGACCAGTAGAAGAGGTTAAACTCATCTGAGCATGAGGTAACTCGTTGAGCCATGCGACGTTAAACGAATCGCTGCTTGGGAGGCAACCCAAGGGAGTTTATGTTTTATTTTAATTATTGTCTGAGTATTTTTAATTTAATTTAAAATTTTTTGGTACGTTTCTCATGTCTTTTGAGTCAAACTTCATCAAGGGAAGGCCTCGGAAAAATGTGGACTTAGAAAAACATTGAAAAGAAAATTTTTGAGAAAAAATCACATGTCCACTGCCAATACGCGTATGGATTGAGTGTTACGCGTATTGGTGTGAGAAACAAGGGACCCCTGGTGAAACGCGTAGCATACGCGTATTGGATCCTTACGTGATCTAGTTACGCGTAATGAACCTTAATACGCGTAAGGCCTTAATCTGATACACGTATCATCCTTCAATACGTGATCTGTTACGCAAAAGTGCAGTTTACACTTAGGTTTCTTGCTTATCATATGCGTAACAACCTCCCTTACGCGTATCACGTGCGTATTATACGCGTATTTCAGTTAGGTTAGGTTTATATTTCTTTTCTGTACTGTTGTGCCATTTTTCTGCTTTTCCATTACGTGAACTCTGCGTATTACTCTGGCAATTTTTTTTCTCAGAATCACAGGTTCTATCATGTCTCAATCACCAGAAGAGGTTCAAATTTTCCACACATCTCAACATGAAGCCAGATATGAGCAAATTAAGACACGCAATATAGTTGAAGAGAAGCAATGGGTGTATCAAGATGATACGTTTCCAGAAGTGACTAAACTCCTCAAGAAGCAAAAATTGATCTTTTTCAATGATCATATCCGCACTGTTGCAAAGGAAGTAATGTGGGAGTTCTATGCAAATGTTCAAAGAATTAATTCTGATGAAGAGGATCCAACTGAGAATAAAGAGTATGTTTCGCGGGTGAGGGGCAAGGCAGTGAAGTTTGATTGGAAAACGATCAACAGTGTGCTCAAGTGCAGATTCTTTGACTCTGTCTGTTCTTTTATTGAGTGGAAATGTTCTGATAAGAACAGGTGGCCCTACGACGACATAAGAAGTTTGATTGCAAGACCAGGTCATGATTGGGTTCCATCGTCCAGGATTGCTCCGGCTAAGATCATGGTTGTAGACTTAGCGTCGATCTCAAAAGCTATGGCCTACTATATTCATCACAACCTCAGTACAAATCGGGGCGGTTCAGAGCTGATCACTGAGCGTGCTTTACTTCTCTTTTAGTTTCTTAAGCTAAAGCAAGTGAATATTGGACAGATTATTGCTAATGATATGGATGATATTGCTCAATCGTCGAAGAAATCGTTAGGGCATGCGACGGTTATTCACCTTCTGTGCAAGAAGGCTGGTGTGACCGATCTGAAGGGAACGATGATGTTGAGACCAGCAGCCCCACTGAACGCCTATTGGATGAAAGACCGGATGGTTACTGATGATCAACCGCGACCTCTGAGGAGAGCACATGACCATGAGGCTAGTGGCAGTGGTGCACAGAGGTCTGAGACACATACTGTCCCACCACCTCCTGCCTTTGATGAGGACTCCTTAGACCACCGTCTGAGGATGTCCACCTTTTGCACGCTGCAGGAGTTCATCTATCTGTATGGACTTCTGGGTAGACATCTGACACATCAGACTTATTTGTGGGAGGCTGTCCAGCGTTTTAGAGACCGATACAGCAGTGAGCCGCCCGCACCTCATCATGGGCAGTTCACATTTCCTGGGTGGACGCATCCTATTCAGATTGGAGGTTTAATGCCTCAGCCACCGCACCAGCCTCCTCAGCCTCCTCAGCATCAGACACCGCATCAGCAGAGTCTTTACAGACCTCAGTTCCAAACCCCGCCTGGGAATCTGGATGGCATGACACCACTTACGAGAGCGGTGAATGATCTATCATATGACCCGTTCGGTGTGGTTGACTTTGATACACCGATGCAGGGTGACACGGGAGAGCAGGGTTGAGTTTTTTGTTTTATTTCTATTTTTAGTTTATTTCGTTATTTTTGTACTTTCTTTGATTTCCCGTTTAGTGTACGCTTAATTTCCCTTATGTATTTGTTTTTATTTTATTATGAGTGTAATTGCCCGTTTCCAGGTTTTTGAAACATCTGAATACATTTGGGAATTTTACACAGTTTCTTGGTTCTTATTTCTTTTAGATATGTGATTGTTCCTGGCTTAAGTGGATGTCCTGATTACTTCCACCAATGACTTGATTGTCCTCTCAATTAGCCACCCTGACTGTTGATACTGCTGTATATGATCGGACGCACTGGTTAGATAAAACATCAGAACCAGGAGCAAATGAACCTTGACCAAAGAGATATTACGGTACCTGTCAGTTTCACCCATCCCGGTGAGATCAGAAAAGGCCAAACACTTATCATCAAGAGAGAGACATCAGGTATGACTTTATCTATCATAGTTTGCGTACGTTCTTTTTGCATATTGATTGTATGAATGCACACACTGAGGCAAGTTTTTCTTATCACCTAGAGCCTTTCAAGCCATCCCATTATTATTATTATTATCCTTTGTTTACTCCATTTGAGCCTTTATCCCTTGCTTGATAATTACCCGTTATTATTAACCCCTGGCCTTATTATTATTATCCTACCTTGTTTAGAGTATGTTTGATTGTTTGTGGATCTGTGTTAAGTTTTAAGTTTGGGGTTGCTGTTGGAATAACAACCTTTAAGTTTGGGGTTGCTGTTGGAATAGTAACCTTTAAGTTTGGGGTAGCTATGCAGTTGATGAAAGTAAAACACGGTGAGTGCAAAGAACCAAAAAAAAAAAGAAAAAAAAAAGAGAAAAAAAAAGGGGGGGAAAATTTTTTTTCCTACTTCAAAAAAAAAAACAAAAAAAAGTCAAAAAGAATGCACTCACCGAATGGATTTTAAAATTCCCCACATAAGCACTAATGAACGAACATGGTGACACGAATGCTCTCACGTACTCTGAACCAAAAACCCTTGTTTTCCTTTTTATATCCTACCTTAACCCAAGCCTTGTTACAACCCCAAGACCTCAAAAAGTGTGTGAATTTTGCATGTTGATAGGATTAGAGAATTTATTCAAACTGCTGATATGATATTGCTTACTGTGATTTGATCGTAATAACACTTTAACCCCGGAGACTTGGTAAGAGTGTGATATAAGCTGACACGTGAAGTAGTGTTTCCGAGGAAAAGGTTTCTAGCTCGCTGGTTATGAGGAAAAATCAGAAAACCCAAGGCAACATGGAAGGGTCCAATGCGAAAGATTTCAGCAGTATTGTGGTAAGAACTATTTTTACAGTAAGTTTGGGGTGACGTGATCTATGTTTCTAAAGTGTTACTTGAGGACAAGCAACATGCTAAGTTTGGGGTTCTGATCAGTCACCATTTGTGCTAGGTACTTCACTATTTAACTGTAAATAAATCAGGTAAACTGTGTGATTTTAAGCGTTTTTAGTTAGAATTAGGATTATTTTAATAATATGCAGTGTGTCATTACTTATGAGTTTCTTGAGGATATTTTACACTTTTGGTATGTTAGCAGGTCAAGAACAGGTTTGGAAGCTCAGAGGATTAAGCATCATATGCGAAACTGAGCCGGAGCGAGAAAACAGAAGAAAAAGCCAAAAAGTGGAAGATTTGCTGCCCATACACGTAACTCTCTAGTTGTTACGCATATGTCCCCAAGCTTACGCGTATCATACACATTCCAGCAGAGGGATGATTTTTGAGAGGAAAAACATTCCTTCTGCCAATACGCGTAAGGGCTTGGCCTTACGCGTATCAGGTTGCTTGCTGGCAGGCCCTTCTGTTCATACGCGTAGGAGAATGAGCTGCGTACCAGGTCAATACGCGTAACATGTTGGTCAATACGCGTATTGAGCCCAAAAATTTCAGAAAGTCCAAATTTCACCTATTTATTGCCAGAGCACGATTTTACCAGGGTTGGACGATTTTGGAGAGAAAAATACAAGATTTGAAGGCTGGAAGCGCATAGATTTGTAAAGGTTTCATATGTTCAAGTGTTTTTCTGAAATTGAAGATAGATTCCTCACGAAATTCTGTAATGACAACAATTCTTATTTTTTTTTTATTTATGATTATGAGTAGCTAAACCCCCCATTGCTAGGGGGGTGACCCTGATTCCGAATGTAACGTATTCTGATTTATTCAATGCATTGACTATTTTTATTCATTAAAATTGGTTTGTTCTTTTTACCGTTCTTCATGCTTTATCCGTCGGACCAACGGATTCTGACCTTTAAAAATATTTTGGCTGGACAACAATTTGTTTATTGATCTGGATAAGAACTTTGGATAATAAATATTACCTAGGACTAGGAGTGTTTTATCCGAACCGAAAATTCTTGATATTTGAATGCTTGGGTATGAACATGATTATCTATGGACATAGTAATTAGGTTACATAACCAAAGATCTTTTCACGGAGGACTTATGATTAGATGACCTAGAGAACCGGAAATTAATTGTTTTGGATTACTGTTATTGCATTGGTAAATCAGTATTGTTACAGGAGGTTTCATTCACCGAACCCTAGCAATTTACTCATATTTGTTCTCTGTTCAACTGTTTACTCGCTTTCTTTAATTAAATTTTTAGTTAAAAAATTCTCAAACTACCAAGACTTTTTGTTTAATTGAAATCATCTTTGAACTCTGTATCGTCAAACAGTTCTTGAGATCGGCATTTGGGATCGTCCCTTTATTACTACAATAGGAAAAATAGTACACTTGCTATTTTCCAATCAATATCCTCCCGCAAGTTGGATAACTTGGAAGAGAGATGCAACTTGGACAGTAGAAACTCGAACTGAGGGCGAAGCAGAGGCTTTGTTAGAATATCAGCAAGTTGATCATCAGTAGAGACAAAGGATACGTGAAAATTGCCGTGTTGAACATTTTTACGGACAAAGTGATAGGCTAAGGCTATATGTTTCATCCGAGAGTGAAATACAGGGTTAGCACTTAGATGTGTGGCACCGAGATTGTCACAATATACAACCGGATTAGCGGTTGGAGTGTGACCAAGTTCTGTAAATAAGGAAAGGATTCATAGTAGTTCACTAGCTGTGTCAGCCAAGGCTTTATACTCTGCTTCCGTGGATGATCGAGCAACAGAATGTTGTTTGCGAGAGCTCCAAGAGATGGGAGTGCTGCCAAGATACAACAAGTAACCAGTGGTTGAAACATAATCATCCTTGTCACCTGCCCAGTCCGCATCTGAGTATGCATGAAAATTCAGTGGAGCAGTTGCTGAGATGAAGATTCCTTTGTCAAATGAGCCTGCCAGATAGCGGAGCACTCTTTTGAGTGCAGACCAATGCACCGTTCTTGGGTTCTGCATGAACTGTGCAAGTTTGTTGGTGTTGAAGGTGATGTCTGGGCGAGTAAGACTTAAGTATTGAAGACTTCCAACTAGCGCTCGATACTTAGTTGGGGAAGGCAGAAGATCACCAGAATCCTTGAGTAATTGAACAGTTGCAGACAACGGAGTGGATGCTGATTTCGCATCTGCCATGCTTGATTTATGTAGAAGATCAGTGATATATTTCCTTTGGGAAAGAAACATACCTGCAGCCGAAGGAATTACTTCAACACCCAGGAAATAGTTGAGGCATTCAAGATCTTTCAAAGAGAAGCGAGCAGTAAGTGTGGCAATGAGGCTTGATAACTCTGCAGAAGAACTCCCAGTGACAATTATATCATCAATATATACTAATAAATACAGAGTAACACCTAGTTTTTGGTGGATGAATAAAGATGCATCTACAGTTGAATTAACGAAGCCAATGGAGAGCAGAAATACTTGAAGTTCAGTATACCAGGCACGAGGTGCCTGCTTCAACCCATAAAGTGCCTTTTTGAGGCGGCAAACATGATTAGGGAAGTTTTTGTTGACAAAATCAGGTGGTTGTACCATAAAGACTTCCTCCTTGAGCGTCCCTTGAAGAAATACATTATTGACATCAAGCTGACAAATGGACCACCCTTGACGAACTGCAAGTGTTAGAACAATTCGAATGGTCATCGGTTTAACAACGGGGCTGAATGTTTCCGTATAGTCACTACCAGGGTGTTGGTGAAACCCTTTGGCAACTAACCGAGCCTTGTAACGATCAATCAATCCATCCGAATTCCGTTTGATTCGAAAAACCCATTTACAGCCAACCAAATTTTGAGCAGATGACTTACTTACAAGATCCCAAGTGTTGTTGTGGTGTAAGGCATCAAATTCGGCTTGCATAGCTGTGCGCCAATCAGGGTCACGAAGAGCCTGGGTGATGGTGTTGGGTTCAATGGGAAAGGAGGGTCGAACATGTTGGTTGAGCTTTTTAAGAAGTTTGACGATGTTGTTTTTAGACCGGGTGATGATCCCACCACCATTGGTTTGTTGTATCGGGTTTGGGTTGATGGTGGATGGGGGCGGGGGGGATGGAGGAGGTTGGGGGAAGGGTTGGGAGTGTGAAGAAGGAGTTTGAGTATTATTGGTGGGTTCATTTGAGGTTGATGGTTGAGTCAAGTCTGGTAAGTGGGTGACAGATAGAGAGGGATGGGCAGTGGATAAATTTTTCGGTGGGTTTAGAGTGGTATTGTCAGTGGGTTGAGCAACGGGCGGAAAAATAGCGATTTGAAGTGGGCTTGTTTGGTGTTCTACATGTGAATTAGATTAAGCTACCAGGGAGCTGAATGGGAATTTGGATTTGACGAACTTCACATGGCGAGAGGTATAAATCCTTCCGGTTGTGGGATCGAGACACAGATACGCGTGTTGATTAGCTGAATAACCTATAAAAACACACATAGCAAACTTTGGTGCAAGTGTATGGTTAGTGTATCGAGCGATTTTAGACGCGGTTCTTAAGCGCTGGTCGCTCTCTACGGTTGAGCTTTAACTACAGGTCGATTAATTTTTTATCCTATTGTGAGCTGAATAAGGAAGGGAAATAGATGTCTCCAATTAACCCTGCTTTGCATACTGAGTTTAAACAGCGGTCTGTTAGGTTACGGATGCTATCAATGTGGGGGGGCCTTTGTACTGGTTATTTGTATTTTCGCCAATACTAATTTTCTTTCTTTTTATTTTGACATAAGGTTTCTGGCGGGGAACAAGGATTAGGATGTTAGGACTGATGCTTTTTGATTGATGGAGATATGGGATTTGGGTTTTTTGTTGATTGCGCTCGCTAAGATCTTTTCTTTCGATCTTATGCCTACGTATTCCCGTTTACCGAAACAGGGAAATCAGAGCGTTCATAGTTCCTCCTATTCTATGGGAGGAAATGGTTGTTTTGGTGTCTTGTTCAAAGCCCAAGACGTGAAGCGAAAAGTGGTTTGTATCTTGTTCAAAGCCCAAGATGTGAAGCTGAAGGTAGTTTGTATCTTGTTCAAAGCCCAAGATGTGAAGCTGAAAGACGTTGTCTTTAGAGAGAATTTATCATCTCTAAAGCGGTCTGTTTGTCACAACTGTTGGGTAACTGACTGTAAAGGAGGATTACTTTAACCGAGATTTGTGAATCCGGCAATGCCATAATTTCCTTTATAGGGGATTTTAACCTGAAGGAGAAGACTTTAACTCAGTTTAGAGCAATGCCATCTTTCCTTAGGAATTTCTCATACTAAAAGAGGGACATTAGCATGGATGTAGATGATCCAGAGGCTTGCCGCTTACAACAATTAGATGAAGGGGAAAGAGTTGTTGATGTTTGTGTACTGTGAACGAGGCACAACTTTGATGCTAAAAGGTTAATTGGATCAACCAGTGGTTTTCTTATATAAAGCCTAAGAGGAGACTAGTATGTGTCTCGTATAAAGCCCGAGAGAGAGGCTAAAAGGTTTTGACTCGACGATGAAGTCTTCTGGTATCTCATATAAAGCCCGAGATGGAGACTATTTGACTCAACAAGAGAGTTTTCTATCTCTTACGAAGCCCGAGATGGAGGCGAAAGGGTGATCGACTCAACGAGGGAGTCTCTTATGTGTCTCGTACAAAGCCCGAGAGAGAGGCTAAACGTTGTTTGACTCCGTTGGGGAGAATCATTTGTACAAAGCCCAATAGGAGGCTAACTTCACTGGAGAAGGATCATTATACAAAGCCTAAGAGGAGGCTATGGTTACTGTTTCAGTTAAGTGACAGGTCCAGTAGACTGATTGTTAAAGAGAAAATCAGTTCTTATATGAGCAATGCTGTACTCAAGGATTTGATTCGAGGATCCGGGTTATTCCTGTTCTTTAAGGAAGTGAGAAATCCGAAGGGTATTGAGACTGTCCGAGTCTACGGGTTTCCTTCCTAGTTTTGAATGGGTCACTTGAGAATGTCTTGAAGACTCAAGGAGATTAGACTGTCCAAGTCTAGAGTTTTATCTTTTGTACTATGCTTTGAGAAACAGTAGTAGACTCTATGAAAGGACTGTTCTTTGTAGATGACTAAGTTCTGTTCCTATACCTCTAGGAGGTCGTCGGGATAATTTGTACGAAGCCCAAGAGGAGGCTGGAAACCTTTAAGAAGCCGATCGGTCCTTGTACAAAGCCCAAGAGGAGGCTATCATTCCCGGAGGAAGACATTATTATACGAAGCCTAAGAGGAGGCGGTGAATACTTCTAAGAAGCCGTAGGGTCCTTGTACTAAGCCCAAGAGGAGGCAGGGTTGCTTTTAGGAAGCCTGTGGGTCCTTGTACGATGCCCAAGAGGAGGCCGATGCTTTTAAGAAGCCGATGGGTCCCCAAGCCCCGAGAAATTCAAGGCAAGCTATTCACAAGGAATAGATCAAGTCAGGAAAGTTTGAGAATTTGGAAAAAACTCAAGAGATGCCATTCACGGAGAAAAGATTATCTCTGGGGAATAGAGTTTCTTGACAAGTGCTTTTAAGAAGCCTGTGGGTCCCCAAACCCCGAGAAGTTCAAGACATGCTATTCACCGAGAATAGATCAAGCCAGGAAAGTCCGAGAATTTGGAAGAAACTCAAGAGATGCCATTCACGGAGAAAAGATCATCTCTGGGGAATAGAGTTTCTTTGACAACTTCTATGAGTGACAGTCAATGAAAGGGTTCACAGAGAATGCTGCCTTTCATATCTCCATATTGTTTAACCCCAAGAAGAGGGAAGACTGTGTCTGGTAATCCTATAGGGATCTAGTTTTGACTATTTCTAAGAGTGATCAACGGGCTTAATGCTAGACGTAGTTTCCGGGGAAACTCTAAATATCTATACTATTATTACACAGTTGATATGAGTTTATGAAAGAAGACTTACAGTGAAACAACCCCACAATACAGTTATATGTATATGAAAGCGGTAAATGAAAGCAATAACCACTTACTCGGTTGTAGAGCTTCCATGCTGTTTGGTTAGTTGTTCAACAAAGAAAGATTGAAAACAACAGTATATTCAAAATCAAAGGAGAAAGTGCTTTGAAAAAGAAAGATTTGGGGCTTACAGCTTAAGGAGAGGCCCAGGGTTTTATCAGTGAGCGCACTGTTGAATTTGTACAGAGGGACTTATACAAGTGACTGAGGCCCAAAAATTATTTTCTGTACAAAGGGATGGGTCTTACACTCTCTCAAGAGGCCCAAAAAGTTTTTAAAGAAAAAGAGACGGGTCTTATAACACGAGGGTAGGCCCAGTTGATTTTTCCATTTAAAATGGCGATCGCGCCGAGATTTTCTTTTAACGCAGAGGGACTTATACAATAAGTGAGGCCCAAAAAGTTTTGGTTAAAAGGGGGTTGGGTCTTACACTCTGTTAGAGGCCCAAAAGTTTTGAATGGGTCTTACAGCTCAAGGAGAGGCCCAAAAGGTTATTTTTTAAAAGGCGACGATCGTGCCGTTTGTTTTTGACGGTATCAGGACTTATACAATGCACTGAGGCCCAAAAATGATTTGGTCAAAAAAAAGATTGGGTCTGACACTCTATTAGAGGCCCAATCAATTAGAAAGCATTAAAAGTTGCAAAATCAATGTGGAAAAAATATTTAAAATGTCAAAAACAATTAAAATATTAATTCTTTGCAAAAATATCAATTATACGAAATAAATAATATTTTTGGGATTTTTTGATGAAATAAAATATTTTAACATTTTTGTGAATTATTAAAAAAGGAATCAACTCAAAATCATTAAAACTCAGAGAGAAATTAATTTTTGAATCAATTAAATAAAATCACAAAATTCAAATATTCAAATTTCTAAAAATGGCGCCAAGAACACACCAAGAACACGCGCGTGTTCTGGGTTTGGCCAGATTTGCATTTTCTCTCCAATCTCACTGAATACTTGATTACAACATGCAATCCACATATCATTATGCTCGACTCAACCTCACGATCATGTCTATGTCAATTAATTTCATTTAAATTAAACATATAACAAGAAATCATGAAAAATCCTCAAGAACCCTAATTTCTGCATGAAGGCTAGGATTTTTTATACACGATTCAAACAATGCAATTAATTGAGGGGAAACATTCCATGCATGATTATGAACATATGGCCAAATTATTGTGTAGCAAAAATTGCATGGATCATAGAGTTAGAAGAGCTCATGCTTACCACTTGCAGCTGGTGATCTTGTTTTGTGTTGGAAGTGTTACAGCTAGGTTCCAATGATGTGGATAGCTTCCCTAGGTGCCAAGTGATGTGTCTGTGTGCTTGGAATGGATTGAAATAGTTTGGAGTTGAAGATGGCACCTCAACTGCAAACCTGTCAAGAACTTGAGCAATTGGCTGGTGATTTTGTGAAATCTGTGTTCCAGATGTTATGTGAGTGTTTGGATCACTTCTATATGATATATGTGAGGTGTGTGAGTGATTGGTTTGATTGGAAAAGCTCTCAGACTCAAAACCCGATAGCTACCTTGCTAAGAAAGGCATTTTTGCCAAGAGAAAGAGATTTTGAGGAAAGCATCTGTTAGATGGATTTGGTGTACTCAAACTAATCACAATTGAGCTCTATTTATAGTAGAGCAAGTTTGTTTTGCAAGGAATAGTGAATGGCAACTGCTAAGTAGGTTTGGCCAATGTTGGCAAATGAAAATTCAAGTCTCCTCTAGCCATTGACTAGAGGTTAGGGCACAGAGCTTTGGTCCCCTTGGTCTTGGATAAGTCTTGACTGATTTGAGATGAGAAGGGCTCAGTCCATGCCACCTTGATGCTTCCATTGAATGCTTCAATCCAAATTTGGAGTCTTGTCCCTATTTTGGCCATTCTAGGTTCAACATGCTATTTCTTGTTCCATGGACTTTGGAGGCTTGGCTCAGTGATTGTCCCCTTTAGATTCAATCCTCAGATGTGTCCAAGTGGATAGGAGCATTTGAATTTGGCTGATTTTGGCAAATCGAGCAAAAGTGCAAATTCTGCCTTGCCTTGGCAGATTTCAGCAAGGCAACTTGCCAATGTCATATCTCATGACTTAAATGGAATTTGGCAATGTTCTTGGCCATTTTGGAAAGCCCTTACATGATACAACAACTGTTTGAACATGTTTGGTTTTGATCTCTTTTGAATCTAAGTGAAAAATCCCCCTACATTTGGAAAAAAATGAAGACAGATTTGGACTTAGTGAAAATTTCACTAAGTGTTGGAAAAAGTGACATTTTCATTTTTCAGCCATTTTGATCACTCCATAACTCAAAATCCCTAATGAATTGGACTTAGGTCTAGTTGAAGTTTTTGTAGAGGGTAATGAGGGCTACAAATCCATCTTTGGATGAGGAATAATGGCTTTGTGGTTTAGGAGTTATGATCCTCCAAAGTTGGTATCCTTGTCACTTTATTTTTAACTTAGAAAATTTTCTAAGTTTTTATGGTTACCCCTTTTACAAGTTATCCAACTTTTCTTGATTTTTCTTGATGAATGATGATTCAAATCACACATTAACATCATTTTAGGGTTAAAAATCCATTTTGGTGAAAAATCTCAAAAAGTCAAAGTTGACTTTTGTGCACAGTTGACTTTTTATCAGATGAATTCCAAACTGTGCAATTCTTCAGGAAATCATGTCCTTGACCTAAATCAAACTTGATGGACATGTTCCATGGGTGTCATAGGGTATATTGAGGCATGTACTAGGGCTTGGGAGCATGTCCTGGTCAAAAGTCAAAGTTACAGTTGACTTTTTCCTTAAAACCCTAATTGTGGTGCAGATGAAATTGAGACTTGTTGCTCAAACTTCTTGGATTAATCCATTGTCCCAAATGGATAAATATGGTATATTAAAGACCCTCAAACCCTTTCTTGAGGTCTTGGTTCATGATTTGTCCCAAAAGTCAACTTAGGGGTGAATTAGGTCAAGAAACCCTAATTCCTGATTTTTGATGAATGCATCCCCTGAGGCAAAATTGACTGGATGATTGGGTTCATGAGGTTCCATGGAGCATATTAGGTTATGTTTTGGTTCTTTGGCTTGTGCCCAGATGAAAAATTTCCATCTGGAGGCCCTGGTCGACCAAAACCCTAATTTGGTGACACTGGCGATCTTGAAGCTTGATCCACCTAGAAGGGAGCAACCTTGTGCTTAATCCTTGAAGTGGGAGTCCTCTTGATCCCTTTTGAATGTTTGAGAGGTTAGACAAGTTGAAGATCATGTCATTCCTTGATTGATCCTTTGCCTAAGGCTCTGAGAGGGCTAGAAACCCTAATTTTGATTGTAGTGGATGCTCACCCATCTTTGGGGAGACTGATGAAGTATGATGGTTCCCCCATATTGTGATGATGATTTGCACAATGATGGAAAATCTTGGTGGTCAAAATTTGGGGTATGACAGTTAGCATATGGTTTAATCCAGGGAAAACACAAACATCCAAAACATTTTAATTTATGATAATCCGGACTAATGTGGAGTAATTTGGAATAAGGTGACTTGTGCCCAAGAATTGGAGTTGGGAGACGATTTATGAGGTAGGCTGCAGTAGTCATGGCGTGAGGCTAATAGGTGAGGGGCAAGCCCGAGTGGTGAAGAAGAGAAAGACCGGTTTCGGCGATGTGACGATTCCGGTGTTCAGAGATTCCATTCTGTTCAGGTGTATGAGGTGGGGTGATGTGACGACTTATACCATGGGTGCTTAAAAATGGACGAAGTCCAATATATTCGCCACCATTATCTGTGTATAAGATTTTGATTTTGTGGTGATAGAAATTTTCAACTAGTGATTTAAATTTGGGAAATATATTTTGGACATCAGATTTGTGTTTTATTGGATATAGCCAGATATAACGAGTAAAATGATCACCAAACATGCAATAGTAACGAAGGCCATCAATAGATAAAACAGGAGAAGTCCATACATCTGAAAAAATTATTTCTAATGGATGAGAAGACTTAAGAGTGGATTCATGAAAAGGAAGTTTGTGACTCTTACTAATTTGACATGAATTACAATCAGATTGCGGGAATTTATTTGAAACCAAAAAAAATGCTGTTGAATCAATTTGAAGATAGAGGATGAAGGGTGCCCAAGCCTGTGGTGCCATGATGCAGAGGATTCTGCACGGACGGTATGGACGGATGGTGAGGTGGTGGGCCAGAGATAAAGTTCATCCACGCATGAGCCCTTATGGGTTGTTTGGCATGTCTGCAAGTTCTTTACATAAAAAGAGTTTGGCAGGAAAACAACAGCAGAGTCAGTTTGTTTGGTAAGTTTGGAGACAGAAATAATTTGTTGTTTCAAGGAAGGAACACACAGAGCATTAGACAAGGATAAATCATGAAGTAAAAGTGTTCCAGAATGAGAGATGTTTAAACCTGAACCATTACCCATGAAAAGCGAGTCAGGACCAGTGTACGGATGATGAAGTGCCCTATTTGCAAGATCATTGGTTACGTGATGCGTTGCTCCACTGTTAACCAAGAAATCAGTATGAGATGGACCAGCAACTGCAATGTTGGCCTGAGTCGGTCCAGTGTGAGTCAGAAAGTGTCGAGATGGTGGCAGGATACCAGGATGTTGCTGCTTGAAGATTTGGAACTGAGATAGAACATGTCCTTTGACATTGCACCACTGATAGTGTCTGAGAAACAGTTTGCGATGGTTGGTGTGTTGATTAGATGGTGCAGGGAATTGACCAGATCGAGACTTGTTGTTGTAGTTGGGTCGAGTATGAGCATTCAAGGCTGTAACCGGGGCAGGAGTTTGTCACTGAGCAGCAACAATGGAGAGTTCCTGGATGAGTAGTTTCTCGAGGAGATCATCAAAGTTAATTGGGGTATCCATTGCATTTATTCCATTAATGACTGCTCTGTAGCCGTCGTCGAGACCGCGCAAAACATGATTAGTCATGTCTTCAACCGAGACCGGAGATCCGAGTGAAGCGAGAAGGTCTGCTGTTTGCTTCAGAGAGTGCATATAGGTTGTGATAGATTGGGTACCTTTGGAATCCATTCAGAGACGCTCCTTGAGTTGCTTGAGGTGGCTGAGAGATGCCTTGGCATATGTGTTCTTGAGGAGAGTCTAAAGATTATGAGATGTCTTTGTCTGAGACACCAGAGAGGCCACTTCGTTGGAGAGATTGGTGAGGATAGCGCCATAGATTAGGCGATCCTGTTGATGCCAAGTTTGATAAGCAGGATTTGTTGTCGTCACTGAAGATGTTGCAGTGGTAGAGATCGTTGCCAGTGGCGCGGGGAAAGATCCATCTAGATATTTTAGAAGATCAAAGCCATCAAGAAAAGCTTCAACTTGGAGTTGCCAATTAAGATAATTAGTGGGAAGAAGCTTGGTGACACTGCTAAGAGTGATTCACACAAAGGGTTTGGATGGCTCATAGGGGTTGGTGATGTAGTGGGAACTGTCGGTGGCCATGGGAAGCGAGTTTGACATCAAGAATGAGAAACAACGTTCTAAATTAGAAGGATAGGGCTGGATTGCTTCCAACTGATATCATATAGAGAGGTAAAATGTGGATCAAATTGATACTGCTATTAGTTTACAGCAGTGTAAATATATACAAGTTTGATAAACTTAATTTGGAGTGAATCAAGGTACCTAATCTCCTACTGATTCTCCACTAATTAAGCAATTAATTTTTGATTATATAATGAGTAAATAACAGATTTACAAATCTGAATAATTAAAGGAATTTAAAATTCTAATTATTATTGATAGTATATACTGGCACTCCAGTTGGTATTATAATACATTTGATTTGGTTTTTAGAAGATGCAAAAGTAATTATAGAGGTTTAGAATTGATTTTGAAGTGATTTTAAGGTGTTCGGTTCTTTTAAAGAATAATTGATTATGCCTCCAAAATTAACTCTACTTGAAACTAAAATTTGTAGCTAATGAGCTTAAACGTGATTTTTACACTTAAAATTGTTGTTCAACACACTTTTATATAAATGTATCTAAACATAAAGCAATTATATTAAACTCAATTCTGTTAAAATCAATTCTACTAAACTCAGTTCTCTCAAAATGAATTTTATCTACCACCAATCCAAATACACAGTTAGTTTAGTTGACATGAAATTGTTTTATTTGACATGAAATATTTCTTTCATTAAGCATCAATTTATAATTAAAAAACAAGAGCAAACAAAACATTTATTTCCTTTTAAGTTGAAACATTCCATGCCCTAACTCTTTTCACTTTCATTTCCAAACACAGGAGAAGAAGACCATTACCTTGGACGGGCTAGACCTGAAGGGAGTGCGCCAGCTATGCAGAAATATATGTAATCTTTAATTAAATGGAATTGATTGTTGTAGTCACACGTGCAAACGTCTTTGACAGTATCATTAGGGGAAATAATTATTGTAGTCGGACGTACAAAGCGTCTTTGACAATTCCACTGAAATCTTTAAACTTGTTCGATGCTAGAAGGAATTGTTAGCTGTAATCGGACGTACAAAGCGTCTCCGACAACTCCCCTGAAATCATTATCCAGGGCATCAACTGCATCGATTGTACCCTGGTTTCCTTATTATTGTATATAATCACAAAGGAACAAATATATCAGACTTTGTGTAATTTCATTCATAATGAATAATTATTTGTATATGCTACATAGTAGTTTACACACACACACACGCACGCGCACACAAAACAAACAAATAAACAAACACATGCACACACTCACACACACGCACACACACACACAAAAACAAACAAATAAACAAACACACGCACGCACACACGCGCACGCGCACACACACACATACATACACACACACACACAAAAATAAACAAACAAACAAACACACACACACACACACATAAAACAATAAACAGGCAAACACACACACACACACATACACATATAAAAACAAACAAACAAACAAATAAACACACACACAAACACACAAAAACAAACAAACATACACACACACACACACGTATGTAAAATAAAGCATAATCGAGCAGGTTTTTTTCTACCTCTTATTTTCATTGTTGGGCTCCCCTTTACTTAACCACGTTTGGGCATGCATAAGTTCATACTTTGAAACTGATAGGTAAGGGAGGCCACGTTATTCTCCATAGTTATGCCCTCTCCTTGGTCTTTTTGGAGTGCACGATGTATCTTTTTTCCCTTTGAGGTCGGCCCACAAAACCGTTGGTTCTCCATGAAGGTTATAGAATTTGAGGTTCAAGTGCACGGGTGAGGCTATGACGTCCAACGCTACTTTGAAAGGCCTACCCAGAATGTAGTTGTAGAGGCTTCTGCATGGGATGACCAGAAATTTAGTGTTGATCGATCAGAGGTCTTTTTCCTCTCCTATAAATACCATCAGATCCACATATCCCAAAGGAGAATGGCCGTCCATTTAAATGCTTGTAGATCTAAGCCATCGTATGGTATTAGGATTCCTCTATCTAGGACCATTGTTTCAAACAACAACGAATAAATGATGTTACACGAACTTCATCCGTTGATCAAAATTCGAGAGACATCGAACTATCCTAGGGTGGCAGTGATTACTAGAGTAAACAACTCATTACAAATTCCTCTAACCTTCTCAAAGTCTTGAAACTCTAGCATAGGTCGATCGGGGATCTTGGATGATGAACTACCTTTATTTTTGTAGAAGGTCATCATCTCGATAATTTTCCTTTTGACCGTCCCTTTGGAAAGGATATTTTCCCGTGGTGCATCGTCGGTAATGGCAACAATAAACGGGCGTTTACCCTTGCTGGTTTATCTCTCTTTTTTGCTTCTAGGATCAACTTCAGAAACCTTTGTAGGGGATTTGGTTTTTGGAGACTCTTCTTGGTCTCGCTTTCCTCCCTTAACACACTCATACAGTTGAGCCTTCTTATTTAATGTTTCAATCACATTTTTAAGCTAGACGAAATCTTCCTTGTTATAGTTGTGTTCTTTGTGTAAGCATGTGTACTTTGATTTATCTATCCGGACATATTTCTAAGTAGGGAAAGGTGGTCAGATTCTTGCTTTCCAGAACTTAGTGTTAGCGCACTCCCAGTAAATCCTATCTTGGAAAGTATTCAAGGGGTATAATTGTCGTATCGGCTATATATCCCCATGTCAGCGTCTTTCTTTTTGTCGATGGGACTCCTTTTGATATAGGCGGTTGAAACTTGTGTCGGCGGTTGAGGATGGGTTGTCAAAATGAGTATTCACCTTCTTTTCCAATTTTATGCACGGATAAGCTAATTTCAGATCTCCCGAGTTGTTCATACCTTCTTCTTTCCCAGTTTCATGCGAAAGAATGGTCGCGGAGGAGGACATTTTTGAAGATCCAACATTATAGGCCATTTTCGGAGGAGACCATGTACGATCGTAGGCTCTCCTTCGCTCCATGCATGATTATTCTCGAGGTATCTATAGTAATTGATTTCCTCTTCTAGGCAATAAAGTGAGCAGTAAGAAGATCGCAAAAATTCATCCACGATTCAACACAACCTCAAAGGAGAACATTGAAACAGAATCTAGATGGTCTGACTAGTGTTAATACTAGTATCTTGCATTTGCAAGCTTCATCAACACAGTAGTAGTTGAGTTAGTCATTGACAAGTTGGACGTGCTCGTCGGGGTCTCCTTTTCGATTGTAATATCCTATTTTAGGAGTTTTTGCATTGGCTTAGGGATCTTTCTTTCTAAGATTCGGGAACATAAGGGATGTTTAGGCTGCACCCTGGTCGGGTGGTGTTCACCGTGATCTGGGGACAGAGCATGACTGCCTCGGTCTCCGCTCGGGGTCGAGGGAGGAAGCTCGTGTTTTCCGCCTTTTGAACAGTTTTTCGACTGCAGTCAGCTTGATGTCGATGGAATGGTTTGTTCTAGACACGACCTCTTGAACAATGTTTACTCGGGGCTGAACATGGTGGAGGATTTCTTCTAAATAAAGGAACTTTTCCTCTATTCCATTGGAGTTCTGTTGCTGAATGATATTGTAAATACCATTGAGCAACTCATTCGCGCCTCAAGCGCCTAGAATCACTTCAAGAATGATGAAAATGTGAAATATCTCAGGTTTCTCAATAGGAAGAGAATTGGAACTCCAAGTTGCGGTGCTTAGATAGTCCTTATTCCGGATTCGTTTTACCAGGAAGAGGATGAGTCGTGTTTCATATATTGACAATTGTTTATGTTGTGCCAACAGCGGCTTCGCGTGTGGTGGAAGAACAAGTATCTTTAGATTCGACCATTTCCAAATATCTAAGAGATCAGAGATACGAAAATTTGAAGATCTGAAGAATCGGTGAGTTGTAATCAGCGTAAAGTTTGAATTGACACCCAATGAGTTTTATGCTCGATTTGCTAGATCATCATTTAGAGGTTTAATAAAACTTCACCCCAAAGAACTGAACACATAGAAATAGAGTCGTAGAAAACACGAGAATCAAAATTCATTTCCCATAGACGACGCCAATGTTCCATTTTGGAATAAAAAATAGAGAGAGATACGGAAGTTGCGACAGAGTAGAGCTTCTGATGCGGCAGAGTGGGGGTGTACATGTAAGGTTAGCACTCTAACACTTAAGTCAGTATATGGAAGAGTATATAGTATTCAAATTGTGTTTGAAACTTGTTACTTGATTTCATGTCATTCCCTATATATATGGGAGAGAAATAGCGGTCTCGCTGTCTTTCAAGCGTGAAATGCAAATGACCATTGGATGTGCATGAGTCGTAAATCTTTTGTAGCAAGGTATATGATAATCATAATAAAGAGAAGATTTTATAAACATAACCGCGAGGTAGGTCAAGAAGCTTTGACCTGGAACGAGCTATATTCAGGTGGTCGGTCCAAGACGAATATGACATTTCTAGAACACAAAAAAAAAAAACACACACACACACACACAAATATATATATATATATATATATATATATATATATATATATATATATATATATATATATATATATATATATATATATATATATACTAACATATACCCAAAATTGGTGGCTCCACACAAAAATACACTACATCTATTTTCTTTCTATTTTTTTCTTCATTTTTCTAATATGGGTCCCACCCAAAATTGGTGGGCCCTACACATATATTACCTAAATCATCTTTTTCTATTAGTCAATTAACTTTGCTTAATAGAATAAGTCTTTATTGTTCAATATGTGTATTCTATGCATATTACAAATGTTTTATATCGATGGCATGAGGTTTATATCCCATATTCTTTGATTTCTGAATGGATAATCTTATATGCCAACAATCCTACTTTCATGGGCCACGACAAAAGAAGAGGTCCTTTACAAACCCCTATGATGTATACACATTGCAATAATACCAATCATACCATTAATGGTTGTTATTTTAAGTACGGGTTTCCGTGGGCTATTGAACAAGAACATAAGCCCAACGTCGTAATCAACATTCATATTTTAAAGCCACTACCAAATTTGCTTATACATCAGACAAACATATACTCATTTTCAAATAAGACAACCAATATTTACTCAATCTTCTTCAACGATCCAAGATAGATGCTCAGTATCATAACACATATAAGCATACCTCTGCTGATAATTCAAATATAGTCTCAAGTATCACTAATGCATGTATTGATTAAAAGCAAATTTCTATTTGGATCCTTTACTCTGAGGCGCCAGACCATATTTTCCCCCATATCAAGTGTTTTTCTAGTATTAAGTTCATTTACCTTATCCCTATACACTTCCCTAATGGAAACACTATTACTACCAATTTTCTAGCTTAATTCACCTTGATGATAACCTACAATTAAACAATGTTCTTTATATCCATGAATTCTAATTCATCATTGTTTTAATATCTAAATTATGCCTAAACTTACAATGCAAGATAAGTTTAACAAATAATTCATGTCAAATCCCGGATGTGTATACAAAGAGGATGATTTATCAAGTAGACCTTCATAAGAAACCTTTACATCCTCCGCAAGAAATCAATCATCACGCACTCTATTTGCACTGTCACTAGTAGTTGTAACCCAATCTTGCTTTTGAAAATATCACAGATATATGTAATCTACTACTATTATTGATAATGCTTTGCCCAATACTTTATATGTTTGGCAGTATAGAAATCAAGAACATGACTCTAAACTAATCCATACGAGTTGATAACCCATCAACTCATATCCCACAAACCCATACCAGAACTCAATGAGAGAATGAAAGCGGAAGCGTACCTGAGTTTTCCATTGAAATTATTGATGGTTTGTGGGTATGTGATCTTCCGATTTGTAGAGATCTTTAGGGTTTCTTGAATCTCTTCTAATGGGGATGAAGAGAGAATCCTGATAAACTGTATATTTTGATTGCTCTACAAACGGGGACCATAGCCCATATAAATAACCTTAGGGTCGTTTATTAGTTTTCAATATTCTAATTTGGTCCCTCTTCAAATTATATACTGACTTATGGTATATACACAATAACTTTACTCTCATGACATTTATGTTTTTAGCTACAAACTTAATATTAACTATAGTTTTGGATAATTAAATAATGGTCCTAACACATGTAGTATTACATTTGTGACCCAAAATTCTGACAATCTCCCACTGGTTACATATGTAACTTTACACACGTGTTAGACTTTATAAGCTCAAAATTTGCCATTATATACTTCAAGCATATCCAAATTATCTTGTCCATTCGTTATGCTAGTACATAGTACCAAAGTGATTTTCGTTATCTCAATCATAACTAAAACCCATCAATAATTACTAACAGTGAAACAACTAAATGACATAGATTCATCGTGAAATTGTAGCATGACAATCATATGAAGTCGGTTTATACATGTCAATTTTTAATTGGTCCTACTTTACCTCAGTGAGAACATTCACTAACCTTATTGTATAAAGTATAAATAGGTGAATATCAAACTTTAAAGAAAAAGTTATTCAAAACCAGAGTATGCATATATAATACCAAACATAGAACACAAAAATCCATAAATGACTAACTCCTACTAAATTAAAGATTCCTCAAACTATAAAACACCCATGTGAGCAGTATGCTCATGAAATACCTTAGATGGAAGACATTTTGTAAGAGGATCTTCTATCATAAAGTTTTATCCTAAGTGCTCTATGGAAATATGTCCACTTTGTACCCTTTCCTTAACAAATAGGAACTTGGTGTCGATATGTTTTGACTTAGTCTAACTCCTATTATTATTGGAATATAGGACAGATGATTTATTGTCACAATATAACTTAAGTGGTCTTTCAATTCATTCCATAACTCACAACCCAATGACAACGTTCCTCAACCAAATCCCATGGTTAATTGCCTCAAAAAAGGCAATAAATTACGCTTCCATGGTGGATGAAGTTGTAAGGGTTTACTTGGCACTGCACCAAGAAACTACACAACCACCTAACATGTAGACATAGCCTAAAATGGATCTTTTAATATATTGACATCCAGTAAAATATGAGTCAAAGTATCCAGTGATCTCTAGTTGGTTTCACCTCTTATACGTGAGCATATAATCTTTTGTTCTCTTTAAATACCTCATAACCTTTTTGCCGTCTCGAAAATTGAGTTTAATTTGGGATCATTAAATTGTAGCCCCTAGATTTTTCATAATAACCAATAAAGTAAATGTTCATTATTCGGGAGTCTAATTTCTCTTCATTTGGCATGTAAGGTGT
Organism: Lathyrus tuberosus; assembly: GCA_022829125.1. Lineage (NCBI taxonomy): Eukaryota > Viridiplantae > Streptophyta > Magnoliopsida > Fabales > Fabaceae > Lathyrus > Lathyrus tuberosus. The sequence goes on along the minus strand of JALAZF010000044.1, from coordinate 10,395,670 downwards.
TTTGCCAGCTGCCATGATTGGAACTCAATTTAGAATGTAAGATGAACTCTTTAGTGCCTATCCATAGAGTAAATCTAGCAAGGTAGAATGACAAATCATACTTCTTACCATTACCTTAAGAGTCTGGTTTCATCTTTTAGCCACATTGTTCATGCTAGGTGACCCTGGCATGATGTACTTTGGGAAGATTCCACATTCCTCTAGGTATTTAGCAAAAGGCCTCAAATGTTATTCACTTGAATCGTCATATATGTCATAGTATTCATTGCCACAATCAGGTTTGACTTTATTAATTCTTTTGTTGAGATGATTCTCAACTTTAGCCTTAAACGATTTGCACACATCTAACGATTGAGACTTTTCAAGTATGAGTAATATGTATGCATATCTAGAATAATTGTCTATGAATGATATAATGTATTGTTAACCATTCCATGAAGGTGTGTGAAATGGTCCAGAAATGTCTGTATGTATCAATTCTAAGACATTTGTAGCTCTATATGCACCATTTTTTGTTTTGGTTTGTTTACCTTTAACACACTCAACACAGACATCAAAGTTTGTTAAGTTAATGTAGTCCAAAATTCCATCAGACACTAGTTACTTAACTATATTTTTAGAGATGTGACCTAGGTATTTATACGCGGTGAGAATCGAAGACCAAGCTATTACATTAACTTGACTCGCAAAACAAAAGATGTCACCACCAAACTTTAATTTATCCAAGGGAATGGGAAAAGAACGAATAAACCCTAAATAAATATGCAAAGCAAAAGATAAGACTAAAGGCTAAGAAAATAAGAGATCAAAGGTATGGGGGTTGGTTATACTAAGGAAAGGTATTAGCATCCTAAGCATCTGTAGTACTCTACAAGAACCTCTTGAAATATCTATGTTTTTGCTATAAATTATTTACTATTGGTTGGGAGAGTTTATTGTTTTTGGGTGATGATGAGAGTGGGAAATGTTTTTGTTGTTTTTATAATGTGTCTAAATAAAAGGGATAGAAAATAAAAGGCAGCTCGCTAGGATCTCACATTCTTATGCCTAGATATCCTATATAGGAAGTCAGAGCAATCGTAGTTCGGAGAACTACGTGTATATATAAAAAAAAGAAAGGGTGAAAAAGGAAAAGAGTGTGAAAAAAGGAAAAGAGTGTGAAAAAAGAAAAGGAGTGTGAAAAAGAAAAAGAGTGTGAAAAAAGAAAAAGAGTGTGAAAAAAGAAAAAGAGTGCTCGCCAAGGATTGGGACCTTGTGTCTACGTATTCTCAAAAGGAACTTGAGAAATCATAGTGTTCGTAGTTCGGAACTACGGGTTGTTAGCGTTCTAAGAACCATGACAACAAAGGGGAAAAGCTTGAAAGCAAAGCTTGTGAGGATTGATTGTAAAGGTGAAGAGATTAATGACCATCTCTTATGAAAGGATTTAAATGAAGAGTTAAAGGTTGTAAAGGGATGAGAGATTAGTGGCTATCTCTATGATAAGGTTGAATGTAAATATAAATCCAAAGGTGGCAAAGGGAGAAGAGATTGATAGCTATCTCTATGACAAGGTTTGAAGGAAGGGTTAAAAAGTTACAAAAGATTAATGACTATCTCTTGGGAAAGTTAAATGTTTTGTAGATAAAAATGGTTTAAAAGTCCTAAGTTTGAATTAGGGTTTAGATAATGGGAGAGTAAGGAATGCGATAGTTATGTACAAATGCATATGAATGACTAACAACAATAGATCATTCCCCTTAGATTATGTACAATGAAACAAGATGGACATGGATTCACAAATATATGAACATATGAGATTAAAGGCATGATAAGATTATTAACATGTGAATAGGCAAGAAATGAACACAATGAAAAACATGGTTCAAACATGAGCAAAAATCAACAATCAATAGGCACAACATTAACAAGGACTAGGTCAAAGAAATGCACAAAAGTGTATAAGCTAAATACAATATTTTAGAAAATAAACAAAGTGTAATTTAAAAGGAATTCTTGAATTAAAATGAATAAAAAGTAATAAAAATTTGGTCTTTTTATATGATTAAAAGTGTAAAATAAAAAATAAAAAATAAATGATTTTAAACAAAGTAATGATGAATTTTAAATGATAAAAGTTTAAATAAAAAAGAGAAAGTTTAATAAATAAAAGGAATAAAGAAAGTTTAAGAAAAATGAATAAACAAATAAAAGATAAAATATATATTAAATAAAAAATAAAATAAATATATTAAAAGAAAATAAAATAAAAGAATAAATAAATAAAAGGAATTTTGAAATAAAAATATAAATAAATAAATAATGAAGTTAAAATAAATAATAAAAGATAAATAAATAATAAAAATAAAATAAAAGTTTGATTTAAAATAATAAAAGAAGAAAAAGAAATAAAATAAAATAAATAAAATGGACAAGAAAATAGAAAGAAAATAAAAAGGAAAAGGAGAGAGAGAATCTCACTCTTTAAATAACAAATGTCCTGACCACATGTCACGACATTGTGCTGATCATGATGTCTGACCAACCTATCAAGACATCTGGCTCAACATCTTGTTGTGAACTTGTTTTAACAAAGAGTGAAAGAGCACTTACAAATGCAATGTAGTGATCCCTACAACTCCATTGACCTCCCAGGAATGTGTTGGAGTGGTTGAATTGAGCTGAGACCTTCTGAAACTCCTTGACCAAATCAATATGCAGTTTGAAGCAAGTGAGATATGGTGGAAGTGTTCAAGCTATCACAAAAGTGTTTAGATGGTTTAGATCACTTCTATTAAGTGTATAGAAGGTTTTTGTATGGATGAATGGAGTGAAAAGTGATTACAATAAAGAATTCGAAAGTTCTTGCAAGTTGTACAACAATGGTGATATGAAAATGCAACTTCTGGTTATGAATAATTTGGTGATGTTTATAGTGTTTCAGAAGCTTAGGTAAGTGGTATGAGATGTGTTTGAAGTGTTATAATGAAGGTTTAGTGACTGGTTTGTGAAATTCAAGTTTTCACTTTGATGGATTGCAAGAATCTGTGATTTTGATATGAAGAGCTCTTGGCAATATTTTGGTGTATTGTTATGTGTCCTAATTGATCAGAAATGACCTCTATTTATATAAAAACAAATTAGTTTTTTGGAAAAAAAGTTTTGGATTGAGATGCATCATATTATCCAATGGTTAATGACATATTTTCTTAACTTGAATGCCAAGGTACAAGTAGCTTTCTTTCTAAGCATGATCAATTTTTTTGACCATTTGGACCATCATCATTCAAATTGCAACTTAGTCTTGATGCTTAAACCAAAGTCTTGACTTGGTGGATAAGTTTCTTGACTAATTGGCTTTTTCAATTAATGCACCAAAACAAAACTTAAGTCCATGCATTGGGATGAGTTTTTCCATTATGCAAAGAGATAGAACTTTGACAAATTTGGTACTATCTTGAAGATCTCATGGGATACTACAAGATTTATGTTGATTTTGTGCAGAGATAATGCTTGCAAAGTGATCAAAAGTGATATTGAACTTATATGACACAAGAATCTGTCTTGAGTTCAGCTTCATCAATGCCTCTTGCAAAAATCATAACTTCTAGCTCAAGTAAGATAAATCTTTGTTCTTGGACTCTTTGGAAAGCTTGAAACATCCTCTACAACTTTCATTTTGGCCACTTTTCTTGATTTTATTGGGATCATGGTGAAAAATGCCCATAAAGTCATCTACTTGACATAGGCAAAATTTGTTGAAAATTTTCTAAGTGTTCTTGTTTCAAAATGAATGAACCCTCCACTTCATGGCCTCATATCTCTTCACCCATACACTTTTTTGAAATAATCCCCTAGGACAAAGTTGGAGTATGAAAAAAGATCTTCATTTTGGTCTTTGGAGTAAAGAAAATGGTTGCTTGAGGAGGAAGTTATGGACTTGGGAAGTAGGGCAAAAAACATAGGATTTCCATAACTTAGAAAAATCAAGAAACCCCAATCTTTACAAATCATGATCCTTTGATGTTTTCTTTGATTTTTTTTATTGATCATGATCCAAATCACATATTTTCATGATCCTTGACTTGAGGGGTCCATGTTTGACCAAAAATCTCAAAAGTCAAACTTTGACTTTGAGGAACAATTGACTTTTCATATGAGGAACTTGAATTCTTCCACTGCTCATCAACCAAATTTCTTGGATTAATCTAATCATATGAATGGACTAACATGATGAATTTGAGGTCCTTTAAACATGTTTTGAGGTATTGGATCATGCCTTGCTCCAAAAGTCAACCCAGGGACTAAATTAGGTCAAAACCCTAATTTGGGTGCACCAGATGACTTGAGACCTATTGATCATGATTCAATGCAATCTTGCACTTGATTATTGATGAAGGGAAACTCTTGATCTTCATGAATGAATGTGAGACTTGAGAAGTTGAAGATCATACCAATTCTTATTTAATCATCAGTTTGAGTATCTTAAGGCACAACCTAACTTGTAAAGCAAGCAAACACACATTTCTTGTATTTGTATTGGGTTAGTGATGCTAAAAGACACACACACACAGACACACAGACACACATGTAATGCTAAATGTCATGCAAATGATGCAAAATGAGGTGGAATCTTAAGGGTAAAAATTAGGGTATGACAGTGTTTTTTCCATAATGCTCATGAATCATTATTATCAATTTTACGCTTAATACCACATGATTCCACAATTAAAGAATCACCTTAGGTAGCTATTGTGTCAAGAAAATATAGATTATTATGACCCATAAGTGAATCGGTTCCAACAATATATGAATTAAAAGACAATTTGAATACATTCTTTCTATATGAACATAAATAACATGATTTGTCCAAATAAGAAACTGAAATTAAATTCCGTCTAATGACGGTACTAAAAAAATGCCTTTCAAATCAAAATAAAATCCAGTACACATTAATAATCTAAAATTCCTTACAACTTCCACCTCCACCGAATTTCCATCTCCAACATAGATGTATCTTTTAACATCATTTGGCTTATGGTAGTTTAGGCAACCCTTTCTTTGCATGCCAAGTGTGATATTTGGGATATTTCTTCTTCACATGTCCAGACATTTTGCAAAAGAAATAATTATCATCTTGTTTTTGTTTCTTTTGTGCTGGAACACTTGCAACTTATTTGAAGGGAAATTTGCGATCTAAACGCAGTGGAAAACAAAAATTTCCCTTTAGAGATCCTTACGAAAGATCATGATCTGTGATAGAAATGTTACCTCTTGTGGCGATGAAACCTTTGATTCCAAATCTATGGATGATCACGAGCGTTGTACGATGAACAACGCCTCTACTCAGTCCACACGAACAACTTCCTTCAGTCACAGTGCTAGCTGATTACGATTGAAGGTTTTGAGTGAGGGAGAGGAAAAATAGAATACGGCCAGGGTTTCAACAACAACAACAACATTTGAGCTTCTTCACAAGGGTTCTATTTATAGAACTACTTGTGTGGGCTATAAGCTAAAAAGCCAAACTCAATAATAATATTATTATATTACTATAATAACTATTATTAAATAAAATTTTATTATTATTATATTTTATAACTATTATAAAATTAATAATAACTATTATTATATTATATGGTACCTTACCATATTCCGTATTCCATTCAAGTGCACCGTACCTTACGGTGTTCCTTATTTACTCTATCTCTTCTCCAACTGTCCTTATGTGTGTGACCTTGTAGGATTTCCCGACGTTGGCAATTATATTAAATCATGTATTTAACATAATAAACAGTGAGCGGTATCTAGCAACACATCACTGTTACCCAAGTCACAAAATTGTCATGTGATTTGACAAAACCTTTTGTGATAGTACTTGCGTGTACAATTACCCTTTTGCCCCTATGTCTATATTGAACACAAGGCATATACCGTGTCATCCTTGTCCAGTTCAATATTGGGCCCTTAGACATTTATCCTGTTATGCAGGATGGGCAAATTCCATCTAGGCTACTCATGTCCCTCAGCATGCTTTGTGAAGTACCCATAAACTGTCTTTATGATCATCCAGTTACGGACAATGTTTGATCAACAGTAAAGTACTTGACTCTACATCTAGGGTACTTAGTAGTTTCAGGTTGAAGGGTGGTATACACCACTATCACCATGAGAGTAACTTATGACACTTTGCATAACATTCTATGTAGTACTCTCATAGTGGGTCAATCCAGTATAAATATTACTCCTAATATTCATACCTATGTCAAGACTTGATAACTCCTTATCCATGATCCATGAGATGTGATCATCAGTCTATCTACATAATAGTCTTAATGCTTTAAGGCTATCCCATTTCACATTAAAGCTCGACTATGGATGCTTTAATAATATTGTCCTTATGTTTAATGGATTCTCATGATTAAGTCATACTTAATGTTTCATTAAACGAACTAGCTATTCTAGGGACTTTATCATTTTGGAAAAACAAACATAATAAAGAAATACCTTTTATTATTAATAAATAATTTGATACAAGTACCAAAAGTATTGGCCTCTAGGACTTACACCAACAATCTCCCACTAGCACTAGAGCCAATCAGGCATACCCCTAATACCCATAGATCTAGTATGACCATCATGCTTCAGCTGCACAAGAGGTTTTGTTAGTGGGTCAGCAATATTGTCAAGTGTAGGTACTCTGCATATCTTCACATCTCCACGATCTATTATCTCTCAATGAGATGATAATGCCTAAGTATGTGTTTGGATCGTTGGTGAGATCTAGGCTCCTTAGCTTGTGCGATAGCACCATTGTTATCACAATAGAGATCAATGGGGTCCACAATGCTAGGGATTATGCCAAGTTCACTAATGAACTTCTTGATCCAAACAGCTTCCTTCGCTGCATTTGAGGCAGCAATATACTCTGCCTCGGTTGTAGAATCAGCAACTGTTTCTTGCTTTGAACTTTTCCAGCTCACAGCGCCACCATTTAGGCAGAACACATAACCAGATTGTGATCTAAAGTCATCCTTATCTGTCTGGAAGCTAGCATCGGTGTAACCAATTACCGCGAGCTCTTCTTGACCTCCATATATCAAGAATGAGTCCTTAGTCCTTCTCAAGTACTTAAGGATATTCTTGACAGCTACCCAGTGAGCATCACCAGGATCAGATTGGTACCTACTCGTTGCACTTAAAGCATACGAGACATCTGGTCGAGTACATAACATGGCATACATGATAGATCCTATTGCAGATGCATATGGAATCTAATTCATGCGATCCCTTTCTTCCTTTGTTGAAGGGGATTGTGTTTTTGATAGACATAGGCCATGTTGCATAGGTATGAATCCTTTCTTGGAATTATGCATATTAAAGCGTCTCAACGCTTTGTCTATGTATGTACTCTGACTTAGACCAAGCAGTTTTTGTGATCTATCTCTATAGATCCTGATTCCTAATATATAGGCTGCTTCACCAAGGTCCTTCATAGAAAAGCAATTCCCTAACCAAGCTTTTACTTGTTACAAGGTAGGGATATCGTTTCCAATGAGTAATATGTCATCTACATATAATACCAGGAAAACGATTATGCTCCCACTAACCTTCTTGTAGACACAAGGCTCATCTTCATTCTTTATGAATCCATATTGTTTTACAGTTTCATCAAAACGAAGATTCCAGCTTCTGGAAGCTTGCTTTAATCCGTAGATTGATCGTTGTAACTTGCATATCTTTTGGGCTTCTTCGGGTATGTCAAATCCTTCAGGTTGTGTCATGTACACATCCTCAAGAAGATTCCCATTAAGGAAAGCAGTCTTGACATCCGTCTGCCATATTTCATAATCATGATATGCAGCGATAGCAAGTAAAATCCGAACAGATTTAAGCATTGCAACTAGTGAAAAGGTTTCATCATAGTCTACACCATGAATTTGTTTATAACCTTTAGCAACCATTCTTGCCTTATAGGTATGTACCTTACCATCCATGTCAGTCTTCTTTTTGAAGACCCACTTGCATCCTATAGGATTAATTCCTACAGGAGGCTCTACCAAGGTCCAAACCTGGTTTGTGTACATGGAATCCATTTCAGATTTCATGGCTTCTAGCCACTTCTCAGGCTCAGGACTAGTTATGGCCTCTTGATAGGTTACAGGCTCATCTTGATCCATGAGTAATACTTCACCTTGATCATTTTTGAGATATACATATCTCTCTGGTTGGTGACATATCCTGCTCGACCTACGCTGGTCTTGTTCTACTTGAGCAAATTGCTTTTCCACAACTACTTGTGGTTCCTGCTCCAATTCCTCCATAGGTGTATCAATGCTTTGTGATTCTTGAATTTCTTCAAGTTCTACTTTCCTCCCACTGATTCCTTTAGAAATAAAGTCCCTTTCCAAGAAAACTCTAGTTCGAGCGACAAACACTTTGCCCTCAGAAGGATTGTAGAAGTAATACCCCCTTGTTTCTTTAGGATACCCCACAAATAAGCATTTGTCAGATTTGGGCTCAAGCTTAGTTGAAATTTATCGTTTTACATAAACTTCACAACCCCAAATCTTCATATAAGACATATGTGGTTTCTTACCACTCCATATTTCATATGGTGTCTTTTCAACCCTTTTGGATGGAACACGGTTAAGTGTGTAAGCTGCTGTCAGTAGTGCATGTCCCCAAAAGGAGTTTGGAAGATCGACATAACTCATCATGGATCGGACCATGTCTAACAAGGTTCAATTTCTTCTCTCAGATACACCATTCCCTTGTGGTGTTCCAGGAGGAGTGAGTTGGGATAGAATCCCACACTCTTTTAGATGGTCATCAAACTCTAGGCTTAAATATTCACCGCCTCGATCTGATCAAAGAGTTTTAATATTCTTACCTAGTTGGTTTTGTACTTCATTCTTAAATTCCTTGAATTTTTCAAAGGATTCAGATTTGTGTTTCATTAAATAGACATAACCATATCTACTGAAATCATCGGTAAATGTGATGAAGTATTGAAAACCTCCTCTGGCTGGTATGTTCAGTGGTCCACATACGTCAGTGTGTATGAGGGCTAAAAGATCATTATCCCTTTCACCTTTTCCTGTGAATGGGGACTTTGTCATCTTTCCAATTAAACAAGATCTGCATGTATCATATGATTCATAATCAAAAGAGTCCAATAGTCCATCTTTATGGAGTTTGGAGACGCGTTTCTCATTTATATGGCCTAAGCGACAATGCCAAAGGTAACTTGGATTTAACTTGTTAGGTTTCATCCTTTTAGTATCAACGTTATAAATTGGCATTTCAAGATCAAGGACATATAATCCATTGTTCATTTGTGCAGTAGCATAGAATATATCATTCAAATAAATAGAGCAACAATTGTTCTTTATTATAAATGAAAAACCAAACTTGTCCAAACAAGAAACGAAAATAATATTCCTGTTAATTGCAGGTACATAATAACAGTTCTCTAACTGAATTATTAAACCACTAGGTAAAGTCAAAACATAAGTTCCTACGGCTAAAGCAGCAACCTTTGCTCCATTTCTAACTCGTAGGTCGACTTCACCTTTTGCCAAATCTCTACTCCTTTTTAGTCCCTGTACATTGGTACAAATGTGAGAACCACATCCAGTATCTAATACCCATGATGCAGAAGTAGATAAATTTATTTCTATAACAAAAATACTTGAAGTCGAAGTCACCACTCCATTCTTCTTATCTTCCAGGTACTTTGGGCAGTTTCTCTTCCAATGTCCAGTCTTACCGCAATAGAAGCAAGTGCCCTCCTTTGATATACCTCCACTAGGCTTTAAAGCAAGTGTAGTATGTTTGGGTTTGGCAACTTCCTTACCTTTCCATTTACCAACCTGCTTGGTGGGCCTTTTGTTCTGTTTCTTTCCATTACTGACCATCAGAATGGATTTCCCTTTTGTCTTCAGGTTTTGCTCACCAGTTCTTAACATGCTTAGCAATTCAGGAAGAGTTTTATCCATGTCATTCATGTTGAAATTAAGGACAAATTGACCGAAGCTTTCCGGCAACGATTGCAGGATCAAATCAGTTGCAAGCTCCTTTTTGAGGGCAAATCCCAATCTTTCAAGATTCTCCACATACCCAATCATCTTGAGTACATGGGGACCTACTGGGGTTCCCTCAGAAAGCTTGGCTTGAAAAAGGGCTTTTGAAATTTCAAATCTTTCATGCCTTGCCTGCTCTTGATAGAGCATTTTCAGATGTTCGATCATATCAAACGCTGCCATGTTTTCATGTTGCTTTTGCAATTCAGAATTCATGGTAGCCAGCATGAGGCAAGCAGTTTTATTGGCATCATCGACATGCTTCTTATAAGCATCTCTTTCAGCCTTAGGAGCAGAACTAGGAGGTTCCTCATCAGGAACAGGTGTCTCTAAGACATACAGCTTTCTGTCATGTTTGAGGACAATCCTTAGATTTCGGTGCCAATCCAGAAAATTTGTCCCAAACAATTTTTCCTTATCCAGGATTGTTCGCAAAATGTTATTAGATGTGTTTGTTGTCATGGTAATCTACAAAATGGAATAAAAAAATATAAGTATCATAACATATTCAATTAGGCCTTTAATTAAATATGCTCCCACTATTTTACTCAAACCAAATGACCCTCATCATTTGATTCAGAAAATCCCGTTGGAAGATTTTCTAGTGGATCGAGATCCATATTTCACTTTGTTTTAAGTCAACGTTAGGCTGATTACACAAAACTTAGCTATTTAGGTAGGAACTCCTTCCAATTGTATCCAATACAATTCTCGAATATTTCAGTTGGGTGAATAACTCCTTATTCCAATCCATCATATGGACTATTCCCAACTCTTGCTTCTAAACGCATATAATCTTATTATATTTTGTTTAGTTAAGTTTGACCTATTATTTTAGAAATTGGATATTACAATTATCCCATCGCACCTTACTAATATAGAACATGCAACTCGCGTTAGGCGAAACCTATAATATTCGATACTAGTCTTGATGAGTTCTAAAACTTGGAAAGCAAAAAACTTAGTATTTTGTTTTGAGGGATTTTTAATTAGTTTGATCTCACCGGCTTATTTATCATATAAATCATTCCTCACACATGCATACAATATATATCAACATACATACATACAAATGAAACAGTTATGGCCCCTAGCGCAATTGTTCTCCCAAGCCAATGAGAGAACTTAAGCTAAACCTAATAACGATCTTCACTTCTCCAAGCAAGATCTCCAAGGCTGTCCTTCTTTGTTTTGTAGTCTTCTCTTTCTTCATAATAATACATTACATAAAGGAAACTCGTTTTAGATACGAGGGAGTGAGATGAGAAAAGAAGTTACATGATGAGAATAAGAGAGAGGCACGACACGCAGGTCGTATTTATAAAATCCAAAACAACGAAAAATAAACTAAGGCCATAACTGATCACCATAAGAAAAATAATAAATAATATTTATTATTATTAATTTAAATCCTATTTATTAAATAAATCAAATTAAATTTTTGACGAATGCATGACCTACAGCACAGACTGCATTGACGCAACATTTGCGCCGTCATACTGCCTGTGACGACCGTCACACATCAGCCCATGACGACCGTCACAAGGCTATGGCGACCGTTACACCTGAAACTATGGAGACCGTCACAGTTTCAAACCCTGTGCCGACCGTCACAAACTCTATAGTGACCGTCACATTCTCAAAATGAGTAATCTTAATCGCAGATGGCGCAACCCTTGTGCCGTCACACTCTAATGCCACAATTTCATACCGTCAACACACCATGATCAATAATTCAATATGATTGATCCGTATGCTATCGCTTCACCATACTAAAGTCGGATTCCGAAGCAGATAACCACAGATCGCTCAACCGAATGATAATCATTACGTGATTTGAACTGACGAAATAAAATAGTATATCCAATATACCATATTTGCATCAAAGTTAATCATATCACATATGAATTAGATCGATCATATATGTGTAACTTATGGACGATTGACATATCGCTGCTTCACCATACTATTGTCGAATTCCGAAGCATAGTCAATATCAATCATCCAAACCGTACATAAATTGATGCAAAAAAATTCAATATCTGGATTCGATTTAATTTTATGTGTTTTAATCCAATTAAAACAAAAAATGATAGAAAATAAACAATTACCAGACTCATGGTTTCGTAAGTGGCTCTGATACCACTGAAGGGAAATTTGCGATCTAAACGCAGTGGAAAACAAAAATTTCCCTTTAGAGATCCTTACGAAAGATCATGATCTGTGATAGAAATGTTACCTCTTGTGGCGATGAAACCTTTGATTCCAAATCTATGGATGATCACGAGCGTTGTACGATGAACAATGCCTCTACTCAGTCCACACGAACAGCTTCCTTCAGTCACAGTGCTAGCTGATTACGATTGAAGGTTTTGAGTGAGGGGGAGGAAAAGTAGAATACGGCCAGGGTTTCAACAACAACAACAACATTTGAGCTTCTTCACAAGGGTTCTATTTATAGAACTACTTGTGTGGGCTATAAGCTAAAAAGCCCAACTCAATAATAATATTATTATATTACTATAATAACTATTATTAAATATAATTTTATTATTATTATATTTTATAACTATTATAAAATTCATAATAACTATTATTATATTATATGGTACCTTACCATATTCCGTATTCCATTCAAGTGCACTGTACCTTACGGTGTTCCTTATTTACTCTATCTCTTCTCCAACTGTCCTTATGTGTGTGACCCTGTAGGATTTCGCGACGTTGGCAATTATATTAAATCATGTATTTAACATAATAAACAGTGAGCGGTATCTAGCAACACATCACTGCTACCCAAGTCACAAAATTGTCATGTGATCTGACAAAACCTTTTGTGATAGTACTTGTGTGTATAATTACCTTTTTGCCCCTATGTCTATATTGAACACAAGGCATATACCGTGTCATCCTTGTCCAGTTCAATATTGGGCCCTTAGACATTTATCCTGTTATGCAGGATGGGCAAATTCCATCTAGGCTACTCATGTCCCTCAGCATGCTTTGCGAAGTACCCATCAACTGTCTTTATGATCATCCAGTTACGGACAATGTTTGATCAGCAGTAAAGTACTTGACTCTACATCTAGGGTACATAGTAGTTTCAGGTCGAAGGGTGGTATACACCACTATCACCATGAGAGTAACTTATGACACTTTGCATAACATTCTATGTAGTACTCTCATAGTGGGTCAATCCAGTATAAATATTACTCCTAATATTCATACCTATGTCAAGACTTGATAACTCCTTATCCATGATCCATGAGATGTGATCATCAGTCTATCTACATAATAGTCTTAATGCTTTAAGGCTATCCCATTTCACATTAAAGCTCGACTATGGATGCTTTAAGAATAGTGTCCTTATGTTTAATGGAATCTCATGATTAAGTCATACTTAATGTTTCATTAAACGAACTAGCTATTCTAGGGACTTTATCATTTTGGAAAAACAAACATAATAAAGAAATGCCTTTTATTATTAATAAATAATTTGATACAAGTACCAAAAGTATTGGCCTCTAGGGCTTACACCAACACTTGGGTCCATTAGTTTTCTTTCTTTTGCCCATTTCCTTAGAGGTGCCAACAAAATGAGCATTTTATGTCTTATCTTGCTTCACCCTTTCCTCTTCTTGCACACAAAAATGAAATGAGCTCATTAAGAGACTATTTCTCCTTTTGATAGTTATAAGATCTCTTAAACTGACTGAATTGTGAAGGAAGAGAAAGTAATATTAAATGAATGAGCAAGTCTTATGACAACTCAAGCTTTAGTTCCTTAAGTTTTGAAACATTGTTTGACATGTCCATAATATATTCCCTTATATTTCATTTGCCTTGATACTTCATGGAAATAAAGTTCTGAAGCAGAGTACTTGTTTCCACCTCATCGCTTTTCTTGAAGCGCTTTTCAATCTCAGGAAGGAAATTTTTAGCATTTGTTTTATCTTCCGATATAGTACCCCTAACGACCTCAAGAATGCCACGCTTAATGATCATGAGACTCATGCAATTGGAGCGATCTCACTTTTCATAATCTTTCCTCTTTTCAAAGGTACTAGATTCTGTAAGAGAAGTTGGTTCCTTCGTTCTTAATGCAAGGTTAAGATTTATGCAGGCAAAAAAAAATTTCCATGTTATATTTCCAGTCCTTGAAATTTGCCTCATTAAGGACCGAAACTGAATTTAGATTAGCAGATATTGAAGCAATTGAAGCTAAAAATAGAACACAAATTAAACACTTTAAATATACTCATATAAAAGAAAAATTGAATCATCAATATGTTCAAATAATAGCATAACCCATCTCAAGATACCTAATGCACCATCAGTATCGAGTCTTTGGACACTAATATTAATTGTTAGTGATACTCTTGTTGTAATGGTCAAACATTGATAATAAAAACATGTTAAATAATAAATCATTCTTTGGATTGATTTATTATTCACATGTGAGACCTTATAATTATCACATGTTTAACATCACAAACGTGTATGAAATTCGACCAAACACCAACTGTACTTTGAGTTAATTGATACTCGTATGGATAAATATACACACAAGACAAAAAAAAAAACATTTAACATTTTCATATAAGTAATCTCCACAAAAGAAGTCACTTTGGCGACTTTTCATTTTAATTGACTCATTTAAAGTGTTAAGCTATTGTATATAATACAAACCATAGCCAAAGCTTGAAAAAAATTCAACCAAAAATAAAAATAAGCAAACTTAAAAAAAAAATAAAAAAAAAATAGACAGGGTGATGGTCTGATCGCCACAGAATCGTGACGGTTGTCACCCGTTACTGGCTAGAAAAGATTGTCTGTCACCCGACGATGATGGTTGTTGTCTGAAGGGACGTACCCGTCAGCCAGAGCTGACGGTCTTCGACAGGAATGAGTGTCCTTTGGTCTTTGTTGATGCTCGTTAGTAAGGCCATACCCATCATTAGGGCTTCAGCGTGCGACAGTCAGCTTGTCACAGCGCACATACTGTATTTATTTTGCAAAACAATGACAAATCCACCATTTTCCCCAAATTTTATCAAATTCGTTCAACATCCGAACATAAAACAATGAAACTTAAATCGAAATTAGGATTAACAACATAAAATATAAACATTATAACAAAGGAAGATCAAAAGGGATCCCGGTTTTTGAGCCCAATATCAAAAATCCCAAATTCAAATTGAATCAGATATGAGAGGCTCTGATACCACTTGTTAGATCTGCTTTTTACCGTATGATTTCTAAGAAATCAATAACAGAACTCTAAATTAATTATTATGAGTCGATAACCCTTCAAAGCATATCGCATGGACTCATACCAGAATTCAATTAGATAATGAAAGTGGAAGCGTACTTAAGTTTGCCATTGAAAGCATTGAAGATTTGTGAGTATGTGATATTCCAATTTGTAGAGTTTCTTAGGATTTCTTAAATCTCTTCTGATGGGGATGAAGAGAGAATCCTGATAAATCGTATGTTTCGACCGCTTTACAAATGAGGATCATAACCCATATAAACAACCTTATGGTTATTTCTTAGTTTTCAATATTATAATTTGTCTCATCATCAAATCAAATATTGACTTATGGTATCTACACAATAATCTTACCTTTCATGAAATTTATGATTTTAGCCACAAACTTAATATTAGTTAGACCATTATAGTTTTGACTAATTAAATAATGACCATAAAACATGTATTACATATGTGATTCAAAATTCTAACGGCAACAACTTTGGCAGGTCAAGTGATTTTCGAATTCACCATAGCTTCAGAAGTTCGATATCAGACTGTTTGGGAAGAGATTGGTGTTCACAAGGAAAGATTCAAAGATCTGGATCTGCGTCAGAGAAACAATGGTTGTTTGTGGAATATGTAGGAATCAGAAGTCAATTTCACATGTGGCATCACTGTTGGGTTATGAGCTAGAAATGATCGGTAAATTGGTGGATAAATGTCTTGATGTGATGAATTTGTGTTTTTGGTACGACGAAGAAGGGGTTGACCTGCAAGATTAACACTCCAACACCCAAGACAGTGAAAAAATAAGGAGTAATGTGAGAGTGAGAGTGAATTTGAATACTTGAAATGACACACTTTTCTCTTTATATAGTGTAAATGGTTAAAACCGTCAACATGAGAGGAGACACATTGTACGAATGACCATTAGATCAAATCAAACGGTGAATGACGAGTCTGGAGGACGAAATCATTTGCTCTCAGTGGAATGAGAGATAACCTATTTCACGCGCTCTTCCGCTCTATGTGTATTATTAACGGTCCATAATTCTTAATTTTATGATATCTTTTATATTAATTTGTTAATTTCATTGATAGAATATTTATATTGGACAAAATTTTATGACATCAAAAGAAAATTTCAGAAGAAAGAAGAAAATATATTAGCATGATTTTTGCTCGTTTACATAAAAATCTATGATCCAATTCTTTATTCAGTAGGATAGTCCAGTAAATGGAAAATTTTTAGAAGGAAGGGTCCACTAGCTAGTCTTTATTTTATGCACGTATGTATAGTTTTTTCTTCTTTTTTTAAGTAAAAATCAAACTAAATGTATTGGATGTTTATTTCCTCTTTTAATTAAAGTTTATAATTTGCATGTGAATGGAAAGATTCTTTGCTTGTGCTTAAAAACTTTTTTGACTGGTTGAAGTTAAAAACATGTTTTGATTTTCTATTATTATCTTTTTCCTATAAGAGGTTATAATACATAGCGAGGTTTAAGTCACATTTTAAATATGATCACTTTTAATGATTATAACATTATTCTGAAAATTTAAAAATATTGATTTAAATTGTATATTTTAGAAAGTTTTGAAATATAAAATTATTTATTAAATTAATATAACCAATACCAGTAAATATTTTTTCAATAGAGGATAATAAAGTCAATGACATTTTATAAATAATTTTGATAATCTAGAGCCCATCTGTCACTTATATTTTATTTATATTATTTTTGTGAAAGTAAATTAATAATAAAATTAAATAAAAATTGTACATTTTCCATTCGACTTTTACATAATTATCAATCGAGTTTTTTTATTTATTCAAGCTGTCTTAATTATTTATATTTATTATTATAAAATTAAATTTGAACGCTTTAATTTTTTAGTCTCTCTTCATTTAAATAATTTTATTTATTGTTCAAAAAGTGTTGGACACAAATAATCATTTTCTTTCTACTTTTATTTATTTAAATAATATAATTATTTGCTTCATGGTTCCCAAACAATTCATTTCATTGTCAATTTTCTTAAGAATATTATATTTATCAATATGAAGAAGAAAGAAAAAAAAAAGAATTGTACATAGACTGGTTTTTCTGTATAGAGAGGAGTCACAAGAAAAGAATAATTATATATAGCATAAAAAATAGATAAATATTCATATACTGGGAATAAGATGAAAAGAATATTTTTTTGAAGAATAATAAATATAATAAAAATTTGTTTGAATATATGATGTGTAGGTTTTAAGTAAGAAAGTCACAATCAAGGTATTAATTAGGTTTGAAATTGAAAGTTAGAAAATGAAAGATAAAAGAGTTGGCAAAATTTAAGAAGAATAAGAAAGACACGAGTGTGACACGAGCAAAGTGTGTGTCATATATTAGGTGGCACTTGAATGCCCCATGCCTTTGTAAGCATAAGCTTGTCTTTGCTTTGGATACCACATTCCTCTTCCATGTATGATGTATCAATCTTCTTTAATTCATTCTACCAACTTGTACTTCATCAATTTATTGTTTCTTCAGAGTATTAAAAAATTTAAATTTTTTATAAAAAATAAAAACAAAAAATAATTTAAAAATATATTAATAATTTTTAATGTGAAAGCTATGCTACAATTTGAATATTTTTCTTGTTGTAAATTTATTATTCCTAATTTTTGTTATACTCATAATTTTCGTTAGAAGTTCCTACTACAAAAGATATAAGAGGTAACAATAATAAATGGAAAATAAAATATAAATTATGCTCTTTCAAAATTGTTGGTGGCTAGGGGGTGCATATTGACCATCCTTTTAATTAACAATGTCTAAAAAAAAGTGTAATGTCTCGTTAAAGTACTCAGTTGATAGTTGTGTAGAATTATCAGATACAGACGCACGAGTTTGAATATACAATGTTTTATTTATTCATCTTTAAAAGGTGAATATAAGAGCCTATTTGTTGCCATTTTTTATTTTTTACAAATTAACAAAGAAATTTTAAATAAAAGTTGGTTTAATACTTTATAAAAATATATTTTAAATATCATTTTGCTATAATTTTTTATATCAAAATTAAAAAAAAAATTGAAAATATTTTGAATAGTCTTTCATAAAAAAAACTTGTTTGAGGTATTTCTTTTTAAAATAATATGCAATGTTTATTATATTAAAATATTAATGATAAATATTTAAATTATTGAATATTCCATCTTTGGAGCTTTCTTATAACCGAAAAGATACTGATGATATTATCTACTAACATTAGATGAAGATACATGATTATTTATAATACGCATAATTTTCACCCTTTATGAAACTCTGTTGTACACACCTTTCATATCGTCTATGCTCATATTCATAACTTTTAAAGTTGCAAGACTTAATTAAAATACAGTTTCTTAGGTCTATTATTGATTAAATATGAGTGTAAAATGGTTCAGAAGAAAAGTTTAATAGACATTTCCCCAATAAAAATTGTTTTCAAAATTAAAGTTAAAAGCGTGGGAGCAAAAGTTTGAAAAGTATTTTTTAAAAAGATTACACGGTTGAATTAATGTACATAGGAAATCAATGATAACAAGATGATGTGGATTTAGTTGATCAACAATATAGTAATCAATCCAATTAGATTCAATCAGAGAGATTTAAATAAAACTTGATTAATTAATCAAACAATCTAATATTACAAATTTATAAATAATCACAAAAAAGAATTATTCAACAGACTAGATCTAAGTCAGGCCTAAACTTAAACATTAACTCACTATTAAAAAAAACCTAACCACATGCAAACTAAGAAATTAGATAAAACCTTAAACATGCAAATTATATACATAAAATAAATAAGAAAGGGATAAAATATTATACACCGAAATATATATTGATTCGATGTTTTGACCTTGCCTGTACTTAAATTAATCTCTTATGATAAATCATAAAATAATTTCCACTAATAATGTTACACTGTCCTTTTCTACAAATGATAGTCTCAAAAAAATCTAAAATATTTAGAACTAAAAGTTAAACTAAACATATCTAAAATAAAATAAAAGTGACATTTTAATTTGAGTCAAAGATAAAATGCGTGGCTCAAATCTAGTGAGAGAATAATTAGAATCAAGCGATCAAGATCTCATAATATGATTTTTATTATTATAATCATTATGCAAGTCATGTGATTCGAACACTCAATCATGGTTCGAATAAATGTTTCCATAAGACATTTCATAAACCAAAATTTAGTGTTTGATTTGAATCAAACCAAGAAATTATCCAAATAAAAATTCTTCAGAATTCAAACCATGCAAAGGCATGCCTCGAATCACATTTCCAATGTCGAATTCTAAATCTTCAAACTTGCTTATGATTCAAATCAAGGTTGTCATGATTCAAATAATGTTTCTCGAAACAAATTTATAGGAAAAGAAAAACTTCATGATTTGAATCAAAGACTTGCATGATTCGAATCATGCTTGCTTGAATATAAGACTTGCATATTTGAACCATGAATAATTCTAATCATAAACTTTCTGATATGAATCAACTCGCATTCACTTTTAATTAAAGGCCTGTTTTATGCATGCCAAAGAAATTTTAACTAAAAAAGATCATTTTCTAGGAGATGTGCAACAAGTTATTATGAGAGACTCAATTACTAAAATAAATAATTGGAATGACATGCAATAAAACATCTTAATAGAATAAGGATACCCTATGAGAAATTTCACGGAAGACATCCTTAGATATATCACCAAAGATGAAGAAGACCTTCAAATACTACTACTCTATGAACTGGTCTCAAAGTTTTATTCCCCCGATCATGTGAATTATATTATCTTATGTCCTTTTTTAATGTACCTCTATGTGCATTTTTTTCTTTTATCAAATAATTGATATCTTTTATTTATATATGAGTTATTATCATCTTTATTTTCTATGTGTTGTGCATCTGTTTCTATATAACATACTGTAGCGAGCGATTTTGGACGTGGTTGCGAAGCACTACCGCTCTTTGGTATCTACATCCCGATTCATTTTTTATCCTATTAAAGCTGATGAAGGAAGGGAAATAGATGTCTCCAATTAACCCTGCTTGCAAACTGAGTTTGAACAAATGACTGTCGATTTACAGATGCTACAAAGATTGTGGGTCTCTTTTAGGTTTATTTTGTTAAAAATAGTGTACGGTCGATTGGTGGGAGGTTAAGACTGATGCTTTTCAATTGATATGTGGAGGTATGGGATTTTTGATTAGTGTGCTCGCTAAGATTTTTCTTTCAATCTTATGCCTACGTATTCCGGTTTTTTCCGAAACAGGGAAATCAGACGGTGTTTTGGTGTCTTGTTCAAAGCCTAAGACGTGAAGCGAAAGGTAGTTTGTATCTTATTCAAAGCCCAAGATGTGAAGCTGAAAGGGTTTGACTTTAGAGAGAATTTGTCATCTCTAAAGAGGAGTTTGTATGTCACAACTGTTTATAAAGGAGAATTACTTTAACCGAGATTTGCGAATCCGGCAATGCCATAATTTCCTTTATATGGGATTTCCAACCTGAAGGAGAAGACTTTAACTCAGTGTAGAGGAATGCTATCTTTCCTTAGGAATTTCTCATGCTAAAAGAGGGACAGTGGCATGGATGTAGATGATCTAGAGGCTTGCCGCTTACAGCGATTAGATAAAGGGGAAGGAGTTGTTGATGTTTGTGTACTGTGAACGAGGCACAACTTTGATGCTAAAAGGTTGATTGGATCAACCAGTGGTTTTCTTATACAAAGCCTAAGAGGAGGCTAGTGGTTTTCTTATACAAAGCCTAAGAGGAGGCTAGTAGCCCAACAAGAGGGTATTTTTGATCTGTCTCGTACAAAGCCCGAGATAGAGGCTAAAAGGGAAGTGACTCGACAAGAGAGTCCTCTATGGTATCTCGTACGAAGCCCGAGATGGAGGCCAAGGGTTTTATACTCAACAAGAGAGTGATTTGTGTCTTGTACAAAGCCCAAGACGGAGGCTAAAAGGTGTTTGACTCCGCAGGGGAGAATCATTATATAAAGCCCAAGAGAAAGGCTATGGTGCTGTTTCAGTTGAGTGACAGATCCAGTATATTGGTTCAAAGAGAAAATCAGTTCTTATATGAGTAATGTTTGTACTCATGGATTTGTTCCAAGGATCGGGGTTATTTCCTGTTCTTTAAGGAAATGGGAAATCCAATGAGTATTGAGACTGTCCGAGTCTACGGGGTTCCTTCCTATTCTTGAAGGGTGCTTGAGAATGTCTTTGAGACTCAAGGAATTTAAACTGTCCAAGTCTAGAGTTTCATCTTTTGTACTATGCTTAAAGAAACAGTAGTAGACTCTTGGAAAGACTGTTCTATTAAGATGACTGATTTCTGTTCCTATACCTTTAGGAGGTCGTCGGGACAATTTGTACGAAGCCCAAGAGGAGGCTGGAAACTTTTAAGAAGCCGAGGGACAATTTGTATTAAGCCCAAGAGGAGGCTATCATTCCCGGAGGAAGAAATTATTTATACGAAGCCTAAGAGGAGGCTGTGAATACTTCTAAGAAGCCGGCGGGTCCTTGTACAACGCCCAAGAGGAGGCGGGGATGCTTTTAGAAAGCCTGTGGGTCCCCAAACCCTGAGAAGTTCAAGACAGGCTATTCACAAAGAATAGATCAAGCCAGGAAAGTTCGAGAATTTGGAAGAAACTCAAGGGATACAATTCACGGAGAAGAGATCATCTCTTGGGAATAGAGTTTCTTGACAAGTGCTTTTAAGAAGCCTGTGGGTCCCCAAACCCCGAGAAATTCAAGACAGGTTATTCACAAAGAATAGATCAAGCCAGGAAAGTTCGAGAATTTGGAAGAAACTCAAGAGATGCAATTCACGGAGAAGAGATCATCTCTGGGGAATAGAGTTTCTTTGACAACTTCTACGAGTGACAGTCTGAGAAAGGGTTCAAAAAGAATCTGCCTTTCACATCTCCATATTGTTTAACCCCAAGAGGAGGGAAAACTGTGTTTGGTAATCCTATGGGGATCTAGTTTTAACTATTTAAGAGTGATCAACGAGCTTAATGCTAGACGTAGTTGCCGGGGAAACTCTAAATATCTATACTATTATTACACAGTTGATATGAGTTTATGAAAGAAGACTTACAGTAAAACAGCCCCACAATACAGTTATATGTATATGAAAGCGGTAAATGAAAGCATATAAACACTTACTCGGTTGTAGAGCTTCCATGCTGTTTGGTTAGTTGTTCAACAAAGAAAGATTGAAAACAACAGTATATTAAAAAATCAAAGGAGAAAGTGCTTTGAAAAAGAAAGTTTTGGGGCTTACAACTCAAGGAGAGGCCCAGGGTTTTATCAGTGAGCGCACTGTTGAATTTGTACAGAGGGACTTATATAATAAGTGAGGCCCAAAAATTGTTTGTTGTACAAAGGGATGGGTCTTACACTCTCTCAAGAGGCCCAAAAAGGTTTAAAGAAAAAAAAGTGGGGCTTATAACACGAGGGTAGGCCCAGATGATTTTCGTTTGAAATGGCGATCGCGCCGAGATTTTCTTTTAACGCGAAGGGGCTTATACAATATCTGAGGCCCAAAGTTGTTTTGGTTAAAAGAGGATTGGGTCTTACACTCTATTAGAGGCCCAAAAGTTTTGAATGGGTCTTACAGCTCGAGGAGAGGCCCAGTTGATTTTTTTCTTAAAAGGCGACGATCGCGCCGTTTACTTGTACAGAGGGACTTATACAATAAGTGAGGCCCAAAGTATTTGTACAAGGGGGTTTTGGGTCTTACACTCTCTCAAGAGGCCCAAAAAGTTTTAAAGAAAAGAAATGGGTCTTACTACTCGAGGGTAGGCCCAAGGTTTGTTTTTCAACGGATGATGATCGCGTCGAACTTTTTGAAATACAACGGGACTTATACCATAAGTGGGGCCCAAAATAGGTTGTATTTATAAAGGGTTGGGTCTTACACTCTATTAGAGGCCTAAAGTGTTTTGAAAATAATTTATGAGGGTTGAATTAATCAAAAACCCTAATTTGTTTTCAAAATTTGTTTTAATTGAATAAAATATTCAATTAAAATGATCAAAATTGTTTAACATGTGGAAAACAAATTGTGATCTTGGATTAATGCTTCATAAATCAAGTTTTGCCCTACAAAATGATTAGAAGTCAATAAAATCTGAAAAATCATGAAGGAAAAAATATTTTAAATGTAAAAAACAATTAAAATATTAATTCTTTGCAAAAATATCAATTATATAAAATAAATAATATTTCTGGGATTTTTTGGTAAAATAAAATATTTTAACATTTTTGTGAATTATTAAAAAAAGAATCAACTCAAAATCATTAAAACTCAGAGAGAAATTAATTTTTGAATCAATTAAATAAAATCACAAAATTCAAATATTTGAATTTGAGAGAAATGGCGCTAAGAACAGCTGAAGAACACGCGCGTTTTTCAGCTTTGCCCAGATTTGCATTTTCTATCCAATCTCACTGAATACTTGATTATATCATGCAATCCACATATCAATCTGCTCGTTTTCACCTCACGATAATGTTTATGACAATTAATTTCATTTAAATTAAGCATAAAACAAGAAATCACGATAAATCCTCAAGAACCCTAAATTTTGCATGAAGGCTGGGATTTTTGATACACGATTCAAACAAAGCAATTACTTGAGGGGAAACATTTCATGCATGATTATGAACATTTGGCAAAAGTATTGTGCGAGGAAATATGCATAGATTGAGAGATGACCAAGTTTAGGCTTACCTCTAGGTCGTGACACCAAGAGCAAATTGATTTCTGAGTTGGAGGTGTTACAGATGAATTGTGATGATTTGAACAGTTTCCCTACACCTTATGGAGTGTGTTTGAATGCTTGGACTTGATGGAAATTGGCTGGATCACTTCATGGCATCTCAACTGCAACTTGGTTAAAACCTTGAGCAATTGACTGGTGATTATGAGAAATCAATGTTCCAGATGTTGTTTAAGTGTTTGATCAGCTCACATAAGATGTATATGAGGTGTGTGTGTGATTAGTTTGAGTGGAATTGCTCTCTAATGAAAAACCCGATAGTGACTTGCTAAGAAAGGCATTTTTGAGAGTGAGAAGTGGATTTTGAGAAAGGTAAGTGTTGTAGGCCTCTGGTGTACTTAATCTGATCACAATTGAGCTCTATTTATAGTAGAGCAAGTTTATTTTGCAAGGAATAGTGAATGGCAACTGCTGAGTAGGGTTGGCCAATGTTGGCAAATGAAAATCCAAGTCTCCTCTAGCCATTGACTAGAGGTTAGGGCACAGGCTGCTGGTCCCCTTGGTCTTGGATAAGTCTTGACTGAATTCAGTTGCTCATAGCTCAGTCCATGCCACCTTGGTGCTTCCCTTGAATGCTCCAATCCAAAATTGGAGTCTTGTCCCTATTTTGGGCAATTCTAGGTTTAGCATGCTATTTCTTGTTCCAAGGACTTTGGAGGCTTGGCTCAGTGATTGTCCCCTTTAGATTCAATCCTCAGATGTGTCCAAAGTGATGACAAGGCTTGGAATTGGCTGATTTTGGCAAATCGAGTAAAAGTGCAAAAATCTGCCTTGCCTTGGCAGATTTCAGCAAGGCAACTTACCAATGTCATATCTCATGGCCCAAATTGAATTTGGTGATGTTCTTGACCATTTTGGAAAGCCCTTATATGATACAACAACTGTTTGATCAATATTTGGTTTTGATACTTTTTGGATCCAAGTGAAAAATGTCCCTACATTTGGAAAAAAGTAAGGCAAAATCTGACTTAGTGAAATTTTCACTAAGTGTTGGAACAAAGTGACTTTTCTTGATTTTGATCACTCCATAACTCAAAATCCATGAGGAATTTGGACATAGGTCAGTATGAAGCTTTTGTAGAGGGCAATGAGATCTACAAATCAAGCTTTGGATGGGAAAAAATGGCTTTGTGGTTTAGGAGTTATGATCCTCCAAAGTTGGTACCTTTGCCACTTTATTTCATAACTTAGAAAATTTTCTAAGTTTTTATGGTTACCCCTTTTACAAGTTATCCAACTTTTCTTGATTTTTCTTGATGAATGATGATTCAAATCATACATTAACATCATTTTAGGGTTAAAAATCCAATTTTGTGAAAAATCTCAAAAAGTCAAAGTTGACTTTTGTGCACAGTTGACTTTTTAGCAGATGAATTCCAAACTGTGCAATTCTTCAGGAAATCATGTCCTTGACCTAAATCAAACTTGATGGACATGTTCCATGGGTGTTATAGGGTATATTGAATCATGTCTTAGGGTTTGGGAGCATGTCCTGGTCAAAAGTCAAAGTTACAGTTGACTTTTCTCGCAAAACCCTAACTGTGGTTCAGATGAAATTGAAACTTGTTGCTCAAGCTTCTTGGATCAATCCATTATTCCAAATGGATTAATATGGTATATTAGAGACCCTCAAATCATGTCTTGAGGTCTTGGTTCATGATTTGTCCCAAAAGTCAACTTAGGGGTGAATTAGGTCAAGAAACCCTAATTCCTGATTTTTGATGTATGCATCCCTTGAGGTCAAATTGACTTGATGATTGGGTCCATGAGGTTCCATGGAGTATATTAGGATATGCTTTGAAGCATTGGCTCACGCCCAGAGGAAAATTTCCAACTGGAGGCCCTAGTCGACCAAAACCCTAATTTGGTGACACTGGCGATCTTGAAGCTTGATCCACCTAGAAGGGAGCAACCCTGTGGTTAATCCTTGATGTGGGAGTCCTCTTGATCCATTGTGGATGTTTGAGAGGTTAGACAAGTTGAAGATCATGTCATTCCTTGATTGATTCTTTGTCTAAGAACTCTGAGAGGGCTTGAAACCCTAATTTTGATAGTAGTGAATGCTCACCCATCTTTGGGGAGACTAATGAAGCATAATAATACACCCATATTGTGATGATGATTTGCACAATGATGGGAAATCTTAGTGGTCAAAATTTGGGGTATGACAGATGCCCCTATTTAATCTTCTTGGACACGAAGGTGTGAATGACGAAGGTATTCGGGCATTCGGGGTGCAAGAGGATTAAATATTGGAATACCCAAAATTTTGATGGTGGTTATGAATGGAAGATCGCATTCATCTTCTTTTGCTAAGCAATGATGCTTAGAAAAGGTAAAAACTTCCCCTCGATCCTGGTCTTTAGCCAAGGATCTGGTCTCAGTTTTCTGATATAAACTTCCCCTCGATCCTGGTTTCTACCAAGGAACTGGTCTTAGTTTCTGAAATAAACTTCCCCTCGTTCCTGGTTTCCTACCAAGGAACTGGTCTTAGTTTCTGATTTAAACTTCCCCTCGTTCATGGTTTCCTACTAAGGAACTGGTCTTAGTTTCTTTTGTCAATAAACTTTCTTGACAAGGGACGCTATTCGTAGCGGTTTTCCTCAAATTTCTCGCCAAATTTTCCTGGGGAGATGCCATTTGACGGAAAAAGTTGACGTCAGACTTACTGGGGAATCCAGTCGTCTGAGTTGTAGAGGTGCATAAACTTCTCTGTTAGAGACGCCATTTGTTTCTACTGGGGAAAACGAGTCTCCTGAAAGACTGCCTTCGTTTGGGGTCTTACATCATACTTTTCTCGGGATCTTCCCGGAGAAATACCATATGATGGGATCCAATTTGAGGTGCCGATAACCTTTTCATTAGTGGTTCTTTCGAAGAAACTGCTGTATTGCCGAATCTCTGATTCGGAGGCTTTCTCTCGGGATTTTCCTTAATCCGGGAAAGCAAGGATATTATCTTTAATGGCAAAGAGTGATTTTGACTGAAGGTTCTCTGGTTTTTTAGAGGTTCAAGTTATCAAAGTGGTCGAGGGCCAATTCTGATCCAGAACTAAACGGGAAGAGAGATTGTTCAGACGCAGCATTTCCTGACGAGGAAAAAAACGGACAACTCAATTGAGAAAATTGTTATCACTAGGGGACAAGACCGACCAGAGTTATGCAATATGAAATGTGAATGCAAATAAATAATGCATGATGTATGTATGTATATGCTGACAAAACTGACGCGACATACAAACTAATGGATGAACACGACCGAATACTCGGCCGTCGCGGGGCGAAGAAGTACCGTTGGTCCAATAAGTAGCAATTCTACCTTGCTTAGGAGAAGTAGTCCTCGCGGGGAACTATGTTGGTCGGGTTTAGGAGATAAGAACTCGACCGAGGCGTGTCAGACGAAACAAGGTCTCTGACACAGTTGCTCCCTTCATTCAGGCGTACTGGGTTAGAAGGAGTACTTTGATTATGTACTTTGAAGTTCGCTTACTTCTAGAGAAGCGGTTGATGTTGTTTTGATGTTTAACAGTTAAAAGAAATTGCCATCTTTATTTTAAAGCAGAAAAAGTTTTACAAGTAAATTCATTTTTGTTTTATTTCAAGAATCGTTAATCATATTAAAATGTCGTTCTGTAAAGCTAAAACAAATGAGAATTACAAACAAAAGCACAAGGGCTTAAATTTTATTGATAAGATGGAGATCAGCCAAACGCGTGATTCCAAAGAGTATTTACAAAGTTAGAAAATGGTAATTTACAGGGAAAAGGGCTACGTTGAAACATAACGACCACTATCCTTCTACCAACTTTGAATTCGGGGCATCCTGAGCTCCTGTAGAAAATTACCGTGACTGGAGTTTTCCTCCGATGGATGGTGTAACTGCTGCTGAGGGACTTGCCTCTGTTGAACCTAGTTACTTGCCATTATCCCTAACTTTTGCCTGGATTGTACTGTGATGTTTTCAATCCACCGGGATGATTTTTTTTATTTTGTCTCTAACTTTTGCCTGGACCGCCCTTTCGGGTTTTCAATCCACCGAGACGTTTTTTTTTAGGCGAAGTATTTCTTGACTACATCAACGTTCGTGGGGTAGGAAAATTCCTCTCCGTCCATGGCTGCAAGTCTCAAGGCGCCGCTTGAGAAAGCTTTCTTGACCACATAGGGGCCGTCATAATTCAGAGTCCATTTGCCCCGAGAATCAGTGAGAAATGATTATATCTTCTTGAGCACAAGGTCTCCTTTTCTGAATACGCGAGGTCGGACCTTTTTGTCGAACGCCCTCTTCATTCTTTGTTGATATAACTGACCGTGGCATAGTGCTGTGATTCATTTCTCTTCAATCAGATTCAGTTCGTCGTGTCGATTTTGACACCATTCAGCTTCTGTAAGCTTAGCTTCCATCAATACACGGATTGATGGGATCTCTACTTCTACGGGGAGTACTGCCTCCATGCCATATAATAGAGAGAAAGGGGTTGCCCCTGTTGAAGTACGGACATATGCGCGATAACCGTGAAGAGCAAAGGGTAGCATCTCGTGCCAATCTTTGTAGGTTACAACCATCTTTTGAACAATCTTCTTGATGTTCTTGTTAGCCGCTTCTACCGCTCCGTTCATCTTGGGTCGGTAGGGAGATGAGTTATGGTGTTCGATCTTGAACTCAGTGCACAACTCTTTCATCATTTTATTGTTCAAGTTAGATCCATTATCAATAATGATCTGGCTCGGAACACCATAACGACAGATGATATTATTTTTGATAAATCGGACCACCACTTGTCGGGTTACATTAGCGTATGACGCTGCTTCGACCCACTTGGTGAAATAGTCAATGGCTACCAGGATGAACCGATGTCCGTTTGAAGCTTTGGGCTCAATCATGCCAATCATGTCGATTCCCCATATGGAAAAGGGCCATGAGGAAGAGAGAGTGGCTAAGGCGTCAGCCATGTGATTCTCATCACGAGGGATGTGATGAAACTCGATTCTGTTGAAGAAAGGTAACAACCTTCTTGCATAATCTTTGTAAGGAATCAGTCCTGATTGGTATGTGTTCCAATCTCCTTTTATCTGATTGATAACCAGGGCTGAGTCGCCGTATACGTCCAAGTTTTTGATCCTTAAATCAATCGCTTCTTCGAGACCCATAATACAAGCTTCGTATTCGACCTCGTTGTTTGTACATTTGAACGTAAGTCGAGCGGTGAAAGGAATATGGGTACCCTGAGGGGTAACAATTATTGCCCCAATTCCGTTTCCATAATGATTAACTGCTTCGTCAAAGATTAGTCCCCACTGGGAACCTGGTTCTGGAACTTCACTGGGTAGCGGTTCATCGCAGTCTTTCATTTTTAAATACATGACATCTTCGTCTGTGAAGTCAAAGCCGATTGATTCTTGATTGTCAATCGGTTGATGAGCCAAATGATCGGCTAAAATACTTCCTTTAACGACTTTCTGAGCATGGTACTCAATGTCATATTCTGATAGCAACATCTGCCAACGGGAAATCCTTCCCGTGAGAGCAGGTTTTTCAAATACATACTTGATTGGATCCATTTCGGAGATCAACCAAGTAGTGTAACGAATCATGTACTGCCGAAGACGTTTGGCTGCCCAAGCCAAAGCACAACAAGTTTTCTCGAGTATAGTGTACCGAGTTTCACAGTCGGTGAACTTCTTGCTTAGATAGTAAAAGGTAGACTCTTTCCATTTGGTTTCGTCTTGTTGGCCAAGTACACACCCCATTGAGTCTTCCAAGACTGTGAGGTAGATGATCAGTGGTCTTCCTTCCACTGGAGGTGATAGAATCGGAGGATTCAATAGATATTCCTTAATACTGTCGAAGGCAGTTTGGCAGTCTTCTGTCAAAACGCAGTCCTGGTTCTTTTTCAGTAATTTGAAGATCGACGTGCATGTCACGGTCATGAGGAATATAAATCTGGAGATGTAGTTCAAACGTCCCAGGAATCCTCTGATTTGTTTTTCGGTTTTAGGAGAAGGCATTTCTCGAATGGCCTTGACCTTGTCAGGATCAACCTCAATCTCTTTCTGGATGACGATGAACCCTAGTAGTTTCCCTGAACGGACACCAAAGGTGCACTTGTTGGGATTCAAGCGGAGTTTGTACTTTCTCAGATGCTCGAATAGTTTTGACAGGTGGGTCACATGCTCCTCTTCTGTTTTAGATTTGGCAATCATGTCATCGACATACACTTCAATTTC
Source organism: Lathyrus tuberosus (assembly GCA_022829125.1). Taxonomy (NCBI): domain Eukaryota; kingdom Viridiplantae; phylum Streptophyta; class Magnoliopsida; order Fabales; family Fabaceae; genus Lathyrus; species Lathyrus tuberosus. The sequence continues at coordinate 10,365,294 of JALAZF010000044.1, read as the reverse complement.
TTTGTGTATCATGTCATGAAACAGAGTAGTCATGGCCCTTTGATAGGTTGCCCCGGCATTCTTCAAACCGAACGACATTACCTTGTAACAAAAGGTACCCCATGGGGTGATGAATGAAGTTTTCTCCATGTCTTTCGGCGCCATTTTGATCTGGTTATAGCCCGAGAATCCATCCATGAAGGAGAAAACTTTGAACTTTGCTGTACTGTCAACCCGCATGTCAATGTGTGGTAAAGGAAAGTCGTCCTTTGGACTAGCCTTGTTTAGATCCCTGTAGTCAACACACATTCTGACTTTTCCGTCCTTTTTCGGAACGGGTACGATATTGGCTAACCATTAAGGATATTCAGATGTAGCGAGGAAACCTGCGTCAATCTGTTTCTGTACTTCCTCTTTGATTTTGATGGCCATGTCCGGGTGAGTGCGTCCCAATCTCTGCTTTACTGGTGGACATTCTGATCTTAACGGTAAGTGATGTTCCACGATGCTGGTATCCAACCCTGGCATATCCTGATAGGACCAAGCGAATACAACGGGAAACTCTTTGAGAAGCTTTGTCAAACTCTCTTTGGCAGTTGGAGTGAGCAGTGCCCCAATCCTAATTTCTTTTCTCTCCTTTTCTGAACCCAAGTTTACCATTTCCAATGGCTCTTTGTGAGGTTTAATGGACCTTTCCTCTTGTCTGAGTAATCGGGAGATTTCTTCTGGAATTTCGTTGTCAACTTCTTCTTCAGCCTCAAATACCGGGAACTCAAAGTTGGGAGAAGGCATCGGATCGTATGTTTCAACGGGGTTTAAAACAAGCAATCTGCATGACGTGATGATTCGTGTTTAGAAGAGACAGAGAGAATGCAAAAGTGTGTGTAGTGTATTTTTTTTATTACTGCTTGTTTTTATTATTGAATTGTTTTTTAGGATTACCATTTTCTGAGAAAAAGCAAAAAAGAGAAAACAACAATCAATGCGAAAATTACAAAACGACGTTATTTTATTAATGAACAAGTCGATTCTTGAAACTACAGCCCTATAAAACAAAACTCCATCACTTTGGGCGAAGCGAAGGGGGAAATTTATAGAAAGCGAGCCCTATTAAAACATTCGTTTCACCTAGGCAGGGTGAAAGGTTAAAGATGGCAATTACTTTGATTGGCGAACGACCTTCGGAACATCGACAGCAACCCACTAGCGGTGAACTCCTCGGTGAATCACAAAGTCTGGCACCTTCCTTGATTTGTCTTCAGAAATGACGCTGATTTCTGGTGGAGCAGGATCATTGGAATCTGTCTCCCAGACAGAGTTGTCGTAGGAGAATTCCTCTGTTGCATTTTGCATAGCATTTATGCTCTTAGCTGTATCTCCCCATCCAGTTGGCTGGATATCTTCGAGCCTGATACGAGAGCTTTCGGGAGCAGTGTACTTGACCATATAGTCGTATTTTCTACTCGATTGTCCCAAGGTGTCCCACACTTCTTTGGAACTGGAGGAGTCATCCCTCTCGATGACGTTGACCTCGAGAAAGGCATAATTAATGAATTCTAGTCCTGCAAACGTTGCAAATTCATCGTCATGTTGAGTAGTTTCTGAATGACCTAAGTGTTGATCCCATGACATGGTGGGGACACAGGTATTCTGTTCAATGATGCTCATCTGAGTTTCATTACTCGGCTGATTTTCTTTCCCCAAGTCTCCTGGGTAAGGCTGCCAGATAGGCAGACCATCCATCGGGCCATAGTAATTGTGGTCAAAGTTGTCTTTCATTAGAGTGTCCTCCTCTAATGAATTTGGCGGAGCGCGACATCCTTCCGGATCACAATCTCCGTATATCATTTCGACATCTGACCGTGGTATAAATCTCGGACTCTGTGCGGGATAGTAAAATGGCGTAGGCACCTATTCCTGAGACATATAATCGTCGTTGTTAAGATAGGACTTCCATTCTTCATCTGTGTCGGAGGGATCCTCCTCATTGATAGCATGGACTATTTGAGACACTGGGTGAAGGAAACCTCCACTGTGGAAGAAGTTCTGAATGGGATGAAGACCTTCATCACTAGCAGCTGTCTGGGTGCAGGTTACAGAAAAACCAAGACCCTTCTTTGTTGTATTGCTAGTAGGAATTGAAATTTTGGTATCAGACGTGTGATGTTAAGATGTGATGTCACAACAACACACTCTGCACAATGGACAGCAATAACAGTAAAATAACACTAAGAATTGTTGATTCAGTTCGGTTACAACCAACCTACTCTAGGGGCTACCAAGCCAGGGATGGAATTCACTACTTGTAGATATAATTTACAGACTCAACAACCCGTTGACAATCTCCTAAACTTATACTCTACTAATGACTTCCTACCTAAGAAACCACTTAGGTATGAGAGCACCACTCAATCCCTTACAAACACTCAAAGAAACCACTTTGAGTAACCTTGATCTTACTTCACAGCTTCGATCAATCAACCACTCTCTATTGCTTCACAGCTTCTAGAGAGGACAGAAACGCAACACCTATTCAAGCCCTAGAATAGTGTAAATACAAGCACTCTAAACAAACTCTAGACACTAAGCCTCCAGCTCCTGATCTTCTGAATGTTTTCTGTACTTTTTCCTTTGGTCTTGTGCACTTTATATAGCTCCTTGAATTGGTCTTGGACTTGCTACAATATCTCCCAGATTTGTTATTTAAAACTGAATATTAAAACAGATTTTCTCCTAAAATCTTTTTAAATCTTCAACCTTTTAAATCTCCTACAAATCTGCAGCAGATCTCCTATGCAGCAGCAAATATCTATCCCAAGATATTCGCATCCAATGAGACAGCTTGCTCTCCACAATTCCAGCTAATACGCAACCCTAACAACATCACAGCCTGCTGTTGTTAATTCTACAGATCTGATGTTACAACATCACCTGTGTGACATCAGACATCCAACTTCAGCAATTAATTACTTAACACAGCCCAGTGTTAAGACTTCAATGTTGCAACATCAACACCTTGACATCAACATTGAATATACTTTGTTTTACCAAAATTCCAGCCAATCCAGGAACTAACAATCTCCCCCTTTGGCTAATTTTGGCTAAAACAATCTCTGCATCTGTAATAAACTTCTGCACTCTGCACCTTCAGAGATTTCAGCAGCGGAATAATCTTCAAAACTTTGAACCTCTCAATCAGCAGCAGTTTGACAATCTTTATAGTCTCCATTACTTGATCTGCTGCAGCACCATCTTCATAATTGACAACAGCCAATTGGTGCTCCCCCTTGAAAACATGAACCAGCATCACAGCTGTTCAGTAGCTGACAAAGTGAATCACTTCTCTCCCCCTTGATGTCTGCTTGGCTGCACGCTTCAAATGCTATGAAATCTTCACTAGCTCAGTCAAAACTCCCCCTTAATGCAGCATTACTTTAACTCCCCCTTAATATCTGTATCACATTAGTAGCATATGGCAACCATACTCTTGACTATCTTGGCTATTTTCTCCCCCTTTTTAGCCACAATTAGGAAAGCTTCAGTTAGAAGCCCTATTAACTATAGTCAGTATACCCTAGCTCTCATTGTTAGCCTCTCAGTTAGTAAACAGGCAAAACAAATCATAGAAGGAAACTAAAACCAAAACTAGTGCATATAGCAGCACAATATTCAAATTACATAACCAGCATAGCAAAAACTAAACTAAAAACTAAAACTACTGAAGGCAAGAGAAAATAAGCTAGTCTTCTTCTGAGCTTGCTTCATCAGCACTATCCTGTCCTTCATCTTCAGAGTCAGCATGATCATCTTGTTCCAAGCTTTGAATCATCTTCTCAATCTTTTCTTTTCTAGTCAGACTAGTATTAATCACAACATCCAAGTCTTTGCGGGTTGCCTTCAGCTCAGCCTTGGAAGTTTTCTTCTTGATACCTGCATTTTATGTTGACACAATATCTGCAACATGGCTTCCCATAAACAATTTCTGATGCAAGGATAATGGAGACTTCCTGTTGCATGCTTTATCTGCACAATTCAATATTCCCGGTTGTTGACTCAGAATGACTCCACTAATGAGAGAAGGAAATGCTATGGGCATTTTAATAGCATTTGTTGTTGCATGTTTAACAGTCTGATCAAATATGTATGTGCCATAGTCAAACTTTTTCTGTGTACCAACAACATAGATAAGTCTTCCTAATCCCACATCTAGGGTGGTTTTATGATTCGTGGGCACCCAGTTTGCAGCTCCAATCCTGTGTAGTATAACATACTTCACACTCAGTTTGCTAGTTGGTAGCTTTTCTTTTAATGGCCATACTCTAACCTGTCCAGCAGTAATTACCTTGCATACTTCATTATCTGTATCCTCCAGTTCTGGATACTCTGCATCCTCTCTTCCTAAGTAGTTGTTGACAATCTTAGGAGAGAACTCAACACATTTTCCTCTGATAAAAACCTTCATATAGTCTGGACTGCTCTGGTCAGAGATACTGATAGGAAGATTTACTATGAATTCCTTTACCAGACCATCATAGCACCTTGATAATCCACTCACAGTTTTCATTAACCCAACAGATTTAATTCCTACCATCACTTCTTTAATCTCCATAGCTTCTTTTCCAATTTCTCTCTCAAGAGAAATTCTCCTTTGGCAAATGAACTTCCACATATATGCATTGCTTGCACGGTGGAAGGAGATGTTATCCACAGGCACATCTGGGACTTTGTCTGCAATCCTTTTTGCAATAGATTTTCTGACATGAGTGATGTTCTGAACATCATCCTCATCATCATGATCAGACTCAGATTGTTCCACAATCTTCCTCTTTCTTGGAGTCACTTCGACCTTGCTCCAAGCTTTAGTTGGCCCAACCACAGTCTTTTTCTTCTTATCATCTGAAGCCTTCTTTGGATAAGATTCACCTTGTTTTTCCTTCCTTGTTCTTAGTCTCTTAGCCAAACCAGGCACTGCTCTTCCAATGACTTCATCATCGGATAAGTCATCAACATTAATCACATCAGTACTCTTTTCTCCTCCAGGAGTAGTCTCATCATCCCTAATAGGCGATGTTCTGACATCCCCTTCAACATGAGTATCTTCAGCTTCAGTATCACCTTCAACTTCCTTCTCAGCATCTTTGATTACGGAGACCGCCAATCTATGAAGATTTGTATCAGTAGATTGCATGTCACCCTTTTCTCTTGTAGTTTGTGGACACGGGTTAGTAGTTCTAGGTTTGTCACCAAATAACACGCTAGTAACCACTTTCATTGTTTCAGGATTCTTAAAGATAGTAGCAGGTCTCTTGGGAGTTAGTTTAGTGGGTCTCGTAGTACCTGATTCAGGAAGAATGGTTGAGAGGGGCTCAATGTCCATAGGATTGAATGCTGAACCTTCGTCAGTGGAAACCCTAGTTCTTCCTTTTGTGGAACTTTGACACTCAGATTTCTTGGATGGAGACGCCATGGCTCTTTTCAGTGAGAGTTGATTTTTAAAGTCGAAGGAGTCAATTCGTTGCGAGAACAGGGCCTTGAAAAAGCGTGATGTTGCACCACCGGGAAAGGGGGGTCTGAGGCAAAGAGCTTGATTTGGAGTGTCAATGATTTTTTCCTTCCATAAAGACTTTCCTTTTAAACAGTTCACATCAGGACTCACTAATTCTGAGTGACCTTTCAGCATCCTGATGTCATTGTCTGATGTTATAACATCCACTTGAACATCATTAGTTGAATTTCCTTCAAGAGAAATCCACTGATAGCAGTTGTCTTTGGTTCTGACACCCTTCATAATAATCTGATTATGCTCATCAGAAACCACACACTCATGCTTAGTGTAGTTTACCTTGTAACCTTCATCACACAACTGGCTTATGCTGATCAAATTTGCACTTAAGCCACTGACAAACAGAACATTGTCAAGTTCAGGTCTACCATCACCTTGCACTTTCCCAACTCCTGCAACAACACCTTTTTCTCCATTGCCAAATATGACCTCATGAGAGGGACAATGACTAAGATCATCAACCATGGATCTACATCCAGACATGTGCTTGGAACACCCACTGTCAAAATACCATGTTCCTTCTTTAAACTCTCTATCACCCATGTGAGCCAATAAGCACTTCACCTTCTCCTTAGGTACCCATTGTTTAACAACTTTGGGCCTGTGCTCTCTCCATCTGTTTTGAGGTTGAGGGTATCCATGCAGCTTGTAGCAAGAGTACTGCATATGTCCAAACCTTCCACAATAATAACATCTCACCCTTTCATCTTTGAATCTTCTGCCATGATGAGATTGCTTATGCTGCCATCCATAATGTGGTCTTCTCCTACCATAACTGCCCTGCCATCTATTATGCTGGTATCTTCTCCTATAGGACGGCTGAGAATGCTGTTTCCTTGATTGTCTCCCATGATGGTGTGGCTTTCTTCTTCCATAGATATAAGGAACAACATTGGTGTATCCATATCCATAACCATACCAGTTGCCCTGATGTTGAGACACCTGATGAGACATGTGCTGTTTGAACTGAGCAGCTTGCATGCTCTCGTGGTATTGTGGGGGCATATACTGACTAGCTCCTTGTGGTTGCTTTCTCTTCTGATAGGGACCAGTCTTCTTCTCAATCTTCTTAGGTTGTGAAACATCAGCTTTCTTAGGGGTAGTATCCTGCTTCTTTGGCTGATGTTGAGATGAAAGTTGTGATACTTCCTTCTTCGAACCTGAAGTGCTTTCTTCTAAAGTTCCCTTATCCTCAGCCACATAACCTATCCCAGCTTTGTCTCCAGCAGCTTTTTCTGACTGAAGAATCTTGTCAAGTATGTCTGTACCACAGCTCAGTATCCTAACAGACTTGGTCATTTGATCAAGATGAGCTCTAACTAGCACCACTTCATTTTCCAGATCAGTCTTTTCATTCTCTAGCTGAGCAATTTGTTGTTTGTGGCACTTGTTTTCTTGACAAATCTCAGCACTTTTTAAACACAGCTCTTGATAGGTAGAAGCTAGCTCCTCATAAGTTACTTCTCCATCACTAGAATCATCATCAGAAACAACAGCTCCAGTTAGGGCTCTAACATGCTTTGCTGACTCACCTTCACTTTCACTATCTGAGTCAGACCAGGAAACTGTCATGCCCTTCTTCTGCTTTTTCAAGAAGGTGGGACATTCTTTCTTGACATGTCCATACCCTTCACACTCAAAGCACTGCACTCCTTTATCTTGGGAAGTTTTCTCTTCATCCTTCTTGCTGGTGTCAGAAGTCATGTTCTTGACATTAGGCCTGGAGTTATTATTCATTCTCTTGAATACTTTGGTGAACTGTCTTCCCAACATCACCATGGCTTGAGACAAATCTTCTTAAGAATCTATGACTTCCTGATCTTCTGCAGGAGTGGAAACCAAAGCAATATCCTTGGGCTTCTTTTCTGGTTCTTCTTCATTCAAACCAAGCTCAAAAGTTTGAAGAGATCCAATTAGCTCATCTACTCTCATCTTGCTGATGTCTTGAGCTTCTTCTATAGCACTCACCTTCATCTTGTACCTCTTAGGAAGGGATCTAAGAATCTTCCTTACAAGCTTTTCTTTAGACATTTTCTCTCCAAGCGTACTAGAAGCATTGGCCAGCTCAAGAACACTCATGTGGAAGTCATGAATAGTCTCATCTTCCTTCATCTCCAGGCTTTCAAATTTTGACGTTAACAACTGAAGTCTTGACATCTTAACTATAGATGTTCCTTCATGTGTAGCCTGCAAAATATCCCACGCTTCCTTAGCAACTTCACAGGTATTGATTAACTTGAAGATATTCTTATCCACTCCATTAAAGATGGCATTTAGAGCTTTGGAATTTCCAAGGGCGAGCTCATCTTCCTCCTTGGTCCATTCTTCTTTAGGCTTTGGCTTAGAGGTGCCTTCTTTATCTTTGCCAGCATCATCCTTCTCACACATGACAGGACCTTTCCATTCTTTAATAACAGCCTTCCAAGCCCTACTGTCCAAGGATTTTAAGAAGGTGGTCATCCTTGGCTTCCAATAATCATAATTTGATCCATCCAAAATAGGGGGTCTGTTGACGAATCCTCCAACTTCTTTGTCCATCTTTTTACCAGAAAGTAACTTCCCTAGATCTCACCCAGAGACAGACAGGATGCCTGCTCTGATACCAATTGAAATTCTGGTATCAGACGTGTGATGTTAAGGTGTGATGTCACAACAACACACTCTGCACAATAGACAGCAATAACAGTAAAATAACACCAAGAATTGTTGACCCAGTTCGGTTACAACCAACCTACTCTGGGGGCTACCAAGCCAGGGATGGAATTCACTACTTGCAGATATAATTTACAGACTCAACAACCTGTTGACAATCTCCTAAACTTATACTCTACTAATGACTTCCTACCTAAGAAACCACTTAGGTATGAGAGCACCACTCAATCCCTTACAAACACTCAAAGAAACCACTTTGAGTAACCTTGATCTTACTTCACAGCTTCGATCAATCAACCACTCTCTATTGCTTCACAACTTCTAGAGAGGACAGAAACGCAACACCTATTCAAGCCCTAGAATAGTATAAATACAAGCACTCTAAACAAACTCTAGACACTAAGCCTCCAGCTCCTGATCTTCTGAATGTTTTCTGTACTTTTTCCTTTGGTCTTGTGCGCTTTATATAGCTCCTTGAATTGGTCTTGGACTTGCTACAATATCTCCCAGATTTGTTATTTAAAACTAAATATTAAAACAGATTTTCTCCTAAAATCTTTTTAAATCTTCAACCTTTTAAATCTCCTACAAATCTGCAGCAGATCTCCTATGCAGCAGCAAATATCTATCCCAAGATATTCGCATCCAATGAGACAGCTTGCTCTCCACAATTCCAGCTAATACGCAACCATAACAACATCACAACCTGCTGTTGTTAATTCTGCAGATCTGATGTTACAACATCACCTGTGTGACATCAGACATCCAACTTCAGCAATTAATTACTTAACACAGCCCAGTGTTAAGACTTCAATGTTGCAACATCAACACCTTGACATCAACATTGAATATACTTTGTTTTACCAAAATTCCAGCCAATCCAGGAACTAACAGGAATGACAAGCTGTCCCCATTCTGTTGTTTCGGTACTCTCGACTGCTTTAATAGCATCTTTGTATGAGGAAATCGAAGTTCCTCCTCCGGATTATTCGTCCTTGTGTAGCGAAAGCGCTTGGAACTGGGTTCCGATTATCCCTTCTGGTTCCACATAAGTGGATGACGATAAATTGCTGACGAGCAAGGCCTGTTCCCCACAGACTTTGATGAGTAGGCCGTTCTGGACGAACTTTAACTTTTGGTGGAGGGTTGAAGTGAGCGCTCCAGCCTGATGTATCCAAGGTCTTCCTAATAAACAACTGTACGTTGCCCAGATGTCCATGACCTGGAAGGTGACTTGGAAAGTGTGATGACCAATAGTTATGGGAAGGTCAACTTCGCTGAGAACCGTTTTTCTGGATCCGTCGAACGCTTTGACGACGACCTCACTGGTTCTCATCGGGGGTCCTTTGAATGATAATTGCATCAAAGTAGACTTCGGCATAACATTCAGGGCTGACCCTGTGTCTACCAATACGCTGGCTAAAGCATCGTCCTGGCAATTGACTGTGATATTGAGCGCCATGTTATGACGGCGACCCTCTTCAGGTAATTCCTCATCACTAAATCCCAAGTTATTGCAAGAAATGACGTTAGAGACAATACTATCGAACTGTCTGATTGTTACATCTTGTTCCACAAAGGCTTGCTCCAAGACTTTCTGTAGAGCCTCCCTATGCGCTTCTGAACTGAGTAACAGTGATAATACCAAAATCTTTGAGGGAGTCTGTAACAGTTGATCGACAATGTTGTATTCACTCCTTTGGATGAGCTTCAGTATCTCATCATCATTTTTTGAAAGGTTGGGATTACTGGACTGACCGACTGATGGATCGGGAGCTTCTGTCTGAAGTTCCTTTTCTTTGTTAGACTCTCCAACTCCCCTGTTCAAGATTCTACCATTCCGTGTTACACGACTGATGTCTACAATATTCACGACGGAGGGTAATGGAATTTCCTTTCCATTTTCAATTATCGTTGCACCGTATTTGTAAGGGATTGCCTTAGTTGATTCATACGGTAGTGGTCCCAGCAGATAGATGACTATGGGAACCTTCTGGTTTTTCTAACCATCGTACGCAATTTCGATCTGTTCCCGGTTGGGAATTCTTGATTCGTCAAGCAGAGGGATAATGGTAAAAACATTCCTGGTCCTCTGATGATCAGAGATGACGACAACGTCCTCAATTTGATTGGCAAGGTAGTTCGGCGACCAATTGATGGGTCCGAAACCTGGATATGGGCGGATCTCTCCACGATCCACCTGCCCCTAGAGAGCTGCTCGCACAAGGTAGCACCCTTGGTTACTTTTCAAACAGACTCCACAACGTTCATAATTGTGTGGTGGCACCTGGCCACGCCCACTTTGAATACAATGTAACCTTACTAGGTTAGCTTCCACGAGTCAGACATCCTGGCTTTGACGCCGAGTGGGGTTTCTGTTATTGATACTAATTTGCTGAGTATCTTCATCCATGTAAATTGGCATCCACCAATGATTTAACAAGTGCTGAAGTGCTTCCTGGACAAGGGCACATCCCTGATCGTTTTTGCAACCCGCTTTACAGCTGTGATAATTATGTGATATCAGGAATCCGAGTCGGACCTGCTCAGCATGCAGCTCTACCAAGTTGGTATTCATCAAGCGAATGTCAAAGATTTGAACCATATTGATCTGATAGGGATATCATGGTAGTCCTGGATCCATCCAAGATCCATCTGACGCTGGAGGGCCTCCTGTATGAAAAAGCATCCGTGTTTGTTTACCGAGCAAGTCAGACAAGAACTATAATCGTGTCGCGGCAGATTATGATACTGGCTTTGCCTTGAGTGCATTGCCACCAGGTTGACATTCATCGCATGGATGTCGTGGTTTTGAATTACATTGGAATTCGTGTAAACCATGTTAACTCCACGAACTCGGTGCTCTCGGATCCATCCGAGATCCAACTGTTCCTGTAGAGCTGCTTGCACCACAGAACATCCTTGATTGTTTTTAGAGCAGACATCACACTGGTGATAATTATGAGGTGGCACATGGCCGTACACACTCTGTCTTCAATGCATCTTGACCAGATTGGCCCTCAACAAGAGTACATCGTAAATTTTATGAATATTGTTAAATTCTTTCTCAGTCAGGTTGACTGCAGCTTTCTCATGTTGAGGCAGCGGGTTTGTGAGAACATTGGGATTCGTATCTTTGAAAGATAAGAGCCCGCTCCTAACAAGCTTTTGCACGTCAGATTTAAAATTGACACAGTTCTCTATGTTATGCCCTGATCCTCCTTGATGATAAGGGCATGTTTGATCCACCTTAAACCAAAAAGGCGGATTTTCCGGTACTGTAAGAGGGGACTTAGTCTGAATGTGCCCCTTGGCTAGTAGTAACGGAAATAGTTCTGCGTATAACATGGGTATAGCTGTTGTGTCCTTTGCTGATTAGGTTGGCTTTCCGCAACCTGAGGTTGATACGTAGGAATAGGCGCAGGGCTGATAGCAGGAGTTATAGTTGCTACCCGTTGATAACGTCGCCTTTGCTTTCTGAGAGAGATATTCCCAATATCTTGCTCTTTTTTCTTAGGGAGAACACTACCGTATCATTTTGCACTACTTGACGATCCAGCATCTTTTATTAGACGTCCTTCTCGGATGGCTTCCTCAAGACGAACTCCCATGCCCACCATCTCGGTGAAATCACTGGGTGCACTGGCAACCATTCTGTCATAGTAAAATGAGCTTAAGGTCTTTAAGAAGATCTTTGTCATCTCTTTTTCCTCAAGAGGTGGACAAATCTGAGCGGCAATTTCGCGCCATCTCTGAGCGTACTCCTTAAAGGTTTCCTTGTCCTTTTGTGACATTGATCTGAGTTGATCTCTGTCCGGTGCCATGTCTAAATTGTATTTGTATTGTTGGACGAAGGCAGTACCAAGATCTCTGAATGTACTAATCGTAGTACGGTTTAAACCCATGTACCATTTGAGTGCGGCACCGGTTAAACTATCCTGAAAGTAGTGAATCAGTAGGTCCTGATTCTCCGTCTGAGCTGACATTCGCCGAGCGTACATCACCAGATGGCTCTGAGGGCAAGAGTTACCCTTGTATTTTTCAAAGTCGGGCACTTGAAATTTGTGCGGAACTTTCACATTGGGGACCAGACAAAGGTCTGCGGCGTCCTTTCCAAATAGATCCTGACCGCGGATGGCTTGCAGTTCTTTCTGCATTTCTAGGAACTGCTCCTGGAATTCATCCATTCTCTCGAACATAGTTTCCTTCTTACCAGAAGGTATCTGTGGAATCAGTCCTTCCGAGATAGTGTGCACCACAGGGGGTGAGACCGTGACTACGGCAGTGAACCTTGGTGTTTCCCGAAGTTTGTAACCTTCAGGAGTCTTCAGTATGCCTCTGGCATCTTCGCTTTCCCGAAGTTTATAACCTTTAGGCCCAGCGGCTTCTGTTATGATTCCCTGATCTTCAGTGATCGGCGGAACATATCCTTCCGGGATATAGTTAACAGGCATGCCCCAAGGACGATCTTTCGGCATTTGATACCTAGGATCATACTTCTCCACTATGGGCGTTGAGGTGATCTCTGAGATCACAGTCCTTTGTAGCTGAGCTTCTGCCATGGCTTGCATGTCGTTACGAAGCTTTCTCATATCCTCTCTCAGAGCGTCGATCTCTTCTTTCAACTCTCTGTTTTCTTCCTCAAGATCATCCATCTTTTTATGACGATTGGCCCGAGTATTGTACGAATGAGACAGTTTGACTCTAGAACCGAGACACAAACGTGAGATTCGTAGGTAAGAAGAATACGCGATGTAAGAATGATGAATACAATGATTATATTAATTGTTTTTTGGTTTAAAAAATAAACTTCGACAATTAGATTGCAAATATCAAACAGTGGGGAAACCCTTTTTTATTGAATTCAAAGGATTACAGGAATGGAAATACAGTAGATTACAAGGTGCAGAAATAGAAACCTAAGCTAATGGGTCCCGAGTCCTCTCTGAAGAGAAATCGGGTGCTGACTCTGGTACTTTCCTTTTCTTTGACCGGGGCTCTTGGGCCGTTGTCGGGTTGTCATTCCTTTGCCAGGTGAAAGGAGCGAGCAAATTCCTTTGGTCATCTTGATTTTCTACAACATGTTGCTCCAAAATTTCAATCAGAGCGTCCTTATCTTTCAGTAGTTGCTGTATTTTGACGCACTCCACGTTGAGGGTGCGGTACTTGTTTTTCCAAGACCTCCTCTCCCGTTGAACTTTGTTGAGAGTAACCTTGAGCTTTTCAGTCTCAGTCATGAAGTACATGATAGACTCCCTCGGTGGAAGAACTCCATGACGAGGATAAGGCATCTTTAGCTTGAGAGCTCTAGTTTGTACCCAATGGAGATAAGGCTCCACCGAGACACAGTCGGGTTTTCCTAGAGACTCTCAGCCTTTCTTATGAACATGTTTCCAAGCATGCACTATTTCCATCTTTAGTGCTCTGTCACTTTCTCCCTCCTTGAAGAAAAGACCTTCCAGATGAACACTCCGTGGGACGTGCCTCATCGGGTATCCAAATTGACGACGAACCAATACTGGATGGTAATTGATTCCTCCCTTAGTTCCTAAAAGGGGTACGTTGGGGAAGTTTCCACAACGGTCAATGATCCTGATTCCGTCATAAATCCTATTACACCAATCTATGTCAGAGTTGGTAAGGGACATGATTTTCTGCGACCAACGTAAGGCACTCTTGTGATCCCAAAAAGCAGCAGACTTAGGCAAATGGGAGATAAACCATTTGTAAAGCAGAGGTACGCATCATGTGATCTCCCCTCCGCTGTACAAATTTCCCAAGTGTACAGAATGATACGCATCTGCGAGCAAAGTTGGCACAGGGTTTGCAATGAGAAAAACCTTAATGGAGTTGACATCGACGAAGTTATTAATGTTGGGCAACAAAAATAACCCGTAGGTGAGTAAAACAAAGATGCTTTCAAAAGCAGTCACGTTCCCGATACTGGCGAAGTACATGGCTTTCTTTGTCAAGAACTGGGTTGGAAAACCTTGTATGCCACCCTTAGTGGTCATGTGAGTCCTGACCTCAAACTCGTCCAAATGAATTGCTCTTGCAATGGTCTGATTCTTTGGAATTTCTTCCAGTCCAGAAAATGGAGCTTGATCGGTAATGTGTAGATCAATCAGATGAGAATACTCCTCCAGGGTTGGTGCTAGCTGGTAATCTGGGAATGTGAAATAATGATAGACCGGATCGTAGAACTGAACGAGCGCATCCATGATTCCCTTAATCACATGGACTCTTAGCAGAGATAGCAAACCTCCGTAATTGGCTCTGAAAGCCTCTTGGTTTGTGACCATCCTCGCCAAACCTCTTAAATCCTCTAGTTTTGGAATCCTGAAGGTATACTTATGAGTTCTCCTTCTACCGAAATCCATTAGCGCAATCCTTTTCTCTGATATTTGCAATCACAGTCTTAGCTTATTTTGAAAAAACAGAGAGACTAGAAGAGAATTTTTTTGAATGTTTTAATGTTTTTTTTAAATGGATGCATGAATGCAACACAAAAAAACATAGAAAAAACATGGGGTCAAAGGGTCGTTGTCATGGAGTCAAGGCTCTACCCATCCCTAAAGGTTTATACTAGGGTGATTTTTGTACCTGTACTCAAAATCATCAGCTCCTCCCAGGATAACAAACAGCAAGTTGATCGCCAGCGAGCTGTATGAAATCTTAAAGTAAATGCTATTCACCGAGAATAGATCATCAGCCTCAAATGAGGGTAGTATCGCGTGATAACTATTTCCGATAGTTTCCGCACTAAAAAAGGGTTGGCTCCTCAGCTTCTCAGACATCACAATCGGCCCATTGCCTATGAGAGGGAATGGGTTGCATTGGGAAGCCTCCACTGAGGTTGATGGTCGACCTCGTCGCCATCACTTATCTTAAGTGTATACTCAATCTTTCCACATACGGCATCACACGCATTCCCATTAGCAGAAAAATAAACACAGATATCAATTAGGAAAAGCAGTATATATATTTGTCCTAATGTCCTAGACTTTTTAAAAGCTACGAATCTTATGTTCCTGACAGAAAATGGCTCCCCGACGGAGACACCATTCTGTGGTTCCTTCCCCGCTTAAAGGGTTTTTTGACCTAAGATCCTAGTGAAGTCAACAAAGAGTCCTATCCCAGAAAGAAAGACCGGCCCAACGGTGGGCGCCACTTTTTTTAAGGTTTCCACCTAATAGATGGGAAGAGAACAAGATCTCATCATCCCCAGTGAAGTCGCCATTTTTCTGTGGAAAATGGTGACGAATGATGACTAAGGTGAGATAGATCCTAATGACACGTCCCCAGTGAAGTCGCCATTTTTCTGTAGCGAGCAATTTTGGACGTGGTTGCGAAGCACTACCGCTCTTTGGTATCTACAGCTCGATTCATTTTTTATCCTATTAAAGCTGATGAAGGAAGGGAAATAGATGTCTCCAATTAACCCTGCTTGCAAACTGAGTTTGAACAGATGATTGTCGGTTTACAGATGCTACAAAGATTGTGGGTCTCTTTTAGGTTTATTTTGTTAAAAATAGTGTCCGTTCGATTGGTGGGAGGTTAAGACTGAGGCTTTTCGACTGATATGTGGAGGTATGGGATTTTTGATTAGTGTGCTCGCTAAGATTTTTCTTTCAATCTTATGCCTACGTATTCCCATTTTTTCCGAAACAGGGAAATCAGAGCGATCGTAGTTCCTCCTATTCTATGGGAGGAAACGGTGTTTTGGTGTCTTGTTCAAAGCCCAAGACGTGAAACAAAAGTTAGTTTGTATCTTGTTCAAAGCCCAAGATGTGAAGCTGAAAGGGTTTGACTTTAGAGAGAATTTGTCATCTTTAAAGAGGGGTTTGTATGTCACAACTGTTTATAAAGGAGAATTACTTTAACCTGGATTTGCGAATCCGGCAATGCCATAATTTCCTTTATAGGGGATTTCCAACCTGAAGGAGAAGACTTTAACTCAGTGTAGAGAAATGCTATCTTTCCTTAGGAATTTCTTATGCTAAAAGAGGGACAGTGGCATGGATGTAGATGATCCAGAGGCTTACCGCTTACATCGATTAGATGAAGGGGAAGGAGTTGTTGATGTTTGTGTACTGTGAACGAGGCATATCTTTGATGCTAAAAGGTTGATTGGATCAACCAATGGTTTTCTTATACAAAGCCTAAGAGGAGGCTAGTGGTTTTCTTATACAAAGCCTAAGAGGAGGCTAGTGGCCCAACAAGAGGGTATTTTTGATCTGTCTCGTACAAAGCCCGAGATAGAGGCTAAAAGGGAAGTGACTCGACAAGAGAGTCCTCTATGGTATCTCGTACGAAGCCCGAGATGGAGGCCAAGGGTTTTATACTCAACAAGAGAGTGATTTATGTCTTGTACAAAGCCCAAGACGGAGGCTAAAAGGTGTTTGACTCCGCTGGGGAGAATCATTGTATAAAGCCCAAGAGAGAGGCTATGGTGTTGTTTTAGTTGAGTGACAGGTCCAATATATTGGTTCAAAGAGAAAACCAGTTCTTATATGAGTAATGTTTGTACTCATGGATTTGTTCCAAGGATCGGGGTTATTTCCTGTTCTTTAAGGAAATGGGAAATCCAATGGGTATTGAGACTGTCCGAGTCTACGGGGTTCCTTCCTATTCTTGAAGGGTGCTTGAGAATGTCTTTGAGACTCAAGGAATTTAGACTGTCCAAGTCTAGAGTTTCATCTTTTGTACTATGCTTAAAGAAACAGTAGTAGACTCTTGGAAAGACTGTTCTATTAAGATGACTGATTTCTGTTCCTATACCTTTAGGAGGTCGTCGGAATAATTTGTACGAAGCCCAAGAGGAGGCTGGAAACTTTTAAGAAGCCGATGGACAATTTGTACTAAGCCTAAGAGGAGGCTATCATTCCCGGAGGAAGAAATCATTTATACGAAGCCTAAGAGGAGGCTGTGAATACTTCTAAGAAGCCGACGGGTCCTTGTACAACGCCCAAGAGGAGGCGGGGATGCTTTTTGGAAGCCTGTGGGTCCCCAAACCCTGAGAAGTTCAAGACAAGCTATTCACAAAGAATAGATCAAGCCAGGAAAGTTCAAGAATTTGGAAGAAACTCAAGGGATGCAATTCACGGAGAAGAGATCATCTATGGGGAATAGAGTTTCTTGACAAGTGCTTTTAAGAAGCCTGTGGGTCCCCAAACCCCGAGAAATTCAAGACAGGCTATTCACAAAGAATAGATCAAACCAGGAAAGTTCGAGAATTTGGAAGAAACTCAAGAGATGCAATTCACGGAGAAGAGATCATCTCTGGGGAATATAGTTTCTTTGACAACTTCTACGAGTGACAGTCTGAGAAAGGGTTTAAAAAGAATCTGCCTTTCACATCTCCATATTGTTTAACCCCAAGAGGATGGAAGACTGTGTCTGGTAATCCTATGGGGATCCAGTTTTGACTATTTAAGAGTGATCAACGGATACTAAACGTAGTTGTCGGGGAAACTCTAAATATCTGTACTATTATTACACAGTCGATATGAGTTTATGAAAGAAGACTTACAGCGAAACAGCCCCACAATACAGTTATATGTATATGAAAGCGGTAAATGAAAGCATATAAACACTTACTCGTTTGTAGAGCTTCCATGCTGTTTGGTTAGTTGTTCAACAAAGAAAGATTGAAAACAATAGTATATTTCAAAATCAAAGGAGAAAGTGCTTTGAAAAAGAAAGTTTTGGGGCTTACAGCTCAAGGAGAGGCCCAGGGTTTTATCAGTGAGCGCACTGTTGAATTTGTACAGAGGGACTTATACAATAAGTGAGGCCCAAAAATTGTTTGCTGTACAAAGGGATGGTTCTTACACTCTCTCAAGAGGCCCAAAAAGGTTTAAAGAAAAAAAAGTAGGGCTTATAACACGAGGGTAGGCCCAGATGATTTTCGTTTGAAATGGCGATCATGCCGAGATTTTCTTTTAACGCGAAAGGGCTTATACCATATCTGAGGCCCAAAGTTGTTTTGGTTAAAAGAGGATTGGGTCTTACACTCTATTAGAGGCCCAAAAGTTTTGAATGGGTCTTATAGCTCGAGGAGAGACCCAGTTGATTTTTTTTCTTAAAAGGTGACGATCGCACCGTTTACTTGTACAGAGGGACTTATAGAATACGTGAGACCCAAAGTATTTGTACAAGGGGGTTTTGGGTCTTACACTCTCTCAAGAGGCCCAAAAAGTTTTAAAGAAAAGAATGGGTCTTACTACTCGAGGGTAGGCCCAAGGTTTATTTTTCAAAGGATGATGATCGCGTCGAACTTTTTGAAATACAACGGGACTTATACCATAAGTGGGGCCCAAAATAGGTTGTATTTACAAAGGGTTGGGTCTTACACTCTATTAGAGGCCCAAAGTGTTTTGAAAATGATTTATGAGGGTTGAATTAATCAAAAACCCTAACTTTTTTTCAAAATTTGTTTTAATTGAATAAAATATTCAATTAAAATGATCAAAATTATTTAACATGTGGAAAACAAATTGTGATCTTGGATTAATACTTCATAAATCAAGTTTTTCCCTACAAAATGATTAGAAGTCAATAAAATATGAAAAATCAAGAAGGAAAAAATATTTTAAATGTAAAAAACAATTAAAATATTAATTCTTTGCAAAAATATCAATTATATGAAATAAATAATATTTTTGGGATTTTTTGGTAAAATAAAATATTTTAACATTTTTGTGAATTATTAAAAAAAGAATCAACTCAAAATCATTAAAACTCAAAGAGAAATTAATTTTTGAATCAATTAAATAAAATCACAAAATTCAAATATTTGAATTTGAGAGAAATGGCGCTAAGAACAGCTGAAGAACACGCGCGTTTTTCAGCTTTGCCCAGATTTGCATTTTCTATCCAATCTCACTGAATACTTGATTATATCATGCAATCCACATATCAATCTGCTCGTTTTCACCTCACGATCATGTTATGACAATTAATTTCATTTAAATTAAGCATAAAACAAGAAATCACGATAAATCCTCAAGAACCCTAAATTTTGCATGAAGCTGGGATTTTTGATACACGATTCAAACAAAGCAATTACTTGAGGGGAAACATTCCATGCATGATTATAAACATTTGGCAAAAGTATTGTGCGAGGAAATATGCATAGATTGAGAGATGACCAAGTTTAGGCTTACCTCTAGGTCGTGACAGCAAGAGCAAATTGATTTCTGAGTTGGAGGTGTTACAGATGAATTGTGATTATCTGAACAGATTCCCTACACCTTATGGAGTGTGTTTGAATGCTTGGACTTGATGGAAATTGGCTGGATCACTTCATGACATCTCAATAGCAACTTGGTTAAAACCTTGAGCAATTGACTGGTGATTCTGAGAAATCAGTGTTCCAGATGTTGTTTAAGTGTTTGATCAGCTCACATATGATGTATATGAGGTGTGTGTGTGATTGGTTTGAGTGGAATTGCTCTCTAATGGAAAACCTGATAGTGACTTGCTAAGAAAGACATTTTTTAGAGTGAGAAGTTGATTTTGAGAAAGGCAAGTGTTGTAGGCCTTTGGTGTACTTAAACTGATCACAATTGAGCTCTATTTATAGTAGAGCAAGTTTGTTTTGCAAGGAATAGTGAATGGCAACTGCTGAGTAGGGTTGGCCAATGTTGGCAAATGAAAATCCAAGTCTCCTCTAGCCATTGACTAGAGGTTAGGGCACAGGCTGCTGGTCCCCTTGGTCTAGGATAAGTCTTGACTGAATTCAGTTGCTAATAGCTCAGTCCATGCCACCTTGGTGCTTCCATTGAATGCTCCAATCCAAAATTGGAGTCTTGTCCCTATTTTGGGCAATTCTAGGTTTAGCATACTATTTCTTGTTCCAAGGACTTTGGAGGCTTGGCTCAATGATTGTCCCCTTTAGATTCAATCCTCAGATGTGTCCAAAGTGATGACAAGGCTTGGAATTGGCTGATTTTGGCAAATCGAGCAAAAGTGCAAAAATCTGCCTTGCCTTGGCAGATTTCAGCAAGGCAACTTGCCAATGTCATATCTCATGGCCCAAATTGAATTTGGTGATGTTCTTGACCATTTTGGAAAGCCCTTATATGATACAACAACTGTTTGATCATATTTGGTTTTGATACTTTTTGGATCCAAGTGAAAAATGTCCCTACATTTGGAAAAAAGTAAGGCAAAATCTGACTTAGTGAAATTTTCACTAAGTGTTGGAACAAAGTGACTTTTCTTGATTTTGATCACTCCATAACTCAAAATCCATGAGGAATTTGGACATAGGTCAGTATGAAGCTTTTGTAGAGGGCAATGAGATCTACAAATCAAGCTTTGGATGGGAAAAAATGGCTTTGTGGTTTAGGAGTTATGATCCTCCAAAGTTGGTACCTTTGCCACTTTATTTCATAACTTAGAAAATTTTCTAAGTTTTTATGGTTACCCCTTTTACAAGTTATCCCACTTTTCTTGATTTTCTTGATGAATGATGATTCAAATCATACATTAACATCATTTTAGGGTTAAAAATCCAATTTTGTGAAAAATCTCAAAAAGTCAAAGTTGACTTTTGTGCACAGTTGACTTTTTAGCAGATGAATTCCAAACTGTGCAATTCTTCAGGAAATCATGTCCTTGACCTAAATCAAACTTGATGGACATGTTCCATGGGTGTTATAGGGTATATTGAATCATGTCTTAGGGTTTGGGAGCATGTCCTGGTCAAAAGTCAAAGTTACAGTTGACTTTTCTCGCAAAACCCTAACTGTGGTTCAGATGAAATTGAAACTTGTTGCTCAAGCTTCTTGGATCAATCCATTGTTCCAAATGGATCAATATGGTATATTAGAGACCCTCAAATCATGTCTTGAGGTCTTGGTTCATGATTTGTCCCAAAAGTCAACTTAGGGGTGAATTAGGTCAAGAAACCCTAATTCCTGATTTTTGATGTATGCTTCCCTTGAGGTCAAATTGACTTGATGATTGGGTCCATGAGGTTCCATGGAGTATATTAGGATTGCTTTGAAGCATTGGCTCATGCCCAGAGGAAAATTTCCAACTGGAGGCCCTGGTCGACCAAAACCCTAATTTGGTGACACTGGCAATCTTGAAGCTTGATCCACCTAGAAGGGAGCAACCCTGTGCTTAATCCTTGATGTGGGAGTCCTCTTGATCCATTGTGGATGTTTGAGAGGTTAAACAAGTTGAAGATCATGTCATTCCTTGATTGATTCTTTCTCTAAGAACTCTGAGAGTGCTTGAAACCCTAATTTTGATAGTAGTGAATGCTCACCCATCTTTGGGGAGACTGATGAAGCATAATGATACACCCATATTGTGATGATGATTTTCACAATGATGGGAAATCTTAGTGGTCAAAATTTAGGGTATGACACATACATATCTATTTGTTTTCTTCTTTTTTTTCTTTCTACTTTTTGATAATGACAAAGGGAGGGGGGATTATAATCTCAAGAGAAGTATAATATAGTCTCTTTATCTCTGATGGAGAGTTAATTACTCAGTTCTTTTTATCTATCTTTTTCTAGTTTACCACCTCCCTGATAAATGCATTGTCATCATAAAAAAAAGGGGTGAATGTGATTCTATGTGTTGTGCAATTTAATGTTCTCCAAGGTGTTGATGATGAAAATTGAACCAGGAAGAATAAATAAATGGATTATCAGTCAAGAAGCAATCACAAGACAAAGTGTACATGCTCTAGTTAAAAGACCGAAATAAAGTTACATCAAGTAATAGAAAGGAACTGAAGTTGTAAAGTCATGAATGCTCGTCTGATCATGCACTTAATGTTTTATCTTTTTTTTTTATCACTTGAATGTAATTTAAGCAAGATTAAGTCTTGAATTACTAAGGCGGTGCGGAGCACACACGTAAAAAAAATATTTTAAACTCTTTATATTTTTCTTAAAATTTCTTAAAACCAATTCGAGCATGTACTTAAACGATTAAGAAACATTTATGATCAATTAGAATATAAAAATCATTGTCTAGTAAATTATACCTTTCATCTAACCGATTGAGGCGTGGGTAACGTCTCCTAAACGATTAGAAAGACTTTTAACTGATTAAATGATGCAGCATATTAGGGTTTCCTTTTCTGGCTTAAGTTAATCAATTAGGTTGCTATTTTTAATCGATTGGGAAACGACGAAGCCCATGGATTATTACCTTTTTGAGATAAATATGTTTCTATATAAAGAAGTGCTTAACTCACTACTAAAGCACAAAATTTCTAAAATATTAACTCTCATATCTCTCTCTCTCTCTCTCCCTCTCTCTCTCATATTATTTTATTCACTAAAAATTGTCTTAGTGTTGAGTGAGTAAAAAGCTTCATCCGAGAGGTGTATTGTTCGGTTGTTGCGTTGAATTTGTTTAAGCAAGGGCTTAGTTATCTTGTGTATTTGTAATATACTTGAAGTTTTCAAGCTAAACATATAAAAATCTTTGTGTGAGGTTGTTGGGATGAACCTGTGTAAACGTTTAAGTTGTTGATACTGGATTTTTGAAAAGAAAATGCTTAGGGACTAGAGTATACCACATGGTTTATGGTCAAATCAGAACAATCTTTGGTGTGATGTCTCTTACTATATCCCTTTATTTTCATATAATTTATCTTTTTTGACGCATAATCTCATAATCTACCCTCTTCTTAAAATCAACCAAATTAAAATCAAATTTTTAAATATTTTTTTGAAATGTGAATATCACAATTCACCCCCTCTTATGCTTGGGGTTGTTTGTTCAACATGTGGCATCTAATCCTAACTTTTGTTTTAAGACTAATCATCTCATGAGGTAAGAATGAATTAAAAAAATTCACTAAATGCACCCTTACCTTTCAATGGATATGACATGGTTCAAGGGCTTGAGACTTATATCCATCACATCCCAGTTCAACCAATGAAGATCTGTTACGACCCATTTCACTACCTCGAGGAGACAATTGAAGTTTGTGGAAGGCATTGGACCCATGAGGTAGAAGAAAGATAAACCCAAAAGAAAATACATCGACAAGTTCAACAAGGAGACCATTATGAAAAAAGATGGAGATGATAATAAGAAAAGAGACTTTCTATGTCAATGACTCCATAACGGTGTCAGGTTTGTCGAAAACAAAGGATTATAGTAATCGAACAAATTTTATCCAACATCAAGAAATTTTAGAAGCAATTAGAGTAATCTACAACATCCCGAAAAATTCGAAAATTAAAAAGTGAACGGATGTGAAGCCTGAGAAAGATAATATGATACCACATTCCTTGAATTACAGGGAGTACACACAACTTGAATTCCCCTATAAAGCACATCTTACAAGAGTGCACCAGTAAAAGTTTTTGCGAGGTAATGTTAGAATTACCCTAGAAGGTCCAAGATCGCATAAGGGTGCATAGGTAAAGGTACTTATGTTTCAATAGAAGGCACAAACACAATAGTGAAGAATGCATCCAGGAAGGTTTGCACCTGGAGATAAAACAAAGACTATGGAGTACATGACACGAGAAAAATCCTCTCACCAAAAAAAAAAAGAGTCGAAAGCTCCTAATATAGCTAGAGAAAAAAATGAGTTATAAAATTAAGAGGAGTGAGAACTATAAGCGACCTACATAATCATAAAAGGGTGTTCACCCAATGGGAATACTTCCCAACCACCATGAACATTGTTAAGAAGGTTTCTAATTCCTATTAGTACTTCCCTATTAACACCACCATTTCTTCATAATTGTTCAAAGACAAAAAATGACGACCATAAGTCATACACCTAGATTGTTCTCCCAACCACCATTTCATTTTGTTAACATTAATCTTATGCTTGAATTGACATTCTAAACCCCTAAGGAACCTCAATATATTGGGATCATCCATGACATTTTCAACATCAACGAGGTTAGTCATCTTAAATCTCCAAAATTAAAATCTACCATAACCTAGTTCATACAAATATTGGTAGGATAATCCCCTTAGCACTAGGATGATCACTATTTCTTAAGTTGTAGTGACATCATCATTAAGCTCTACGAAGATGAGTCATATGTTAGGGTTTCCTGGATTCTCCATTCTTATGTTTGGGTTTCTTGGGTTGTCCATTTCTAAACATAAGTAAAAATGCTGAAATGAAAAGGGAGGAAAAGAGATGCCTTGATTTAAATGCAAATTGCCTAAAGAAATTGAGTGAAGAAGCATGATTATTGAGCCAAACAACTCGAATTAAAAAGACTCCAACAACAAAGATGAATCAAGTGAAAACTCTTCCAAATAACACTCTTGAAGCAAAGAAGAATTCAAAAAGTGAAAACAAAACACAAAGTTCATCTTTTTATGCAAACTAAGCGATATGTTCAATGTTAACGATCCAACGGAAGATGAATTGACTCATATGGGTCTCAACTCAATATTTGCACTTTAGTGCACTCAAGTAGTCCTAAGTGTGTCATCCTCCTCTCCTACACCTGTGGGACATGAGGGGGTCTCCTTTGTAGAAATGTTTCATTTGCACGAAATGCATTTAATGGGCAGGTTTCCCATGCCAACTACTCACACTAAGCATGGCCACCACAGAGCGTCCTCTCAACGGACGATATTTTCAACAAACAATGTTACAACGGTTCCAATTTTTGGGTCAATTTCATATACTTTTGACATATCAATCCCTGCTTCATGACAGACAACTGTGAGTTGGGAAAACACTGTTTCGGGCTGGCCACCGACCCTTAAAGACCGGCCTAATCCACTCAAAACATTGAACACACTGACATACAAGTGGATTTGTCTCATGTTACACCGCAAAAGAACACGCCTAATTGTTGATCTCCATTCAAACGATCATCCGTGTTGCTTGTCGGACAACCTGGAGTGGATTACAATCCTTCCATATAAAAGTGTGACTCTGAGTCACACCTATATATGATTTAATTCAACTTGCAAAGTTCCATCTCAATCTCATTTTGATTTGAACGTCAAAGTGCTAATATTAATTTGCAAAGTATCCTTCTCTTGTCACTAAAACTATCACCACCACATCAAAAAGCTGCTACTGTTACCTTTACCTCATTTTCATACCAGCTATTTTCTACTCCTCTCAGGGACATATTTTATTATTGAAGTCGTGTATATCACTCTAGAAACCAAACTATACGATGACTAATACTTTTGTTCACCTTTGTGTACCAATAATACTGTAAGTGGACTATAAAGGACGATGATTCCATGAATAGTCGACAATCTTATCTAGTGAGATTCATCACACTAATCAGGCCTACATTTTCATCTTTTCAGTATCAAAAAAAGCAGCTAGATTGCAAGCAATTATATATGCAGTTAGTGTGAAAGCTTAGCGATAAGGTTTGGAGACGGCTATTGGGATATGAACTAGATTCAAAGTGGAGAATTATATTAAAGATAAGTGCACAAACATCCAAATTGTATATTAAATTGTAATGCTATATTCAACTGCTTCCTGTATTATCAACTTTTTTAAATAAAAAATTGAATTGCAAATATATCCTTTTAACTGTGATGATAATTTATAAAATTTTAAGTTTTGATTATGTAGTAGTATTAGCCATTAGGCCGTTAAAAAAATTGAATTGCAAATATTAACTATTCACCAATCAAAATATCCACAATATTATTTATTTAGTTTCAAATAATTTACTAATATTAGTAATATAATATACTTAATGTCATTCTAGTCTTTACAAACAATAATTTAATTGAAATTTTGGTTAAAAGAACATAAATGTAAAACAATAAATAAAAAAAAAAACTATGTCTTTATACCGATACAATTTTAATTGATTTAAACAATAAATTTAGCTCGATTATTTTAAGTTAGCATTTTTTTTTCCAATAAGCAATGTTATATTCTAAAAACGGTATATTAAAAGTACATAAATTTTTATTACATCGACACAACACACCTACAACAATAATCTAAAGAACCCTCCTATCATAAAATATCTGTACGAGACTTATACCAATCATAATATATACATCTACCACCACGAAAAATGAATAACTCTAAGAGCAATATTAGCCAAATATGTTAAAGAGCCGTATCGAGAAATGGTGATAATAAATTGGATCGAATTATATTTTATAAACTTGATCTACTAAAAAATCAAAGCATAAATCTTATATGTAATTTTTTATAAATTTATTTTTTTGTTTGAGGCTGACTCTTTGAAAATTCTAGTTAGTTCGTTTATTTATATTGACTTATTTAAAGTTATTTAGTAACATAAATTTGGTGAGACATTTATTGACAGAATTTATAAAAACAAGATGTTTTTAATCTATTTTTAAAACTTCTTCGAGATTATTAAGTTCATTTTTATATTTTAATTTGAAGGGCAAAATATAATATAATATAATATAATTATTATTATTATAATAAAATTATTTATATTTATTAAAATAGACCAGTCTAATAAATTTAAAAGAATTTTTTAATGACTTAGCCTAAGTTTTTTACCTAAATAAATTTATAAAAAGATGGTATTCTTTTTTATTTTAAAAAAATCTGATTTATTTTAAATTTGTTAAGTTAAACCATAAATCTTTATTAATTAATCTCACATATTATAGATACTATTTAAATAATATTTGTTAAATTGGTCAAAAGGACGAGTTAACAACTTATCATTTATTAAATATTCTATTTTTTAAAATCAGACTTGGAACTTAATAATCATGTCATCTTCTTCGAGTTAAGAAGAACATAATTTAAAAAGTAATTTATCCTAACAAAGTTTATATGATTTGTTGTAGAGTTGAAAATTATCTCTTAGCAAACTCACACAAATTTGAATTTAAATCATGAAATACAAATCTGAGTTCGAAATCAACTCATTGTTATTCTTCGCAATATCATATATTCAATTTATAAAAAATTATTAAAAAACGAAACCCTTCTTGACAGCTACAAGCATGAGATAACATATATTCAATTTATAAAAAATTATTAAACAAATGAAACAGATAAAATTGCATGTAAGTGTAAAATTGATTCATCTTTCCATATTAGGTGTAGGATATAATGCCATTCACTAGTTGACACGACAATTGCCTAAGGACACGGCCTCCACGAGTTGCAACTTCTCTTGGAGCATATAATTTTGTACCCATAAAGGGGTTCCAACTTTTGTAGGTTTTATCTCATTATGGTTTGGACAAATTGAAATGGATAACGTCTCACACCATCAACATTTGCATTTCTTGATAGATAAAGTTTTCAAATTAGAAGAGGACAAATATCAATTTATTCAATGTGTCAATTTGCGAAGCTTTAATTTGGTGTTAAAATTTTTAAAGTTTTTTTAAAGGAAAAATAAATATATATGATAATAAAAAAAATAGTGAAGAAAACCTACCTATAGACAAGAAAAAGAGTTGAGGGTGTTAGTGTTAATGCATTTTGATGTTGAAGGAATGAGAATGAGAGAGTAAAAGAGAAGTAATTGTATTATTAGGATTGATATAGAAACTGAATTATAATATTATTTATATACAATAAGATGACATGAATATTAAGTAACTAACATAACAAACCCGGATCCTAATCAATTTGGGTTTGAACTTGGGTTACATAATTTGAATTATACTGTAAACATACCATCGTATAATCGAAGTTACTAACTAGCTAATCATAATCGATTTGAATTATTCATAATTTTTTTTCAAAGTTAGGAATCTGTCGGTCTTCAATCCTTTGATAAAAATGTCGGCCAACTGTGCTTCACTTGAGCAATGTCTCACTTCCAGTTCACCTTGATTTACCGTCTCCTTTAGGAAATGAAACCTAGCCTCAATGTGCTTACTTCTCCCATGCAGAACTGGATTCTTTGCAAGATTAATGGTTGACTTGTTGTCGATTTGCAGCACCAGAGGTTTCTTCACTTTGACCTCAATCTCTTCCAGCACAGATCCGATCCAAATTCCTTGACACACAATATAGGATCATGCTATATGTTTTGTCTCACATGATGATAATTCCACCACAGGTTGCTTTCTCGAGCACCATGAGATTGGGGGCACCAAATACTTGAAAGAAGTAACCATATGTGCTTCTTCGATTTTCCTTGTCTCCACACCAATCAACATCTAAATAGAAATTAATCACAACTTCTTTGCTTTTAGAATCTCGTGGAAATACAATTCCATAGTTGTTCGATCCTTTTAAGTATCTCAAGATTCTTCTTGCAGCCTTCATGTGTGACACCCTTGGTTCACTCATGTATCTTCTCACTAATCCGAGTGAGAAACCTATATCAGGTCGACTGTTGCACTCATATCTCAGAGATCCGACAATTTGTTTTGTCTTCATCTCCATACTTCTCCAACTTCAAATTTGGTTTGATAGGTGAGGATGCATGATTCGAGTCTTCCATCATGAATGTCTTGAGTATGTCTTTGACATACTTTCTTTGATGTAGCACAATACCTTGCTTCGACATTTGAAATTCCATGCCTATGAAGTACGACAACTTTCCTAGATCCGATATTTCAAATTCCTTCTTCATCAGCTCTCTGAACTTCGACAAGTTCTCCAAGCTATTTCCAGTTACTAACAAGACAACAACATATAAGCAGATGATTGTTATATCTTGTGCCACATCCTGAACATAGACACCATACTCAGATTTTTAACCTCATTCAGCTCTCAATGGTCCACCTCAAATATAACACGACTATGCTACTCGTTGCGACATGCTTTTTGGGAGTCGACGACCGATACTTTCCACCTTCCTTGCGGGATGCTGACTCCTAATCTCTTCGACATTGCCACTATCGCTGTTCTTCAACCCACTAGGGAGGTTTACAAACCGTCCCGGCCTACACAGACCACTCATGTTTTTTATTTCTCTGACAAGCATTTTAATGCTTTTATCAGGGAACACAGTTGTTCAACTGAAGACGTTGACTCTCATGAGCATATAACATTCCTAACTTAATGGTTAAACTGCTATGTCTTTTGCCCCATGGGGATCAAATTTTGAGAATGTTTGTACCTTTGGTCACTCAACTCGACGAACAACGCAAAGTGTGGCTTAGTAAACTGATCTTGTGCCGCATTTATGATTCGTTGCGTATATCATCAAGGAAGATCCCCGAGTGACCTTACTTCAACAGTCTACCAATAGGAGGCCCTATTTGGTTGTTGCAGCTGAGGCTCAACTCCACTTTTATGCCCGCCTTGTGTTTTGACAATCCCTTTGGTGTGGACGCGAGGGCTGAATGTGCCAGGCTTTCCAGCATCACCCCTGAGGATCGCGAGGTTGTGTTGCAAGAAACACTCGAGAAATACATCTCTATGTTTTACAAATTTAAAACATTTGTCTCCACCATGGCACTGTTTGCTGCTCGACAATGTGGTCCGGTGTGGTGTCGCGAACCTTTTCCCATTCCTAATGCCAAAAGGGAAAAAGACATCTGTGGCGTCCTGATGGAGTGATTTTGGCCTGTTCCTCCATGGAAAAGGCTCACCATTGGAGTGAGCGCTATAAGATTGGCCTTATACCAGCCCAACCTGGTAGCCAGGATATTTGGCCCCAGTCAGTTTCTATCTAAGTTTCTCATTCCTTCGGAAGATTGCATGTTCATCTCCACGAATGACACTTTTGAGGAAAGCTTGGCCAAATGTCTCAACATGTTTAAGGATAAACCATTTTATTTGCCCTCTTTTAAGTTTTCAATTTCCTTCTAATGCGCGAAAGAATTCGAGGACTAGTGGCCGTCTTACTACGAGTCGGCGACGGAGCCAATGCTTATGGAACAACGCATTTCAGACGCCTTTTCTTTTTGTCGGGACACATGTATATAGTTTATAGGTGTGTTTTTCTCTAGCATTAGTCAACTTTTTAAACTCCACTATTTTTTACCGTAGGTCTATCAGATCAGGGGGAATATGAGATTTTCGATGAGGATGAAGTTTCTGGCCCGCCTCGCACTTTACCTCCTACATCCGAGATCCCTAGGGAAAATCATTCTTCCTGTCCTGAAGTGGAGCAATGTTCAGAGGCTCTTGAGGTTGTGCCACCCGAGAACCCTGGTCGCCTGAAAGAGAATGCTAGCGTGAGGTCCAGGATTAAGCCTATGCTGACCTTTGACTTGGAAGATGGGATAGAGGCCGAAGGCAGCCTATTTTCGAGGAAAAGAAGAAGTAGGAACAACCCTACTATCAACCTTGGGTCTGCCTCTTCCAGTATGAATCTGGACGCTAGATAGGTACTTCGACACTGCACTTATTTCTTATATATTCTGGTTCCCATTCCTTGTCGTTCTTTCATCATGTAGATTCCTTTCAACCCACTTGTGTTTATCACTTCTGAGGATGAGCCAGATTGTGCTTTTCCAGCACTTAATCCTAGTTCGCGGCCCAAAACCTTGGAGGAATACATAAGCCAAACGACTGCTCTTGTTCCTCCATCGCCTTCCATCTCTCCTGGCCTAAAAAGGAAACAACCTGAAGCATCAATAATGCTCTGTGAATGTATCGTTGACCTATATGATGACAGTCTCCTTGCCCTTTTTGAGGTCTCCTTGGCTCTTGGGATTGACGAGCCGTTTGGGCAGTTGAAGTCAAATGTAGTTGGATTGGATCTCTTGAGAGCTGTTGAGAATGATCTCCCCATTCTTGGTAAACTTTTGTGATTTAAATCCGAGCTTGTATTTGAGTGATTCTTGAAATTGAAAGTAGAATTGTGTAGAGCTTTGAATTTTTTTTGAGATTGTGCAAGATTCGAGCTCCGCTGCTGCCGACATGGAGCTCTGGCGCGGCGGAGCATTGCGTATGTACCGTTAAGCTCGCGTGAAGAAGAAAAGTATATGCTGAGTTTTGTTTCTTTTTGCCTTAAAAGATCTTCACCATACTTGAACCTTGGGCCTGACCTGTTTTCATGAAGTTCCTTTTTTTTTCTTTTTGCACGTCTAGATTTTACATGAGCCTCCCCTTTCTTTTTATTTTTGAATGTTCTTTGTTTTTCTATTTTCCTTTTGGTTTAATTTTTTACTATTTCTTCTTAAAACTTTTTTTTATTTGTTTCTTAATTTGATATTGAATCATCTCACTTCTTTTAATCATTGCATTTTGTTTTATTTCAAATTTCTTTTAAAAAACCATTTGAAAACATTTAGTGATGGAATTTATTTCTTGATGCTTTTTATACATTGATTAATGGTTGTTGCCTTGGATTATAGCTTGTTGATCCAATTTCTCTTCAATTTCAATGGACTTTGGGTGTTGATGAGGTTGGATAAACCTTCATCAATACAAATCTATCATTAAGTGAATCATTTGATTCATTTTTGGTGATTTGTGTTGATGATAGGTTTAGTGCCTTAATCCATCAAGAAGAGTTATTGAAATGGATGATGAAGTGATCTTGAGTAGTGATTCAATTTGGTCCTCTCTTCATCTTTCCTTCTCTTTCCTTTTTCCTTTTGTTTTTCTCTTGATCAATTGCATGATGTGTAGTCCATCTTGTTCATGAGATTTGGATTGATGCTTGATGAACTTTCTGATGTTGTGTAAATCAAAAGAAGTATTTTGTTATCGTATCCACAGAGACTGGAGCGATATTACCAACTTTTTAGATTACTGATATAGTTTAAGTTAAGGTTTTCAGAAAGTTTAAAGTTTGAATTGAAAGTAATAACGAAACGTAATATAAGTGGAATAAAATAAGCGAAATTGTAATATGACAAATTGTCTTGCAGGGATTGGATTTCTTCTACCGTTTACGTATGCACTCTACCGATTAAGTTTTGCATAACCACGTATTCATTCATACTTCCACATACTTCTCAAAACAACATGTATGTCTACATGAAAGTTTCAAGATTCCAATCGGTTTGTTGAATCGATGATGTCTCAATCGATTAATTAATCCGATTGTATGAAGATCAAGTATGTTGAGGTGGATATTTAAAACTAATTCTATGTCTAGCAATTAAAGTTAAATCGATTCATTATCTTTTGATTCATGAGTTCGAACACAAGTTTCATTAACAAATCGAATTCATAAGATTTGACAATAATAACAAGATAGAATCAATAATCATGAAAACATGTTTATATTAGGAATATAATCGGTAAACATACATATGATTACGATAGATTCTTCCAATCCCAGCAAGAGAGGGAGTTAGCTAGCCTTTGTCATGGTAGCTTTTACAAAAAGGAAGAATTGGAGATGAATCAGCATCAACAATGATCTCTCGATTCCTGATGCGTATCCAGCTCGATTCTTTGATTTTCCCTTCTTACTTTCTATTACAACTGATATTTAACTAAGGGTAACTAAAAGTGAATCCAAATCACATGACTTGAACCCTATATTTATAAAATTTTTCCAAAAGCT
Organism: Lathyrus tuberosus; assembly: GCA_022829125.1. Taxonomy (NCBI): domain Eukaryota; kingdom Viridiplantae; phylum Streptophyta; class Magnoliopsida; order Fabales; family Fabaceae; genus Lathyrus; species Lathyrus tuberosus. The sequence goes on along the minus strand of JALAZF010000044.1, from coordinate 10,332,726 downwards.
GCTACTTGTGCCCTGCTCAGAATTCCTTCGCTGCAGCACACCTTTACTTAACCCTGAAGAATGCTTTTTAACCGCCTTTGAGGGTTTTGCCGCCTTAGTGCGTTTTGCCCAGAAAAGCATGTCGCAGCGTACTTGCACTTTGCGCAGAAAAGCACGCTGCAGCGCACTTGCGCCATGTGCGTGCTGGCAGCGAGACCTCTCTGGAATTTTCCATTTTTCTCTCTTCCTGCAGCGTGCTGCAGTGATCTTGTGGCGCAAGTGTGTTGATTTTTTTTTTACTTTCCATCATGTTTTGATCCATTTTTCCTGCACAATTTCAACACATACATTAATAACAACCATTCTTTGTTATTTTGTCTTTTTCTACTCAAATTAAATGTAATTTATCAGAGATTCCGTAATTATCGCATTTCCAAGTGTTAATATTACTCAATTTATCTTCATTCTTGGCCATTTGTCACTTTCATCATTTCAAATCTACCATTTGATTGATCATTGATCATTAGAGTTACTTTGGATTGATGCATAAGTTTGTCCTAAGTGTCATGAAGGATTGATTGATGTAATGGACCTATTTCCTTGCCTTAGTGCTTGATCCCTCCTTGGTTTTGATTTGTGCTACATGTTTTTGGAGTATGATCTCTATCATATCTCTAACATGTATGGTACATAAAGTGTTATTGGCCGGCCTCCCATAGTATGATCTTCCTAATAGATTGTGCTACGATTGCTTAACATAGCGCTAAATTTGTCCCGAATCGGATTATTAACTCTAATACTAACACTAACATTATAATTGTGCTAACATTTATTTTTATGTCATTTACTTTTATGTACCTTTATCTTTATTGTCATTTACTTTATTGCTCCTTATATATATATATATATATATATATATATATATATATATATATATTTCAAATCCAGCTAATTGTAATGACAATTAGTGGCTAATTTATTGTTGTAGATGGTTGATTAACTTAGTTTAAACAAAGTATGTAAGTTATTCTCATAAACTTATGTTAACCAGATAACCAATTTTTTGTGTTTTCAAAACAAGAAATGTTTTTAGTGTTTTCTGCTAAGTTCATCTTTTTTCCCGCCGAAGGGAGTGTCATGATGATTTCATAAAGAAATTTTTTGCTGAAAACATTTTGACATCTTTGATTTAGGAGAAATTCTTATATCCCTTCGGGTTGATATTTAAACAATTCGTTGTTTGCTCAGATGACTTTAAATTGGTTGTATGATCTGGAAATTATCCCTTTGTGTTTTGACACGGTTATAGTAATGTTATGAGCTCAACTTACCTAGTTAGATTTAACTTTGAAAATCAACCACCCACAACAATCTTAGCCTGGTCTTTTTTATGGATTATGATGATGATAATCATCAAAATAATTTGATAAAGAATGAAGAACTTATGGATTATCCAAAAACTTTGGATAAACTTAATAAATGGACAATTCCATCAGTTCCTTCTAATCAAATTTATAAGTTTGGTAAAATAGATATATTATCTCGTCTTGCTGTGAAAAGTTTAGAACAAACTGTTCAAATTTCTGATAATACTCAAACAATTAAATTGTTGACAAAAAAGGATTTGATTCCTTTTAAGAAATATAATTACATCCATGTTTGTTTAATTCAAATTACTGTTAAACTTTTAACCTTGTTAGGATTAAATACTAGCATTATGGGATATATTAGAGATGGTAGATGTAGAGATTTTAAACAATCTCTAGTTGCTTTAGTTGAGACAAGTCTATGTCATGGACCTGTTTATTTTGAAGTCTCACCTAATTTAAGTTTATCTATGTCTGATAAAAATTTATTGGATGCTCTTCAGTTAACTATTCATACCAATGGTTATAATTTCAAACCTGGTAGTGAAATCATGGCCATATGCTATAGAGTTTACTATAAAGTTTTAACATCTTTAAAACCTAAAGCGAAACATATATCGTTTCAAGGAACTACAACCTTAGTTCAAACCAATTTGTTAACATCTAATGTTGCAACCAATAGATTGATAAAATGGGATGAAATTAACTTCCCTGAAACATGGTCTCTCCCTCAGGAAATGGATCCTGAACCTATCCTAAATAAGGATATAGATCAAATAATTCAAACCAGTGAAGGAGACTTAGAAATCAACTTTACTCCTAAAAGGATGATGAGGATACCTTAGGTCTATGTCTGCTAGGCATTCTACTAATTCTGTGAATGAATATTACTCTGCTCCTAGCCAATTAGCTAGACCTTCAACTTCTCAAATAAGAGAAGAAATAGAAGTCGTTGAAAATATAAGACTCAGCGAAAATAGAATCCCTCATGGTATATATCAAAAACCCAATCCTCCCAGAGTAGAATCACCTACTCCTTCTGATATGGACTTCCAGTTATGATGTTAGATTATTCCTCAGGAAGTAAGTTAAGAAACCTCATCAATGATGAGTTTCAACATGAGAGATACACTCAATTTAGATAATGGTTTTTTAAAACCTTTTCTACACGTGAACAAACCCAGTTTAAGGATGAGTACTATACTCAAATGAACCTTGCCCATGATTTCATGCCTTTTGTTAAGTGGTTTGTTACTTACTTCATAAGAAGAAAGCAAGACGAAATTAACGTCTTACAAAAACCTTGGATAGATATTAAGGGAGAAAAAATAGAATCTCCTTTTCCCCTAGAACAAACACTTAGTTTGGGTCCTCATACTGAAGCAACCCCTTATCTTACCCTTCAGTTACAAAGAGTTGAAAATAATTAAGTTACTCTTAACGATTTAAACTCTATAATTAAGTCCAATAATTATACTAATGCCTACCTTGTCTTCCTTGGAGAACAATTTATCTCTCTAGAAAAAGATTTCTTATCTATAAAAAAATCTTTTAGAAAAACAAATAGCACGTCAAAATATCATTATTGACCTAATAAATACGCCCAAACCCAAAAATCAAATGGATCAAGCGTCCACATCGACTATTAGAGATGTTCCTATTGTTCAACCACCTGTCTCTATAGATGGATTTAAAATGGACACAAATGGTCAAGAATTTGTTCGTATTTTGGAACAAAAGTTAAAAAACCTTCATATTACTGTTTTAGACAATGAAGATGTGTCTAATAATGATGATATTGATCAATTAGCCAATATGTTTGCTAATCTAGATATTAGCAATATTGAGATTAATAATAATCTTCAAATTAATCCTGTTCATTCCCCTAAACCTTTAGAAAAGTACTATTACAAACATCTTTCACCGCAAGATTTACTCTTTGAGGAACCAGAACCTTTTCAAAATTCCTATTTGGAAAAAGTCATCTATGAATGGAATGTTGATGGTCTTAATGACAAACAGATCATAGATGCAATACATAGAATGATTATGTATTCCACAGTTTGTAAGCAACACAGAAATTTCGATAGTGTTATAGCTTCTTTCATAACCACACGATTTGTGGGCCAACTTAGAGGCTGGTGGGATCACTATCTCACTGAAACTCAAAAATTAGAAATTCTTAATCATAAGAAAATTGTTAAGATTGAACCAGGAGCAACCACTGTTACTACTGGTGAAGAAGATGTTGTTTATACCCTATGTCTCTCCATCTTACAACATTTTGCAGGAACTAATGTCCCAATAGGAGAAAAGATTCAAACCCTTATCCAAAACCATAGGTGTCCTTCCCTCACCCACTTTAGATGGTATAAGGATACTTTCCTTTCAAGAGTTTATAAATTAAACAATCCTAATTCTTCACATTGGAAATCCAAATTTATTGATGGATTACCCCATTTCTTTTCTGAAAAGGTTAGACAATCCCTAAGACAGAAAAATGATGGGATAAATATTAATTATCCTGAACTTACTTATGGTCACATTATTAGCACTTGTGTTAATGAAGGATTAACTTTATGTAATGACATAAAGCTTACGAACCAATTAAAGAAACAAAAGCTTTCTAAAAAACACCAATTAGGTGAATTTTGCGAACAATTTGCTTTTGATCTTGGAAAATCTCCAGATAAACAAAATAAAAAAGGAAAAATTTACCGGAATAAACCTTATAAGGATAAGTCACAAAATTCTTATAAGAAGAATAAAAAGAAAAGTCACTTTAATAAAAGTAGACCTAAAGAAAAACCTTTTGACCCTAAAGGGAAAAGAAAAGCCAAAAGACTCGATATTACGTGTCACAAATGTGGCAAAGCTGGTCACTATGCCAACCAATGTTGGACTAAGAAAGCTCTTAATGATATTGAAGATGAGCAATTATGCTCTCAATTAGAGAGTGTTACTTCTCAATTCTGATTCTGAAACCTATTCTTCTAATGAAGATATTGATATGATCTATGAATCATCTTCAGATTATTCTTCTGAATGTTCTGACAATAATGATTGTCAATGTAATCAGCTAGATTACTGGAAGTCTATTGTTGACATGAATGAGTTAAATGTTTTAACCGCTGAACAGGATGAAGCTATTAAAGCTATAGAATTAATTTTAGATGATAAATTGAAAACAAAAATGCTTGAAGTCTTAATCAAAGAAAGTTCTAAAAAAGAATCTCCTATTATTATTGAAGCACCTTACCAATTAAGTGATGTTTTATCTAGATTTCAACAATCTAATATCCGTGAAACTCCTGTTTCAGTTATGGATCTTAATAGAGAAATAAATCTCTTAAAATCTGAATAAAAATGATAACTATGCTTTATCTCAAAGGATCACTTTTCTGGAAACTAGTAACACTAAAGTTGAAGAAATATCTTCAACCCCTACTGATAATAAATTTCTTACTCTCCTTGATAGAGTAACTTCCCAAAAATGGTTTGTGAAAATTACTTTAGTCATTAATAGAGCCTTTATTTTGGAAAATGAAGTCGCTTTAATTGATAGTGGCGCTGACTTAAATTGTCTTCAAGAAGGAATTATTCCTACCAAATATTTTGATAAAACAACCCAGTCTATTACCCAAGCTGGAGGAGATAAATTAACAGTTAATTATAAACTGTCTAATGCTTATGTTTGTAACAAAGATATTTGTTTACCTACTCATTTTATTTTGGTTAAAAATTTAACCCATAGAGTTATACTAGGAACTCCCTTTTTACACAAAATTATGCCTTTGATCAATGTTGATCAAAAGGAAATTACCACCGTTATAAATAACAAAAGAATCACTTTTGAATTCATTACTGGCCCTCATACTAAGATGATTAATGAGGTCAAAGATACTATTTTAAAAAAGGAAAAACAATTATGTTTTCTTAAAGAAGAAATTAATTTATTAAATATTAATAAAGATAACATAAAATGCCAGATCAAATTAATTGATCAACAGTTTAAAGATGAAATTTGCAATGATTTACCCAATGTTTTTTGGGATAGAAAAAAACATGTTATTTCTTTACCTTATCTTGATGACTTTAATGAAAGTCAGATTCCCACTAAAGCCAGACCGACCCAGATGAATCATGAAATGTTGAACTTATGTAAAAAGGAGATTGATTCTCTTTTAGAAAAAAATTTGATTAGAAAATCCAAATCGCCTTGGAGCTGCACTGCTTTTTATGTTAATAATGCAGCAGAAAAGGAACGTGGCGTCCCTAGACTTGTTATCAATTACAATTCCCTTAATAAGGTGTTGAAATGGATTAGGTATCATACTCCTAATAAAAAGGATTTATTAGATATATTAAACAATGCTTTAATCTTTTCAAAATTTGATATGGAATATGGTTATTGGTAAATTCAGATTAATGAATCTGATAAATATAAAACGGCCTTTACTGTGCCTTTTGGTCATTATGAATGGGACGTTCTTCCTTTTGGGCTTAAAAATGCCCCTTCTGAATTCCAAAATATTATGAATGATATTTTTAATCCTTATACGGAATTCATAATTGTTTATATTGATGATGTTTTAGTTTTCTCTAAAACCATTGACCAACACATTAAACATTTAAAAATATTTAAAGGTTTAGTCAAACATAATGGTTTAGTAATATCTGCTCCGAAGATGAAACTTTTCCAAACAAAAGTTAGATTTTTAGGTCATGAAAGTGACCAAGGAACTATTGTTCCTATTCAAAGGAGTATTGGTTTTGCTTCTAAATTCCCCAATATAATTACTGATAAGAAACAATTACAGAGGTTTCTTGGTAGTCTTAATTATATTGCAGATTACTATGAGAATATTGCCAAAGATACTGCTATATTACATGCTAGGCTTAGAAAAAATCCGGGCCCTTGGACTAATAAACATTCTCAAGCAGTCCAAAGAATTAAAAATAAGATTAAATGTTCGCCTTGCTTATCTCTCGCGAACCCTAAGTATTTCAAAATAGTTGAAACTGATGCTTCTGACTTAGGTTGTGAAGGAATTCTTAAGCAAGTTATACCTGATACATCAAAAGAAGTTTTGGTTAGATTTACCTCTGGTAAATGGAATACTACCCAGTCTAAATATTCGACTATCAAGAAAGAAATGCTTTCTATCATAAAATGTGTTTCAAAATTTCAAGATGATTTACTTAATAAATTTTTTTATTACAAATTGATTGCAGCTCTGCTAAATCAATTATCGAAAAGGATGTTAAAAATCTTGTTGCAAAACAAATTTTTGCTAGCTGGCAATCTCAATTGTCTATGTTTGAATTTGATATTAAACATATTAAAGGTGAAAACAATTCACTTGTTGATTATCTTACTCGTGAATTTTTACAGGGGAAAATGACTCCGTCTAGGGGTGGAAGAGGTCGCGGTTATGGCTGGGGCCTTGGAAGAGGGAGTAACAATATGTTACCCCAAAGTGAAACAAACATTCCTCTAATAGGGGATTGGACTATAGTCTACAAAGGTAGAAACATGCAGCAATTGCCTGCACCATCCTCAAAAAAGGAAGATATGCCTTCCTCTTCATCCTAAAAAAAGAGTATATCTTATAAAGAAATTGGGGTCAATGACCCACCTCAAGAGCAAGTAACTAATTTCTTTGAAAATCCAGTTACAGAAAAAATCATGTATATTGATGATGAAGATATAAAAATGAATCCAAATGATGGATATTCTATCAAAACAAGATACCTTGAATCAAGAGGTTATCCAAGTCTTCATGGCAAATCAAGACCACATTTAGAAATATTGTTGTCAGTTACCGAATCGGTAACCTTTATTCATCATTATCAAAATAACAATCCAGAAAGTTTTATAAACTTTAGCAAGTGTCATATTAATAAAATATTGTCACCAAGAAAATGGGGCCTCAATCCTAATGGAGAAAAAGCCATTAGAATTTCTGAAGGTAAATATATTTACTTCAATTACTGGGACTATGTCCAGGCTTTCACACAAGCATTTTATTACCAGAACCCCAAAAACAAACATTCTTGGTTCTTCTCAGTTAATCCTGAAGTGATTAATAGACCTATACCAAATTGGTTTTATGATTGGTGGACAAAATTTGGCCCATCTTTGGAGATATTACCCAAAGAGTTACTGGATTTATATAATCCTTGGTGTGACAATAGTCCATTAATATTAAACATTTTATCTGCAAAATTAATAACAGGACAATGTCCATTCTTATTCTTTACCAAGTTTCAGATACCTTGGATATGGAGATGGACTATAACCATATCTCAAGATAATTTTAATATACCTATTTTAGAAAGAAATTTCTTCTACAAATGGTGGACTAAGATGAGTACCGAGGACATCGAGAATAAAATTGTCCTAATTCAAGCAGCCATCACTGAGGATAAGAATAACAATGTTAAAGAGAAAAGTTCCCAACAAATGTCTATGGGACACTTGAAGAACTTCTTCCAAAGAAAATATCCTAATGAGTTAGAAGAAGAAATTATGGTCAGAACTTTAGACCATATGAAAACTCAATTCTTCCACAACTTCCCAACAAAAGCATCAAAAGATGATTCATCTATGAAGACCAGCTCGTCTATGGGATCAATTGATTCCAATAACTTTGACTGTCTTGCAGGAGAATCCCAAGATGACCCCACTGCAGAAGATTTCTGGGATGTTATGATTCAATCTATGTCTCAGAAAGTAAAAGACAAGGCCAAGGCCTAATAATTCTACTCAAGATAATTGTGTCAGCATCAAGGACAACAATTAGGCATAAGATAAGGAATCTTATCTGGTCGGCCACTATGAGGCCCAGTTAGGCACTAATGTTTGCCATTATTATAGTCTTTTGTTTGTTTGTGAATTATTGATGTGTTGATGGGGCCCAAAGAGCACCCGACAATAATAATACATCTTTTGTTTTGTTAACCTGTAACTTGTTGTTATAGGAACCCTTTACCGGCTTAAATAGTAAGCCTTGTTTCCCTATATAAGGGGATTTTCAGTTTCTTTGTAAGCACGCAACTTTATATAAAGCTTTTATATATGCTCTGCCTTCTCTCTACCATCTCTCTCTAAATTACTTACAATAACGATCCTGAATATACATACTGGTATATATATATATATATATATATATATATATATATATATATATATATATATATATATATATATATATATATATATATATATAGCTTTATTATTGTCATTACATATCATATTGCTATTGTTTATGTTTATACTTTTATTCTTTGTCCACTTGGACCTTTCTTTTTCTTTTCTAAGACATTAATAAAGGCTAAACCATTAAAAGACTTAATGTTCCCATTGGACTATTGGTTACTATCCTTGCTTGGATGATGAATTTATGGACTTAGAATTAGGTTCTCGATCCTATGTTTTGGAATTGTGGCTTGAGACCTTGGAATTCATATGGAACTTTGACCATGAGTTGACTTTTGGAAGACTTAGCTCTGTTACTTCATGTTTGGCTTTGGCTTAAGTTCTTCTTTATCTGATGCTTGATTATTTCTCTGCTTATTTGGTTGCTTGTTGCTTAATCCAAAGGATGGGAGTATTGACTTGTGTTAAAGATTGATCATGGTTAGATCTTTCCTTCCTTAGCTTTTACTTTGTGCTTTAGGATAATCACTTCATCTCTCCCCCCTTCTTAAATTTTCAAAATCTTCTCCCTTTTTCAAAACCTTATTGTTTTCAAACTTGAGCCACTTTCTTAATAAACCTTGACTTTGTCAAGTGATTTTCAAACTCTTTTTCTTGAATAAATGCTAATCAATCTTAATCATATCAATACCATTTTCATATGACATAAAAGATACACAACTCATTCAAACCATTTTGTGTCTTTTGTGCACTTTTCCTTTTAAATTTTTTCTTAAGGTTTAAACATGAGTTATTTTCATAGTTGAGATGTAATTCTCATATCTCCATAGTGATGTTTAATGTTGATTATTTTCCACTTGAGAGAGCTAGTAGCATACTTGTTGATTTCAATCCAAGTTGCAGCCCTTCTCGATAGTGATGCAAAGGTCCATTTTCATACACTTGTGGACGACTAGTTGAGTTTTCTCCTTAAAATGACAACTTGTCTTGCCATTTAAAATTAATCAAAACAATCTCTTTTTGTTATTTTTACCATGAACTACTAGGTTTTGATCCCCCATTGCACTTAGTGGGTACGTAGGCACGAGGTTCAGGAAGTCTTGTCAAACACAAAAACCCTAAAAAATATTTCTCTTCTCATCTCTCCAATCTTTTGCAAACAACACCTTTTTAAGCCAAACATAGATTTTCAAGAGGTTACTATAGAAGTATATAGATGTTTTGGGTGCTAACACCTTCTCATTGCATATCCAACCCCTTACCCTTGTCTCTATTTTTGTTTGTTTTGTTCTAAAACTTCTGTGGGTTTTGTTCGTTCTTTTCCCTATTCATTTGGAAAAATAAAAGTGCGGTGGCGACTCATGTTTTATGAGTTAAGTTAATCAATAGCTTAATCTCAAATTTTCCCTCTATAGAAAAGTGGCGACTCTGCTAGGGATTAGTCCCTAGTAGGTTTAGTCTAACTTGTTTATTTGTGTTTGTATTATATCTATTATTTGCTGTTTTGTTTTTCTGGTGCTTGGTAATCTCTGAGTGGTGAGATAAGTCCTTACCCGGACTTGAGTACACTTGAGATAAGATGGGATATAGTCATGTTTGGCTTACGTGGAGTTAATCCTTAATAAGCTGACTTGAGATTCCCGACTCAGTGGAGGCTTCCTTGAGGGTAAATATGCTGAACAAGTAGCTGTGAAGGCATTTTACTTTTGACCCGAGAGCCCGAGAAGCTGAAGACCTTAGAATCCTTTAACCCATCTTGTCCTTATTAGGACGTAGTGCGGTGACTATTCAGGTGTAAACTTAAATTATTTGTTATGCAATACTGCACTCAGACGAGTTTCTCTTGAGAATATTTTGGCTGACGAGTAGTCGTTTAAGCCGGTAATATCTAAAAGATGGAACCTCGACTCTGGGAACCTTTGTAGAACTTTATTTTATAGGTGATTTTAACCCTTAGTACATACCTTGTGGGTGGTTCTTACCCTTGGCTCCATGCTCGTGACTTCAAACCCTTTAGCCTCGTTTGTGATCTTGTTTGTGGTTGTTGCATAATCATGCACTTATGCATTCATGAACATTTTATTTCACTCAATTTTCAAGGAACTTGGAGATTCTCTTTGCAAACATCGCAGATATTGAGATTATGGATATTGGAAGGAGGAACACTCAGAAGTATAGTTTCAGAGCTCTTGATCTCAAAGATTTGAGAAAGCTAGCATCCTTTGTGACTGACCCTGTGGATTTCAAATCTCGTCATGAAAGACTTTTGTCTATTCTCCCTACCAATGTTGAAGACGGAATTCTTAATACTCTTGTGCAGTTTTATGATCCTATATACCGGTGCTTTACCTTTCCAGACTATCAGCTTTTGCCTACCCTAGAGGAGTATGCTTACCTTGTGGGTGTGCCAGTTTCTGACAGAGTTCGTTTTACTGGTTTGGAGGAGGTTCCCAAGTCACAAGTTATTGCTGCAACCATTCATTTGAGGAAATTTGATATAGACGCCAATCTTACTATTAAGGGGGGAATTTAGGGGTTGACTTCTAAGTTCTGTATTGAGAGAGCTTCTACTTTTGCTAGTACTGGTAGTATGATGGCTTTTGAGGCTATTTTGGTTTTACTCATCTACGGACTAGTCTTGTTCCCTAACATTGATAATTTTGTTGGTGTTAATGCTATTAAGATCTTCTTGATTGGGAATCATGTTCCGACTTTGATTGGCGATACCTATTTCTCTATCCACCGTAGGACTTCTAAGAGGAATGATACTATTGTTTGTTGTGCACCTTTGTTGTACAAGTGGTTTATTTTGCACTTGCTACAATCATCTACTTTCAAGGAGAACAAGGGCAGTTTAAGGTGGTCTCAGAGCATCATGTCCCTTACCAATGCTGACATCACTTGGTATTCTTCTGTGTATGATAATGTCAAGATCATTGATAGTTGTGGCGAATTCTCCAATGTGCCTCTTCTTGGTACACAAGGTGGAATTAACTACAATCCTAGTTTAGCAAGGCGTCGACTTGGATATACTATGAAGGATAAACCTAATAACATTCTGTTAGAGGTTTGTTTTCCAAGAAGGGAAAGACACTCAAGGTTTAAAAGAGGGGATGGCTTATGATTGGCATAATAATCATAGGAAAGGAAAGGGAGAGCTTGAAAAACCAAATTGCATAGCTTTGGAACCTTATACTCTTTGGGTGAAGGAGAGAGCAAGGGAGCTTAAAATGCCTTATGCTTTTGAGAAACCCATGTATATAGTGGTTGCCACACTACTCAGCATTCCTATTGATGATGTGAAGGAACTTCAAGAAGCTTTAGCCAAGATGAAGCAAGAGAAGGATATGTAGGAAGCCAGATTTCATGCTTCAAACCTTGAGAAGATAGAGTTGCAGAAGCGGATGAAAGAGAAAGATGAATTGATAGAGTTGCTTGAGTAACATGCTGTGAAGAGACATAGAGAGGATTTATTTTCCTCTGATACTTCATCATCTCATCCTCCTACCTCAGGCGCTTGGAAGGGTATTGTGGATCAGCTTGTGTTGGAGAAAGCCACCGTGAAGGATACTTATGAGAGGGAGATGAAGAGACTTGGAAGGAAGTATCAGCTTGGAATTGGATCATCATCAGATGTTATTCCTAGGATATATCTTTTTCCTATTGTATTTTGATCCTTTGTAACTTGTACTTCCAAATGTAACTCTTTCCAATTATCAATAAAATGAGATTTTTAGTATTTCAAGTGTTATTTCTTTATGATGTTTGTAATTGCTTAATATCTTAAAGTTCCTTGAATACTGAATGAAAACACTTGCATTGCATATCATGCATTATTCTGCATCTGGTCTTGCTTTTGAGAGTTTTTACAGATGTCTTATTGTTTTTCTCTTGGTATTCTCAGAAGTCAAGTTGTCTCACTCGTACCACACTCGGGCTAACTCTTAAAGGAATATAGATCACTTAGAGCAAGAAAATGTGAACTCCGCGAAGAGGTGACAACCCTCATGGTTGGGATGGAGAAGCTCAATGCTTTGGTAGAATCTCTGGTTGCTCTGCAGAATCAGTCTCCTCGTCCTCTACCTACTCCTCTATCAACTCAGCCTCACACCACTGTGATTTCTGAAGTAGTGTCTGTGCCCGTTACCATGTCCCTGATTAGTGCTCTGTCACACCAAATGCCCGCTGGATTTCCATGGGACATGCCTTTGAACTTTATTCCTGGAGGTTATAAACCTACTGTTGAAGTTTCCACTGTTCAACCTGTCATGACAATTCCTCCACCTGTGGTGTATGTGGTCCCATAGACTGATAAACCTATTTTTCATGCTGAGCCAAGTGAAAGCTTGAGCATTTATGAAAGAATGGACGAATTTCAAGAACAGTTTCAAGAGATGCAAAAGGAAATCAAAGCTTTAAGGGCGAAAGAATTGTTTGGAAAGAATGCTCATGAGTTATGTCTTGTTCCAAATGTGAAGATTCCTGCCAAATTCAAAGTTCCTGATTTCCAGAAGTATAAGGGAAACACCTATCCACAAGGTCACCTTGTCATGTATGGGAGGAAAATGTCCACTCACACTGACAACCATCAGCTGTTAATCCATTATTTTCAAGATAGTCTCACTGGCGCTACTCTGAAATGGTATATGGGATTAGAAAGTACTCAGATCTACATTTTTATTGATTTAGGAGATGCATTTATTTGCCAATATAAGTACAATTTGGATATGGCGCCGGACCGGGATCAACTTCGCGCTATGTCGCAGAAAGAGAAAAAAGATTTTAAGGAATATGCCCAAAGGTGGCGTGACATTGTTGCACAGATTAGTAGATGAATAAGATTTTTTGAAGACTTTGAGTTCATTTTACTATGAAATAATGATTTCCAATGCGCCCAGTGACTTTACTGAAATGGTAAACATGGGTATGCGCTTGGAAGAAGGGTTCCGTGAAGGATGATTGACCAAGGAAAGTAATTTTACTGGAAGTACTAAAAAGTATGTGTTCTGGACCGGGCAGGGCCCAATCCATTATAGTTGGCGAACAGGCCCAATAGGCACAATATAGCCGTGGGGCAGAATATAGCCGTTGGGCAGAATATAGCCGTTGGACGTGTCCCCGTCACGCGCAGAAGTAGTTCATTCGACCAACTGCCTCCCCGGATATCACGGAAACAGTTAGTCCAAGTCAAAAGGCCACGCGCCTTGCCCTCCATCTGGCAATCCCTCATTGGTAGATCAGGCGCTTTGCTCTCCAGAAATCCACCTATAAATACCCCCTCGCTTGAGAGGAGTAGGTATCAAATATCATACTTGACATCTCTTACTTGCTTTCCCCCTTTTTTGACCAAACACTTACTTTGGCATCGGAGTACCTTGCAGGTACCTCCACCCCTTTTTCCTCTCCTACGAGCATCAACTCTTGCCCTACACGAAGGCCGCGACGATCTCCTTCTGGTCCTCTCCGATCAGTGGCGCCGTCTGTGGGAAACAGTTTCCCCGTCTTTAACCAAGATTCTCCCTTGCTCAACAAAGACCAAAGCTTCATCTTTTCAAATCTCAGATCGACATGGCTTTCATCAAGAACGATGTTCACCAAGACTCTGCGGCCCCTGCGGCCAACATCAACAACGACCACGCTTTCGTCGGGCATATCCCGCAGGAAAGTGACCGAAGAGACGGAAGGCATGCTTCCCCGAAACCCGACGAACCAAAGCCACGGGCACCAGCCGCGAAGCTCACCTTCGAGCCCATCCCGGTTCCTCAGGATGCTGATCCGAGCACCGCAGCACTCATCGCATCTCTTAACAACTCAAATCTCCTAATCCTCCAGCAGGGGGAGAAGCTCAATGCTCTCGAGCATATCCTTCAGGAACGCCTTGCTTCAGAAAAACTGACGAGTCTTTCCCCGCGTCCACGGACTCCCTCGAAACGAAGACATGACAGTGTCTCCCCGGAGAGGAAACGTTCAAGATCGAGGAACCCTACACCCGATCTAGCACGACGACGCCATTAGTCTCCCCCGCGAAGATCCAGGCACTCCCCGGTATCCAAGAGGTCTTGACACACGGATAAGTATGATCACCGACATGCCCGCAGACGTTCTCCTCGCCGAAGTCGAAGCCGCGGTCACAGCCGTTCCCGTTCGTTCTCTCCTAGTTCCAGCAGTGACGATGATGTCCACGGCCCATTCACAAGAGACATCCTGGACACTCGAATCCCCCGCGGATTGGAGAAACCACCCGCGTTGACAACCTACGACGGGACGTCTGATCCCCGCGAGCATATAGAAAATATATAAGCTATGCTCCAATATCACGGTGTCTTCTGGGCTATCAGATGCAAAATGTTCCCCATCACCTTGAGAAAGGGAGCGATGACATGGTTCAAACGACTTCCTCGCGGATCAATCTCTTCGTGGAAGGAGTTAAAGAGCCAGTTTGCCCGCAATTTCACAGCTTCCCAACAACATCCTAAGTCGGAGGCTACACTGGAGGCCATTATCCAAGGCAGGGATGAATCCCTGCGGGCATACATTGAAAGATTCAACAAAGAAGCGGTGGAAGTCCAAACAACGGATCACATGAAAAAGTACCTCCTCGAAAAGGGACTCCGGCCCAAAAGCGACTTCCGTAAGGCTGTAGGGATCGAAGCTCCCCGGACACTAACATAACTCATTCGCAAAGCTGAGGACTACATCCGTTACGAGGAGAAAGAAGCTGTATTCCATGCCCGGGACTTAAGAGACCGCGAAGCACCCCGGGCATCAAAAAAAGACGAGCCGGAATCATCCCAGCAAGGGAAAGAGAAAAGGCGCGATGAGCATCCTCGCGAAAGCAAAGGGCCAGCTGGCCAGTTTACGGAGTACACCGTGCTCACGACCTCGCGAGAGCGCATTCTCTCCGACTGCATCAACACAGAGTTTAGACAAGGGGGTGTCAGGTTCCCCAAACCGACCACATCCAAAGGGAACGCCGACAAAAGTAAATACTGTCGTTTCCATCGTAGTCACGGTCACGTGACAGAAGATTACGCAATAGAGATCCTCATCAAAGAGGGTCACCTAAAGCAATACGTGAAGAAGTGAGAGTCCTCCCGACGAGACACATCCGATACGAAGAAAGAGGCAGAGTCAACCCAATCCAGTCCTCCTCCGCAGGTCGCAATGGCCATCAGCCGACCAGAGGACTTCTTCGTTCCTGGTCACCTCGACCCGACTTCCCAGGCATTCATACATAGCACCCAGGAAGCCTTTCCTGCGGACATGGTCATCTCATGTGGGGGGTACCACGAGCTTACAATAGGGTCCATCAAACGAAAGTTTGAACAGCTGATAGACAGTAGCCCCGAGCAGTTGTACACGATCGGCAAGGGTAAAGGGCGTTCGCAGCCAATCACGTTTTACCGAGAAGAACTGCCCGGAGGATCACCAAATTCCCATATACCTCTGCTGATCAGGGCCAAATTATCCTCTACCAATGTTCGGAGAATCCTGGTCGACCAGGGAAGTTCCGTGGACATCATGTATTCCAACCTGTTCCACGCATTGAACCTGAATTAGTCCAACCTCTCACCCTACGTGGGATCGGATCTCCAAGGATTCAACGGGCCAACAGCCCGACCTTGGGGTTACGTGGAGATACCAGTCACTTTTGGCGAGGAAGAGGCATCTCGGACAATCAAAACGCAATTCTTAGTCATTGATTGGCCGTCGCTTTATTAGTGCATCCTCGGCAGGCCAACTCTTGCAGAACTCATCGCTGTTCCCTCTACGGTCCACCTCAAACTCAAGTACTACACGGAGAAAGGGCACGTCGCAACTCTGCATGGCGACATCGAGGCTGCTCGCTGATGCTTTGAGGCCGTAACAAAAGGGCAGAACCAGATCGCGACGACGGCAAAGTCGGCGAAGCGCACAAGAGAGGACGAGGTTCCAGCTGAAGGTGACCAGCCAGAGAAAAAGCCCACGCTTCCCGTGCATATCATCGACCTCGACAGCAGGCTTCCTGAAGAGGGTAAAAAAGATCGCGACGAGGACAAACTGTCAGGAGTAACAAGCCCACCATCCTCTGCACTTCTGCGACCAGTCCTAGATGGGGAATTCGAGATCATCACCTTCAGCAATAATCCCAACAGGGGAGTGAAGATAGGCGCTGGTCTCCCCGAAGAGATAAAGAAGGAATTGAAGAAATGCCTTGACGACAACGTCGACCTGTTCGCCTGAAGTGCGGCGGATATGCCCGGCCTTGATCCAGAAACTGCGTGTCACCACTTGACAATCAATCCAGCTGCTCGCGCCATTGCCCAACGAAGAAGAAAGCAATCCGAGGAAAAGGCACAAGCTGCCGAAAAACTAGTACAGGACCTCTTAGAGGCAAAATTTATTTCCGAGGCCAGGTATACGACCTGGCTCTCAAACATTGTACTTGTAAAGAAAAGTAATGGAAAATGGCGCATGTGCATTGATTACACTGATCTCAATCGGGCTTGCCCGAAAGACACTTATCCGCTCCCGAGCATAGATAAAATCGTAGATAATTCCGCAGGTTTCAAGCTCTTGTCCTTCATGGACGCTTATTCGGGATACAACTAAATCCCAATGGCAGACGAGGACAAGAGGTACACGGCGTTCATGACCTCCTCGGGGAACTATTACTATAACGTAATGTCCTTTGGACTAAAGAATGTCGGGGCCACATACCAGCGCATAATGAATAAAGTCTTCCGATCAGAAATCGGGGACATGCTCGAAGTATATATGGATGATATGATCGTAAAATCCCAAGAGGAATCCGACCATACCACCCACTTACGAAAGGTGTTCGACCAAGCTTGAAAATGTAAAATGCGTTTTAATCCAGAAAAATGCACCTTCGGCGTACGAGCAGGAAAATTCCTCGGGTTTTACCTCACTGAAAGAGGAATAGAATCAAACCCAGATAAATGCCGAGCACTCGTGGAGTTCCCCACTCCGCGGTCGAAGAAGGCGATACAGACCCTCAACAGGATGCTCGCGTCCCTTGCCCGCTTCGTGAGCAAATCCGCCCAGCACGCCCTGCCCTTCTTCAAATTACTCCGGAAGGAAGCAAATTTCGAGTGGACGGACGAATGCGAGCAGGCCCTTGCCCATTTCAAACAAGCTTTGTCCGAGCCTCCAGTATTGTCCCGACCAGACCGGGGGGAAACCATATACCTGTACCTCTCTGTGGCCAACAAAGCAGTAAGCGCATCACTTATTCGAGAAACGAACGACGGGCAGAAACCTATCTATTTCACCAGCAAAGCCCTGCAGGGACCCGAAGTCAGGTACACGCAAATAGAATGAGTGGCCCTTGCTCTCATAGTCGCGAGGAGACTCAGATATTACTTCCTGGCGCACACCATCATCGTCAGAACCGATCAGCCTATTAGGCAGCTGTTAAGCCGACCAGATATGGCGGGCAGGATGCTAAAATGGTCCCTTGAATTGGCCGAGTTCTACATTCACTACGAGGGGAGGAAAGCCCTCAAGGCACATGTCCTGGCCGACTTCGTGGCAGAAATGACTCCGGAACTATCCCCTCCAGGAGGGACACAGAGGTGGATCGTTTACGTGGATGACGCATCGAGCCCCTTGGGCAGCGGAGTAGGAATTATCCTCGAGAACGAGGAATAGACCCTGATTGAAGTATCCCTGGTCCTCTCCTTCAAAACATCCAACAATCAAGTCGAGTATGAAGCCTTCCTCGCAGGATTACGACTGGCCAAAGACGTCGGCGTGAAAGAAATAAAAATTTGCACTGATTCCCAACTCGTAGCGGCCCAAGTACGGGGAGAGTTCCAAGCAAAGAACGACCAACTACCCGAATATTTGGCAATGGTAAAAGAAAAAATAGCGGAGTTTAAAGCATGGGAAGTTCAGCACGTCCCGCGCGAGCAAAACACCCGAGCAGACATCCTCTCTAAACTAGCCAGCACTAGAAAAAAAGGTGGGAACAAATCCATCATACAAGAAATGTTGGCCTGCCCGAGCATTGTAAAACCCGACCTGCTAGATGTTAACGTCATCGGAGATCCCCTTTGCTGGATGACCCCTGTGTACAATTATCTCACCAAGGGGGAACTCCCCGAGGACACCAAGGAGGCCAGCGTGACTAAACGACGAGCCTGTTTGTACGTACTGGTCGAGGATAAATTATATCGACGAGGATTTTCCATTCCCCTGTTGAAATGTGTCGACGAGGCCTAGGTCCCCGAAATCCTACAAGAGATTCACGAGGGTATCAACGCACAACACTTAGGGGGAAGATCCCTGGCTCAGAAAACAGCGAGCAGGATATTACTGGCCTACTATACAACACGACGCCAAAGAACACGTGCGGAAGCGCGACCGCTGCCAACGCCACGGGGACATGCACTTAGCACCCCCCAACGAGTTGAAGACTCTCTCCTCGCCGTGGCCCTTCGCCTGGTGGGGGATGGACATTCTAGGCCCCTTCACAATGGGATCTTATCAAAACAAGTTCCTAATCGTGGCCGTCGATTATTTTACGAAATGGATTAAAGCCGAAGCGCTCGCCAAGATCACAGCCTTCAACATATTGCGTTTCTACAAACGGAACATCCTCGCAAGATTTGGGGTACCTCAGGCCCTTGTGACCGACAACGGAACCCAATTCACGGACAAAAACTTCCAAGATTTCGTCGCCAAACTAGGGACAAAACAACATTTCACCTCCATCGAGCACCCCCAGACTAACGGGCAAGCGGAGGCCGCGAACAGAGTGATACTCCGCGGGCTAAAACGAAGGCTGGGCGAGGCCAAGAAAAGATGGGTCGAGGAGCTCCACAGTGTCCTTTGGGCATATAGGACAACACCACACTCCACCACCGGGGAAACTCCCTTCCGACTAGCGTATGGAACAGAGGCGGTAATACCGGTGGAGATTAGGGAACCCTCCAGAAGGACAGATGCTCCCCTCGACGAAGAATTGAACGACGAGGCTCTACGCGAGGAGCTCGACCTGGTCGAAGAAATAAGATCAGGAGCTGCACTCCGCGAGACCACACTAAAACAACAGATAACGTTGCGACATGACGCCAGGGTCATAAAACGTGACTTCCCCGTGGGCAGTCTGGTCCTCTGTAGAAACCAGAAGGATTCGCGCGAAGGGAAACTGGCAGCGAACTGGGAAGGACCGTATAGGGTCAAGTCCAAAACGGGCACAGGAGCATATTACTTGGAAATACTGGACGAAAAACAACTTGCTCGACCGTGGAATGCTGAAAAACTCAAGCAGTACTACAACTAATTCCTTCACCACAAGGATAGACAAATTTTCGACGTAATCGCCTAAAATGGGGAGAGTTGCGCGACCATCGTATCATGCCCTGGTGAAGCATGACACGCATTACAACGCCGGCCAGCTTCTGCTCGTTGTACGAGCAGATCCTGTGCACAACGGGGATACCTCAACCGAGCTCCGCCGTTGCCGCACCATTCAGGCAGGACACCCAGCTCGCGATGGGAATAGTCCAAGCCTATGAGATTAGTACCTCAAATGAAGTCCTAGCCTCATCATGGGCAAAACCACTTCGCCCTCCTCGGCAGGTTTCACAACTCGCCGAACACACACATATAAACAAATAGAGCAAACGTCCAAGATGAAACATTTTCAGAAATTCCAAGTATATTAAAACACCGGTCATGACCGGGTAATGTTATAAATACAAAAAAGGGCAGCGCCCATACAAAATGATAAGGGCACACAGGCCCACAAAACATGCTAAAAACAAAGTCCTAAACTTCGCTTCCATCCTCGGGGGGAACAACCTGACCATCAACAACCCTGTTGAACAGATCCATCCCGTCGGTCAGCAGCTGCACGTCCGAATTAAGGGCCTTCATCTGCTCTGTAGCAGCATTAAAACCAAACTCAGCCGCCTTCAAGTTGTCCTCGCCAAGGATTCGAATCCTTCCGATCAGCTCAGCTCTAGTCTGCAGGGATTTATCATCATCATTCTCATCCTCGACGGCCGCTGACAAACCCTCCAGTTCAGCTATCCTGGCCTGCAAGCGCGCCTTCTCCTCGTCAGCCGCGGTCATCTGTAGCTTCAACTGGGTAACTTCCTGCTGAAGCAATACCTTGGCCTCCTCGTGTCCTTCGAATTGCTTCAGATCATTGTACAACTTATTATTATCAACCTCCAGCTCGGCATTTCTTGCCTTGGTCATGCGAAGGTTGACACGGGAAGCCGCTTCATCGTCCCCGAGGGCAAAAGCCGCTTCGAGCACCCTGAACATCCCCGCAGCGTCCTGGCAGAGTTGTTTCCTCCTCGCCTGAGGATTGGCGCCCACAATGGCCTCGACTTCAGAATCCTGGACGGCAATTGAGTTCCCCTCATTAAACATACTTCCACGCGAATAACACGGGGGCAAAACATACGGGTCAGCACCAGAACCTCCCGGACCAGCGGCTACAGAAGTCCCCGCGGCATCTTTCTTCCTTTTATGGGAGGTTTCTGGGGTCAGCGGCGTTGAGGCTCTCTCCGGGACAGGAGTAGGACCAGCGGCAAAATTCTCCAGAACAGTCTGCTTAGGCACCCCGACCTTGGTACCTGCGGTCGACTTCTTGTGAACTTTCGCCGCTTGAGATCTCATCAGGCGTTCCCTCATGTCGGCCATCATACCTGCGAACACACAAAACGAGTCAGAATTCAGAAATTCAAACAGATAAAAAACAAACAGCAGACCATACCAAGTAATTGGACCGCATCGTCATCATTATCGCATTCGAGGAGAGCTTTGATGTTAATATATCTAGCTGCTTGGACGGGCTCCCCATCATCCCGACCAGCTCTTTCCCGTCCCGATCAACAACAAAGGCCGGGGAAAAACTCTCCACATAAGCATGGAGGATCCTGTACGACTCCTTGTCGGCCTCGCAGAGTTGTTCGTGCTTCACCAAAAAATGGTCGGTCCTACGCTTAAAATGGGAGTAGACCCATTCCAGAGGAAACACGGACACAACTCCATCCACCTCCCGACCATCAACCATCACCTTCTCGATGGTCGAGATAGATCTTTTCACCTCCTCGGAAAGAGGCTTCACGATCAGAAACCTATCTTTGAAGTTGCGAATCGAGTCAGAGTACGGCCAGAATAGCCTGCTCTACTATTTAAACGAAACCCAACTTTGTTTTGTCCCCGTGGTACTCCTTTGAAGTTGAAAGAGACAAAAGAAGAGATACACGGTCGTCCTGACATTAAGATAACGACAGACTAATTCAAATGCCCGGATGAAGGCCAGAGCATTAGGGTGAAGCTGCGACGGGCACAGGGCCAAATGAGTGAAGAGGGCCACTTGAAAATCAGTGAACGGGAGACGCATCTTGGCCTCCGTAAAAACAAACTCGTACATTGGGAAACGTAATCCCGGATACCCAGAGTAAATTCTATCATTCTCCCCGGGACGAAATGCTTTCCATTGTCGAGGAGCCTCCCCTACTCGGTCCTCCAGCAGAGAAAACTCTCGAATCTCCTTTTTGGTGAAGGTCGATCGGAACGATAGAGGTTCATGCGCTATCCAGTCCAGGTCCCCCTCAGCGACCTTAATATTGGAATAATCGGCGGGCGTATCCGGCTCCCCGTGTGCCTCGTGAAGGTCGGGCACAACTTCATCCCGAGGATCAGCCATTTTTCACCTGAAAAGCAAAGGAAGACAAGTGAATTCGACATCCAAGATTAAATCCACCCTTCCACCACTAATCAAGTGAAAGGGCGAGGATGAAGCTGAGGACAACCTCGAGCCCGTTCTAACTCACCCGTCTAACGACCAGCAGGGCAAGCCCCCGCGACCTAATACGGCAAAACGAGGACATGGGCTCGTCGCGCCCCAAAATCACGACAAGGAACCGAACAGGCCTAGTTCCTGACTATAAACCTAAACTATACGCCTAACCAGAATCTACAAAGATCTACATAAAAACTCTCTACAATTATCCTAGAAATCATCATGTTCTACATGGATTTTCCAGAAACTCATGTGTTCATCAGAGAACACACGAAGTTCAACCGGAAAATTCATGAACTCACCGGAGAATCCATGAACAACACCCAAAAAACTGAAGGAAATACAGAAAAGGAAGAACAAACTTACAGGAAGAAGAAGAGGTTGACGGAGAAGAGGAGGATCGACGGTGGCGAAGAGGAACTCCGACGAAGGACTAGTTGCAGAGCAAATAAGAGCAAAGAGTGAGAACTTGTGAGAATTGTGAAAATAAAACCTTCCTCCACCCTTTTATAACCATTTGATCGTGGGGAATCGTGAAGGTCATCATGGCTTATGCGGCCCTAGGACTGACAAAAGCCTTAAATGCTCACCACGTGTCACAAAAACTCTTCGCCTGGCTTATTGCAGAAAATACACCCAAGTCCTTGGCTCCCACGAGCAAGTCTCCTCATCAAAACAAATGCATCCGTGCAGGGCTGCTCGACGAAAAACACCAATCTCTGCGAGCACACAACAAGCCTTGGTCGGCATTCAGCGTAATCATCCAACGACCACATCTGGTCGGGGCACGAATTAGACACTCCACGCGAGCAACCATGTCCCCGACAGTAAGGTCGTCGTCACAACTATCTGAAGTCATTACTCTCCAGCAGAGCAACGACTTGGGGGCTCCTGTTCTGGACCGGGCAGGGCTTCCTGCCCTTAAGGACCAGGCCCAATCCATTATAGTTGGCGAACAGGCCCAATAGGCACAATATAGCTGTGGGGCACAATATAGCCGTTGGGTAGAATATAGCCGTTGGGCGTGTCCCCGTCACACGCAGAAGTAGTTCATGCGACCAACTGCCTCCCCGGGTATCACGGAAACAGTTAGTCCAAGTCAAAAGGCCACGCGCCTTGCCCTCCATCTGGCAATCCCTCATTGGTAGATCAGACGCTTTGCTCGCCAGAAATCCACCTATAAATACCCCCTCGCTTGAGAGGGGCAGGTATCAAATATCATACTTGACATCTCTTACTTGCTTTCCCCCTTTTTTGACCAAACACTTACTTTGGCATCGGAGTACCTTGCAGGTACCTCCACCCCTTTTTCCTCTCCTACGAGCATCAACTCTTACCCTACACGAAGGTCGCGACGATCTCCTTCTGATCCTCTCCGATCAGTATAGGATTGGGGTTTCTAAAAAGAAGGATGGAGAAGCCAATGCCATTTCCCAAGAGAGGCCTAGAAGACACAGTGGAAGAAACAATCATCATCAACAAGTAGCTTCAGTTACACCTGTCATCAATGCTGCTCCAACTGCTCAAGCTACTTATCAACCATAATTTCAAGAAAGAACATATCAACAAAATCAATAAAACCGCATTCAAAAGAAAGCTCAGTTCAATCCTATTATGATGCCTTACACTGAACTGTACCCTACCTTGGTACAAAAGAACCTTATACAGACTAGAGACCCATCGGCTGTTCCAAAAGAACTCCCATGGTGGTATAAATCTGATTATTCCTGTGCCTATCATCAAGGGGTACCCAACCATGACGTTGAGAACTATTTTCCTTTGAAAGCTGAGGTTCAGAGACTAATCTGAAGTGGAATTATGTCATTGAAAGATCTTGGGCCTAATGTTCAAGCCAATCCTTTACCTAAACATGGAGGCGCCAATGTAAATATGGTAGAAGGATGCCCCGGTACTTATCATATTTTTTATGTGAATTTGATCAGAGGTTCTCTAGTGGATATGCATGTCAGTCTATGTAGATTGAGCTATTACGAGCATGATCATACTGCGAGTCGTATTTTTTTAAGAAGCCCTAGAGGATTCTCTGTGGTGAAAAGAGACCTTCAGGAAATGCCAGATCAAATGCTTATTCAGATTACTCGTTTGAGGAATGATGCTGATCACGAAGTGAATGTTATAGTGCCTTACTTCAATATACTTGAGCCACTTGAGATTAATTATAACAGCCGAAAGTCTTTTGTTACTCCATTGGATATTTGTTTACCTGGTCCTAGTTCTTATGAATCCGACAAGGCTGTTCCATACAGATATAATTCCACAATGATTGAAGATGGCAAAGAGGTGCCCATTCTCTCTCTTTCTTCTGTTGACAATATTACTGACGTTAGCAGGGTGACCTGGAGTGGTCGTGTATTTGCTGCTGCACCTCCTAAGAAGGATGATGATATCCATGTTAACAAGCCAATTGTGTTTGAGACGCCTGTGGTACAATCTGAATCTGGATTGGTAATTGGGAAATCTAGTGGTTCAATCCAGGATGCTGATGATGAGTTGTTAAAATTAATTAAGAAAAGTGAATACAAAATTATTGATCAATTGCTGCAAACTCCCTCCAAGATTTCTGTATTATCCTTGTTGATGAACTCTGAGGTTCATAGGGAAATTCTGAGGAAAGTTTTAGAACAAGAATATGTATACCATGATGTGACCGTCAATCAATTCGATGGTATTATTGACAACATAACTTCTTGCAAAAACCTGAGCTTTAGTGATGAGGAGCTGCTAGAAGAAGGAAGAAATCATAATATAGCTTTACACATTTCGATGAATTGTCAAGAGGACGCATTGTCTAATGTTCTGGTTGATACTGATTCATCTCTTAATGTAATGCCCATATATACTCTGTCAAGGCTTTCGTATCAAAGCCCTCCGATGAGATTCAGTGGTGTTGTTGTTAAGGCTTTCGATGGGTCCCAAAAAATGGTGATAGGGAAGTTGATCTCCCTGTGAAAATAGGCCCTCAACCTTTCATGATTACCTTTCAAGTTATGAACATTCATCCCACATACAGTTGTTTGCTAGGAAGACCATGGATTCACGAAGCTGGAGCTGTCACTTCGACTCTCCACCAGAAGATAAAATTTGTGAAGAATGGGAAGCTAGTTGTGGTAGGTGGTGAACAAGCTATGCTAGTAAGTCATTTGTCATCTTTCTCCTATATTGATGCTGATGAGGTTGTGTGAACTTCATTACAAGCCCTATCCATTATTGAAAATACTGGTAAGAAGGATGGGGCATTCATTTCTTCTCTAAAAGATGCGTAACAAGTTGTTGAAAATGGCCAGTTTGTGGGCCGAGGCAGAATTTTGAGCTTGCTGAAAAAAAGAATAGAGCTGGTCTGGGATTCTCTGCGGGTGCAACTAGAAGAGAATTGAAGTTTTATCAAGATATATTCCACAGTGATGGGTTCGTCCACTCTGGAGAACAAACTACTGCTGCAATTATTGAATATGATTTATAGGAAGACACGCCAAACTTCGTGACTCACGGAGTGATCTTCCAGAATTGGACTGCTATTGACATTCCTTCTATTGTTCACGCTTCAAAGTAATTTGTTTTTGTGTTTTTCAAATATCATTTCACTTTGCCCAAGATAAAAGTGAATATGTGAGGCTTTGTTTCAATCTTTATTATCATGAATAAAATGTTATTTTGCTTATCCATGTGTGTTTTTATCTTTTTGCTTTTTTTTTGGAAAATGGTAACATAAAAAACCAAAAAATGATAAAATAATTTCAATATCCGCATAATACTTGCACATTTATTTATTTCCTAAATTCAAGCATATATCATTGTGAAGATTGATTGATAAACCCATTGAAAACAATGTCCCTATGCCCTCTCCCAACTTTGAATTCCCCGTGTTTGAAGCTAAAGAAGAGGATGTTAAGGAAATTCCAGATGAGATTTCCCGGTTACTTGAACACGAGGAGAATACCATTCAGCCTCACAAAGAGCCGGTGGAAGTAATTAACTTGGATTCCGAAGGAGATAGGAAAGAAGTCAAGATTGGGGCACTGCTTTAGTCTGATGTTAAGAAGAGGATGGTAAATCTTCTTAAAGAGTATGTGGATGTATTTGCTTGGTCTTATCAAGATATGACTGGTCTTGATACTGATATTGTGGAGCATAGATTGCCGTTGAAGCCAGAATGTCTGCCAGTTAAGCAGAAGTTGAGAAGAACTCACCCTGATATGGCTGTTAAGAACAAAGAGGAGGTCCAGAAGCAGATTGATGCTGGTTTTCTTGTTACCGCTAAGTATCCTCAATGGGTGGCCAATATTGTGCCAGTTCCAAAGAAAGACGGTAAAGTCCAGATGTGCGTTGATTACAAATATTTGAATAAGGCTAGTCCAAAAGATGATTTTCTATTACCACACATTGATATGTTGGTAGATAATACAACTAAATTCATTATCTTCTCCTTTATGGATGGATTTTACGGCTATAATCAAATTAATATGGCACCCGAGGATATGGAAAGAAACAACATTCATTACACCCCGGGGAACATTCTGTTACTAAGTGATTCCTTTCGGTTTGAAAAATGCTGGTGCAACGTACCAAAGAGCCATGACCACTTTATTCCATGATATGATGCATAAAGAGATAAAGGTCTATGTGGATGACACGATTTGTAAGTTGAAGACTGAAGAAGATCATATTGAGTATTTGTTGAAGCTATTTCAGCGTTTGAGGAAGTATAAACTCCATTTGAATCCTAATAAATGCATTTTTGGTGTTCGTTCAGGAAAATTGTTGGGCTTTATTGTTAGCCAAAAAGGTATTGAGGTAGACCCTGATAAAGTCAGAGCTATTTAAGAAATGTCTGTGCCCAAAATAGAAAAACAAGTCAGAGGATTTCTCGGACGTTTGAATTACATCTCCCGATTTATATCTAACATGACTGCCACTTGTGGGCCAATCTTTAAGCTTCTTCGCAGAGATCAAGGTTGTGTATGAATAGAAGATTGTAAAAAAACTTTTAATAGTATTAAAGAATATCTACTTGAACCTCCTATCTTGTCTCCTCTAGTGGAAGGAAGACCTTTGATTATATATTTGACTGTGTTGGAAGAATCCATGGGTTGTGTTCTTGGTCAACAAGATGAAACTGGTAGGAAAGAGTATGACATTACTACTTGAGTAAAAAGTTTACAGATAGTGAGTCTCGGTACTCAATGCTTGAAAAGACGTGTTGTGCTTTGGCATGGGCTGCTAAACGTTTACGCCAGTACATGATAAATTGTACCACTTGGTTGATATCCAAAATGGATCCAATCAAGTATATTTTTGAAAAGCCTGCTTTGACTGGGAGGATTTCCCGCTGGCAAATGTTGTTATCTGAATACGACATCGAGTACCGTACTTAAAAAGCAATCAAAGGAAGTGTTTTAGCTGATCAGGTTTGACTTCCCTGATGAGGATGTTATGTACTTAAAATCCAAAGATTGTGATGATCCGTTACCCGAAGAAGGGTCTGATCCTGAATCCCGGTGGGGTTTAGTGTTTGATGGAGCTATCAATGCTTATGGCAACAGAATTGGGGCAATTATTATCACTCCTCATGGTTCTCATATACCATTTACTGCAAGGTTGATGTTTGAATACACAAACAACATGGAAGAGTATGAAGCTTGTATAATGGGTCTTGAAGAGGCCATTGATTTGAGGATTAAAACTCTTAATGTGTATGGGGATTCAGTCCCAGTGATTAATCAGATTAAAGGTGAATGAGAGACTCGTCAGATTTGCCTAATTCCTTATAAAGATTATGCAAGGAGGTTGTTGACCTTCTTTAATAAAGTCGATTTGCATCATATTCTCCGTGAAGAGAATCAGATGGCAGATGCTCTAGCCACGTTGTCCTCTATGATTAGAGTGAATCGTTGGAATGATGTGCCTAATATTAATGTTATGCATCTTGATAGGCTTGCTCATGTGTTTACGACAAAAGAAGTAAAAGATGACAAGCCTTGGTATTATGACATTAAATGCTTTATCCAGAGTCAAGAATACCCACTTGGGGCATCCAATAAGGATAAGAAGATTTTGAGAAGGATGGTTGACAATTTCTTTTTGAATGAAGATGTGTTATACTAGAGAAACTATGACATGGTCTTGCTCAGATGCGTGGATAAACACGAAGCGTGCATGTTAATGAAAGAAATTAATGAAGGATCTTTTGGTACCCGTGCTAATGGATATGTTATGGCTAAGAAAATGTTAAGAGCAGGTTACTATTAGCTGACAATGGAATCTGACAGTTGCAAATATGTGAAGAAGTGCCACAAGTTCTAGATTTATGCTGATAAAATTCAATTGCCTCCGACTCTTCTCAATGTTATCTCATCTCCATGGCCTTTCTCCATGTGGGGAATACACATGATAGGTATGATTGAGCCCAAGGCCTTGAACATGCACCATTTCATTTTAGTGGCCTTTGATTATTTTACCAAGTGGGTGGAAGCAGCGTCGTATGCTAATGTGATCAGGCAAGTGGTGGTCAGGTTTATCAAGAACCAAATTATCTGTCGGTATGGCGTTCCCAGCAAGATTATCACTGATAATGGGTCGAATTTGAACAATAAGATGATGAAAGAGTTGTGTGATGATTTCAAGATTGAGCATCATAATTCTTCTCCTTATAGACAAAAGATGAATGGGGCTGTTGAAGCTGCGAACAAAAACATTAAGAAGATTATTCAAAAGATGGTTGTAACATACAAGGACTGACATGAGATGCTCCCTTTTGCTTTACATGGGTATCGTACATCCGTCTGCACTTCAATAGGTGCAACTTCTTTCTCACTGGTATATGGTATGGAAATAGTGCTCCCTATAGAGGTTGAGATCCCATCAATGCGAGTTTTGATGGAAGCTAAACTGTCTTAGGATGAATGGTGTCAAAGTAGATACAATCAGTTGAATTTGATTGAATAAAAGAGAATGACGGCCGTGTGTCATGGCCAGTTATATCAACAAAGAATGAAGAAAGCTTTGGATAAAAAGGTCTGGCCTCGTGTGTTCAGAGAAGGCGACCTCGTGCTCAAAAAGATCTCGTCTTTTACCACCGATCCTAAGGGCAAGTGGACTCCTAATTTTGAAGGCCCATATGTTTTTAAGAAAGCCTTCTCTGGCGGTGCATTAACTCTTAGCACCATGGATGGTGAAGAGTTCACTCGTCCTGTGAATGTCGATGCAGTCAAGAAATACTTTTCCTAAAAAAAATAAAAGAACAACTCGCTAAGTTGAAAACCCGAAAGGGCGGCTTAGGCAAAAATTAGCGTCTCGGTGGGCTGAAAACTCGAAAGGGCGGTCCAGGAAAAAGTTAGAGACATAAACAGAAATAATTATCCTGGTAGATTGAAAACCCGAGAGGGCAATCTAGGAAAAAGTTAGGGATTATGGCAAGTAACTGCATCGGGCCAGACTTAATCACTTGAAGCAACATTGTTCATCAAGGATTCTCATCCTCGTCATTCTCAACAGAAGGGGAAAGCTAAATGGAATTCAAAGTTGTTAGGGAGAATAGTGGACATTGTATTTCAGTGTAACCTTTTCCATGTATTTACCATTTTCCAACTTTGTAATGATCCATGGAGTCGCGCCATTTGCGGACTACCATTCTATTAATAAAATTCGGGCCTTTGTCCCTTTGTTTGCAATTCTTATGTGTTTCTATTTTGCAAAATTTCATTTATTTTTTGTTAAGTCTCTGTGTGTGTGATTGGCAGTAATTTTGGTAAAACTAACTTGGGAGAAACATGTTGAACAAGATGTCCTAACAAGATGTCTCGACATCTTGTCTGTTACAGGTCTGCAGGTTGTTACAGCTGAGGTAATTACAAATTACGAAATATTCTGTGAATATTAAGTAATCCTATGTGGCGTCCAAGATTGAGGAATCAGAGATTCTGTTTGAATTTAAAGTTATTATATTCTTTTTAAATGTTGAAGACATTTTAGGAAACCCTTGATTGAAGACCTATTTTTATGGAGAATATTCTGCAGACTCTTAGCAGCTGCTCTGCTGCGTTTGAAGCCCAAATCCAGTCCAGACGGGGTTTATAAGTATGGTAGCACAACCCTAATTCCGTGGTGTGAAATGTACTGTGTGTTAAGTGATATTTTAGGGCTTGTGTGTGCATGTTAATTGTGAGCCTCTCTAATATCATCTTGATATAAGAGTAGGATTGTCTCTATTAAGTTGTAAGTTTTGTCAATCACTTTTAAGCTTTTAAGCATTGAGTGATTGTGTGTTTTTTGAAGTGTATTTGTCTAAAAACATTGAAAGAGTTATAATTTTGTCACTGTGGTGACTGGTAGGAAGTGATAGGGGATATTAATACCCAGGAGTGTCTTAAGTAGAAATTTCACTAAGTAGGTATCAAGTGAGAAGTCGTAAACTGGGTTGTTTAGCTTTGAATTGATACTACTAATAGTGGATTTTCTTCCTGACTTGGTAGCCCCCAGACATAGGTGTTGTTATACACTGAACTGGGTTAACAACTCTTTGTGTTTGATTAATTTTTGTACCTTTAATTGTATTTACCTTGGTCCTTGTGTTTTAAACAGATATCAGTGTATCGACATCTCTTAGGACATCTGATATCTGCATACCAGAATTTCAATTGGTATCAGAGCAGGCATCCTGCTCTGTATCTGGGTGAGATCTAAGGAAGATACATTCTGGTACAATGGACAAGGATGGAGGATTTGTGAACAGACCATCAATCCTTGATAGAACCAATTATGATTATTGGAAGGCATGTGTGGTGGCCTTTCTGAATCTATGGACAACAAGGTTTGGAAGTCAGTGATCAAGGGGTGGGATCCACCAAGGGCTAGAGATGAGGATGGTAATGTTACTTATGTGCTAAAGGCTAAAGAAGACTGGGATGATGAAGACGACAAGCTAGCTCAGGGAAACTCGAAAGCATTGAATGCCTTATTCAATAGTGTGGACAAAAACATCTTTAGACGAATAAATAATTTCACCGTGGCTAAAGATGCTTGGGAGATTTTGAAGACTGCTCATGAAGGAACTTTTAAGGTGAAGATGTCAAGACTTCAACTTCTTACCACCAAGTTTGAAAACTTGAAAATGAAGGAGGATGAAAGCATTCACGAATTTCATATGAATATTCTTGAGATAGCCAATACCTCAAATTACCTAGGAGAGAAGATGTCAGAGGCTAAATTAGTCAGAAAAATTCTCAGATCTCTTCTAAAGATATTTGACATGAAGGTAACTGCCATTGAAGAAGCTCAAGACATAAACAACATGAAAGTTGATGATCTTATGGGATCCCTTCAGACTTTTGAGTTAGCAATCGGTGAAAAGTATGAAAAGAAGAAAAGTATAGCTTTTGTGTCTAATGTTGAAGACTCAGAAGATGAATGTGACCTAGACACAGATGAAGGAATATCTAATGCTATTGTGTTACTTGGAAGACAGTTCAATAAAGTGATGAAGAAGATGAACTGGAAGTCAAGATCAAATGTAAAAAATAAGTCATTTGACAAAGATCAAGATTCTAGAAAAAGGTCCAAGACTGAAGAGAAGACTAACCAAGGAAAAGGAATAAAATGCCATGGATGTGAAGGCTTTGAACACATAAAAGCTGAGTGTCCAACTTTCCTCAAGAAGCAAAAGAAGGGTTTAACTGTGTCATGGTCAGAAGATGATTCTGAAAGTGATCTTGAAGGAGAATTTGCCAAGCAGGTTACTGCCTTGACTAGAATTTGTGATTCTGATGAAGAATCAGATGGTGGAGAACTCACTTTTGATGAACTTGCTGCTTCTTACAAGGAGTTGTGCATCAGAAGTGAAGAAGTGTGTCAACTGGGAGAGAATCAAAAGAGAATCATTGCTCAACATCAGGCTGAAAATTGGAGCATCTGGCTATAATCTCTGGTCTGAAAGAGGAAGTTGTATTGCTCAACTCAAAACTTGACAATATGACTAAATCTGTAAGAATGTTGAATAGTAGTTCTGATGTGCTAGATGAAATCCTCCAAACTGGGAAGAATGTTGGAGATGTTCGTGGTCTTAGTTATGATAATCAAGCTGTGAAAAATAAAGGAAAAGGGCCTACAATAAATTTTGTTTAACTTAAAGGAAAACAGGAACCAAAGATGTCAAGTCAATTGTCTCAACATCAGCAAAGACATCAGATTAATTACTCAGGAGGCTAGACCCAACGATGGAGATATCATTATTGTGGAAGGTTTGGTCACATAAAACCTACTGTTACAAATTATATGGTTATCCCAAACTTGTTACACAATCCAGAGGGAGACAGGCTGCTGTTAAGGCCTAGAAAGAGTGGATTCCCAAAATTGGTACCTCTGGACTCATAGCTCACACCTCTCTAAGAGCGTCTGCTAGAGAGGACTGGTATTTTGATAGTGGTTGTTCTAGACACATGGGTGGTTTCAGGAAATTATTGGTGGATATTAAACCATATTCCACTAGCTATGTCACTTTTGGAGATGGATCAAAAGGTGAAATAAATGGTGTTGGGAAGCTGGACTATACTGGACTACCTAATCTTGATGATGTGCAGTTTGTCAAAGGACTGGCTGCAAATCTGATCAGTATTAGTCAACTATGTGACCAAGGTCTCAAAGTTAACTTTACCAAATCTTAATGTTTAGTAACAAATGAAAAGAACGAAGTTATCATGAAAGGATCCAGATCTAGGAATAACTATTACTTGTGGATCCATCAGGACACAAGTTACTCGTCCACATGTTTGACGACAAGAGAAGATGAAGTGAAGTTATGGCATCAAAATATTGGTCATTTACACCTAAAAGGAATAAAGAAAGTCTTGGAAACAGAAGCAGTCAAAGGTATTCCTAATCTAAAAAATTGATGAAGGAAGAATCTGTGGTGAATGTCAAATTGGGAAACAAACAAAGATGTCACACAAGAAGCTTCAACATCTAACAACTTTAAGAACTTTGAATCTCCTTCATATGGAACTGATGAGACCTATGCAGGTTGAAAGTCTAGGAGGAAGAGGTACGCCTATGTTGTTGTTGATGACTTCTCAAGATTCACCTGGGTGAATTTTATCAAAGAAAAGTCTGAGGTGTTTGAAGTGTTCAAAGATCTTTGTCAAAAACTTCAATGAGAGAAGGATTGTGGCATTGTCAGAATTATAAGTGACCATGGAAAGGAATTTGAGAACAACAAGTTTAATGAATTCTGCTCCTCTGAAGGAATCAGTCACGGGTTCTCCTCACCCATCACTTCTCAACAGAATGGTGTGGTTGAACGCAAAAATAGGACTATTCAAGAATGTGCTAGGTTCATGCTTCATGCAAAGAAATTACCATATCATTTTTGGACTGAAGCAATGAATACTGTCTACTACATTCATAATAGAGTGACAATCAGATCTGGCACATCTGCTACTTTGTATGAGCTATGGAAAGGAAGAAAGCTAATTGTGAAGTACTTTCATGTGTTTGGAAACAAATGATACATTTTGGCTGATCGTGAGCAAAGAAGAAAAATGGATCCTAAAAGTGATGAAGGAATCTTTCTGGGATACTTTACAAATAGTAGAGCCTATAGAGTATTCAACTCCAGAACTAAGGTTGTGATGGAATCTATAAATGTTGTTGTTGATGACTCAACTATAGAAGCGGATGTCATAGATGATGTTGAAACATCAATTCCCATAGATGATGTCCCTGAAGATGTTTCAGATTCAAGTGCTAGTACTGAACCTGTAGAGACTGCGCCTGGTGATAAATGACCTTCCATCAGAGTCATAAAGATCATCCTAAGGAGCTTATAATAGGAAATCTAAATGAAGGAATAATCACCAGATCAAGGGAAATTGTATCAAATACTTGCTTTGTTTCAAAAATTAAACCCAAGAATATCAAGGAGGCCTTGATTAATGAGTTCTGGATCAATTCTATGCAAGATAAAGTGGGAAAATTCAAAAGGAATGAGGTATGGGATCTAGTGCCAAGACCTGAAGGGGTAAATGTTATTGGTACAAGATGGGTGTATAAGAACAAGTTTGATGAACAAGGTGTGGTTACCAGAAACAAAGCTAGACTTGTTGCTCAAGGTTACACTCAAATTGAAGGAGTGGACTTTGATGAAACATTTGCTCCTGTGGCTCGCTTGGAATCTATCAGACTGTACTTGGAGTGACATGTCTGTTGAAGTTCAAGTTGTTCCAAATGGATGTTAAAAGTGCCTTTCTAAATGGTTATTTAAATGAAGGGGTCTATGTTGAACAACCAAAAGGATTTGTTGACCCTAACTTCCCAAATCATGTATTCAAATTATAGAAGGCCTTGTATGATTTAAAACAAGCTCCAAGAGCTTGGTATGAGAGGCTGATTGACTTCCTCGTCAATCATGGATACAAGAAGGATGATATTGACAAAACTCTTTTTGTCAAAGAGAAGGATGGAAAACTTATGATAGCTCAGATCTATGTAGATGATATTGTATTTGGAGGAATGTCAGATGATATGGTTCAACATTTTGTCAAACAAATGCAATCTGAGTTTGAAATGAGTTTGGTAGGTGAGTTAACTTACTTTCTTGGTCTCCAAGTCAATCAGATGGAGGACTCCATATTCCTTTATCAAAGTAAATATGCAAAGAATATTATGAAGAAATTTGGTTTGGAGAATGCTAGTCACAAAAGAACTCCTGCTCCTACCCACTTGAAACTAACTAAAGATGAAAAGGGCATGAATGTTGATCAGAGTTTATATAGAAGCATGATTGGTATCCTTCTATACCTTACAACAAGCAGACTAGATATAGCTTTTGCTATTGGAGTGTGTGCTAAATATCAAGCAGAACCAAAGGTCAGTCACATCAATCAAGTGAAAAGGATTCTTAAGTATGTGAATGGTACATGTGACTATGGAATGTTGTAATCTCATGGTTCAAACTTCATGTTGGTGGGGTATTGAGATGCTGATTGGGCTGATAGTGCTGATGATAGGAAGAGTGCCTCTGGAGAGTGTTTCTTTTTGGGAAACAATTTGATTTCCTGGTTCAGCAAGAAACAGAACTGTGTATCCTTGTCTACTGCTGAAGCTGAGTACATAGCTGTAGGTAGCAGCTGCTCTCAACTAATATGGATGAAACAAATACTGACTGAGTATAATGTCACACAAGATGTCATGGCATTATTCTGTGACAACTTGAGTGCTATCAATATTTCCAAAAATCATATTCAGCACAGTAGGACTAAACACATTGACATCAGACATCATTTTATTAGAGAACTTGTTGAAGACAAAGTCATAACACTTGAGCATGTGAGCACTGAAAATCAACTTGCTGATATCTTTACTAAGGCATTAGATGCGAATCAATTTGAATTGTTAAGGGGCAAACTTGGTATTTGCATATCTGAAGAATTATAGCAGTTAATGCAGTGTGGGAAAATTAATCATATTGCCTTATTTTCAGCACCAATTGGGCTCGCTTATCAAAAGGCATCATTGCAGTGTAACCTAATCAGTCTTCCCACACACTATTGCTCCATATTCTTTCTGCTCTTTCGATTCCTCTTCATTTCTTTGGCTTCCTTGTCCAATCATTTGTGTCTTAATCATTGATGTTTTATGCATATATCCCGCACAATAACACACATATCAAAGCATCCAAAGGTATTTGCAATATAATTGAAGAATCACACATGAACGAAAACTAAATCTATTAAAACATGTGAATTGAGTTGAAAAATTCCAAGAAAGATGGTTCAATTTAAGTCAAAATTTGCACTTAATAAACTCTACCCAACTAGATTTTTGCTTGTCCTCAAGCAAAGTATGCCCCTCATAAAAACAAGAGAGATTTTCTCAAACAAGAGGATTTGCTCAAGCATAAGCTTCAACCAAGAAAGGATTAATGGTTCAAATTCGAACAAGAGAGATTTGCTCAAATAAGAGGATTTTTTCAAACATGAGAATGCGCACAAGCAATGTTCACCACTTAATAGAATCGAACGATGATAAAGAATTTAGTTCTTAAACAAATATCATACAATGTTTCAAATAACAACTAAATTTTCATGCTTGAATCACTCTAACACCCCTTTTCAAATAAGAATGAAGAAATTAACGCGTTTGCAACCGCGGGGCAATTTCACTCACCTGACAAACAATACTAATTACAATACAATTCATACATTCATCTAACAATAAAAAATGAAAACACAGAAGCAAAAAGATCACTAAGGGCTTTTAAGGTTGTAGCTTGGTTAGGTTCAAAACAAAGGGTCATTTCTAAAGGCCATTGAATCAAAGTTGCCAATGCAAAAGAAACATTCACAATACAAGTTATTTACACATCACAACTTCATTCACCACTTTCTTTTTCTCAATTGTAAACCTTCTCAAACTTCCTTTTGCACAATTATTTCATTCTCTATTTTTCTCTTTCAAACAAGCATTTTTTTTTTTTCACATTCATATTCACAATTTTTCCATGCTTGCTTGAAATTTTTCAAAATTTTTAGCAACCTACCATTCTTTATTTTTTTCTCCCCAACTTGAATTTAACCAAACCTCGAGTGAATGCTCCTTGCTTTTTATGGCAAGAAAAACAATTTAGAACAATGTTGAAAGGTTCAAGAAATTTTTTTTAGAATCTCACAAAATTCATTGATGAACTAAACTTTCAAATTATGTACATAAACCAAGTTCATCACTAAAATAAGATCTAAATTTTTTAGGCTCAAAGGGGTTAACGAATTCTCACTACTCACGGGTAAGTTACTTTTGGATATGGTTGTGCTCAATATAAACGAATGCCTTGATCATTTCTAATGCTTCCACAAAATCACAATAATCAAAAGATTAAGCATGAATCAAACGAATTAAACAAAGTGATCAGTCATCCTAGCATATAGTATACAATAGAGGACTCTCACAATTTGTGGTTTTTGGACCTAAGTGAAACAAGCATTCAAACAAAGTTGTAAAATGACACAAAAATACACATTTTCAAAAAGCATAAAATTCTTAAATCATTCTAACATTCTATAAAGCGGTACAATTTACCTTTCTTGCATTCAAATGTTCAACATCCTACCATCACCATCTAAACTTAGAAGAATCTTCATTGGATACTTTTATACAAATAGCAACCAATCTAGAAGAAGTTCTCATCATTCCTCCCTAATCAACACTTACGAAAACATGAAAAGAAACAAGTATATATACAATATAAACAACTGTACAAAGCTCAAAAACATAGAAACTATTGCAATGTGATTCAATATCTAAACACCAATCTCCGACATCGGTGCCATTTTGTTCGTGCTGCAGTAAATCAACAAGAAACAAAAATTTAGTTTTGGAAGGATTCCCTCTGTGATTTATATCGTCTCCACAGGGATCGGTGCGAGGGAAAGAATGTCGTTCAACGGTCTTTACATTTCTAAGTTTGTGGTGAAATATTTTAGTTGAAAGATCAATGGTATCATAAATAAAGGCAGAAAATATAAAGACGGAAAATATAAAGTAAAGACTTTAAAATAAACGGAGCCTTGTTGGGAGTGGATCTCATCAATTAATAACACATGCATTCTTCTAATCAATTAAACACAAATCAATCATTCTTCTAATATCCTTATGTATCACCTATAACCGAGGTTATGTCTAACGCAAAGTCGAGAGAACAACCGTATTATCTCATTGCTAATGTCTCACACAACTCAACAACACAGAGCAATAAGAACTGATACTCAAGCAAATGTTAAGCCTAAATCTATGTCTAGAGTCTAGAACCTAACAGATAATCATCCTAGATCCTGATCTGAAGAGTATATTTCTATAACGGTACAAATCAAAGATAAACAAGTAAACAAAGATGACACCCATATCAACTCCATGATTGATTTATATAAAACACCATGATCAGAATACGTACATACGCTTAACCCTTTTTACATGTATTTAACTAATTTGCCAAATGTATGTGAACATAGTTTCTCATCTCTATTATCACGCATCCTCACAATACCGTATTGATCCTACTCATGCTACTCATGTTACTAATCAACACAATAAAATAGAATATACAAGTGAATATCAACTTACAAGACTATGTCAAAAGTTTTCTCATTGATAGATGAATATCTTAGATCTAAGATTTGGAAAGGTTTTGTCAAGACCCACAAATAAGAAATCAAATACAACATCAATATTGAATCAAAACTAGTTCATAATACATAGATTAGATGAAATACATAAGGTATCAAGAGACTACATCCAAATCCAACAAGAAATCGAAGCTCTTACCTTCTCCCCCTTAGGGTTTATGTTTCTCTCTCTAAAATATGCTTTGAAATGAAGAAAGATAAAGTTATATTATGAAAAATACAAGTTATGTTCTAAATAGTGAAAAAGTACTTAAATAGTATTTACAAAATCTGTCTTGTTCGCCTAGCGAACACCCTATTCGCCCAGCGAAGACTACTTTTGGGCACTTCAAGTGCCTTAGGAACAGTTAAACCGCCCTTGGAAAATATCTGAGTTCTTTGTTCGAACACTTCTTCGCACAGCGGACCTCTTCGCTTCAACTTTTCCCAGGGAACTTTGGGCCCTTTTCCTAATGCCTCTAATCTGGGCTGGTTTGCTAGGGCTTCACCAGGACCTCGCACAGCGAGCATTCGCTTTCACCTCGCTGGTGTTCATACAACGAACATGTTGATTCCTCTTCATTTATTTGACTTCCATGTCCAATCATTTGTGTCTTAATCATTGATGTTTTATGCTTATATCCTGCACAATAACATACATATCAAAGCATCCAAAGGTATTTGCAATATAATTGAAGAATCACACAAGAACAAGAACTAAATCTATTAAAACATGAGAATTGAGTTGAAAAATGCCAAGAAAAATGGTTCAGTTTAATTCAAAATTTGCACTTAACATACTGCATCTAAGGCAACAAGTAAGAAAATCTCTTATCAATCGCCACGACCTAGCCAGTGCGAAAGTTCTTTGTTCTTTGATAAAAGCAGCCATGCAACTTACAAGTCATGAAGCGCTTCATAGCATATTTGGGAATCCATGTGTGTTCCATGACCACAAAATTAGTCATGATCCCAAGTGTCGAAGAGAGTCAGAAGTTTTTCTAGTTATAGCTCTTGTTTAGGCATCCATAAAAGCCTTACCCCATTTGGCAAGAAAAATAATTACATCCATTTCATCTTACACATCACTTTAACAAAGTAGCATGCATACATCAACCTAAAATATATCATGCATTCACACATACGTCAGCTTTAAACATCTCATAGCATAAGCAAGGATTCAGTGACCTCTCGTAGAAGTTTGATCCCCAACAACATACCATGCATTAACACTTGCATTGACATGCATTTGTGTAAAACATGTATACATAGCATAATTGAGGGTTTTGTGACTGCTCGTAGAAGTCCAATCCTCATCTAACACCTTTACAATTCCCCAAGCAAGAATACTTATTGGTTTCCCCAGTAAGTAATTTCCCCACATAGTCCTTTTGAAAGTTGCTCCCCAACAAGCTCGTTCCCCAACAAGTACTTTCTAGAATCTCCCTTAGTAGATGATCGTCTTAAATGATCCGTGCTAACTCGTATGTAGGTGTTAACCTCTCATATCCCCAGAAAATCTCCTTACCTTGATCTAAGCATCGACCTTCGGGTTGAAGACGATCAATGTATCCTAAATTCTAAGCACTGACTTCTGATTTGGCGACGACTTATCCTAGTCTAATCACTGAATTTCGAGTTGAAGGCAACTTGTCTTAGTCTAAGCACCGGCTTTTGAGTTGACAATGGCTTGTTCGATCTAAGCACCAACCCTGGGGAAGGCGAAAATCTATTTTTATGTTAAAATCTAAGCACCGATTTTCGACTACGATCTCTCTTTATGTTTCGATCTAAGCACCGATCTCCAAGGATGATATCCATTTGTTTCGATTTAAGCACCGGTCTCCGGCAATGATCTCTTTATATTCTGATATCTAGAGACGATCTCCTTTTGTTTCGATCTACGCACCGATCTCCGATGATGATCTCCCTTTTATGTTTCAATCTAAGCACCAATCTTTGATGATGATATCCTTTATGTTTTGATCTAAGCATCGATCTTCGATGACAATATCCTTTTGCTTCAATCTAAGCACTGATTTGCAATGATGATCTCCCTTTTATGTTTCGATCTAAGCGCCGATCTTTGGCGATGATCTCCTTTTGTTTCGATCTAAGCACTGATCTCCAACGACGATCTCCTTTTGTTTCGATGTAAGCACTGGTCTCCAGTGATGATATCTCCTTTTAACCTATCCTGACTAATTTTTTTTCTTTTATTTTCCTTTTCCATTGAAATTTTTTTGGGTCCTTTCATATTTAATTATCTTCAACTACAATTACATGAAGGTTGTCGTCACTCATGCTCTTTGGTTGAAGATATTTAAATAGGGGTAGTTGTCGTATCCTAAGTTTTTTCTCGGGTTCCTCTTTATAATTTTTAAAGGCATTGCATTTCGAATTAGTCAGTTAGTTCAGTTGGTAGTATGGTAAGGATGTTAAGCATTGGGTTTTTGGTTTGAATCCTATCAAAGTTTTTTTGCATTATTTTATTATTATCATTATGTATTATGTTATTAGTATTAGTTATTATTAGTATTAGTTATTATTAGCTATTAGTAAATATAAAAAAAACAAAAAAAGAATATAATTTTATCACTATTATTATTATTATTATTATTATTATGCATAAAACAAAACAAAAAAAATATCCCAAACAAACACTTGAAAACCGAATTAGAAATTCAAAACAAAACATAAACGAACTCATAACAAAAAGAGAAAAAGGAGAAGCAATATTCGGCTGCCGTCTCTCGCCGTGTGACACCAACATGCAACACTCACCACCACAGATTCTGCGATCTCAGACGACGCCACTCTCCTTGTCGTCATCTCGGGTCGGCCGCGTAGCACCACCTTATAGGGAGAATGAAAATGATTTAGGGTTTGATTGCATGGAAACCTTGTACACTATAATGAGATAGATTCTGAGTTCTTAAAAGGATTCAGGTGGACCGATTCTCATGGTGAAAATGGAGAAAGAGAGTACTTTAAGGTAAAAAAGTAAAGTGAAATGTAGAAGAGGGAAAAAGTAAAAGAAATTCGCAAAAATAAAATTTCAGAATTTTTTGTTTTATTTGTTATGTGAGTTGGTTGTAGATTCACGACAATTAGTCAAAACTGTCACAATTCGTAAGTTGTGACAGTTGTGTGTCAACTGTCGCAAATCAAGTGTTGCAAATCAACAATTTTCTTGTAGTGTTATCCTCCGATGCCGTTTTTCATTTTCCGATTGATTTGTCCTTTTTACTTATTTTTACAGTATGTTTTTTGTAAATGAGAAACCAAGGTTGAATAATATGCTAGAATCTAAGTGTGCTTTCTGTTTTTTTGTCTTTGATTGGGAAAAAATAAAGAGCTTATGGAGAGAGAGAGAGA
The DNA here is from genome assembly GCA_022829125.1 of Lathyrus tuberosus. NCBI lineage: Eukaryota > Viridiplantae > Streptophyta > Magnoliopsida > Fabales > Fabaceae > Lathyrus > Lathyrus tuberosus. Next base: position 10,290,903 of record JALAZF010000044.1, on the reverse strand, counting down.
GAGAGAGAGAGAGAAAGAAGAAGAAGAAGAAGAAGACGACGTTCAAGAGAGAGAGAGGTTACATGAATTTGATTTTGTGTGTTTGGTTTGTGTCCATTGGTTTCTATTTTATTGTTTTTAAAAATCCAAAATGGCCATGTGTCTCTTTATAATTGGTGTGATTTAGATTAAAAAAAAAAGTTGACAACTATAAAGGAGGGGCGGTGGATCCTCTCTCTCCAGCACCCCCCCTCTCATCCCCATTTTTTTAGGGTTTTGTTTGTTGTTACATTGAGCCTTGCCCAACAAGGTGTTCTAGACACTTTCTTTCTCATTTATTTCTGCACCATCTCCCCTCTAATTTCCATTATTTTATTTAATTTTTATTTTATATATATTTTTGTTTGTTAGTTTATTTTTATCTTTTTATTTAGGATGGTAATTAGGGACTTAGGATTAATATTAGTTAAGTTATCATTTTAGTCTTGTAAAAAAAAAATACCAAAATCCAAAAATATGTCCCATTATTCCATTAGATTATTTAATCCAAAAATACAAAAAAAATATCTTTGATTCATTTAATTCAAAAATTAATAAAAATAAAACTTTTCTTATCATGTATATAATCTTGTACATAATCAAAATATTTTTATAATCAAATTAATTCAACGTTTTTGCAAATAATTGGATGAGTGGATGAACATATACATTGTTCTCGAGTAACTGATTGGTTGGTGTACGCCGTTTCGATCGGTCATTCAAATTAAAATCAACATTAACACATCAAATATCTTTTGTGCCCTTGCGCGCTTAATTCAAACCATTTTCACAAAAAGAATCGTTTAGGTCATTTCGACGCGAAATACAAACAAGTGCTTCCGTTTCCAACGTGCGAGCATACAAGCCAATGTTTAAACACAAGAACATGACTTAAAACCTATTCTCTAAACTCAACCAAGAAACCCTTCTTTTTTAACGAACTACGATGCGCTGATTTTCTCATTGCACGTGAGAATATGTAGGCACAAGGTTTTGAAACCCTGGGGAGCACACTAATAAAAAATTATTTTTTTCTCTTTTGTAAATATCTATTTTGATAAATATATTTAAATAAATAAAACAATCACAAACATTCTCTTAGCAAACACCTTAACCCTAAAACTATCGGAGGCTCCCCTCAAGTACAACAGACGTGAGGGTGCCAATACCTTCCCCTTGCATAACCAACTCTCGAACCCTATTAGGTTGCGATGACCATCTTATCCTCTTTCCATAGGGTTTTATCATTATTAACAATTTCCTTAGAAATAACTAAAATTCGGTGTGTGTGATGCGCTCGCGAGGTCGAATTTTTCGAGATGCAACTGCCTCTCTAACCAAAACCTAGAATTGAGTGTAGAAGAGTTGAGGAATATCCTCCAATTGCCTATCTATGGGTCGAGAGATGTCCCAAAACTTTTTTATATTAAAAGCTTTTGTCATTCTATTTATGGCGACCGCTTTTAGACTTTCGCGAGGGGGAAAACCACCACCGTCCAAAACCCATGCTTTCAGTACGCGCAAAAGGTGCTTGTCGTCACCTTGTTTGGAAGAGGTGATAGCACCGGTGTGGCTTCCCAAAGGGATATTTTCTTCTTATATTGCATGACCAACAATGGTATTTTTAATGTCGCCGCCTTTACGACAAATTATTTGGGTAAGGTTGTTTGTGCGGCCACCAGAGGCATTTCGGTTAGGGTATGATTACCCAAATAGCCAAGCACCTTGGTTTCAAGTTTAGCTTAGGCGAGGACTACACGCTTGAGGGGAGGAGTAAGGTTGATATGGATGCCCTTGTGCATCAAGGTATGATCTCCATGGACGGAAATACCTATACGGTGATGATCCGTAACTAGGTTATTCTCGACTTGCCTAACCCGAGAAAGATAAGAATTGATGTTCCTAATAATTTGCTCTACCAAGCGGGCGTTCACTCTCTGGGTAACTCATTCGAGGAAGTGGGAGAGCCTGATATTACTAACCATCCCGCAGGTACTGCAATGGAAGAGGACATTGTTCCTCCACCCACACTTCCGACCCAAAACGAAGTCAGGGCTTCAAATGCAAATCAAGATAGGTGATAGTGGGTTCAATCTGAAATTCATGGGATAAAGAGGACATTGTTCCTCCACCCACACTTTCTTATTTCTTTTAGCTATTTTTTAATTTTATTTGTTTCAAAAGACCACTTTTTCGTAGCTTTTTCCAAACTAGGACCATGGATTTTTTTTATGATAAGCTTCGGTTATGGGGAAAACAGGAAAGTATATACAGTTTGAAAACTTAGGTATTACCGGAACACCTTAGGTCCCTCAAAGTAGGACGCGAGTCCAACATGTAGATTTGTGTCATAGTACTCGGCTTCTGAAAAGTACCCTATGATTAGTTTAAAATGACAGCCTGACATAATTTAGACTTACGTGCATGTATGATTGGTTAGGAAATGAGTAATTTTGGGTACCAAATTGATGAAAATACGGTAAAAGGAAACTACACTTTCTAAGTTGGATAACCCTTATCTAGTTATTTAGCCTAACGGTGGTTGAACCCCAAATGTCGTCCCAAAGTGGACTAATAAACGCACAAAAGTGTGTAAATTCATCGAAAAAAGAAAAAAAAAACATAAAAAGGTGCCTAAACAAAAATTCCCTACCAGTCTTGTGTATGCGACGACAAAAATAAATAAATTTGCTTTAATTTGATTTTCCAAATGAAAGGGGAAGATAAAAATCGAAAAAAGAGACTTAAGCCCAAAGCATATTTAGAGAGGTGTCCGAAAGGGAGACTTAGGTCCGTGGCGCTACTGCAGTTAGTGTTCTTACAAATACCTTGTTGTCAAGTGATTACCTAGAGAACTAGGCCTAGCCGATTGGAACAAAAACTCACGTATGAGTACCGTTGACTTCATTTTCGTATGCTTTCTCATGTAGCGAACCACTTGATTAGAAAAACTTGTATATGCAAGCTTTGTTGCTTGAGGACAAGCAACAGTCTAAGTTTGGGGGAGTTTGATGAGTGGTTTTCGTATCATTATTTCTAGTCATTTTCACTTAGCATTTCATCTCATTTTGATTGGTTTGTTTCCCTTTACCATGTTTTACACTTTGGTTGTGTGTTTTTACTATTTTTAGGGCTTAATGAGCATCAGAGACAAAAAGGGATAAAAAACAAGCAAAACAAGGTAAAAAAAGTCAAAAGTCAAATTTTCCCAATATAAAATCCAAGGGGCTGCTACACCCCCGGTAGCAGCATGGGTGCATATGGTTCCCAAAGTTACATCTCTAGTACATTGACTAGGGGCCTACTACGACCACCCGTATCAACTACTACGGGCTATAGCAGGAGGGCGAGGGGAAATTCTTTTCTTTCCTTATTTAGTTTGATCCTCAATGATTATGGCTCTTTTGCATGATTTGATTTGACTATGAGTAATGGGCATTAAACCAAAGATTTTATCCTAGTTTTGGTTTTTTCTATAAAACTCACAGTTGATTATGAGTTTTGAATCCCAGTTTTTAGTATGTAAAAGTTTCTACATATTTTCTAATCTCTCTATACTCAAGTCTCCTTGGGAGAAAATTGGATCAAAGTCATCAATTCAAGTTTTATATTTGTTTTCATATTCAATTTCTATTCTATTTCAATTGTATTATTATGAATTCAATTAGGGACTATGGGATATGGGGATCATCTTATAACCTATTGTATAATCCGTCACATATCGATTATGAGAGTATCTGCCTAAAATCATTTTATTGCCTGAGTTCATGCATTCCAGCTCTTGTACGAAAGTAAAGTGTTCTCAGGTGTCAATCGTAGTATGAAAGGATATATGTCAATACTAGAGCGTGGGTTTTTATATAGACAAGTCCAATATAGCAAAAACGCTTGGACGAATTTGAGAAAATTATATAGCTGAGCAAATGTAATGAACCTTTACGAATAATCCAGCCGTGCAAAACCAGACAAATTATTTGCCATTGGTAGGGCAATATGCTGGTGAAAGAAATTATTGCCCACATTTATCTATTTTCTATAAATTATGGGGAATTCTCGTAATAGAAGTGACTTGGATTGTGTGAATGTGTTAGAGTGAGAACCATAACCCTAGGTCATGTTTGCCTCAATTGGAATTTAAGTGATTTTACAAATAAGTTGTTTCCATTTAGGTGCTTTTTCATTTAATTTGTTTTCACCAAAACTCATATTATTGATTTCTCTAGATATATATCGATATGAAAAAATATGGTACTTAAACCATTGGTCCCTGTGGTTCAATAACTTTTTACTACTTCTTATAGTCGTGCACTTGCAGCGTGACATTGATCAATCATTGCATTTCATGCACCACTTCATGTGTAGTATATCCAAAGGTGTGGAGAACTATGCCAAGTAACCATAGTACTTCATGCATCAATCAAAATGCACAGCAAAGCATATTCAATCATAACGCACAACATAAACCATGTTCCACACGCGTCTAAAGACCAATAATTATTACCATCAATCATCTACTCTGCACTTTTATCAGTAGAATCTGGACTGAAGATTCCCTAATTAATCCCGGCAGAAGATTTCCTTGTCAAACCTCAACAGAAGGTATTTTCCCCATTGAATCTCGACAGTAGATTCCCTAGTAGATATCGAAAGTAGATTTCCTAACTAAACCTAGGTAGAAGGCATTTTCCCTGGTTAATCCCGGCAAAAGATTTCCCAGTAAACCTCGACAGAAAATATTTCCCTACAGAATCTCGACAGTAGATTCCTTGATTGATCTCGATAAAATATTTCCCTTTAAACCTCGACAATAGGTATTTTCCATGTAAACCTCTGCAGTTGGTACCTCCCAGACAGTCTCAGCAGTAGATTCGTCTGTGAGTTTCTTTTGAATCTTCCACAGGGAACCTCGACGCTAGTTTTCCTTAGAAGAACTTCTTTAGAATATTTTTCCATGTTAATTCTCAAAGAATATATCACTTTTAATCAACCTACCAACGTAATCAGTTGGAGTAGTTGATCATTTCCATCCCCAATGAATCCACCTTACATTTCCATTCACCAATAAAGGTATTTCGCGAACCTCATTTCATTTCATTTCATTTCATTTCATTGCATTTCATTCCATTTCATCTCCATTCAAAATAAATATTTCAGGGAATTTTTAAACTTCCAGGCAACCAATCATATCGCACTCAGAATAAATTTCAATTTTGCCGACAAATCGGTTGAATCAATTCATTAATCGCGCGCAAAATAATGAACAATGTTTTCAGGTCTGGGTCTGTGACTGTCTGTTTTAGTGAACTACATTACAAGTATGTTAGTTTGGCACACTCATTTAATTTTTTTCGCGTCCGTGCATGTTTGCAGTTTAATCAGTTTGATCCTTTTCATCCGGGTATTTTTAATTGCAATATTTGATCTGTGACTGTCTGTTTTACTGAACTATACTACGCGTAGATTATTTAAGTGTATTCATTTCTTTTTTCCCACATGTTTACGCGTTTGCGCTTCATTCGACTTAATTCCTTTTTATTCATTTTTTAATTCAAATAAATAATGTTAAATAATATAAATAAAAGATAAAATAATTGAGTTGATTTATTAAAAATTTAGGTGATATTATTTCATCAATTTGAGACCCAATTGGTCACATACTAATGCCCAAGGGCAAAATGGGAATTAAAATAAAATCAGAAACCCTAAAATAATGGTATAAAATTGAAACAAAAGGAGGCCAATTGATGGAGGTGGCGACTATTTCACTTCACATATGTCTCAAATATAAGAAAATAGGAAAGAAAAAGAAAAAAAAAAGAAGAAGGCTTTTTATTCTTTGTGAGAACCTCTGCCACAACTCCCTCACTTTTGCCATTCTTTTCACCAGCGTTAGTCACCGCTCCATCCTTTCATCACCACTATCAACCACCTTCTCTTCCTATCTCTGTTCCCTGTTCTTCTCTGACTTTCCACACTCTATCCGATATCCCCACTGTTTCCCATAACAACTACCACCGATTTTCTTCCCCTTCTTCTCACGACAACAACTCACCCTCACTCCCTCAAAACCCCCATCCATCCTGCTCCTTGAATCACCCTCTGACTCTTATTTAAAACCACCATCTCACCACACAACCCCTTTCGCCTTTCCTTTCCTCCATCGCCACACACACAAACTGACCGCCATCTTCTTCTTCTCCCTTCACTGACCTGAAACATACCTCACCATCATGTGAAGTTTTGATTTTATTTGTTGTCAGTGTATTTGATTTTTGTTGCAAACTATGTATTCTATTTGACAGGGGTGATTCACGGTACTGAGTTCGATTTTGCGAGTTTGTTCAGCAAGCGAGTTGTCGGTTTTAATTTCAATTTTTCATACGTGATTAGGACACCACAAATATTCCGTTTTGATAGACGTTAAGACGCTATGTTTTTTTTGTGTTTAGTTCGTGTCATCGGTTTTGTCACGATAACACTTTTCTTCACTTTTGAATTTCAAATGTATAATCAATATTTGTTCGTTCTGTTTGTGCTTGGTTTGTTTTGTTATATTTGAGCAAATTGAAATTATAGATTCAAGTAAATTATGAAATTGTTTGTCTGTTTTAGTTTTGGTTTGCTCACTGATTTGTGTTTCAAAATATCAATTTAACTGGTTTGTATTGGATTGCGTATTGCTTTATACAAATTTCAAATCTATGTAATGTGTAATAGGTTGCTTGGTTGCGACTTGTTATTCAATTCAAACACATTTTCTCATTCTGGTTTCACTCTCTAGTCTTGAACCTATGCAATATACTTACATCTTATTTAGGTTATTATTTCAAGTATGTGTCTTATGTATTGTTTGAGTTTCGATTTAATGCACATTTTGTATTATGTGATCGCGTGAGATATTGCGTCGCATTGTTAGCATTGTATTTCAATTCACAACATTATGTTTCGTCCTTACGTTAACTCATTTTGCGGAGGGTGAATTCACGCGCGTTAACGTGATATTTGTGCGTTACGTGTATACTCTTTTGATTCGATTGTGATAAATGTTTGTTAGTTGTGATTATTGTATGCATGTTGATTTTCCTATCATTTTTAGTGTATTTGCGTGTGGCATTATGATTCGTACGATGTGTGGTGTTAAGTTATGCTCTCACACTACAATTTCTGACCTTGCATTAGAACTCGCGCCTTCGTGATTTCAATTGGCGCACTCGCGTTAGAATTTACGACCTCGCAATAGAATTCACGTCCTCACATTAGAATTCGCGACCTAACGCGTTAGAATTTGCAACCTTGCGTTAGAACTCGCGACCTTGTGTTACAATTCACGCGTTACAATTCAGGCTCTTGCGTTACATTTTTCATGCTCGCGTTACAATTCGTACGTTAACTTATTTCACGTCCTTACATTTTACCTTTGTGTACGTTAACTCAATTTGCATCCTTACGTTACTTTTCATTATTTTTTGTTATGATTTAATCAGATTCAAATTCTTTTTATGATAAAATCGGGTGAAAAAGGGTTAATTGAGCGTAAGCCTTTTTCTTCCCTGAGTATTCAGATATTGGTTGTAGAGCCTGCATTTCGAATACTTGTCACCTTTTCACAATTAAATCAATTACTTTTTTTATCTAGACCAAAAATCTTTTCTCAGTTAAAATTGGATGAAAAGGATTAATTGGGCCTAGGCCTCTTTTTTCCTCGAGTATTTGGATACAAGATGTAGAGCTTGCCTTTCGAGTACTCATCATCCTCTCAAAATCTTATTTCACACTAAATGAGATGAAAAAGGATTAATTGGGTGTATGCCTCTTTCTTCCCCGAGTATTTGGATACTAGTTGTAGAGGTTTCTTTTCGAATACTCATCTTCCATTCTACAATACGATAATTAACCAAATTTAGTCCATTCTTTCATAAATGAAAAATGATTAATTGGGCGTAGGCCTCTTTTTTACCCGAATATTTGGATAGTGGCTGCAGAGCCTGCTTTTCGAATACTCATCTTCTGTTAAAGAACCGTGACTCGATTTGTCTCACATATTTCACAATAAAACCGGATGAATAATATTTAATTGGGCGTATGCCTCTTTCCTCCCCGAGTATTGGGATACTGGACGTAGAGCTCACTTTTTGAATATTCGTCATCTTCCTTAAAAACAATCCAACATATTAAACTGTCTTTTCCCGCCTTAGAGCGATCGTAAACTTTTCACAAACGAATGATGTTTTATCCATTCTAACATGATACAAACAAACACTTAAGCTTCCTATGTGCGAGCATACAAGCAACATTTAATCGTTAGAATGCGATCAAACAGAATCTATTCTACCGCAATACAAACAAACGCTTAAGCCTCCCATTTGTGAGCAAACAAGAAACTTTTAACCACTAGAATGCGACCTAAACATCATTCACTAAAATCAACCAACACATACATGGTTTTCTATAAAGAACTACGTAGCTTTGAATTCCTCATCGCACCAGAGGATATGTAGGAGTGAGATTCAACGTCTCGTCAAACACTATAATAAAAAATCCAAAAATACCTTTGTCTTGCCCATAACTATGTAGCTTTTAATTCCTCATTACACCTGAGAATACGTAGGAGCAGGACTCGCAATCTTGTCAAGCACCCTAATAAAAAACCTATTTTTAGTCCTCTTCTTTTTCCTTTCAAACTTTTGATAACTAGAAGAAAACAAATAGACGAAAGCTAACACTCTTATTCGCAAAACTAACTAAATGGTTCTGATTGAGTACAAAGGGTTTGAGGGGTGATAATACCTTCCCCTTGCATAATTGACTCCCAAACCTGAATTTGGTTGCGACAACCATATTTTCATTGTTTTAGGGTTTTATCGAAATTTTCCCTTTCTTTTTTGAAATAAATAAACTTCGGTGGCGACTCTGTTATTATTTCAAGCATTCATTATGCCCGAGTATTTTTCGTGCTGAGACACAACATATCAAGTTTTTTGCACCATTTTCGGGGACCAATTTTTCTATTCGTTATTCTATTGTTTCACCGTTTAGACTAAGGCAATTTTCTGTCTTTATTATTTTTCTATTTTTTCCCATTCTTGGTTGTATTCTAAGAACCCAAAGTTTAGGGAGCCTTACTGAATTGATTAATGTAATCGAGCGTTGTTTCTACGAAGGCGTCGATTACTGCAAACCCAAAGAACAATAGCAACTGAAAATGATCATCACCCGTTAAAAGAGTACGATGTACCCTCAGATAAAGAACCACATTCGAATATTGCCCGTCCTTCCATAAAGTTATTTTTACTTATCATTCTGGTTGTATTTCTCCTATTGTTATTACTATGCATATTAATTATTCCATTGTTGCTATGTTAATTTCCATGTTTGAGTAATTTATTTTTGAGTCTAAGACATGAGGACTATCGTATCGACATACTTCAAGTAATTTGTATAAGTAGGAACTCAGAAAGTAAGAAAAATGTTCACTACAAAAATAGGAACTCAGAGATATTATTTATGCGCCGAAATGACATAAACGATGTATGACTTAGAAATCCAAGCAATTGGTTTTGATACTGTGAAATCATTTATAAGATAATTGAGAAATTAATTTTATTTAATAAAGGGTCTTTAAACTAACCAATCATGATGCGAAAGTAGATGGATTGTGAATTTAGTGTCCGATAATACACCGGCGAAAGTGGGTGTTACCACTTGTTTTAGTATATTCTACAAAAATCACAATTCTAGTTATAATCAATACAAAATTTTGTATGGGTGAATTTGGGGGACAAGAATTATAGTCTTGGACTCTTATTGTTTATTATTAAGAAAATCAATATTTTTACCTTTTCACACAAACACTTTGAACATTACATAGTCTTAGATAAACATCGATACGATAGAAAATGGTACTTGAACTTTGGTCTCTGAGGACGATAACACTTATTACTACCTCGATATTTTCGTACATTTGCGGTGTATCATAAATAATGTTAGAACAATGTATCTTCATCAGCTATGGGCAAGATGAGTTTGGTTACAGATTATATGATGCTATAGGAAAGAAGTTTATCATAAGACACATTATGGTGTTCATGGAAGACTAAACTTTTGAAGAAATTAATAAGGTGAAGAAGATTACATACAAGAAAGATATCAGTTTGTCTAATATTGATCTAGTTTCGTTACCTGTTCATATTCTAGATAATATTGGTGGTAGTGATTGTAACACCTCAAAATTTGCCCTCTTATTTTTAACTGGCTTATGTTTCATTGCATGCTTTGCATTATCATCCTTGCATTTCATTGGTTCATTGGCATGGGAACAGGGTGTCTAAATCCAATCCAAGGAGCCTTGAGCCTCAAGAGATTTTAAATTGAGTCATCACCTTATCATATGATCAAGCTTGGCAAGAGAATGCAAGGGAATCACATCATCCTAACCAGTGCAAAACTAGGGTTTTGGAATTCTTGAGTATAATACCCTAATGGGCAAGATACTTAAGCTTTTATCATCATCAAATGACATATCTCATCTTTGTTCGCAAGGATGTACCTCATACTCAGAGGAATTTAGATTTGGAGGATGTGTTGATTTCTCCTAGACTGAGGGTCTAAAACTAGGGTTTGCCATAAAATTAGTTTATTTCTGATTTTTTTGCGCAAAACTTGATCTCATGGTATTCTACATTTCCTCAAGAGTCTAGGGATGAAGAATTGTCCATCAGTTTGGTTTGGAAGGGTTTCAATTGATCAATTGATTAAAAATCAGGAGAATTGGGAAAAAGTCAACTGTGTAGAGGAAAAAGTCAACTCTTGACTTGTTGAGGTCAATTTCATGCTCCTCACCTCAAATATGGTTATTGATGAAGATTTGATCAAGAAATATTAAGGGATTCACCAAAAATCATAAGATGTGGAAAGTTTCCAAAAATAGAATTAAGGGTTTCTAAAAATGGCAAGTTTTGGCAAGGTGCACACCCATCTTTTAAGCATTATTTGCCCATGGTCCAAGCTCCAAATGGAAGGGTTATGGAGGCCTATCAAAAGTTCACATTACAAGCTTCAAAACCATAACAAGAACTCCTCCATTGGATCAAAATTGAGGGAGTTATGATTGATTAAAGTTGAGAGATTCCAAGGCATTTTAGGTCAGCCAACCAAGTCCTGACCAGCCAGCACGCAGTAATTTGATCAAACATGTGGTGTGCGTGTTAGGTTCAAGTTCAAGGATCAATTACACCAAGATGCAAGCTTCAAATGGAAAAGTTGTCAACATCAAAGTTGTTCATCTTGCAGCCCTCTACAACTTTGATGTTGCAATTTTTTTATTTAATCAACCTATCTCAAGATATCGGGAGTTAAAGTTGTGACCATCAAGAGGTGAAGTTTTGCCCAACATGAACATCCCATGCACACATGCAGTCTGCCTAGCCAAACCAGTTTCTTCTCATCTTTGAACCAACATATTTCTCTCATCTGAGCTCCAATTGGAATGATTCAAAACACAATTGGAAGCTCACTATGAGATCTTTTGAAAGGCCACTCAAACACAAAAAACGCACGTGCCATTTATGAGATATTTGCAATCAAAGTTATCATCATGGGCATGTCCATTATCCTTGCAAGTGAAAGAGTTATGTTGCATAAAGAGTATGTAAACATGTTGCATTATAGTCAGTATATTTCATGCGCATCCCACATCACCTTTACCATATTCTACCATGCAAAGGTCTTACATCATGCATACCACATGTACATACTTTCCATACATGTTCAAACATGTTCAAATCCAAAAATAAAAACTTAGCCAACAAGTTGTAATGGTACCAGCTGCTATGTTCTTGACCACACATCACACTACCCTTCATCATGGAGGTCCACAACAACAACCATACTCCCTCTACACATGAAAATTCGTACTACACATAACCTCACTTTAACTCCCATTTTTCATTAACCTTACACTAACCAAGTTTTTTACTAGACTTTAACCATGATCAAGCTTTCTAACCCACCATATATAAACCCTTAATCACCTCATAACAGAAAAGGGGTTACTAATTTTCACAGTTACAACCACTTTTCACCACTCTCCAAACTTTCTCATTTTTGCTCTCTCTTTCGAAACTCTCTCCATAAGCTCTCTCTCTCTGCATTTCTCCTCAAGAACAATCATCAACAAGCACCAGGGAATCTTCTGTATGCATTGGAATGGAACTGTAATCACTCCATTGTCAGATTCGAAGTCCATTTTCATCTCCATTAGTCTTTATTTTGGGCAATCTACAAGCTGTTTCACGCATTTATTTCGCCAGTAAAGTTGATTTGGAGATTGCAGGAGTACATATCAGGGTTTCTTGAAGATAAAGAACGCATATCTGGCCAGGTTAGAATCACAAACTTCTTACAACTTTGGTATCGAATTTCATAGCTAGAATCATGTGATAGGTGTTACTTGGGTCCTCATTCGTGAGGCATTGCTTGTTGTGTAGAGAAATAGGTGAAATGTGATTTTTAGATTTTTAGATCGTAATTTATTTTGCTTCGTTTTGTGTGATAGAGATAGAATTAGGTGAAACCAGTTATATTTTCGGATTCTGCGTGAGAAGGCGATTCGAATCATGGTCTTCTTTTCTATTTCTGGAAATTTCCACCACCGGCCACGGCGGTGATGTGCCAGAGAAGATGACCGGAAGTGATTCCGGTGACCGTTTGTTAAACCCTAGCATGCTCCGTTTGCATATGTGTCTGTTTCTTGGTGGACTATGTAATTCCATACTTGTCATTCACGTGATGACAACACATTAAATTACACCTTCCCCCTCACGTGTTGCTCTTTCTCTTTTTTCCTTTTAATTTCATTTCTGATCATTATAATGTGGTGAAATGATGATGATGTGTGTGTGCCCCACCATAATTACCGTGTGCCTGTAATTAGAGCCCTGGGATTTGATTACTTGCTTGATCATGATGCCTTAACCAGATCCAACGCGTAGGATTCAGTCAACAAATTGCCTAAAGACCATAATATAGACCCCCAGGCTGATAGCGCATTGGGCTCAGCATTGTTGCTTTTTGCACCCCCATATATTGGGCCCAACGTTATTTGAACTTCCTGTTTGCTATTTTCGCACCCCCCATGGAATTCTCTAGTTTTTTTTTTCTATTTTTTGGATGCATGTCTTAAAATGTTTTTTAAAAATAGTCCATTTTCCCTAAAAATTCCAAGAAAATTTATGATTGGTCCTAACCCTCTCTTTTAATTTTTGGTATTTTTTATTTCCATTTTTGATTAATTTGGATGCTTGGTTTGGAATTTTCTTTGTGTGGTACTTTAATGAGTGTAGTTAGTGATACTTGATGCACAAATAATTTTCTATAAAAAGTTTGGTACTGATTTTTTACATGGAAATTGACATGAGATATTAGAACATGTTGAGAACTACTGTGTAATTTTTTTGGAATTTTTTAGGGGATATTTGATTGGTTTTTGAATGCCATCTTAAATCTGTTTGTTCAATGACTATAGTGCATGTTATAGGTCTTGTTTAAACATGATAACAAATGAATTTTTGCTCATTATTTTGCATATTGTTTAGCCTATAATTGTAATCCATCTCACTTGGTTCCTTTTAATTTTTACAACATTTAATCATGCTTGTGTTGATTGTTGAAGTACATCTTGTTTGTGTAGAGGTTTAGATTGTTAGTACTAGGGCTTTGTGTTCCTTGTGTAATCATTCAACATGATACTTATGCATTCATTTGTATACATGTTTAGGCATCCTTATAGGTCTTCTAAAACCAGATTATAAGTCTTTAACACCCAACTTTGAGTGATTGGTATAGACTTACATGAACATGGATTGATACTTGGTGTTTGATCTTTCTTTGTCTACTTTTCTTATGTGTTGCGCATCACATATTCATAAATACTTATAGGACCTAAAAGCTATCCAAAATTGACTCACTTTCTGTTTTAGATCATCACTAACCATTCATGTGTGACTTATAACTTCATTTCCCTTTTAGTGAATTCACATGACCACAAATTGTCTTCACTTGCTCAACTTGTTTTAGTTTCATTTGTTTGTGATTTTACTTGTTGCATCATTCCATTATACATGATCTCATAGGACCTATAATATGTTCATATACTTGTAAATACTATTTTGACCCACAAGTGCCCATTTGTTTCATGCATTGCTACTTTTGTATGTCATTTCCTAATTGAACATTGTTTGTTAACTTTGTTTGAACCTTGTGTGATCTATTTCTTCTAGTTCTTTTAGGACTTGTATGAGACCTATTAGAGGTCAATAGCCTCTGACCTTGACATGTCTAACATGCCTTTAACTCATTCTAATTTCATCTATCTTCACTCACTTCATAAGTCATCCATGCTTGACAATTTTGAACTTGTTTTGCTCTTAATCTTTAGCAAGTAATGACATGAGTTGTGTATGAACATTATAGGATTCTTATTTTGATTTTAATTTCATGTAAAGGGTGATATGCTACTGACTTGGATTCTCATGCATGATTCATTTCACTTGCATGACTTCTTTTGGGTTGTTTTGTCTAGTATGTGCATAGTTTGAACTTGTATGAACTTGTTTGGACCTAGTTGTTCTTATTCTTCAATGTGCCCCAATGTGAGACTTGTATGGACTTTGTAAGAAAATTCTTGACTTCTAAATACCATTACAAATGTCATGAGCTACTGCCTTGTATCCATTTGCATGATTATTCATCTTACATCTTCATTTCCTATTCGCATGACAAGTATGCTTCATTGGTGGAACTTGAATAATGTTTGCTCCCACTTCTTCTTACTTGATTGATGCTTGCATTCATGAATCACATGCCATCTTAATGACATATCCATGCATTAATAAATGTCATTTACTTCTGACCTTGATGTTTACATGTGCATTCCTTCACGTTTATGAACATTATGAATTCATCTTGCGTGGTTAATGTTTAACTTGCATTTGTTTGATTTTTGGTGCATGTTCCAACATAGCTTGACTTTGTTTGATACCTTAGCATTAGTAGAGGCCATTAAGATGTACCTACTGACTTTGGATGTTCCTTAACCATTAGGACCCTTCCTTTTTGGTTTGAATTTTACTTTCTTAGTAAGTTGTCTTCTTAGAGCAACTAGTATTAGTTGGATTAGTTTCTTTCACTTGTATTCATTACTTGTGATGATTTTATGCTAACCTTTTGTGTAGGGGTAGATGTAAGGTACTTGAACATGTGGATGGTTATCCATATTCATCTCTTCTTTCATTTCTCATTTATCTTACTTCTCTTTCTCTTATGTGAATAGCATGATATAATGCTTTGTGTACAACTTTTTTACACCCTTTGGGATCCTAGCTCATCCTTAATTTTTTATTAAGGTGAGGTAGGATAGGCATTAGGTAGTGCTATCCCTCTCTTCTTCTTCTTATATTTAGGTTCTTAAACCTTGACCTTAGGGCCACCTTTGCATGATAACATTAGAAACATTAGTTCCCTTTTAGTGTTTTCTTTCCAACTTGAGTCTTCTCTTCTCATCTCATAACACTTCTAAAACACTTAATAAAATTAACGTGTATTTTGCATGAGCCTTGCATGTGGGAAGTGAGGAATGAGGGGTTTCCTCTCCTTTTTCTAGAGTGTTAGCATACGTCCTGTTAGGACGACCATGCGACGCATTCGATCCTACGTTATAGACTTGGGTGCAATGCAAGTTACAAACAACTTCAAAAAACACTTCTGTCTAAAAAACACAAAACAAACTCAAACCTTCATACTTTGGGATCATTAAGTTTCAATCATTTCCAGAAAAGGGCACGTTACCTCCGTCTCGTCGCAAACAGGCATCGACCCTAATTGCCGGACGCAAACTCAACGTCGCTCATAAAAAACACCGACCTCGTTAGGTCGAACTACGTCTGCTCTGACTTCCTCTCTCTGGTTAGATTGAGGATACGTAGGCACAAGACGGTGATGTCTTGGCGAGCAAACCTTCCCCCTTAGTTCGTGTCTGAACTATGTTGACTCTGACTTTCCCATTGCACGAGGGAATACGTAGGCCTAGGACTCCGAGGACGTCCTACCGAGTCACCTCTTTTTCTTTTCTTCTTCATTTTTCTGTTCTTTTCCGTTATCGTTCCTTCTCTTTTCCAGTAGCAGTGGAGCTCCAGACGACGACACCCTTTGATCGAGACAACAAGCGTGGATCCCATCGAGTACGATGGACGTGTGGGGTGCTAATACATTCCCCTCGCGTAACCGACTCCCTTACCCGTTTCTCTTGGTCGTGAGACCATGCTTTTCCTTTCCCTCAGGTTTACGCAGTGTTTCCTTTCCCTCTCTTGGGATAAATACACATTGCCGGCGACTCTATTTTCGCGCCACTTTCACGTTTGTACTTGGATGAAAATCCCGGGAGCGACAGCTGGCGACTCTGCTGGGGATCGAACCCAGAATCTCTGGTTGACCTCTTGCTGGTTCATCCCCTTTGCGAGTCAATCATAGCGCTTGTTTGTTTTCGATTTTAGGGTGTTTATCTGTATGCTTTACTCGCTTTATTTATGGCATCGTTGCATATTTACTGTTTTATTGCATTTACATGCTTTTCATTTACTGTTGCCATATATTACTATGCTGGACTGTGCTAGATTTTTCTGTTTGGTGGGCAGGGTGTTCTGAGAGATAAGCCCACTTCCCAGGCTTGAGCATACACATAGGATTTAGAGTGGATAGTCGATCGCTTGCATGGTGTTATCACGTTAAGTCTTCGCGAGATCCACAGCCAGACGAGGCCCATATAGGTGGTATCTGATACTGCATGTTATGTAGGCCATTAGATATCCCTGTAAGAGTTGTCGACTCTGGTGACCATTCTCGAGGACTCAGTAGCGGCACTCCTCCCGAGATGTGATAATGGCAGACCGGAAATGGTAAACCCATTACGTATTCTCGATCCGAGGACCCAATGCTGGGAATTTATATAGGATATCCTTTTTTAGGGGAATCAGTTGAGGCCTCCTCGATTGATGATGAGAGAAAGAAAAAGAATGTCATCACCTACAAATTTCTGAAGCCAGGTTTGGGTCCTATCAGCAGTTTAAAAGTTATGGCTAGCTCAGAGGTGTTGGAAGCATTCAGAGGAAAGTACGGGCGGATTTTGTCATTTGTTTGCAACCTCAGTGAGTATGAATGGGTGGGTCTCCACACATTAATGCAATTCTACGATCCTTCTTTACGGTGCTTTATGTTTCAGGATTATGTCTTGGTCCCTACTTTGGAAGAGTATTCAAATATCTTGGGGATCTCCATTAAGGAAGAGGTACCAGTTTTCAGTTCGAAGACAGATCCAGATTATGAGACTGTGGCTGCTGCTCTTTATTTGAGCAAATCCACGGTGGAGGCCAACATCACCAAAAAAGGAGAATTTCGAGGATACCCTCTGACGTACTTGACCAAGATTACTCAGAAAGCTGCTAAAGACAAGGAGTGGAATTTTTTCTGTGTTGTGTTAGCTCTTTGTGTATATGGCATTATTCTGTTCCCAAATGTGCCAGAATTGGTTGATATGTACGCTGTCAAAATATTCACTACTCAAAATCCAATACCTACTTTATTGGGTGATCTTTATCATTCAGTTCATAACAGGAATGAAAAGAAAAGAGGGGGATATGTCAATTGTTGTGTGCCTTTATTCTACAAATGGTTTTCGCATCGGTTACCACGTAAAGGTGCATTCGTGGATACCAAGGGTTCATTGGAATGGCGTCATAGACTGATGGGTTTGTCTGCTAAAGACATCATCTGGATAGATCAAGCGTTACTTGGGGGGGGATATTATTCATTGCTGTAGTGGATTCCCCAATCTTCCATTGATAGGGAGGAAGGGAGGCATCAACTATAATCCCTCTCTGGCCATTAGACAATTCGGTTATGCTCTAGAAAATCCCCCTACCGAGAGAAGTGTGGAAGAGTCCTTGTACTTTCAAGTAGGTGACGATAAAGCAATAGTCCGAAAAGCTTCGGAAGCCTGGAATAGCATCCAAAGAAAAGGAAAAGGAGTTCTTGGAAAACCCAATAACCGAACTTATCCTCCTTATGAGAACTGGATCAGGAAAAGGGTGGAAGATTTCTATCTGCCTTTTGATCCCGTACCTCCTTTATACCCTGAGGTTGTAGAAGAGAGGGATACGGTGGCCATTGAAGAATTCAACAAATTGTAGGCTCTGGTGAAAGAGCTTAGAGTGGAGAATTCTGATTTGAGCAGCCGTCTTCAAGACGCTTTACATACCAACAGGGAACTGAAATGCAAAGCCCAGGACGTAGAAAAGATCTTAACAGCAAGAGAAAAAGATTTTGCCAACAGAGCCCGACATTACCAGAAAGTTAATATGGCTGTCGAAACTTCTGCTCAAACTTACAGGCAGACTAAGCAATCTTTGGCCGAAACAAAAGCCAAGCTCATTAAACTTCAGCAAGCATGGGATGAAGTTAGAATTGAGAATGCAGAGTTGCAAGAACAGTCAAAGTCCAGAGACGATGAACTTCGGAGAGCCCATGAACAACAAAAGAAGCATCGTGAAGACTTCGGTAAAAGCCAAGAGCAGTTGAAGAAGGTTAAAGACGAGTTGAAAGCTTCCAGGAAAGAGCTTGAAGATGCTATGGCTGAGAGGGAAGAACTCAAAATACAAGCTGGTGTGAAAAAGTTTAAAGGGGTGGATAATGACGAGGCTCTTCTGATGCATATGGATTCATTGGCTGAAGCTTTGAAGAAGAGGGATGTTTTGATCAAAGAAATGATTGAAAGGCCGGGTCATCAGCGCACCAGAATCCTCTTTGAAGAAATCAAGCATTCTAGTGAGAAATTGAAAGATTTGGAGTTAGATGATTGATATTACTTTTCCATCTTCCTAATGTAGTTTTTGTTGATGTACCGTTGGCTACCATCAGGCTTGTTGATGGAGCCACTTTCTTGATGTACTTCCCATTTATGGACTCATTGTAAAATGCTTCGGCACTTATTAGTTTTCTGTTAAATTCAAATGAATGGCTTATTCAGAGGTGGTTCTTCGGCATCGCTCTATTCACAAGCACATTATCACAACACAGTTCTTCGCAATATTTTTCTCTCAACATTATGTGACTATTATCGAGTTTCTGGCGATTAAGACTGGAATCAGGGTGTAAAACGCCTTGGGGATGAAAAACATGACATTTGCATTCTCATAATCATAAGAATTTTTGCATAACAGGTACTCGTTCCGGATTTTTCTAACCTTTATTTGGCTACAGGCAGGATAGCTGACCAGCCGATTCACCAATATTCCTCTCGACTCAACCAGAAAAGAGTAATGGAGCAAATGTAAGCAGAAATGGTCGCCATGCAAGCCCGTATTGCCCAATTCAATGAAATGATGCAAGGAGTCGTACAGGGACAGAAGCAACTCAGAACTCTTATTCAACCTCTGGTGGCAAGAGTAGATGAGAATGGTGTACTTCATGGTGGTTTCCAGAATAATGTTATTCCTCCGGGCGGAGGCGTCAATGGAAAAGATGTTCAGAATGGACCTTCGGGCGGAGTTCCAGTTCCCTCTGTTGTTATCCCTCCGGGCAGAGGAGAAAATGTGGTAATTCCTTCTATGGTTGGAGGAGGAAGCAGTATTCATGCAGTTCATGGCCATCACTTTGATGACCAGCAAGACGATGTGTTCTCTATGCAAGGCGTAGATGCTGGTCTCCCTGTTGTCAATGACCAGAGGATTCGACTGATTGAAGAGCAACTAAAGGGGGTGGTGAATCAAAATTCTGTGGGAATGGATCTGGATGACCTAGGGCTGGTTCCTGATGTGAGAATTCCATATAAGTTTCAAGTCCCCACTTTTGAGAAGTACAACGACACTACTTGCCCCAAGACACATGTTTGGGCATACGCAAGAAAGATGGCTGCATACTCCCGTGATGAAAAATTGCTGATGCATTTCTTCCAGGACATCTTGTTTGGAGCATCCCTGGAATGGTATATGCAGCTTGAGAGGTGCCATGTACATAACTGGAGAGAGATGGTTGAAGCATTTGTGAAACACTATCAGTATAATACTAATTTGGCTCCCAATCATGCACAGCTACAGAGCATGTCCCAAAAGAACAGTGAAAGCTTTAAAGAGTACGCGCAGAGATGGCGCGAGTTGGTGGCAAGGGTACAACCACCTATGTTGGAGAAGGAAATGCTGAATATGTTCATGGCTACTTTGCCAGGACATTATTATGAGAAGTTGTTACCATGCATGTCAGGCAAGTTTCCTGATCTGATCATGGTGGGGGAAATGTTAGAGAATGAAATCAGAGCTGGGAAAGTTTCGGGTAATGATGGGTCCTCTTCTAGTTAGGAGAAGAAGCCATATGGGAATTATAAGAAGAAGTAGGAAACGAACGCTGTCTCATCTTACCGAGGTAAAGGGAAGCAACGTCAGAACTATAACCAGCAGGTAGCATTAGTGACAATTCCTGCAGCACCTCCATAGCAGCAACAGAATCGTGCTCCACGCCAGCAGTATTTTACGCCTAAATAAAACCGATATTTTGATGCTCCGCCTCTACCATATTCACAGTTATTCCAACACTTACTTCAGCTGCAGCTAATTCAAAAGAGGACTCTAGCTCATATAACTGGTAATCCACCTCCGGGTTATAATCCTAACGCCTATTGCGACTTTCATTCTGGGGCACCCGGACATCATATCGAGGACTACAAAGCTTTTAAGCACACAGTCCAAGACTTGGTGGATTCTAAGGCCATAAACTTTTCAAATGACGTGCCGAATTTTATCCAAAACCCAATGCCTGATCATGGCGGGCTGAGGGTTAATGTTATGTTAGAGGAGAATGAATTTTTTAATCTAGTTATGGATGTGAACAAACTAAGGACTCCTTTGATGGTGGTAAAGGAGAAATTATTGATGGGTGGAGTATACCCCGGTTGTGACAAGAATTGTTCAGAGTGTATGTTACAGATGAATGATCGTGGGTTGTTGAAATCAGGAGTTTAAAAGTTGATCGATGAAGGTAGGTTGCAGTTTGACAGGTGTGACCAACAAAAAGAATTTATTGGAAGTGAGGTGGCTACTATCACTATTCCCTTTAAGACAATCACAATTTCAGCGGCGATAATACCCGCACCGGTTATAGTTACAGGCCCTGGACCCATTCCTTATGAAAGCACCAAGACTATTCCTTGGAATTACGGTGCATAAGTTTCCGTCAATGGGCAGAAGCAAGAGCTAATGGGGACGTCGGTAGCAAATTCCAGTCTTGAGAATAATGAGGAAGCATGAGCTATTACCCGAAGTGGCAAAATCTTCACTCCTTCCGATGAACAGGCCGGTAATTCCAAACATGACAAGGGTAAACAGGTCGTAGATAATTCTGTACAGACTCCGGCAGTGACTGACTCCGTAGTAAGGTCAGCTAATAGTCCTTTCTCCGAGAATGTAGAAGAATTTATGAGGTTGATTCGAAGAAGTGACTATAAAATAGTGGATCATTTGCATCAGACTACATCCAAGATATCAATATTATCCTTGTTGTTGTGTTCGGAAGCTCACTGAAACGCATTGTTTAAGGTACTGAATACCGCTTATGTACCCCAAGAGATCTCAGTTAATCAGCTTGAGGGGGTGATATCCCATGTTAATGCAGGCAATGGTTTGGGGTTTACCGATGTTGACTTGACTCCAGCTGGGAGAAACCATAATAATGCCTTGCATATTTCTGTTGAGTGTTGTCGTAATCCAAAATTTGACCTCCCTTTTTTGCCTTTTGCATAAGCATAAGAATTCGCATCGCTGGCATACGCATTCGCATTTTTTCTCTGGTGTTTTGATTGCAGGATATTCAGGTTTTCCAAGCCCGATTATTCATATCCTCACAAGGTCATCGCATCATCAAAACAAGAACAAAATGAAGGTTTCCATACCTATTCATCAATACAAGAGGTGGAAAATCGGAACCGGGACCACAACACCTTTTTTTAGGCAAATTGGGCATATTTTGGCCTGGTTAATCGATTAACCATTTGCAGTGCAATTGTGTTAATCGATTAACACATGAAAAATAAGCACAATTTGCTGCTTTTTCATGACAGCACCTTTGCACACATTTTGGTCTTAGATTCTAACAGCATATGGAATATTCTAGACACCTCTAAACATTTCCAAGCTACTCTATTCATTCCAAGTGCATTTGCTATGATACTTCACTTCAAATCAAGTGCACCATGTTCCTTGTTCTCCAAGTAATGTGGATCTTTGGATGTTGGAATTCACCTTGGGATGGTTACCGAGTTGGTTCTAACTAACCGAGTTAACCGCCTTGACTCGGTGAGTCAAGTCCAACTAACTCCTAACCTAGCTCCAAACCCAAAGCTAATTCCAAACCAAATTCCATACCATCTCATATTCCAAACCTAAAGCCTATATAAACACACCTCCACTCACTTTTCAATTCCTCAACCATTCTCTACCATTTTTCACCAAACTTCTCACATTTCACTCTCAATTCTCTCACTTTTTCTCTGATTTCTCTACTCATTCTTCATCTTCATCTCAATTCTTCTCCATCAAACCTCACCAAAAGCTCTTATTCTTGAAGGATAATCACTTTTCACATTGAAAGTGATTAATTCTCGAGCTTAACCTTCATCATTTGGCATTCTTTGGTTGGGTTTCTGGAATTACATCTCAATCTACTTCAATCAAAGGGTTTCACACCATTTATTTTGGTGCAAGTTCGATTTCGGTGCTTTTTCGCGTTTTTGATCGGTTTCGACGCGTTTCGTCTACAATTCAAGGATCCTCTGGTTTTCTTTAATCTTCTACACCAAGATCACTTTGCAACATTCACCAAGGCACATCTCAGCCTTGTAGGTTGGTGTATTTCATTCATTTTATCATTTCGGTCGTTTTCGTACCGTTTACGATGTAATTTCGTTGTTCTTTCATGTGAATTGATTACACTTTTGCTTGATCCATGATCTTGATTGTTAATTGATTCTGTTGATGATCATTTGCTGTTTCTAAACTTGATTTTTTGTGCATAATTGTTTGCCCTAGCATTGGAGTGATTGCACAATCAAAAAAAGTTGGCCAAAAGCACTTTTCAAAACTGATTTTCTGCTTCCTGTACAGTGTTAATCGATTAACACATTGCAGTGCAATTGTGTTAATCGATTAACCAGTGTTTTTTTGCACTTTCTCACGTGTTAATCGATTAACACTTTGCAGTGCAATTATATTAATCGATTAACACTGAACCAAAAGACCATTTTCTTGCATTTTCAAGTGTGTTTGCCATGCTTTCTTTATTTTAACTTCCATTGATTGTCATGCCTGATTTTATGGATGTTTTTAATGTCATTTCACTTCTGGTTGAAGCATGTTCATGAACTTTCGATGCACATTTTCGATTATTAATTTGTTTCATGTTCTTAGCATTGTATGAACATAGCAATTCTTGCACTATCTTTGTTCACATGATACATGATTTTGTGTGGCATTTTGATGGTCATTTGACACTGTTTTGCACCTTCCATTTCAGATTTGCATTAAGTTTATTCTTCATGGATAAACTTAATCTTGTATAATCAATAACTCACTCCTTTTTGCTTTAATGAATTTTCATCCTCTTTGGAAAGTTGTTAGCATGTTTATCCCTTGATAAATTGATCGAGACTTTGTTTCGATTAATCGATCTTCCCTTTTCCACTCTTTAGGCCTCCTTTAGAGCTTTCTCTCATTCCCCTTGTGGAGTTGGAGTTTCGCGCTGCGCCTTGCATCGGAGCACTGTACAAATTGACGCCGTTATGCTGTCCGTTTCTCTACGTAGGAGCACTGTACAACTTGGAGCTATTGTGCCGTCTGGTTCAACTTCCGCATTACACCCTGTGTGAGTTAGGGAAAGGATGAGAAGGGAGAATTCCTACTCTCATTCTGACTACTTCGGGTAGGGGACGAATGACCCTGTGCTTGGCTTAGTCATCTCTATCTCCAGGCGGTAATGTGTTTTCTTTCCCCAGTCGAGTTGATCCTTGATCACTCCTATCTTGATCTCTCTCTTGATCTATCACCATTCTTCTTGGTTACGATCCTTTGTTCCTTGGGTTAGCAAGCTTTCGTCGTTTCAATACCCTATTTTCTTCTTGTAATCAATCATTGCTTTTTGATTCCCCTGAAGAGTTTCAATTCTCTCTCTTTGGGCCAACACAGTTTTCCTGTCATGACCATTTTTCCCCAGGAGCTCGCAACCTTCTCTTGGTTCTTCTCCTTTCTTGGGTTAATCACCTTCTCTTGGTTAATCACCCGTCTCACCAGTTAATCACAGTCCGTCTGTTAATCACTGAGCACCTCTTGGGTTAATCACCTATTCTTGGTTAATCACCCGTCTCTTCAGTTAATCACAGTCTATATGTTAATCACTGAGCACCTCTTGGGTTAATCACCTCTTCTTGGTTAATCACCATTTTCTTCAGTTAACCACAGTCCGTCTATTAAAATACTGAACCCTTTCGAGTTAATCACCTTCTTCTGGTTAATCACTCGCTTTTCTCTTCGGTTGATCACAGTCCGTCTGTAAACACCGAATCCCCCGCAGTTGGCAACCTCCTCTTGGTTCGAATACTTGCACCCTTGGGTTAGTAACCTTTCTTTGGTTCAAATACCCTTTCTTCGGTTGAGTACTGTTTGGTCAGTCAGTTTACTGAACCCCTTTGGGTCACGACCTTTGGTCGGTCTTGCACCCTTGCTTCTGGTTAATCGCAGTTTTCTCTGCTAAAACCAATGCTTCTCTACCCCCACAGAGTGGCAGTCCTTTCTTTCCTCGGTTAACTTCTGTTTATCAGTTAACATACCGAGGCCCCTTCAGAGTCAAACACCTTCTCTTGGTTCAGCACTCTCTCTCTTGGTTTATCACAGTCCGTCTGTTGACACCAGCTTCTTTTCCCCGCCAGGGTTCTACTCTCTTTCTTCGGTTAACCACTGCCAGCCAGTTAATATACCGAATCTCCTCTTGGTTTCGACACCAATTCTCTTTACTATCCCCAGTGGAGTTTCTTTCGTTCTTGGTTTTGACACCATTCTTTTCCTATTCTTTTGTGCAAACACTCTTACTGCGGGGTCTTTCCCAGTAGAGTTTTTCTTTCACTCTTGCTCTTGGTTGCGACACCACTTCTTTCGTCTCCTTGTTTCTTTCTTGTTTTCCTTTTCCGTTCAGTTCCCCGAACTACATAAGCTCTGATTCTGCATTCTTTTAAATGTATGATACGTGGACATGAGATCGTAATAATCTCGGCGATCACACTTCCACCCTTCTTCCGTCTTCCTCCTTTCTTTCCTTTTCTTCGTCCCCTGGTTCCAAGAACTACGGCGCTCTGACTTCCTCATTGCACTATGAGGGTACGTAGGCACGAGGACTTCGTTCCTCCGCGAGCACTTTCCTTCTTTTCTTTCCTTTTCCCCTTTCTCTCTCTCCTCCTTCTTTTAGCTAGAAGCCTTTAGATACATAACCCATCCAAGCCTAGAAGCAAGCGAAATGGTTCCCGTCGAGTACAATGGATGCGTTAGGTGCTAATACCTTCCTTTCGCATAACCGACCCCCTGTTCCCGTTTCTCTTCCCTTGGGTTTTATCGATATTTTCCCTGTCCTTTAGGACTAAATAAAGTTCGGTGGCGACTCTGTGTTATCTTTGAGTGTGCGATTCACTCAGGTAGAAACCAGCCATCTTCAAGTGTCGTGGATCGTTGATGTCTCATGTGCTTGTGGATACATGATCATCTTTAAATGTTTTACCTAAGAAGGCATTGATGAAGCTGGACACCCGAGGGTTGATATGCACGCCAAGTGATTTGGTGGTGCGCGCATTTGATGGTTCCAAAAGATCTGTTTTTGGGGAGATTGTGCTGCCAATTAAGGTTGGCCCGGAGGTCTTTGACGCCGCATTCTATATAATGGATATTCAGCCTGCTTACAGTTGTCTACTTGGTCGGCCATGTATTCAGTGTTGGGGCTGTGACATCTACACTCCATCAGAAATTAAAGTATATGGTAGACTGACACGTTGTGACGGTCTGCGGATATGAGGATATTATGATAAGCCATTTATCTACTTTCAAATATGTGGAGGTAGATGGCGAAATACAGGAAATGTTATGTCAGGCTTTTGAAGCGGTAAAAGTTCATGAGGAAGCTCCCAAGGAGGTTAGCCCATCTGAAGTGGTTAAACAACCTACTGTGATAGATCAACCGAAGATTTCTATGTCTTCCTTTAAGGGTGCACGGGCTGTAGTTGAAGTTGGGAGCTCAAAAAAATAGGGTCAGGTTATTGAGGTTCAGAAAAAGCAAAATACTTACGAGCTGGGTTACAAGCCACCCAGGCGTCCTGAACAGCCTCTGAAGTTTTACGGCCCGGTTCGTTTTACCAGTGTTGGGGTATTCTTTGATAGTCAATGCTATTGAAGAAGATGGGGACAGCGATTTCGACATGGATAATTGGATCCGCCCCTGGATGCCTGGTCAAAGCCCTTGTAACTGGTCATCGGAGAAGATCATTCAAGTGACTGGCCCAGAGTAATTGTCTTTGTTTTTCTATTATGTCTGATCCTACGTTCTGACCAAGATGTAACGATTCTTGTTTGTAGGGCTTGAACATTCTGTAGGTTTTTCTTTAACAATAATAAAGGACTTTTCGTATTCAAATATTTCTGATCCCTGTTTTTCTGTTTTATCTTATGCATAAAATCACATCAAAATGGCAATGTGTTTCGTTTGTTGCATACATAATAAAACATGAATCATCTATCATGCAGGTTACCTTGTTCAGATTCCACCCCTCATGATTCGGCTATGGCTCAGTATGATTTCGATAATCCCATATATCAGGCTGAAGAAGAGGCTGAGGAAGACTGCGACCTACCCGAGGAATTGGCCAGACTGTTAAAACAGGAAGAAAGGGTCATTGTGCCTCATCAGGAGGAGATTGAGATTGTCAACTTGGGAACCGAGGATGCGAATAAAAAGGTAATGATTGGGGCTACTTTGGAAGATAGTGTAAAGAGAAGATTTATTGAAATGCTTCGAAAGTATGTAGATATCTTCGCCTGGTCTTACCAAGACATGCCTGGGCTTGACACTAACATCGTGGTACACCGGTTGCCGCTTAAAGAAGGTTGTACTCCGGTTAAGCAGAAACTGAGAAGAACAAAACCGAACATGTCTGTCAAGATTAAAGAGGAGGTTCAGAAACAGATAGATGCTGGATTTCTGGCTGTGACAAGTTATCCTCTGTGGGTTGCTAACATTGTGCCTGTACCTAAGAAGGATGGAAAGGTCAGGATGTGTGTTGATTATAGAGATCTGAATAGAGCAAGCCCTAAAGATGATTTCCCGCTCCCTCACATTGACGTGTTAGTGGACAATACTGCTCAGTATTCTGTGTTTTCCTTCATGGATGGTTTCTCTGGGTATAACCAAATCAAAATGGCCCCAGAGGACATGGAGAAAACAACGTTCATAACACCGTAGGGAACTTTCTGCTACAAAATAATGCCCTTTGGATTGAAAAATGCAGGGGAAACTTATCAGCGGGCGATGGTGACTCTCTTTTATGATATGATTCATAAAGAGATCGAGGTCTATGTTGATGATATGATCGCGAAGTCGCAAACGGAGGAAGAGCATCTAGTAAATCTTCAGAAACTATTTGATAGGTTGATAAAGTTCAGACTGAGGTTGAATCCGAACAAGTGCACCTTCGGTGTGAGATCTGGCAAGTTACTGGGGTTTATTGTCAGCGAAAAGGGTATCGAGGTTGATCCTGCAAAAGTAAAAGCCATCCAAGAAATGCCTGAGCCGAGAACAGAGAAGGAGGTTCGTGGCTTCCTGGGGAGGTTGAACTACATCGCTAGATTCATCTCTCATCTTACAGCCACTTGTGAACCAATATTCAAATTGTTAAGAAAAGATCAAGAAGTCAGGTGGAACGAAAATTGTCAAAAGGCGTTTGAAAAAATAAAAGAATATTTGCAGGAACCTCCGGTCCTTATACCACTAGTACCAGGAAGGCCATTGATTATGTATCTTATAGTTCTTGAGAAATCAATGGGGTGTGTGCTCGGTCAACACGACGAGTCAGGTAGAAAAGAGCATGCCATATACTACCTGAGTAAAAAATTCACTGATTGTGAGTCAAGGTACTCAATGCTGGAAAAGACATGTTGTGCACTCGCTTGGGCCGCTAAGCATTTGAGGCAGTATACGTTAAACCACATAACCCTTTTGATTTCGAAGATGGATCCGATCAAGTATGTGTTTGAAAAGCAGGCGCTCTCTGGAAGAATAGCCCGTTGGCAGATGGTTCTGACAGAATATGATATTCAATATGTTTCCCAAAAAGCCATTAAGGGAAGTGTTTTGTCAGAATATCTTGCTGAACAACCAATTGAGGATTATCAACCGATGAAGTTTGAATTTCCAGATGAACATATCATGTTTTTGAAGATGAAAGATTGTGAAGAGCCTTTGCATGATGAGGGACCTGAAGTTGGATCCCAATGGAAGCTAGTCTTTGATGGAGTGGTCAACTCATATGGTAACGGGATCGGGGCAATCATTATGACTCCACAGGGTTCTCATATACCCTTCACTGCCCGATTAGCGTTCATGTGCACCAATAATGAGGCGGAGTATGAAGCATGCATCATGGGGTTAGAAGAAGCAATTGATTTGAGAATCAAGAACCTCAATGTTTATGGGGATTCCGCGTTGGTGGTTAATCAGATTACAGGTGAATGGGAAACTCGTCAAGCGAATTTGGTGCCTTATAACAACTATGCCAGAAGGTTGTTACCTTTCTTTGACAGAGTCGATTTCCATCATATACCCCGGTTAGAGAATCAGATGGCAGATGCGTTGGCGACGTTATCTTCGATGTATCAGGTCAACCTTTGGAATGAAACTCCCTCGATCAGAATCATGCGTCTGGATAGACCAGCTTTTGTGTTTTCTGTTGAAGGGGTATCAGATGGTAAACCTTGGTATCATGATATTAAGGTCTTTCTGAAGAGTCCAGAGTATCCAGTTGACGCGTCCACCAAAGATAAGAAAACTCTGAGGAGGTTGGCGGGAAATTTCTTTTTGAATAAAGATGATGTGTTATACAAGAGGAACTTCGACATGGTCTTGCTACGTTGTGTTGATGAACACGAGGCAGGCCTATTAATGGAAGAGGTTCATGAAGGTTCTTTCGGTACTCATGCTAATGGGCATGCTACGGCCAGAAAACTGTTGAGAGCGGGGTATTACTGGATGACTATGGAGTCCGACTGTTTTAAATACGCCCGAAAATGCCACAAATGCCAGATTTATGTTGATAAGGTACATGTGCCGCCTACTCCTCTGAATGTACTGTCATCTCCTTGGTCGTTTGCCATGTGGGGCATTGATATGATTGGAAAGATTGATCCAACCGCTTCCAATGGGCATCGTTTCATTTTGGTTGCCATTGATTAATTCACGAAGTGGGTGGAAGCAACCTCATATGCCAACGTCACCAGACAAGTGGTAGCCCGGTTTATCAAGAAGGACATCATCTACCGGTATGGAGTCCCAGAGAGAATCATTACTGATAATGGTTCAAATTTGAATAACAAAATGATGAAGGAGCTATGTCAAAGCTTTAAGATTGAACATCACAATTCTTCTCCCTTTCGCCCGAAGATGAATGGGGCTGTTGAAGCGGCAAATAAGAATATCAAGAAGATTGTGCAGAAGATGGTGGTAATGTATAAGAACTGGCATGAGATGTTGCCTTATGCTTTACACGATTATCGTACTTCAGTGCGTACATCAACTGGGGCAACTCCTTTCTCATTGGTCTATGGTATGGAAGCAGTTCTACCAGTAGAGGTTGAGATTCCTTCGTTAAGAATTCTGGCAGATGTGAAGCTTGATGAACCTGAATGGGTGCGTTCCCGATTGAATCAGCTGAACCTTATCGAGGAAAAGAGATTGGCAACCTTTGCACATGGACGATTGTATCAGAGCAGAATGAAGAAAGCCTTTGATCAGAAAGTGCGTCCTCGGTGTTTTCAAGCTAGTGAATTGGTTTTGAAAAGGATCCTTCCTCCTCAAACAGATCACATGGGCAAATGGACTCCAAATTACGAAGGTCCATATGTAGTAAGACAGGTTTTCTCTGGCGGAGCCTTATTACTCTCAACTATGGATGGCGAAGATTTTACATCCCCTGTGAACGCAGACGTAGTCAAAAAATACTTTGCATAAAAGAGACCCGCTGAACATAAAAAGAAGATCCAGGCAAAAAAGGGGCATCCCGGCGAACCATAAAAAGAAAGGTTCGGGCAAAAATTAGGGATAAAAAGAAAAATAATAAACCCGCGAAGTTGAAAACCTAAAATGGAAACTTTGGCAAAAATGGGTATCCCGGTGGATTGAAAACCCGAAAAGGGCGATCCAGGCAAAAGTTAGGGATTTGAAAGCAAAAGGCTGCGATCTGCGTTCGATCTGTGAACACTTTTGATACATGAGAATTTCGAAGGAAAGGAATAGGCCCAATCAGCCTCTTCAAAGGTCAAAACATATGCGGATAAGCGATACATACGGGTCATAGCTGAATTGAATCATGGTGGATATATGTTCCCCACATTGCCGACATGTGTATTTTCTTTTGCTTTTTACTCAATTACCTCATTTCAGGAATTGCTTCCAGATGTAAATGCCTAATTACAGGCCAATTCATTCAATAAAATTTTCATTTCATTCAAAGAGCTTTCCATTTATATTTTATTTTTACTGTTTTGTTTGTGAAAACGTCCGATATTTTTTATAAAACATTGCATGCGAAAATGTTGAGCTTTGCGAAGCATATCGGAGAACAGTGGAAATTGCTCATGAAACAGTCATTATAATGGTAATCTAGATAGCCATTTTGCATTGTCTATTGATTTTGTTTGCAGGGTAGCAGGATTTCTCCCCAGTAGAGCTACTTTCCTCAGCATTGAAAAGTTTATTATCCTCAGCAGGTTATTGCTCTCCCCATCCAGAGTACAGAGTATTAGCTCCCCAGCTAGAGTTGTGGATAATCTATTACTCTCTCAGCAAGTAGTCAGAAGTTGATATCTCTGCATCCCCGGCAAGAGACTAACGGAATATCTTTCTTTGGACAAAGATGTTATTTCCCCACAGGGTCTGTATACCCATTTCTCCTCAGCTAGTCAGGAAATCTTTTCTCACCAGCAACGGTATGGGTTGATCCCCGACAGATGAGTAAGCTTGATGTCATCCTCTAGCAGAGTTGGTGCTGTCATCTACCGTTCTCTAAGCAGGTTTGCTAGTGGTGGCTGATATTCCCCAGCAGACGAGGGTACGGATATCTCCCAGCAGTAGGTTGAGTTCAGTAATATCCCCAAGCAGGTTCGAAATTATTGACTTGTCTCCCAAAGCAGAGATTGGTGGTGATATTCACAGTGGTGCGTTCAACAACGGTTGATATCCCCAGCAGGTTTTAAGTCTAATTGTTATTGGCATCTTTCAGATCCATGTTTTTGAGTTCTATCTTCGGTAGAAGTCATTGGTTATCCCCAGCAGAGAAATTTCTCTTAGGGTTCCATCTTCAATACTCGTTTTTATCCATCTCCGACAGAGTGGTATTTGTCTCGGAGTTTTTTTCATCTCCAGCAAGGTTTGTGATCAGGAAGTCGTTCAGTAAAATCTTCCTCAACAGGATCTTTTATTTAGAGGACAATTCAGTTTGTCATCCCCGGTGGAGCTGCCTTTGTCTTCAGCATTTATTTTGCTGAGACATTTCCTTTGCATTGCATAAGCATTTTTTGCATGGCATCCTCCAAAACACGTAGCATTTCCATTTCGTATGGAGCATTACGCCATAGAAAAATTCAAACATATGCATTCGAAGCATAAGCCAGGTTTGATACCTTCTACCAGACTTTTTCCCAGCAGAAAGGGATATAATTTGGGTGATGTTATTTAACATTACACCACAACCAATTGGATTCGTCCTTCGTATTGTTATTCATTCCTGTACTCCCCTATGGAGCTGTCTATTTAGATTTCTCTTTTCCTCAGCGGAGTCATCTTTGTAGATTTTTGGACTCTAGTTATCTTGGGTTTGAAGGTCTATCTTCGGCTTAGTCTTTCTTTGAAAGTCCATCTTCGGCTGGGTCTTTCTTTTCGAGTTCGCCTTCGGTCGTCCTCTCACTCTCTTGTTATTTTGTTATCCCCAGTAGAGCTATCCTATATGGTATATCCTCTCTTTGAAATTACGCTTTTGGTCGGTCTTTCTTTTCGAGTACGCTTTCAGTCGTACTTGTTTGTGGTTTAAAGTCCGCTTTCGGTCGGTCTTTCTTTTCGAGCCCGCTTTTGGTCGTACTCATTTGTTGTTGAAATTCCGCTTTCGGCCGGTCTTTCTTTTCGAGTCTGCTTTCGGTCGTACTCGTTTGTTGTTGAAATTCCGTCCTCGGCCGGTATTTCTTTTCGAGTCCGCTTTCGGTCGTACTCGTTTGTTGTTGGAATTCCGTCCTCGGCCGGTCTTTTTTTTCGAGTCCGCTTTCGGTCGTACTCGTTTGTTATTGAAATTCCACTTTCGGTCGGTCTTTCTTTTCGAGTCCGCTTTCGGTCGTACTCGTTTGTTGTTGAAATTCCGTCCTCGGCCAGTCTTTCTTTCCGAGTCCGCTTTCGGTCGTACTCATTTGTTGTTGGAATTCCTTCCTTGGCCGGTCTTTATTTTCGAGTACGCTTTCGGTCGTACTCGTTTGTTGTTGAAATTCCGCTTCCGGTTGGTCTTTCTTTTCGAGTCCGCTTTCGGTCGTACTCGTTTGTTGTTGAAATTCTGCTTTCGGTCAGTCTTTCTTTTCGAGTCCGCTTTCGGTCGTACTCGTTTGTTGTTGAAATTCCGCTTTCGGTCGGTCTTTCTTTTCGAGTCCGCTTTCGGTCGTACTCGTTTATTGTTGAAATTCCGCTTTCGGTTGGTCTTTCTTTTCGAGTCCGCTTTCGGTCGTACTCGTTTGTTGTTTGAATTTCGTCCTCGGTCGGTCTTTCTTTTCGAGTCCGCTTTTGGTCATACTCGTTTGTTGTTGGAATTTCGTCCTCGGTCGGTCTTTCTTTTCGAGTCCGCTTTCGATCGTACTCGTTTGTTGTTGGAATTCCGTCCTCGGCCGATCTTTCTTTCCGAGTCCACTTTCGGTCGTACTCGTTTGTTGTAGGAATTCCGTCCTCGGCCGGTCTTTATTTCCGAGTCCGCTTTCGGTCGCACTCGTTTATGGTTGAAATTTCATCCCCGGCCGGTCTTTCTTTCCGAGTCCGCTTTCAGTCATACTCGTTTGTTTTTATATTCCCAGTGGGTCCGCCTTCGGTCGGTATATTCTCCCGAGTCCGCCGTCCGCCGTTCTTATATTCATTATATTTTTGTTATCCCCACAGATTGCAAATTTCCAGGTTATGTTGGTATTCAATCTCTGTGTATCCCAATCATATGGAAGCCTTTGCTTCCATACTCTCGGATCCAAGAAGTTTGAATAGGGGCAGCTGTAACACCTCAAAATTTGCCCTCTTGTTTTTAACTGGCTTATGTTTCATTGCATGCTTTGCATTATCATCCTTGCATTTCATTGGTTCATTGGAATGGGACCAGGGTGTCTAAATCCAATCCAAGGAGCCTTGAGCCTCAAGAGATTTTAAATTGAGTCATCACCTTATCATATGATCAAGCTTGGCAAGAGAATGCAAGGGAATCACATCATCCTAAGCAGTGCAAAACTAGGGTTTTGGAATTCTTGAGTATAATACCCCAATGGGCAAGATACTTAAGCTTTTATCATCATCAAATGACATATCTCATCTTTGTTCGCAAGGATGTACCTCATACTCAGAAGAATTTAGATTTGGAGGATGTGCTGATTTCTCCTAGACTGAGGGTCTAAAACTAGGGTTTACCATAAAATCAGTTTATTTCTGATATTTTTTTGGGCAAAACTTGATCTCATGGTATTCTACATGTCCTCAAGAGTCTAGGGATGAAGAATTGTCCATCAGTTTGGTTTGGAAGGGTTTCAATTGATCAATTGATTGAAAATTAGGAGAATTGGGGAAAAGTCAACTGTGTAGAGGAAAAAGTCAACTCTTGACTTATTGAGGTCAATTTCATGCTCCTCACCTCAAATATGGTTATTGATGAAGATTTGATCAAGAAATATTAAGGGATTCACCAAAAATCAGAAGATGTGGAAATTTTTCAAAAATAGAATTAAGGGTTTCTAAAAATTGCAAGTTTTGGCAAGGTGCACACCCATCTTTGAAGCATTATTTCCCCATGGTCCAAGCTCTAAATGGAAGGGTTATGGAGGCCTATCAAAAGTTCACATTACAAGCTTCAAAACCATAACAAGAACTCCTCCATTGGATCAAAATTGAGGGAGTTATGATTGATTAAAGTTGAGAGATTTCAAGGCATTTTAGGTCAGCTAACCAAGTCCTGACCAGCCAGCACGCAGTAATTTGATCAAACATGTGGTGTGCGTGTTAGGTTCAAGTTCAGGGATCAATTACACCATGATGTAAGCTTCTAAAGGAAAAGTTGTCAACATCAAAGTTGTTCATCTTGCAGCCCTCTACAACTTTGATGTTGCAAATTTTTTTTATTTAATCAACCTATCTCAAGATATCGGGAGTTAAAGTTGTGACCATCAAGAGGTGAAGTTTTACCCTACATGAACAGCCCATGCACACATGCAGTCTGCCTAGCCAAACCAGTTTCTTCTCATCTTTGAACCAACATATTTCTCTCATCTGAGCTCAAATTGGAATGATTCAAAGCACAATTAGAAGCTCACTATGAGATCTTTTGAAAGGCCCCTAAAACACAAAAAACGCATGTGCCATTTATGAGATATTTGCAATCAAAGTTATCATCATGGGCATGTCCATAATCCTTGCAAGTGAAAGAGTTATGTTGCATAAAGAGTATGTAAACATGTTGCATTATAGTCAGTATATTTCATGCGCATCCCATATCACCTTTACCATATTCTACCATGCAAAGGTCTTACATCATGCATACCACATGTACATACTTTCCATACATGTTCAAACATGTTCAAATCCAAAAATAAAAACTTAGCCAACAAGTTGTAATGGTACCAGCTGCTATGTTCTTGACCACACATCACACTACCCTTCATCATGGAGGTCCACAACAACAACCTTACTCCCTCCACACATG
The DNA here is from genome assembly GCA_022829125.1 of Lathyrus tuberosus. Classification (NCBI taxonomy): domain Eukaryota; kingdom Viridiplantae; phylum Streptophyta; class Magnoliopsida; order Fabales; family Fabaceae; genus Lathyrus; species Lathyrus tuberosus. The sequence continues at coordinate 10,255,568 of JALAZF010000044.1, read as the reverse complement.
AAAATTCGTACTACACATAACCTCACTTTAACTCCCATTTTTCATTAAACTTACACTAACCAAGTTTTTGACTAGAATTTAACCATGATCAAGCTTTCTAACCCACCATATATAAACCCTTAACCACCTCATAACAGAAAAGGGGTTACTCATTTTCACAGTTACAACCACTTTTCACCACTCTCCAAACTTTCTCATTTTTGCTCTCTCTTTCGAAACTCTCTCCATAAGCTCTCTCTCTACATTTCTCCTCAAGAACAATCATCAACAAGCACCAGGGAATCATCTGTATGCATTGGAATGGAACTGTAATCACTCCATTGTCAGATTCGAAGTCCATTTTCATCTCCATCAGTCTTGATTTTGGGTAATCTACAAGTTGTTTCACGCGTTTATTTCGCCAGTAGAGTTGATTTGGAGATTGCAGGAGTACATATCAGGGCTTCTTGAAGATAAAGAACGCATATCTGGCCAGGTTAAAATCACAAACTTTTTGCAACTTTGGTATCGAATTTCATAGCTAGAATCATGTAGTAGGTGTTACTTGGGTCCTCATTCGTGAGGCATTGCTTGTTGTGTAGAGAAATAGGTGAAATGTGATTTTTAGATTTTTAGATCGTAATTTATTTTGCTTTGTTTTGTGTGATAGAGATAGAATTAGGTGAAACCAGTTATATTTTCGGATTCTACGTGAGAAGGCGATTCGAATCATGGTATTCTTTTCCATTTCTGGAAATTTCCACCACCGGCCACGACGGTGATGCGCCGGAGAAGATGATCGGAAGGTGATTCCGGTGACTGTTTGTTAAACTCTAGCATGGTCCATTTGCCTATGTGTATGTTTCTTGGTGGACTATGTAATTCCATACTGGCCATTCACGTGATGACAACACATTAAATTACACCCTCCCCCTCACGTGTTGCTCTTTCTCTTTTTTCCTTTTAATTTCGTTTCTGATAATTATAATGTGGTGAAATGATGATGATGTGTGTGTGCCCCACCATAATTACCGTGTGCCTGTAATTAGAGCCCTGGGATTTGATTACTTGCTTGATCATGATGCCTTAACTAGATCCAACGCGTAGGATTCAGTCAACAAATTGACTAAAGATCATAGTATAGACCCCAGGCTGATAGCGCATTGGGCTCAGCATTGTTGCTTTTTGCACCCCCATATATTGGGCCCAACGTTATTTGAACTGACTGTTTGCTATTTTCGCACCCCCATGGAATTCTCTAGTTTTATTTCTATTTTTTGGATGAATGTCTCAAAATGTTTTTTAAAAATAGTCCCTTTTTCCCTAAAAATTCCAAGAAAATTTATGATTGGTCCTACCCCTCTCTTTTAATTTTTGGTATTTTTTATTTTCAGTTTTGTTTAATTTGGATGCTTGGTTTGGAATTTTGTTTGTGTGGTACTTTAATGAGTGTAGTTAGTGATACTTGATGCACAAAGCATTTTTTATAAAAAGTTTGGTACTGATTTTTTACATGGAAATTGACATGAAATACTAGGACATATTAAGCACTACTGTGTAATTTTTTGGAATTTTTTAGGGGATATTTGATTGGTTTTTGAATGCCATCTTAAATGTGTTTATTCAATAACTATAGTGCATGTTATAGGTCTTGTTTAAACATGATAACAAATGAATTTTTTCTCATTCTTTTGTATATTGTTTAGCCTCTGATTGTACTCAATCTCACTTGTTTCCTTTGAATTTTTACAACATTTAATCATGCTTGTGTTGATTGTTGAAGTACATCTTGTTTGTGTAGAGGTTTAGATTGTTAGTACTAGGGCTTTGTGTTCCTTGTGTAATCATTCAACATGATACTTGTGCATTCATTTGTATACATGTTTAGGCATCCTTATAGGTCTTCTAAAACCAGATTATAATTCTTTAACACCCAACTTTGAGTGATTGGTATAGACTTACATGAACATGGATTGATACTTGGTGTTTGATCTTTCTTTGTCTACTTTTCTTACGTGTTGCGCATCACATCTTCATGAAGACTTATAGGACCTAAAATCTATCCAAACTTGACTCACTTTCTGTTTTAGATCATCACTAACCATTCATGTGTGACTTATAACTTCATTTCCCTTTTATTGAATTCATATGACCACAAATTGTCTTCACTTGCTCAACTTGTTTTAGTTTCATTTGTTTGTGCTTTTACTTGTTGCATCATTCCATTATACATGATCTCATAGGACCTATAATATGTTCATATACTTGTAAATACTATTTTGACCCACATGTGCCCATTTGTTTCATGCATTACTACTTTGGTATGTCATTTCCTAATTGAACATTGTTTGTTAACTTTGTTTGAACCTTGTGTGATCTATTTCTTCTAGTTCTTTTAGGACTTGTATGAGACCTATTAGAGGTCAATAGCATCTGACCTTGACATGTCTAACATGACTTTAACTCATTCTAATTTCATCTATCTTCACTCACTTCATAAGTCATCCATGCTTGACAATTTTGAACTTGTTTTGCTCTTAATCTTTAGCAAGTAATGACATGAGTTGTGTATGAACATTATAGGATTCTTATTTTGATTTTAATTTCATGTAAAGGGTGATATGCTACTGACTTGGATGCTCATGCATGATTCATTTCACTTGCATGACTTCTTTTGGGTTGTTTTGTCTAGTATGTGCATAATTTGAACTTGTATAACTTGTTTGGACCTAGTTGTTCTTATTCTTCAATGTGCCCCAATGTGAGACTTGTATGGACTTTGTAAGAACATTCTTGACTTCTAAATGCCATTACAAATGTCATGAGCTACTGCCTTGTATCCATTTGCATGATTATTCATCTTACATCTTCATTTCCTATTCGCATGACAAGTATGCTACATTGGTGGAACTTGAATAATGTTTGCTCCCACTTCTTCTTACTTGATCGATGCTTGCATTCATGAATCACATGCCATCTTAATGACATATCCATGCATTAATAAATGTCATTTACTTCTGACCTTGATGTTTACATGTGCATTCCTTCATGTTTATGAACCGTATGAATTCATCTTGCGTGGTTAATGTTTAACTTGCATTTGTTTGATTTTTGGTGCATGTTCCAACATAGCTTGACTTTGTTTGATACCTTAGCATTAGTAGAGGCCATTAAGATGTACCTACTGACTTTGGATGTTCCTTAACCATTAGGACCCTTCCTTTTTGGTTTGAATTTTACTTTCTTAGTAAGTTGTCTTCTTAGAGCAACTAGTATTAGTTGGATTAGTTTCTTTCACTTGTATTCATTACTTGTGATGATTTTATGGTAACCTTTTGTGTAGGGGTAGAGGTAAGGTACTTGAACATGTGGATGGTTATCCATGTTCATCTCTTCTTTCATTTCTCATTTATCTTACTTCTCTTTCTCTTATGTGAATAACATGATATAATGCTTTGTGTACAACTTTTTCACACCCTTTGGGATCCTAGCTCATCCTTAATTTTTTATTAAGGTGAGGTAGGATAGGCATTAGGTAGTGCTATCCCTCTCTTCTTCTTATATTTAGGTTCTTAAACCTTGACCTTAGGACCACCTTTGCATGATAACATTAGAAACATTAGTTCCCCTTTAGTGTTTTCTTTCCAACTTGAGTCTTCTCTTCTCATCTCATAACACTTCTAAAACACTTAATAAAATTAACGTGTATTGCGCATGAGCCTTGCATGTGGGAAGTGAGGAATGAGGGGTTCTCCATTTTCTAGAGTGTTAGCATACGTCCTGTTAGGACGACCATGCGACGCATTCGATCCTACGTTATAGACTTGGGTGCAATGCAAGTTACAAGCAACTTCAAAAAACACTTCTGTCTAAAAAACACAAAACAAACTCAAACCTTTTTCATACGTCGGGATCGTTAAGTTTCAACCATTTTCAGAAAAGGGCACGTTACCTCCGTCTCATCGCAAACAGGCATCGACCCTAACCGCCGGACGCAAACTCAACGTCGCTCATAAAAAACACCAACCTCGTTAGGTCGAACTACGACTGCTCTGACTTCCTTTCTCTGGTTAGATTGAGGATACGTAGGCACAAGACGGTGATGTCTTGGCGAGCAAACCCCCCCCCCCCCCCCTTAGTTCGTGTCCGAACTACGTTGACTCTAACTTTCCCATTGCACGAGGGAATATGTAGGCCTAGAACTCTGAGGACGTCCTACCGAGTCACCTCTTTTTCTTTTCTTCTTCGTTCTCATTCCTTCTCCTTTCCAGTAGCAGTGGAGCTCCAGACGACGACACCCTTTGATCGAGACAACAAACGTGGATCCCATCGAGTACGATGGACGTGTGGGGTGTTAATACCTTCCCCTTGCATAACCGACTCCCTTACCCGTTTCTCTTGGTCGTGAGACCATGCTTTTCCTTTCCCTCAGGTTTACGCAGTGTTTCCTTTCCCTCTCTTGGGATAAATACACATTGCTGACGACTCTGTTTTCGCGCCACTTTAGCGTTTATACTTGGATGAAAATCCTGGGAGCGACAGTTATTAGAATGGTGAGCCACATGATTATGTTGATGATCAACAACATGGATATCAGGCAAATATTCCAACTAATGATGATGAAGATGATAATGATATGTCACATGATGAGAATCTTGGTGAAGCTCCAGAATCATCTCAAGTTCAACTTAAGAGGTCTAACAGACAAAGACAACCTTCTACAAGGTATAATTATGATTAGTATGTGATTTTGACTAATAAGGATGAACTTGAGTGTTTTCAAGAGGACATGGAAAGTGAAGAAAGTCAAAAGCGGTTGGATGGAATGCATGATGAAATGAAATCGTTGCACGATAATCACAGTTATAATTTAGTGAAGTTGCCTGAAGGCAAAAGGGCTTTGGAAAAAAGGTAGATTTATAGAGTTAAACATGATAGCAAATCTAAGTATCAAAGGTATAAAGCTAGAATAATGGTGAAAGATTTTCTTCAAAGAAAGGGTGTTGATTTTAATGAGATTCTCTCATCTGTTGTAAATATGTCATCAATCATAATCATGTTGAGTTTGGCTGCAACTCTTGATTTAGAAATTGGAAAAATGGATATGAAAACGAATTTCCTTCATGGTGATTTGGAGGAAGAGGTCTACACGAAACAAAATGATGGTTTTCAAGTAAATGGCAAAGAAATCATGCATGTAGATTGAGAAAAAGTATACACGGGTTAAAGTAAGCTCCAAGGCAGTGGAACAAGAAGTTTAAGGATGTTATGTGTGATCAAGGATACCTGAAGAGTACTTTAGATCATTGCGTATTTGTTTGAAAATTTTCTAACGATAATTTCATTATCCTATTGTAATATGATGATGATATGCTTGTTATAGGGAAAAATATTTATAACATTGACAAGTTAAAAGCAGTTAGGCGAGTCATTTGCCATGAAAGATATGGTTTTAGCTAAACAGATTCTTGACATTAGAATCATGCGTGACAGAAATGAGTAGAAACTTTGGATGTCACGAAAACATCATATCAAAAGAGTGTCGTAAATATTCCAAATGGAAAGTTCTAAGGCGATTAACACTCTTCTTGCTACTCATTTCAAGTTGAGTTCTAATCAAAGTCCTACAAGTGAAGATGAAACATTTGATGTGAAACATATTCCTTACGTGTCTACTATAGGTAGTTTGATGTATGCAATGATGTGTACAAGACCCGATATAACACATATTGTTGGTATAGATAGTAGATTTTTGTCAAATCCAGATAGAGAGCATTAGAATGTTGTAAAAAAGGGTTTTAAAGTATCTTCGTGATACTACTTATATGAGGCTTTGCTTTGGAGGAGATAATCTTACTATAGAGGGGTACTCTGACTCTGATATGGTTAAATACATTGATTCTAGAAAGTCCAATTCGTGCTACATGATCAAATTTGCATGGGGAGCTGTGGCAATCGAGATTGCAAAAGTGTGTAGCATTGTCTACTACAGAGGTTGTGTTCACTCCCATTAATGAAACATGCAAAGAGTTGTTATGGATGAAGATATTTTTTCATGAGCTTTGGTTTGCTCAAGGCAACTATGTGTTATTTGTTGATAGTTAATGCGTTATTCATCTTGGCAAGAATAGACTTTTCATAATAGGTCCAAACACATTGATGTGTGATATCATTATATACATGATGTTTTAGATGCTAAGTTTGAAGCTTACTTGTCCAAACACATTAATGTGAGATATCATTGGATATTGTTGGACCATTGGTTCGCTTAGTACAATTTTCTCCACATAGTTATGAGGGGAAAATTTGTTGGGTTTGAGCTCCTTTCCTGTGTGGAGAAAGGAATAAATATGTTAGCCCATTTATACCTCACTTATTTTAACTGGAGATAGTCAATTTAGGATAAATGAAGAGAGAGAAAAATAAGGTAGAAACTTTTGCTTCAAAAGAGAGAAAAGAAGAGAGAACTCAATTCTCATTTTTTCTGCAACCAGACCCAATAAAGCAGTGATTTCAAATTCGTAAACTGTTGGATCAAAATCAGTTTTGGAAGGTAGGTTCACAACACCCGCATCTACATTTTGACCGTTCGGATATGTAAAACAAAGTCTGAGCTGAGAGATATTGGCTTCACACTGAAGCTGTGGATTTAGATATTTTCATCTTCTTGCTTCTTATTTGTAAATTAGTTTGTTTTGTGATTTTGTAATTTACTTTAGACTCTCTTATACTTTTATTTGATTATATTAGAGTTATTTTTTTATCAACATGATCTATGATTTTTCACTCAATTTTCCACATTAAAATATTATTATTTTATTGTACCTTTATTTGTTTTATTTACTTCCATACATTTATTTATTGTTGGTCCTCATATTTTTTTTAAAGTTTACGAAATTTTATTTCCGTCGCATATTAGTTTGTTACGGTTAGTTAATTTTCAATCGTATTAATTCATCGTAATCATTAATATGTATTAATTAGACTCTTATTAGTATTAATTTAAAGAATGATTTATTTATTTTCTTAACTCAAATTCTTGAAGAATGATATTGATTTGACACCCATTAAGTTGCAATCAGACAAGGCTTACCACTGCACTTGCACACGTTCTTTCATCATTCTAACCCTTTCTACGGTCAAAAGAATCCAACTTGGGGAACTTTGTCGTACGTACGTTAAAGTTGGAGTAATTATAGTGAAGCCTAGCTACTAAATATTTTAATTAGTCTTAACTCTTAACTATGAATAGATAATATTCTTGGTGAATCAAAGAAGTTAAAAATGGTATCACTTTGGGTTAAATTAAAGGGTCTCTTTCATTGATAATGGATTGGCTTTGCTTCAGAAATATTAATTTATGTTTCAACTTTCAAACAAGAAAAAAAGGTAGGCAAGTAGGATGTTTATAGTGTCGTTTTGTTATTTATGGAAATATAATAATAATTAATAGCTCTATTTAATTACTCCATCCGTTTTAAAATGAGAGTCGTTTTTAGTAATAAAATTTGTTTCAAAATGATTATCGTTTTCACTTTTCAATGTAGTAATGATTACAATTTTTTTAATTTTGGCCTTTAATTTTTACTTTGTACACTTCTTCCAATATTTTAATAGGGTTAATTTAGTAAAAGTGGTATATCTTATTACAACATTATTAAATTTTTTAATTTGTGTGAAAAAATATTAAACGACAATCATTTTAAAATGGAGGGAATATTATTTTAACTCAAGACAAACTCATCTAAATGGATGGTATAATTATTTTGATATCCATATATTCAAATTTAAGTACCGTTTGATATCAATATTTTTTAATTCGCAAAGTTATAAATATTAGAATATTATGGAGGATCATGTAAATTCGTTTCCATGTTGTGTGTTAAGAATAATAAGTGTGAGTAGTGTGAGAAAGTTCCACAAATGTGAAGACTTAATTTATAAGTGAGAGAATCTATACATCTATCACCTTAAATTTTTGAATGAGTATGTGGTGTGTCTCTCACAAAGGTGCGTTGCTCATAAAGAGTCTCCACAGTGAAAATGTTCTCTTTTATTGAATCCCCGAATTAACCTCAATAGTGGTATTAGAGTCTGGTTCAAGTGAAGAACTGACTCACATGTATCAAAAGTACTCCTTACAGGTGGTGGGTAGGAGGTGTCCCGTTGAAGAGTGTCAACGGAAGTACAAATGTATGTAGTTGAAAAGAGCTTCCGATTAGAGGGAATAATTGTGGATAGACTCACACTTGATGGAGAGTGTTGAGAATAACAAGTGTGAGTAGCGTGGGGAAGTAACACATTGGTTGAAAATGTGGAGACTTGAGCATTTATAAGTGGGAGAACTCACACACCTATCACCTTAAGATTTTGGGTGAGTATGTGACGTGTGTCTGGCAAAGGTGTGTTGATCATAAAGAAAATCCCTAAAGTAAAAATGCTCTCGTGTTGAACCCCGAATTGACCCCAACATTGTGGAGATAAAATTAATTTTGAGCGAGTTTATTTTGTAAAATTAATTTTAATAAAATTAGTTGTATATAACGTAATTTAAGTTGGAATTAACCCAAAACTTTGAGAATTCCGAATCAATCTTGATGAACAAGATTCAATCAACCGATCAAAATCCCTTGTTCTTCACTCGAGTGAGTCAATCACACCTTGATTGCAAGAATGATTCTGCGCAGCAATTGTTAATGGAAGAAGAAGAAAGAAAATTGAATAAGAAAGAAGATTAGGGTTTGACAAAATAGGGGAAGAGGAGAATGATTTCTGCAGAGTAACTCTCTGCTCTCAAACAGAGAAAAAAATATTATTCAACTGTGCAACTGCACTTTCTATTAAGTGTTACAATATTATTCTCTATTCTTCTTAATCAAAATAGGGGTTACTCCTTCTATTTATAATTGAGCTACCTTGATCCCTAAGGTAAAGCCCAAAATTTCTATTTTAGTCTAATTCGAAATCCTGTATCAAGCAACCTGCTTCGACACTTCGACATATAACACAACTCGACACACACACTAGGCTAATTTCGACACATCCTTGTTTCTGTCGAGCTACACTTGCTTCGACACAAGGAATTACAATATTAACACACCACCTAATTCATTGTGTCTAAGCTATCTATATTCATCATAGACCTTAACTTCTTGAACACTTCGACTTGCACTCCTTTCGTCAGGATATCTGCAATCTGATTCTCAATTCTGTAGTGTTCCAAGTTCATCTTCCCTTCTGCTACCTGCTCTCGAAGATAATGGAACCTCATTTCGATGTGCTTGCTTCGCCCATGTGCTATCGAATTCTTCGTCAGGTTGATAGCTGACATGTTATCGATCTTCATGGTAATTGCTCTATGACTCTTTGTTGTAGTCTCTTCGACCAGGTTCACCATCCATTTTGATTGACATGGACAGAGAGAATCAGCATGTATTCTGCTTCGCACGACGACAATGCCATTACTGGCTCTTTTCTCGAACTCCAAGCAATTGGTGCACCACCTAGCATAAACACATAGCCAACTGTGGATTTTCTATCCCCAACATCACTGCACCAACTTGAGTCGGTGTATCCCACTAACTTGAATTCTTTTCCTTCATCAACTATAGGAAATAAAATGCCGTAGTTGAGAGTTCCTTTCAGATACCTTAGTATCATCTTCGTCGCTGCTAGGTGTGATACCTTTGGCTTCTGCATGAATCTACTTACCATACCTACACTGTATGCTAAGTCAGGCCTTGTGTGACAAAGGTATCATAGTGACCCAATAAGTCTTCTGTATTGAGTTAGGTCGACATCATCTTCATCTGATTTTTTCAATAGTTTGAGTCTTGGATCAGTTGGAGTCGAAATTGGGTTGCAATCTTTCATCTCAAATCTCTTGAGTATTTCGCCTGCATATCTTCTTTGATGCATCATCAAACCTCTAATGTTCTTGTAGAATTCGATACCAAAGAAGTATGAGAGATTTCCCAAGTCTGACATTTCAAACCCCTCACTTAGGTCATGTTTGAAGTCTTTGATCTCCTTCTTGCAACTTCCTGTTATCAACAGCTCATCGACATAGAGACATAGTATAAGCAATTCATTATTGCTTATACTTACATATACTTCATGCTTAGTTGTGCACTTCACAAATTCATTCTCCCTTAGGAAGCTATCTATCTTCTTATTCCAAGCTCTTGGAGCTTGCTTAAGTCCATATAGGGCTTTATGCAGTCTGTATACCTTGCTTTCTTCGCCTTGTTTCACAAACTCAACTAGTTGTGCGACATAAACTTCTTCATCTAAGGGGCCATTCATGAATACACATTTCACATCGATTTGATATACCTGCCAGTTGTTCATGTTTGCTAGACCAACAACCAACCTGATTATTTTGATCCTAGCAACGGGTGTAAAAACTTCGTCGAAGTCGATTCCTTCTTTTTGAAGAAATCCTTTTGATACAAGTCTCGTGTTGTGTCGAGTTACTTCTGAGACACCCTATATCTCATTGGTGGAACTCTAATTAAAACCCTTAATAAAATACTGAAATTTAGAAACTTTTCGATAACAATATTTAATTGATTAAAGCATACTGCTTCATATATATATATATATATATATATATATATATATATATATATATATATATATATATATATATATATATATATATATATATATATATATATATATATACTTTCCATTTATACACAGAGTTTGACACAGCTAAGACTGGTGGCACTGCCACGTAGATAAAACTTAAAAGAAAAGTACATAAAGAACCCAAAAGAAGGCATAAAAAGAACATCCTAAGTCCAACAGGACTAACACTTATACTGACTGTAATAGTGATATGATTAGCGTTTGACAAAACACTAACAACCTTTGTTTTTGATATAATTGTACTCCAACTCCATGTCACTCTCTGGTCTTTACTCTTGGCCTGTCGAGCTCGTTGTCTGATCGTCATAAATTATCCAAAAATGCAAGACAAAAAGAAATACAGGGCTAAGATTTTCGTACAGGTATAGAAAATTGGGATTGAGTGTAAAATAGGAATATATATGCCAACCACAAGTATTCAAACAAGCGTATCCTTACCCTATATTTACCTCTAATGTTTATTCTAATGCATTCCTGAACTATATGCAGACTCAGGCCACTAGACGCTGTCAAGGACATCCTCCCAATTACCGAGATCAGATGTCACGAGACCACATGCCACCAACGTTCTCCCATTTATCAAGAGCAACGCCACCTGACTGTCACATATGGAGTCTAGGTGTTATAAGTCGATCGCCCTAAGAAATAGGCCAAGATACAATTATTATCTTGCAGCCCCGTGCACAATAACAATCCTCGTCAGGATTCAGGCAGCTGATCAACCTCGTGCGCCCATACACACGGCAGTGGACTTATACATTCCTAATGCAACTCTATATGAATTTCCACTCATATCCGGGAAACTTCCTTAGTCGTAATTTACTCTTCAAGAATCCATTATTTTGGTTCTCATATCACACAACCTTACAATAAGTTCAGCTTGTACAATAAATAGTGTATGGTTGACTTCCCAGGAAAGAGAGGCGACTGTAAAGTACATAGTCTACCAAGTCTTTCCTTAGCCAGAACCCAACCGAATACAGTTATTCAATGTACTACACTTCCCTTCTGTGAATATGGATTCTACACTTAATAGCTCACGATGTTGTCGTTTTTCATCTCAAGGAGTAATAGATCATTTTCTTAGTATAACAATCACAATCATTCAAGTATCACATTTAAATAATTAATCACATAATGCAAGCACAATACAACCTCAATTTATCATAGATCATTCCGCACTGATTACTTGGGTCAACTGATATACCTTCCGCACTGATTACATGACCCAGAAATTGCACCTTCTTCAACCAAAACTCACATTTTGAAAATTTCGCAAACAACTGTCGGTCCTTCAATATTTGCAATACAATCCTCATATGTTTTTCATGCTCTGCCTCATTCTTGGAGTAAATCAAAATATCATCGATGAAAACTACAACAAATTGATCTAAATATGGCCTAAAGATCCTATTCATGTAATCCATGAATACAGCTGGAGCATTAGTCAAACCAAATGGCATAACTAAGTACTCATAATGTCCATATCAGGATCTAAAAGCTGTCTTTGGAATATCATCCCCCTTCACCCTAATTTGATGATATCCTGACTTCAAGTCAATCTTTGAGAATATCGATGCTCCCTTCAATTGATCCATCAAGTCATCGATTCTAGGCAATGGATACTTATTCTTTATGGTAGCTTTGTTAAGCTGTCTATAATCCACACAAAGTCTAAACGAACCATCTTTCGTATTTACAAACAAGATAGGAGCTCCCCATGGTGATACACTTGGTCTAATAAACTCTTTCCCCAACATGTCATCTAATTGCTTCTTTAACTCTGCCAATTTTGATGGTGACATTCGATAAGGAGAAATAGAAATCAGCCCAGTTCCTGGAACCAAATCTATAGCAAACTACACTTCCCTAACCGGTGGTAAACCTGGAAAATCTTCTGGAAAGACTTTCGGGAATTCACAAACTACTGGAAAATTTTCAACACTGAGGGTTTCTTCTACTGACATGGAGAATAACATCTTAAATTTGAGAGTTTCAACCTTGCTAACTTCTCCACTGTCTTCTCCAAACGTAAAATTTTCTTCTTAAGCTTTGGAGCGTGCACATATTAGATTACACCATTGCTCTTTCAATACTTTTGTTATCATCAAAACCTTGAGGAATACTTGTTACGAACAAATCATGTTCTAACAGATTCTAGTTCCTTTGTCAATAAATGTTGAATGCATGAATTTTCAGAGTTTATTGATAAAATGGATCTTATTGATATTCTTATTATTGGGAACAAGTTTACGTGGTTCAATATCGAAAGGAATACTATGAGCAGGTGAGATAGAAATCACATATCTAAAGTTATTAGGTTCAATCATTCATAAGACATAAGGAACATAACAATTATGTATATTTATATCCTCATGAATGATTCATCGATAAGGATTTTTGTCAAGTCTCTCACAAGAAAGGGATAGTTATTTCTAAAATGTTGTATTAATGCTTTAGACATGATTATATTTAGAATTCGGGAAAACATCATAAAAATATATCAATTTATTCAATAACAATGATTACAAAAACCATGACCATGTCTCATTCAAAACCTCTATTTGTAAACCAAGCTAAGACTAATAATGGTAAAACTATAATTATCATTATTGCTACGAAATCTTTACCTAATTCTTCATGCTTGATAATACCAATAATAAAAAGGATAATGACGAGAAGAGTGATGAATAAAAGAAAACATTTAGCCATTTGAAAGGTATAGATAAATATTCTAAAATTGATATGAAAATAATGAATGGGTGTGAAGTATTTATAGAATGAATTTTATGAAGTGTCCGTTGGGTTTGTGACCGTTGGGTTTGTGACCGTTGGGGGAGGAAAAAGTTAAGTGTGTTAAAGACTCTTTCTAGATCACTGTACTAGAAGACTCTCAAGATGAAGACTCAACGCACAGAAGAAAAGTTATCATCCAGTTTGGAATTCAACTTGATACAGTCAGTATAATTCTAGACACTTACGGTCAGAGCTGAATCGACCAGCTCTGATACCATAAAATGAGACACCCTATATCTCATTGGTGGAACTCTAATTAAAACCCTTAATAAAATACTGAAATGTAGAAACTTTCCGATAACAATATTTAATTGATTAAAGCATACTGCTTCATATATATATATATATATATATATATATATATATATATATATATATATATATATATATACTTTCCATTTATACACAGAGTTTGACACAGCTAAGACTGGTGGCACTGCCATGTAGATAAAACTTAAAAGAAAAGTACATAAAGAACCCAAAAGAAGGCATAAAAAAGACATCCTAAGTCCAACAGGACTAACACTTATACTGACTGTAATAGTGATATGATTAGCGTTTGACAGAACACTAACAACCTTTGTTTTTGATATAGTTGTACTCCAACTCCATGTCACTCACTGGTCTTTACTCTTGGCCTGTCGAGCTCGTTGTCTGATCGTCATAAATTATCCAAAAATGCAAGACAAAAAGAAATACAGGGCTAAGATTTTCGTACAGGTATAGAAAATTGGGATTGAGTGTAAAATAGGAATATATATGCCAACCACAAGTATTCAAACAAGCGTATCCTTACCCTATATTTACCTCTAATGTTTATTCTAATGCATTCCTGAACTATATGCGGACTCAGACCACTAGACGCTGTCAAGGACATCCTCCCAATTACCGAGATCAGATGTCACGAGACCACATGCCACCAACGTTCTCCCATTTACCAAGAGCAACGCCACCTGACTGTCACATATGGAGTCTAGGTGTTATAAGTCGATCGCCCTAAGAAATAGGCCAAGATACAATTATTATCTTGCAGCCCCGTGCACAATAACAATCCTTGTCAGGATTCAGGCAGCTGATCAACCTCGTGCGCCCATACAAACGGCAGTGGACTTATACATTCCTAATGCAACTCTATATGAATTTCCACTCATATCCGGGAAACTTCCTTAGTCGTAATTTACTCTTCAAGAATCCATTATTTTGGTTCTCATATCACACAACCTTACAATAAGTTCAGCTTGTACAATAAATAGTGTATGGTTGACTTCCCAGGAAAGAGAGGCGACTGTAAAGTACATAGTCTACCAAGTCTTTCCTTAGCCAGAACCCAACCGAATACAGTTATTCAATGTACTACACTTCCCTTCTGTGAATATGGATTCTACACTTAATAGCTCACGATGTTGTCGTTTTTCATCTCAAGGAGTAATAGATCATTTTCTTAGTATAACAATCACAATCATTCAAGTATCACATTTAAACAATTAATCACATAATGCAAGCACAATACAACCTCAATTTATCATAGATCATTCCTGTGATAAATAATTAAGGCCGGCGTAACCTCGTTTAGTGATTCGTGAAAATCATTATCCGAGAATAGGCTCTCCTTACTTATTTATCTCTAGTGTAGGGCTTGGGGAACCACCACACACATATATATTAAGCTATTTTACGCTAACCGTCCCATGTGTACGGAATCTTGCCCCCACCTTTTGTAGTTGAGCGTTGTTGAAAGTCCACGAGCGTTTTCTCTGATCTTTGCCAAGAACCTAATTTACGATAATCGTTGAATAGTACAAAATTTATAAAATAATTAGAATTAAACATAATCCCGTTACAACTTGAAATATTTATTTATTAAAATATTTAATAATACCCTCCACTATATTTAAATAATTATTAAATTCAAATATAAATTAGACTATACTTCCCGTTTGTTTTAGAAAAATTATCAAGAGTATATTCCTAATAACATTTTAATTTTAATATAATACTTGGGCATTATAACGACTTAAAATGGTAAAATTTATATGGGACTTTATAGGTTCAATATCTCGACGTCTAACCGGAAATTTACATAGTTATTTTAAAATAACCTTTATATAAATAATATAATTAAATTATAACAGCTTACCGGTAACGAAGAAAATCCCAACGGAGTCTTCTTAAATGTGGATTTGCACCATAACAAAACTTAAATAAGATGCAAAGAGTTTATGTATGAAATTATAGAAAGAGAGAGATTTTATGTGTGAATGAAAATGGTGGTAAGACCTTAGCTATTTATACTAGTTTCTACAAAATAAAATATTAATTTTTTTCACAACTTGATTTAATAAAATGATGAGTTTTTAAAAGTAAAAATTGGTTGGCTTCATATAATTCATCCAACACATAATATTAGGGAGAGGTGTATAATTTTAGATTTATGACTCAAAAGTTATTAATTGTGTATTAATTTAATTGGTACAACAAATACAATATATACTTATGAGGTGTTAAATACTAGATTTTTCTATGCATATTTTATTAAATTAAAGTATAAATTAATATATCTCATATATGCATTAATTAATTTATTAATATATTAATATACATGCTAAGTATTGTGTAGTGATGTTAATTCATATATTATATAGTATAATAAAATATACTAACCATGTCTTTTCACTATTATATTATAATATTGGGTACAATCTTGATAACTATTAATATCAAATAATAATAATTAAGTGGTATTAGATTTTCTATGAATATGTTAGTAACTTAAAGTATAAATTGACATATATATCATATATGCCCTCCTATTTTCGTTTTTCTCTTTTTCTTTTTCTCTTTTTTTTTTTTAATCATAAAATTTATAATAATTATTTAGAAATTTTAAAATTGAATTCGTAAAAATTTAAGGATGTCACAACTTCTCCTTTGGGATTCAACTTCACATTGTATACCCACTTCACATCAATTGCCTTCTTGTCTTGAGGCAATTCGACAAGTGACCAAGTGTTGTTGACTTCGATGAACTCTAGTTTCTCATTCACTGCTTTCACCCACTTCAAATCTTTCAATACCTCAGCTGAATAGACTGGTTCGGCATCTGCATAGAAAGCATAGTGTACAAGCTCACCTTTATCATCGACCACATCATCCGATGTAATCACACATTCTTGCAACCTTGCATGCATGTGTCTTGTTCGTTGAGGTCTACTTGGGCCTACTTCACCTCTGACTTCTTCTTGTCGAACTTCTCTTTCAACTTCACTAGCTGGTTCTTCACATAAGATTCTTACTTAATCCTTCTTAACATTCTCAGTCAAATCTCATTCCTTAAGCTCATCTATGATCACGTCTCTGCTAATCACAACTTGCTTGTTCACTGGGTCGAACACCTTGTATCCTTCAGTCGAAAGATATCCAATCAAGATCATTTGACTCGACTTGTCATCAAGTTTTCTTCTCAACTGATCTGGCACATGTCTATGTGCTATAGTTCCAAACACCTTCAAATGAATTAAGCTAGGCTTGACACCAGACCAACATTCTTCTGGCATGATTCCTTCTAGCTTCTTCTTCTAACATCTATTCAAGATGTATGTTGCAGTCGGCAAAACTTCTCCCCA
The DNA here is from genome assembly GCA_022829125.1 of Lathyrus tuberosus. Lineage (NCBI taxonomy): Eukaryota > Viridiplantae > Streptophyta > Magnoliopsida > Fabales > Fabaceae > Lathyrus > Lathyrus tuberosus. The sequence goes on along the minus strand of JALAZF010000044.1, from coordinate 10,238,517 downwards.
TATTTTTTTGGGTAAATGCTTGCCTTTCAACATACTTCTCACCTTATTCATGATGGCTTTATTCTTCCTTTCTGCATCTTTATTCTGCTATGGAGTGTAAGGCGGCACCACCTCATGCATAATCCCTTCTTTTTCATATAATGCATCAAAATCTTTCGACATATATTCTCCACCACCATCAGTTCTTAGAATCTTGAGCTTTTGACCACTTTGTCTTTCGATCATAGATTTAAACTTGGCAAATACCTCGATCACTTAACTTTTCTTCTTGATCAGGCAAGTCCACAGTTTTTGACTGAAATCATATATGAAAGTGACAAAATATCTGTTACCTCCAATCAAATCCACCTGGATAGAACCACATACATCAGAGTATATGACTTCAAGAATGGCCTTCAACTTGCTTCCTGCATCCTTGCTGAAGTTATTCTTGTGTTGTTTCTCCTGAACATATTCTTCACACACTTCACTTGGAATGTCGATTTTTGGTAATCCTAAAACCATATTTCTTCTCTTCAAATCTTTGATGTCTTTGAAATTGAGATGACCAAGTCTATAATTCCATATCCATTCATCTCTGTTGTCTGTAGTTACAAGGCACTTATGCTCCATCACATTAAGTTTAATCTTGAAGGTTCTATTATGAGACATTGGTGCCTTCAAGATTAGCCTACCATTTGAGTCGAGAACTATCATCATCTTGTCTTCGATCGAAACCTTGTAGTTCTTTTCGACCAGCTACCCTATGCTTAGTAAATTAGTCTCCATACCTGGTATATACAATACATTGGAAATTACTGACCTCTTGCCGTCTTTCCTCATAATCAGAACATCACCAATACCTTCAGTTGCTAGAGTACTGTCATTTGCAAATTTCACCATGTTCTTTATTGAGGGTTTAATGTTGACAAACCAATATTTTCTACCAGTCATGTGTGATGAGCAAATTTCACCATGTTCTTGTTGTGACCATCAACAACATCTCTTCTTCTTCATGTTTCGCCAGCTTTGCATCAATTTCTTGATTCTTCTTCTTTTCTGGACAATCACTAAAATAGTGACCATACTTTTGACAATTGTAACACTGAATGTGACTTTTATCAGGTTTTCAACCACCACCCCTTCCTCTACCTGTAACACCACCTCTTTGGTTGCCTTGGTTCCAGGGTTTTCTCTAATTTGACCAGTTTCCTTCTTGCTGATTTCGACCACTCGAATTGTTGTAGCCTCCTCTGCCTTTGTTGCCATTCCAACTTCCTTTGCATTTCTTTTCTTTTGCAGATTGCATCTGCAAAGCCACATCACTAGGGCTGGCAATGAACCAAATTAACTCGAAAATAGTTCGAAACTCGGTTCAAAAATTAAATCATTGAACTAGGTTCATGAACCAAATGAGCTGAATATGAGCGGAAAACTAAGTTCGTTAACTAAATGAGTTGAACTTGAACTATACATAGTTCAACTCGTTAGGTTCATAAGTCAACTCGATTATATATGAGAGATATTATATTGTCTTTAAGAGTAATTTTAAAGATTTATTCCAAATCTTAATCCTATATTGTCTCTTCCGTACTTGTTATGACCGTAAAATTGACAATTGCATTTAGAGTCATCATTGTTGGAGGCATAATGACATATGCTAAAATAACATGTGTAATGAAGGTTGCAAGTGGTGTAATTATTCTGTGATGGAAATGTATCAATTTATAGTAATTTTTGGTGTACTGTTACATTATATTTGTAATATTCCTAAATATTTAAATAATGTTATGGATTTTTGAGACAAATATAAACTCCAATTGAGTAGTTTTTGAGTTAGACTCTTAAATGTATCTCTTGAAAGTTGTGTAGTTTTTGAATTAGTAGATTTTTTAGAGAAAGTTAAATTCAAATTTGATAACTTTTATTTTATTTCAAAATTTTCTTTTTAAAAAAATATTAATTTAAAATGTCAAATATATAAATAAAAAAGCAGACTTAAAAAAGGTTTTTTTGTCCGTGAAGCAAGTGAGCTGAACCTAACAAGATGAACCTAACGAGTTAAACCGAATGGTTCGTGAACTTATAACGAGTCGAGTTTGAGCTTAAAAAAGAGTTCTTGACGAACTTGAACCAAGATTTGAGCTAAATCAATAACTAACGAGTCGAGCCGAGCTGAGGCGAGTTCGACTCGACTCGACTCATTTCCAGCCCTACACATCACTCTATTACTTTCCTGTAGCTCTTTCAACCATCCTTTGTTCATGAGATTCAAGGGTCCCTTGAAGCTCTTCGTTTGTCAATGTTGACAAATCTTTCGACTCTTCTATGGCTACTACCACGTGGTCGAATTTTGGAGCCAATGACCTCAAGATCTTTGCAAAAATTGATCTTGATGTCAACACTTCTCCACATACTTTGATTTGATTCATCAATTTAGTAACCCTAGTGAAGAAATCATTTATGCTTTCACTTTCTTCCATCTAAAGAAATTCATACGTTGTTTTGTGAGTTTGTAACCTCACCTCTTTCACCTTCTCTGCGCCTCCAAACGGTTTCTCCAAGATTTCCCATGCTTCGTTTGCTGATTCTACATCACAAACCTTTTTAAAATTATCTGGATCAATTCATTGATGAATTATAAAGAGAGCTTTATAATCTTTCTTCTTCAATTCTTTGTATGCAGTCCTTTCTTGATTCGTCGCGTTTTTTGTAAGCGGTGTTACTCCTTCCTTCACAAGATCCCATAGATCTTGATAACAGAAAACCACTTTCATATGCTTGCACAAATTCTCATAATTATTGTTCTTGAGAATGGGAAGACTCGCCGAAAAATGCCCGTTTGAATGATTCATTGCCATCGTGATTTTCTTCCCACGAATCACAACTGGAGCTCTAGATACCAGATGTTGGAATTAACCCAAAACTTATAGAATTTTGAATCAATATTTATGAACACGATTCAATCAACCGATCAAAATCCCTTGTTCTTCACTCTTCACTCGAGTGAATCAATCACACCTTAATTGCAAGAATGATTTTGCGCAGCAATTGTTAATAGAAGAAGAAGAAAGAAAATTGAATAAGAAAGAAGATTAGGGTTTGACAAAATAGGGGAAGAGGAGAATGATTTCTGCAGAGTAACTCTTTGCTCTCAAACTGAGAAAAAATATTATTAAACTGTGCAACTGCACTTTCTATTGCGTGTTACAATATTATTTTCTATTCTTCTTACACAAAATAGGGGATACTCCCTCTATTTATAATTGAGCTACCTTACTTCCTAAGGTAAAGCCCAAAATTACAAAAGCCTAAAATTTTTATTTTTAGTCTAAGTCGAAATCCTGTGTAAAGCAACATGCTTCGACACTTCGACATCTAACACAACTCGACACACACACACACACACACACACCAAGCTAATTTCGACTTATCCTTGTTTCTGTCGAGCTACACTTTCTTCGACACAAGGAATTACAATCTCAACAATTTATACGAAGATATATTTATATAAAAGTGAGTTAAATAATAAATTTCAATATTTTTAAAATAGATATTAAATTCGAAAGGTAGAATTTTAATTTTAATTATAATCACTTTTACAAACAAAATTAATTATGTTTATGTTTTAGATTTGGCGGTATTTCCTCTTTAAAGAGAGAGAAAAAAAGAGAGAATCGTTTCTCCATAAACCATTAAGATTAGACACTTGAATCAAAGTCAAAGATATATTAATTTTAAATCAGAGAGAGGTTGTTCTCAAAGATGACGACTTACCACCACCAAGGGATACAACTACCCAAAGGCCATGCATATTTAACAACAAAGGGTTCACGACACATACAAGAGAATCTAAAATCAACCTCCAACGCCATTTCTCAAGTGTGGCCAAATTAACTAGGCAAAGATCTCAAACTCCCAATCCACCATTTTGCTTAGGCTTGCACCTTAATTCTTTACTACAAAAGAATTTTTATATAACCCTTAACTCTTTACCATAAGAACTTTCATTGAATCTTATCAATTGTTGACTTGGATAACTTTGATTGGATCCTAGAAGAGGAGAAATCATAACCCAATCAACGTAGGAAGCATCATAAAGTCACACTAGACAACAAGGGGGCATGAATTGGCGGGTGATGAGCCTCTCGATGTCATCCATTGTGCCCATGGGGCGGGACACCATACCCATGATAGTTCATATTTTTTAATCATTTTTAGCCGCTTAATTTTATCATTTATTATTTACTTATGATTCCTTTTGTTATGATTTTAATTCCATTTTCTTGTTTTCATAGTTTGAAGAGGATTAAAGAATCAAAGTCATGCACAAGCAAACAAAAGTTAAACTAGATATGTGTTTGAATGTCTTGAGAAGAATGAGGAAGAAATACAACATTTCAGCACGAACGAGAGGGCAATATGGCCTGTCCATAATGGGCATTACATCCCTATTGACCCCTAGATTTTTACATTTCTTAAAATACAATTTCGCTACAAGGGAGTGGCCATAACATTCACCCGTAGTGGGCATTACAACCGTAATGTAAGATATATCTCTTGGATGTTCACTTTTGTCCTGTTTCATTTTTTGGCTTTTCTTCTATCTGTCTATGACACGCTAATGAACCAAGTCTTAACAATTAATTATTGAAAATTATTAGGTCATAGATGTAGTTGCATATCCCTAATACATTCAAAGGGAGTACCCCAATATGGTGATTTTGTTGCTTGTCTTATCGCTTTCATTCTCATTTACTTTCAACTATTGAGTCTCCTTCATAATTGCACATCCTCTCTAAATCAAGTTTTGAAACGATTTGTTTTTAGCATGCATAAACCAATTATTTTATTTGAGTTTTGATTGTGATGGTTTAAGTCAATTGCCTAAGTTAGTGAAACAAGAACCATAAGGAATATCAATTCAAGTCATGTGGGAAGTGAAATCTCAAACTATTTTGAAAAACATGAAAAATTAAGATTTCTTGTGTGTGATTCGAATCACTCATAATCCATGATTCAAATCAATAAAAACGGAGGCAAAACAAGAAATTTTTGGTGTATGTGATTTGAATTACAGATTACACCTTATTCGAATCATGACACTCTATGATTCTAAATACAATTTCTACATGACTCAAACCACAAACTTCTTATTTACCATTGTCGTGTCAAATTTGAATCAGGCTTAACACATAATTCAAATCATGAACCTGTGTGACTTGAATCACAATCAAATCACAGGAAAATGGGTCACTTTCATTACGAGATATTATTTCACACTACTTGCTCATTTGACTCAAATTATAAAATGCACTTGACTCGAATCTAACTAACTTTTTCCATCCATTTTTGTGCTTAGTCTCAAGCACATATAAAATCATTTTATCATCACTTTTCATGTGTGAATCTCATATAAAATAATTTTGTCATTACTTTTCAAATCATGAACCTTTCTTTTTGAAAGTTCAAAAACTCTTGCAACAAAATTCTTTCATCTTTAACTTTAGTTTGATTTCAGATCTTGATAATGACAAATTTGTAATTGATTGAAGAAAACGTCGTCTTGAAACTAATCACTCTTGAAGATTGGGTGAATATTTTCGGATAGCTTACAAGATTAAGGTTATTGTCATTGATGTTGATGAATTCTAGTGAAAAGAATGAGGTTCTTCTCTCCATATTGTCTTGGTAGTGACTGCGTGGAAGGCTACAGACAAGGCAGAGTTCTTCTCAAATCTTCGAAAAATTCATTTCTTAAGGAATTGGTAGAATCAAGGGGTGGTTGCTACACACGAAGGCTTGAAGCAAATTGGTGATATTAGAAGATTTTAGAAGCATTAATCAAGTAAGCATTACGCAAAATAGTTTGGCATTACGTTGTATACAAGTCAAGATCCAGATAGGAGATTTTATTTTTCTCACCATTATTGTGGATTGGTGATTATATGAACTCTTAAAATATTTGTCAAAATAAAAAGGAACAATGCAGGTTCCAATGGGAAACCATTAAAGAGTGCACGTAGGCAAAGCGAGGTCGAATGCTGAAGCTCTATAAATCTCGGTGTCATCTATATCCCTTACTCTTGCATTTAATTTTTGTAGGATTTGCATGCTTAGGTATTTATATTATAGTGTATTTTATCGTTTATTCAATTGTTAGAAATTTATTACATAAGGTTAGGTTTTGTTAGAATTGATGCCTAATAAAGCTGAATTGGTGATTAAATTTTGAGAAACGCTTTAGGTTAGAATTCATTGATATTGAATCATTGTATATACACATCTCGTGGAATATATAATCGAATCAATTGAATACCTTTGTGTATCATCATAAAACCATATTTGATGTTTGTAAATCGATTTAGTGTTAACGTGATCAAGTTTCGAAAAGTATAATTTTCATATTTTTTCTTCAAACCTTTCGCACACATCTTTTGAAAAATATCTGATATTGTGTTTTTGATAAAGCGGTTGAATTTTCTAAGAAGGGTATATTCACCCCCTCTCTAGACTATTTTTTTACTTCCATATTCATACCCAACAATTGGCATTAAGAACTGATCTTTTGATTGTGTCTAATCGACATCCAGAAGTTATGAATATGGCAGACGATGACAATCCTATGGGAGCATATAATATAGCACCTGTTTTTAAAGGCGAAAAATATACTTATCGGAAAGAGAACATGTATGTACACTTATTATCAGCTGACAAAAACCTATGGTGTGCTGTCACCGAAGGACTGTTCATCCCTACGGGTGATGATGACATTGTTAAACATCTTAAGGAATGAACGGATGATGAGACAAAAAAATGCTTCATATGATTTGAAAGCAAGGAACATACTTATCTCCACTTTAAGCATGAAAGTATTTTACTCAATTTCATATCATACGAGGGTTAAAGGTATGTGGGACACTCTCCAAACTCTTTATGAGGGAACAAATGATGTCAAGGATTCTAAAATCAATATGTCTACAGAGGATTTTGAACTATTTCGTACAAAACCTCGAGAATCCGTGAATTTAATTCTAACTAGATTCCTCCACTTAATCAACAAACTAAGCAACTTAGGTAAAACCTTTTCTAACAAAGATTGTACTAACAAAATGTTGAGATCTATGTGCAAAGAGTGGCAACCAAAGGTTACTGGTATAAAAGAACATGAGAATGAGCTGAAACGACTCGGCTATAGCAAAGTAAAGTCGAAAAAGAAAGAGAAAGGTAAAAGAAGAGAAATAAGATCTTTCTTTGAAAGCTTCCTCGTATAAATGGAAGAAGTCAAAGGAAGAAATTGATAACTTTTATGAAGAAGCTTCTAAACAACATGAGTTGGGTTTGTTCGTCAGACGCTACAGTAGATACTTAAACAGAAACAAGCTCAAGCATACCAACAAAAGACTTGTAAATTTTAGAAATACTCACCCTCCTAAGAAAGAACACAAGAAAAAGATGGTGACATTACATGTTCTGAGTGCGGAAAATCGGGAAATAATAGAACCACTTGTGAAAGTCTCATCAAACATCATAAAAATATAAATAAGGAATTCTATAAGATGAAAGGAAAAAGCTCCAAAGGTCGTAGAGCCTATATCGCGTGGAAATAAGAGGATGAGATATCCTCCTATGATTCTTACTAAAGCTCAGATGATGAGTGTGCCAACTTTTGTTTGATGGCACGTAAGAAAGGTAACACATCAAAGGTATATACTTCTGATTTTGATAATGAATATTCATATAATGAATTGTCGAAAGCATTCAATGATGTGTATGCGGATTCTATAAATGCTATTAAGAAACTTTTTCTCCAAAAATAAATTATTTTAAAACTTGAAGAGGATATAAACCATCCTAATCGTGCTTTAGAATCTCTTAAGGAAGTGCATACATCTCTAGTTGGTGAGTGTTATAATGTTTCAGATACTTTAGTTGAAAGGATAGAAAAAGTATAATGTGTTACTTGTCTATCTTTAAAACTTGAAACTGAAACTCTTAATGACAAATAATCCATGCTACTTCACTATCTTGTACTTGTTCTAGCTCTTCAAGTGATAGAAGGACAATTTTCAAGAAAACCACTCATGTCACTGGGAGAAATAGAAAAAAAACATTTCATCTAAAGTTATTTTTCATTATTGCCATGATAAGGGTCACATTAGGCGTCTTTGTCATATTAGGAATGTTCAAGCTCCCAATGGTAAAATGACATTAATTCCTAAGTGTACATTAACTAACCCCAAATGACCCAACTAAAATTGGGTACTTAGTTCTATCTATTGATGTTTTGTGCCGAAGTGTATAGGAATCTTTATGGATTCTCAAGACAAGTGAAAGAAGATATATCCAATCATATTTTTGGTTGTATTGTATTCTTTTTTTTGTATTAATGTTGTTATTTGTTAACTTTACTTGTGTAGAAAGTTTAGTCCTAGATCATCATAATTGATATGATCGTTTCATTCTCCTTTATCTTCGTGTAGTTGCACTTTATTTATCTTATTTGATTTTAATTGTCTTTCATCTGCATTGAAGAATCCATTCATCTTTCTTTTAATGATTCCTCGCCCCAAAAGATGGAGAGGGGTATTTATTCTGATGTTTTAGGTGTGATAACAGAGAATTTGATCAACGATGAAAGTTCCAAAGAGGATCATACTCCTTCACCAAAGGATAAGGACATTAAGCAAGATAAAGAGGAAAACTTACACAAGGATGAAAAATAAGAGACCTCGAACCAGCTACCTCAAGATTGGACAATCGCAAAAGATCATCTGTTAGATCTAATTTTTGGAGACATCTAAAAAGGTAGTTTGAAAACTGAGGCCATGGGTATAGATGTATGGAGTGAACCTCAAATTTAATTATTGACAAAGATGAAGAATAAGCGGATTTTGACATAACCAGGTATAGAGGTAAAATCAGATCCTTACTCTATTTTATTGCGAGTAAGCCATATATCATATTAAGTGTGTGCACGTGTGATATATTTCAAACATCACCTAAGGAATCCGAATTTAAGATCGTAAAACGTATTTTGAGGCATCTTAATGAAACCTCCCATCACAGTCTTTGGAATCCTAAAGGTAAATCTTATAGCTTAGTAGGTTTTTCTAATTCCAATTTCGCGGGGTGCAAGTCGGATAGGAAAAACACTAATGATATCTGTCACTTATTTAGAAGCTGTTTAGTTTCTTGGCACAACAAGAAGCAACATAGCGTTGCTATTTCTACCACCGAGGCTGAATATGTAGCCACTGGTAGTTGTTGTGCACAAGTCTTATGGCTAAAGTAATAATTACTAGATTATGATTTAAAACTTGGTTGCGTTCTGATTAAGTGCGACAATACTAGTGCAATAAGTCTCATTAAGAATCTAGTACTTCATTCACAAACCAAACACATTGAGATCCGACACCATTTTATTAGAGATCACGTGGAAAAAGTGTTAGAACAAGAATTGATTCTACATTCCTAATAGTTTTGATGATAACAAACACTTGTTATTTTAGAACTTGATGCTCCTAATTTCATTGTTTATGTTATGTAGGAAAGTTCTAGGAAAGTTCTAATACAAAGAGTTCTGATATAGAAGTATCTCAAAGAAGTTCTGAAACAGAAGTATCAGAAGATTCAATCTGAACGAAGTTTAAAGCGAAGTTCTAATCAAAGCGAAGCTCTGATTTGGAAGCATCAGCCTAAGTTCTGATGACGGATGTCTAGCGCTTCAGCACCAAAGCTGTATCAAGCCAGAAACTCTGATGATTCAACGTAGACTCTGATACGCTATCCTTCTCGTTTATGAGAATCTCAAAGTAACGGATTGAATCTGTATTTTTGGAAAGAGCATTAATTAGCATTATTATCCTCTCCAAAAATAGTTCACGCGTCTCCAACGGATCAAATCTTCTCAGCTATTTAAAGGAGTCCCTGCAGATGACCAAAGCACTTTTTTGTGAGCTCATACTGTCCACAATTCTTCAATTTCACTTGCTCTTGTATTTTGATTTACATTTTGATAAAACAGTGTGTAAAAATCACGGTTGTGATAAAGCTTACTAGAAGCACTTGTTTTTAATTTTTTATTCCTTGAGAAAACCAAGTTGTGGTTAAACCTCAAGAAGAGTGACGGTTGTTACTGAAATTGTGTAATCGTAACTGATTAGTGGATTAAGTCCTCAAGAGAGAGGCGAAATCACCTTGGCGGGTGGACTGGAGTAGATTGAGTTCAATCGAACCAGGATAACCATTGTGTCCTTTGCATTAATTTTTAAAAACTCCAATTCAACCCCCCTTCTTGTGTTTTTTCGTTTCTTCAATTGGCATCAGAGCGCCTGGTTCTGGGTGCTAACACTTAACCGTGTCAGATAAAAGATCCTTCACGAAAAAGCACTATGGCGGAATCCGTTCAGAACTACAACGACAAAATCAGTGGCAAACCACCGGTGTTTGACGGAGAAAACTTTGATTACTGGAAAGATCTAATCGAAAGTTTCTTTCTGGCTCATGACGGTGATCTCTGGGATATGGTAACAGATGGTTACACTCACCCTGTCGGAAAAGACGGTCAGAAGATTGAAAGGAAAACCATGACTGATCAACAGAAGAAAGATTTCAGAAATCATCACAAGGCCAGAACGATTCTCCTCAGCGCAATCTCCCACACAGAATATGAGAAGATCACTAACAGAGAATCAGCCAAACACATATTTGATTCTCTGAGAATGACGCATGAAGGCAACTCTCAAGTCAAAGAGACTAAAGCTCTGGCACTCATCCAGAAGTATGAAGCCTTCAAAATGGAAGAAGATGAAACAATTGAGAAAATGTTCTCAAGGTTTCAAATTCTAGTTGCTGGACTAAAAGTTCTGAATAAAGGGTACTCAACATCAGATCATGTCAAGAAAATCATCAGGAGCTTACCTAAAGTATGGAGACCCATGGTCACACCACTAAAACTCTCCAAGAACCTCAACGAAATATCTCTTGAAGAACTGATCAGCTCTTTAAGAAGTCACGAGATAGAACTAGAAGAAGATGAACCCCAGAAGAAAGGTAAGTCTATTGCTCTTAAATCTAAATATAAATCTGAAACTAAAGCTCTTCAGGCAGAAGAAGAAAGCTCTGGTGGCTCCTCAGAAGAAGATGAACTATCACTTCTTTCCAGAAGAATACAACAACTATGGAAAAATAGGCAACGAAAATTCAGAAACTCTAGAAGATCAAGCAGTCATTCTGAACCATCCTCTGGACACAAAAAGTCTAGAAACAAAGAGGTAGTGTGTTACGAATGCAAGGAACCTGGACACTACAAAAGTGACTGTCCTAAGCTGCAGAAAGAAAAGCCAAATAAAAAGTTTAACAAGGAAAGAAAGAAAAGTCTTATGGCTACCTGGGATGACTCGGAATCCTCTGAAGCAGAATCCGAATCAGAAAATGAACACGCGAACATTGCCCTAATGGCCAACATATCAGATGATTCAAACTTATCAGAATCAGACTCTGAGTCAGAAACTAAAGAGGTATTCTCTAACTTTTCTAGATCTCAATTAGAAGAAAGTCTGTCAGAAATTCTTGAAAACTATCAGAAACTTCAGCTCAAATATAAGAATCTGAAACATGATCTGGTATCTGAGTCTGAAGAGAACAGAAAGCTAAAAGCAGAAAATTCTGAATTAAAAGAAACTGTTTCAAAACTCAACTCTTTTGAAAAATCTCAGAAACAATCTGATTCAGAAGTTTCCAGTAGTTCTGATAATATTTTAAAACATTACGACTATAACTTTCAAAAATTTCTAGCTAAAAACATAGACAGAAGCAAAATGGCTTCAATGATCTATGGAGTTAGTAGAAATGGGAGAAAGGGCATAGGTTATGTCAATCCTAGAGGAGAAGCTCCGTATAAACCCAAACGTGTTGATGATATGATCATAAAATATGCTCCTTTGAACTCTCACTTCACATATGGACACACACATGATATTAAATACACCAGTGAATCTTATTCAAACTCTATTGAGAAACCAAAACTCAATCAGAACTCTGTGAACACTAACAAACAAAGACCCAAAGAGACGTGGGTACCTAAGGATAAAATCCTATATGTTGCAGATGTCTTTGACATCAAGATTGAAACACCAGTCATGGTACCTGGACTCTGGATGCTCGCGACACATGACGGGAAGAAAGCATATGTTCCAAAGCCTGGAACTTAAAGCTGGAGGATATGTAGGTTTCGGAGGCAATCAGAAAGGTAAAATCATTGGCTCTGGAACCATAGGTAATGGTACTTTACCCTCTATATCTAATGTCTTATTAGTAGAAGGATTAATGCATAACTTGTTATCCATAAGTCAATTAAGTGATAACGGTTATGATATAATCTTCAATCAAAAGTCCTGCAAGGCAGTTAGTCAGAAAGATGGAACAATCCTCTTTAATGGAAAGAGAAAGAACAACATTTACAAAATAAAACTTTCTGAACTAAAAAGTCAGAATGTAAAATGTCTTCTGTCTGCTGACGACGAGCAATGGGTCTGGCACAGAAGATTGGGGCATGTTAGTATGAGAAGAATATCTCAGATTAACAAACTCAATCTGGTCAGAGGACTTCCTAATCTGAAGTTCAGCTCAGACGTTCTGTGTGAAGCATGTCAAAAAGGCAAGTTTTCAAAACCCTCTTTCAAACCAAAAAATGTTGTTTCTACCTCCCGACCATTAGAACTTCTTCATATAGATCTGTTTGGACCAGTAAAAACTGCATCCATCAGTGGCAAGAAGTATGGATTAGTGATCGTAGATGACTATAGCAGATGGACATGGGTAAAGTTCTTAAAACACAAGGACGAGTCACACTCTGTATTCTCTACTTTCTGCAACCAAATTCAGAATGAAAAAGAGTTTAGAATTGTAAAAGTCAGAAGTGATCATGGTGGGGAATTTGAAAACAAAAATCTAGAAACTTTTTTTAATGAAAATGGCATTTCTCATGATTTCTCTTGTCCTAGAACTCCACAACAAAATGGAGTTGTATAGCGCAAGAATAGAACTCTACAAGAAATGGCCAGAACCATGATCAATGAGACCAACATGGCTAAACACTTTTGGGCAGAAGCAGTTAATACAGCGTGTTACATTCAGAATAGAATCTCTATAAGACCTATTCTGGAAAAGACTCCATATGAGTTGTGGAAGAACAGAAAGCCCAACATTTCTTACTTCCATCCTTTTGGATGTACATGCTTTATCTTAAACACTAATGATCCTCTGAACAAGTTTGATTCTAAGGCACAAAAATGTTTCATGTTAGGATACTCTGAACGTTCAAAAGGATACAGAGTATATAACACAGAAACACGAAGTGTGGTAGAATCCATTTGTGTCAGATTTGATGATAAGCTTGGCCTTCAAAAGCCAAAGCATGATGAATCTCTTGCAGAAATAGAAGTTCAAATAACAGGCACTGAAACCAGATCATCAGAAAAACTGGCGAGCAAAACAGAAGGAAACTCTAATTCTGAAGAACCCATCCAGAAAAGACTGTCCAGAAGTTCTCTAACTCATCCCGAAGACAAAATTCTGGGAAAGAAGGATGACCCAATCAGAACAAGATCCTCATTCAAAAAGACGGAAGAATCTCTAGTGGGATTAGTCTCTATGATAGAACCCACTACAATTGACGAAGCACTCACAGACAATGATTGGATCCTCGCAATGCAGGAAGAACTGAATCAGTTCACCAGAAACGACGTTTGGGATCTAGTTCCCAAACCCAAAGGCTTCAACATCATTGAAACCAAATGGGTCTTCAGAAACAAACTAAATGAACAGGGAGAAGTTGTCAGAAACAAAGCACGACTGGTTGCACAAGGTTATAGTCAGCAAGAAGGGATAGACTATATAGAAACCTTTGCTCCAGTCGCAAGGTTAGAATCTATCAGACTTTTAATTTCATATGCTGTAAATAATGACATCACTCTCTATCAGATGGATGTCAAAAGTGCGTTTTTAAATGGTTACATTGATGAAGAAGTTTACGTGCATCAACCACCTGGTTTTGAAAACACAAAACATCCAGAATATGTTTATAAACTTAAGAAATCGTTATACGGTCTAAAACAAGCTCCCAGAGCTTGGTATGAGAGACTAAGTAACTTTCTCTTAGAAAATGATTTTACCAGAGGGAAGGTGGACACAACTTTATTCTGTAAGCCATTTAAAAATCACATTCTGATCTGTCAGATATACATAGACGATATAATTTTTGGATCCACTAAAAGCTCCTTGGGGCAAGAATTTGCTAAGACTATGCAGGCAGAGTTTGAAATGAGCCTAATGGGAGAACTCAAGTTCTTCTTGGGAATTCAAATCAACCAAACTCCAGAAGGAACTTACATACATCAAAGCAAGTATGTCAGAGACCTTCTGAAGAAATTTGAAATGTCAGAAAGTAAGCCTTCAAAAACTCCTATGCATCCCACATGTTTTCTGGAAAAAGATGAGGTAAGTAAGAAAGTAGAACAGAAGATCTACAGAGGTATGATTGGTTCTCTCCTTTATTTAACTGCTTCAAGACCTGATATTCTCTATAGCGTTTGCCTTTGTGCTAGATTTCAATCAGATCCTAGAGAATCTCACTTAACAGCTGTTAAGCGAATTTTCAGATATCTGAAAGGTACTACTAATCTTGGTCTTTGCTATAGAAAGTCCAGGGAATACAAATTGGTAGGATACTGTGACGCTGACTTTGCTGGAGACAGAATAGAAAGAAAAAGTACCTCTGGAAGCTGCCAGTTTCTGGGAGACAACCTAATCTCTTGGTCCAGCAAAAGACAATCCACCATTGCACTATCAACTGCTGAAGCTGAATACATAGCTGCAGCTGGATGCAGTACTCAGATGCTCTGGATGAAGAATCAGCTTGAAGACTTTCACATTTACGAGAGTAACATCCCTATCCTCTGTGACAATACTTCTGCCATTTGTCTTTCAAAAAATCCTATTCTGCATTCTAGGGCTAAACATATAGAAATTAAACATCATTTCATTAGGGACTATACTCAGAAGGGAATTCTTTGTTTAAAATTTATAGACACAGACCATCAATGGGCTGATGTTTTCACCAAACCCCTTGCTGAAGATAGATTTAATTTCATTCTGAAAAATCTCTGTATGGAATTATGTCCAGAATGAAAACGTAATTTCTATATTTTTAACTCTAAGAACTTCTTTTCTTTTGTGAACATCTGACCAATAATTCTTCAGAAGTGAGAAGAAAGATTGCATCAGAATCTATTCAGAAGATCTGAACTTTTCATTTCAAGGATAGATCATTAAGTTCACTCTAGCAAACACGTGTCAACCTACGCTCCAGATTTTCTTTGATGATGAACGCGTGTCAAACTCTGGAAAACTGAAACGTCTGTGTTGACATATTGAGGCGCCAAGTCACATCGGTAACTGTTCCAAAAATTTCTCACTCTATCTCCCTTGTCAGAAATCATTACGGCTATTAATCATGATGTTATTGTTTTTAATTGCTATTTAAGTCTTGGTCTCTCTTATATATAAATGCCACTTCTAACACCCTCACGCTCACTATCACTCATTTGCTCTCTTTCGTCCTCTCTATATTATTTACATTTCTTGTTTCTGTGCTCCCAAAACCCTAAGTCTGTGTTCCCAAAACCCTAAGTCTGTGAACAATGGCCTCCAGCTCTCAACAAGCAATGTCTCAAGAATCAGCTGACCAAGTCATTGGAGAAAGGTACGTTGAGCCCTCAAGAACTCTCCTCACCCCTTTTGCCTCTCTTGAAGTTCTCTGTGAGCTCATCGTCGATTTTGAAAGCATGAAAGACAATGGGTATGACCTTACTCCTGAGATTGAGTTTCAAGGATGGAACAAATACTTCAATCGCTTAATGGGTCCAGTTTTTCCCCAACTTGTTAAGGAATTCTGGATTTTTGCATCGGTCTCAAAACATCAAGTAATCTCGTATGTTATGGGAAAGAAGGTTGTCATCACTGAAGACCTTATTGGTAAGCTGATTGATCATGATGGATCAGGAATCAAATGCAGTGAGATGGAAAAGGGCACTGATCTTAATACTATCTCAAAAGAAATCTTCACCTCCGGTCAACACTCCAACAAAATCAAAGACCTAAAAGATCGTCACAGAATTTGGGCCAGAATCATTCTTGGGTGCATCTATCACAGGAAACCTTCAAGCTCGTCTGACTACATCAACAACGATCAACAGTATCTCCTGTACCTCATCTCCACTTTTACCAAAGCGAATCTTCCCTATTGCTTATTCAATCATCTGAAGAACAGTGTCAAAGAAACTAGAGAAGATGAAAGAACCAAGAGAGATTGGATTCCTCTAGGTAGACTTATATCAGATATTCTTACAGAGAATAAGCTGATAGATCACTTAACTGAAGCTCGGGAAATCTCTGATCTAGAAACTATTGCCGGAAGACCTCTCAATGCAAAGAATCTCAAGAAGATGAAAATCATTGATACCATCAAGAAGGATCCAACTCTAATCTCTAAGGAAGTCATCACCACCAGAAAAATTCCTCTGAAAGATTTTCCTCTTTTCTCATCAGATACTCATCCAGAAATTGTCCTCAGATATTTGGATGCATGTAAAGCTGATGGTACCCTACCAGAAGTTTCTCTGCAACAGCTCAGGCAAGCACCTCTAGAAGTTGCCCCCAGAACCTCAAGAAAAAGGAAAACCTCTGAAGGAACTCCTCAGAAAACTCCAAAAGTTGCTAAAGCTGCTAAGAAGAAAGGTAACTCCGCTTTCATTTCTATTGTCGAATCCATAATGGTATCAACATCTGAAAACCCATCATCTCCTAAACCCTCTGAAAATTCACCACCATCATCTCAAACCCAAAATCCACCACCATCACCACAAACTCTTGAGGATTTTGACATTGACATTGACCCCACTCCTTCTGATTTTATTGAACCACAACCAGAACTTGCTCAAGTTCTGTCAGACATTGGTCATGAACCTCTCTTCACTTTTTCCCAACCAGAACCAGAACATCAAACTCAACATCCTGACACTTCTATACCTGGTATCAACTGCCCTCTCAACTTCTTTCAACCTCCACCAAATTTCACCAGTCCCCCACAAACCTCTCCAGAATTTACATCACCTAATTCACCTATCCTCATCTCTGACTCTCCTCCAACAAATATCACAGATGATCCTCTCAGAACCATAATTGACCTAGAAGCTCTAGACAAGCTCACCTCAACCTCTCATAAAATAGCCATTCCCAAACCAAACCCATCTCTATCCAAATCAGATGTTGATAACTCTTTATTGGCATTCGAGGCAGAAATGCAGGAATGGATCAAATTTCTAAAGCAGGGTTGTTCGGAAAATCTGAATCCAGCTGCTTTGACTATCTTTGGACCCAATTCAGAAAGTGGTTTGACTCTGAATCTCAGAAAATGAAGGAACTGAGCTATGACATAGCCCAACAGAACTTCTGTGACCATATGAAGATCTTCCATGAGCAGGTTCTAAGATTCTGGGAAAAGAAACCCATTCTTCCTCTAGGCTGGAAAGCTCCTATGGATTCAGAACCTCATGCACAAAACTCTGAGCATCAAACTCTGGTTATTACTGAAGTGGAAGATAAATCACCTGAAGCCCCTCCAAAGGAAGTGTCTGCAAAAAGCTCTGAGGATTTGGTAACTTCTGAAGAACCATCTTCATCCGTTCTTGTGCTGAAAACTCTGGATGAGTTGAAGAAAGAGAATGAAGAAGTTAGAAAGAGATTGGACAAACAGGACGAGACAAACGCAGAAATTAAAGGAATGCTTGGCAAGCAAGAAGAATCCGCTAATCAGATCAAAGGCCTTCTGGAAGCATTGTTCACAAGACTTCCTCCTGCTCCTCAACCTTAATTTTCTTTCTGTTTTGTTGCATTTTATCTTCTGTCATTATCTTCTTTTAATTGTTCTTATGTATCTTTTCGCTTTTTGATTAATGACAAAGGGGGAGAACGTAGAATATTTTGAACCATAACAGTGCACCAGGACTTTGTCTCGAACATTTTGAATATTTTAACTTCTGTTTCTACTGTGTTAAGCAAGCAGGTAACTGGCAATCAGAATCTCTTGGATATCTTAAATTAAATTATTTTTCAAGGAAATGTTCAACCCAGGGGGAGTCTTTTAACCTCAATACCCTTTAAAATTATTTATCAAAATATGAGTTTTTGTCATCATCAAAAAGGGGGAGATTGTTAGAACAAGAATTGATTCTACATTCCTAATAGTTTTGATGATAACAAACACTTGTTATTTTAGAACTTGATGCTCCTAATTTCATTGTTTATGTTATGTAGGAAAGTTCTAGGAAAGTTCTAATACAAAGAGTTCTGATATAGAAGTATCTCAAAGAAGTTCTGAAACAGAAGTATCAGAAGATTCAATCTGAACGAAGTTTAAAGCGAAGTTCTAATCAAAGCGAAGCTCTGATTTGGAAGCATCAGCCTAAGTTCTGATGACGGATGTCTAGCGCTTCAGCACCAAAGCTGTATCAAGCCAAAAACTCTGATGATTCAACGTAGACTCTGATACGCTATCCTTCTCGTTTATGAGAATCTCAAAGTAACGGATTGAATCTGTATTTTTGGGAAGAGCATTAATTAGCATTATTATCCTCTCCAAAAATAGTTCACGCGTCTCCAACGGATCAAATCTTCTCAGCTATTTAAAGGAGTCCCTGCAGATGACCAAAGCACTTTTTTGTGAGCTCATACTGTCCACAATTCTTCAATTTCACTTGCTCTTGTATTTTGATTTACATTTTGATAAAACAGTGTGTAAAAATCACGGTTGTGATAAAGCTTACTAGAAGCACTTGTTTTTAATTTTTTATTCCTTGAGAAAACCAAGTTGTGGTTAAACCTCAAGAAGAGTGACGGTTGTTACTGAAATTGTGTAATCGTAACTGATTAGTGGATTAAGTCCTCAAGAGAGAGGCGAAATCACCTTGGCGGGTGGACTGGAGTAGATTGAGTTCAATCGAACCAGGATAACCATTGTGTCCTTTGCATTAATTTTTAAAAACTCCAATTCAACCCCCCTTCTTGTGTTTTTTCGTTTCTTCAAAAAGGAGATGTTGTTTTTGAATACGTTGACACTAAAAGTCAACTTACTGACATTTTCACAAAATCATTTTCATCGGATCCCTTTTAGAAGATTTGTAGGGATTTTGGAGTCTTAGACTCTTTGTGCTTTAAATAAAATGAGGATTTTGTTTAGTTTCATTTGATATATATATATATATATATTTGTTTTTACTAACACTATTTTGTAGCAAATCATAGCTTTTATCGGCTACATTGGTATACCTCTATAACTCTTGTATCCGACTTTATATCATTGTATGTGTCTGTTCTAAAGTTGTTCATTGGTTTACTTATTATCCTCCTTACCTTACTCATTCATCTCTAGCATATGTCTTTGATTGCTTTTCTCTACATTTAAGTCTTCTTAAATGTGTATTACTAATTATGTGCATTTAAGCATTTGTATAATTGTTCATGCATTATTTATGATTGATAATGCATTCCTTTGCATATAAGTTTTGATCACTTAATAGTTTGCCATTGAATGTTGGTGTTGCATGTCTATTTTCATTTTGTTTCATATAATATGTCTATCTTGGTGTTATGTATCTGATATTTGTTATTGTATATTATTCTTAGTTGTTTAGCTCAAGCGTTCATTTGGATTTATTTGTTTATGGTTGGTTATGTGGTTTTTAGACGCACTTCAATCTATCTCTTTTTGATGTTGTCAAAGGGGAGAAATTATAATGTGAGCCTAGAATTGTTTCATGCATTTTATGTTGTGGTTTGTGTGCAATGTTTTAGGGGGAGCACAAACTTTTTTGCTTATTGCTCAAAGTCGACTTAATTCCAAGTGAAAGCTTGCCAAGCATAAAAAAAGGGAGAATTTAGTTGCATGTCCTTTATACATTCAGGGGGAATACCCCAATATGGTTATTTTATTTCTTGTATTATGTCTTTCATTCTCATTTACTTTTGACTATTGAGTCTCCTTTATAATTACACATCCCCTCTTAATCAAGTTTTGAAACGATTCATTTTTAACATGCATAAACCAATTATTATATTTGAGTTTTGATCATGATGGTTTATGTAAATTTCCTGAGTTAGTAAAACAAGAACCAAGGTTGGTTGGGGGAATCTAGGAGCCTTGTCGGGAATAATCTTATTCACCCCCAACCTAACCATTATAATAACTGGAAAGACAAGTACATGAGGGTGATGGGGAGTGATGGTGCATCCATGGTTACCACCGGGGATGCATTCATCTACCATTTACTTTTATATTTGAAGGAGGATCACTTGGCCATAAATGACTTTGATTATGAATACCTAACAATCACAGAGAGAAAAAGATGATTAATGTTTATGACGAGTTTAATATTATGATCTCTAGGGAAATGGTGAAGCTCGACTGATGTGATGATAGGGAAATATATGAGTATTTGCATAAGTTTACTTTTTGCAGGCGTCCTCCATCAGAGTTTTCTTATTGTTTAATTATTATCATTCTTTTCTTTTTTGCAAAAAGAATGGCCCCCATGAAATTCGTTGAGTGGAAAGATTTCCTTGAAAAAAGAAACCTGTTATGGGTTGAGCAATGGACTGATAATCCAAAATTCCACCCTGACACTCTCATTATCAATAGCAAATATAAAGATGTCAGGGAATTTGGCCTCTACTTAAGACTATATGGAAAATGGCATAAAGTTTGCAGAGACGATCAATCTAGAGGACGAGATTTAAGGCGATGATTAAAATGGATTGGCCATCTAAGTGAAAGTCCCTAAATACAAATGAGACAATGTTATGGTGCCATCACTATGGAATAATCATAACGATTTTAAAAGCTATGTTGGTACTAGTCTCCCATTCGTCAAAGATTTTCCTAATAATTTCAAAGTGGGAAGCAAAATGAGGACCATGTATCTGTCCCACATGATGGAAAGACATATACTATATGGCATGAAGATAGAGCATGTGTTTTTTATCAACCATGATCAAACATATAGGTTCTTTGATGAGTTAAAGGTTGAGTTAAATAATGTGAAAAGGTGCGTTGACTCAGGAGAAATAGTCCCTGAAGACTATGATTAAGGAGCGTGATAAGGCAAAATGCTCTAAGGCAAAGGTGAAAGAGTCCCTGAAAAGGTAGATGATGACACAAAGGAAGATAGGGAGAAACTCACTTTGACCAAAAATAAGCTGAAGAATTCTGAAGAATATCTTAAGTCGAGCGTTATCTCTCCACATAGGCTAGAGCATTACTTGTTAGATTGTAAAGATGAAATGGTCTAGAAATCACACAACTATTTTAAATGAGATACATAATAAGTTGATTTATTTAAGATGATCAAGGATGGTTAATTTGTGGATGAGGAGGACAAAGACCCTCGGTCACTATGATTCATACTCATGATGGAAGGGCTTCTACTTAGAGGAATGAGGGTTCCCCCTATTATTGACAAGGGGAGAGTTGGTGAAGAAGAAAGTCTTTAAGATTCCTTTGATTGTAATTTTCCTTTATAGCTTTTCCCTTTGTGGGTTTTTTGTAATCACACCCTTGTGAGATTTTTTTTTGTAATCATTCCCTTTGGGGCTTTATGTGATCATGTCTTTCGGGGATTTATTATCAGTGCATTGTTTCATTCTTTCTTTTATAGAGTTTCATTTCTTTTTGTTTTCTTTAGAGCGTGGACTTTATGCAGCCTATTGGGGAGATGATGATCCTTCAGTGAAGGCCCATCCTATACATTTCCTGTTGAGGCAAAAATGATTCTTCACTGAAGGTCCAACAAATATAGCCTAATAAAGCAGCAAATATCCTTCAATGAAGGTCCAAAAAACATTGTCTAATAAGGCGACAAGGATCCTTGAATGAAGGTCGAGCAGACATTTCCTAGTAAGGTGAAAAGGATCCTTAAATGAAGGTCCAACAAAAATTTTCTAATAATAAGGTAGGGATCTTTCAACAAAGGTTCAATAAACATTGCCTAATAAGTCAACAAAGATTCTTTAATGAAGAACTGACAGATTTTGTGTTATAAGGCAGCGAGGATCCTTCAATGAAAGTCTAGCAAACACCGTCTATTAAGGTATAAAGGATCCTTCAATGAAGGTATATCAAACATATCATACATAACCTATGAATATCAAAGTAGTTTAGAAGATAGGGCACCTCATTAAAAACCCATGTCCTTGCATGGTAAAAGAGCGATATCCATCTATTTAAATGAAACCATATCATTGGAAAATTCTTAAAAATGGTGGGCTTAAAAACCTCACCTTATTCAACAAGAAGTATAAAAAATAACTAGCTAAAATAATGTATCACACGAATGAGCTCCAAAATCTTAGAGTTTTGTTCAACATTATTACTT
Organism: Lathyrus tuberosus; assembly: GCA_022829125.1. Classification (NCBI taxonomy): domain Eukaryota; kingdom Viridiplantae; phylum Streptophyta; class Magnoliopsida; order Fabales; family Fabaceae; genus Lathyrus; species Lathyrus tuberosus. The sequence continues at coordinate 10,216,048 of JALAZF010000044.1, read as the reverse complement.
GACAAGTTCATGCTCTTCTCAAGTAAAGCGACCAACTCCTCTTCTTTAGCTCATGTTGTGAGGATGTATTGCTTGTTAGTGTGGAGCTCCTATGGCCTGGACTTCATTTAGATCTTGTGTAGGCATATGTTTTTCCTTCCTGAGTTCTACTCTAGGGTCCATATCCATAACGTATATTCTATGTATGTCTGGTTCCAAAGTGCTGACAACAACCATCACCTCCTTTCTTACTCTAAAATTATCTTGATAATAGTTTCGGGAGGTCTCTTTGTCACTATGGACTTCCCCCACTCTCTCGTAAGGTAACAAACACTTCATGCATAAATACATTATTGATAGGGAGGCCCCAAGAGGTTGAAATCATACCTTCTTATGATTATATTGTACAAGGATGAGGATTCTTAATAGTTTTACACCATATTATAAGACCCCTTTAAAGTCCATCGTGCAAAAAACGAAGAACACTGACAAGCCTTTTGATATAATCAATCCTACAAGAAACATGAAATTGGTTCAATTTATGGAAAATGTCAAAATCTAAAAAATTTAACATTAAACAATGTGCTCCTAGTCCCTTAATTCACATGCAATTTGATTTTAATTCAGAAGCTAACCACTGAATTGAATTGTAGTCTGACTTATAATAAAACTCTTGCATAATTCAAGACCTAGTGCTGAAGAAGAAGATTGGATTAGGTGATTTACATGAAGGAGTCTATGTGTTAAAAGAGTTTCAACTAGGAACTTTTGGAGCAATTTAACAAAATTTCACCAATTTGTGTCATTGCAGAATGTGGCATCCCTTTAATCAAACATTTCAAAGTCTCTCAAATTTTATTAAATGTGACATTAATAAACTTGATTATTATGATATCTATCATAAGTATAAACAATGCAAAAATCCATTTCCTTTAAGGAATAATAAGGATAAAACTTCATTTGAATTAATACATTTTGATCTTTGAAGAAAATACCAAACATATACTAATAATAATTTTCATTATTTTCTAACTATGATGGATGATTATACAAGTGTAACACCCCCAAATTTGCCCACCTATTTATACCCTAATTAGTGGCTTATGTTTCACATTTCATGTACTTTCAAGTCATAAACATTGCATATGCATCATTGGTCTCCTCAAGGCATGGTATTAAGGGTGTCACTATCATTGACTGGGAAAAGTAAAGAGAATAGGATGTGTTCAAATACTCAAGCCACAAAGGCTCATCATGTCTCAAGACACCTCATATGGGTCACCATTCCATCAGGAGATTGAGGTTGGCAAGTGAATTGAAGAGAATCAAACCCTCATATCTGTCGATCCTCAATTAGGGTTTTGGATGTCCACGCTTGGGACACCTTCATAAGCAAGGATCTTGGAGATTTAACATCATCTCATCACATGAATCATCTTGGTTTAAGGCAATCTACATCATGGTCAGAGGAATTATGGTTTGAAAAATCAGTCAACTTCTCCTGACTTCTGGGGACCAAATTAGGGTTTTGCCTAAAGTCAGTTTATTTCTGATTTTTTGGGCAAGACTTGATTCATGGTGTTCTATGTGTTATCAAGTGTCTAAGATTGGATTATGGACCATCAATGTCATTCACGGGGGTTTCAATTGGATAGGTGATTGAAAATTAGGAGAATGGGAGATAAAGTCAACTGATCAAGGAAAAAGTCAACTCTTGACTTTTTGAGGTCAAAATCATGTTCCTCATGCCAAAAATGGTCCATGGACAGAATTTGATCAAGAAATATCAAAAGAATCAAGAAAAATCAAAAGTTGTGAAAATTTGCCATTTTTGGAAAGTTTTTCTCAAGTTTCAGCCATCTTCAAGCCCAGATTTTAGAATGATACAAGCCTCATTTGGAAAAAATTTCCGAATGAAAGTTGTAGTATGATCTCTCACCTTTCCAACCATATAAAAAACTCCTCATTTGGATTTATAGATCAAGAGATATGATCATTTGAAGTTGGTATCATTAAGTTGTCTGATTGAAAAAACTTAGAATTTTTTCTAAGTTTCAAAATTCAGCTTGATAGTTATGATTTCAAGTCCAATTTTCATGATGATTGAAGCTTCAATTTCACATTCTTCCAACATGAAAAATGTAGTGTCAAACCTCCCCTTCAAAATGGATACAAGAACCATGGAGTTTGGATCATAATTCAAGGATTTACAACCTTCCAAAATCACTAAAAATCACCTTCATGAAACAAAATCTTCATTGTTATGGTTCATGTAATTTTCAAAGATCCAAGTGATGTTGTTACTCTACCATGCGCATGAAATGTCACTACACCAACATGTCATTTTTCCATTTTTAACCAAGACAAATTCTTCAATTCCATGCACCATGTTAACCATTCCATATATACCATGCATAAAAAATGGAAACTTAGTAAACAAGTTGTTGTTTTCTCCATACCAGTACATCATCACCATTACCATCTTCCATATCATGCCATAATCACCATAAAACTCACAAAACAAACCCAACCCTTGTGCATTACAACACACTCTCATTTTCATTTTTCTTAACCACACTTTAACCATTAAGTAACCATGATTAAATCACACTAACCACCCATATATAAATTCTAAAACCATAACAAATTCAGTTAGATTCCATTGTTCACAAAATCAGAGCAAAAACTTGAAGAAACTCCATTGACACCAATTTTTTAGGGTTGCAAATCTGCACCATTTTTGGAGCTTTCTTCAATCTTTCTTCACTATCTTCATCTCCATAACACAATCTCTCAACTGTATGTATTATTGTTGAGTTTGATTCACCATAAAAGTGCAACAACTTTAACATCATTTTGGAATTTTGGCAAGATCCAAGGAGATTAGAGCATTTATTTTGCTCTAGGTGTTGATTAGAAGATTTGCACGAAGTATTAGGGTTTCTTGTACGTGAGAAAAGCTTCATACAGTTTTGTGATTCTTGAAACTTTAGCTTCGTTTTAGTACTCACATAGGCCTTGGAATCATGTGAATAATGTGTATCTGAAGTCCTATATGAAGAGGCATTGTGTTCGGATAAAGATTGGTAAAACATGTGAGAGTTCAAAGTATGTGATGCTAATTTATCTCCTTTATATTTTTTGGTGTATTGGTTTAATGGAGATTTCAAGACCATATTCATAATCTACGTTTGGAGGGCTTCAATTTGGACTATTGTTTCGTAAAAAATTATCAAGAATTAGTTGAATAAGAGGTAGATAAAGTTTGTTGTTTCTACCATGTTTTTGTGCGCAAGGTTTAGCCATGGAGGTTGATTCACGTTTTGTTGCATGAAGTTTTGGGGAAGACGACCACGTGTCGTCCTCCCATTCGTCCTGGTTTATTTTTTTGTCTTTTCCTCATTAAATGGAACGTGACCCATTGAGGCAATGTATGTGTGTAACCTCACGTTATTTCTTTTCATGCTGAGCCATATAATAATAATATTAGCATGATCAGTTTTATCTTTTTCCTTTCCATGCTGAAATAGTGCTGAATAAATATAATAGTACTACCTCTGTTCCTATTTAGAAGAGACAATTCACTTTTTAGATTCATTAAATAATCAATGTATTTGGTCAGTTTATAGACTAGATACATTGATTATTCAATGAACCTAAAAAATAAATTGTCTCTTATAAAAATGAACGGAGGTAGTAATAAATAAGGGCAGGTGATTATGTGGTAGCATGAAATTAACGTGACCTATTGAGAAGGTCTTGTGTGTGTAGCGCTGTATCTTTCCTTAGAGCATCTCCAGTGGTAGATTGCCAGCATGGAATCCACTTTTCTTACAAAGTGCCATTGGAGTTGAAGAATAGTTCTCCAAGTGGCAACACCGTTGCATTGTGAAGCAACAAACTGGTGGGTGGCTGAAGCAATGTACGACAATGTTAAAATATATTAAATATAATAGAAATAATGTATTAAAATAATAATAAATATGAATAATAGATGGTTTAGAGTTTAATTAAAATTTAATGGGAATAAAATATTAATATATGAGTTAAAATTGTGGAACCTAAAATAGTGTTGCACCATTGGAGTTACAATTAGATGAGTTGCTTCAAGATGATGTGGCTTAATAGGTCCCACAAAGAACCCGAAAATGATTGCACCATTGGAGATGCTCTTACATTCTGAGAAATAATAAACAATTAATATTAATAATGGTATGTGGTAAAAGGCTGCGGAATAATCCCAGCCGTGTGATTCCATCAAGTGTACATCATGTGACAGCACATTAATGAGAGTGGTGCCTCTCATGTGTTCCCTTGTTCCACCCATTTCCTTTTTTTTTTTAGAGAATAGAGCTTTTTGTGCGCGTTGGGCTGTAACAGAAATGGCTATTCTCCCCTCCACCATGAGCCCAACATGAGAATTGTACTAGGAAGTTGCTTGTGTGACACCCCCTCCCTTTTCTTGTGTTTTTTAACTTTCTTTTTTGTTATGCGTTTCAAAATCATTTTTTATAAATAGCAAAATTTTTTCTAAAATCCTGAAAAAATTTAAGGAGATACCTGAGGGTTTTAATTAATTTTTAATGAATTTTATTTTCACTTTTGGGTGCATTTAATATTTTTTTCTCAATTTCTTACTATGATGTGTTCATTTTGAGATACCTTGTAATGCAAGCCATACAAAGGGGCCTTCCTCTAATGTTTTGAGTCTGATTTGTGTTGTTAAATTAGCCCTTAGATTTTTTAACATGTTGATGCTTGGTTGGTGCATTGTCCATGAATTTTAGAATGCTTTTGAATTCCATCTTTTGAGCCTTGCTTTGTATGATCATCCTTGACATGTGCTTGATATTTGCAATTAATTGAATACTTTTGATGCATGATTTGGATCCAATATTTTGAATGTGATCACTCACTGGCCTTAACATGACATGGTTTATTGTTCATAATTTTCAAAGGTCATTTTCTATTTTTCATCAATTTTCCAATGTGAACATGCCATATGTAAGCATGCCTAGAGCTAGGTTTGGATTGACATTTGTGTGAAGCCTATTGAGGCCAACTTTGGGGATGAGTTTTAACACATTCATAAGTGTATTTTGATGCAAAATTGAGATGTACTTGAATGTTGCATTTGATCATGATTTACATACTTTGTATGAACTTAATGGAATGCTCGATGCTACTTCATGCTTGCTTTGATATCTTGACTTGATCATGCCTTCATGCCACCCTCCATTAGAGATACTTTGTGAAATATTTCATGTATGTCTTAGCATAATATAGGGCCTGCCCAAATGGGCTCACATGCCATTTCACATGCCTTAAATGATGCTTACCTTGGTGTGTATGAAAACTTGAATGGTGCTCCCACATTGCCTACTTCTTTGACAACACTTAAATGCATCTTTGCACAATTGCTTTGGGGTTTAATTAGGAAATATTATAAGTCATTCATTTATGAATTGGATGCTTTGACCTTACATTGCCATGCCATTTCATTCCTTTTACTTGAATGACAAGATACATGCTTATAGGAAAATGTTTAGGTGATTTGTTTGCCTAACTTTAATGGACTTTGGAGAGGATATTTGTTGCAAACTTGTGTGACATTTCTACATTGTGTCGCTCCCGGGATTTTCATCCAAGTACAAACGCGAAAGTGGCACCGAAACAGAGTCGCCAGCAATGTGTATTTATCCCAAGAGAGGGAAAGGAAACACTGCATAAACCTGGAGGGAAGGAAAAGAGCATGGTCTTGCGACCAAGAGAACTGGGTTCGGGAGTCGGTTACGCGAGAGGAAGGTATTAGCACCCCCTCACGTCCATCGTACCCGATGGGATCCACGCTTGCTTGTCTCGATCAAAGGGTGTCGTCAACTGGAGCTCCACTGCTACTGGAAAGGGAAAGGAACGGAAAAAGGAAAAGGAAAAGAGAGAGAAAAAGAAACAAATGTAGGGAAAATAAAAGAAGTGCTCGAATGGGCCCTACCCCACTGCCTACGTATCTCATTGGGAACATGAGAATCAGAGCGACGTAGTTCCCCTCAACGAGGGTCACTTTGTTTGTGTTTTTTGGGTACGGCTAACATTCTAGCTCAGGTGTTGCAGGCTCGCTGGTCCGAGTGCGTTACCATCTTGCAAGAGAACGAGTAGGAGCGCGTTCGTTCGTTAAGAGTGAGTGAGATGAGAAAAGAATTCCCGAAGGAAAGACGTTATTGTTTGTTTTTGTCTTTTAGAAAGAAGTGTTTTGATTGTTTTGTGTTTTGTAACGCGCATTGTATTTAAGTCCCTCATGTAAGATCGAATGCCTCGCATAACGACCCGAGATGGGACGCACGCTAAACATTCCAAGAAAATGAGAGAAGATCCCTCACTATCTTGTTCTTGCATGAAAGGCCTAAATACAATGTTTGTTTTGCCTTTATTAAGTTTTTTTTACTTTTGTTTGAAGATGAGAAGAGAAAACGCAAAGGAAATTCTAAGGGGAAACTAAGGGTCCTAACGTTATCATGCATGGAGGTCCTATGGTTAATGAGGTTTGAAAGAGGAAGCCTAGCTAAAACCTAATGCTAATCCTACTCCAAGCTTAATCAAAAATTAAGTTGGACTAGGTAGCTCTAAAGGGAAAGGAATCCAAGACTTAGACAAGTCTTGAGATTCATGGGATGTGAAAGAGTGAAAGAGAAGAAAAGAAGAAGAGAGGTGAGATACAAAGATAGGGCAGCAAGCACATCATAATCATCGTATCCAACTCAAGTCAATTAACATGTTTCAAAAATCAAACAAACACATCTCAAACACACAAGTGAAAGCACACAAGAAAGGATGCAAGTAAACTTGAAGTAAGTGCACCATCAAACACACATGGATGTCATATAAAAATTAAATGAAGGAGATAAGATGAAAATGAAACAAGACCAGAACTCACATCATATCATCATCAACAATTCATATATGCAAAAGATGTTCACATTATGCAACATGATGCACCAAAGAAGTTACAAAGTAAGAGGAATGATATGCATCACATAATTCAAACCAAATGCATCCAACAATGCTCAAGTAACATGAAAATCAAGTATAGAACTCAAGAGGCAGTAGCACACACATTAGCATCATGTCAAGATCAAACTCAAGTCATACAAGATTAATCACCAAGCAACACATCCAAAGCATGCATCAAAACTAATCAAAGCAACCACTCACTATTCATGCAAGCAAGCAAAGAAACATGTGAAGCAAAAAGTGAGAACATGTCACATAATGAACCCTAAATCAAGAGGATCAGAACCTCAAGCATGTTATACAAGTCAAACAAAAGGCCTCATGCATTGATTGTTTCATACAAGGGAGCATTGCACAAGATTGGGTCAAACATGCCACAAAATTCAAGTCAAACAACACCAACTTAGAAAATCAAGATCAAATTGGAAAATGAATCAATGAAGATGATTCCAAATCCATAAACAAGCTCAAACAGAACATGATCACACCATACAATCATATCAAGCATCAATCAATCACAAGTAAACAAATGCACTCAAACCAGGTCAAGTGTCTAAGCATGCTTCAATGAACTTCAAACCACAAGTAAAAATCAACCAAAAATAGTAAATTGGTTCAATAAATTCCCAAAAAATAATCCAAGGCAATTTTAAACATCCAATTAGCATGTACAAAAATATTGGAACATAATTAGCTCAAGAACATGTTCAAAGGTGTTCCACAAGTCAAGATATGGACATAACCGAACAAAGATCGAGGGGCATCAAAAATCCCATGAAAAGCAAACAAAAGTGATCACCAAGGCAGCAACATGACATCAAAACATTCCTCAATTAAGTGTCAAAACAAGACAAAAAGATCAGCTCAATAAGGCATGGAAAGATCATCAAACATAAGCACTAATCACAAAGGTAAACATAGAAGACACTTGGAAAAGAAAATCAGAAATAAATATGAAAATAAATGGAAAATAAAAATAAAAATTATGAAAAATTAAATAAGACATCAATTCACACACATGATTTTTTTTGTAATTGTTTAATAAAATAAAGTATTTTTAATGATTAAAAGGGAAACGAAAATAAAAAGAAAAAAAAGTAAGTGTTAAAATGGAGGGGTGCACTAGCAATTACAAATCACAAAACTTCAGTTTAAAAGCGCATGGGCCCAAAAATCAAGGGGGTGCGAAAATCAAACCAACCAAAGCCCAGTCCATGATAACAAATAAACCCTCAGATTTTAAATGAAATAAAAATAAATAAAAAAACAGAATGGAAAGGCGTTACAAAATCATGTGCACACATTCATCAATCGGTCCACACTCACTTAAGTTAGAAAAAGACAAAAAACATCACAAACCAATCACACGATGACACTGCATCGTCTTCTTCATGAAGCAACCACATCAAACTTCCATGCATCGTGGAACAGAAATCATGAGCAGCGCCAGCATTACAACTTCCACCTCCCATTTCTCCATGAAAACTCAACCAAATCACGCAAAATAAAACAGCAAATTGAAGTACAAAGAACGTAGATCAACATGATACCATTCATTTCTTAAGATACACACTCTAACACAGGTAAAAATGAGCTCAAAGATGTGGGTCCAAGTCATAGTCATATATTCAAGCAAAACAACATGTTCAGGTTTAAACGATGCTCATTGCACACAACATGCCTACCCTAAGTAGGACTTCAGTCACACATAAAATGGTTTATGAAACTCATATATTCAACCAAGAGAAATTTTAGAATCTTTACCTAGTGGAGTTATGTCCACTGCACCTTGATTCCTTGTCAAGACCTTGAGGAAAACTTCAACAAATCTAACCAACAGCCTTCAGTAATGGTGAACTAAGAGCCAGACCAAACCAGAATCCCTTGATCAACAAGTTCCGTGGATGAGAAGAAATGGAGAGCAGGTGAACTTTCAGATCTGAAAAAAATGTGTTGAGTCAAGAAGGTGGCTCACTCTTAGGGTTTTGTCTGTCTTTATAGGATGGGTTGGAGTGGTTTTTGGGCCTGAGATGAAGTGTAATGTTTGTTTTGAAACTTTACCAAAAGGGAGGAATGAGAGAAGGGTCCGTATCTTAGCAAATGGGAGGGGTGTGTTTTAGTGATTTCTGAGTGAAGAGTGTGTGGAGAGAGGCACGTGAGAGAGAGGTCAGAAGGTACCTCTGCTCCTTTTCACCAAAATGGCAAAAAAAAAAACATGAGCCATGCATGTACCATGTAGGGTGTGTTCGGCCATAAGAGGCAATGTTGTGGTGAAGCATGTGATGAGAGACTCGTGATTTTATCATGCACATAACCATGCCGCCATGCAACTTTCGAAAAAATACCCCATGACATGTCTTGGAAGGAAATTGGAATCATGCATTTCAAATGAACCTAACTTGGAAAGTGTTGCACCATTTAAAGAGATTTTGAGGTCCATGGAAAGTAAGGAGAATGGAGAGCAACATTGATGTTGGGAGTGAGTTGGAATAATGCATAGACTCACGTGAAAATCAACCTTGAAAGTATGCCCACAAATCTGCCAAAGCACTTAGAAGAAAATTCTAAGTTTTTACATAATCCAACTTGAAACCTTGGACTTTAGGGTATCACAACTCTTTGGATTCTTCACCAAACAATAAGATCTTGAGCTTAAAATAAACTAGACACATCTTAGAACAAATTCTATGTTGGAATGATCTTTAAATAACACTTGGAAGTATGAGAAAATATGCTTTGAAAACATGTCCATGGAGCTGCCAAAAATAACTTAGAAAATTCTTAAGTTTTAGTGAAACCACGAATTGGAAATGCCACACTTTGTACACTTATAACTCACTCAATATCAAACCAAATGCCATGATTCTTGTGCCCATTTTGAAGAGAAAGTTTCATACTACAATTTTCATGTTAGAGTTTTCTCAATTCAGAGCTTGGAAATTGATCAAAATTGTGCATGAACATGAGTGCATAAAACTGTCTCAAAATAACTTGGAAAAACACATCCTCCAAATTCAAATTCCTCTGAATATGTTGTGTATCATGTCCACCAATGATGACATGTACCACTTGGAGATGATAAAGAATCAAAGAGCTTGCTCATTTGGGGGTCAGATCCCAACTTTTGACTGCCTTGTATAGGAGATTATGCACTGTCCAATCTTCTTGATGAATTCTCCTCTTTCCATGACTTGTGAGATCAAATGGAGATGATACATGATGTAAGAGGTCCTTGAAGCTTGTGAGAAACACTTGGTCTTCTTCTTTGGATGATCAGCACCTTAGAGAATCACCTGATCACATGCCCTTATGCAAGATGCAATGCTAAATGCTTGATGCTTTATTTTTCCATGCTTGAATGCAATGCAATGCAATGAAAGCTCATGCTAAATGATATGAAGAAAAGAGAGGGCAAATTTTGGGGTATTACAGCTGCCCCTATTCAATCACTGTAGACCTGAACGGATGATAGCGATTGCTGTCATACTTTCAAGGTATGGAGGGATTGAATATTGACAATAACCCAAAAATTTGCACTCTGCAGGGAAGAAGAAAAGGGAAATAAACCCAACCAAACAAACTCTGCTTGACAAAAACTTTGATGATGAAGAAAACCACTGGAGAGATGTCTTTTATACAACGCCAGACGACTACTGGCTTGCCACTCTACGGGTGGACTTTAACAATGTCTTTTGTACAACGCCAGACGACTACTGGCCTGCCACACTACGGGTGGACTTTAACAACGTCTTTTGTACAACGCCAGACGACTACTGGCCTGCCACACTACGGGTGGACTTTAACAATGTCTTTTGTATAACACCAGACGACTACTGGCCTGCCACACTACGGGTGGACTTTAACAATGTCTTTTAAAACAACGCCAGACGACTACTGGCCTGCCACACTACGGGTGGACTTTAACAATGTCTTTTGTACAACGCCAGACGACTACTGGGTTGCCACACTACGGGTGGACTTTTGCAGCCGAATTGCCACACTACGGGGGACTTTTACCAATCTACGGTTGGACTTGCTGAGATGCCACACTACGGGGGACTTTTGCCAATCTACGGTTGGACTTTGCAGCTGAATTGCCACACTACGGGGGACTTTTGCCAATCTACGGTTGGACTTGCTGAGATGCCACACTACGGGGGACTTTTGCCAATCTACGGTTGGACTTGCTGAGATGCCACACTACGGGGGACTTTTGCCAATCTACGGTTGGACTTGCTGAGATGCCACACTACGGGGGACTTTTGCCAATCTACGGTTGGACTTTCTGAGATGCCACACTACGGGGGACTTTTGCCAATCTATAGTTGGACTTAGCTGCGGTCTTTTAAAGGGAGTCAGACGACTACTGACTTTCCACACTACGGGTGGACTTTCGCCAAACTACGGTTGGACTTTCAAATGATTTGCCACCCTTGGATGGACCTTTTGCCAATCTACGGTTGGACTTAGCTGCGATGCCACACTACGGGGGACTTTTGCCAATCTACGGTTGGACTTTCAAATGATTTGCCACCCTTGGATGAACCTTTTGCCAATCTACGGTTGGACTTTCCAATGATTTGCCACCCTTGGATGGACCTTTTGCCAATCTACGGTTGGACTTTCCAATGATTTGCCACCCTTGGATGGACCTTTTGCCAATCTACGGTTGGACTTTAAGAATTCCAAAATTGGATTACTCTCTGCATCCGTGTCAGACATCTCTGCTGACTCTGCTGAGGAACAATGATTAATGGTTTGACTTTGGAGACTCCTAAAAGGATAATATCTCTGCTGGAGAATGAATGAACAATCCGTCTGTTTCGAATTGTCAAGTTTGCCAAAAATAAATTGGACTTTAGGATATGATGATTCTGCCAGGCATTATTTGCTTGGGGCTGGATTCTGGTCACAGCAACTCTGCTGGGGATGAGAATTTCTTTGCATGACGTCTTGCTAGGGAAGAAAAGTCATTAAAACTCTGCTTGAGGATCTATCAAACATGAGATCCTTTGCGGGGAGAATCAACCTTCTAAACCGGCTGGGGAAAGAGTATATTATCACTCTGCTGAAGAATAGATTATGTTGATCAATAAGCCTCTGTGGGGACAACACAACACAGCTGGGGAATACTGTTGACAATATTCAATGTTGAACTCTGTGGGGAATACCACTACCAAAGATACGATCTTGCTGGGAATCAAGGCTACTCTGCCGGGGATAAGCGAATCCTGGTTAGAAGACGTTGTGCTACCACATGCTGGGAGAGAGTCCTTAGATCTGCTGGGAAAACCCAAAGCAATTCCTCGGTAGTCTGCTGAGGAATAAGACCGTTGAGCTTAGGATAAGTGTCACAATGCCTCATGTTAGGCAAACTTTCTGTTTGACGATTCCGTTGGGGATGATGAGTTTACCACAAACTCTGCTGGGGAGAACCGCTTTAAAGCGTCTCGTGCTAGGGAATGCCCTTTTGAGAGGATTTTATAGAAGACCAAGCGTCCTCAAACTCTACTGGGGATAATAGATCTAGAACATTTCCTGCTAGGGAAATTCAAAATGCCCCATGCTTGGGAAGGTCAACAACTTGCTTCCTGCTCAATGATACAAGACTTACCGGAAGAAGTGTCATAAGAGGATTTTACAGAAGATTAAGCATCTTCAAACTCCTGGTGATTTCACTGGGGGTTGACCATCAACTTCGGTGTCTACGAAGCAGCTCTACTGGGGAATTTGCAACCGTTATCGACAAAAAGGGTGACCAGTGAACCCTTCCCTAAACATGATTGCCCCAGTCTTCTGCGTGGGAATAAGTGATTACTCGTCTAGGAGAGAAATGGCACATGCTCTTTAAAAGGCTTCAATCTCGCTTTTGAGCCTGGTATGAGGCTGCTATCTGCAAGCAAAAGGATATACACGTATGCCCCGTGTTGGATATGACTTCTGCAACTGAGAAAGTCCAACTCTGAACCACCACTTGATGGGACGAAAGGTTTGTATGCATCTCTGTTGGGAACATTATTAGTGAAGCCTGCTGAAGACGGGGACCACAAATGCCTTGGGTTGGAATGCCCCTTAGTTTCACTCCTTTTGGCTGATTGACTGTATATGCGTGACCAACCGTTTTTCTTCATTTGCCCCAGACCAACATGGTCCACCAAAAGAAATTATCTCAAGAGGATTTTACAGAAGACTTGACATCAAAACCGCCTCTATGTCTTCAAACTCTTGGAGAGATTCGTTAGATCTCGACGTAACTGCCCCAGACTGTATGGTCTACAGAGGATTTCGCCTCGAGAAGATTCATGAACAATCTCATACCACCGTGGGATATTCTGCCCCAATACTCTGAACCCTGGATAGGCTGACCAGTCATCTGGATGGACTGCCTTCTCATGCTCTTGGGATAGCCTACCCCAGCATGAACCTTGAAGTGGTTTCGCCCCTGACTACTGATCTTCGAAGAAAGACCCAGACTACATGCCTTTGGAGAGATTTAAGTCTCGAAGTAATTGACCCAGTTTGGCTGAACCCTACGTGATTGACTCAGATGAGCTACACTTTAAAGAGATGGCTCGACGTGATTGCCCCAGATCGACTACGTCTTAGCACAACTTGTTGGGGAAGCTCCTGCTCAACAAAGTTTCCTGAGAAAGTACCATTGGATCTGGCTGTCCTTCGGGAGTTTTCAGGATTCTCAACTTGGCAAGATTAAGCTTCTGGACTGAATTTCCATATGCAAACTTCTTTTGATGTCAAACAAATGTATGCAAGCAGCAAATATTTTAACCTGAGAATGAAAATTCTAATGCAACACACATGTTGATCTTGAAGTTTTTACCGAAAAGATGCCGCAAGGCAGCGAACGAATCACTGCTTAGGACACGACATTAATCTTTGAATGAAAGAATGCAATGCACATGCAACACCAGCAAAGACCTTTTAGCACAACTCATAGGAGTCAGGAACGCTATCTCTTAGTAGTGTGCTTTCGAAATAACCTTGTTTCAATTAGGACTTTTGAGGATTGTATCGTGGCCTGGTTCACGGTTTTGAGAAAAAAAGTTTATGGCTCAAAGTTTTTTAGTGCCCACCCATTCTTCGTGATGTTCTCCAATCCTACATTCAGCTAATTTGGCACAAGCGCTCATCTCTCGCAAAGATTTTGTGATCCTTAAGGAACCCATGAAACTGATGGTTTGATATCTAATGAGGTTTTGGAGTAACAGTCACCCCCTTTGTCTTTTGTTCGTAGTCACACGACTTTGTTCTCGCTCGAGGATTTTCTTATGTAATCTCTTTTTCCCATTTTTCGCTTTTTATTTCCCTGGTTTTGCCTGGACCGATTCTTTTTTTTTAATCTTTTAATCTTGAAGTCCAGCGGGATGCCCTAACTTTTGCCTAAGTCACTTGTTTTCAAGTTTCAACTTAGCGGGCTTTTTCTTCTTTTTTTTTTTATTCTTTTTTTTTTTGAACAAATCATGTGACACCGGCTTGTCTTGACTTTGTTGAGTGGGTTGTGACTGCCTCACTCTTGGATTGTTGATGGATAACCGTTGTGGTTTCACATCTCTTGACCTCTTTATGGTGGAACAGAAGGTAATGGGTCCTCAGATGCACATTCCTCTTGAAACTTGAACGCTCGGTCAAATTAACTAACGCCTACCCTGCCCCTGGGTTAAATGTGAGGGTTTTTTCATACGAAAAGAAACTCCTACTTCAAGGCTCAAAGGGGTTAACGAGGGTCTATCTCCCTTATCTCTCCAGTGTTTGGGGGGTTGAAACAATGCCTGTACATCCTCAACAGGGTTCTGTTCAAAAGCACACAATTAGAGACCTGCGTTCTTATTTCGTCATCCTCCCTCATAGAGTTTAAACAAGAAGATTAGTATTGCAGTGCACATTAGCATTAAACGAGTAAACACAAATGAAATTAATCAAGAAAACATATCCATTGCATCAAACCAAATACACACAAGTTTTAACATGCAAACAATGTCTGAACACACAAATAAAAACTACATATGAAAATGCAGTAAAGAAACTAAATGGTTGTCCTTGTTGAGGAGGCTTGAATCCGTCTGGACTGGCTGCTTCTGATGATGTCTTTGTAGCTTTGAGTGCTCACCCTGATAAAGAAACTTCACCTTGTGGGGGTACCGTCTGGGGTGACAACCTTTGAGTCAATCAAATCCTGCACCTTGTGCTGGAACACGTTACAGTTATCAAGTGTGTGCCCAAACGTTCCTGAATGGAACTCACAGCTAGCACTCATGTCATAGTCCGGAGGAATGGGGTATGGCACGGGCATGGCCTTCCTCAGCTGGATCAGTGAACCCTTGAGCAAACGAGCCAACAACTGACTGTAAGGAATAGGAATAGGATCAAATATCCTCTTGGGCTTCCTTGGTCTGAGTTGCCTTTGCTGCTGATAATCCTGCTGCTGCTGATTCGGGCGCCCAGTCTGGCCCTGCACTTTCCTTCCTGCATTCGGCTGAGGCACAAACAAGGGTTGCCGACATAGGTCTTCTGCAACATTGGGTTGTGGAAGAGATTCCTGATGCGAGGTGGATCCTTTGACAAAGGAGGGAGTCCTCAGCTCTTTTGCAACAATGGGAGTAACATCACTTTGTTTACCAGTGCCAACTGATGCAAACTTGATTGCCCCTGAATCAATGAGCTCTTGGACTTTATGCTTGAACCTTGTACAGTTCTCGACGTTGTGACCAGATGCCCTAGAGTGGAACTCACATCTAGCATTAGCACTGGGTCCCAGAGGAATCTTCGTTGGCAGCGGTCCCACACGTTCAACTAGTTTAAGCTCGAGCAGGTAAGAAAGCAATTGCACATACGGAATTGGAATGGGATCAAACTTCTTTTTAGGCCCCTCTGACTTAGGATCCTCTTGAGGAGCAGGAGGTGACTGCTGATGAGAGAGCTCTGAACCTTTAGCTTGCGGAGGAGATTGACGAAGCGATCCATGATCTAGGGCCAACCCCAAAGAGATTGGAGGGGTAAAGACCTCTATTGTGAGAGCGGGCACATGATCGTTTTCCTTTTTTAACACCTTATTCAAGGTTTCCATGACCAGGCCCATTTGAATCTTCATCTGGTTGACCTCTTTCTTCAGCACTTTCTGGTCCTGAATCAAAGCTTGCATGTCGACCATAAAGTGCCCCAACTGGACTCTCATCTCAGCATCCAACAGAGTAAATTGGTCTTCTTGACCATCTTCCTGAACACCACCAACATTTCTGCCATTTCCATTACCCAGATTACCCACAGGAGGGGGATTGCCAACAGGAGGAGGAGTGCCATTGCCATTCTGATTAACCCCAAGCGTGGCCTCCGGACGCTCGACCAGAAGCCTCAGTCTTTCTTGAGTTTCGGCCATACCAGTCATGAGAGTCATGAACTGGTCCATTCGTGCCCTCATATCAGCCAAGTCACTCTGCATTTGATCCATTATCCTTGCTTGATTTCTTCGAGTTGAGTAACGATGAATATGATTCTCAGCTATAGTTCCTGAAACCAAATAAAGGTTAGAGATCTCCTGCGACAGGTGCCTGAAAACAAATAACAGAATGTAACATGATATGCAATGCAATGCAATGTTTATTCATTTTGAGGCATTCCTTCCTTCGATTCCAATTTGACCAAAAGAGAAGAGCGCATATCCCCGCAGTTGCTAACAGTGACAGAATGCCAGAGGTGAATACCCATAATATAATCTGACGAAGAATCTTTCTCAATAACTACCAACAAATCCAATAACAAGAAAAACAGACCCACAGCCATGTGTGGGACAGTCAAATACAAATTGTTTTCGGACAAATACAACTGAAAAAGTCTGAATACAAACAAAAGGGAAACCCATCAACAAGCCTGATGGTGATTCCTAGAATAGCAACAAAATAAATCAAACACTGAGCCCATAAAAATCTTCCTGGACCTCCTTGAGAAACGCTTCAGTAACTGGATCATTTGGGCGCTCCTTGAGACCTCTGATCATTTGGCTCCTTAACTTGACAGCTTCTTCTAGCTTTCGGATCTGATCTTTAACAGCTGACTCTTTGGCTCTCTTTACTCCGGCGCGGGTCTTCAGGTCTTCGATCTCTTGATTAGCTGAACTTAGTCGTTGTAGAAATTCACTTTCTTTGCTCTTCAAAGTTTCCCTCAACTCGTCGTTCTCAGCCTTGATTCTCGCCTCGATCTCCCTCCGACATTTAGAAAACTCATCCCACCTCTGTTGGCCTTTGGCAAGGGCATTCTCTGACTTGGTCAACTGCTCATTAATGCGCTTGCATGCCTCTTTTAGCGCCATCTCATTCTGTTTGACCTTACGAGTATAGATAGTGTCTTCGGCAATTCTCTTCTCATTGGCTTTATGACGTTCGGTCAGCTCCTGCAGTTCATACTCAACCTTACGCTTGTCACAAAGCGTCTTTCTGAGTCCTTCACTTAGCTTCTCCTTCTTTTTGATAGTCTTATCCAACTCTGCTTTAAGCTTGTCATATTCGGCAATGCTTATCGTGGTCACTGGTTCCACTGGATCTGACGGTCTTTCCTGAGAAAACGGCAAAAGAGTAATCTGAACCCTTCTTTTCAACCAAGCATCATATTGAGAGGAAGACACATTGTTGCACTTTCCGAAGACGACTTTACCCTTCATTTGAAGATTACCCCAAGCTCCAGCCGCTTGCCTTACCAACAAAAGGTTATCCTTCACAGGAAAAAAGAAAGACTCTTCCAAATCACTGTCCCTCGGAGGCTCTACTAAGGCAAATCCTAATTGTCTCCTGAGAATAACAGGGTTGTAATTAATGCAACCTTTTACTCCCAAGAGTGGCATGTTAGGATGTCTTCCACAGCTGCTAATGAAATCTCCCCCAATTGTCTTCTGATTGAACCAACGGATATCCTTTGCTGTCAACTGAATCATCCTCTTAGCCCAGTTCTTTGCAGGCTGAGGATTCAAAAAGGCCTCTGAATTTGGCAAATGACCCATAAGCCACCTATGGAACAGAGGCGCACAACATCTAACCAACCTTCCTCGCTTCTTCTCATTCTTGAAGTGCACAGAATAGTACAAATCACCCAAGAGGGTAGGTACAGGGTTCTTCATTACAAAAATATGGATTGCACTCATGTCCACAAACTTTGGTTCATCAGCAAATAGCATAATTCCATAGATACTCAAAGCCAGGATTGCACAAACGGTTTCCCACTGAGACTTAGCAGCACATTCTTCAGCTTTGGCAACCAGGAAGTCCAAATGAAAACCAGATAATTCTCCTTTGGTAGTGAGATTGTCTGCTACCACAGGTACGCTCATATGAAGAGCCTTAGCTATTTCTTCATGCTTTGGAGGGCGCATGTCAGAGTTGAAGGGAATCTGGTACTTGAGAGGCACACCTAGCAGCCAAGCATACTCTTCTAGCATTGGGCCCAACTGAAAATCCGAGAAGGTGAAACACCTTAGCTGTGGGTCATAAAACTGTAAGCACGTATAAATGGAACTCCTTTCTGAAGCATTCAAGTCAACAACCACAGTCATAATCTCCCCATAAGCCTTCCGGAACATACCCACATGGTCTGGAGTAATAAGAGTAATCATCTTTCGCAACTGTCCCACCTTTGTGTCGAAGAAACTATAGTGTACATTGTTCTTCCTAGGAGTCTCCATAACTGCAACAAGAACTGTCAACCGGAATCGAAAGGAAGTGTACCCTGCAAATGAATAAACATGAGGGTTAAATGCAAGAATGCTAATGATGATATGTATGCAAGGGCATGTGACCACTGCTGCACAAATACTGCTGAACCCACTGTACTGCAATCTGAATCTGGTGAGATATATAACCCCAGGATAAGAAACCCAACAACAAACACATAACTAAATGTGAGCTGATCAGGATCAAAACTTCGGTAACCAATGCAGAACAAATAAGAAAACCAGGTATTCTGACGGTCAAGGGTTCCTGCACACCTGTAAACAATCCCCCCAATCTCACATGTAGGTACTAGGATGTTCAGTATCCCGGGCTCTCAGGTCGAGAAATGATGATACGTTCACCATTTCTGGTTTGGCATCATCATCAATCAAGGAGGCCTCAACTGATTCTCCAAAACAAAAGATCCTCAGCTTCAGAGGTTTGAGAAGCAATAGCACATTCAACCCGAAGGATACAATGCTATCGCCAATCAAAGAGGTCGTCTGCTGATTCTCTTTAAAACAAATAGGGGTCATCCTAACAGGTCATCCAGACTTAGCAGCCCTTCCAGATAGCTCTACCATCGTGGGAAATCCACAACGCAGAATTCTCTAGAGAGAACCACATCCAGATTGTGTTTCATATTCCCTCCTCGAACCGAGATGGAACGCGAGAGGACATGAAACACGCTAATCCTAAGTGCACTCAGGCCTGTGTATTGGGCCTATCTCTCAGAATACCCCCATCCCGCCAAACAGAAAATAGTACAGCAGTGCAGCATAATATAACATATGGAATAAAATGCTAAAATACAGTAAATGCAGTAATATACAGTAGTATACAGCAAAAAATAGTAAATAACTATACAGTAAAATAGTAAATACAGCAAAGTACAGTAAACACCCAATGAAAGAAAAACAGACAAGCGCTAGGATTGACTCGCTAAGGAAACCAGAGATTCTGGGTTCGGTCACCAGCAGAGTCGCCAGCTGTCGCTCCCGGGATTTTCATCCAAGTACAAACGCGAAAGTGGCACCGAAACAGAGTCGCCAGCAATGTGTATTTATCCCAAGAGAGGGAAAGGAAACACCGCATAAACCTGGAGGGAAGGAAAAGAGCATGGTCTTGCGACCAAGAGAACTGGGTTCGGGAGTCGGTTACGCGAGAGGAAGGTATTAGCACCCCCTCACGTCCATCGTACCCGATGGGATCCACGTTTGCTTGTCTCGATCAAAGGGTGTCGTCAACTGGAGCTCCACTGCTACTGGAAAGGGAAAGGAACGGAAAAAGGAAAAGGAAAAGAGAGAGAAAAAGAAACAAATGTAGGGAAAATAAAAGAAGTGCTCGAATGGGCCCTACCCCACTGCCTACGTATCTCATTGGGAACATGAGAATCAGAGCGACGTAGTTCCCCTCAACGAGGGTCTCTTTGTTTGTGTTTTTTGAGAATGGCTAACATTCTAGCTCAGGTGTTGCAGGCTCGCTGGTCCGAGTGCGTTACCATCTTGCAAGAGAACGAGTAGGAGCGCCTTCGTTCGTTAAGAGTGAGTGAGATGAGAAAAGAATTCCCGAAGGAAAGACGTTATTGTTTGTTTTTGTCTTTTAGAAAGAAGTGTTTTGATTGTTTTGTGTTTTGTAACGCGCATTGTATTTAAGTCCCTCATGTAAGATCGAATGCCTCGCATAACGACCCGAGATGGGACGCACGCTAAACATTCCAAGAAAATGAGAGAAGATCCCTCACTATCTTGTTCTTGCATGAAAGGCCTAAATACAATGTTTGTTTTGCCTTTATTAAGTTTTTTTTACTTTTGTTTGAAGATGAGAAGAGAAAACGCAAAGGAAATTCTAAGGGGAAACTAAGCGTCCTAACGTTATCATGCATGGAGGTCCTATGGTTAATGAGGTTTGAAAGAGGAAGCCTAGCTAAAACCTAATGCTAATCCTACTCCAAGCTTAATCAAAAATTAAGTTGGACTAGGTAGCTCTAAAGGGAAAGGAATCCAAGACTTAGACAAGTCTTGAGATTCATGGGATGTGAAAGAGTGAAAGAGAAGAAAAGAAGAAGAGAGGTGAGATACAAAGATAGGGCAGCAAGCATATCATAATCATCGTATCCAACTCAAGTCAATTAACATGTTTCAAAAATCAAACAAACACATCTCAAACACACAAGTGAAAGCACACAAGAAAGGATGCAAGTAAACTTGAAGTAAGTGCACCATCAAACACACATGGATGTCATATAAAAATGAAATGAAGGAGATAAGATGAAAATGAAACAAGACCAGAACTCACATCATATCATCATCAACAATTCATATATGCAAAAGAGGTTCACATTATGCAACATGATGCACCAAAGAAGTTACAAAGTAAGAGGAATGATATGCATCACATAATTCAAACCAAATGCATCCAACAATGCTCAAGTAACATGAAAATCAAGTATAGAACTCAAGAGGCAGTAGCACACACATTAGCATCATGTCAAGATCAAACTCAAGTCATACAAGATTAATCACCAAGCAACACATCCAAAGCATGCATCAAAACTAATCAAAGCAACCACTCACTATTCATGCAAGCAAGCAAAGAAACATGTGAAGCAAAAAGTGAGAACATGTCACATAATGAACCCTAAATCAAGAGGATCAGAACCTCAAGCATGTTATACAAGTCAAACAAAAGGCCTCATGCATTGATTGTTTCATACAAGGGAGCATTGCACAAGATTGGGTCAAACATGCCACAAAATTCAAGTCAAACAACACCAACTTAGAAAATCAAGATCAAATTGGAAAATGAATCAATGAAGATGATTCCAAAGCCATAAACAAGCTCAAACAGAACATGATCACACCATACAATCATATCAAGCATCAATCAATCACAAGCAAACAAATGCACTCAAACTAGGTCAAGTATCTAAGCATGCTTCAATGAACTTCAAACCACAATAAAAAATTAACCAAAAATAGTAAATTGGTTCAATAAATTCCCAAAAAATAATCCAAGGCAAGTTTAAACATCCAATTAGCATGTGCAAAAATATTGGAACAGAATTATCTCAAGAACATGTTCAAAGGTGTTCCACAAGTCAAGATATGCACATAACCGAACAAAGATCGAGGGGCATCAAAAATCCCATGAAAAGCAAACAAAAGTGATCACCAAGGCAGCAACATGACATCAAAACATTCCTCAATTAAGTGTCAAAACAAGGCAAAAATATCAGCTCAATAAGGCATGGAAAGATCATCAAACATAAGCACTAATCACAAAGGTAAACATAGAAGACACTTGGAAAAGAAAATCAGAAATAAATATGAAAATAAATGGAAAATAAAAATAAAAATTATGAAAAATTAAATAAGACATCAATTCACACACATGATTTTTTTTTGTAATTTTTTAATAAAATAAAGTATTTTTAATGATTAAAAGGGAAACGAAAATAAAAAGAAAAAAAAGTAAGTGTTAAAATGGAGGGGTGCACTAGCAATTACAAATCACAAAACTTCAGTTTAAAAGCGCATGGGCCCAAAAATCAAGGGGGTGCGAAAATCAAACCAACCAAAGCCCAGTCCATGATAACAAATAAACCCTCAGATTTTAAATGAAATAAAAATAAAAAAAACAGAATGGAAAGGCGTTACAAAATCATGTGCACACATTCATCAATCGGTCCACACTCACTTAAGTTAGAAAAAGACAAAAAACATCACAAACCAATCACACGATGACACTGCATCGTCTTCTTCATGAAGCAACCACATCAAACTTCCATGCATCGTGGAACAGAAATCATGAGCAGCGCCAGCATTACAACTTCCACCTCCCATTTCTCCATGAAAACTCAACCAAATCACACAAAATAAAACAGCAAATTGAAGTACAAAGAACGTAGATCAACATGATACCATTCATTTCTTAAGATACACACTCTAACACAGGTAAAAATGAGCTCAAAGATGTGGGTCCAAGTCATAGTCATATATTCAAGCAAAACAACATGTTCAGGTTTAAACGATGCTCATTGCACACAACATGCCTACCCTAAGTAGGACTTCAGTCACACATAAAATGGTTTATGAAACTCATATATTCAACCAAGAGAAATTTTAGAATCTTTACCTAGTGGAGTTATGTCCACTGCACCTTGATTCCTTGTCAAGACCTTGAGGAAAACTTCAACAAATCTAACCAACAGCCTTCAGTAATGGTGAACTAAGAGCTAGACCAAACCAGAATCCCTTGATCAACAAGTTTCGTGGATGAGAAGAAATGGAGAGCAGGTGAACTTTCAGATCTGAAAAAAATGTGTTGAGTCAAGAAGGTGGCTCACTCTTAGGGTTTTGTCTGTCTTTATAGGATGGGTTGGAGTGGTTTTTGGGCCTGAGATGAAGTGTAATGTTTGTTTTGAAACTTTGCCAAAAGGGAGGAATGAGAGAAGGGTTCGTATCTTAGCAAATGGGAGGGTGTGTTTTAGTGATTTCTGAGTGAAGAGTGTGTGGAGAGAGGCACGTGAGAGAGAGGTCAGAAGGTACCTCTGCTCCTTTTCACCAAAATGGCAAAAAAAAACATGAGCCATGCATGTACCATGTAGGGTGTGTTCGGCCATAAGAGGCAATGTTGTGGTGAAGCATGTGATGAGAGACTCGTGATTTTATCATGCACATAACCATGCCGCCATGCAATTTTCGAAAAAATACCCCATGACATGTCTTGGAAGGAAATTGGAATCATGCATTTCAAATGAACCTAACTTGGAAAGTGTTGCACCATTTAAAGAGATTTTGAGGTCCATGGAAAGTAGGGAGAATGGAGAGCAACATTGATGTTGGGAGTGAGTTGGAATAATGCATAGACTCACGTGAAAATCAACCTTGAAAGTATGCCCACAAATCTGCCAAAGCACTTAGAAGAAAATTCTAAGTTTTTACATAATCCAACTTGAAACCTTGGACTTTAGGGTATCACAACTCTTTGGATTCTTCACCAAACAATAAGATTTTGAGCTTAAAATAAACTAGACACATCTTAGAACAAATTCTATGTTGGAATGATCTTTAAATAACACTTGGAAGTATGAGAAAATATGCTTTGAAAACATGTCCATGGAACTGCCAAAAATAACTTAGAAAATTCTTAAGTTTTAGTGAAACCACGAATTGGAAATGCCACACTTGGTACACTTATAACTCACTCAATATCAAACCAAATGCCATGATTCTTGTGCCCATTTTGAAGAGAAACTTTCATACTACAATTTTCATGTTAGAGTTTTCTCAATTCAGAGCTTGGAAATTGATCAAAATTGTGCATGAACATGAGTGCATAAAACTGTCTCAAAATAACTTAGAAAAAATTCTAAGTTTTTGAATTTCACAACTTGAAAACCCCAACTTCAAAACATCATAACTCTCTCAAAACTAATCCAAATGAGACAAACTTCACATGGTTGGAAAGCTTGGAGAAAGCTCTACAACTTTCATGTTTGAGGAAAATTGAAATGAAGCTCGTATCATGATGGAAATTGGCTTGGAAGATGGCTGAATTCATGCTGAAACTTTCCCAAAATGGCAACTTCCTAAAAACCTAGATTTCCAAAAATAGCAACTTTTCCACATTCTTGATTTTTCACAAATCCTTGAACATTTCTTGATCAAATCTTGTCCATGGACCATATTTGACTTAAAAATCATGATGTTGACCTCAAAAAGTCAGGAGTTGACTTTTTCACTGCACAGTTGACTTTATTCCCAATTCTCCTGATTTTGAAATTTCTGATCAATTGAAAACCTTCTGAAGCAAATTGATGGGCAATATTCCATCCCTAGACACTTGAGGACATAAGGAATACCATGGGATCAAGTCTTTCCCAAAAAATCAGAAATAAACTGATTTTATGGCAAACCCTAGTTTTGGTACCCTCTGGTTAGGAGGAAATAACACATCCTCCAAATTCAAATTCCTCTGAATATGTTGTGTATCATGTCCACCAATGATGACATGTACCACTTGGAGATGATAAAGAATCAAAGAGCTTGCTCATTTGGGGGTCAGATCCCAACTTTTGACTGCCTTGTATAGGAGATCATGCACTGTCCAATCTTCTTGATGAATTCTCCTCTTTCCATGACTTGTGAGATCAAATGGAGATGATACATGATGTAAGAGGTCCTTGAAGCTTGTGAGAAACACTTGGTCTTCTTATTTGGATGATCAACACCTTAGAGAATCACCTGATCACATGCCCTTATGCAAGATGCAATGCTAAATGCTTGATGCTTTATTTTTCCATGCTTGAATGCAATGCAATGCAATGAAAGCTCATGCTAAATGATATGAAGAAAAGAGAGGGCAAATTTTGGGGTATTACACATTGATTTCAATAATTTATACATGTTATTTCACTTCTGACCTTGGTCTTCATATACCAACTTAGTGGTTTCTTAATCATGGTTTGATTGATGAACACTTGAAACATGTCTCAGGTACTTTCTTTGCTTATAATTGCCTAACTTCTTGAATGCTAATGGGTGTGAATACCATGATGATTTGTTGAAATTTCAAACATAATTTATATGTCATTTACCACTGCCTCTTGTACTTAGGTACACATTTAACATGATTTGGATTCACTTTCCTTGCTTGCCATTTAACATGATTTTGTGGAATTGTGTGGATGCTAGTTTGACAATTGTTTGTATTGTCTTAGGATATTGGTTTGCCATGATGATATGAGTGATAACTTGACATGTTTACACATTGAATAACATGATTCAATTCTGACCTTAAGCTTTCATGAATGCCTTTCACACTTGCTTACTCATTACATGTTCATAATTGTCCAAAACATGCTTAAGATAAAATCTTTGTGCATAACTTGCAAATCATTTGAACATGACCTAAAGTGAATCCCATAATCATTTATTAATGCTCCAAGCATTCATTTGACTTGTTCCCATGATGTATGTTGCTTATCCATGGCTTGATCCTACTTGTGTTAACTTTGAGAAGTTCATTTGGCATTGCTTGTAAGTGATAAATGTTTAGGTGATGCCATAAGACAAAACTTGACATCTTTGTATGCTCTCTTAGGACATTAACATGGATAGGATTTGATGTGGTTAGCTACTTCCCCTAGTAGGATCTCATACCTTTAGGACATTTCTAACTTTGGTTGTTGTTTGATGTTCATCTTAGTATAGTCTTAGGACTCTAGCATAATCATAATTGCATGTTTGCACACTTTGCTTTCAACTATTCATTAGTTGAGCTTGGCTTGGAGATGGTAAGTTTGTGGTGCTTTGTAAGGTTGCTTACATTTACATGAATTCTATTTCATCTTACTTCTCCCTTTTCTTTTATCTTTGGTGATTGTTTAGTCTAATATTTACTTGTGTTGTTCACATGATCCCTTAGGATTCCTAGCTCCACTTAATTTTCGATTAAGTTGGAGGTAGGAGAGACATTAGGTTTGTAATCCATGTATGATAACAAGTAGGATAGTCCCCTGACTTTAATCTTAGGGCCATATGCATGACAACATTAGGACCTAGTCCTCCTTAGTTATTTTCCTCTGCAACTTTGAGTCTTTCTCTTCCCATCTCAAAACAAGTTCAAAATACATAATAAATACAATGAGTATTGTACTCCATGAGCCTTAAGTACATGGTAAATGAAGAATAAGGGGTCTCCCTTCACTTTTCTAGGTTGTTTAGCATACGTCCTGTTTGGGGGCGACCATGCGACGCAATCGCTCCCACGTCATAGACTTTCGTGCAATACAAGTTTCAAACTAACTTAAGAAACTTCTGTTTAAAAAACACAAACAAAGTTCAAATCATTTTATCCTTTAGGATTAACTGGGTTTTAAATCATTTAAAAAAAAAAGCATGTTACTTCCGTTTTGTCGTAAACAGGCATCGACCCTAACTGTCGGACGCGAACATAACGTCGCTCATAAAAAACACTTAATGACCTTGTAGATTGAACTACGACTGCTCTAATTTCCTTCTTCTATTTAGATTTAGGATACGTAGGCCCAAGACGACGATGTCTCGGCGAGCAAACTTCCCCCCATCAATCCCGTACTCCTCCAAACTACGTTGACTCTAACTTTTCCATTCCCGAGGGAATACGTAGGCCTAGGACGACGATGTCCTATCGAGTCACCTTTTCTTTTCTTTCCCCGTTTCTCTGTTTCCCATTCTGTTCCTTTCGTTTAGCAGTTGAGCTTTAGATTACCTACCCCCTTTGATCGAAACAACAAGCGTGGATCCCATCGAGTACGATGGACGCGAGGGGGTGCTAATACCTTCCTCTCGCGTAACCGACTCCCGAACCCAATCTATGGTTGCGATAACCATTCCTTTCCCTTTGTTGAGGTTTTCTTCGATCATTCATTTCCCCTGCGCCGGGATAAATAACATTCGGTGGCGACTCTTCTGTTCTTTTTCGCCGGTTGATTTTCGCAGGTGCGACAACAAGTGGAACTTTAGTTTATATAATAACAGGCAAGACATAAAATTTGCATCATTTAATCAATTTCCATCATATGGAAAAGACAATTCCATATGAATGTAAAAAAACAAAACAAAATAGAAGTGAGAATGGTACATAACTTTTCAATGCAAAATTTCAAACTTTTATACAATAAAGACTTCTTGTGTCTAAACACCTTATCATAATGTTCATGTATAGAGAAAGCACATTCATATTTGAACATGCAAAAAAACATTATGTTTCCAAGCAAAATTTCCACTAAGTTTTTGGGGGAAAATTTAGTTAATTTCTTCATATCTTATCAATAGATCACCCACACTTGAAAATAAAAGCATTACTCCATATGAATTACTCTTTGAAATGTAGGATTTGGGCTCCCTTATTATGTGGAGAAAGACCCAAATATGATTAGCTTATTTGTCTCACTTATTTAAGTGGAGAGGATCAATTTAGGGTTGAGAGGTATAGAGGAAAAATAAGGATTCAAAAGAGAGAAAAGAGGAGAGAAACTCATTCCCGTTTTTGTGCAACCAGACTCACTAAATTGACGATCCCTGATTCGTTAACTGTTGGATCGAGCTCAAATTTGGAGGACAGGTTTGTAACACATATATCTAACTTTTGACCGTTCAGAATTTCAAAACAACGTCTGAGGTGAAAGTTATTTGCTTCGCACTGAAGCTGCAGATTTGGAAAAAAATCAAATTTTTTATTCTTATTTGTAAGCTAGTTTGCTTTGTGATTTGCGGTTGTTAGCACTACTTTGTAAATCACTTTAAGCCTCTGTTGTACCCTCAATTGATTATAGTAGAATTATTTCTTTGATTTGGACGACTCGTGGTTTTTACTCTCATATTGAGGGGGTTTCCACGTTAAAAATATCAGTGTTCTTTTGTGCCTTTATTTGTTCAATTTGTCGTCTTATATTTGTTCGTGATCCTAAAGGTTCCTACAAGTTTTGGGAGTTTTATATCCATTGTGTATTGATCTATTATTGTGTCTTAATTTCCCATCAGAGTGGCATCAGATCTCTTGGTTAAGAGTTATTTTATTTGTTTAAATTATGGAGTCAAATACAAAGATGAAGATGGTATTGTTGAATGGTTCTAATTATCATTTATGGAATGCCAAGATGAAAGACTTACTATTTGTGAAGAAATTGCATTTATCGGTTTTTAGTTCAGTAAAGCCGGATTCTGTGTCTGATGAAGAATAGAAGTTTGAACATCAACAAGTATGTGGTTTTATTCGAAAATATGTAGAAGATAACGTTTATAATCATATTGCTAATGAGACACATGCAAAAACTTTGTGGGAGAAGATAGAGTCTTTGTATGTCTATAAATCAGGAAATAATAAATTATTCTTGTTGAATAACTTCATAAGTTTGAAGTATAAGGAGGGGACTTCTATTTCAGATCACTTGAGTGAATTTCAAGGCCTCCTTGATCAGATGTCAGGAATGAGTATCAAATTTGATGATGAACTTTTGGGACTATTTCTATGCTATCTTTACCAGAGTCTAGGGAGGCATTTCGGGTTTTTATCACAAGTTCTGCTCCTAGAGGTGTTGTTTCTTTGGAAACAGCTAAGAGTGGTATTCTTAATGAGGAGATGAGAAGGAAGGCACGTAGTTCTTCATCTTAACCCGAGGTACTTGTCACTGAAAAATAGGGGGAGAAGTCATAAAAAGGAACCGAAGGGTGGTAGAGAGAATAGCAGAAGCAAGTCCAAGCTACAATACATGAATCTGGAGTGTCATTATTGTCACAAAATAGGACACGTACAAAAGTATTACTATCAGTGGAAAAGAGATAACAAAGGCAAGAAGGGTAAGTCTAAACAAAGAGACCATGAAGATCATGATGATGATCGTGTTACTACTGCTACTAGTAATGATCTTGTTATTCTCCGTGATCATGAGTCTGTTAATCTTGTATCAGACGAGAGCATGTGGATAGTTGACAGTGGTGCTACATTGCATGTTACACCAAGGAAGAATTTCTTCACATCTTATACTTCTGGTGATTTTGGAGTGTTGAAGATGGTAGGGGTGTGCATGGTTGGTTATTTTTAGAAACCAAATCATAACCATTTTTAAACCAGTTAAATGGTTTGGATTCATAACCATAACCACATTTTAATCAAAACTGGTTATAAAACCGGTTATAAATTTGGTTACGGTTATATAACCAGTTTTAAACCAGTGATTTTTTTTACTGAAAAAATATATTTTTATTCGGTAAATCGGAATTTTTTAATATTTATTTGTTCATAAACTATTTTTAATCTATTGTTAAACTAGTTTTCAATTGCTTTACAAATGGAAGAATGAAAAGTAGTTTTATTAATTTATTTGTTTTGAAAAGAAAGAAATGTTGAAAGACTTACCAGAGATTGAGAAGCAGAGCTTGAGCATCACCGTCGTTTCGAAATCCTTACAAAAGAGTTTCCGATTGTTGTTTTAATTATACTTTCAATTTATTTATTCATTCAATTTATTTTTATAATAAAAATATATATTAATTCTTTAATTTTCTAAAGTATTTTTTATTAGTCATTTTCATCATATCAATGTTAAATGACTAAAAAGAAATTAAAATATAAATCATTTGTGCCATATACTCATGAAATATAATTGAGGAAAGAAAAAAAAGAAAGAATTCAATTCTAAGCAAAAACTTTGACATACTATAATTTTTTTCTTGAAAAAATTGATCTTTTATTCGAAAATAAAAAAAATAGAATTAAATTGAAACATTTGGATTTTGGATAATAATCGGATCCAAAAATAAAACACGGTTGGATAACCAACCATTAATAATTAAACTGGTTAATAACCATTTAATTATATCCGGATATTTTAAATAGATTTGGATTTGATTATGGATTTGGATCTCATAACCGGATATTTTGTACACCCCTAGAAGATGGGTAATGATGGTGTATCTAAGGTAATTGGTGTTGGTGATGTTTGCTTGCAAACCAACATGGAAATGCAATTGTTGCTTAGAGGTGTCAAACATACTCCAGATGTTCGCTTTAATTTGATCTTTGTGCATATGCTAGATGATTGTGGTTATGATAATCACTTTGGTTCTGGAAAGTGGAAACTCAACAAAGGTAACTTGGTTGTGGCTAGAGGGGAAAAACTTTCTAAATTGTATTGGACAAAAGCTTTGGTTGCTAGGGATAGTGTGAGTTCTATCAACATGGAAGTATCTTTGTGGCACCGAAGACTTAGTCATATTAGTGAAAAGGGGCATCAATGTTTTGGCTAAAAAAGATGTTCTTCCCGGATTAAAGAATGTAGATTTGGAGAAGTGTTCTCATTGCATGGCTAGTAAACATAATATAGTATCTTTCAAGAGATATCTTCCCTCAAGGAAGTCAAAGTTGCTTCAATTGGTACATTATGATGTTTGTGGTCCATTAAAGGTAAAATCCTTTAGTGGTGTACTTTATTTTGTTACATTTATTGATGATTCTTCCAAGAAAATATGGGTTTATGTCTTGATGACAAAAGACCAAGTTTTGGAGAAGTTCAAAGAATTTCATGCTTTGGTTGAGAGGCAGACATGCAAGAATCTAAAATTTGTTCGTACAGATAATGGTGGAGAGTATTGTGGACCATTTGATTCCTATTGCAAGCAGCATGGTATTGCACATGAAAAGACTCCTTCTAAAACTCCTCAATTGAATGGTTTAGCAGAGAGGATGAATAGAATACTAATTGAGAAAGTAAGGTGTATGCTCTCTGAAGCTAAGTTGCTCAATCATTATTGGGGCGAGGCACTTTACACGGCAATGCATGTTCTTAATCTCACTCTTACTGTTGCTTTGAACAGTGAAGTTCCAGACAAAATTTGGTTTGGAAAGAATGTCAAGTATGATCATTTGAGAGTCTTTGGTTGTAAGGCTTTTGTGCATATTCCAAAGGATGAAAGATCCAAGTTGGATGCAAAGTCAAAACAATGTATCTTCATCGGCTATGGGCAAGATGAGTTTACAGGTTGTATGATCCTGTATGGAAAAAGCTTATTCGAAGCCGCGATGTGGTGTTTATGGAAGACCAAACTATTGAAGATATTGATAAAGTAGAGAATGATACACCCAAGAAAGATATCAATTTGTCTAATGTTGATCCAACTCGGTTACCTAGTCATAATCTGGATGCTATTGGTGGTGATGATCACAATGGTGATATATATGATTATGTTGATGATTAACAACTTGGATATGAGGTAAATATTCCAACTAATGATGGTGAAGGGGAGAGCGATTTGTCACAGGATGAGAATCTTGGTGAAACTCCAAAATCATCTCAAGTTCAACCTATGAGGTCTAACAGGCAAAGACAACCTTCTACAAGGTATAATTCTGATGAGTATGTGACCTTGACTGATGAGGATGAACCCAAGTGTTTTCAAGAGGCAATGGAAAGTAATGAAAATCAAAAGTGGATGGATGCAATGCATGATGATATGAAATCATTGCATGATAATCACACTTATGATTTAGTGAAGCTTCCTAAAGGCAAAGGACTTTGGAAAACAGATGGATTTATAGAGTTAAACATGAGAGCAACTCTAAGTTTCCAAGATATAAATCCAAATTAGTGGTGAAAGGTTTCTGTCAAAGAAAGAGTGTTAATTTTAATGATATTTTCTCACATATTGTAAAGATGTTATCAATTAGAACCGTGTTGAGTTTGGCTGCTACTTTTGATTTTAAGGTTGAGCAAACGGATGTGAGAACGACTTTCCTTCATGGTGATTTGGAGGAAGAGATCTATATGAAACAACCCAATGGTTTTCAAGTTAAAGGTAAAGAAGATCATGTGTGTAAATTGAGAAAGAGTTTATATGGGTTGAAGCAAGCTCGAAGGCAGTGGTACAAGAAGTTTGAGTCTGTTATGTCTGATCAAGGATACCAAAAGACTAATTCAGATCATTGCGTCTTTGTTAGAAAATTTTCTAACGAAGACTTCATTATCCTGTTGTTATATGTTGATGATATGCTTATTGTAGGGAAAAGTATTTCTAACATTAACTTGTTAAAGAAGCAATTGGGAGAGTCATTTGCCATGAAAGACATGGGAGCATCTAAACAGATTCTTGGCATTGGAATCATGGTGATAGAAAAGTGAAGAAACTTTGGATGTCACAAGAAAATTATATCGAAAGAGTGCAAAGATTCAAAATGGAAAGTTATAAGGCGGTAAGCACTCCTCTCGCAACTCATTTCAAGTTGAGTTCTAATCAAAGTTCTTCAAGTGAAGATGAAGCGTTTGATATGAAATGTGTTCCTTATGCGTGTGTTGTGGGTAGTTTGATATATGCAATGGTGTGTACAAGACTAGATATACCACATGATGTTGGTACAATCAGTAGATTTTTTTCAAATCCAGGTAGAGAGAATTGGAATGCTGTAAAATGGATTTTAAGGTATCTTCGCGGTACTACTTCTATGAGGCTTTGTTTTGGAGTAGATAAGCCTACTCTAGTGGGGTACTCTAACTCTGATATGGCCGGAAACTTTGATTCCAGAAAGTCCACTTTGGGCTACATGATTAAATTTGCAGGGGGAGTTGTTGCTTGGAGTCCAGAAAAGTGTGTAGCATTATCTACTATAGAGGCGGAGTTCATTGTAATTACTGAAGCATGCAAAGAGTTATATATGGTTGAATTTTTTTTTTGCAGGAGCTTGGTTTTGTTCAAGACAAATATGTGTTATTTGTTGATAGTCAAAGCGCTATTCATCGTGGTAAGAATCCGACTTTTCATAATAGGTCCAAACACATTGATGTGAGATATCAATGGATACGTGATGTTTTGGATGCTAAGGTGTTTGAGTTAGTTAAAGTTCATACAGATGATAATGGTTCTGATATGATGACTAAAGCATTACCAAGAGGGAAATTTGAAGCTTGTTGTGATATCTCCGGTTTGGCGATTTCCTCCACATAGTTGTGAGGGGGAGATTTGTTGGGTTTGGGCTCCCTTTCTATGTAAAGAAAGGCCCAAATATGATTAGCCCATTTGTCTCACTTATTTAAGTGGAGAATATCAATTTATTATTGAGAGAGATATAGGAAAAATAAGGATTTAAAAGAGAGAAAATAGAAGAGAAACTCATTCCCGTTTTTGTGCAACCACACTGACTAAATCGACGATCCCCAATTTATTAACTGTTGGATCTAGCTCAAATTTGGAGGGCAGACTCGTAACACATATATCTAACGTTTAACCGTTCATAATTTTAAAACAACGTCTAAGGTGAAAGTTATTTGCTTCATAGTGAAGCTACAAATTTGGGAAAAACTTTCGGTTTTTTTATATTTTTATTTGTAAGCTAGTCTGCTTTGTGATTTGCGGTTTTTTACACTAGTTTGTGAATCACTTTAAGACTCTCTTGTACCCTTAATTGATTATAGTGGAATCATTTCTTTGGTCTGGACGACTCGTGGTTTTTTCTCTCATATTGAGGGACTTTCCCGTTAAAAATATCGGTGTTCTTTTGTGCCTTTTTTTGTTCGATTTGTCGTCTTATATTTGTTGTTGATCCTAATGGTTCCTACAATTTTGGGGAGTTTTATATCTGCTGCCTATTGGTCTATTATTGTGTCTTAATTTCCCATCATGAAAAACCACCAAGATATGGACATTTAAGAATTTTTGGTTGCTTATGATACACAAAAAAATGTATCTAAACCAGTTTATAAGCTACAAGCTCAAAAGCTACTTCAAATAAATTTTGAAAAGAAAGTAAAAACTAGAAAAAAGCTACAAGTTAAAAGTTAAAAGACATTTGTCAAACAGAGTTTTTTCATTAATGTGAGCTGAAAAGCTATAAGCTCTTTTTTAGTCTTCCCAAACAGACTCCTACTCTTATCCCCAAAAATTTCTTCTCGAGAGTTCCACTAATAAAATGTCTTGAGAGTTTAAGGATATGACAACAAACCTTCTTAAATAAAATGAGAGATTTTACACAGGATAATCCCTTAAACCAAACAAAGCTTTTAATAGACTGAGCTCACAAACCAAGTAGATATTTTATCAGACTAATCTCAAGAAGCAAATAAAGACTTTACTTAGATAATATCAAGAACCAAATAGAGATTTTAACAAGACAGTCTCAAGAATAAAATAAACATATTAATCAAGATAATAGAACTATAGATGAAGAAAAACGAAAGCACAAACACCAGCACGACCACCCTCACAAGTATTCTTCACTCACAAGGAACTCAGGAAACTTTAGTGAAATCATATAAAATGAGTAGAAAGTGAGAAGGAATATATTCAAAACAAATTCTTGTATGTTTTGGAATGAGGATAAGCTCTCTATTTATAGGAGAAAAAATGTCTAAAAAATGAAAATGTTCCATGGACTTTTTAGTGATTCTAATTGATTAAGACCTAGGGTTAGTTGATTAGATAGGCCAAAAATGGAATGTTTTCAAATTTGGCGTCATAAATAAATTATAAGCTTATTTAAACAGTTTGGAGGCATTATAATAGAGTTAATCGATTAACCCTAAAATGTGGTAAAAATCACTCCTAAAGGTTTAAGTAAACTAGTAATCATATAGATACCTGCGTACAACATTTTTGGGCAACTTTATAAAATGAGAGAGGATTCAAAAAAAATTGTGTGTGTGTGTGTGTGTGTGTGAGTGAGAGAGAGAGAGAGAGAGAGAGAGAGAGAGAGAGAGAGAGAGAGAATTACCTTAGTATCTTAGCAATTTTACTCTTATAGTTTTACAATACACTGATCACTCACACATATGACCAGACGAACTTTTACATTTACTCTCATTCACAACTTTGAAGCTTCAAGATTCCATGGTTAATTCAACATTGATTCATTACTACATCTGAGACTTGCTTCCTCTAACTAATGAGACTTGATATAGCTTTTTTGATAGACACCGTCATCAAAGGTTGCTTGACTAGAGATCCTCAAAGACACCATCAAACGCCAACTGACATTATGTGTTGTCATCATCAAAATCATCATGAACATCTGCATATAATTGTATCTACAAGAACATAGATCCATACTTTATAGGTCCGTACAAAAACATGGTATGCCTCATAAAGAAATTTATCTATGATTTGAAACATGCATCGATAAATTGGTACTCTAAATTTCTCAATCACTAACATTATGTGGTTTCAAAGAGAGTCAAGATGATCATAGTCTTTTTAGTATTCTCACTATTCCACATTCTTTACAGTTCTGGTATATGTGGATGATTGTGTAATCGTAGGCAATAATAACATAGCTTCTGATCAATTTTAACAGTGAGTCAATGTTTTCATATTCAAGACCTAAGATTTGCAAAATATTTTTTAGCTTAGAATTAACACAAGAATCATAAGGACTTTTATGTGTCAAAGAAAATATACTTGTTGTGGAAAAACGATATCTTTACGCAAAGTATAAAACGGTTTCTTGATAATCAAAAACCAAAACAAGGGTTAGGGTTTAACGAAAAAGGAAAAAAACAAGAAGAAGAAGAAGAAGAAGGAAGAACAAGGATTGGGCAAATATAAATTTTGTTTACTATTCACTTTCCCATTAAAGTCACAAATGATTACAAGTGAATATCACAATTTGCCACACTCAATAAGCTGAGTGTACTGGCCTATTTATAGACTAACTAGGTAACTTGTAGCCCAAGAAACCTAAACAATTGGATCCTTAATACAAGGTCCAATTCGACAGAATAACATTTCGACAATACATACATACTAGAACAGACTTCGACTACAGTATGTAACAATAAGACATCAACATGTGAACAAGCTTCGACTGCATGCTTGCCTCCTGTCGAAATACACGAAAGCTTCTCCTTCGACACAGCATGAGTTCGACCCAAATCTCACAATACTCTAGACATTCTTAATGAATATGGATTGCTTGACTCTAAATATTCATCTTTTTCTATGGAGCATAATGACAAGCTTGTATTGGCTAAAGGTCCTCCATGTTGAAATTCATCTCAATATTGGAGACTCCTATATCTCACAGTTACAAAAGTACAATTAACAAATTCTGTCCATATCCTAACCCAATTTATGCTAACACCGCTTCATTATCATCGGAATGCAGCTTTGAGAGTGCTAAGATAGTTGAAATTTTCACCTAGACAAGAAAATATTTTTCCGAACAACAATGATCTTTAACTAATATGCTATTGTGACTCTGATTGATCATTATCATTGGAATGCAGCTTTAATGAAACTTGGTGATGCTCATATATCATGGAAAAAAAGAAACAAGTCATCGTATCAAGATACTCCAATAAAGTGCATCATAGATCTATGGAACATGCTATCAATGATATTCTTTGACTCAGAAGTATGATATCTACTTTGCAAGTTTCTTGACAAAGTCCAACTATTTTACATTGTGATAATCAAACAACTCTCCATTTAGATTTAGAAGCTAATCAAATCTTTCATGAAGGCAATTTCTTATCCCACCATCCAACCTTCTTAGGCACTATGCGCGCTGACGAAAATACCCCTACGTTTCGGATGTGCAAATTCAGACGCACCGTTTTTTTTAAATTTTCCAGTTTTTTCCGGATGTGCACATCCGAAAGAATTCATGATCTGCAAATCCGGAAAAAATCAAAAGAATTCCATAAAATCATTTACTTCTAAATATAATTAAATCCAATATAATTAAAATTAATATAATATTTTTAATATAATTAAATCCAATATAATTAAATCCAATATAATTAAAATCCAATATAATTAAAATTAATATGATTTTTTCAATATAATTAAATCTAATATAATTAAATCCAATATAATTAAATTAATTTTAGAAGTAAATACCATATAATTTTAATTATAATTTAGAAGTAAATACCATATAATTTTAAATACCAATATAATTAAATCCAATTTTAGAAGTAAATACCATATAATTTTAAATCCAATATAATTAAATTAATTTTTTCAATATAAAAAAAATAATTTAGAAGTAAATATCATATTAATCATTTAGAAAAAAAATTATATTAATTTTAATTATATTGGATTTAATTAAATTGAATTTAATTATATTGAAAAAATCATATTAATTTTAATTATGTTGGATTTTAATTATATTGGATTTAATTATATTTAGAAGTAAATGATTTTATGAAATTCTTTTGATTTTTTCCGGATTTGCAGATCAGGAATTCTTCCGGATGTGCACATCCGAAAAAAACTGGAAAATTTAAAAAAAATAGTGCGTCCGAATTTGCACATCCAAAAATTAAGGGTAAAAATAAAATTTCACGTGGTGTCTAAAAAATATGGGTGGTGTATTAAAAAACCTCTTCTTAAAAGGACTAAACACATTAAAGTGGCTTGTTATTTTATTAGACATATACAAACAAGATCAATTTAGAGTGCTTATTTGCCAACCAAGCCACAAGCTGATGTTTTTCACAAAATTATTAGGGGCTAAGGCCTTTTATGATCTCATGTTTAAGTTGGGAGTTTATGGTCCTCACCTTCCAATTTGAGAGAAAGTATTAGCGATATAACAGCTATTATAGTTATCCATTAATGTAAAATTGATTTGCTATTTTTAGTAAGTTTGTTATAACAAACAACTATTCTATTGGCTCTTTAGTACGTTTGTTATAACTAACTACCATTCTATTATCTTTTCATTGTAACTATCAACAGCACTTGGTCTTTATATAAGAATCTTATGCTTTTGTTGAATCAATGAAATATTGAAAATCTAGTTGATTTTTAGATTTCATTAATATATTAGTTTGTGAAAGATAAAAGTTTCAGAATACTTAAATCCAAAGTTTTATAGGAATGTATTAATTTTGTTGTTTTTATCAAATTGAATTTTATGAAATAATATATCAAATTGGGAAGAAAAAAAAACAAAGATGAGATACAACATAAATTATGTTTTGAAAATTTAGTGTATTCTGAAACTTTCGAATTTCAATTTATTTGGAAGGTTAAGAAAAAATAAATTTTGAATTTTTCAGAACACTCGGATTTCAATGTTTATTCGAATATACATTTTGTTTTTTGTTTTTTTATTATTCCAAAGTACCTCACATTCTACGATAATGCGTTTTTAATTAAAAAAATTTCCACAAAATACAAGAGATAGAAAAGGAGTAAATTAGAAGGATTTAAAAATAAATTTAAAAAAAAAAAAAAAAAAGGAAAAAGGTATGGGGTGTATAGAAAATCATCAATTGATGCATTCATATTGCACTTACAACGGGATAATACGGAAATCACTCACTAAATGGACTTCCAAAATGGGCTTCGCTCGACATATCCTGTTTGCATCAAATTATACCATTTTAATTTGCCAACCCCTATTTTATATCTGGCACCCCATACTTTCAATATTTCCAAAATATCCTTTGTAATATACTTATCAAATTTTACTATTCTTCTAAAATTTTCAATTTTTTTGAACATCTCAAAACGAAAATTACAGTGGTTATATTAAAATTTTCGGTACATCATTTTTTACATTTTTTTTTGAAAATTCACGCATTTATATCTGACATCTGAAAAAAATCTAGTACAAAACACTGAAAATTTGAAAAAATCTGGTATCCCATACCGGAAATTTTCAAAATTTCTGATAACTTACAAAAACTTTCAGAAATTTGCAAATTTCCGATACCAATTTTTTTGAATATATTTGAAATTTTCGATAATAAAACAGAAATTAGGATAAATGCTTTGTTTGTGTGGTCCGGAGCCGGTAGGGTCATCTACAGATAATCACTCGATTGTACGCAATTATTCACCACATACACAATATGTTTTCTATATAACAAGTTTAAATTAAATATTTTCTCGCCCTTATATGATATTGATAGTATACTTTTTATGTGATGTAAATGGTAGATATTTTGAGTCCCGGTCTAAAGTATTAGCTTGGGCACAAAATATTGGCAAACAACATGGTATTATAGTTATGATTGTTTGTTCTGATACTGCAAATGGTTAGCGAGGTAGGAAAAATAAATTGATTATGGGTTGTGAGAGAGGAGAAAATTATAAAAGGAAGAATACATCTGAAAGTAGTAAATCCTCAGAGGGCATTTATAGTATGAAAGTGAAATGCCCTTTTAGGTTGAGATCGGCACCGAGTGGTAGCGGTTGGAAGGTGATGGTCAGGTGTGGGTTTAACAATCATAAACTATCTGAGGATTTATATACACATGATATATTGGATCGTTTAAAAGTTTATGAGAGACAGTTTGTGAATGACATGACGAAGTACAACATGGCTCAATGGTACATAGTTTCTACCTTGAAGGATAAAGATCCAGAAAACCTCACCAGTGTTACCCAAGTGTATAAAGCTAGAGCTACATACAATGCGAGCAAGAAAGGTTCATTAACGGAAATGCAAATGTTGTTGACTCTTATTCATAGATAAAGATATATGTGTTTGACAAGAAATAGGGAAGACTCAAATCTTGTTGTTGATATCTTCTGGATACATCCTGATTCAGTGAAGTTTTTGAATATGTTTCATTGGTGTTGATTTTTTATTGTACATACAAGATAAATCGGTAATGTGCATCTAGATCATACCTTGACATCATTTCGACTTACTTTGATTTATCAGATTTTTTATTATTTGAATTGTGATCATACTGGTACCGGTTACCACTGCTTGAGATTGTTGGTGTTACGTCAACAAAATTGATGTTTTCGGTTGGCTTTGCCTATTCGGAACATAAAAAGGAGGAGAACTTCAAATGGGCACTAGAGAAGCTCAAAGATTTGTTTTCTTCTGAGAAATTGTTACTGAATGTTGTTGTGACAGACCGAGAACTTGCGTTGAAGAATGGAATTGAGGTTGTGTTTCTGAATTCAACTCATCTATTATGTTCGTTCCATTAAATGTAAAGAGTATCTTAAATCAGAAAGGCATGAACATGTCATGGATCTATGGAACAACATCATGTATGCAAATAGAGAAACTGAGTTTGTCGCACACTTGAAGCACTTTGAGACTGTTTGTGCTGAAATTTATTTGTTTATTAAGTATATGAGTGAAACATGGTTGACACCTTATAAAGAAAGGTTTGTTGCTGCTTAGACTAACATAGTCACTCATTTAGGGAACACAACAACGAACAGGTACACAAACTTCTTTTTTATGTTATTACATTACTAAACATAATTTATCATGTTTACTCATTATAGTTTAATAATGGTTTTTAGGGTGGAGTCTACTCATTGGAGACTAAAAAACATGTTGACTACAAGCCGGGAATATTTATGCCGAAGTTGGGATATTGTGAGCACCATGTTGAATTTGCAGCTAGGTTTAATTAGGGTTTCATTTCAAAAAAAGGATTGTCAACATTGAGTATCGGTATAACACTGCATTCTATACCAACTTGCACAGTTTTGTTTCACGACAGTGTATACAACATATACAGAAGGAAATAGAAAGGGTAAAATTTGTTGGTACAAGCAAAGATGCTTGGGGTTGCTTCATTAGAACTACACATGGGTTACCTTGTGCGTGTCAACTTGTTGGTTTTCAAATACAAGGCTTGCCTGCTCCTTTAAAACTAATTCATGTTTTTTTTAAGAAATTACACATTGAAGAGCATGCTGATACTAATAAAATTACACATTGGACAATATGTATCTATTATATGTGATAAGTTTTTTATGGAACCATTTTTGCAGGCCGCTGTGTCAAAAATCTTGAAATTTCTTTTTGAAATTCGGGGTTCATACCGAAAATTTTAAATTTCAGAAATTTCTATTATTCCGGAAATTTCATATTTCCTGAAGTTTTTGGACAACTTATGTAAATTACAAAATTTCTGGTGTATCTCACCCAGAAATTTTGAAATTTCCATAATTTCATCCCGGAAATTTCAGAATTTCCGGTAAATGTCTCACAGAAGCGGTAAAACACTGTAAATTTTCCAAATTTCTGGTAAAGTCTCAAAATTTCCGGTACAATACTGTAAATTTCATAATTTTAAAAAAAATTCTGGCAAATGTGCTAAAAGAAGGGGGGGGGAGGGGGAGGGTTTCCAAGTTTAAGTGGGGTGTCAAGTTAAATGCTCCCATTATAATCCTACCCCAATGTTAATTTATAACTTTATAAGACACCCATAATAATAATAATAATAATACATTTTTCAATAGCCAGACAGTGGCAGGCAGCAATGACGGTCCGAGAGAATGTCGAGTCTAAGGTTGCGTCGATTTGGTTTATAGATTAGTTCGACAATTGGTCGTATTTTGGTCCAGTTTTAGATATTTTACCCATTAGGATTTTAGGATATTATAAATATACATCTTTATCACTTTGTAAGATAAGATAAAAAGACATATTAAAAAGGTGGTAATCCTACTAAAGAGGTAATGATCGAAATTCCTTAGAGTTTTTGGAATTTGTGTTGGAATTTCAACGAATTTCTAATGTTGGAATTTCACCAAAAACTTGGAGAATTCCAAACCAATCTCGACGAACTATAATCAATTCTTTCGATTAATTTCTTCTCTTGTTCTTCACTCTTCACTCGAGTGAATCAATCACACCTTGGTTGCAAGATGATTTCGCTGCATAGAAATTTGAGAAGAAAGGAAAAGATG
This sequence comes from Lathyrus tuberosus, assembly GCA_022829125.1. Taxonomy (NCBI): domain Eukaryota; kingdom Viridiplantae; phylum Streptophyta; class Magnoliopsida; order Fabales; family Fabaceae; genus Lathyrus; species Lathyrus tuberosus. The sequence goes on along the minus strand of JALAZF010000044.1, from coordinate 10,174,194 downwards.
AATTGGGGGAGAAAAGATAAATTAGGGTTTAAGAGAAAAGGGGAAGAGGGAGAAAACTTATGCGAAGTTTCTCTCTGCCTTTAAACTGAATTTTATTCAATCTTTTCTCTATGCAACTGCTCTTTACAATGATAGGGTACTTCCTTATTCATATGTTGAGATTGCTTGCACACCAAGTAATCTCCAACCAACCTAAATCAGATAAAAATACAAAAATAAACCTAAGTCTTAAATTTATGTCAATGACACACTTCTTCAACATTTTGACAGCTATACAAATTTGTGCGCAGAGCATTTCGACAACAACAGGCTCTATAGAAATGGTGCTTTGACACAAAGAATTACACTTTCAACACACCACCTAATTCATTGTTTCTAAGCTATCTAAATTCATCATTGTTCTTAGTCTTTTGAACACTTCTACCTGCACACCTTTTGTCATGATCTGTGCAATCTGATTCTCAGTTCCGTAGTGTTCCAACCTCAGATTTTCATTCGGTACTTGCTCTCGAAGATAATGGAACCTCATTTCAATGTGTTTGCTTCTTCCAAGTGCTATCAGATTCTTCGTCAAATTGATAGCAGAAATGTTTCCAGTCTTCATGGTAATTTCTCCATGACTCTTCCCTATAATTTCTTCGACCAAATTCACCATCCACGTTGCTTGACATGCACAAAGGGAAGTGGCTATGTATTCTTCTTCACACGATGATAATGCTACTAATGGTTCTTTTCTTGAACTCCAAGAAAATGGTGCACCACCAATCATAAACACATAACTAACTGATGATTTTCTATCCTCAACATCACTACACCAACTTGAGTCGGTGTATCCCACTAGCTTTCATTCTTTTCCTTCATCAAATGCAGGAAACAGAATGCCATAGTCAAGATTTCCTTTGAGATACCTTAGTATCCTCTTTGTCGCTGCTAGATGTGATACCTTTTGCTTTTGCATGAATCTACTCTTCATACCTACAATGTATGCTAGATCAGACCTTGTATGATAAAGGTATCTTAATTACCCAATAAGTCTTCTGTATTGTGTTGGGTCGACATCATTTTCATCTGAGTTTTTCGACAGTTGTAGTCTTGGTTTAGCAGGTGTCAAAGTTGCATTGCAATCTTCTCTTTTAAATCTATTGAGTATTTCATTTGCATATCTTCTTTGATGCATCATCAAGCCTTTACTACTCGAGTAGAATTTGATACCAAGGAAGTATGAAATGTTGCCTAGATCAGACATTTCAATCTCTTTCTTGCAGCTACCTGTTATTAACAAGTCATCGACATAGAGACACAATATAAGCAATTCACTCTTGCTTCTTCTTACATATACTCCATGCTCAGTTGTGCACTTCACAAATTCCTCATCCCTTAGGAAACTATCTATCTTCTTATTCCAATCTCTTGGAGCTTGTTTAAGTCTATACAGGGCTTTATGCAGCCTGTATACTTTTCTTTTTTGGTCTTGTTTCACAAACCCAATTGGTTGTGTAACATAAACTTTTTCATCTAATGGGCCATTTAGGTATACACATTTCACATCCATCTGACACATATGCCAGTTGTTTATGTCTGCTAAACCAATAAACAATCTGATTGTTTCGATCCTACCAACAAGTACAAAAACTTCGTCGAAGTCGATTCCTTCTTTCTATAGAAATCCTTTTGCCGCAAGTCTTGCCTTGTGTCGAGTTTCTTCTCCTTTGGGATTTAACTTCACATTGTGTACCCACTTCACATCGATTGCCTTCTTTCCTTGAGGCATTTTGACAAGTAACCAAATGTTATTGACTTAGATGGACTCCAGTTCCTCATTCATCGCTTTCATCCACATTGAATCCTTCAATGCCTCATCTGCATTGAATGGTTTGACATATGCATAGAAATAATAGTATACCAGTTCACCTTCATCATTAACCACATCATTTGATGTAATCACACATTCTTGCAACCTTGCAGGCATGTGTTTTGTTATTTGAGGTCTGCTTGTGCTTGCTTGAATTTCTCTTTCAATTTTACTTGCTGGTTCTTCACATAAAATTGTCACGGATTCCTTCTTTACATTTTCAATCTAATTTCATTCTTTAAGCTCATCTATGAACACGTCCCTGCTAATCACAACTTTCTTGTTCACTGGGTCGAACAACTTGTATCCACCAGTTGAATGATATCCTATTTGAATCATTTGACTCGACTTATCATCGAGTTTTCTTCTTAACCGATCAGGCACATGTCCATGTGTTATAGATCCAAATACTTTCAAAGAATTAAGATAGGCTTGACACCAGACCAACATTCTTTTGGCGTGATTCCTTCTAGCTTTTTTCTCAGACATATGTTCAAAATGTATGTTGCAGTCGACACAGCTTCTCCCCATAATTCTTTGGGTAAATGCTTGCCTTTCAACAGACTTCTCACCATATTCATGATAGTTCTATTCTTCCTTTTAGCAGTTCAATTTTATTATGGATTGTAGGCTGGCACCATCTCATGCATAATCCATTCTTTCTCACATAATGTGTAATACCCCGTATTTTATTCCTCTGGATAATATTATATTGTGATCGACTGAGCCCAGTCTACTCTGAGAAATTATTTGACAAAATAATTAGAGTGACTGTGGAACTTAGAATAAACCCAATTAATATTATCTGACTCTGAGGTATTTTATTTATTTGGACTTAAGAGACATTTTGGACATTTAGTAGTATTATTTCTAATACTAGTTTACTACATAATTCCTTTTCCTCCCATTTCTCCAAACAAAAGAAAAAGATAGTAAGAAAGAGAGAGAAAGAAGAAAGAGGGAAAGAAAAGGAAAGAAGAAGAAAAGAAGGAGAAAGAGGAAATTGAAGAAATCCAAGAGCAAATCATCATCCATTCATCCAATCCTTGCCCAATCATCTCATTCTCTTCATCTTCATCTTGTTTAAGAGGTGGGTTCTAGTTAGTACCATTGTTTAGAAGTTTTGGATAATATGAGTTTTAGGTTAGAATGTGGAAATCGATGTTTTAACGGTTGGAATTTGATATAAATCGAAGTGAATGATCAATATACTTGTAGAAATATATATTGATGCTTGTTTTGATGTTTTGGTTACTTTGGATTGATTGGAAAATTATAGGGTTTGTGGAAATGTTGTGTTCTTGAGAAAATGTAGGTTTTAAGAATGTTGTTGTTCAACCATGCTCAAACCATGTTATTGTACCTTTGTTGGTGGTTGGTTGTGGTTTGGAGGTGTGGGAAATTTCTGTTTTGCTGAAGGATTTTTCTGAGTTTCGCAGAGCGCGCTTAGCGCGCAGAAGCCGATCAGCGCGGTTTCGAAATCCTATAACCCCAGATGGCAGAGAGATGCGCGCTTAGCGCGGGCAGGGGTGCGCTTAGTGCGACCTGGGACTTGAGATTTTATTCCTTAAGCGAGAAAATTCATAACTTTAGACTCGTTTATCGGATTCGATCATTCTTTATATCGATGTAAAGCCGAGGAAATATTCTATGCAATAGAGATGAAATATGTCAATTTTACCGACCGATTAAATAATCGAGAAAGTTCTAAAAGTGATATAATTGTGTTTTAATTGGTTTATATTTTTCTACTATGCAATTATGACATGTCTTGCTTATCCTATTATTGTTTAACATGATTGTAAGTGAATATGCATGCAAATATGAAAACGATATAGGAAGAGTGAGGAAACCTCAACCTTGAACTATAGGAGAATCTAGTAAGGAATTAGAAATTGTAGACAACTCTAGATGGCGATGCTCGGGCACGTGTTGTTGGAAGATACATCCTTGCCGAGTATTGGCCTAGTTGAGAGTGAACACTAGTATGGAACATGTAGTTAACCTTTGTGGTTGTGAAAAGACAAGAAAGGCCTTAAGGCGGTGTAGTCTTGTGATTGTCGAATACAATCGTATTGTTGTTGTGATCATGTAATCGTAACCGGAATATTTTGAGTATAGTTTCATGGGTCTCGAGCTCCTCTGAAATGGGTACACAATTACTTGGTAGGTTTGATTCCCTACGTGTAGTACAATTGGAGCCTATGCTATGGGTAGAGACTTGTGATGGTTAATAGGCCATGAGAAGTGACGGTTCACGGTTAACAGGCCGATGATCCCGAATCCAATTCGTATGCCAAGTAACTACAAGGATCTATGACTCGGGTCGCCTTCTAGACGTAGAAGTGGACGGGAAGACGAGATGTCTTGGTATGGTTATCGATTAGTGATGTTGTGAGTTAATGAACTCATGTCATGTTTCCATATAGTGTGAGAACTATAAATGTGAACTCAAGAGTCCTTTCCCTTTTCCCCAGACTTGAGTTAGGATTGTTAGAACCGTGTTAATCCTAGAGAATCCATAAGATAGGGAACTCACTGAGATTTGATGTATATCACCCCACGTTGTTGATGTATTTCAGGTGCTTCAGGTTCCGAGAAGGGTAAGGATAAGGTCGTGTGATCTTTTACTTGTTTGTTGATGGCTAGCTTCCGTAGCGGAGTCTATTTTGAGATCATTGTTGATCTAGTTCTTAGTTTTTATCTTTTGAACATCTTATGTATATTATGCCTTTAGAACTTTTAGTTGTTGTATTTTGGGGCATGTAATATATATAATGTGTTAACTAGGAGCTTATGTGTTTCAGTACCAAACACTTGGATCTATATATAATATTTATGCTTTGATGTATGAGTTTTATATATGGGTGTTACAGTTGGTATCAGAGCAGGCCGTGTCCTCGACCTAGCCATGAAATAGTATAAGTATTTCTTTCCGTTTCATATACGTTGTGTCACCATTGGTCTTAAGTGTTATATTTATGGCATTGAGCCTGATCAACTTAATCCTATTTGTATGACCTTTAGAAACATGGTTGAAGGGCGTAGAAACACTCGCGGTAGACCCCGTACCACTCCTGAAGGGACGAATCCGCCGGGCGGCGACGACAATGCTCCTCTGTATCATTTTATGCAATAGATGCAGCAGCAACAGAATCTATTCATGCAGTAAATGGTGCAACAAATGAATGGAGGTTTGCATCCTACGGTAGTTGTTCCAGAAGCTGAAGGTGGGAAATTCCGGGATTTTATCCGCATGAATCCCCTAGAATTTCATGGTGGATTAGATCCCGTGAAGGATCACGAATGGATTTCTGGTATGGAGAGGATTTTCTTGATAGTCCAATGCAGCGAAGAGAACAAGGTGTTGTTCGCTTCTCATTCACTGAAGGGTCCCGCTATGAGATGGTGGGAGAGCGCTTCGGCCTTGATAAGTATTCAAGAAGTGCCTAAGGTTTGGGAACAGTTCAAAGTTATTTTCATGGAGAAGTATTTTCCGAGCTCATTGAGGACTCAGAAAGAATTTGAATTTCAACAACTAAGACAAGGTAGTATGACTGTGGCCAGTTATGCTGAAAAGTTTGAGGACATGGCTGCTTATTCTAGGCAGGCTATGCATGCTCCTGATGAAAGGTGGAAAATAGACCAGTTTATGTTTGGACTAAAAGCTGAAATATCTCATAGTGTATCTCAGAGAGAGTTCACTACATATGCTGAAGTTTTAAGGCAATGCTATGTGGCCGAGCATAGTTTGAAGAAAGTCCAAGCTGAAGGTGTTGCGAGTAGAGTGAATCAAGGGGATCGCGGAAGATCCAACCAACAATTCAGGCCTAGGCAACAATCCTTCAAAGGGAAACAAGTTCAAGATTCAAGGACGAGTACACCTCCTGTGTGTCGCACTTGTGGCAAGAATCATTCTGGAAGGTGTAGTTTAGAAGGGGTAAAGTGTTTCCAATGTCAGAAGGTGGGTCATCTGAAAAGAGATTGTCCTCAGAATAGGACTCAGACACAAGGAAGGGTTTATACCTTAGATGCGAGGAAGGAGAAGAGTGACAATTCCTTAATTGTTGGTACGTGCTTCGTTAACGGATTTCCTTATTTTGTTCTATTTGATTGCGGAGCTACACACTTTTTTGTATCGATGCAATGTATGAAGCGACTTGGGTTGCGGTCTGTTCCTTTGTCTCCTCCTATGGTGGTCACTACCGCCATGGATGAAATAGTTGAGACACCATTGGTGTGTGAAAACTATGTTTTGTCTGTGGACGGTAGAGTTTTTCAAATTGATCTTATTTGTCTACCGCTTAAGAAAGTTGATGTCGTTTTGGGAATGGATTGGCTTTCTACTAATTCGGTGTTTATTGGGTGTGAAGAAAAGCTCATCATCATTCCATCTAATGATGTTACCCCCGAAAGATGTCTTAACAACTATTCTAGAAGGTACGGTTGGAATGATAAATTTCTTGTTCGAAGAAGAGAAATATGTTCTTTTGGTTCTCACTAAGGAAGGGAGTAGCGACCTTCAAGTTATGGATATTCCAGTAGTTTATGAGTTTTCCAAAGTTTTCCCCGAAGATGTCACTTCTCTTCCTCCGGAGAGGGAAGTGGAATTTTCTATTGACCTGGTACCCGGGAACGACTCCTATATCCGTTTCTCCATATCGGATGGCACCGCTTGAATTGAGAGAACTGAAGGAACAATTGGAAGAGCTTATGGCTAAGCATTTTGTTAGACCTAGTGTCTCACCGTGGGGAGCTCCAGTATTGTTAGTAAAGAAGAAGGACAGTGGGATGCGGTTGTGTATCGACTATCGTAAGCTGAATAAAGTCACCATTAAGAACAAGTATCCCTTGCCAAGGATAGACGACCTATTAGATCAATTGAAAGGAGCCTGTGTGTTCTCGAAGATTGATTTGAGGTCGGGTTATCACCAAATCCGAGTGAAGAGTTCCGATGTACCTAAGACTGCATTTAGGACCCGTTATGGTCATTACGAATTCTTAGTGATGCCTTTCGGTGTGACTAATGCTCCAGCTGTTTTTATGGATTATATGAATCAGTTATTTCAAGCTTACTTGGATCAATTTGTTGTGATCTTCATTGATGACATTCTTATCTATTCCCGTACTCCGCAAGAGCACGAAGGACATTTGAGAATTGTCTTATCGATCTTACAAGAGAAGAAACTTTTTGCCAAGTTAAGCAAGTGCGAGCTCTGGATGTCTGAAGTTAGTTTTCTTGGTCACGTTATATCACAGGGTGGTGTAGCAATGGATCCATCAAAGGTTGAAGCTGTAATTAATTGGGAGAGACCGAAGAATGTATCGGAAATTAGGAGTTTCTTGGGTCTAGCAGGCTACTACAGAAGGTTTATCAAAGGCTTTTCGCAATTAACATTACCAATGACCAAGCTTACTCGAAAGGATTGCCCCTTTGAGTGGGATTCGGCGTGTGAACAAAGTTTTATGAGTTTGAAAGAAAGATTGACTACAGCTCCCGTTCTGATTATTCCCGATCCTAGCAAGTCGTATGAGGTATTTTGTGACGCGTCTAAGATGGGATTAGGAGGCGTTTTAATGCAAGAAAGTCACGTGGTGGCTTATGCTTCTCGACAATTGAAAATTCACGAGAAGAATTATCCAACCCACGATTTGGAATTAGCGGCGGTGGTGTTTACTTTGAAAGTGTGGCGTCACTATTTATATGGAGTACATTTTGAAATGTTTAGAGATCACAAGAGTTTAAAGTACCTCTTTGACCAAAAAGAGTTGAATATGCGTCAAAGGAGGTGGATGGAATATTTAAAGGATTATGATCTAGAGTTAAAATACCATCCAGGTAAAGCGAATAAAGTGGCCGATGCCTTGAGTAGAAGAGCTTTGAGAAAGGCCGAATTGATGATGTTAGAATATTCGTTGTTGGAAAAGTTTAGAGATTTAAATCTTTATTTTGTGTGGACTCCTAATGGAGTGATTATGGGGAATTTGAATGTCAATTCTACGTTAAGAGTTGAAATTCAACAAGGAAAATTATTGGATGAGAAGTTGCAAGAGATGCTAAGTCAACTGGGTTTTGTGCACGCTAGCGATGGAACGATTATGTTTAACCAAAGAATTTGCTTTCCGAACGATGCGACTTTGAAAAGAAAGATTTTGGAAGAAGCGCATAAAGGTGCTTTTACTATACATCCGGGTTCTTCAAATATGTATCAAGATTTAAAGAAGGACTATTGGTGGTCCGGTATGAAAAGAGATGTTGCGGTCTTCGTGTCGGAATGTGCAGTATGCCAACAAGTTAAGATTGAACATCAAAGACCGGGTGGACTATTGCAACCATTAGAAATCCCAGTTTGGAAATGGGATAGTATTTCTATGGATTTCGCAGTAGGTTTACCCCGGATGCAAGGTGGTTATGACTCGATTTGGGTAATAGTAGATTGGTTGACAAAGTCGGCGCATTTCTTGGCCGTGAAGACTACTTTCAAGGCAAGTCATCTTGCGAGGTTGTTTATTACGAAAATTGTAAAATTGCACGGTACTCCCTCTAATATTGTGTCGGATAGAGATCCGAAGTTTACTTCAAGGTTTTGGAAAGTTTTTCAACAAGCTATTGGGACAGAGTTGCGTTTGAGCACGTCTAATTATCCACAGACGGATGGTCAGACTGAGCGAACGATACAAACGATGGAGGATATGTTGAGAGCCTGTGTGTTAGAGAGTAAGGGGAATTGGAAAGAACTTCTACCATTGATTGAGTTTTCTTATAATAATAGTTATCATGCGAGCATCGGTATGGCTCCGTATGAAGCATTGTATGGAAGAAAGTGTAGGACCCTTTTGTGTTGGGAGGAAGTTGGGGAAGATAGAATCTTAGGACCCGAAATTATCCAAGAGACTACGGAAAAGATTTGAATGATCCCGAGAAAATTAAGCAAGCACAGGATCGACAAAAGAGTTATGCGGACAATCGAATGAGACCTTTAGAATTTGAAGAAGGTGACCATGTGTTTTTGAAAGTTACTCCGAGATTAAGACTGAAAGGACCATTTAAGTCACAGAAGTTAAGTCCGAGATACGTGGGACCGTATCAAGTTTTAGAAAGGATTGGCGAAGTAGCATACAGGTTGGCCTTACCTCCTTCTCTGTCGAAAATGCACGATGTTTTCCATGTATCTCAACTTCGGAGGTTTGTTCCAGATCCTCTTCAGCCGATTCTATCGGATACTGTCGGAATAGAAGCAGATTTAACGTTTAAACCTCAACCAAGCCGCATTGTGGGAAGAGAAACGAAAGTATTAAGGAACAAGGACATTTCTCTCGTTAAGGTGCAGTGGGATGTAACGCATCCAGGTGATGCAACTTGGGAACTTGAATCGGAAATGCGAGATGCTTACCCTCATCTGTTCAGGTAATCTTTAAATTCGAGGGCGAATTTCTATTTAAGGGGGGGAGGATGTAATACCCCGTATTTTATTCCTCCGGATAATATTATATTGTGATCGACTGAGCCCAGTGTACTCTGAGAAATTATTTGACAAAATAATTAGAGTGACTGTGGAACTTAGAATAAATCTAATTAATATTATCTGACTCTGAGGTATTTTATTTATTTGGACTTAAGAGACTTTTTGGACATTTAGTAGTATTATTTCTAATACTAGTTTACTACATAACTCCTTTTCCTCCCATTTCTCCAAACAAAAGAAAAAGATAGTAAGAAAGAGAGAGAAAGAAGAAAGAGGGAAAGAAAAGGAAAGAAGAAGAAAAGAAGGAGAAAGAGGAAATTGAAGAAATCTAAGAGCAAATCATCATCCATTCATCCAATCCTTGCCCAATCATCTCATTTTCTTCATCTTCATCTTGTTTAAGAGGTGGGTTCTAGTTAGTACCATTGTTTAGAAGTTTTGGATAATATGAGTTTTAGGTTAGAATGTGGAAATCGATGTTTTAACGGTTGGAATTTGATATAAATCGAAATGAATGATCAATATACTTGTAGAAACATATATTGATGCTTGTTTTGATGTTTTGGTTACTTTGGATTGATTGGAAAATTATAGGGTTTGTGGAAATGTTGTGTTCTTGAGAAAATGTAGGTTTTAAGAATGTTGTTGTTCAACCATGCTCAAACCATGTTATTGTACCTCTGTTGGTGGTTGGTTGTGGTTTGGAGGAGGTTTGGAGGTGTGGGAAATTTCTGTTTTGCTGAAGGATTTTTCTGAGTTTCGCAGAGCGCACTTAGCGTGCAGAAGCCCGCTCAGCGTGGTTTTGAAATCCTACAACCCCAGATGGCAGAGAGATACGCGCTTAGCGCGGGCAGGGTGGGACTTGAGATTTTATTCCTTAAGCAATAAAATTCATAACTTTAGACTCGTTTATCGGATTCGATCATTCTTTATATCGATGTAAAGCCGAGGAAATATTCTATGCAATAGAGATGAAATATGTCAATTTTACCGACCGATTAAATAATCGAGAAAGTTCTAAAAGTGATATAATTGTGTTTTAATTGGTTTATATTTTTCTACTATGCAATTATGACATGTCTTGCTTATCCTATTATTGTTTAACATGATTGTAAGTGAATATGCATGCAAATATGAAAACGATATAGGAAGAGTGAGGAAACCTCAAACTTGAACTATAGGAGAATCTAGTAAGGAACTAGAAATTGTAGACAACTCTAGATGGCGATGCTCGGGCACGTGTTGTTGGAAGATACATCCTTGCCGAGTATTGGCCTAGTTGAGAGTGGACACTAGTATGGAACATGTGGTTAACCTTTGTGGTTGTGAAAAGGCAAGAGAGGCCTTAAGGCGGTGTAGTCTTGTGATTGTCGAATACAATCGTATTGTTGTTGTGATCATGTAATCGTAACCGGAATATTTTGAGTGTAGTTTCATGGGTCTCGAGCTCCTCTGAAACGGGTACACAATTACTTGGTAGGTTTGATTCCCTACGTGTAGTACGATTGGAGCCTATGCTATGGGTAGAGACTTGTGATGGTTAACAGGCCATGAGAAGTGACGGTTCACGGTTAACAGGCCGATGATCCTGAATCCAATTCGTATGCCAAGTAACTACAAGGATCTATGACTCGGGTCGCCTTCTAGACGTAGAAGCAGACGGGAAGACGAGATGTCTTGGTATAGTTATCGATTAGTGATGTTGTGAGTTAATGAACTGATGTCGTGTTTCCATATAGTGTGAGAATTATAAATGTGAACTCAAGAGTCCTTTCCCTTTTCCCCGAACTTGAGTTAGGATTGTTAGAACTCTGTTAATCCGAGAGAATCCGTAAGATAGGGAACTCACTGAGATTTGATGTATCTCACCCCACGTTGTTGATGTATTTTAGGTGCTTCAGGTTCCAAGAAGGGTAAGGATAAGGTCGTGTGATCTTTTCCTTGTTTGTTGATGGCTAGCTTCCGTAGCGGAGTCTATTTTGAGATCATTGTTGATCTACTTCTTAGTTTTTATCTTTTGAACATCTTATGTATATTATGCCTTTAGAACTTTTAGTTATTGTATTTTGGGCCATGTAATATATATAATGTGTTAACTAGGAGCTTATGTGTTTCAGTACCAAACACTTGGATCTATATATAATATTTATGCTTTGATGTATGAGTTTTATATATGGGTGTTACATAATGTGTCGAAGTCTTTTGACACATATTCTCCACCACCATCAATCCTCATAATCTTAAGCTTTCAACCACTTTATCTTTCGACCATAGATTTAAAGTTGGCAAATACCCCCAATCACTTCACTTTTCTTCTTGATCAGGTAAGTCCACAGTTTTTGACTAAAATCATCTGTGAGTATGACAAAGTATCTGTTACCTCCAAACGAATCCACCTAGATACGACCACATATATTAGAGTACATGATTTCAAGAATTTCTTTCGACTTGCTTCTTGCATCCTGGTTGAAGTTATTTTTGTGTTGCTTTGCCTGCACACATTCCTCACACACTTCATTTGGAATGTTGATTTCTGGTAACCCTGAAACCATATTTTTTTTTCCAGATCTCTGATGTCTTTGAAATTAAGATGGCCAAGTATATGGTGTCATATCCATTCATCCCTGCTAGCTGCAGTTGCAAGGCACTTGTGCTCCATCACGTTAAATTCATTCTTGAAAGTTCTATTCTGAGACAAGAGAGCATTCAAAATTAACACCTAAGTCGAGAAGTCTCATCATCTTGTCTTCAATTGACACTTTGTAATTCTTTTTTACCAACTGCCATATGCTGAGAAAATTACTTTTCATGCTTGGTACATACAATACATTGGAAATTACTAACATTTTTCCATCTTTCCTCATAATCAGAACATCACCAATACCTTCAGCTGCTAGAGTATTGTCATTTTCAAATTTCACCATGTTCTTCATTGATGGTGTTATGTTGACAAACCAATATTTCCTACCAGTAAATTGTGATGAGCATCCTGAGTCCAAGTACCATTGGTTCTTGAATCTTTCTTCATCTCTTGTTATGACCATCAACAACATCTCTTATTCTTCATGCTTTGCCAGATTTGCATAATTTTCTTGATTCTTTTGTTTTTCAGGACAATCACTAGAGTAGTGACCATATTTCTAACAATTGAAACACTGATTGTGACTTATGTCAGTTTTCGTCCACCACCTCTTCCTTTACTTGCAGCACCACCTATGTTGTTGCTTTGGTATGAGGGTTTTTTTTATTCGACGAGTTTCCTTCTTACTGGTTTCCTCTACCGATTGAATTATTGTAGCCTCCTTTACCTTTATTGTCGAACCATTTTCCTTTTCCTTTCTTTTCTCTTGTTGATTGCGCCTACAAAGCCACATCACTCTTCGACTTGCTTGCAGCTCTTTCAGCCATTCTTTGTTCATGAGATTCAAGTGTCCCTTGAAGCTCTTCCTTTGTCAATGTTGACAAGTTTTTTTGATTCTTCTATGTCTACTACCACATGATCGAATTTTAGAGCCAATGACCTCAAGATCCTTGCAACAAATGATCTTGATGTCAACTAGTCGAATTTGAGAAGAAAGAAAAAGAATAATTTGGGAAGAGAAGAGAAATTAAGGTTTGAGAGAAAATGGGAAGAGGGAGAATACTTCTAGAGAGTTTCTCTGTGCCTTCAAACTGAAGTTAATTCAATCTTTTCTCTATGCAACTGCTCTTTACAATGATAGGGCACCTCCCTATTTATAGGTTGAGATTGCTTGCACACCAAGAAATCTCTAACTAACCTAACTTAGCTAAAAATACAAAATAAAGCTAAGTCTTAAATTTTTGTTGAAGACACGCTTCTTCAACATTTCAACAGCTAGACAAATTTCTGCGCAGAGCATTTTGACAACAACAGACTATGTCCAAATGGTTCTTTGACACAAATAATTACACTTTCAACAATTTGGGAGACCTTTGAAGGTATCTAAAGGGATTGAGAAACACTTCAAAACACTTTGGGATTATGTGATTTATATATTGAGAATTTGAGAGATTGAGAAACACTTATGTAGAAAATATGGTTTGTTCTTCTGAACTTAAGAGACTATTTTCTTATAATTCATTTGTAATCTATTGTAACAACGTTTTGAAGTATAGTGAATTAGAGAGCAACTATTTCCCCAGAAGTAGATTAGTCTGACTGAACTTTGCAAACAAATTCTTTGTGTACTTATATTTTATGTACCTCTTATTTATGAATTTTCTTACTCTACTGGACAAATTATGTTGTTGCTTGAGGTTATTTGGATGATTGTCATTGTTCTTTGCCCCACTCATTGTAGTTTTCAACAAAATTGATATTATTATTATGTTTTCAATGACAATGTCTTGATGTGGTTGAACCTTTCAATTTAATAACAATATAATTTAATATGCCCCCCAAAAAAGAGGATTAATTATGATGAAGACTGAAATTATTCAAACTAGATATGTGACTAATTGGAAGATTTACATCGAGTCTAGAAAGTTCTTCCAAGCCACTATTATGAATTGTCAGTGCAAATTCTACTTTAGTAACTCCATCTTTAGTTAATGGAGCATAGTTTCCATATGTGATTACCTTTCACATTCTATTGAACCACAGATGGTTCAAACTCTACTACAAATAATACATTTTATGACGAAACTTTCACCTCACCCAACAAAAAATCGAGGTGTAAACCATAGACACGTCACATTTAAATTTTTTTAAATACCATATATTCCCTCAATTGAGCTGGAAACCGATGGGTAAAGTATTTAGAGGACACACCTTCGAATTCCAGCAATTACATTTTAGCCCATTTTAATTTGTTAAATTTTGTATGACATGTTACTTCAGTTTTGCTGAAAACTGAGGGATAAAATATTTAGAGGATACGTCTTTGAATCCCTAACATCTACATTTTATCACCTTTTAATTTTTTTAGAATTCTTTTACGACCTATTACCTCGGTTTTTAAGTATTTATATGACATATCTTCGAATCTCAGCAACTACAGTTTATCACCTTTTGATTTTTTTTTAAAATTTATGACCTATTACATCGGTATTGCAGAAAACCGAGGGGTAAAGTAACATATTTTTTTTTCATTTTTTATTATTTATGACTAATTTGATGAAAAAATTAAGTAACAAATATTTTTCGTTCATTTATAAAGTAACAATGGTCAAGACATTTCCAAATCATCAATCCACATGAAATATTAGTGATCCACGTGAAACTCTCACTAGCCAATCAAAACGTGAATGCCACAACTATCCATCTTGGATGCAAAGTGCCAAAATTTAAACTTAACATATTGAAAACAATGATAATGAAAGCAAGAGCATGAAAATATTTCATGGTTAGTGTCACGACACGAAAAATAACCGAGCGCATCGCAAGCTCGAAAATACAACAGAGTCGCCACTGAATTTTATTTATTCTAACAGAAATATAAAATATCAATAAATTCGTAAGGGAAAAGAAAAGGGTACAGAATTCGATTATGCAAGGGGAATGTATTAGCATATCTCACATCCGTTGTACTCAATGGAAACCGTTTTGATTGTTTTTGCGTAGATGTTGGTGCGGTAAAGCGGCAAGCAAACATATTATTTTCGGAAGAATTCCCTCCGGAATTTATGTCGTGTCCACAGAGATTGGTGCTATTGAACTGCACTTCGACAATTTAAATGTTAATGAGTTTGGGTTAAAATGAGTTTAAAGTAAATGCAAAAAGTAAACATTAACACAAAAAGAATTCATTCTTCAGAGAGAAGAAACTTATCCGACATGCATATAATCGACTCGTCACAAACTTAAACTTACCGACCAGTTATACTCAGCCTATAATACTCCTCAATATCATCCAACATTGCTCACAACAGTGTCCATCTTGACACACTGAGCTGAGAGAGCAACCGTACTACCTTCGTCGACACTCTCGCACTCGACTCAAGACACGGATGACATTAAGTTCCGACGCCTATTGAAGATTGTTAGCTCTAAATCTATCTCTAGCATCCAGAAACTAACAGATAATCATCCCTAATTAAAGTTCGCGATGTTTATCTCTAACACAACCCAAACCCCGAGCATAAAGCAAAAATCAAGGACAATCACCGATAAAGATTTTTAAAGCAGATTTTATACAACGCCATGGGCGATAAATATAAATAAGATCAAAGTAAATACATATACAAAACCCAACAAATGAAGAATACACAAAGAAAAAGATAAATGAACTAAAAATCTCCCGGTTTGTAGGCGCCGATCGATGAGAAATCCACCCCGGATCATCCGTGTGCAAGCTTCAATGTTGTTTTCTAAGTTAATCCTACTAAAAAATGAGTTTGATGGAGTTGGGAGCAAAAATCCCCAAAACCATAACCTAAAAAATGAATGATATGACTTATATATAAATTATAAAATCTGTCATGTTCGCAATGCAAACTTTTATTCGCAAAGCGAACATCAAATTTGACACCTGATGTGCCTCAGGAACAGTTAAACCGCCTCTGCGATTCTGGAAAAGTTCGCAATGCAAACTTTTATTCGCAAAGCGAACATTCGCTGGAAAGTTCCCAATGCGAACTTTGGTGCCTTTTTCTACAGCCTTAAGTCTGGGATTATTCGCCGGAAAGTTCGCAATGCGAACTTGACAATACACCAGCCCTTGTTTTGACCATAACTTTTGAACCGCAACTCGGATTGACGCACGGTCGGAAGCGTTGAAAAGCTTATTCAATGTTCTATACACCAATGATATTTACACTAATGAGAGAAAAGCGTATAACAATGGCAAAATATCTTTGCTTGAATACCTACAAAAATGAGAGAAAATCAATTAAACTCAATGATATTTACACAATAACGCAATATATACACTATAACGTAAAGTAAACGTATTTACAAACAAAGCGGGGTTTATTCGAACGATATTAACAAAAAGTATCGATAAGTGAAACAAAACTTATATACAAAAATAACTACAATTTGAACTTATCAAACTCTTCCCAACTTAAACTTGTTTGTCCCTAAACAAGAATCAAGCGACTCAAAGAAACAGAGTGACAACCAAAGAATCACGAATCAACATGTTTTGAAAAACAGAAACAAATGAATGGTTCAAATGAAAAATGGTACACAAAAAGTAAATACTTACCACTAAACTACAACGACAACATAGGCACAAAATAAATGCAAAATATAAAAATCATGCCAAACATCCTAAAACAACACAAGTTCAAACGTGAATCACACCTAGCAAAAACAATAATCGGTAGATGAAAAACACAAAATGAGGTACTTTTCACTCACACAACAATCTTGCAAACAAAAGACTAAATTATGCATTCATCCAAAAATTCACATTGACACACAAAGGCAAGAATCACAAGGGCTTTCAAGGTTGTAGCGTGGTCGGGTAAACAAACAAGGGGCAATTTCTAAAGGTAATTGAAACAAAAACTTGCCTAGACCTAAGGGAGTGATCAACTCACAAAGACTCAAACACAAAATTCCAATCAACTTCTTCCAAAATCCCAAGTGTTACACAAAACACAATACTTATTTAGCACAATTATTTGAACTCTTTTTGTTTACTTTCTCAAGGATTTTCTTTTTATTTCTCTTTTTTTTTTTAATTTTTTTTTTAATTTTTTTAATTTCTTTTCTTTTTCAACCTCATAGAAACCAACCAATAAGTAAACAATCATTCTCTCCCCAACTTGAATTCAACCATATCATCATGTGAATACTCCCTACTTTCTAAGGCAAGGTAAAAATTCATACAACAACACAAAGTTGAGGGTTCAAGAAAAAACAATCAATCAAAATCCATACAAAAAGTGAATTCAATACTCATAGACAAGAATTGAGTTCAAACAACATGAATAATGATAGAAAGGAAGAAAGGGGTTTAACAAATGCTCACACACTCATAGGGTGAATTGACTATTTGGCTAGGTAGTTGTGCTCAAAATGAAACAAAATGCCTTGATCCTTTTCATGCTTTCATATAATCAACACAAACAAAAAATTAAGCATAATAAAACTCAGTTAGAATAAGAATGTTGGTACTTCGCGCATATATGAACAATGAAAAGCTACCTCACAAAAGGGTGGGAACTAAAGTGATTCACACAGGGCCGACCCAATTAATTCGGAGACCCTGTTCTAATTTAAAAATAGATTTAAATTAAAAAAATTAAAAATTAAAAATAATATATCAAAAATATAATAATATTTTTTAAAAATACTCTAATTTAATAATAAAAAAAGAATTTAGGCCACCCAGAATTTAAACCTTATGTCTCAATTTACATTCCTACAAAAAAATATAAATATTTACAAATTTAAATTTAAGAAGTATTTATCAGCAAAATATAGATGTGCTAGACTAACCAAATAATTTACAAATATAAAAATAAAGTTATACAAAACATGTAGTAATGTTTTTCTTTAGAAAGAAACATAAATTTTTTATTAATAGCTAGGCATGAAGAAAATTGAACTATTAAAAAAGATTAAAAAAAATATGATAAATATTTATTAAACTAGACTAATTGTTAAGAATTTAATTTGTACATTTATTATCAATTTAATTTTAATTATTTAATTAAAAATAAACATACGGTTTAATATATTAAAAACAATATTTTTATTATAATGTATATTCTAATTTGCAAACTTGTGGTGATTTCAATCCATTTTAGCACCTATTTTTGGAAAAATAAATAAATAAACGTAGTCATAGTGGGTCTCATTCACTCCCTTTTCTTCTTGTGATACAAAACCTCTATATTATTCCAAGTGATATATTTAAAAACTGCATAAGTGATATATGGATTATATTAAGATTATACTTAAATTAATTATGAGGCCCCCAAATTGTGAGGCCATGTGCTTTGGCTTTGGTTGCACAGGCACATGGCCGTGCCTGGATTCACATCAAGAACAAGTATACAAAAGAATGAATGACATGGAAGTTTGTAAAAGTCCTAAGTATTATGAATATGATAAAGTCTAGAAAGCGATAAACATATACCTTGGACGTGTACAAAACTTAACAATATCATTACCATACATCTGCAAGTTGAAATGATCAAACTTGAAACATCACCTTAAATTTCCTCAAGCTACTCAAAACAAGCTCTTAGACAAACACAAAACTGTTAATATAAACAAACTAAAAGACCGGCTGAAAATGGATTAAACAAGTTGTAAAGTGAAGATTTGAGAATTTTACGAACAATCCAAGTACAACTTGTTTAATGAATATTCACCACACTATATAAGCTAGAATGAAAAAGTAATAACGAAACAAAAAATGATAAAACATGCTTGTTTTACGTCGTAAGCTCGACGCCTTTACTGTGCTTAGCTAGTAACTTACTCCCTTCAAGCCATGGTGATGCCTCACTGCGCAAACCAAAAGCAGGTGTCCTAACCAAACAATTGAACAAATGTTACGGAAACAAAATGTATACAACATTTGAACAAACATAATGGAAAATAAAAGCAAAACAAGTATCAATATAAACAAGTGAAAATAGACAATATATATGATATCTACAAAACTCAAAAACAAAGAAACTATCGCAATGCGATCCAATAAAAACACCAATCCCCGGCAACAACGCCATTTTGTTGGTGCGGTAAAGCGGCAAGCAAAAATATTATTTTCGGAAGAATTCCCTCAGGGATTTATGTCGTGTCCACAGAGATTGGTACTATTGAACTGCTGTTCGACAATTTAAATGTTAATGAGTTTGGATTAAAATGGGTTTAAAGTAAATGCAGAAAAGTAAACATTAACACAAAAAGAATTCATTCTTCAGAGAGAAGAAACTTATCCGGCATGCATATAATCGACTCTCACAAACTTAAACTTACCGACCAGTTATACTCAACCTATAATACTCCTCAATATCATCCAGCATCGCTCACAACAATGTCCATTTCTGACACACTGAGCTGAGATAATAACCGTGTTACCCTCGTCGACACTCTCGCACCCGACTCGAGATACAGAGGCATTAAGCTTTGACACCCATAAAGATTGTTAGCTTTAAATCTATCTCTAGCATTCAGAAACTAACAGATAATCATCCCAAATCAAAGTTTGCGATGTTTATCTCTAACACAACCCAAACCCCGAGCATAAAGCAAAAATCAAGGACAATCACCGATAAAGATTTGTAAAGCAGATTTTATACAACGCCATGGACGATAAATATACATAAGATCAAAGTAAATACATATACAAAACCCAACAAATGAAGAATACACAAAGAAGAAGAGAAATAAACCAAAAATATCCTGGTTTGTCAGCGTCGATCGATGAGAAATCCACCCCGGATCATCCGTGTGCAAGCTTCAATGTTGTTTTCTATGCTAATCCTACTAAAAAATGAGTTTGATGGAGTTGGGAGCAAAAATCCCCAAAACCATAACCTAAAAAATGAATGAAATGACTTATATATAAATTACAAAATCTGTCATGTTCGCAATGCGAACTTTTATTCGCAAAGCGAACATCAAATTTGGCACCTAATGTGCCCCAGGAACAGTTAAACCGACTCTGCGATTTTGCAAAAGTTCGTAATGCGAACTTTTATTCGCAAAGCGAACATTCGCTGGAAAGTTTGCAATGCGAACTTTGGTGCCTTTTTCTACTGCCTCAAGTCTGAGATTATTCGCCGGAAAGTTCGTAATGCGAACTTGACAGCACACCTGCCTTTGTTTTGACCATAACTTTTGAACCGTAACTCGGATTGACGCACGGTCGGAAGCGTTGGAAAGCTTATTCAATGCTCTATACAACAATGGAAAATATCTTTGCTTGAATACCTACAAAAATGAGAGAAAATCAATTAAACTCAATGATATTTACACAATAACGCAATATATACACTATAACGTAAAGTAAACGTATTTACAAACAAAGCGGGGTTTATTCGAACGATATTAACAAAAAGTATCGATAAGTGCAACAAAACTTATATACAAAAATAGCTACAGTTTGCACTTATCGGTAGATGGGTATTATTATCTAAATGTTACTTGCGATTCGTTTTAATTAAGGGGAAAATTAAAATTTTAATTAATGTGCTTGCCAAGAGTTTGAAATACTGTGCCTACGTATAGTTCGTGGATAGAAAATAAGTATTTGTTGGTTGATTTTAGGGAACAATGGTAGAATCGTATCCTAGGAGAGTTTTGACGTTAGCTGGTTTGGTCCTAGTTTGAATGCTCTAAGCTTTTAGTATGACTGCTAAGGGATGAATTATAATAGTTCATTTATAAAGAGAGATTGATGTTTGGTTAATGAATTGAAAAGGTTTGTGAATGTGGTGAAGGTGTTTTTTGGACCAAGAATATGGTGTTTGAACCTATACAGTTGTGTCTGAACAAATATGCAGTGACTAAACCAAGATGAGGTGACTAAGCCAAGAATAAGGTGTCTAAACTAAGATGTGGTGTAAACTAATGCAGGGTTGTAGGGGTTTTCCTGACTCGGGGATCAAGGCAAATAAGGGTTTACCTAACCCAAAGGATTAACAAGGTGAACAAGGGTTTGCCTAAGCCAGGGGACTAACAAGGCAAATATGCAAGTGTATGGGTGTCAAAACCAAGGGTGTTGTATTTGGTCCAAAGAGAATGGTGTTTTTGATATTGATTATTTGTGGATTTTGGTCTCAGGATGAATGTTGGGAAGTTTTCTTGATTTGAATTGCACTAAAGTCTATGAATGAAGGTGAATACTTTGAACAATTCGATCATGCGTCCCGTATCCAAAGATATTCAGAATAAGTATAAGAATACTCCCTCTTATTCCTTCTCCAACTCTTAAGGCTCGTGGCGCACATTTCACATCATAATTATTAAGGATTTTAGGGTTTGAAAAGAAAGAAGAATTTTGTTTTATGTGGATGGGAAAAGATGTGTTTGAAGAATGGGATATAATGTCAAAAATAGAGTTCAATGTGTTCATGTCTTGATGGTTACCTATTTCTAGGATTTTAAAGATGAATGGGATTTGAATTGACTTAAGGAATCAAGTGTAGGTGCAAGTCTTAAGATCTAATTCAAATCAAGGGATCAAGAGACTTGTGATCACTTAATTGAATAAACACCCTAAGCGATCATGTAACATGTTTTGAAAGTCATGCTAAAATTCCTAAGGCTATTAATCTAATCAATTGATCAAAGTATGTTTGATCAACTAATCAAATCAACAAGGGGATCATGCTAAGAATTAGTCCTAGATTAGAATTACCAAACCTACTTAATTGTATTTTTTTTAATTGCCATTAAGACGTCTTTTTAAAGGTGTTTTAAAAATGCTACAAGACAAAATATAGAGATACATAAATAGAATAAATAATTTCTGCGACAGGGTTTTAAAAGTGAAACAAGATGTGTGAATAGTGTATGGGGCGCAAGCCCATGTATGATGATGCCCAAGTATTTTTGGTGTTGTTTTTGGATTAGGAGTTGGGGGTGGTGTGTTAGTAATGAAAGGGTATGCGTGAAGTAAAGGGTAATGGGCTGGATTGCTGAAGCCCAAGTGATAAATTCAAACTGAGGGGTAAAGGGGAATGAGATCCCCTCATTCATTTCACTCCTTAGTTAACTCATGTCCTCTCTCTTTTACAACCATAACCAGAAATTGCTCTGTTGCATCGGAAATCACTTCTGGCGGCGACGGAGCCTGGAACCATCTCCAACCACCATCTCTAAGATCCACTCTTAATCCTCTATCT
The DNA here is from genome assembly GCA_022829125.1 of Lathyrus tuberosus. Taxonomy (NCBI): domain Eukaryota; kingdom Viridiplantae; phylum Streptophyta; class Magnoliopsida; order Fabales; family Fabaceae; genus Lathyrus; species Lathyrus tuberosus. Next base: position 10,152,102 of record JALAZF010000044.1, on the reverse strand, counting down.
ACCTCTTAACTCTGTTTCTCCTAACTACCACTCTAATACCCTATTTTAAAGTTAAACATCAATAACCCTAACATTTTAAAGCATAAATTAAATGACATAGCCTCAAGATTTCATATGAATACATTAGGGCTTTAACCCATGGGAGTGTCTACTACAACATGGTATCATCAAATTGCACAAAGAATGAAGAATTTGGACTTACTCAGAAAGCTGAGACGTGCTTTGGTCAAAGTAGGAGTTGAAGAAGAAGATGATGAAACCCAGAGATACACAATTAGGTAAGAACCTTGAACCATCGCTGCTTGTAGTTTATTCTTCTTCTCCCCCTCTTCTTTCTTCTTTTTGTGAGTTGTGATTGTGGCTCCTCAGTTAAGTTGTTATTGTTGTAAATTGATTAGGATAGGATTTTTCATAGTGGGAATTGAGAGATTGAGAGAGATTAGGTATAGCTTTACTCTTTCAGAGCTTCAATGTGAAGCTTTGAGGAGTATTTTGAAGGAGCTCTAATGGTGGTTAGGGACTGAGTTAGAGAGTTGTAGAGAACTCTGTAGAGTAAGGGTAAGAAATGAGATTGTTGATTATGATTGAAGAGGAAGTGATGGCTTAAATAGGAGAGGTTGAAGAAGAGTTGGAGAGAAAGTTGGTTGCAAAACACTTAGGATTGAGTCATTTTTCATCCTTGGATAGTAATCATAGACTAGGATTTATCAAGGGTGGAAATTCATTGTTGAATCTAGTTAGTTGGATGAAGAAAAAAGTGGATGGCATGTGTTTGTTTTAAACTGAAATTAGTGTAGAGAATAGATCCAAAGTGTGTTTGTTTTAAGGTTTTAGAGTTAGTTATGATTGGGAAGTTAGTTGGTGTGTTTTGGAAGGAGATTTGAAGCAGTTAGATTTGTTAGATGACAGTTAGAAACTTGTATGTAGTTGGTTTTGACAGTTATGTTGGTTATAGTGTCATAATTTGTTAGAAGTTAATGATAGTTACTGTGATAGGTTATTAGTTGTTAGGCTAAATATTTAGTTAGATGTTAGTTTAGTTTGTAACTAACTTGTAATGTAAGTTAGAAGTGGTATGTTAGCATTTAGTTATGGTTAATGGTTTAACAGTTAGGCTAGTAGTTTGTTAGTTATTAGGTTAGATAGTTAGTTAGACAGTTAGGACCTGCAACTGACTTGGTCAGTTAGGGCATGGATTTTTGTGTATGCAGCCGACTTGGTTAGTTAGTAGGTTGTGGGCTTGTAATTAGAAGGATTAGGCAGTGTGGTCTTGGGTATGCATGTTGAATGACACATTTGGATGACATTGCTTTCTTTGAAATGACTGTACATGTTGATATGCTTGTTGTGAATGTGTATTGGTAATGTGTGTATGATGCCATTTCGATGGGACCTGTCATGGTAGCTAGGATGTATGCATAGTATGTATGTGGTTGTATGTGGAACTGTCATTACAGTTAGGCTGATTGGTATGTTTGCATAGTATGTAAGCTTTAAGTTAGGCATGATGGTGTGTATGTGTATTGACTTAATAGTGTATGTGTATTGACTTAGTAATGTATGTATTGGTATGATGCATTTTTCTTGATGTTGTACTATTTTTAAGGGCTGTCATGATAGTTTTGATTGTGTGTGTTGTATGTTTGTCACAGTGTTACTTGAACTGGTTGGACTTAGATATACAAGGCAATGTATATGTCGTATTGTGTGGTATGGCTAATGGTATCTGGTTTATGCCTTGATAAACATATGGCATAGGTGTTTGTATATAACATTGTGTTAATGGATGCTGATGATGTTTGATTGTTGCAGGGCTGTTGTGCATTGCCTGGTCAAAGAATGTCATTTTGGTCATGGTATGCACAGTGGAAGTTTGGTAAACATGGAGTTGGAATGGATATGATGGAGGAATCGTGAAGCAATGGTCATGGATGTTGGTGAAATGGAAGGTCATGTTGCAAATGGATAAGTCTAGGATTAAGTTTGACTTTGGTCAACTGTTTGACCAAAGTCAACAGTTGACCAAAAGTCAACTTTAGGTCAAATTTAGGGTTTTTTTTGTAATCTTATTTATGACATTTTGGCAATGTATTTTTGGGAATTTGAATGTAAACTGGACCTTGTATATAGCTTATATGTGTAACTTACTCCTTAAGTAAATGAAATTTCCATCCATTTGCATAATTTGAAATTTTTAATCTCTTTTGAATTTGAATCCAAAATCATCACCTCCATGCTTTAATCCATTTGACTAAAAATGCATCTAAAAGAAAAAGTGGTGAGTTGTTCAAAATGACTTGGTCAACAAAAAGTCAACATTTCCTGGTTGACTTTGTTGACCATGAGTGAACCTTGTGAATATTTTCCAAGCCCCCTTGTTCATGATGTATATCAATGCCACCAATATGTATTAACCATAATTAGGGACCCCGTTATTTAGGCCAAGAAAAATTCAACATTGAAAGTTAACTTCGACCAAAAAGTAAAATGTAACACAATGGTCCCACAAGCTTGTTTCACAAGTGCAAACAAATCAAGAAAACCCTAATCCATGAAGATTAATACCATCCTTGGCATAATTCAATATCTTGTATCATAAGTAATAGAAATCCTTTAAATCAATGATATTACATGTGAATGCAACTTCGGATGAATGATCCTACAAATGAATGATTAGGGTAGGTGTATGCAGATGAATCATAAGTCATGAGCCACGTGAGATGAGAATAGGTAGTGAAAATTTTGGGGTATGACAACTAGTTTCTTAATGTAAACTTTTCTCTAGTAATTATTGTTAAAAATGTTTAATGTTAGTTAGGAAAACATTAAAGTAACTTATTAATGTTAGTTGTAGTTACATCATGTAAAATGTTTAATATTGTTTATTGTTGTTGTTGTTGTTATTGTTGTTATTGAGATTTAAGATTTAAGGGTTCTATTGATTTTGTTTTTTCTGTTGTTATTGGTGTTGTTGTTGATGATGATGAGGAAGATTTATAATTTGCCAACAAATTTGATGCTTTGCTGATTAAAATGAAAAAAAATCAGGTTAAAACTAAAATTTTGTAAACAGGACTTTACTCCTCGATTATTGTTAAAAATCGAGGTAAAAAGTAACGCAGTTTTGAAAATCCAAAAAATGCAGTTGATGGGGATCAAACCCATGACATTGCCACTTTTCCACTCAGTTATTCAAAAACTGAGGTGTAAAGTGGCAAGTTTTCATGTCGCCATTTGTTGCCTCATCTATGTAACCGAGGCTATATCCCTTTCGCGTCCGAGATGAAATGGGATTATTTGTCGTAGTGGAAGAACAATGCTATTTAATTTAATTTTATTGATTACACAATTTAAGAGAATAATTTTATTAGATAACGTTTGTTACATATGTAGAAATCATTTAAATAAATTATATGTCATATATCATCTAGAAAAAGTAAGGAAGTTCTACAAAATCATATAGTCTAAAAATAAATCTGAAAGATATCATTTAATGGAGTGAACATTAATCATCTTGGTATTGCATTTGTTGAAGCATCCTTTGGGCGTGTGTCATGAAGTATTTGCTCTGGAACCTGCGGATACATGTTATCAACACTATTATCTAGAAATAAGCACTTAAGTAATCATCATTCCTATCTAGTCGACCCAAGCATAAATTCCACTATTTACTTTGTGAGTAAGTCTCGAAGCCAAACATCAAGAACCCTTACATTTTCAATCAGAAATTAAATGATATAGCCTCAAGATTTTAGATGAATACGTCAAGGCTTTAATCCATGTGAGCGTCTACTACAACATGGTATCATCAGATTGCACAAAGAATGAAGAATTTGGACTTACTCACAGAGCTCAGACGTGCTCTGGTCAAAGTAGGAGTTGAAGACGAAGATGATGAAACCCAGAGATACAAAATCAGGTAAAAACCTTGAACCCTCTCTGCTTGTAGTTTCTTATTCTCCTCCTCATTTTCTTTCTTCTTTCTGTGAGTTGTGATTGTGGCTCCTGAGTCAAGTTGTTGTTGTTGTAAATTGATTAAGATAGGGGTTTTCAAAGTGGGAATTGAGAGATTGAGAGAGATTAGGTATAACGCTACTCTTTCAGAGCTTCAACGTGAAGCTTTGAGGAGTATTTTTAAGGATCTCTAATGGTGGTTAGGGACTAAGTTGGGGAGTTGTAGAGAATTCAGCAGAGTAAGGGTATAAAATGGGATTGTTGATTATGATTGAAGAGGGAGAGGTGGCATAAATATGAGAGGTTGAAGAAGAGTTGGAGATAAATTTTGTTACAAAACACTTAGGATTGAGTCATTTTCCATCCTTGGATAGTGATCCTGGAATGGATTTATCAAGGGTGGAAATTCATTATTGAATCTAGTTAGTTGGATAAAGAAAAAAATGTATGATATGTGCTTGTTTTTAACTGAAATTAGTGTAAAGAATGGATCCAAAGTGTATTTGTTTGAAGGTTTTAGAGTTAGTTATGATTGGGAAGTTAGTTGGTGTGTTTTGGAAGGAGATTTGAAGCTTAGGGGCCATTTAGGAATTGCCCCAGCACACAAGGCAGTGGGTTTGGTAGTTGGTTGTTAGATTTGTTAGATGACAGTTAAAAACTTGTAAGTAGTTAGTTTTGACAATTATGTTGGTTATAATGTCACAATTTGTTAGAAGTTAATGACAGTTAGTGTGATAGGTTATTAGTTGTTAGGCTAAATAGTTAATTAGATGTTAGTTTAGTTTGTAACTAACTTGTAAGTTATTAATGGTATGTTAGCATTTGGTTAAGGTTAATGGCTTGACAGTTAGGGTAGTAGTTTGTTAGTTATTAGGTTAAATAGTTAGTTAGACAGGTAGGACCTGCAACTGACTTGGTCAATTAGGGCAGTGTGTATGCAACCGACATGGTTAGTTAGTAGGTTATGGGCTTGTAATTAGAAGCATTAGGGCAGTGTGGTCTTGGGTATGCATGTTGAATGACACATTTGGAAAACATGAAAGTAAGTTATTAATGTTAGTTGTAGTTATATCATGTAAAATGTTTAATATTGTTGTTGTTGAAATTTAGGGTATGTTACTATTGATTTTGTTAATTTGTTATTGTTGTTGTTGAGATTTAATGTTTAAAGATTCCATGGAATTTTTTGTTGTTTTTATTGTTGTTGTTGTTATTGTTGTTGTTTAATGTTGGATTCTATTGATTTTGTTTTTGCTGTTGTTATTGGTATTGTTGTTGATGATGACGAAGATTTATAATTTGTCAACAAATTTAATGCTTTGCAGATTAAAATGAAAAAAAAAGTTAAAACTAAAATTTTGTAAACAGGACTTTACTCCCCAGCTATTGTTAAAAATTGAGGTAAAAAGTAGCGGAGTTTTGAAAATCCAAATAATGCAGTTGTTGGGGATCGAATCCATGACATTGCCACTTCTCCCCTCGGTTGTTAAAAACCTGAGGTGTGAAGTGACTGATTTTCATATCGCCCTTCGTTACCTCGTTTATGTAAATCAAGGTTTTATATTCCTTTTGCGTCCAAGATGAAATGGGGTTATTTGAAGTAATGGAAGAACAACGCTGTTTAATTTAATTTTATTGATAACAAAATTTAAGAGAATAATTTTATTGGATAACGTTTGTTACATATGGAGAAAGCATTTAAAAAAAATTATATGTCATATATCATCTAAAAAAAAGTAACGAAGTTCTACAAAATCTTCTAGTCTAAAAATAAATATGAAAGATATCATTTAATTGAGTGAACATTAATCATCTTGGTACTCCATTTGTTGACGCATCCTCTGAGTGTGTGTCATGAATATTTGCTATGGAACCTGCGAATACATGTTATCAACGCTATTATCTAGAAATAAGCACTAAAGTAATCATCATTCCCATCTAGTCGACCCAAGCATAAATTCCATTATTTAATCCTTTGTTTGAAGATCAATATGCTATTCTCTATTGAGTTAGTTCATCTAGTGATAATCAGTGATGTTTGTTCTATTAAAAAAATTTAGATTGTTCTCTACCAAATTTAAAATTTTAAAGCAGTAGTACAAAAGTTACAAAGTTGCATGTTTGTGTGATAAAAGGTACAATGTTATGCGCAACAAGACCTGTTGTGAGTACAAGAATGTGAAATAGCCCGATATAATTGTATAAAGATTCCAACCACTCATTTATCAAATATTAAGATCAATACACGATTAAGAAAAGATAATTTTTATTAGGACTCAACTTCTCAAGGTTTTATTCACAAGATTAAACCACACCAAACAATACTTTGAACATTTAAAATAAACATTTGAGAATAAACTTGAAAAAAGAAAAGAAGTTTCAAAGAAATACATCTATAAAAGAAACGCTACTCAAAAAAATAAAGAAAGCAATAAGTGTTTTCATTGTATCAAATTTCGTTGAAAGACCAAGAACTTAATTGTACTTAAATTTGTTTACATCCTCTCTTGTGTTAAGTGTTATTTATTAACACATTATCAATTATTTGTTATTTGATTGCATGTTCTCAAAGAGATAAATTGTAGTGAAATTATTTGAGAAGGCAAAGATATCCATCCACGACCAGTTCTTTGTGTTTAAGAAATTAAAGATATAGGTTAGTTATTTGTTAAATTTGCAATCAGTTGAAATTATACTGAAAATCTCTCAAAAGTGTGAGAGAATTTTACGTAACTCTACATTGTGGAGGGAACCAAGATAAATTTCTTATGTCAATCCCTCTTTTCTGATTTGTTTAGCATCCAGAAATTTTGTTTGACTTAAACTTTCAATTTAAACAAACCATGAAAACTTTTAAACATCAACACAATTCAAACTAATATTTCTTATATTTTTCTTACTTTTATATTCCAGTATCTCGAGACTCAAGGAATATTTTCATTTTGCCTTTCCTAAATTTATTTCTCTAACAGTTATTAAGTGTTGAGATGGTGCTCAGATAGATGCCAATTGAAATAAAATAAATAGTCACTAGTAAAAAAGTTTGAATTGCGGCCTTTAAAAATGATTAGTTTCTTAAAATTATTTATCAAGATAAATTTGGAACTTAAACAATGTTAGTTTTTAAACTTAATTGTATATCATGGACTTTAGGATGTTTCAAATCATTATTTGTCTTTGATATGAGTGTAGATAAATTAAAATAAAAAATAAATAAATAAATGAGAGAATAGAAATGGAATTCAAAAGTTATTCTAGTTCAACCAAGGTGGGTTAGTCCCATCCTCACTGTTGTGAGATTTTACTTTGGTGTTTGATGTAATTTTTTCAAGAACTGCCTCTTAAAATTTATTTTTCACGAGACTATATAATTTGTATTATTTTAGTCTTAGTAGGCTTACACACATATCATGTCACTCTTACTTGGCTTACAACTTATTACAATCTCTCACACTCTCTTGCAACTTAAAATGAACTATGGAGGTTGCAATAAAGATTTATTTGGTTGTGATCAAATTATCATTCACAATATATGTGATCAATTTAATAAGAAAACTTAAATGTGTTAATCCACTAATATCTGTGGAGAAGTATCCAAAATTGTATTTGGCTCATCAACAATGGTAGCTGCTAGCAAGTGGGTAATGGTATTAAGATTAATGTTTGGGATGACAAATGGATCCTTAACCAATATAGGATTTCTCACACAAAAGCACTTGGAAACAAGCACTCTTGGAGTGGGTGACCTCAATGATAGAGGAAAAGGTTGTTGGGGTCTAAACATAACCAATGGAGAATTTATACCTATTGATAGTGAGGAAATTACTATGATTCCTCTTTATACTCTAGAGGAAGATGCTGTTCTTAGCTGGAAGGCCAAAAATGATGGGTACTAAAGTGTTAAAACTGGGTATTATAGTAATGATTGGCGTAAACCTATTGATATGGACAGGATTTTCTTAATTGTATGACAGAATTCCATGATAAAGATACCCTATCCAAATTCTTTTCATCTTCATTCTTTGTCCTCATACCTAAGGTCGACAATCCCCAAAAGGTGAAGGACTTTAGACCTATTGCCCTTATTGGATGTTTGCATAAAATTGTGTCTAAGATCCTCGCATCTAGGATCAGGAGGGTTATAGGTAAACTTGTGCCTCCTTCTCAAACAGCCTTTGTCCCAGGTAGACAACTCCTAGATGGAGTTTTGGTGGCTAACGAAATTTTGGATTTGGTTAAAAAGAAAAAAAAGAAAGGATATATGTTCAAGGTTGATTTTGCTCAGGCGTACGATTGTGTTAATTGGAGTTTTCTGTTCAAGGTTTTGAAGGCTATGAATTTCTGTTCCAAATGGGTTGGTTGGATTAGAGGTTTGGTTAGCAATTGCTACGGTTCAGTATTGATTAATGGTAGTTCATCCAATGATTTTAGGATTCACAAGGGGCTAAAACATGGTGATCCTTTGTCCCCTTTTTTATTTGTGTTAATTACTGAATGTTTGCCTTTATTGTTCAAGAAAGCAGCATCATGTGGGTACTTTCAGGGTATAGAGATTGGTGGTGAAACTGATAACTCTCTTCTGTAGTTCGCGGATGATACACTTATCATCTGTGACAATGTTTGGTCGAATATCTGGGGCATTAAGACAGTTCTTAGAGGATTTGAGGCGTTATCTGGTCTGCGAATTAATTACAACAAAAGTAGCATTATGGGATTTGGTGTTGAGGAGAATAGCATTAGGGTTGTTGCTTCTTTTTTGCACTGTCGTGTGGGGAAATCTCCATTCAAGTTTCTGGGCCTGACAGTGGGTGGTAGGCACAAAACCAAAGAATTCTGGAATCCGGTTATTTCTTCTTTTAAGAATAGATTGGCAACTTGGAGGGGTAAACTGCTCTCAATTGGTGGTCGAGTCACTTTAATTAATTTGGTTCTCACGAATTTACCTATTCACTATTTAGCTTTCTATATTGCTCCTGTTTGTGTGGTGAAAACTATCAAGGCAATCCAGAGAAGATTTATGTGGTCTGGTGATGGAAATAAGGAGTCTATTGCATGGGTGAAATGGTCCTTAGTTTGTAAACCTAAATCTCAAGGGGGTCTTGGTGTGAAAGATGTTGGTACTTTTAATAGAGCCCTAGTGTCCAAATGGATATGGAGGATTTCATATGAACACAATGCAGTTTGGAGTAACATAATTAAGTCTAGATATGATGGGAGCTTTAACAGTCTTTTTCTGGTTCAACCTGTGATATCCTGTTATCAGAGTTCGACTTGGTGGTCTGACTTATGTTATCTGGCTAGTTTTTCAAATAAGGAGGGCATGTGGAACAATTTGGTGTGGAAAGTTGGGAATGGTAGTAAGACCTTGTTCTGGCATTCTAGGTGGGTTGGTGGTAATGCCATAAAATCTCAGTTTCCTGGGCTGTTCAGGTCTTCGCAAAATCAAAACGTGCTGGTCAAGGAGTGTGGCTGTTGGATGGGTAATAATGGGTCTGGGACATTGTTGGTTTAAATGTGGTTGCGCCTGGCATTGAGGAGGATTCCATTAGGGAACTACAACACTTATTACTGGATTTCAGTCTAAACAATATGGAGGAGGATGTTGTTCTATGGCCAAGAAATGTGGACAATTCATTTAGTGTCAAAAACTGTTATAACAGTTGGATGAGTACAAGGAATGAGATCCTATTGGAGAATGATACGTTGCATGCGCTCGGTTTATTGTGGAGGATCAAACTACCTTTTAAAGTGTTGATATTTGGATGGAGACTTTTGCTTAATCGTTTACCAACGCGAAGGAACCTTATGAACAAAGGAATTATAAACGATCCGCATCAAATAACTTGTGTGCTGTGTTTTAAGGAGATTGGAGACTTTCATCATATCCTTCTTGGTTGTGATAAAACTAGGATTTTGTGGAGAGATATGGAGAGGTGGTTAAGTGTGAAGCTACCTAGAGGGGATAGTTGATGTGATATGTTCTTACAATGGGCCAGTTTAGATGGTATAGGCCCCTCTATTTCATTTTTCTGGTTGGTATCTTGCTGGTCTATTTGGAAGTTGTGCAACGAAGTTATTTTCAAAGACGGCATAGCCAATGCGAAGAGTTTGCTGCAGGACATCCAACTGGCCTCGTGGTCTTGGAGAAGGCGGAAGAAAAGGAAGGTTATGTTGGGAAGTTTTTATGAGTGGCTGTCCTTTCCTCTGGAATTAAGTTGTTGTTTCTAGGCCTTGTATTTAGGTTGCAGCCTCTGTCATCTGTTGGTTTGCTGTAATCTATCTTATGCAGTTGGTTCTAGCTGATTTTTTTCTGTTTGCCCATTGGCCATACTTTATATTTGGTCAAGATTCAACAGAATTTTCTTGTCAGTTGTATTGATATCCACTGTCAATATACATGAGATTTTTTATTGTTCAAAAGAAAAAAAATATGGCAGCTCTAATATAAACCTTGAGGAAAAAATTTGGAAAATATTTTGAGATAGTAAGGTTACCCCTTGTCATCAAGTTTTGATGTGGAGATTTCTCACTAATTGTTTGCCTAGTAAAGAGAATCTTCAGAACAAGGGGATTCATTGTGACCCTTTTCCTAAATTTTTTATTATTAATTTTTCAAATTTTGAAAGATGTGTTAGTTCTTGTATTGGCTGGAATTTTGGTAAAACAAAGCTGAACAATGTTAATGTCATATGTCTGATGTCATAACATTGGTTCTTATCATTAGCCGTTGCAGGGTTGCAACTTTGTGGTCTGATGTTATACATGGTGTCTTGACATCAGTTAACAGAACATCAGAAAACCATCTGTTGTGGTTTTTTTATTGCAGAATGGTAAGATGTTGAAGAGTTAAAGTGCTGAAGAGTGATGTCACATGCGATGTCTTGACATCACTATACCAGAACATTAAAACATCAGGTTGTGATGTTTTTAGGGTTGCACGTGTTAGTGTGAGTTTTGAGGAGATCAGTTAGTGTGATTGGATGCGAATATCTTGGAGAAGATATTTTCAGTTGCAATCAGATTTGGAGCAGATACTGTTGCTATGTTTAAGGGTTGTTTGATTTAAAAAGATTTGAAGATAAAATCTGTTTTAAATGCAAATCAAATCAGATATTTTTAGGGAGAAGATCTTGTAGCTGAATTAAAGGTGAAGATTTAAAAGATACATAATATCCTGGAAATATTATGTGGAGCTGATTTAATTGAAGATTTAATTGAAGATTTGATTGAAGATCTATTTAGTAGCAGAATCTTTTGCTGATTTGATATGATTTGAAGGCCCAAATCCAGTTGGGAAAGAGGTTATAAATAGAAGCATTGTAACCTTGTTTTATTAAGCCAGCCATCATGTAGATTTGAAGGGCTGTGTTGATTGATGAACCACCCGGGTTGTGGGATGGTCATCGTGTTTATCTCGAAGCCTGTAGGTAAGAGATGTATTGTTCTTGGAGGAAGCTGTTAAGCAACTCTAAGTAGTGGTCTTAGTCATGAGGGTCATGTCTAGGTATTGTCATGGAAGTGTGTCTTCCAAAGTCTATGTAATAGAAAAGTTTAAGGAGTCAAGCTGTTGATGCAGTGACGGTGTAGTTGACTGCTAGACATCATCGAGATGATTGGAAGTGAGATGGAGTCTCTTACCTAGGGAGGACTTAGGTAGAAGGGTCATTGGATAGTGATTGAATTAGGTAGATTGTCAACTGGTGTGTTGAGTCTGTAATTTGATACTACTAATAGTGGACTTCCTTCCTGGCTTGGTATGCCCCCAGATGTAGGTTGGTTGAACCGAACTGGGTGAACAATTGATTGTGTTCATTTACTGTTTCTATTATTGCCTTGTTCAGCAGATTGCGATGTTGTGACATTGCACAAGACATCACATGTCTGTACCAGAATTTCAAGATGGTCCTCATATTTTATGAAAATTTCAAATTCACTCCTAAAATTTTCAAAAAATTACAAATTAGTCTCTAATAATTTTTAAATTTAAATGAGTTGGACTTCAGAGGCTCATTAGGATTAAGGTAAGTTTTAAGGCACAAAGAACACTAAAAAAAGTTTTATTAAACTAGTTAACCAAATTATTTTTTTATTTTTAAATTTTAAAAATGAAAAATAATTTTACAAAACAAAATAAAGCAAGCTCTAAGTTTTTCTATATATGGAAGAGTTATGACCTTCAATTTTTTCTGATAAAGAAAAGTTTATGTGAGTTGGGTTATGGAGATTTATCAGAATCAATGCAAAATGTATTTATAAAAATATTATAGATTATTCATCAAAGAGATCCTCACATCAACAACAAAAATCTAGCTCACCTTCTCTAAATATGTGAACAAACTCTTTATCAACCAAACCAATCTAGCTTAACTATATGACCTTCAAATTAATAATAACATTAAAATTTATTAAGATAATATTCTAATCCTTCGAATAATTAATCTATAAAAAAATATTTAATGGATTGAATTCAATCCATTCATATAAACTTAAGGATGAATCCAATCTATTTTTCTCATTTTATAATTCTAATAAATCATATTTAAAAAAAAATTCCAACAAATATATATTTTTTTTATTATTAATCTAGTTAATATTTGTACATTAACTTTTTTTATTTTTTTTATTTTTTCAAAAAACATATGTTTTGAAAATTTCCCTATGTCTCTCATAACTTTATTTTAGAACTTACATAATTTTTTAAAACTAAAATAGGATTCCTCACAACTCTTTTCTTTTTTATAATATTGATAATTCTTTCTTTTGAAACCTCCAAGACAAAGAATTATTGTTAATCAGTCAAACTATCACAATTCAAAACAATTCAACGTGTAATTGATTTTGTCCTTGAAGGAAACTCAATGGATTCACATCAAAATTTCTCCTAGTATCTACAAGTAAAATTACTTTCTCTTTGCCAATGATACATTTTCTTCTAAACAACTTTCTTTTTATTAAATTAAAAACAATATAAAATCATATGATTGATTAGAGAGAGATATTCTCAAAATTTAAATTTATAAGGCAGTGGGAGAAAGAGTTTCTTTATTACCTAATACTTTGAAATTAATATATATATATATATATATATATATATATATATATATATATATATATATATATATATATATATATATATATATATATAAGCAAGACTCTGTGCAGATGGAACAAACTCTATCCTAAATTTTGGAGGCTCAAAATTTTAAAAAGACTAATTTTTTTACATTAATATTAATAAATATAAAAAATATGATTAAAAAATCAATTAAATTAAAAAATATTATAATAAAAATTTAATATATTAAAAAATAAGATTGATCATAGTCAAATTAATTATAATTAAAATTTATTTTTATTAATATATAATTATATTTTTGTCATTTTTAATTATTATAATTGTATTTTATTAATTTTGACTTATTTGTAAATTAGTACTGGACCTTCAATATATATATATATATATATATATATATATATATATATATATATATATATATATATATATATATATATTTATTTATTTATTTGTGCGTCAATGCATTGCTATAAAAAAAAAAGAAGAGAAAATGTTAAGAAGTTTTACGAATATAGCAATAACATAGATATTTATCTCACCGACTTGCATGCATTAGAGCATATTTACTATAAACAATGTTTAAACATTGTGTAGACACTCATACTCAACACATCAATTATGTTTACTTATGCTCAAATTGATCCATATATCCATATACAACTGTGTTAACAATTGTCATACTACTCCACTTCCCTCAATAAGAAACACTTATTCTAAAAAGTATAGTCTAATTGAATGTGTTTGCTAATGATTTGTAGCATCACATGTTTTTACTTTTAATTATGTATTTTTTATTTTATTAGATCATCAATATGTAATCTTATTAACTTTTCTATTTGATTAGAACAAATCAACACCAAATTGTTTTAAGCATACTACCACATAAGGGCCTATGTAATGGTTAGATAACGACACACAACAAATAGAAATGGAAAAGAAAAAATTGTACTAACAAATCAATGCAACAATATAATTTTTTATAAAATGAATATGGCTAAGGCACTTGCAGTAGAGATTCAGGGGAATTTAAGAAAGGATCTAGAAAAGCATTCTAGCTTCAGAGAGAGGAAAGTGTCGAGTTTTCACTACTAAATTTCCTCCTAATCATTGCCAATCCTCATGCTATTTAACAAACTCCTCCTCATACTTTTTTGTTAGGAATTCTAATTTTTTTCTCACGTCTTTGCTCCTAAGTGTACAGATCATGTGCCAAGTGTCCACTCTCATTATGTGATTCAGTTAGTGTAGTGACTTCTTTGCCCTTATTCATAACAACCTATTTGCAGCTTGAACCATAATGAAACGATAACTACATCTTCCAGCATGTTCCAACCAGCAACTAACCAACAGATATAACTTATATAGTAAATATTGTGTATTTCATTATATATTTATCAAATTATATAAAATATCAATAACTTTTTCGATACGGACGCATAAATCTTCTAGTAGTTAATGGAGATAATTAGGTTTAGGTAAAATCCCTAACTTAATTAATTATGTTCAAATATTGTTTACAAGTATTGTTTTCATAGTGTTAATTTCATTAACATTTTAGTTAAAATTGAAGTCAAGACATATCAAGCTTCTAATTGTATCGGATTGGTAAAAAATATGTAGTCTAGAGTTTTTTATTTATTTATTTTTTTTTATTATTTTTTTTTAATGGGAATATGTAGTCTAGAGTTAATGTTAAAGGAAGACAAACATACAAGGCAATTGGAGCACGCATGTAAGATAATCCTAACCCGATTGAATCTGTCCTCCTCTACCCCAAAATTAATAGAAAAACCGATTTATTGAATGCAAGTGCAAGAAAACACATATTTTAATTATAGGGAAATGAGGGGTGTTAATACATGCCCCGCCCCGACGCCTACCCTCCCCAACCTATTAATGTTTCCTTTTATCCTTATTTTTAATAACTTTATTATCCAGTTACTCTTTTTAATCTTAGGATAGCAAGTTTATTAGAATTAATAATTTTTATACATATTATATAAAAATGACCGAGTACTAAGTAAATTATTAAAATAACCAAATATTTAGTTTAATTAGTAGTTTTTGGTACAATGGAATGGGCAAGGGTGGTAGAGTAAGGTAGAGGTAGGGATAATGATGTTTTTTTTAATAAAACAAAAAGAGATACAAGGATTACAAAAGAGGAACAACAAAACCTCTTCAAAAATGAGAAAATCTAAAGAAAGATATACCTAACTTATTCTTTACAAAATCCCCTCCAATCCCAATCGAAATAGAGTAAAAAATAATGGAGGAATCTGCGGTGATACCTATATTAGCAAAATAATCAGCGACAAAGTTTCCTTCCCTAAATATGTGCGTGAAAATTAGATTGGTAAAATTAGTTTGACTAGTACCTTCAATTCATCTGTTAGGAGGACCAATAGGATTTAGTCTATGGTTGGAACAAGCTTTAACCCACCCCGAAGATGGGGGACTCCACAAAACTTCAATTATATAAGGAGCACGCGGGGGACGAATAGTAACACCAAAAGCTTTGATTAAGGTGAAGTCCACAATCGAAATAGAGTAGCAATTAGAAGCATAATTACCAGACAACAATGTTTGGTTCAGAATGATGTTGATAACACTTCTTTTGTTCGAACGTAAGTTCTCATGTTTGAATTTATTCCTAGCAACCAAAATTTGATTGATGGTGAAAATAAAAGATGATTTCACCACAAAGGCCGCTTGGTTGGAACCTTTGGAATTACAAATGTCTAACCAATCCGCTAGAGAATTCAGATTGGCGGAGATACCTGAAATCCGTAAAAGCCAACACCAAAGAGACTTTGCAAAACTGCATTGGAAAAATATATGCTCCAAACTTTCCTCACTCGAGTTGCAGAAACAGCATGAGGAGGCCATCAGAATTCCCCTCGACTAAACCAAAATATCCGTAGGAATTTTATCATGAACCAGCCTCTAAACCGTCAAAGATTTGTTGGGATGAATGTAAGTGCTCCATAAAGAATTAGCCCATTGGCAAAAAGCAGCAGAACTTGACTTAAAATTATAGGCATCCTTGGAAGATAACATGCTCATGGCATTGTTTTCCCACACTAAAATATCCTACAGCAGGGAATTTTGAACAGGTACAACATGAAGCTTACCCTGCAAAGAGGAAAACCACCGATGCCAATCAGAGAGAAAAGACCACTGGTCATCAATTATGAAATCTGCTACCAATGAATATGCCGATATACCATGAGAGAGAAGAAAATCCTTGGAAGTGTCAAGAATGAGAGGATAATCACACCAAGTGTCCGCCCAAAATTGAATATTTCGACCATTGCCCAAGGACCACCTCGAATTGTTTTCAAGAGCTAAAAATTCTGCTTTGACGCTTGTCCATAGCTGTCGCACCTCGAAAAATACATCGAAAATACGACCCTCGGGCAAAAGGCGCAGAAGAAATTGCGGTTCGACAGAGTCGCCACCGAACTTTATTTATCCCAAAAGAGGGAAAGGAAAATATCGAGAAAACCTTTAAAAGAGATAAGATGGTCATCGCAACCACATTCTAGGTTCGGGAGTCGGTTACGTGAGGGGAAGGTATTAGCACCCCTCACATCCGTTGTACTCAACAGGAACCTCTTAGTTCGATTTGTGATGAGTGTTAGCTAAGCTTGTTTGTTTTCTTCTAAACGAGTTATGCGGAAAGGTACGAGAAAAGGATTCAATGCTAAGGGGAAAATGGGTGGTTTTAGAATAGGGTGCTCGCCAAGGAATGGGGCCCTTGTGCCTACGTATGCTCATTTGGACGAGAATGAGGAATCAGAGGGCTCGTAGTTCGACTACGGGGAAAGGATAGAGGGTAGACACGGAATGACGGAAAAAAATGGAAGTGTGCTCGCCAAGATCATCGCAATCTTATGCCTACGTATCTTACATTCGAATGAATGAAGAATCAGAGCGTCTGTAGTTCGTGGATACGACCACGAAAAGGATGGGTTAAATTTTAAGAGATGAAATATCGAATGACAAACAACCCAAGGGCATGCCTTGAGAGTAGTCACTCAAGAATTCAAGGAATGTGAGACTCCAATAACTCAGTTTTTTCGTGATTGATTGCAAAAATGTTTAATAAAGATTAAGTGTTTTAAGGCGAAAGGTTGAATGAAAAACAACCCAAGGCGTACGCCCCAAGAGCCATTCATTCAAAGATCCAAGGAATGCTAGACTCAAAGAATCCCCTTCTTTCATAAGTTAATTAAGAAAAATGTTTTGAAAAAGATCGAATCGGATGGGTTGCGAAAAGAGGTGAGAATTGATCCTAGTCCCTAGGGGTGCTCCTAGTATCGAAATCATGAAATGTGCAAGTGTGTACGTTTGATGGCGAGGCAAAAGGCGCTCGACTTACAAGGATGTTTTGAAAATGGTTTTACAATGAATCGAGAATCGGTTTTGAATGAACGACAACTCAAGGGGCGTGCCTCGAGAGCCATTCATTCGAAGGTCCAAGGAACGCTAGATTCCAAAAACCTTCTTCTTTCGAAGTTTGATCGAAGAAATGTTTGGTTACGTATTTGAATCGAATTAGGGTACGCGAAGAGTTCGTTCGTTTGAATACGCGAATATAAGGTGTTATTTATTAAATGTTTTAGGGAGAATGACGATTGTTCGATAAACGAGACGTCGGCCTCGCAACCAATTAATCGGGGCATTACTGGGATGCTAGATCCCAACGACACCTTTTTCATTCGATTGATTTTACGAAAGATTGTTTGATGAACAATAAAAGTACCACATAGAATGCTAAAATCCAATGGCGTTCCTTTGTCCAAATAGTTAAGGCGGGTGTTTTAGAAACGAAAGGTCAAATGATCACAACCCAAGACGTGCGCCTCAAGAGCGGTCATTCAAGAACCCAAGAAGTGCTAGACCTCAAGAATTCAATTCTTTCGTAATTTAATTAAGAAAACGATTTGAATAGGTGTGTTGATTGTTTTAATCAGAAATTAAGTATTTAGGCGTTTCGATAATCTTAGAGTGAGTTAATCATTTTTAGAAACGAAAGACGAAACGATCACAACCCAAGACATGCGCCCCAAGAGCGACCGTTCAAGGATCCAAGAAGTGCTAGACCTTAAGAACCCACTATCTTCGTAATTAATTAAGAAAAATTTTGATTGATTGTTAATTGTCATTGTATCGAATGAATCGGGTCGACTATAGCGTTAAACCATCGCAACACGATCTATGACGAAGATCATGCCATAGGAGGTCGTGCACGCTATGATATTTGTGCTAAAACACGATAGAGAAATGATATTGTGAATCATTCTCTAAAGAAATCGTGCCACACAAAAGGAAAAGTGGGTGATCTCGTCTTAATCACAAACTTGCGTCGATTAATCGAAGGTAACCTATCACGATCCCAAAGTATAGAAAATGATCTTGATGATCATTTTCTACAGATTTAAAATCATGAAGGTTAAACAACCTTCATTGACCAACATTCACAATATTAAATACATCATCGATCGATCTAGAAAAGAAAATCGAAACTAAACGAAGTTAAATAAAATCGGTCTCATCTTAATCAAGATTTTAAATCGATAAATCGACAATCTATGATATTAGACTTTCATTGACCAAAGATAAAATAAAATCAAGAATGAAAATGGAAATAAACGAGAAATAAAATCGAAAAGAAAATGGTATAATCTTATTCATGGATTTTCAATCCACGACTCTTAGATATTAATCGACCAATAGTAACAATAAAATTGAAAATGGAAGTAGAATTAAAAACTTAACAATAATTAGACACAGTCAAAATAAGAACTAACAATTTTAAAACCAAAATGTTTAGAAAATATTTTGAAGCAAATTAAATTAAAAACATAATAAAGGGAAGGGGTGTGAAATGAATAAAGGGTTGGAATCATCATGGGCCTAAGTCCATTCATCCACCCTAAGCAAATCTGGGCGCACAAAACAGGGGTGGAAATAGAGGCAGAATGCTTCACAGGCTTTAAAAGCCTAACACATCAATGCAATAAAAAATATTAGCAAATACCATGTTTCAGAAAAAACAAAAAAAACAGAGAAAAATTCAAAAGAGGAGCTAGGTCATCTCCTTCCCCATTCATACGCAAAAATCAAACACAGAGGAATACAACATGAAGCAATGGCGACACTATGAAAAGGAAAAATCAAAACATCGTTTCCTAACCAACCTTATGTCCGTGTAATCTTGTTTGTCTCTCTGCAATCGGGATTTAAATCTCAAAGCTCTCTCGTTCCTATTTTCGTCTCGCCGTCAACGACGCACCCTTCACCGTTCCTCGCTCAGGTTAGTATGATTTTGCGTGTGGGTTTCGTTTATGGATTTAATTACTCTCTCTTCTCCTTCTTCTCCTTCTGGTTCTTATTCTGTTTTGCCTTTGAAAATAGATGAAGGTTTTGGGTATTATTGATTTGGGATGAAAGGGTATGGAGGTGATTTGTGGTTTAGAACAGTAGAGGTTTATTAAACAGGTTGAAGAGAAAGGCTGAGAAGGAGTTTGTGGCAACGATTTTGGTTGAGTGGAGTTTCAGAGAAATTTTGACTGGTGTTGAAGCAGTAAAGCAACAAGCAAAAATTAAATTAAGTAACCAGTTTTGTCGTCTCCACAAGGATCAGTGCGATAGAGAATGTCGTTCAACGGTTTCTGCATTTCTAAGTTTATGGTGCAAAAGTTTTGGTTTAAAAAATTTAAAGAACCAAAATTAAAGGAATAAAATGTAAAGACGGAAAATATAAAGTAAAGACTGAATTATAAACGGAGCCTTGTTGGGATTGGATCTCATCAATTGATAACAGATGCATTCTTTAAATCATTTTATACATAAATCACTTATTCGTCTAATATCATCATGTATCACTCACGACATACATATCCTCTCGGTCCCCGCATGTGTGAGTGATTTTGTACCGATCAATAATTACTCTCACACATTACTAATCAATACAAAGCATTTAAAACCTACATGAATGTTAAGCCTACATCCATCTCTGGCATCTATACCTAACAGATATTACTATAACATCCATATCAAACTAATGAGTACTTCATATACAAAGCAATGATAAGAATACGTACATACGTTTAACCCTTTTTACATTTATTCAACTAATTGGCCAAATGTATGTGAATATCGTTCTTCATCCCTATTATCACGCATCCTTGCAATACCGCATCGATCCTACTCATGTAATTCATGCTACTAATCAACACAATACAATAAAAGATACAATGAATATCAACTCACAAACCATGTCAAAAGTTTGCTCATTGATAGATGAAAATCTAAGACCAAAGATTTGCAACGGGTTTGTCAAGACTCACAAATAGACAATCAAATACAATCAATCAATAGAGAATCAAAACTAGTTCACAAACATACATTAGATGAAATACATAAGGTATCAAAAGATTACATCCAAACCCAACAAGAGATTGAAGATCTTACCTTCTCCCTCTTGGGGTTTGAGTTTCCCTCCCTAAACTATTCTTGAAATGGAGAGAGATCAAGTTCTGATCTTAAAATTACAAGTTATATATATATTATATCCTAAAAAATGATGAAAATTACTTATATAATACATTCAGGAATTGCCAAGTTCGCACTACGAACTTTTCACTCGCAAAGCGAATGATGAAAATGGGCACCTGATGTGCCTCTGCATAGTTAAACCGCCACAGAAATTCTGCATAACTTCACAATGCGAAGGATTATTCGCAAAGCGAACACTCGCTTTCAAGTTTGCAAATCGAACTTTAGTGCCTTTTTCTTCTGCCATAATTCTGGGACCATTCGCTGGAGCATCGCCAACCTTCGCAAAGCGAACCTTCGCTAGCTAGTTCGCAAAGCGAACTTCTTGAAGTTTTCCTCTGTTCTTTGGCAACTTGTATCATTTCTTGTGTCTTACATCTTTGATCAATTTATGCCTTTTTCTGCACAATAACACACATATTACAAGCACCAAAGGTATATTCTCAATGTTAGAAGAATAACAACAATCATGAGTAAAGCCAATGAAAACATGAGAATTTAGTAGAAAAAGTGCCAAGAAAGATGTGTCATTTTAAGGTAAAATCTTCACCTATCAACTATCCCCAACTAGATTTTTGCTTGTCCTCAAGAAAAGTATGCCCCCTCATTAAAACAAGAGGATTTGCTCAAGCATAAGATTCAACCAAAGACAAGTTTGAAAATGCGCACAAGCAACGTTCACCACTCAATAGAATCGAACAATGACAAAGAATTAAGTTCTTAAACAAATATCATGGAATGGTTCAAAAAAACAACTAAATTTTCATACTTGAATTACTCTAACACTCATCTTCAGAATAAGAATGAAGAAATTAATGCGTTTGCAACCGCGGGGCAATTTCACTCACCTGACAAACAATGCTAATAGCAACTCAATTCATACAACATCTTACAATCAAAAATGAAAACATGGAAGCAAAAAGATCATTAAGGGCTTTTAAGGGTTGTAGCTTGGTCGGGTTAACAATAAAGGGACATTTCTAAAGGCAATTGAATCGAAATTGCCGATGCAAAAAGAAACATTCACTATACATGGAATTTACACATCACAAATTCATTCACCATTTTCATTCCTTTATCACCAACCTTCTCAAACTTCCTTATGCACAATTATTTCATCTCTATTTTTCTTATTCAAACAAGCATTCTTTTTCTTTTGTTTTTCACATTCATATTCACACTTTTTCTTTTCATGCTTGTTTGAAATTTTTCAAAAGTTATTTGCAACCTACCATTCTTCCTTTTCATTCTCCCCAACTTGAATTCAACTAAACCTCAAGTGAATGCTCATTGCTTTTTATGGCAAGGAAATCAAATTAAAGCAATGTTCAAAGGTTCAAGAAGAAATTTTTAGAACCTCACAAAATTCAATGATGAACTATACTTTCAAATTATGTACATAAACCAAGTTCATCACTAAAATGAGATCTAAACTGTTTAGGCTCAAAGGGGTTAACGAATTCTCTCTACTCACAAGTAAGGTACTTTTGGATACGGTTGTGCTCAATATAAACAAATGCCTTGATTATTTCTAATGCTTCCACAAAATCACAATAATTATAAGATAAAGCATGAATCGTACGAATTAAACAAAGTTATCAGTCATCCTAGAATATAGTAAACAATGGAGGTTTCTCACAAGTTGTGGCTTTTGGACCTAAGTGAAACAAGTATTCAAACAAGTTGCAAAATGAAACATGAATACACATTTTCACAAAGCATAAAATCTTAAATCATTCTAACATTCTATAAAGCAGTACAATTTACCTCTCATACATTCAAATCTCACCATCCAGACTCGGTCGAAGCTTTATTGAATACTTTTATACAAATAGCAACCAATCCAGAAGGAGTTCTCATCATTCCTAAACACACTAGAGAAAACATAAAAGAAAACAAATATATACAATATAAACAATTGTACAAAGCTAAAAAATATAGAAACTATCGCAATGCGATTCAATATCTAAACATCGATCCCCGGCAACAGCGCCATTTTGTTAAAGTGGTAAAGCAGCAAGCAAAAATTAAATTAAGTAACCAGTTTTGTCGTCTCCACAGGGATCAGTGCGATAGAGAATGACGTTCGACGGTTTCTGCATTTCTAAGCTTATGGTACAAAAGTTTTTTTTTAAAAGATTTAAAGAACCAAAATTAAAGGCATAAAATGTAAAGACATAAAATATAAAGGAAATACTGAATTCTAAACGAAGCCTTGTTGGGATTGGATCTCATCAATTGATAACACATGCATTCTTCAAATCATTTTATACATAAATCACTTGTTCGTCTAATATCATCATGTATCAATCACGACATACATATCCTCTAGGTCTCCGTGTGAGTGATTTTGTACCGATCAATAATTGCTCTCGCACATTACCAATCAATACAAAGCATTTAAAACCTACATGAATGTTAATCCTACATCCATCTCTGGCATCTAGACCTAACATATACTACTATAACATCCATATCAAACTAATGAGTACTTCATATACAAAGCAATGATCAGAATACGTACATATGTTTAACCCTTTTTACATGTATTCAACTAATTGGCCAAATGTATGTGAATATCGTTCTTCATCCCTATTATCATGCATCCTCGCAATACCACATCGATCCTACTCATGCTATTCATGCTACTAATCAACACAATACAATAAAAGATACAATGAATATCAACTCACAAACTATGTCAAAAGTTTGCTCATTGATAGATGAAAATCTAAGACAAAAGATTTGCAAAGAGTTTGTCAAGACTCACAAATAGACAATCAAAGAAAATCAATCAATAGAGAATCAAAACAAGTTCACAAACATACATTAGATGAAATACATAAGGTATCAAAAGATTACATCCAAACCCAACAAGAGATTGAAGATCTTACATTCTCCCCCTTGGGGTTTGAGTTTCTCTCCCTAAACTATTCTTGAAATGGAGAGAGATCAAGTTCTGATCTTAAAATTACAATTTATATATATTATATCCTAAAAAATGATGAAAATTACTTATATAGTACATTCAGGAATTGCCAAGTTTGCACTGCGAACTTTTCACTCGCAAAGCGAATAATGAAAATGGGCACCTGATGTGCCTCTGCATAGTTAAACCGCCACATAAATTCTGCATAACTTCGCAATGCGAAGGATTATTCGCAAAGCGAACACTCGCTTTCAAGTTCGCAAAGCGAACTTTAGTGCCTTTTTCTTCTGCCATAATTCTGGGACCATTCACTAGAGCATCGTCAACCTTCGCAAAGCGAACCTTTGCTAGCTAGTTCGCAAAGCGAACTTCTTGTAGTTTTCCTCTGTTCTTTGGCAACTTGTATCATTTCTTGTGTCTTACAACTTTGATTAATTTATGCCTTTTTCTGCACAATAACACGCATATTACAAGCACCTAAGGTATATTCTCAATGTTAGAAGAATAACAACAATCATGAGTAAAGCTAATGAAAACATGAGAATTGAGTAGAAAAAGTGCCAAAAAAGATGTGTCATTTTAAGGTAAAATCTGCACTTATCAACTCTCCCCAACTAGGTTTTTACTTGTCCTCAAACAAAGTATGCCCCCTCATTAAAACAAGAGGATTTGCTCAAGCATAAGATTCAACCGAATTCAAGCTTGAAAATGCGCACAAGCAACTTTCACCACTCAATAGAATTGAACAATGACAAAGAATTAAGTTCTTAAACAAATATCATGGAATGGTTCAAAAAAATAACTAAATTTTCATACTTGAATCACTCTAACACTCCTCATCAAAATAAGAATGAAGAAATTAACGCGTTTACAACCGCGCGGTAATTTCACTCACCTGACAAACAATGGTAATAGCAACTCAATTCATACAACATCTAACAATAAAAAATGAAAACATGGAAGCAAAAAGATCACTAAGGGCTTTTAAGGGTTGTAGCTTGGTAGGGTTAACAATAAAGGGACATTTCAAAAGGCCATTGAATCGAAATTGCCGATGCAAAAAGAAACATTCACTATACATGGTATTTACACGTCACAAATTCATTCACCATTTTCATTCCTTTATCACCAACCTTCTCAAACTTCCTTATGCACAATTATTTCATCTCTATTTTTCTTATTTAAACAAGCATTCTTTTTCTTTTGTTTTTCACATTCATATTCACACTTTTTCTTTTCATGCTTGTTTGAAATTTTTCAAAAGTTATTTGCAACCTACCATACTTCCTTTTCATTCTCCCCAACTTGAATTCAACTAAACCTCAAGTGAATGCTCCTTGCTTTTTATGGCAAGGAAATCAAATTAAAGCAATGTTCAAAGGTTCAAGAAGAAATTTTTAGAACCTCACGAAATTCAATGATGAAATATACTTTCAAATTATGTACATAAACCAAGTTCATCACTAAAATGAGATCTAAACTGTTTAGGGTCAAAGGGGTTAACAAATTCTCTCTACTCACGGGTAAGGTACTTTTGGATACGGTTGTGCTCAATATAAAAAAATGCCTTGATCATTTCTAATGCTTCCACAAAATCACAATAATAAAAAAGATAAAGCGTGAATCAAACGAATTAAACAAAGCTATCAGTCATCCTAGCATATAGTAAACAATGGAGGTTTCTCACATGTTGTGGCTTTTGGACCTAAGTGAAACAAGCATTCAAACAAGTTGCAAAATGAAACATGAATACACATTTGCACAAAGCATAAAATTCTTAAATCATTCTAACATTCTATAAAGCAGTATAATTTACCTCACATACATTCAAATCTCACCATCCAGACTCGCTCGAAGCTTTATTGAATACTTTTATACAAATAGCAACCAATCCATAAGGATTTCTCATCATTCCTAAATACACTAGAGAAAACATAAAAGAAAACAAATATATACAATATAAACAAATGTACAAAGCTAAAAAATATAGAAACTATCGCAATGCGATTCAATATCTAAACACCGATCCCCGGCAACTGCGCCATTTTGTTGAAGCGGTAAAGCAGCAAGCAAAAATTAAATTAAGTAACCAGATTTGTCGTCTCCATAGGGATCAGTGCGATAGAGAATTTCGTTCAACGGTTTCGGCATTTCTAAGTTTCAGGTGCAAAAGTTTTGGTTTAAAAGATTTAAAGAACCAAAATTAAAGGCATAAAATGTAAAGACGGAAAATATAAAGTAAAGACTGAATTATAAACGGAGCCTTGTTAGGATTGGATCTCATCAATTGATAACACATGCATTCTTCAAATCATTTTATACATAAATCACGTGTTCGTCTAATATCATCATGTATCACTCACGGTATACATTTACTCTCGGTCCCCGCATGTGTGAGTGATTTTGTACTGATCAATAATTGCTCTAGCACATTACTAATCAATACAAAGCATTTAAAACCTACATGAATGTTAAGCTTACATCCATCTCTGGCATCTAGACCTAACAGATATTACTATAACATCCATATCAAACTAATGAGTACTTCATATTTAAAGCAATGATCAAAATACGTACATATGTAACCCTTTTTACATGTATTCAACTAATTGGCCAAATGTATGTGAATATCGTTCTTCATCCCTACTATCACGCATCCTCGCAATACCTCATCGATCCTACTCATACTATTCATGCTACTAATCAACACAATATGTAATGCCCTGTATAATATTTATCTAGAATAATACAATACAAGCATTCTATTTGGTACTGACACCATCATAAGTGCCTAATGGCGTAATTCATATACTTGACCATTTCTAAAACATGCATACAAACTATGGTACAAGCTATGGAAACTAGCCAAAACAAAATCTAAGAATAATATACAATATCCTCAATTGTATACAACAAATACACAACGGAAAAAGCTCAACTAAGCTTCTCTTGAAACATCCTAGCTTAGCTCCACTTGTAAATCACACCTGTAAATACCTCCTGAAAATAATCAACAATAGTGGGGTGAGATACATCAAATCTCAGTGAGTTCCCTATCTTATAGATTCTCTCGGCTTTACAAGGTTCTATCTTAGCCTAACTTGGGTCGAGGGGAAGGGAACTAGAGCTTGAGTTCAAACATTTCTGATTAGAGAAACATTCATACAAATCACAAAACGACAACTAGTTAAGGAATCTTTCCCCGGCCATCCCACTCAAGGAGATTAAACACGGGTCACATGTACTTAACGTAAATAACTTTCCCCGGCCATCCCTCTCAAAGAGATTAAACACGGGTCACGGGTATCTATAATTGGTACTTTCCCCGGCCATCCCGTACAAGGAGATTAAACACGGGTCACTGATACTAACCACTTAGTAACTTTCCCCGGCCATCCCGCACAAGGAGATCTCAACACGGGTCACGATTACCCACTTAATAAATACTTTCCCCGGCCATCCCACACCAAAAGATTAAACACGGGTCACTAATATTTATTAAGGGACACAAACCTAATAAATACTTTCCCCGACCATCCTACACCAAAGGATTAAACACGGGTCACTAATATTTATTAAGTGAAACTAACCTAATAAATACTTTCCCCGACCATCCTACACCAAAGGATTAAACACGGGTCACTAATATTTATTAAGGGACACAAACCTAATAAATATTTTCCCTGGCCATCCTACACCAAAGGATTAAACACGGGTCACTAATATTTATTAAGTGAAACTTACCTAATAAATCATTTCCCCGACCATCCTACACCAAAGGATTAAACACGGGTCACTAATATTTATTAAGTGAAACATACAAAACCAGAGAAAATACGGTCCTCCACTAACAACCACTTAACAAGATACTCTTCTAGTATCGATGTAAGTATTTCCATCTAAGTTTTCTATCACAATTCTATTCACAACCTAGAATCATATCAGCAGGTTTGGGGTAAGTTTTCTCACTCTTCCTAATTCATTTTAAGCATGTCATTTTCTAAATCATGTTTAATAACCGCATATTAGACAAAACATACTTCAATTGTACAATAAGCACATATAATAAATCAATCATAATTGCATTCAACATCTCTAGGCCTCTTTTGCCTTTCTCAAATAAACATAATAAATACACGTTTTGGGTTTTCCTCCGATTCTTTAATCGGGCATCAAAACCGATGTTTTACACTCTCATGGTGTAGAATATCTCCGTAGCTTTCCATCGGTACCAAGAACTCCTCGATCGGAAACATGGTTCGAAAGTTATTAACTCCCACATATTGCACAAAATGTTTTATTACCATAACTTATGAATCTTTGACATAAAAATATGTTTTTACTTCACTATCAATTAGAGCATTTAAATAGCTTCCCAACACTTTGAACGGGGACCAAAACGGAGTTACAGTTCAAAAGATACGAATTTCCGAAGTTTCATAAAAATCTGCCAAACAGTGAAGTTACGGGTTACTTTGTGAAGTAACCGGTTACTTCACCCCAAAAACGTGTTTTTCACTAATTTCTGCTCATGTAACCGATTACCTCATGAAGTAACTGGTTACCTCAGCCCAGAATTCTCCAAAAACCTATTTTTCTCATGCTAAACCCATTAGAACATCACCAAAACATATTGGAACATCAAAGCAAGTATAATAGGTTTAATCCACACATAACTCGACTATTCTACGCAATTTATATCATATTTCATCTGTTAGTTTTCATTGATTTATCTGTTTAATCATTTTTTTCTCAATTTCTAACCTAAGTTCTAAATCCTTAATTCTATAACTTAGAGCGTCTAACTAGAACCCACCTGATAATCGAAGAGGAGTTTGAAGAAGATGATGATGATCCATGAGTTTCTCCTCAAGCTTTTCCCTCTTTCTCTTCTTCTTTCTCTCTTCCTTCTCTTCTTTCTCTTTTCTTCTTCTTTTCTATCTTTTTCTTTCCTTTCTCTTTACAAATATATATACTATTATTATATAATATAACTCCAATAGAGTAAAATATCTCCAACTGATATTTTGTCATCTCAAACTAATTGATCAATTATTAGAGTTACCTTAAAATCCTTTCTTGAATTAAAATAATTGATCTCTTTAGAGTTCATTAGTTGCTCTATTGATCCCAATTGATAATACTTAAAGTACTTAGGTGATTCTATTAATCCAATTTACCAAAGATAGAGCACATAGATACTCATCTGATCTCATCTGATATCCAAATGAGCATTTAGATAATATGGGGTATTACACTCTCCCCCCCTTAAATTGAAATTCGTCCCTGAATTTCCTTCGCTCAATAACACCCACAACTTGAATCGATGTCTTAGATTCATACTTATCTTTACCTCCCTTAAGATTTCTGACATAATCCGATTCCAAATTGACTTCACAAATCAAAAACCTTTTTTTTTACAAATGATCAACTCCACATCCTTAGTCGTACTCTTATTCCAATATCGAGTTAACTTCTAACTTTGCTTCTTCCATAACTCTTCTGTTGTTCCTTACAAAACACTTAGTCGTATCTTACTTCGGAAAGAATGTACCATTCTACATTCCTCTACTGAATCACAAACAAAAGTGTAACACCTTATCTCAAATTGGGACAATAAACACTCATCAAATCCTCGTGAGGTAATTCGATGATTTGTTTCCTTTATGCAATTACCGACAATTATCCTTTCATAAATCCTTTAACATTTGAACCACTTCATATCTAGTCGACGACTTCCTTACCAGTTCCTTCTGGTCTGATACTAAACATTGTAATCATTAAATCTGATATTTCCTTTCTTTCGTGTCAAACCCAAAAGGTAACACACTTAAAACATGATTTCCTTATTTCCATACTTCCAACTAATAATCCTTCTAAATTCTTATTATGCTGACTGAACTCTTTCATCTGTCACTTCCACTGCGCAACTCAATTTCTAATAGTGGAACACCACGGATTTTTCAACACTACCAAGTAGCTAACAGTCCACGGAGAAACACACTTCTCCACTGGGGTCCTTACTAACCAATGGCACAAGAAACTTACTGACGTCCCATGGTAGAAGAATTTCCTCGCCAACACACCATATCTTAACATCGGTCCAAACCTTTCCAGACGATAAAGGTACAGGAGTTACACTGCTACTACCATAACATATACAACTCCAAAATAATACATCCTAAATAACTTAACAACTTTCATTTCTAGTTATCACATTTCATAATAACTCTTCTTACGGGGTTCCGACTCACTCAAGGATTCTTGTTGATTCTAGATCTCAACCCAAAGCGACGTAACACCAACACAGAACTGCAATCATATGCAAGTCACCATTAATTGAAATTTAAACCATCCAAAGCAAAATTGTGAGTTTTCATACCACTCGTCAAATCTCAAACAACACTCCACATACACACACTTTCGAAGTCTATACTACACTTCTCAGTTGAATCCACTTCTCTCAATTGTTCCGATTCATAAACGATTCCAAGTTACATGCTTAACTTCGGAATGTCCAATTCTCACTCTTACTTGGAAAGATAACTTTCAAATTCCTACTTCTGATTAAAGTACAACTGTACACATCTGGTACCACTCTCACGGTCTAAATCCGATGCCATGTACTCATGGGAGTTAGCAATTACTAACTCTGACCAACCGCTCATAACTTACTCATACCATAATTATATTCCTTGCAAGATCAATACTTTGTGAGTATTTCCTAACTTCGTCCTTAAGACTCTCAACAGTACTGATAACAATACACTTAAGACTTTCTCACACTCAACACGATTCATAAGATTACTTCCCCATAAGTCAACTCTCTTGTCGTCTGAAAAAATGGTCAACTATGCAACACCCTTCCACAAGTTCCAATTTTCAAAATACAATTCTGTATTTCATTTACTTGCAATCCCGTTTTCCATTCGTACAATACTCTCCACTCGGAGCAACATAAGGTAACAAAACGCATATGATGGTTCTCAAGGGATTTCACAATTTACACACATGTCAATCGATTACCCGTCTGAGGTCAATCGGTTAACTCCTCAAAATTCAGCACAAAATACCATCCTTGCACGTGTTAATCGGTTAACCCCGTTACGTTAATCGGTTAACACTGCTACAGAAGCTAAAAAAACCAATTTCTTATAATTCAAAAGTCATCACAACTCATACTTGATTCGTCTATAAGCAAAATCCAACACACAACCATTATACGGTACCACGAGGTGATGGACATCTCATATCAAGCATACCACCTTATTCTCTCACTTAAACTCCTTGGTGAGAATTAAAACAACAACGTTCTTAGTCCAACAAAAGGGTAGATTCCGAATATTCCAATCATTCACAAATACAGAAGTTTCTCTATTCTTGAAAATGAATCGGGGCAATGCATCCTCTTGAAGAACTTTTCCATCACTACGTACACATTAACCGGGATTCTTACCCTTCATTATCCATTGCACACCACACTTACACCAAATTACTTAATGGAAAATTTGTAACCGACAATTCTCATCAACCATTTACAAAACCCTTCTGGTATAAACCATTCCATGTTTTATACTTAGTCTGTAATAAGTCCTGATTTGCTTCTCGTTGTTTTACGACAATCTTATTTCTTAAAAATACAAAATTCATTGTTCCACAAGATACGTTCCTTTATCACTTCCTCATAATATACCGTGGATACCATTTTCTATATCGTGTTTACTTTCGCTCTCTAATGTAATCCTCTTAGGTCCAAATGTAAAACCATCTTACTAAGATTCCTTTAAATCCAAGGTACTTACTCTTTTTCTTAATACAAACTCCTTCTAGTCCGTATCACTACACTTTCCGTTACCAAATGAAGCTCATTCTTTTTCCAACACTATACCTTATACTGTTCCTTGGGTAACTTAACAAATTCCAAATTCCAAATTGGTCTCTCACCGAAAACAGAAAGTCCCGATGTAATATCTCGAATTTAATCTCTCTACATAACTGAATATACGCAATTCATCACCCACTCCTCGTCCGACACATACTTGTTTCACTTGAAGCATGTAAACACATCCTTGTGTTCCTTCACACACTTCTCTACTACTTTAGGTTCCCTTGAAAGCCGAACTTCCTTAACTCTTACTTTTAACCAATTGGAAGATATTGTTCCGAACACATTCCTTAAGGTACTCTCGTCCAGTCAAGATACCATAGCAAATGATTGCTTGACCTTCGGACTCCATCCACTCCAAATGATTGCTTGAACAACACACTACCCTTCAATTCCATGCTATCCAAAGCACAACTTCTACTAAAATCTCAACTGAGCGGACCAAAACTCATCACTACTAACTCTTGGC
Source organism: Lathyrus tuberosus (assembly GCA_022829125.1). NCBI lineage: Eukaryota > Viridiplantae > Streptophyta > Magnoliopsida > Fabales > Fabaceae > Lathyrus > Lathyrus tuberosus. The sequence goes on along the minus strand of JALAZF010000044.1, from coordinate 10,120,223 downwards.
TTAAGCCTACCCTCACAACACAAGTTCCAACAACACTCCAGAGTCCTCGTGGTCGCTCAACCATGATTCTACCTATCACATACATAGTAGTTGGTTTATCATGCCCAACACTACATAGTATGATATTAAGAGTCATGCTGGCAAGACACACTTAAGAGGCAGGAATAGATTTACTTATGATGTTTCAAGGCTAGGTCGAGGATATGACTTGCTCTGATACTGGTATAATATTTATCTAGAATAATACAATACAAGCATTCTATTTGGTACTGACACTATCATAAGTGCCTAATGGCGTAATTCACATACTTGACCATTTCCAAATCATGCATACAAACTATGGTACAAGCTATGGAAACAAGCCAAAACAAAATCTAAGAATAATATACAATATCCTTAATTGTATACAACAAATACACAGCGGAAAAAGCTCAACTAAGCTTCTCTTGAAACATCCAAGCATAGCTCCACTTATAAATCACACCTGCAAATACCTCCTGAAAATAATCAACAATAGTGGGGTGAGATACATCAAATCTCAGTGAGTTCCCTATCTTATAGATTATCTCGGCTTTACAAGGTTCTATCTTAGCCTAACTCAGGTCGAGGGGAAGGGAACTACACCTTGAGTTCAAACATTTCTGATTAGAGAAACAATCGTACAAATCACAAAACGACAACTAGTTAAGGAATCTTTCCCCGACCATCCCACTCAAGGAGATTAAACACGGGTCATGGATCCTTAACGTAAATAACTTTCCCCGGCCATACCTCTCAAAGAGATTAAACACGGGTCACGGTTATATACAATTGGTACTTTCCCCGACCATCTCGCACAAGGAGATTAAACACGGGTCACTGATACCAACCACTTAGTAACTTTCCCTGGCCATCCCGCACAAGGAGATCTCGACACGGGTCACGATTACCCACTTAATAAATACTTTCCCCGGCCATCCCACACCAAAGGATTAAACACGGATCACTAATATTTATTAAGGGACACAGACCTAATAAATACTTTCCCCGACCATCCTACACCAAAGGATTAAACACGGGTCACTAATATTTATTAAGTGAAACTAACCTAATAAATACTTTTCCCGGCCATCCTACACCAAAGGATTAAACACGGGTCACTAATATTTATTAAGGGACACAAACCTAATAAATACTTTCCCCGGCCATCCTACACCAAAGGATTAAACACGGGTCACTAATATTTATTAAGTGAAACTAACTTAATAAATACTTTCCCCGGCCATCCTACACCAAAGGATTAAACACGGGTCACTAATATTTATTAAGTGAAAAATACAAAACCGAAGGAAATACGGTCCTCCACTAACAACCACTTAACAAAGATACTCTTCTAGTATCGATGTAAGTATTGCCATCTAAGTTTTCTATCACAATTCTATTCACAACCTAGAATCATATCATTAGGTTTGGGGTAAGTTTTCTCACTCTTCCTAATTCATTTTAAGCATGCCATTTTCTCAATCATGTTTAATAACCACATATTAGACAAAACATATTTCAATTGTACAATAAGCACATATAATAAATCAATCATAATTGCATTCAACATCTCTAGGCCTCTTTTGCCTTTCTCAAATAAACATAATAAATACACGTTTTGGGTTTTCCTCCGATTCTTTAATCGGGCATCAAAACCGATATTTTACACTCTCATGGTGTAGAATATCTCCGTAGCTTTCCATCGGTACCAAGAACTCCTCGATCGGAAACACGATTTGAAAGTTATTAATTCCCACATATTGTACAAAATGTTTTATTACCATAACTTATGAATCTTTGACATAAAAATATGTTTTTACTTCACCATCAATTAGAGCATTTAAATAGCTTCCCAACCCTTCGAACAGGGACCAAAACGGAGCTACGGTTCAAAAGATACGAATTTCCGAAGTTTCATAAAAATCTGCCAAACAGTGAAGTTACAGGTTACCTTGTGAAGTAACCGGTTACTTCACCCCAGAAACGTGTTTTTCACTAATTTCTGCTCATGTAACTGGTTACCTCATGAAGTAACCGGTTACCTCAGCCTAGAATTCACCAAAAATCTATTTTTCTCATGCTAAACCCATTAGAACATCACCAAAACATATTGGAACATCAAAGCAAGTATAATAGGTTTAATCCACACATAACTCGACTATTCTACGCAATTTATATCATATTTCATCCGTTAGTTTTCATTGATTTATACGTTTAATCATTTTCTCTCAATTTCTAACCTAAGTTCTAAATCCTTAATTCTAGAACTTAGAGCGTCTAACTAGAACCCACCTGATAATCGAAGAGGAGTTTGAAGAAGATGATGATGATCCATGAGCTTCTCCTCAAGCTTTTCCCTCTTTCTCTTCTTCTTTCTCTCTTCCTTCTCTTCTTTCTCTTTTCTTCTTCTTTTCTATCTTTTTCTTTCCTTTCTCTTTACAAATATATATATATACTATTATTATATAATATAACTCCAATAGAGTAAAATATCTCCAATTGATATTTTGTCATCTCAAATCAATTGATCAATTATTAGAGTTACCTTAAAATCCTTTTTTGAATTAAGATAATTGATCTCTTAAGAGTTCATCAGTTGCTCTATTGATCCCAATTGATAATACTTAAAGTACTTAGATGATTCCATTAATCCAATTTATCAAAGATAGAACACATAGATACTCATCTGATCTTATCTGATATCCAAATGATCATTTAGATAATATGGGGTATTACACAATACAATAAAAGATACAATGAATATCAACTCACAAACCATGTCAAAAGTTTGCTCATTGATAAATGAAAATCTAAGACCAAAGATTTGAAAAGAGTTTGTCAAGACTCACAAATAGACAATCAAAGACAATCAATCAATATAGAATCAAAACTAGTTCATAAACATACATTAGATGAAATACATAAGGTATCAAAAGATTACATCCAAACCCAACAAGAGATTGAAAAGATCTTACGTTCTCCCTCTTGGGGTTTGAGTTTCTCTCCCTAAACTATTCTTGAAATGGAGATAGATCAAGTTCTGATCTTAAAATACAAGTTATATATATTATATCCTAAAAAATGATGAAAATTACTTATATAGTACATTCAGGAATTGCCAAGTTCGCACTGCAAACTTTTCACTCGCAAAGCGAATGATGAAAATGGGTACCTGATGTGCCTCTGCATAGTTAAACCGCCACGGAAATTCTGCATAACTTCGCAATGCGAACGATTATTCGTAAAGAACTTTAGTGCCTTTTTCTTCTGCCATAATTCTGGGAGCATTCGCTAGAGCATCTCCAACCTTCGTAAAGCGAACCTTCGCTAGCTAGTTCGCAAAGCGAACTTCTTAAAGTTTTCCTCTGTTCTTTGGCAACTTGTATCATTTCTTGTGTCTTACAACTTTGATCAATTTATGCCTTTTTTTGCACAATAACACACATATTACAATCACCAAAGGTATATTCTCAATGTTAGAAGAATAACAACAATCATGAGTAAAACTAATGAAAACATGAGAATTGAGTAGAAAAAGTGCCAAGAAAGATGTGTCATTTTAAGGTAAAATCTGCAATTATCAACTCTCCCCAACTAGATTTTTGCTTGTCCTTAAGCAAAGTATGCCCCTCAGTAAAACAAAAGGATATACCCATGCATAAGATTCAACCAAAGTCAAGCTTGAAAATGCGCACAAGCAACGTTCACCACTCAATAGAGTCGAACAATGACTAAGAATTAAGTTCTTAAACAAATATCATGGAATGGTTCAAAAAACAACTAAATTTTCATACTTGAATCACTCTAACACTCCTCTTCAGAATAAGAATGAAGAAATTAACGCGTTTGCAACTGCGGGGCAATTTCACTCACCTGACAAACAATGCTAATAGCAACTCAATTCATACAACATCTAACAATCAAAAATGGAAACATGGAGGAAAAAAGATCACTAAGGTCTTTTAAGGGTTGTAGCTTGGTCAGGTTAATAATAAAGGGACATTTCTAAAGGCCATTGAATCGAATTTACCGATGCAAAAAGAAACATTCACTATACATGGTATTTAAACATCACAACTTCATTCACCATTTTCATTCCTTTATCACCAACCTTCTCAAACTTCCTTATGCACAATTATTTCATCTCTATTTTTCTTATTCAAACAAGCATTCTTTTTCTTTTGTTTTTCACATTCATATTCACACTTTTTCTTTTCATGCTTGTTTGAAATTTTTCAAAAGTTATTAGCAACCTACCATTCTTCCTTTTCATTCTCCCCAACTTGAATTCAACCAAACCTCAAGTGAATGCTCCTTGCTTTTTATGGCAAGGAATTCAAATTAAAGCAATGTTCAAAGGTTCAAGAAGAAATTTTTAGAACCTCACAAAATTCAATGATGAACTATACTTTCAAATTATGTACATAAACCAAGTTCATCACTAAAATGAGATCTAAACTGTTTAGGCTCAAAGGGGTTAACGAATTCTCTCTACTCATGGGTAAGGTACTTTTGGATACGGTTATGCTCAATATAAACAAATGACTTGATCATTTCTAATGCTTCCACAAAATCACAATAATCAAAAGATAAAGCATGAATCAAACGAATTAAACAAAGTTATCAGTCATCCTAGCATATAGTAAACAATGGAGGTTTCTCACAAGTTGTGGCTTTTGGACCTAAGTGAAACAAGCATTCAAACAAGTTGCAAAATGAAACATGAATACACATTTGCACAAAGCACAAAATTCTTAAATCATACTAACATTCTATAAAGCAGTACAATTTACCTCGTATACATTCAAATCTCACCATCCAGACTCGGTCAAAGCTTTATTGAATACTTTTATACAAACAACAACCAATCTAGAAGGAGTTCTCATCATTCCTAAACACACTAGAGAAAACTTAAAAGAAAACAAATATATACAATATAAACAAATGTACAAAGCTAAAAAATATAGAAACTATCACAATGCGATTCAATATCTAAACACCGATCCCCGGCAACGGCGCCATTTTGTTTAATCGGTAAAACAACAAGCAAAAATTAAACTAAGTAACCATTTTTGTCGTCTCCACAGGGATCAGTGCGATAGAGAATGTTGTTCGACGGTTTCTGCATTTCTAAGCTTATGGTGCAAAAGTTTTGGTTTAAAAGATTTAAAGAACCAAAATAAAAGGCATAAAATGTAAAGACGGAAAATATAAAGTAAAGACTGAATTATAAATGGAGCCTTCTTGGGATTGGATCTTATCAATTGATAACACATGCATTCTTCAAATCATTTTATACATAAATCACTTGTTCGTCTAATATCATCATGTATCACTCACGACATACATTTCCTCTCAGTCCCCGCATGTGTGAGTGATTTTGTACCGATCAATAATTGCTCTCGCACATTACCAATCAATACAAAGCATTTAAAACCTACATGAATGTTAAGCCTACATCCATCTCTGGCATCTAGACCTAACAGATATTACTATAACATCCATATCAAACTAATGAGTACTTCATATACAAATCAATGATCAGAATACGTATATATGTTTAACCTTTTTTACATGTATTCAACTAATTTGCCAAATGTATGTGAATATCGTTCTTCATCCCTATTATCACGCATCCTCACAATACCGCATTGATCATACTCATGGTATTCGTGCTACTAATCAACACAATACAATAAAAGATACAATGAATATCAACTCACAAACCATGTCAAAAGTTTGCTCATTGATAGATGAAAATCTAAGACCAAAGATTTGCAAAGAGTTTGTCAAGACTCACAAATAGAAAATCAAAGACAATCAATCAATAGAGAATCAAAACTAGTTCAAAAACATATATTAGATGAAATACATAAGGTATCAAAAGATTACATCCAAACCCAACAAGAGATTGAAGATCTTACCTTCTCCCCCTTGGGGTTTGAGTTTCTCTCCCTAAACTATTCTTGAAATATAGAGAGATCAAGTTCTGATCTTAAAATTACAAGTTATATATATTATATCCTAAAAAATGATGAAAATTACTTATATAGTACATTCAGGAATTGTCAAGTTCGCACTGCAAACTTTTCACTCGCAAAGCGAATGATGAAAATGGGCACCTGATGTGCCTCTGCATAGTTAAACCGCCACAGAAATTCTGTATAACTTCGCAATGCGAAGGATTATTCGTAAAGTGAACACTCGCTTTCAAGTTTGTAAAGCGAACTTTAGTGCCTTTTTCTTCTGCCATAATTCTGGGACCATTCGCTGGAGCGTCGCCAACCTTCGCAAAGCGAACCTTCGCTAGCTAGTTCACAAAGCGAACTTCTTGAAGTTTTCCTCTGTTCTTTGGCAACTTGTATCATTTCTTGTGTCTTACAACTTTGATCAATTTATGCCTTTTTCTGCACAATAACACACATATTACAAGCACCAAAGGTATATTCTCAATGTTAGAAGAATAACAACAATCATGAGTAAAACTATTGAAAATATGAGAATTGAGTAGAAAAATTGCCAAAAAAGATGTGTTATTTTAAGGTAAAATATGCACTTATCAACTGGGTTGATTTGGTTCAAAGAACTTGTTCCAATGAGATTGATCAGGTTGGTCTTTATAGTAGAGGATTGGTGGGTATTTTAGGCTTTTTGGGTGGAAGAGAAAAAATTTGCTGCTGATGAAATGTTGTAACGGTTTCGCGCAGGGTGTGGATTTGGAGGAAATTCGTTTTGCCTCAGGTGAGTACGCTTTGGCGAATGTTTGCTAGAAAGTAACAGAATGATTTTGTGTATCTTCAATATGTGCGTCACGGTTCCTCTTTTTTGTCGTTTGTGTTACAGTTTCTTTGTGTAATGTTTTGCGAACGCGTTTTGTTGCGTATGTGGGGTTTTCCAGAATTACTGTGGATAAAAAAGGTGATGGTTGGTGTGTGATTCTCAATTTGTGACGTTGCAGATGGTATTTTTTATGTGTGATATTTATGAATGATAGTGAATTTTCATGTGCAGCAGTGTGTATTGTATGCTAATGTGAAAAAATCTTGTGTGCTATAGGATATGATCATGTGCGTTGCAAAATTACGGAGAACATGTTATGGTGGATTGTTGTGGCTCACGATGGTTGTGTGATGAGAAGGTCCTGAAGTTCACCTTTTGTTTGGTTGTGCGTCACATGGCTAGTAGCAATTTGTTCTTCATGTTGGCTGAATTTTGTGTTGGGTCGTGTGGCCTATTTAGTCATGAAGCTTTTTATTATTTTTCTTATACTTATTGTAAAATATGTAATGAGCTTGGTAAATTGACTTTGGATTGTGGGCTTAAAATATCATGGATTTTTGTAATATGGATTTGGATTGCAGTGGTTATTTGAAAATGGAATTGAAAAAACTATTTTTTTTGGTATAAATTGGATAATGGATGTGGATCAATTTGAATATTTCAAATGGCTTAAAAAAACATATGGATACAGATTGGAAATTGGATATTAAGAAAAAAAAGGATAGTTGGATATTTGGTTAAAACGGAATATGGATATGAAATGGATTATGATGAATCAGAATGAATGGCTTGGTTTATTGAAATGAACTAAAACCGAATAGAAATAGAAATGAAACTTGAATAGAAACTGGATAGAATTGGCCTCGAGTCAATTTCTGAATTAATCTTCTGGAACTTGCCACTTGCACTACTACTCCAAATTTCTACCACGAATCAAATGCTCAGTCATTAGTATACCTACTTGTCACACGGACCTCAAACACTGCATAACACCCTAATGAATCAGTCCTTGATGAAACACTTGACCTATCACGGCCTGATAACCTGAACCATTAATACTTGTCTTAACTGGGTATAAAACCCTAACTAGAACCTCGGATACACACCATCTGAATTGATGCACCCTGATCTGGATTATGAAATAGACCTTTGCCTGACTAATGCACCCAGTCAAAATCATTGGGTCTCAATCCATTACAACAACCAAATATATATATATATATTGAATTTTCTGAATAATGGTTAGCGGATGGATGTACAGATGAAAATTATATACAAGTAGGACAAATTTGGGGTATGACAGATGCCCATATCTAATTGGCTTAAACCGAGTAAGATGAACTGCTGCGGCGTTCATTCTTTTGAGGTAGAAGTTGATTAGATATAAGGAAGACTCCGAATTTGTTCGAGAAGAAATAACATGCTTGGGAAATTGAGAAACAGATCAATGTCAACCCTCGAGTGGAAACTGAATAACTTGCAAAGGTCGTTATCACAAAAGGATGATAACAGAAAGTTCCGACACCAAAAAGGTGACAGACCTATCACCAAAAGGATGTTAGTAAACACACGCACACGACTTTGACACCAAAAGGATGATAAATATATCACCAAAAGAATGATAGTAAACTCATGCACACAATATATCTGAAACCTAAAGGATGATAGTAAACACACGCACACGACTCTGACACTAAAAGGATGACAAACCTATCACTAAAAGGATAATAGTAAACTCAGGCACACAAGATATCTGACACCGAAAGGATGATAGTAAACTCATACGACTCGACCTGCTATTACCAAAAGGATAACAGTAAGCACACACAGATTCTGATGTTGTCGTTCACCAAAAGGATGATTCACAAACCAAAGATCCACGAACTACTGGCACCAAAAGGATGACGGGCCTATCACCAAAAGGATGATAGTAAACACACACACACGACTCCGACACCAAAAGGATGGCAGACCTATCACCAAAAGGATGATAGTAAACACACGCACATGATGACCCTTCACCAAAAGGATGAAAGTGAGGTCAAGAATCACTATTATAAAAAGGATAGTAGTAAGTAAACACATATTCCCGACACCAAAAGGATTACAGGTCTATCACCAAAAGGATGATAGAGAACACACACCACTCCAACACCAAAAGGATGACGGACCTATCACCAAAAGGATAATAATGGACACGCATAACTCCGAGACCAAACGGATGACGGACCTATCACCAAAAGGATGATAGTAAACACATGCACACAATGACCCTTCACCAAAAGGATGAAAGTGAGGTCAAGACTCGCTATTACCAAAAGGATAATAGTAAGCTCACATAGATTTACGACACCAAAAGGATGATGGGTCTATCACTAAAAGGATAATAGAGAATACACACGACTCCGCCACCAAAAGGATGACGGGTCTATAAACCAAAAGGATGATAAAGAACACACACAACGACCTTTCATTAAAAGGATGAAAGTGAGGTCGACACTTGCTATTACCAAAATGATAATAATAAGTTCACTAAGATCCCCGACAGCAAAAGGATGACGGGGCTATCACCAAAATGACGATAGAAAATTCACACCATGATATCTGACACCAAAAGGATGACAGACCTATCACCAAAAGGAGGATAGTGAACACACACACGCAAGATATCTTACACCAAAAGGATGACAGACCTATCACCAAAAGGATGATAGTAAAAACAACTCCCACACCAAAAGGACGAAAAATCTATCACCAAAAGGATGATAATAAACACACGCTATGACCCTTCACTAAAAGGATGAAAGTGAGGTCGAGACTTGCTATTACCAAAAGGATAATAGTAAGCACACAGATATCTGACACCAAAAGAATGATAGACCTATCACCAAAATGATGATAGTAAACTCACACAGCTCGAGAAACTAAAAGGATGACAAATCTATCACCAAAAGGATGATAGAGCGCACACACACACACAGAGGATATCTGACACCAAAAGGATGGAATACCTATCACCAAAAGGATGATAGTGAACACACCTCCGACACCAAAAGGATGACGACTCTATCACCAAAAGGATGATAGAGTGCGCGCACACACACACACATACATACACACACGATATCTGACACCAAAAGGATGACAAACCTATCACCAAAAGGATGATAGTAAACACAACTCCGACACCAAAAGGATGATTGGTCTATCACCAAAAGGATGATAGAAAACTTCCAACTGAGAATTACCAACACCAAAAGGATGAAGGTTAGGTTGAATTGACAGGGTTTGGCTAACACCAAAAGGATGATAGTAAGGTAATTGACAAAAGGTCAAACTTGCTGGATATATAATGAGTGAGGCTTATTTGAGACATCAACAAAAGGTTGAGGAACACAACTCAGTAGGGAACGCCCACTGACTTGCTTGGAGATTCCCCTTTGAGCTTGATCAACAAAAGGTTGAAACAACTTCGTGAGGAATGCCCACGGACTTGAAGAAGATGCCCCTGACTGGGCTGAGGATCGTCTTGGAACCTCGAGATTGATCCTGGATCTTGGCTTATGCATGTATGAATGCTCGATTTTGTAATGATATTCCATATCGAATGGACATGCAAATGAAAATGGTGACGCGCGGAGATTCAAATGCTGGGGAAGTATGATTTTGGTTTTTTTGCATGCATATGATGTAAATGATGTTGAATGGGATGCATATGATGCGTATGATGCATATGATTGCAAACGGGTGATTGGATATGTTTTGTGAAGGTGCTAGCATGGTGGACTTTGGGTAGTTGCCAATGTGGATTGGACTTTGGGTGGTGGGAGGGTTTGATTTCCTCGACACTCAGTCTTTGAAGACGGCATGATTGAAGCAGGCGAAAATGCTCTCGAGTTTGATAAATTTGATGATAAGTCGTGGGTTTGCTGAGAGAACCACAACTATGTGCTTAATGGTCAGGATAACCTGAAACAGAGCATAGCGACGTGATTAACTCATGAAGATTGTGCTTGATGATTTCTAGTGCCTGGAAAGATATGCATGGCCAACTTGAAAATACATAGAGGATCTACCTTCTATAATGGGTCTGCCTCAGTTTGAACATGGTAATGGTCTTCCCCTTATTAACCAGTTCTGAAGTGATTTTTGGAAGTTGAGCTTTGATGTGATTTGAGATGGCTTGCCCCTGATCGGGCTGTTGAATGATTTTCCCCAGCCTGAGGGTTTGAAGGATTTACCCCTGATTGAGCTGTTAAGGTAGTTTTGCTTCGGGTTAACAACTGAGAGTTCAAGTTCCTCTTTGATTGCCCCTTGTTGGAATTGCTTTGATGTCTAGTACTGATTTGCAGTTAAAATTGTACATTCATAAATGGTAATCTTAATGTAGTGCTCATGCAAGTTTTGAAAAAGTCGTTTATTAGAGTGTAGTGATAGTGTGAGACGAATGGACCGTTAGTCCAGACGTTGTGCTGATTTGCTGGTGTGTGAAATATATAGCAAGGAGAATGACACCAAATGCTAAAGATTAGCAAATATGGGGGGAGTCAGTTTACGCAACCTTGCAATAGTATGCTTTCAGAATAAACCTCGCCTCAATTAGGTCTTTTGAGGGTTGTAACATGGCCTGGTTCACAGTTTATGAAACAAAGGATATAAAGCTCAAAGTTTAGTTTGTACCCACCCCCTTCTTCGTGATGAACTTCAGTCCTACGTTTAGTTAATTCTGCATGTGTTGGTATTACAAAAGAGTTGACGGTGTAAGGATGAAGATTCAAGGTTTGCTCGAAATGGCAGTCACCTTATTTTGCTTTTGATGGATGTCAGTGACCTTTTGATTTTGACATGGTGTTCACTAGATCTTATTTTGTTTTTGTTGAGGATTCGAGGGTCTCTTTTGATTTTGTTTTTGATCCCTATCTTTTGCATAGACTGATTTCGCTTTTTGAGTCCATCAGGATTGCCTTAATTTTTGCCTAAGTCTCCTTTTGAGGTGTTTGACTTGGCAGGCTTTTGATTTTTTGATTTTTTGTTTTGTTTTGTTGGAAGATTATGATTGCCAAGTCACAGGTTATTGAAGAACAACTGACATGTCTTTTGGATTTTGCTTTCTGATTTGAGTGCATAATTGGGTTAACTGAACACTACCCTGTCCCAAGTTGACTGTAAGGGTTTATAGATCCGAAGAAAACTTCTACTTCTTGGCTCGAAGTGGTTAACTAGGGATTAACTCCTTGTATCTCCAGTGTTTGGGGGATTGAAATAACGCATGTACATCATTGATGAGATTTTATCCGAAAACATACAGTCTGCAATTATGGGTATTTCGTTTTCATCATCATCCCTCCAGTCATTGCTAAACAACAGTTTGATAAAGAGAGTGAAGTGGATATATGTGTGTCGGTGCTTTGTAGTAAATGGAAAAAATGAGTGAATATGACATAACTAATTCAAAACATGTATAATCACTACATTAATAAAACCAAATACAAATAACAATGTTTTAAGCAAACAGTACTTAAACAAACAAATACAATAATGCAAATGATGGAATGGCATGATGACTGCCTTCTTCGGGGAACCTTGAACTTGACTTGATTTGATGTTGGCACTAGTTTGGCGGCGGCAGAGGGTTGTTGATGACATTTGGAGACTTCCTATTGAATGTGAGAAACTTGGAATCGACCAGGTCTTGAACTTTGTGTTTGAAGGCTCTGCAGTCCTCGATAGTGTGCCCTGAAGCGCCCTTATAATACTCGCAGTGAGCATTAGCATCATAATTTGGAGGAATGACAGTTGGAGGAGCTTGGTCTCTCGGGATGATCACCTTATCCTTCAGAAGTTCAGAAAAGATCTGAGCATATGAAAAAGGTAGACGATTAAAGTTTCTCTCTGGCCTCCTTGTCCTTTGTTGATTTGGATAACGTTGCTGTTGAGCGGCTCATTATTGTTGATTATAAGGAGGGTAATGATACCCTTGCTGATTATATGATCGTTACTGAGGAGCCTGTTTCTGAGGTATTGGAGCTTGAACAACTAGCTGATAAGGCATTAGAGTGTATTGCGCAACCACAAGATACAGATAATGAGAGTAAGGGATTTGAAAAGGCATAGGAGCAGGAGCTTGTTGTTGAGCTTGCACTTTTTGAGAAGAGATGGCATTTGTTTAGCCCTCTTTCTTCTTGTATCCGTTGAAAGGTTTCTTGACTCCAGTCTGACTACTAGAACCTCCTTGGATCTTTCCACTCTTCTGACCCTCTTCAATCCTCTCACCGACAATCACCAAGTTAGAGAGGAAACATTGTCAATCAGCTTCTCGTAGTATTGGCCTGGCAAGGTACCAATGAAGATGTCAATTAGTTCACGGTCAACCAATGGTGGATGCACCCTTACCGTTAGCTCTCTCCAGCATTGCGTGTACTCATTAAAGGATTCGTTGTCCTTTTGAGCCATACTCTAAAGTTGAGTACGATTCGGAGCAAGGTCAGTGTTTTATTTGTATTGCTTGACAAACGCATCAGCCAATTCAGTCCAAGTACACACACTGCTATGCTCCAGCTGTATATACCACTCGAGGGATGCTCCAGACAAGCTGTCTTAGAAGTAATGGATCATCAGCTTTTCCTCTCTAGCATAAGCAACCATCTTGTGGCAGTACATTTTCAAATGAATGTTTGGACAACTGAGACCTTTGTACTTCGAGAATTCTGGCACCTTAAACTTGGGAGGAACGATAGCTTCTGGCACCAAGAACATTTCCAAGGCATTCAAGGAGGTTGAGTTGTGACCTTCCATGACTCGAAGTTTTTTAACTAGGTCACAACACATTTTGATGGCTTCAGAATCCTGAGCAGCAACAAGATTGACAATAAGGATAGCAGCATGATAGTTTTGAACCTCATCATACTCATGTTGTAGATTTTCTTCAACATGAGGAATGGACATCTGAGTAACAACAGGTTGGGCTTGCGGAATAGCTCCAACAGTAACTCCAGAAGCTGGAAATGGTTGAGAAGTAACTCTTTCAGCTGCAGGAGTGAAGTTCATTGGTATCCAATAAGTGATAGGGTTGGGAACAGGAATAGAGAGCCTTGAGGTTGACCCTGGAACAGGCACATTGTTATTGGCAGCAGCGGCTTCACGCAGTTCTTCCTCCTTTCTGGCCATGATGATGGCTTCAAGAATCTGGTCGATCTTTCCCTTGACAGAGTCTAACTCCTCTCTGAAGGCGGCTTTCTCTTGCTGAATCTGCTCCATCATTCGTCTAGTGTTGGCTTGAGATGCGTACCGGTGTCAAGGAATCACCCCGATTTACTGGAGAAGGAAGGAATGCATAATGAGTTTCTGATTGTTGAAATGAAATGCAAGATGCATAATCAATGCAATGCAATGCAATGTCATGTATGGATGCAATGCAAGATGCAAGATCCAGGATCATAGATTCAATCAGTTCTGAGGTTGGTCAGTCACGGGTAGACGACCACAGACCCTGATTAAAGAAACCCTACAGGTAATCCTTATCAGGAAAGTTCTAGATTCTTTACCCATAAACCCACTCACATGATAGCTTCTACGTTGATGGATAAGGTTCCTAGGATCACTGACACTAATCACATCAACGTCCCGCAACAGGCTAGCTGCATTACAACGGGAGTGACGACAAGGTCTCTCCTGAGCGGGGTCCTCATGCTAGGCACATAAGGAGCGGGTCCTTGGATAAAAACACTACACGACCACCCATATAGAAATTGGTGCTAAAAGTGGTTCCTAGAGTCACAGACCCTTCATGAATCAAGTCGTGCAATAGGCTAGCTGCGTTACAACAGGGTCTACGAAAAGGTCTCCTCTAAGGGAGCTTTCATGCTAGGCACACAAGGAGCGGGTCTTTGGGGACTAACACTACTCGACTTCCAATTCTAAACTAGGTGTTCCCTCTGCTTTTCCTAAAGCTCGAGTGTAGAGCTTTACTCATGATATCTTCCCAGTGATCCAACAGACAAGCATGATAAAAGGTATATAAGAGAGAACAAGAAAACGAGAAAAAAACAAACAAACGAAGATAGCGCTCTTCACAAATCGCACTAAGTTAGGCTTGACTCTCTCTTGCATGGAGCAATTTTCCCCAGCAGAGTCGCCAGTTGTCGCACCTCGAAAAATACATCGAAAATACGACCCTCGTGCAAAAGGCGCGGAAAAAATTGCGGTTCGACAGAGTCGCCACCGAACTTTATTTATCCCAAAAGAGAGAAAGGAAAATATCAAGAAAACCTTTAAAGGAGATAAGAACATGGTCATCGCAACCACATTCTGGTTCGGGAGTCAGTTACGTGAGGGGAAGGTAATAGCATCCCTTCACATTCGTTGTACTCAACGAGAACCTCTTAGTTCAATTTGTGATAGTTACATACTAGAAAAAATAAAAAATTAGAAGGTGTAAATTCTTAAATAGTGGCCTCGATAGGATTTCTTATAATTTGGATATGTTATTTGGGGATCAATCTATTAGGAATAGGACTACATAGTCATGGTCCATTTACATCTAATTAACTAAAAGAACTTGAGAAAGAAAAATATGGAAAGCATATAAATATATAATTTCCATAAATCGTCGAGAACCCTTTCAATCAAGTAATGATTTAGTTAAGCTTGTTTGTTTTCTTCTAAACGAGTTATGCGGAAAGGTACGAGAAAAGGATTGGATGCTAAGGGGAAAATGAGTGGTTTTAGAATATGGTGCTCGCCATGGATTGGGGCCCTTGTACCTACGTATGCCCATTCGGACGAGAATGAGGAATCAGAGCGCTCGTAGTTCGACTACGGGGAAATGATAGAGGGTAGACACAGAATGATGGAAAAAGATGGAAGTGTGCTCGCCAAGAGCATCACAATCTTGTGCCTACGTATCTTACATTATAATGAATGAAGAATCAGAGCGTCTGTAGTTCGTGGATACGACCACGAAAAGGATGGGTTGAATTTTAAGAGACGAAAGATCGAATGACAAACAACCCAAGGGCATTCCTTGAGAGCAATCACTCAATAATTCAAGGAATGCGAGACTCTAAGAACTCGGTTCTTTCGTGATTGATTGCGAAAATGTTTGATAAAGATTAAGTGTTTTAAGACGAAAGGTTGAACAACCCAAGGCGTGCGCCCCAAGAGCCATTCATTCGAAGATCCAAGGAATGCTAGACTCCAAGAATCCCCTTCTTTTGTAAGTTGATTAAGAAAATTGGTTTGAAAAAGATCGAATCGAATGGGTTGCAAAAATAGGTGAGAATTGATCCTAGTCCCTAGGGGTGCTCCTAGTATCAAAATCACAAAATGTGCAAGTGTGTGCGTTTGATGGTGAGGCAAAAGGCACTCAACTTACAAGGATGTTTTGAAAACGGTTTGACAATGAATCGAGAATCAGTTTTGAATGAATGACAACCCAAGGGGAGTGACTCAAGAGCCATTCATTCGAAGGTCCAAGGAACACTAGATTCCAAAAACCTTCTTCTTTCGAAGTTTGATCGAAGAAATATTTGGTTACGTATTTGAATCGAATTAGGGTACGCGAAAAGTTCATTCGTTCGGATGTGCGAATATGAGGTTTGATTTGTTAAATGCTTTAGGGAGAATGACGATTGTTAGATAAATGAGACGTCGGCCTTGCAACCAATTAGTCGGGGCATTATTGGGATGCTAGATCCTAATGACACATTTTTCATTTGATTGATTTTACGAAAGATTGTTTGATGAACAATGAAAGTACCACATGAAATGCTAAAATCCAATGGCGTTCATTTGTCCAAATAGTTAAGGTGAGTGTTTTAGAAACGAAAGGTCGAATGATCACAAACCAAGGCGTGCGCCTCAAGAGCGTTCATTCAAGAACCCAAGAAGTGCTAGACCTCAAGAATTCAATTCTTTCGTAATTTAATTAAGAAAACGATTTGAATAGGTGTGTTGAGTGTTTTAATCAGAAATTAAGTGTTTAGGCGTTTCAATAATCTTAGCGTGAATTAATCATTTTTAGAAACGAAAGACGAAATGATCACAATCCAAGGAGTGCGACCCAAGAGCGACCGTTCAAGAATCCAAGAAGTGCTAGGCCTCAAGAACCCAATATCTTCGTAATTAATTAAGAAATTTTTTGATTAATTGTTAATTGTCATTGTATCAAATGAATCGGGTCGATTATAACGTTAAACCATCGTAGCACGATCTATGATGAAGATCATGCTATAGGGGGTCGCGCAAGCTATGATATTTGTGCTAAAAAAAGGATAGAGAAATGATATTGTGAATCATTCTCTAAAGAAATCGTGCCACACGAAAAGAAAAGCGGGTGATCTCGTCTTAATCACAAACTTGCATCGATTAATCGAAGGTAACCCTATCACGATCCCAAAGTATAGAAAATGAGATCGATGATCATTTTCTACAGATTTAAAATCATGAAGGTTAAACAACCTCAATTAACCAACATTCACAATATTAAAGACTTCATCGATCGATCTCGAAAAGAAAATCGAAACTAAACGAAGTTAAATAAAATCGGTCTCATCTTAATGAAGATTTTAAATTGATAAATCGACAATCTATGATATTAGACTTTCATTGACCAAAGATAAAATAAAATCAAGAATAAAAATGGATATAAACGAAAAATAAATCGAAAATAAAATGGTCTAATCTTAATCATGGATTTTCAATCCTCGACTCTTAGATATTCATCGACCAATAGTAACAATAAAATTGAAAATGGAAGTAGAATTAAAAACTTAACAATAATTAGACACAATCAAAATAAGAACTAACAATTTTAAAAATAAAATGTTTAGAAAATATTTTGAAGCAAATTAAATTAAAAACATAATAAAGGGGAGGGGGTGTGAAATGACTAAAGGGTTGGAATCATCATGGGCTTATTCCCATTCATCCAACCTAAGCAAATTTGGGCGCACAAAACAGGGGTGAAAATAGAGGCGGAATGCTTCACGGGCTTTAAAAGCCCAACACATCAAGGCAATAAAAAATCTTAGCAAATAGTAGTACTCCCTCCGTCCCACAATGAGTGACCCATTTGGAATAAAATGGTGTCCCAAAATGTATGACCCATTTCAGTTTTCAATACAACTTTTCCTATTTTACCCTCTAATTAATATTACTTTCATCATTCCCAATACATCATAAGGGTAATTTAGTAAAAATATCATTCTCTCTCCTTCTTTTATTCCTTTTTTCTTAATCTGTGTGAAAAGTCAACTAGGTCACTCATTGTGGGACGGAGGGAGTACCATGTTTCGGAAAAAACAAAAAACAGAGAAAAAGTCAAAAGAGGAGCTAGGTCCTCTCCTTCCCCATTCATACGCAAAAATCAAACACAGAGGAACACAACATGAAGAACCGACGATGCTATGAAAAGGAAAAATCAAAACATCGTTTCCTAACCAACCTTCTGTCTATGTAATCTTGTTCGTCTCTCTGAAATCGATATTTCAATCTCACAGCTCTCTCATTCCCATTTTCGTCTCGCCGTCAACGACGTACCCTTCACCGTTCCTCGCTTAGGTTAGTATGGTTTTGCGTGTGGGTTTCGTTTATGGTTTCAATCACCCTCTCTTCTCCTTTTTCTCCTTCTGGTTCTTATTCTGTTCTGCGTTCGAAAATAGATGAAGGTTTTGGGTATTATTGATTTGGTATAAAAAGATAGGGAAGTGATTTGTGGTTTAGAACAATAGAGGTTTATGAAACAGGTTGAAGAGAAAGGCTGAGAAGGAGTTTGTGGCAACGATTTTGGTTGAGTGGAGTTTCAAAGAAATTTTGACAGGGTTGATTTGGTTCAAAGAACTTGTTCCAATGAGAATGATCAGGTTAGTCTTTATAGAAGAGGATTGGAGGGTATTTTAGGCTTTTTGGGTGGAAGAGAAAAAATCTGCAGCTGATGAAATGTTGTAACAGTTTCGCGCAGGGTGTGGATTTAGAGGAAATTTGTTTTGCTGCAGGTGAGTACGTTGTGGCGAATGTTTGCTAGAAAGTAACGAAATGATTTTGTGTATCTTCATCATGTGCGTCACGATTCCTCTTTTTTGTCGTTTACGTTACCGTTTCTTTGTGTAATGGTTTGCGAACGCATTTTGTTGCGTATGTGGGGTTGTGCAGCATTGTTGTTGAAAAAAGGTGATGGCTGGTGTGTGATTCTCGTTTTGTGACATTGCGGATGGTATTTGTTTATGTGTGATATTCATGACTGATAGTGAATTTGCATGTGCAACAGTGTGTATTGTAAGCTAATGAGAAAAAATTGTTGTGTACTGTAGGATATGATCATGTGCGTTGCAAAATTATGGACAACGTGTTATGGTGGATTGTATTGGCTCACGATGGTTGTGTGATGAGCAGGTCCTGAAGTTCACCTTTTGTTTGGTTGTGCGTTACATGGCAAGTTGTTCTTCATGTTGGCTGAATTTGGTGTTGGGCCGTGTGGCCTGTTTAGTCATGAACCTTTTTATTATTTTTCTTGTACTCATTGTAAAATATGTAATGAGCTTGGTAAATGGACTTTGGATTGTGGGCTTAAAGTATCATGGGTTTTTGTAATATGGATTTGGATTGCAGTGGTTATTTGAAAATGGAATTGAAAAAACTATTTTTTTGGTATAAATTGGATAATGGATGTGGATTAATTTGAATATTTCAAATGGCTTAAAAAAACATATGGATACAGATTGGAAATTGGATATTAAGAAAAAATGATAGTTGGATATTTGGTTAAAACGGAATGTGGATATGAAATAGATTATGATGAATCGGAATGAATGACTTGGTTTATTGAAATGAACTAAAACCGAATAGAAATAGAAATGAAACTTTAATAGAAACTGGATAGAATTGGCCATGAGTAAATTTCTAAATTAATCCTCTGGAACTTCTCACTTGCACTACTACACCAAATTTCCACCACAAATCAAATGCTCAGTCATCAGTATACCTACTTGTCACACGGACCTTAAACACTGCATAAAACCCTAATGAATCAGTCCTTGATGAAACACTTGACCTATCACGACCTGATAACCTGAACCATTAATAATTGTCTTGACCGGGTGCAAAACCCTAACTGGAACCTCAGATACACACTATCTGAATCGATGCACCCTGATCTGGATTATGAAATAGACCTTTACTTGACTAATGCACCCAGTCAAAATCATTGGGCCTTAATCCATTGCAACAACCAAATATATATATATATTATTTTATTTTATTTTATTTTTAAATTTTCTGAATAATGGTTAGTGGATGGATGTACAGATGAAAATTATATACAAGTAGAACAAATTTGGGGTGTGACAATATCGACGAAAAAATGTGATATTTAATTACACCATTTTGCTTCCAGATTCGGTTACGGAGGAGAATCGTGCAATTCTCCATGCTTGTTCGTAATTGCCACAAAATCCGATGATTAGAAGCTTCATGCAGCTTAATCAAAGAACGAAGACCAGCGCCTCCTTAATCATAGGGCCTGCAGGTTTTTTCCAAGAGACCACTAACATATTCCTCTTGGGAATGTCCCCAGTCCAAACAAAGTTTCTTCAAGCGTTTTCAATTTTCTCCAACAATGAAACCGGCCAAGAATAGATATGTAAGGAGTATGAAATCATACTATGAAAAATGGATTTGACAAGCGTAACTCTACCGGCCATACACAACAAAGCACCCTTCCAAGCAGCAAATTTTTGGATGATTTTGTCCGAGATAGGAGATAAATGAATAGATTTCGGTTGCCCCTTGAAAATCAGAATGCTAAGATACTCAAAAGGAAAAGAACCTTTTTTGAATCCCGTGCTGGAGATGATCCACTCAAGATACGAGTTGTTGGTTGAACCCGAGTAAACAAAAGATTTAGAGAGATTCAAGGATTGACCTGAAGCAGTAGAGTAATTCTGAAATGTTTTCTTGAGAGTGTGAATGTTAGAAGGTTTACCGGTGCAGAAGATCATGATATCATATGTGTAGAAGATATGCGAAGGAACCAAATTGTTTCTAGAAGACAGGATCAACTCCAAATCACCATTATTAAACATTTTGGAAATTCCCCGACTTAATACATCTTCAGCCAAACAAAAAAGAACAGGCGACAACAGGTCACCTTGGCAAACCCCCTGGTGCACTTAAAATATCCCTGCAGCTGGCCGTTAAAGTTAATCGACAAACACGCAAAAGATAACAGAATTTTAATCCAATCACAAAATTTCTTGCAGAAGCCAAACTTATCCAACACCGCAATGATGAAATCCCAGCTAATAGTGTCAAATGCTTTCGCAATGTCCACTTTCAGAATTAAATTACCATGCCTATTATTATTATGAAGGACATTAACCTCTTTGAACACAAGACATGTACAATCTTGAATATTTCTCCCCTTTATGAATCCTCTTTGTTCTTTTGACACCAGAAAATGCGTAACAGAAGCTAAAAGATCAGCCAAAAATTTTGTGATAATTTTGTATTTGAAATTTGACAGAGTAATGGGACGAAACTGATCAAGTGACATAACATCTTTTGATTTGGGAATGAGAATGACAACACACGCGTTGTAGTTAGGAAGAAGCCAACTCGAAGTAAAGAATTAAGTAACTGCTTTGCAGACGTCCTCCTTGATTATATCCCAATAAAGATGGTAAAACACTCCACCAAACCCGTCAGGACCGGAGGAGCTGTACTTGTTGAGACTCTTGACTGCTCCATAAATTTCATCATTCGAAGGAACCAGTTTTAGGAGGGAGTTCATATTATCAGTCATCAGGGAAGGTATAATGTCGTCCACCATTGAGAAATCGTGCACAGGCCCTGCAAAACAAAACAAATTAGTGAAATAATCCACAGTCAGCTTTGCCATGTTCCCTTGATCAGTAATGAAATTTTCACCAGCTTTAAGGGTGGTGATGACACTACGGGAACGTTTAATTTTCGCCATCCAATGGAAAAAAAGTTATGTTCCTATCCCCAAATATATGCCACTGCATTCTCTCATTCTCAGCCCAGAATAATTCTTGCATACATTGATTCTTTTCCAATTGAATGGTGATATTTTTCTCTTGGTCTCTAAGATTAGCCGAAGGACCATCAACCTGAATTCTGTCTTGAATATCCTCCAACATCTTTAAATTCTCAATGACCTTGTTATGAATATTACCAAAAGTATCCCAATTCCATTTCTTAAGACGGACTTTAAGGATTTGAAGTTTTTTGTTCAACACAGACATCAGACATCCAACCACATTTGTGTTCCAAGTATCCGCAATCACGCTTCTACAATTGTCACGACGCGACCACATTTCCAAAAACTTGAAAGGATAGGCAACTTTAATTGAAGAAAAGGAAACTTCGATCAAAACTGGGTGATGATCAGAACGAAACCTAGGTAAAATAGTAGAAACCATTGTTTGACAAGCATCCAACAATTGAGAATTCCCAAAATCACGGTCTAATTTCCGTTCAACTGAAGCTAAACCTGACCTGGCATTATACCAGGTTAAAGCAGGGACCTTAACAATGAATTCCACCATCTTGTTTTGCTATTTCCAAACCTTAAAGTCCTCCATAGGAGTGTTCCAAGGAGCATGGCTGCCACGATGCTCATGCGTCCCAAGAATCGAATTGAAATCATCAATTAAACACCACGGAGCAAAGTATTGGTTTAAAGCGTTGGAGAGATCGCTCCAAAGACGTCTTCAAATGCCGTAAGAAGTAAAAGCATACACCGCGTCAATCGTCGTCATACACTTTTAAGTTTTTTATTTAAAAATAATTAAAAAAGAAAAGACGCTACTTAACATTAAAGAAATAACATATACGAGGGCCCTGAAGTTCGAACCCATGAAAGTTTGAAGGTATCACAACGGTTGGCTCCTTAACTGCTGTTATATACAAATAATTTTTAATAAAAAAAGTAATATTTTAATAGCGCTTTAGTTTAGAGATGTCACAACGGTATAGTGAAAAAACGTGGTGACCATTGCGTTGTTTACGCATTTTGTAGTAATGAAACCTGCATGTTCTAAAAAATTCTCAAAAATCATGGAAAAAACCACCAACTGATGTGTGATGTAGTGAACATTATAATGATGGTTAAACTCATTCCTACCACCATGTTGTCATGCCTAAATTAAAGAAATATATGTTATTGGATTCTTCAGAGTCATATGTATGACCGCCAATTGCTTTACCATAAGTAAATTACATGCCTTTGATTGATGATTGTTTTTTTTTTTTTGTAAAGTAAAGATTATACTGTTTTTTGTGATCTGAATTTTATACGGTAAAATTTACATTGATTCATGTCATTATTCGTAGACATGGCAACGGGGCGGGTCGGGGGCGGGTTTGAGCAGCCCCGCACCTGCATCCGCCATCCTGAAACAGACCTGCTCCCGCACCCGCACCCAGTCGGGGATAAAAAACTACCACCCAGACCCGCCCTCAATGGAGAACGGGTTCCCCGCCCCCGCCCCCGCCCCCACCCGCAAAACTATTTTTTTTTAAATAAATATTTTTCATAATAATAAAAATTAATAATTTAATTAAATAATTAATTATTTTAATAATAAACATGTTTTTAAAGAGTAAAATAATTAATAAACATGTTTTTCTAGTAAAACTATTTTTAAAAATTAAAATAACTTTAATAAATATATAATAAAATAATTAAAATAAGATATAAAAGTAAATTAAAGTAGACCGGAGCGGGGACGGGGGCGGGTACAGGGCAGGTAGTAGCATCCCCCGCCCCCGCACCCGCACCCGTAATAAAAATTCGAGTTTTACCTGCACCCGTACCCGCACCCAGTTAAACCGGGTTTTCCCCGCTAGTTTCGGGGCGGATCCGGATGAGCCCCGGTGGATCTGGATTTTTTTGCCATGCCTAATTATTTGGTGTCTTTACTTTGTATCTTTAATTCGTGTATTTATTTTATGTGACCTAACATTATGTTATATTGACGTGTCACTAAAATTATGACATGAATAAAAGTTAATATGATTCTCGAATAACATAAGATAAAAAGTTCAACTAATTAATATTAAAATAACAAGTTAACATTATCACAGCTAACATAAAGGAGTCGAATCACAAACAAATATAAAAACAGTATATTGTACTTCCTCTATTGTAAATTATAAGTTATTTTATGATTTTAATTTTAAATTATAAGTTATTTTATAATTTTAATGCAATATTAATAATTTTTCTCCTAATATACCCTCTATTATTTAATATTAATAATTTTTTAATTCTTTTAATTTTTATTTATAATGTAATTAATAAAAGATATTATTAAAAAATTATATTCTATAATTTATCTTTCCCGTATAACATTAATTACGTTTCTTAATTCATGCATGCAAGACGTCCAAAATGTCATATAATTTAAGATGAATGGAGTATAAGTATGCCTTTGATAATGTCTAATGCTCGAGAGGAATAATTTCATCATCCAGAGAATGTCATGTAATCTAAGATGAATGGAGTATAAGTATGCCTTGGGTAATGTCTAATGCTCGAGAGGAATAATCTCATCATCGAGAAATCATCCTTAGATCATGTTAACTATTTTCTCACACTTGTCATATTCAGACCATCAGATGTGTCGATAATGTTTGGAAGTGGAGCTTCTAGACTACATCTATGCATCGAAACATAACATGTGCATTTGGGTATTTATCTGGATTCGTCTCGAATTTTAGGAAGAAAATCGATTTTCATTGAGTTTGTGTTTGGGTTTGAGTTTTCTCTAATACTCCATTCATTTCATAATGAGTAATTCAATTGACCATTTCACACATATTTTAAAAAAATTAAATAGAAAATAATATTTTTACTAAAATATCCCTTATCAAGTATTGGAAATGGTAAAAGTAATATTAATTAGATGGTAGAATTGAAAAATATGCATTAAAAATTGAAATGTATCATTCATTTTGGGACACTTATTTATTTCAAATGAATCACTTATTGTGGGACGGAAGGAATACAAAATAATGAATCACTTAGCGTGAAAAAACCTCCGTTAACTAGGAGTAAAAAACCACGGGACCCGTAGGCCACTTAAATCCTCCACTATTATCAATCAATGGGTACAAGCAAGGTTCTCTCTAACACTAGTTAGAGGCATACATAAACATCTTCAAGATTTGCAATCAATCTTGGAATACAACAATAATCAAGAGAGACAAAAACAACCCAAAAACACCAAGAAATTCAGACCTCAAAGATGGATAATTGTTCTTCAAGGTAAACATCTTCCCGATAGTACTGATGAAAATTAAGATTTTAACTATGAGACGCCTTGTTTAGCAACACATGTACGTCAAGCATCTGAAGAAAATGATTCAGATGATGTGCATGATATTCGTCGTGATCATGAAGAGGGGATATGGAAAAACTAGTAAGTAAATGTTTTATATCCCTTTGAAATTTATAATTAATCATTTTACTCCTTTTTAATCATTGAAATATATATATTTAAAGTTGTTGTTGATTGACCTAATTAGTTTCAAATATTGTTTAAACTATAGGTCCCTAAGGACCAGTGACAAATCCTATTGGACAACCAACAAAACTTTCCATTTTGGTTATTGCTTTTGTTTCATAATCATTTGTTTTAGTTTTGATGTAAAGTTATAAAGTGTGTGCCATTTTGGGTTTGAATTTGGTTTAATCAATGAATATTGGTGGTACAATGTTTCATATTGAGAAATTGGCAAAATGTACAATGTTTCTATTTCGGGAATCTGTAAAATATGGCTCTATATTCAGGAATATGGTTATGTAATATAGGTGCAAACGACGACACAAAAAAAATTTATCCCCTCGTTGTTTACAATAAATCGAGGTAATAACATTGAGATATTACCTCGGTTCTACAACGCACTGAGTGTTAATATTGGGTACGCCATCCATTTCTGAAAATAATAAAACTGAGGATGTTGGGGATCGAACGCACGACCTTTTAATTTCTAACCTCGGTTTTACAAACACCGAGGTGACAAGTGACTACTTTTCATGCCGCACTTCGTTACCTCACCTGTGTAGCCGGGGTTAAATGTATTTCGCGGCCGATGTTAGATGTGTTATTTGTAGAAGTGAAGGTTTTGTTGGACAAGTTCCTTTATTGAGAGAACATGTTCAAGCAGAAGGTCACAGGTGACCCTGAGTGTATTTCTTGTATATTATGTGGGGAAACGTTGAAATTTTCCTCGCATATTTTTTTATTTGTATTTTAGCTTCTTGTTCCTGGTATAGGGTCTTTTAGTGGTCGTGGATTCAGTTTCCTCATCATAGTGAGCCTAAGGTTATTTTATAAGTTTTTCTTTCTCTTTAGGTTCTAAGGTTAAATCCAGTGGAGTTTTTTCTTAGTGATTTGGCATGTAGTGGTTTGAACCATTTGATATGTGCATATAGATAAGTTGTTTTCTGGATTGTCAATAAAAGTGAAAGAGGTGGAGGGTAAAAGTATTTTTTTTTTGGATTGGCATTGGTTTCTCACCATGTCAACCTTGAAATCAATCTCATTCTTTAAATGACTTTCGAACCCAATTACATGCCTAAATCTCTAGCAAATCAAGTGTTCAAACATAATATGGAATCTCTTGTAGTTTTGGGGTTGTTTCGAATATTTTGGGCTTTTGATGGTGGGTTTGTCGGTCTGAGTTCTAGTCGGGTGATTGGTTGGGTGTTGTTGTGTAGAGTAAGTGTTTTGTTGGAGTTGTCTCCTCTTTAGATGTTCCCTAGTAGCCGATCTTCAACGACTTTCTTATGTAGTATAATATTTGTAAAATGACCTACCTAACACGATGGTTATAGGATGGCATAAGAAACGCGATGATGATATGTCTCCCCAGGGAAGGTATCGCCTCGCCCCAAGGTTTTCCTATCTCTCAATCATGGTAAATATGGGATAAGATGTTTCTTGTGCAGAGATAAGTTAGGGTATTTAACTGACTAACCCCCATTGGAAATATGGATTCAATAGTCCACCATTGACTGGGTGGGCAGTGACCTTTTCCAAGAGAACCTTAGGCCCAAGTGGCCTATATAAATACCTCACCCTTAGCAGGTGAGAAGGACAAATCTTATGCCATACAAATCACACTCCATTTATGCTTATACCTAAGCATATCACTTCATACAAGGCCTTTCACCTCAGGTAAGCAAGACCTCTAAATCCACATAAAATTCCATCGTTTAGGGCTTCTCGGAGGACCACGCACACTTGTACTTTTTTTTACCAATAGACCCACAAACCTTTATACAAGCTAATATTGAGATTTCGAAAAACTTATCCCCAACCACAAATGGCTTTTATCACAGACTATGCTAGAACCTTCTTAGAGATTTATAAGGATGGTCTATATAACTAAAAGCAAAAGTTTCCCGACAAAGCTCAATAAACCAAAACACATATTTTAAGACTGGTAAATCTCACAAATTAAACTCAATCCTCTCAAGAGTATTTCATGCTCAAGAATCAAATAAACAAAACGACCACTGTCACACCCTCATTTTCACCCTAACCCTAGCCTAACATATCATATCATCTAAGCATTCCATTAAATCAATCATGTGTTTCATTGGTCTTTTAGACATGGGATCAGGAGGTTCTTTGAATCGAGGTTTCTTATTTGCTTCGAGGTACTTTCATGCAAGTTTGAAGCGAAGGTTTGAGCTCACAATGTCATGAGCACCTTTCTATTAAAAATCATCCAGCTACAGGGTTTTCCTCTGCCCAGATTCATCAAGTATCGAGTTCAAGATCTCTCAAGAGGCGTCAAGTGTTTATGGTTTCATCATGGTTTTAATTGAGAATGAGGAACTAGGGTTTTGTGGATCGTCAACATCTCAGGTTCATTTGAGACTATCAGGGCAGTGGCGTGTGCAATATTGATTGAAGTGTAGTAGGTCTAGCCTAATCTTGGTCAGGCAAGAGAGTGTTTCATGATCAAGGTCAGGATATGCATAATTTGGGGTGGTGTATGTCAGGAATCCCAGTTAGGGTTTCTGAGAGCTCAGGGTGTCTATGGATTTGTGATAGGTCAGACACTTCATAGATGGATTTGTTTATTGATATTCAAGTGGCTAGGTGCAAATGGATTCACTGATTCAAAGTCTTAGTTTATTCAAAGTTCAAAGTTAATTTAAGATTCATTCTGATGCAGTGGTCCAATCCATTCAAGGTTCAAAGATTGGTTTGTGGCTTCTCGAGGGCTAGTTCATCTTCTCTAATCCGCTAAGCCAATTTTTCTTGTTCAATTCTCATTTCTCTTATCCATTTCCCTTTTCTTTAAATCCATTTTCATATTCGATTCTTATCTTTTGTAACTCAAGTTTTTCTTTTATTATTCACATTTCACTTTTTTTCAAACCACATCGATTCTAACCCATTTTCAAATCCAATTCAAATCCAAT
Organism: Lathyrus tuberosus; assembly: GCA_022829125.1. Taxonomy (NCBI): domain Eukaryota; kingdom Viridiplantae; phylum Streptophyta; class Magnoliopsida; order Fabales; family Fabaceae; genus Lathyrus; species Lathyrus tuberosus. Next base: position 10,091,962 of record JALAZF010000044.1, on the reverse strand, counting down.
TCACAACCAATTATCCATTTTCAATTTTTTGTTTTCCATTTATCTTTTTCATATTAATTCATTTTCCATTTTATTTCTATCTATTTTTCCAAATTTCTTTTTAAATTCAACCTCTTTCCATGTTCATGTTTAAATTTACAAGCCCATATTTCAAAAGAAGATAGAGCCCATCAATTTTTCTTCAAAGTCTACAACAATAAAAGTCCATAGCCTTTTTTTTTTACATATTGCATTTCAAAAATTCATGGTCACATATTACAAAAATGTTCAAAGGAAATAAAACAAAATAAGCCATCACAATTGCAAGCTCTTGATACAACCACTTCGCACCATGTTTAGCCAATGTCAATACAATATGAGCCACCACTTGCCATGCCTTCATGTGTTACCCCACAGTTAACAACAACTACACAAACCTTGCTGCACCACGTGAAATACACGGTAAAATCACTAAAAGAGACCTACAAAACAACTACACAAACCTTGTTGCACCACGTGAAATACACGGTAAAAACACTATAGACACGCTGCAAAATAGAGGTTCACATACACCACACCAAAACTGAACATGAGTACGACGTTTCAACACACACAAGCCTCCAAAACAAACCTGCATGAAAAGTACACGCTACAGCGACATTTCAATACATGCTGCACACAAAAGACCTGCTGCCAATTCGTACAGCTGCGACATCCTATAACAATGACACTGCAATTGACAACAACTTGCCACTCCAACCAACATAACCTGCATCGCGAAAGAGACAGCACGATAGTGCAACAGAAAAATTCAAAAAAGGAGAAGAGATTTAAAAGGAGGTGAACACTCTGTGAAAAGGGGAGGGTCGAAAATAAAAAAAGAAAACGTTAACATCAACATAGAAAAAAACCAGGAAAATGGAGAAAAAAACAAGAGAAAAAAAATCTGAAAAAAGAGACAAACCTTCATTCTCAGTTTGATTTTTCCTCAACACCAACACAACACTTCTCAAAGCCAACAACACCACACTGCGGGTGTTCCGTCATCATCGCCCCCTTGCTACCATTTCCTTCAACTTCGCTTCATACTTCGTCTCCATTAAACTCTACCTACGCAACAGCAACCTGACCCAACCTCACCTTCACAAACCCTTTTAAACTTTCAAACAACGTCGCCATTTTTCCTCGCTTAAAACCGCTAACACCATAACCACAACCTTTCACTCATCACACGAACTCCCTTCGACTTCAAAAACCCATCGCTGCTACAATCTGTTTCCGACCGCCACCGGCCAAACCGTGACGCGCCACAAAAACAATCATCGCCGACACAAGAGCAAAAACGAGTTCGACGGCAAACCACCCATCACAGTAACTTACCACCACCGCGAAAACACATCCACAAACCCCAACATCATCGCCTCGACCTCGTCTCCGACGAATAACAACAGCCTTGCCGCCGCCGGAATCACCCACGACGCTTCACCACTGCTGCGATTTGAAGAAAACAAACGCCTCCGCTTGAAGACAGAGATTTGAAAGCGAGATAGGGAGTTAAACGGTGAGGAGAGATATAGACGAGAAGCAAGATCCGCAAGATGGAGAAAACTGTGACTTTTCCTTTGCTGAAGCAACATTGTGAGAAAGAAGAGTTGGGTATTTTCAAGAAGAAAGGTTAACACGTGATACGAGTTTGACTTGTGAGGCTGATATGACTTTTGGGTATCCTTTCTTGTTTATCCATGTCCATGTTGCATTATGGGCCCGACCCATCTGATTTTATTTTTTATTTTTTACACAAGCATTTACTTTTACTTCTTAGACTCCTAATTATTTTTGTTAGTAACTTGGTCAATTATTTTGGTTAATTTATTTTATTAGCTATATTGTAAATTTATTTGTGCTAATAATTTTTCTAAACTTCTACTAATTTTTCTTTTAAATATTTTAGTTAAAATCCTGTTAATCATTTTTATTAAATTTCTTTTTTTTTTGTAAATAATTATTAATATTTTGTTAGTTTCTTATTTTGTTAATAATATGTTGAAAACTTTATTAATAATTCTGTTAATTATTTTGATCAGATCTTTGTCTAGATTCATTCTTTGATTTATTTCTCGATTGACCTTCACTTCTCATTTTCATCTTGATTTTCATTTTCGACTTTATTTCAATTTTGTTTTGGCCAATGATATAACAAAAATCATGATTAGTTGATTTCTTTCAATCGATTCAAAATCTTGATCAATATGAGGCCACTTTCTTTTTTATTTTTCGATTTTATTTCCATTTCGATTTCATTTCGGTTTCTATTTCATTCCTCATTTTCATTCTCTTCTAAAGTCAAAAAACCTTGGTCTAGTACCAAGTGCTCATTTTCAAAAGTTCTCTTTGTATTGAACTAAAGAGAGGGGATTGGGTGAAGACCTCTTCCTCTTCGAGTATTAGGATGCTCACTTTAGAGTGCGTGGTCTCTATACTCGTCTTTCGATACGAAGACGCGACTATATTCACCACCCATTCTTTCAAAAACCTTTTTTCTCTCTTTATTTCATCTCCTTGTGTCTAAAAACCTTGACCTTGTACCAGGTGCATTTTCAAAACCTTTTCCTAATAATCTTAGATGGTCGTGGAGTGGTTAGGCGAAGGCCTTCTCCTATCCCGAGTTGCTTGACATTACCTTTAGGGTTCACTGTCGTAAAGCACTTACCGTCTAAAACCAAAAACACTTTTAATAAGAGAATAAAGTTCTCTTTGTATTGAAGTAAAGAGAGAGGATTGGGTGAAGACTTCTTCCTCTCCGAGTAATAGGATGCTCACTTTAGAGTGTGTGGTCTCGATACTCGTCTTTCAATATAAAGACGCGGCTATATTCGCCACACAATTTTCATAACAAACCTTTTGAGATAAAGAATTGGGTACTACCCGAAGGGGTTCCTATCCGAGGACTTATTTCACCCCTTAAAACCAACCTTCACAAATCAAATGAGACATCTTGCCTTGATGGCGAAAATCAACCTTTTCAAAAAGGACATGTTACGTCCGTTCTACCGCAAACAGGTAACGCATAAGACTCCACGAGCGAGGCGCAAAACACCTAACTGCTAGAACCCGCACGTTAGCATCGTCCATAAAAAACACCAACAAATCGTAGGTCGAACTACGATTGCTCTGATTCTTCATTCTCGTCCGAATGTAAGATACGTAGGCACAAGATCATGGGGATCTTGGCGAGCCACCTTCTATCCATCTTCCGTTTTCTATCCCCCTTTCTCTCTCCCTCTTAGTACACACTTAGAAAGTAATTTCCTTAGCAAACATCCTTACACATAGACAAGCGAATGGTTCCCATCGAGTACGATGGATGTGAGGGGTGCTAACACCTTCCCCTCGCATAACCGGCTTCCGAACCCGTAATTTGTTTGCGAGACCATCTTATCCTTCCTTCTTTGGGTTTTCTCGATGTTTTCCCTTCCCCTCATGGGATAAATAAAGTTCGATGGCGACTCTTCTGTTTTCTTCCTTTTCGCCTCCGGTCGACTATTTTTCGAGTAGCGACAGCTGGCGACTCTGCTGGGGAATGGTTCCCCCTAAGCAAGCCAAGCCTAGTTTGTTTGTCATATGTGTATTTTTGTTTGCTTTATTATTGCTTTATTATCTTGTGTTTCTCCTATCTGTTGGGTATATTGAGGATGGTTTGTGAGGAGAAAGGCTTTCTACCCGAGCTTTTCGAGTATACACTAAGCTAGGAGGTGGTTGCTTACTGATTTGCGAGACTTAGGACTCGTCGAGTTGGTTTGACTTCCACCGCTCAGATAAGGCCCCTTTGGGAATGATTATGTCTTACGATTAGTCGTAATGGTGTCTTTGTTTCCGGCCTGGGAGTCCGTGATTCTGAGGACCTTTAGAACCTTATTCCAAAGGTTACTAAGGCATAACTCTGTGCTCATCCTTTGAAGGAATTACCGTCTTACGAATCGTCGTTATGATGGAAAACTTTTGAGGGTTAGTGCATGGGACCTTGTTTGAAAGCCCGTGGAATGCCCTGTTGTAAACCAATAGATAACCTACTCGAGGTGAGGGATATCTTGTTGTGTTGTCCTGCAGAATCTGTGACCTTGATACCTATTGCAAACCCCTGATTCAGCGATCTTTGATCCCATTTGCATTCATAACATTGCATTTGCATAAGCATATTTGCATCATTTTGCATATCATTCTCCAACCTCGAACCAGATAGCTCATCCATCCTTTGTCCTTAACCCGCAGTTGACTTCCTGACGCCCGTATTGGATTTGAAGTAGCTTTGGACGGAATCATGGCCTCAGAAGAGCATAACCAGTTTGCGTCAAGAGCAGATGTTAAATTGATGAAAAGCCAGTTGGACCAACTTGTGGAAGCTATGACTGCCTTGGCAAAGAAAGATGGCAACATTCAAAGGACTTCAGCCAATGGGAATGTCGTTTCACCTCAAGTGAACAATGTTGCTCAAGCTCAGCCTGTGCAGATCCCCGTTGAGGATCCTATTATTCGCGAACATACCATTGTCCAAGATGGAAGTTCTTCTTTTCTTGACGCCATGGAATATCATAGTTTTGCATTCTCTGAGCCAAATCCCCAAAGGGCGAACCCTGTGATGAGAACCAAGGATCCGCAAGCTGTTGAGCTTATGGAAAAGTGTCGAGTGCTGGAAGAGAAGCTTAACGCCATAAAGAGTCGTGATACTTTGGATCTGAATGCTTTAAGCATGTGTTTGGTACCTAACCTTGTAATACCTCCAAAGTTCAACACACCAAATTTTGAGAAGTATAAACCTTGATGGCGAAAATCAACCTTTTCAAAAAGGACATGTTACGTCCGTTCTACCGCAAACAGGTAACACATAAGACTCCACGAGCGAGCCGCAAAACACCTAACTGCTAGAACCCGCACGTTAGCATCGTCCATAAAAAACACCAACAAATCGTAGGTCAAACTACGATTGCTCTGATTCTTCATTCTCGTCCGAATGTAAGATACGTAGGCACAAGATCATGGGGATCTTGGCGAGCCACCTTCTATCCATCTTCCATTTTCTATCCCCCTTTCTCTCTCCCTCTTAGTACACACTTAGAAAGCAATTTCCTTAGCAAACATCCTTACACATAGACAAGCGAATGGTTCCCATCGAGTACGATGGATGTGAGGGGTGCTAACACCTTCCCCTCGCATAACTGGCTTCCGAACCCGTAATTTGTTTGCGAGACCATCTTATCCTTCCTTCTTTGGGTTTTCTCGATGTTTTCCCTTCCCCTCATGGGATAAATAAAGTTCGATGGCGACTCTTCTGTTTTCTTCCTTTTCGCCTCCGGTCGACTATTTTTCGAGTAGCGACAACCACTTACAAATATTATTCCTCACAAGCAAAGTTTCAATTACAAGCACTAAGAAAATTTAAAGTGACATAAATGATTTCTAGAGAGAAGCAGAAGGAGATTAGAGAGATACAATCCAAAAAAATGTAAAACATTGGAAAGTTACGTGTTATGAAGTGGAGGCAAGCCTCCTTTATATACAAGTTGCAAAAATAAAATAAAAAAGTAAATAACTAATGTGTTGAATTAATGAGCCAATCCATTAGCATAATGCCCCAATCGATTGGCCAACTCATTTTTAATCTATTAGCATGACCAAATACGAAATATTGGATATAGAGCTATTGTAAGTCATTAATGTGTTGTCCTAATTACTTTTATAATCGGTTAGCTCTTCTACAATTGATTGGCTAGCTCAAAAAAATTGTCAATCGATTGGCATAACTTATTAATTGATTGGTTAGCTCAAAAATAGTTTGGAAAATGTTTAGACAGCTTTTTAATCACTTGGCTTGTCTTATAAAATATATTTCAAGATAAAAACATTTGAAAAGATATTTTTAGGTGAATGTATGAGTTTACTTAGTATTTCTAAGCTACTTCCTTATTTTTACTATACTTAGGTCACTTAGACCGACAAACAGACAGGACCTGGTAAGCTTTCACACTTTATCTGAGGCTTCAAGATTCTTTGCTAGATTGCTTATGATTATATAATAACTTTGATCTTGAGTCTCCTTTTATTAATGAGGCATGAGATGTTTTCTCTAGTTAGATCACTATCATCAAAGTGTAAGGCTAATACCACTGACTTTAACCATTGTTGTCGTCATCAAAACTTCACATGGATCGTCTGTAGGATTTTCAACTTTATACCTACAAGCACATAGATCCACATTATATAGTTGCCATGAGTAATGTCCAAAGTTCCCTTGCCATTTATCCCTAAGTGCTAAAGAATGACACTCTCTCCTTAATTTAGTGATTAACATCTTGACTATTCTCTTAATATTTGCTTTAGATGCTAAATCCACACTCTAATGAATAATTACACCTTAGAGAAAATTAGGGAATTACAATATACATATTGGTTGTATACTTTTGTTCTCGTGAAGAAAGCCTTGGGGAAGTGGAAGATATACATTGATTCCACAAATCTTAATAAAATGTTCCCTAAGGACCCGTACCTACTCCTGAACATCGACAAGCTCATAGATAACCTAATTGGGTACAAGTTACAATCATTCATGAATGTTTACGACAGGTAGAATCACATACATATGATTAGCCCCAATTAGATAAATACATCACTCATGACAGAGCAAGATAATTATCAATACAATGTCATGCCTTTCGGGTTGAAGAATCCCGGTGCGACATATTAGAGGATAATTAACAATATCTTTCAAGATGAGATGCGGGAAATGCTATAAGTGTATATAGATGGTCAAGAGGAACTCCGTGCTTAACACCTCCAACGTGTATTCAAGAGGGTCCAACAATATAACATGAGACTCAATCAAAAGAAATGCACCTTTGGAGTAAGAGCCAACAAGTTCTTGGGTTTCTACCTAACTAAGCTGGAAATCAAAAGAAAACACCGAAAAGTGAGAAGCAGTGGTCCTAATGAGCACTACAACCTCAAAGAAAGAGGTCCATAAGTTGAATGGTATGTTAACCTATTTAAATAGGCTCATTACAAAATCCATCCAACATGCATTACCTTTTTATAGGTTGTTGAGGAAGGAGGCAAAATTCGAATGGAATCCCAACTGTGAAGAGGCGTTTGATTCATTGAACAAAATTCTAGTCACGCTGCTAGTAGTCACTCGGTCGCTTCCAAGGAGGTGGTGAGCGTCGCCCTAATTAGAGAAATCGACTCTAATTAAATCCTTGTGTACTTCATATCAAAGGCCATGGCTGGGGTAGAAACACGATACCAAAATATTGAGAAAACAACTTTAGCTTTGGTGGCAGCGTCACACTGGCTTCGAAGGTACTTCCTCGCATATTCCATAACCCTGCAAATAGATTTGCCCCTAAAACATGTGCTTTATCGACAGAATATGGTCGGATGACTAACAAAATGGGCCATCGAGTTGTCATTGTTTGAGGTATCCTTCAATGTAAGAAAAGAATTGAAGGCTCGGTTGTTCGCTGAATTCCTGGCTTATATGACCCATGTACCTCTGGAGCCAGATCACAACTTGATAATATTCACAAACAGATAGTATAATAGTCGAGAAAGCTGTTCCAGCATGATCTTAGAGAACAACTATGGGCTCATAGTAAAAGTTTCCTTGAGATTCAAGTTCTCGACCACTAACAACCAAGCGGAATATGAAGCTGTGATTGCACAAATGACATTAGTTGAAGAGATGGGGGTAAATTAATTTAAGCTGAAAACAGACTCCTAGTTGGTCGTCTCTCAGATAATAGGGGATGCCCACGCTAAATACCCACCATTGCAATGATACCTCAAGATAGCTACCGAAAAGTTGTCAAGATTTAAAGAATTCAGAAAGAATATTCTAGCCATGAAAAAATGAAATATTCTAGCCAAAGGGTTTAATATTGAAAGAAAAGGCTTGCGAAGAGAAAAAGAAAAAGCACAAATGCAAGCCAAGGCCCAAAAGGAGCAAGGAGACTAAAATCAAACTACATATTCAATTACTCCCTCCGTTCCAAATTAATTGTCATAGTTTGTCATTTCACACAGATTAAAAAAATATAATAAATGAAAGAGAGATAATAGTATTTTTACCAAACTATCCTTGTTCACTATTGGTGTATTCGAATTATCATAAATTCAAAGTGAGAGAATAATAAATTGAGAGTATTAATTGGAAGATAAACATTAGAATTGCATTAGAAACTAAAATGTGATTCTTATTTTGGGACAAATAATTTTATAAGATGCAAAAATTATTTTGGGACGGAGGGAGTACCATATAGGTCTAATTGACTAATGGCTTTCTCAAATTAAAATTTTGTACCTCATAATCAATTAACTCTAAGGGCTTAATTGATTATGACCTCTATAAGTGTGTGCCACTTGTAATCAATCATCAAGGTTCATTGCATTAACTGCTCTAATTGATTATCGAGGGCATTAATTGATTAAAAGCAGTCTATAAATAGGTATCTTGCCCTCTCTTTACTTCGTTCTATCTTTTTATTTCTTCTTCTTCTACTACTACTTCTTTCTTGTGTTGTCTTTACGTGTGTTCAAAAACTACTTGCAATCTTCATCACCATCATGGCTCCGAAAAGGATATGCACATCTTGAAGCACTTATTCTCTGCCTTACTTCTCCAATTCATTCTCATATAAAGATCAAGAATATTGGTTTAATATATAATATGCATCAATGGAGATTCTTCATTTGGACCAATTGGAAGAAAATATCTTTGAAGAGTGTGAAAATTTTAAGCTCTTTGATGAAGCAATGCTAAGAAGTTTCATCTGCGATATCCCAAAAAAAAAAAGTTTCCAAATTTTGTGAAGATGTTCTACTCCAACCTTAATTATGTAGATGGAGTTCTCACTAGTGAAGTATGAAAAAAACCAATCCAACTATCTCTTGAAGAGTTTGCTGGGATTTACAACCTTTCTTATACCATTTCAAATTACAAACCAGATGAAGGAGGTAATAATTTTTCTTATGTCTCTGCTATTAGGTATTTCCTTGAAAATCCAAACTATGGTATTCTTTCTCCTTTCAAGATGGGCAAAGTAAACCTAGATATTTGACTCATTCATTATGCGACAACGTATATCTCATCCCAAGGAAACATAACTTTCGACAACTAACCAAAACCGATGTTGTCATGGTTGAGTTACTTACTAATAAAGCACAAACAAATTGGGCTAGTGCGGTGATCCATCATACGATGAAGAGAAAGTTAAAGAATATGTAGCTACCATATAGTTTCTTGATAATAAAAATCTTATAGTACTATGGTTTCAATTTCTAAGATGAAGAATATGACAAAGATTATACTGGGATAGAAAATAATGTCATAGGGAAAATGAGAATAATATTACCATAATTGATTATGTCGGCTAGCCATGGAAGAAAACACTCTCATCGACGTAGTACCTTGGTTATCCAGTACAAGAAACACCGAGATTAATCACTCTTTTGTCCAGGAGACTAGGAAAACCCCAAGCATTGATGTCTCAATAGAAATAATATCAGCTATAGGTTACACTCCCTCACCATCCCGAATGTCCCCAATACAAGAGTATATCGAGTTAGGAAGTCTCCTGTCGGACTCACCTGAGGCTGCCTTAGTAAAGAGAAGGGTTGGTGAGAATAATGTGATCGGAAGAACTTTATATAAATAGGCTTATCTACACCCTTTCTAGATTACCTAAGGAAGGCGAAAGTCGCATACGCCATTTTAAAAGTACACGGGGGATTGTCAGTTAACATATTAGGACTCGTGCTTTGGCCAAAAAGATTCTAAGGGCAAGGTATTTCTAACCGACAATGGTTCGGGGCGCCCAAAAATATGTGAAATAGTGCAACCAATGTCAACGACATGGGGATATCTTCAATGCTCAATCTGCGGAGCTCCATGTTGTGACATCACCATGGCCATTACTCCAACGGGGATTGGACATTCTCGGTCGATTCACCCTTGCATAGGGGCTGCTCGAGTACTTGATCATGGCTATGGACTATTTTACCAACTGGATCAAGGCAAAAACACTGTCAAATATCACAACAGCGAGCATCCTAAAGTTCTTCAAAAGGAACATACTAGCTAGATTTGGAGTACCCTAAGCCATTGTGTTGGATAATCGAACGTTGTTCATTGATAGAAGGTTAAAAGGCCTATTGGAAGTGTTGATAATAAAACAAAACTTTTATATGGAGAAACTTCATCCCGTGGAAGAGTGATTAATCTCAGCGTTTCTTGTTCAAGCTACGTGTTAAGGTAAGTAAAGATAATGATAAATTAGAAAAAAAAATCATATATTTTAAGGAGTATATTAAATTCTTAAAAAATAGCAATAAAATTATTTATGAATAAATCTCTATCATTAGAAATGAATCATTAAAAAAAGAAAAGAAAAGAAAAATGTGAAACATGCAAATCTTTGAAAAATTGAAGAAACCAAATTGCATGAAACTTTAGAAAAAATTACTAAGGTAAAGATAAGTTAGATTTTTTTTTCTTTCAAATCAAAGAGTTTCCTGTGATAAAAATGGCTTAGGTTATAAACATAATAGATCATTTAGAAATATTTGCCATGCTAGAAGAAATCTAATCGCCCTAATTTTAAGTGTAATTTTTTTAATAAGCTCAGTCATCTAGAGCCATATTATTATGAAAATTTAAATGATTTAAGATGATCCAAGGGAAATACCTCTAGACCTCTTAACGCCACTATTGGACTAGGACTCAAAAAGATTTGGGAACTAGATGGGAAAATTAATATGTTTTGTAGGATTTCTTTGTAGCTTTGAAGAAGCTAAATGAAAATTTAACAGATCTATGCAAATCATGTGTATAATCTAAGTATTCAATTATAAGATGGATTTTGGAGGTATTTGATAATCCTGTTGATTCTTGTTCATGTTGTTGATATTGATGGTAGTGTTTAACAACCCTAATGGTTATATTTTTCGGAGTCTAAGGATCTTTGATGATCATGTCACTCATGACGATTTTTTGAGCTAACTCTCGTATCAAGCGACATGTATTGATGGAAAATTAAAAGTGATTTGTATTCCTTCTTAAGGGGGGTTTTCTAAAGGAACCTTGAGATTTTAGAGGTAAAAAACTTGGTAGAAATTGATCAAAAAGTTCTTGTGAAATTCTCTATCATGTGATATTTTTCATTCTTAGTGAATATTATTTACCACTAACATATCTTTTGGCTAGAATATTACAAGAGGAGTGCTGAATTACAAGTCTCCCAAGGAAAATGAAGGTTCCTCAAGTCAACAAGTTTTACCTCATCAAGAGAACCTTAAATTTTGGAGGATTTTGATTATGAGATTCCTCAAACTACTCCTACAGAAGCTCTTCTCAACACTGTCATCAAGAGGAAGAAAAGGACATACAAGTAGATCAATGTTCTAGGGTTGTTCAATGATGATGATAAGTATTTTGAGTAGGCCTTGCTTAATTTTTTTCTCCTCATTTCTTGCTTTTTTTTTCTTTTTGAACATTTTCTCTTATACTTGAATCATATTTTTTAATGAATTATTTTTTTTAACAAATATATGTTTCATTTCCCTTCTTATCTTTTAATATATGTGCTTGAATGTTTTCCATATTTGTTTACCTTTTTTCCTCTTTTTTGATAATTCCAAAAGGGTAGATATATACTCTTAAGAGGAGTAGGGTATACTGTCTATGTTTTTTCAGGGGGAGTTTAACCACTCCAATTTTTTAGCATTTTTTTCTTTGTTTGTCCACCTCCTTGAGAGACGTGTTGTCATCATAAAAAGAGAGGGATAATATGTATGTATGTGCTTGCAGGTATAATATGTGAAACAGTTAGCTGACTCATATGGTTTTGATGATGACATCACTATGAGTTGAAGTCTTCATATGAAGTGATGATCAAGTTGTTATACTTGATAGATCAAGAATTCAAAGCCAGTATCATAAGGGCAACACCTAATGTAAAGATGTGTTTAGTTGAATTCTTGATTATCTATAGTCAAGCAAATCTCTCTGATAATGACGTCTATCAAGAAGTTATATCAAGCCTCATTGAATAAAAAAAGTTAAGTCCCAAATGAAGTGTTGAATCATTGATGAATAAAGCAAGGAATATTGAAGCCTCAGAGTTTGTGAAAGAGAGAAAATGTGAAAGCTCGCATGGTTTGTGTCTGAGTGATCAGAATTTTGTAAAAGATATTAAAGTAACTCCTAAGTTACTAAGCCAATGCACACACTCAACTAAAAATGTTTTTAACCTCTCTATTTGATAAAAATCCTTAAAACCCTTAGAGGACCCATCAATATTCTCGTGAGATTGATAAAGGATGTTACTAAACATTAAGAAGGATTATATACATTTCCTAATTGATTAAGGCCCTTAGCCAATCGATTAGAGTAAGGTTTAAAGATTCATAATATATTAGCAACACTCCTAATCGATTAGGACATTAGAAATTATAAGGTTTCCTTTTTGGGAATTAGGATTTCATTTTTATGAAGCACATAATCGATTTGACCTATGGTATAATCAATTATGAGAATTAAAAAGCCATAGATAATTTTCCTTTTTGAGCCTGATTTCTCTCCTATAAATAGAGGGCTCTCATCACTTTCAAAGTACACCAGAAAACATGTTTTAACAATCTTTTTCACTCTCTACTCATTTTCTTCTCATTTCACTCATATCATTAAAATTCCCTTAGTTCTTTAGGATTGAAAAATATTAGTGAGGATTTTTCTTATGTATTTTGGTGCAGGGGTAATGTTGTAACACATGCAAGAGGATTTTATTTTTTTGTGGAAAATCTCTTTGTAATATTTTCTTTAGTTCATGAGATTATCTTTGAAAATCTTTGTTTGGTTTGTGAGCTTTGCATGGTGTAAAAGCTCTCAATTGGTTTGTGAGATTGTCTGTGAAAATCCCTATTTTGTTTTTTAGATGTGCATTGTGTAAAAGCTCTCATTTGATTCAAGATGAGCCTAGTATAAAATCCCATCTTCAAATTGGAGGATATCTAGTGTAAAAATCCAAGTTTGTTTGTAAGAAGGTTTATTGGCATAACCTGTGAAAAACTCACAACTATAATGGAAACTCTCGAGAAGAAATTCTTGGAGAAAGGAGTATGCCAAGTGGTTAGGCAGAACCTCTATAAATCTCCGGTGCATCTTTCTTATCCCTTATCTCTTTTTATTTTTGTTATTTGCTTATTTATGACGTGCCTTTTTCCCTTCTTCACTCTGATTTAATTCCATTTGTTTATTTTGTTGCTCACTATTTGTTTAAATTACAAAATTATTATAGATAATTAGTTTTACCAAAGATTTTTTTATTGAAATTTTTTCAAAGCAACACAATTCAGCCCCCCCCCCCCCCCCCCCCCTATTGTTTTTGGAGTCACTTGTCCAACTCCATGGCCATTTTTAATATCTTAATCGATTAACCCTAGTTGTTAATCAATTAGACAACCCTAATATGGAAATTTTTAGAATTGAATTGTCATTAATAGATTAAAATACTCTCTAATCGATTATAGGCATTTGAAATGTATTTATTAATTAAACCTAATATGGTGATCCATTAACAGTGTAAAAAGCCATCCTAATTAGTTAAATAATTTAGTAGTCAATTAATGACGTGTGTAAGGAAATATTTTCAGGTGTTTTGTCAAATAACATAAGTTTAAAAACATATTAGTGTGCGTGTGTGTTATCTTAGTATCTTGAGAGTTACTCTTATACCTTTACATTAAATTGATCACTTTAAAATATTCAACTCCATATCTAGGGTTCATAGTAGTTTTCGGTTGAAGGGATACACCACTATATATATATATATATATATATATATATATATATATATATATATATATATATATATATATATATATATATATATATATATATTATTCCTAATATTTATATTTATGTGAAGTTTTGATAACTCTTTATCCATGATCTATGAGATGTGATTATCATTCTATTTAGATAATAGTCTTGATGATTTAATGCTATCCCACTTCACAATAAAGCTTGACTACAAATACTTTACAAATATTGTCTTTATGTTTAACGAGGTCTCACTATTAAGTGATACTTGACATTTCCTCAAACGAATTAGCTATTCTAGAAACCTTAATTACTTTTTCAAAACAAACCTAATAAAAATGCCTTATTATTATTATTATTATTAAATAATTTGATACAAGTACTAAGTTCTTATAAAATTATTAGGCTTTAGGACTTACAACAACAACTAATGCTTTAAGTATAGATGAATTTTTTGTGTGTATCACACTGTAACACAGTAAAAGAAATATATGACATCCTTCCTTAAAGTTACCAAGAAGGTCCAACCGAGGTAAAAAGGGCTAGAATGAACACATTAACCCATAATTAGGAACTGTTTAGAATGAAACCTGAAGAAAATATTCATGGTATGGAATGTAGTTCATTCATATTATTAACTACTTAAGAACTCAGGGTAGAACTTTTCAAAATGAGGATTTAATTAATAAATTTCTTAGATGCTTAAACTGCAGTTGGCATACAAAAGTCATTGCAATTTTGAATGTAAAGACACGTCTTCTATGTATTTGGACACTCTATTTGGTAAAATGCAAGAACATAAAATTGAGTTAAACAATCCTGATGAGAGCGAAGAAAATTATAAGAAAAATAAAAGTCATACACTTAAAGCTAAAGAAGTCAAAGAATAAAAAAGTGATGAAGATATGAACCTGTTAGTGCATAAGGCAAAAAAAATAACCTAAAAATTTCCAACATGAAAATGAAGAAAGATCATCCTTTGTGCCAACATGCTTCTAGTGCAGAATGAAAGGTCACACAAAGTCAAATAGTTCACAATACTAGAAGAAAATTGAAAAATACAAAATACCTCAAAATAATCAAAAAGGGTTTATATTGCATACAAAGAAAACAACATGGATTCCTTCGATGAATTTGAAAAAAAGTAAGAAGCCAATCTATGTATCATGGAAGACAATGTGATTCTCCAAAGTTTTTGTAAGCCTGAATGAACTATTGATATGATGATTATTCAAAGATTTTAATAGATGATGATTCCTAAGAAGATCCTTAATATACAATGACAGTTCTGTCAAATAATACTTCTGGTGTTGATCTTTCAACACTTTCTTCATGTAGATCTTTTGATGAAAATGAGGATGGTGAAGATTCTTCGAATGTATTTGAATTATTTTTTTAATATTTTAGTATTTGGATTAACTCTTTAAGTTTGAGGATGATTTCTTCCTTCTTGGACTTTTCCTGAAATTCATCACAAACCTATCTACCATTGGAATCAAGTATTGAATCAGGTTTCTGATACTAGTTTTTAAATTTCAGATATATTTTAGAAACAAGTTTTTTGAAATAACTTCCAAGGATTTCAATGTTTGAGAATGATCTTTGAAGATGATATTCATTTTCACTTGGTGTCTCACCTTCTTGAATACGCATGTTCATGCTCTCTTGATTGATCTTGGAAAAATCTCCATATATTATTTTAAGAGTTTCCCATACTTCCTTGGTAGTATTAAATTTAAAAATATATAAGTAATCTTTAGTGTTTAACGCACTCATTATCAAGTACTTAGCTTTAAAACCAAATTTAACTATTCTCTTATCATGTGCGGTTCATAGTTTACTTGGTTTATTTACTACCTCATTGTTAACAAAATGAGTGGGAACAAATGCACCATTTATAACAGAACTAATAATTCAAAATCAATATCTTCAATGAAAATTTTCATTATTGCTTTCCACATGACAAAACTTTCGCAATCAAATGGTGGATGTGTGCTCATAACATGCTTATAATTGAAAAATTATTTGAAGTCATCATAGTACCCCCTGAGACGACTAGTCTTATAAAAGGAGTTAAACTTTGATACCACATTTTAGCCAAGTGACTCCAAACACAAGAGGGGAGGGGGGATGAGGGTTTTGATGGTTGAAAATCAAAGTCCAATTACAACAACTTTGATTTAGAAAAACTTTTAAGTTGTTTATAATAACAAACATAGATTAAGCAACAAAATAAATAAATAGAAGAATATCCGAGAGATTGGGAGAATGAAATGTATCAAAAAGAAAATAAAGCAATGGAGAACAGAGAGATAAGGGATAAAGAACATGCATAAGATATTTACATAGGTTCGACCTAACCACTTGACCTACTCCTGTCCTTAAAATTTTCCTCTTGAGAGTGTTCCATTTTGAGCTTTTCACAAGATATGCCTACAAATTTTCTTACAACCAAACAATAGACTTTACACAATTTAATATCCAAACTAAACATAGATTTTAATGAATTTATATCTTGTATTAAACAAAACTCTCGCATGTATTTTTCACTCTCTCGGCAGCAAGACAACTTTGGTGAAAGAATATAAAGATTGGAAGAAGAGATTAAAAATTAGAAAAAGAAATTTCAAATTCAAATTTTAGCGTAAAACTAAATGAGGGGAAACCTCTTTATATAGGAAAAGATTTGTCTCAAAAAAAGAAATGATCCATGGGCCGTTTTAATGTTCTAATCGATTAACCCTAACTGGTAATCAATTAGACAAACTAAATATGAAAAGTTTTTGAAATTTATCGTTATTAATCAATTAAATGCTTCTCTGATCCATTGAACGCGTTACACATGTGTTAATTGATTAACCATATTTTAGTAATCGATTAACCAACTAGAGCTCTCAAGCTAAAGATGCCTTATCCGCGTCACGGAATTCTTCCGCCGAGAGAATCTATCATGTACTTCATGACGGAAACTGAAAAGCTTCAGGTTACTCTCAACAAAGTTCAACGGGAGATGAGGTCTTGGAAGAACAAGTACCGCACCCTCGACATAGAGTGCATCAAAATACAACAATTACTGAAAGATAAGGACGCTCTGATTGAAATTTTGGAGCAACATGCTGTGGATAATCAAGATGACCAAAGGAATTTGCTCGCTCCTTCCACCTGGCAAAGGAATGATAACCGACAACGGCCCAAGAGCCCCGGTCAAAGAAAAGGAAAATACCAGAGTCAGCACCCGATTTTTCTTCAGAGAGGACTCGGGACCCATTAGCTTAGGTTTCTGTTTCCGCACCATGTAATCTACTGTATTTTCATTTCCGCAATCCTTTGAATTCAATAAAAAGGGGTTTCCCCACTGTTTGATATTTGCAATCTAATTGTCGAAGTTTATTTTGATTAAACCAAAAAATAATTAATATAATCATTGCATTCATCATTCTCACATCGCGTATTCTTCTTACCTACGAATCTCACGTTTGTGTCTCGGTTCTAGAGTCAAACTGTCTCATTCGTACAATACTCGGGCTAATCGTCAGAAAAAGATGGATGATCTTGAGGAAGAAAACAAAGAGTTGAAAGAAGAGATCGACGCTCTGAGAGAGGATATGAGAAAGCTTCGTAACAACATGCAAGCCATGGCAGAAGCTCAGCTACAAAGGACTGTTGTTAGTTCCTGGATTGGCTGGAATTTTGGTAAAACAAAGTATGTTCAATGTTGATGTCAAGGTGCTGATGTTGCAACATTGAAGTCTTAACACTGGGCTGTGTTAAGTAATTAATTGCTGAAGTTGGATGTCTGATGTCACATAGGTGATGTTGTAACATCAGATCTGCAGAATTAACAACAGCAGGTTGTGATGTTGTTAGGGTTGCATATTAGCTGGAATTGTGGAGAGCAAGCTGTCTCATTGGATGCGAATATCTTGGGATAGATATTTGCTGCTGCATAGGAGATCTATTGCAGATTTGTAGGAGATTTAAAAGGTTGAAGATTTAAAAAGATTTTAGGAGAAAATCTGTTTTAAATATTCAGTTTTAAATAACAAATCTGGGAGATATTGTAGCAAGTCCAAGACCAATTCAAGGAGCTATATAAAGCGTACAAGACAAAAAAAAAGACACAGAAAACATTCAGAAGATCAGGAGCTGGAGGCTTAGTGTCTAGAGTTTGTTTAGAGTGCTTGTATTTACACTATTCTAGGGTTTGAATAGGTGTTGCGTTTCTGTCCTCTCTAGAAGCTGTGAAGCAATAGAGAGTGGTTGCTTGATCGAAGCTGTGAAGTAAGATCAAGGGTACTCAAAGTGGTTTCTTTGAGAGTTTGTAAGGGATTGAGTGGTGTTCTCATACCTAAGTGGTTTCTTAGGTAGGAAGTCATTAGTAGAGTATAAGTTTAGGAGATTGTCAACGGGTTGTTGAGTCTGTAAATTATATCTACAAGTAGTGATTTCATCCCTGGCTTGGTAGGCCCCAGAGTAGGTTGGTTGTAACCGAACTGGGTCAACAATTCTTGGTGTTATTTTACTGTTATTGATGTCCATTGTGCAGAGTGTGTTGTTGTGACATCACACCTTAACATCACACGTCTGATACCAAAATTTCAATTGGTATCAGAGCAGGCATCCTGTCTGTCTCTGGGTGAGATCTAGGGAAGTTACTTTCTGGTGTAAAGATGGACAAAGAAGTTGGAGGATTCGTCAACAGACCCCCTATTTTGGATGGATCCAATTATGACTATTGGAAGCCAAGGATGACCACTTTCTTAAAATCCTTGGACATTAGGGCTTGGAAGGTTGTTATTAAAGAATGGAAAGCTCCTGTCATGTGTGAGAAGGATGATGCTGGTAAAGATAAAGAAGGCACCTCTAAGCCAAAGCCTGAAGAAGAGTGGACCAAGGAGGAAGACGAGTTTGCCCTTGGAAATTCCAAAGCTCTAAATGCCATCTTCAATGGAGTGGATAAGAATATCTTCAAGTTAATCAATACCTGTGAAGTTGCTAAGGAAGCGTGGGATATTTTGCAGGCTACACATGAAGGAACATCTAGAGTCAAGATGTCAAGACTTCAGATTTTAACATCAAAATTTGAAAGCCTGAAGATTAAGGAAGATGAGACTATTCATGATTTCCACATGAGTGTTCTTGAGCTGGCCTATGCATCTAGTGCTCTTGGAGAGAAGATGTCAGATGAAAAGCTTGTTAGGAAGATCCTTAGGTCACTACCTAAGAAGTATAAGATGAAGGTAACTGCCATTGAAGAATCACAAGACATCAGCAAGATGAGAGTTGATGAGCTCATTGGATCTCTTCAAACTTTTGAGCTTGGGTTGAATGAGGAAGAACCAGAAAAGAAGCCAAAAAGTATAGCCTTGGTGTCAAATGATGCAGAAGAAAAAGGAAAGAGTTCTGAATCTCAGGAGGATCTATCTCAGGCCATAGTTATGTTGGGAAGACAGTTCACCAAAGTGTTCAAGAGAATGAACAATAACTCCAAGCCTAATGTCAAGAACATAACTTCTGACACCAGCAAGAAGGATGAAGAGAAAACTACCCAAGATAAAGGAGTTCAGTGCTTTGAGTGTGAAGGGTATGGACATGTCAAGAAAGAATGTACCATCTTCTTGAAAAAGCAGAAGAAGGGCATGACAGTTTGTTGGTCTGACTCAGATAGTGAAAGTGAAGGTGAGTCAGCAAAGCATGTTAGAGCCCTAACAGGAGCTGTTGTTTTTGATGATGATTCTAGTGATGGAGAAGTAACTTATGAGGAGTTAGCATCTATCTATCAAGAGCTGTGTTTAAAAAGTGCTGAGATTTATCAAGAAAACAAGTGCCACAAGCAACAGATTGCTCAGCTAGAGAATGAAAAGACTGATCTGGAAAATGAAGTGGTGCTAGTTAGAGCTCACCTTGATCAAATGACCAAGTCTGTTAGGATGCTGAGCTGTGGTACAGACACACTTGACAAGATCTTTCAGTCAGAAAAAGCTGCTGGAGACAAAGCTGGGATAGGTTATGTGGCTGATGATAAGGGAACTTCAGAAGAAAGCACTTTAGGTTCAAAGAAGGAAGTGTCACAACTTTCATCTCAACATCAGCCAAAGAAGCAGGATCCTACCCCTAAGAAGGCTGATGTTTCACAACCTAAGAAGTTTGAGAAGAAGACTGGTCCCTATCAGAAGAGAAAGCAGCCACAAGGAGCTAGTCAGTATATGCCCCCATAATACCACGAGAGCATGCAAGCTGCTCAGTTCAAATAGCACATGTCTCATCAGGTGTCTCAACATCAGGACAACTGGTATGGTTATGGATATGGATACACCAATGTTGTTCCTCATGGAAGAAGAAAACCACACCATCATGGGAGACAATCCAGGAAACAACATTCTCAGCCTTCTTATGGGAGAAGATACCAGCATAATAGATGGCAGGGCAGTTATGGTAGGAGGAGACCTCATTATGGCTGGCAGCCTAAGCAATCTCATCATGGCAGAAGATTCAGTGATGAAAGGGGTAGATGCTATTATTGTGGAAGGTTTGGACATATGCAGTACTCTTGCTACAAGCTGCATGGATACCCTCAACCTCAAAACAGATGGAGAGAGTACAGGCCCAAAGTTGTTAAACAATGGGTACCTAAGGAGAAGGTGAAGTGCTTATTGGCTCACATGGCTGATAGAGAGTTTAAAGAAGGAACATGGTATTTTGACAGTGGGTGTTCTAAACACATGTCTGGGTGTAGATCCATGTTTGCTGCAGTTAGTCATTGTCCCTCTCATGAGGTTATTTTTGGCAATGGAGAAATAGGTGTTGTTGCAGGAGTTGGGAAAATGAAAGGTGATGGTAGACCTGAACTTGACAATGTTCTGTTGGTCAGTGGTTTAAATACAAATTTGATCAGCATAAGCCAGTTGTGTGATGAAGGTTACAAGGTAAACTACACTAAGGATAATTGTGTGGTTTCTGATGAGCATAATCTGGTTGTTATGAAGGGTGTCAGAACCAAAGACAATTGCTATCAGTGGATTTCTCTTGAAGGGAATTCAACTAATGATGTTCAAGTTGATGTTATAACATCAGACTATGACATCAAGATGATGCAAGGTCACTCAGAGCTAATGAGTCCTGATGTGAATTGCTTAAAAGGAAAGTCCTTATGGAGGGAGAAAATTAGTAATTGGTCTTTAAAGAGTACACAAAATCTGGCGCCTTACTTCAGACCCTCATTTCCTATTATAGCAAAATCACAGTTCATCAAAACTCATATCTCTCCTCTGTTCGTCTCCTTCAACAAGAAGAATCATCTCACTCTATACTCCCTCAAAGGAACCATGTCAAAGCAGACAGCTTCTCCTTCTAAAAGTTCATCGCGGAATAACGCTAGGGTTTCTACAGATGAGTTCTCTGAAGACGAAGCTCTGAATATACAACCCATCTCCCTAATGTTACCAGAATCAGGTAAACCTAGACCTTCTAAACTTGCTTCAAAAAGGGCCGCAACTACTTTTAAAAATACTGAAACAAAGAAGCTGGTTACCAGTATCCTCTTTAGTGATAAATCAACACCTAGGTCATCCACGTCTCAAACTGTGGTAGAAAAGTTTGATGTTGACAAGAGTATGGGTAATCTGGCAACCAAAATACTGGACAAAGGAATACCTGTGAAAGGAATTTCTGTTCCGTTGAATCAGATGCCAGCAGAAAAGATAGACATGCAAGGAGAAGAATATGATCTTCATAGACTTGCTGTGTCTGTCATTGAGGATTCTGAAAGAGGAGGGGAAGAAGAAGATGTGCATGAGGAAATTAATAATAGAACTACTCCTGAAGAAGAAAAGAGTGAGGACAATGAAGTCATTGGAAATGCTGTTCCAAGTATTGCCAAGAGACTAAAAACAATGAAAGGAAAGACTAATGAATCCTCTCCTAAGAAGCCTACTGAAGGAAAGAAGAAAACTGTTGTTGGTCCCTCAAAATCTTGGAGCAAGGTTGTTACGCCCTCTAAAAAGAGAAAGATTAGAGAAGAATCCGAGCCTGAGGATGAAGTTGAGGAAGATGTCCATGACATCACACCAGTCAGAAAGACCATTCTAAAGAGAATTTCTGATAAGGTCCCTGAAGTACAAATGGACAACATATCCTTTCATTATGCGAGCAGTGCTTCCTTGTGGAAGTTTGTGTGCCAAAGGAGGTTAGCTCTGGAAAGGGAGCTTGGAAAGGATGTATTGGAGATGAAAGAAATTATGGACCTCATTCATGGAGCTGGACTTCTAAAGACTGTGACTAGATTCTCCAAGTGCTATAGTGGACTTGTTAAGGAATTTGTTGTCAACATTCCCATAGACATTTTTGACAATAGAAGTGTGAACTACATGAAGGTGTTTGTTAGGGGACAGTGTATTGACTTCTCTCCTAGTACTGTCAATAAATATCTGGGAAGAGATGGGCAAGATGAGTGTGAGCTGGAGGTGACTGATAATGAAGTGTGTAGAGAGATCACTGCTACTCAAGTTAAGGTGTGGCCACTGAAAAATAAATTAACAGCTAGCAAACTCAGTATCAAGTATGCTATATTGCACAGAATTGATGCGGCTAACTGGGTACCTACTAATCACAAAATCACCATAACTGTGGGATTAGGAAGGTTCATCTATGCTGTAGGGAAAAAGGTCAAGTTCAACTATAGAAGCTATATATTTGATCAAGTAGTGAAGCATGGTGCCACCAATGCTATCAAAATGCCAATATCATTCCCTTCCCTTATCTGTGGAATGATCTTAGATCAACATCCTGGAATCTTAACCAGTTCAGAGGTAGCATGTAAGAGGGAGTCAGCTTTATCTTTGCATACCAAACTGTTTGCTGGGAGTCATGTTCCAGACATTGTTACAACATCAAGTTCTGGGATTAAGAAGGTCAGTACAAAATCTGAGCTGATTGAAGGATTAAAGGCAACCTGTAAGGATCTTGATATGGTTATCAAGACCAGCACTGACAGGAAAATGAAGATTGAGAAGATGATTAAAGACTTGGAATTGGGGGAAGACAATGGGAATGGTGACAATGAGGATTCCAGGTCAGATGAGGGTGATGAAAATGCTGATGGTACCAGCTCGGATGAAGACTAACCTCCATCTGCTGTTTTTAGATTGTAGCTTATGTTTTTAGTGTTTTTGCTGTGATGGTTATGTAATTTGAATATTGTGCTGTTATATGCACTAGTTTTGTTTTTAGTTTCCTTCTATGATTTGTTTTGCCCGGTTGCTAACTGTGAGGCTAACAATGAGAGCTAGGGTGTACTGACTATAGTTAATAGGGCTTCTAACTGAAGTTTGCCTAATTGTGGCTAAAAAGGGGGAGAAAATAGCCAAGAGAGTCAAGAGTAGCCAAGATAGTCAAGAGTATCAAAGAGTGTTACTGCCAAATGCTGCTAATGTGATGCAGATATTAAGGGGGAGATAAATTAATGCTGCTAAAAGTAAAACGTGTTTAGACTGAGCTAGTGATGCAGAAGAGTGCAGACATCAAGGGGGAGAAAAGTGCTGCACATTGTGAGCTACTGAACAGCTATGATGCTGGTTCATATTCTTGAGGGGGAGCACCAATTGGCTGTTGTCAATAATGAAGATGGTGCTGCAGCAGATCAAGTGATGAAGACTATGAGTATTGTCAAACTGCTGCTGATGGAGTTTCAAATTTTTGAAGTTTTTCCGCTGCTGAAGTCTCTGAAGATGCAGAGTGCAGAGATTGTTTTAGCCAAAATTAGCCAAAGGGGGAGATTGTTAGTTCCTGGATTGGCTGGAATTTTGGTAAAACAAAGTATGTTCAATGTTGATGTCAAGGTGCTGATGTTGCAACATTGAAGTCTTAACACTGTGCTGTGTTAAGTAATTAATTGCTGAAGTTGGATGTCTAATGTCACATAGGTGATGTTGTAACATCAGATATGCAGAATTAACAACAGCAGGCTGTGATGTTGTTAGGGTTGCGTATTAGCTGGAATTGTGGAGAGCAAGCTGTCTCATTGGATGCAAATATCTTGGGATAGATATTTGCTGCTGCATAGGAGATCTGTTGCAGATTTGTAGGAGATTTAAAAGGTTGAAGATTTAAAAAGATTTTAGGAGAAAATCTGTTTTAAATATTCAGTTTTAAATAACAAATCTGGGAGATATTGTAGCAAGTCCAAGACCAATTCAAGGAGCTATATAAAGCGCACAAGACCAAAAAAAAAACAGACACATAAAACATTCAGAAGATCAGGAGCTGGAGGCTTAGTGTCTAGAGTTTGTTTAAAGTGCTTGTATTTACACTATTCTAGGGTTTGAATAGGTGTTGCGTTTCTGTCCTCTCTAGAAGCTGTGAAGCAATAGAGAGTGGTTGCTTGATCGAAGCTGTGAAGTAAGATCAAGGGTACTCAAAGTGGTTTCTTTGAGAGTTTGTAAGGGATTGAGTGGTGTTCTCATACCTAAGTGGTTTCTTAGGTAGGAAGTCATTAGTAGAGTATAAGTTTAGGAGATTGTCAACGGGTTGTTGAGTCTGTAAATTATATCTACAAGTAGTGAATTCCATCCCTGGCTTGGTAGCCCCCAGAGTAGGTTGGTTATAACCGAACTGGGTCAACAATTCTTGGTGTTATTTTACTGTTATTACTGTCCATTGTGCAGAGTGTGTTGTTGTGACATCACACCTTAACATCACACGTCTGATACCAGAATTTCAACTGTGATCACAGAGATCACCTCAACGCCCATAGTGGAGAAGTATGATCCTAGGTATCAAATGCCGAAAGATCGTCCTTGGGGCATGCCTGTTAACTATATTCCTGAAGGATATGTGTTCCGCCGATCGCTGAAGATCTGGGAATCACAACAGAAGCCACTGGGCCTGAAGGTTACAAACTTCGAGAAAGCGAAGATGCCAGAGGCATACTGAAGACTCCTGAAGGTTACAAACTTCGGGAAACGCCAAGATTTACTGCCGTAGTCACGGTACCACCCCCTGTGGTGCACACTGTCCCGGAAGGACAGATTCCACATATATCTTTTGGTAAAAAGGAAACTATGTTTGACCGAATGGATGAGTTCCAGGAACAGTTCTTGGAAATGTAGAAGGAACTGCAGGCCATTCACGGTCAGGATCTATTTGGAAAGGACGCCGCATACCTTTGTCTGGTCCCTAATGTGAAAGTTCCGCACAAGTTCCAAGTGCCTGACTTTGAAAAGTACAAGGGTAACTCTTGCCCTCAAAGTCACTTGGTGATGTACGCTCGGCGAATGTCAGCTCAGACGGAGAATCAGGACCTACTGATTCACTACTTCCAGGATAGTTTAACCGGTGCCGCATTAAAATGGTACATGGGTTTAAACCGTGCCACGATCAGTACTTTTAGAGATCTTGGCACTGCCTTCGTCCAATAATACAAATACAATTTGGACATGGCACCCAACAGAGATCAACTCAGATCGATGTCGCAAAAGGACAAGGAAACCTTTAAGGAGTATGCTCAAAGGTGGCATGAAATTGCCGCTCAAATTTGTCCACCTCTTGAGGAAAAAGAGATGACAAAGATCTTCTTAAAGACCTTAAGCTCATTTTACTATGATAGAATGGTTTCCAGTGCGCCCAGTGATTTCACCGAGATGGTGGGCATGGGAGTTCGTCTTGAGGAAGCCGTCTGAGAAGGACGTTTAGTAAAAGACGCTGGATCATCAAGTAATACAAAACGATACGGTAGTGCTCTCCCTAAGAAAAAAGAGCAAGATATTGGGAATATCTCTCTCGGAAAGCAAAGGCGACGGTACCAATCGGTAGCAGCTGTAACTCCTACTATCAGCCCTATGCCTAATTCTACGTATCAACCTCGGGTTGCGTAGAGCCAACCTAATCAGCAAAGGACACAACAGCCTCTTCAGTAGGCTCATCCTCCATATAACAACAACCGTACAACACGACCATCAGGGTTTGATCCTATACCCATGTTGTACGCAGAACTATTTCTGTTACTACTGGCTAAAGGGCACATCCAGACTAAGTCTCCTCTTACAGTACCGGAAAATCCGCCTTTTTGGTTTAAGGTGGATCAGACACGCCCTTATCATCAAGGAGGTCCAGGGCATAACATTGAGAATTGTCTCAATTTCAAATCCGACGTGCAAAAACTTGTTAGGAGTGGGCTCTTATCTTTCAAAGATACGAATCCCAATGTTCTCACGAACCCGCTGCCTCAACACGAGAAAGCTGCAGTCAACCTGATTCAGAAAGAATCTAACAATGTCCATCAAATTCACGATGTACTCTTATTGAGGACCAATTTGGTCAAGATACATTGTAGACAGAGTGGATATGGCCATGTGCCACCTCATAATTATCATCAGTGTGATATCTGCTCTAAAAGTAATCAAGGATGTTCGGTAGTGCGATCAGCTCTACAGGAACAGATGGATCTCGGATGGATCCAAGAACACCGAGTTCGTGGAGTTAACATGGTCTATACGAATTCCAATGTCATTCAGAACCACGACATCTGTACGATGAATGCCAACTTGGTGGCAATGCACTCAAGGCAAAGCCAATATCATAATCTGCCACGACACGATTACAGTTCCTGTCTGACTTGCTTAGTAAACAAACAGGGATGCTCTTTCATACAAGAGGCCCTCCAGCATCAGATGGATCTTGGATGGATCCAAGACTACCATGATAGGAACCTTTATCAGATCAACATGGTTCAGATCTTCGATATTCGCGTGATGAGTACCAACCTGGTAGAGTTACATGCTGAGCAGGTCCGACTCGGATTCTTAATATCACACGACTATCAAAGCTGTAAAGCAGGTTGCGAAAACGATCGAGGTTGTACCCTTGTCCAGGAGGCACTTCAGCACTTGTTAAATCATTGGTTGGTGCCAATCTACATGGATGAAGATACTCAGCAGATTAGTATCAATAACAGGAATCCCACTCGGCGTCAAAGTCAGGATGTCCGATCTGTGGAAGCTAACCTAGTGAGGTTACATTGTATTCAAAGTGGGCGTGGCCAGGTGCCACCACACAATTATGACCATTGTAGCGTCTGTTCGGAAAGTAACCAAGGGTGTTACCTTGTGAGAGCAGCTCTTCAAGGTCAGGTGGATCGTGGAGAGATTCGCCCATATCCGGGTTCTGGACCCATCAACTGGACGCCGAACTACCTTGCCAATCAAGTCGAGGATGTTGTCACAATCTCTGGTCGTCACCAGACCAGGGATGTTTTTTCCATCTTCCCTCTACTTGACAAATCTAGAGTTCCCAATCGGGAACGGATCGAGATTACTTATGATGGTCAGAAAAATCAAAAGGTTCCCATAGTCATCTATCTGTCGGGACCACTACCGTATGAATCAACTAAGGCTATCCCTTACAAATACGGTGCAACAATAGTTGAAAATGGAAAGGAAATTCCATTACCCTCCGTCGCGAATATTGCAGACCTCTGTCGTGTAACACCGAGCGGTAGAATCTTCAACCGAGGGGTTAGGGAACCTAACAAAGAAAAGGAACTTCAGACGAAAGCTCCTGATCTACCAGTCGGTCAATCCAGTAATCCTGACCTTTCAAAAAATAATGATGAGATGCTCAAGCTCATCCAAAGGAGTGAATATAACATTGTGGATCAGCTGTTACAGAATCCTTCAAAGATCTCGGTATTATCACTGTTACTCAGTTCAGAAGCCCACAGGGAGGCTCTACAGAAAGTCTTGGAGCAACCCTTTGTGGAACAGGGTGTAACAATCAGACAGTTCGATAGCATTGTCTCTAACATCACTTCCTGCAATAGTTTGGGATTTAGTGATGAGGAATTACCCGAAGAGGGTCGCCGTCATAACATGGCGCTCAACGTTACAGTTAACTGCCAGGACGATGCTTTGGCCAGCGTACTGGTAGACACAGGGTCAGCCCTGAATGTTATGCCGAAGTCCACTTTGATGCAATTATCATTCAAAGGCCCTCCGATGAGAATCAGCGAGGTCATCGTCAAAGCGTTCGACAGATCCAGAAAAACAGTTATCGGCGAAGTTGATCTTCCCATAACTATTGGTCCTCATACGTTCCAAGTCACTTTCCAGGTCATGGACATCCGGGCAACATACAATTGTTTATTAGGAAGGCCTTGGATACATCAGGCTGGAGCAGTCACTTCGACCCTTCACCAAAAGCTAAAGTTCGTCAAGAACGATCAACTTGTCACAGTTTGTGGGGAACAAGCCTTGCTCGTGAGTAACTTATCATCATCTGCTTGTGTAGAACCCGAGGAGGTTATTGGGACGCAGTTCCAAGCGCTGTCGGTGGGCAAGGGCAATCAATACCAAGGAGGAACCTCAATTTCCTCATACAAAGATGTTATCAAAGTGGTCGAGAGTACCGATACAACCGGATGGGGACAACTTGTCATTCCTGTTGACAATAAAACAAAGAAGGGTCTTGGTTTTTCTGCAACCTGTACCCAGACAGCTGCCGGCGATGGAAGTCTTCATCCCATTCAGAACTTCTTCCACAGTGGAGGTTTTCTTCACCCAGTGTCTCAAGCAGTACATGCTATCAATGAGGAAGATCCCTCTGACACAGATGAAGAATGGAAGTCCTACCTTAACGAGGACGATTATATGTCTCAGGAAGAGGTGCCTATACCATTTTGCTATCCCGCACAGAGTCTGAGATTTATACCACGGTCAGATGTCGAAATGATATATGGAGATTGTGATCCGGAAGGATGTCGTGCTCCGCCAAATTCATTAGAGGAAGACACTCTGATGAAAGACAACTTTGACTACCACTACTATGGCCCAATGGATGGTCTGCCAATGTGGCAACCTTATCTAGGAGATTTGGGGCAAGAAAGTCAGCCGAACAATGAAAATCAGCTGAGTCTCATTGAACAAAATACCTGTGTCCCCACCATGTCATGGGATCAACACTCAGGTCATCCTGAAGCTACTCAACATGACGATGAATTTGCAACGTTTGCAGGACTTGAATTCATCAACTATGCTTTTCCCAAGGTCAACGTCATCGAGAGGGATGACTCATCCAGTTCCAAAGAAGTGTGGGACACCTTGGGACAACCAAGTGGAAAGTACGACAATATGGTCAAGTACACCGCTCCCGAAAGCTCTCGTATCAGACTCGAAGATATCCAGCCAACTGGATGGAGAGATACAGCTGAGAGCATAAATGCTATGCAAAATACAACTGAGGAATTCTCCTACGACAACTCTGCCTGGGAAACAGATTCCAATGATCCTGCTCCACCAGAAATCAGCGTTATTTCTGAAGACAAATCAAGGAAGGTGCCAGACTTTGTGATTCACCGAGGAGTTCGCCGCCAATGGGTTGCTGTCGAGGTTCCAAAGGCCGTTCACCAGTCAAAGTAATTTCCATCTTTTAACCTTTCACCCTGCCCAGGTGAAACAGATGTTTTGATAGGGCTCGCTTTCTGTAAATTTCCCTCTTCGCTTTGCCCAAAGCGACAGAGTTTTGTTTTATAGGGCTGTAGTTTCAAGGATCGACTTGTTCATTAATAAAATAACATCGTTCTGTAATTTCCGCATTTATTGTTGTTTTCTCTTTTCGTTTTTCTCAGAAAATGGTAATCCTAAAAAACAATTCAAATAAAAACAAGCAGTAAAATAAATACACTGCACACACTCGCATTTTCTCTATCTCTTCTAAACACGAATTATCACGTCATGCAGATTGCGTGTTTTAAACCCCGTTGAAACATACGATCCGATGCCTTCTCCCAACTTTGAGTTCCCGGTATTTGGGGCTGAAGAAGAAGTTGACGACAAAATTCCAGAAGAGATCTCCCGATTACTCAGACAAGAGGAAAGGTCCATTGAACCTCACAAAGAGCCATTGGAAATGATAAACTTGGGTTCGGAAGAAGAGAGAAAAGAAATCAGGATTGGGGCACTGCTCAGTCCAATTGCCAAAGAGAGTTTGATAAAGCTTCTCAGAGAATTTCCCGATGTATTCGCTTGGTCCTATCAGGATATGCCAGGGTTGGATACCAGCATCGTGGAACATCACTTACCGTTAAGATCGGAATGTCCGCCAGTAAAGCAGAGGTTGAGACGCACTCACCCGGACATGGCCATCAAAATCAAAGAGGAGGTATGGAAACAGATTGGCGCGGGTTTCCTCGCTACATCTGAATATCCTCAATGGTTAGTCAACATCGTACCCGTTCCGACAAAGGACGGAAAAGTCAGAATGTGTGTCGACTACAGAGACCTGAACAAGACAAGTCCAAAGGACGACTTTCCTTTACCACACATTGACATGCTGGTAGACAGCACAACAAAGTTAAAATTTTTCTCCTTCATGGATGGATTCTCGGGCTATAACCAGATCAAAATGGCGCCGAAAGACATGGAGAAAACTTCGTTCATCACCCCCTGGGGTACCTTTTGTTACAAGGTAATGTCGTTCGGCTTGAAGAACGCCGGGTCAACCTATCAAAGGGCCATGACTACTCTGTTTCATGACATGATACGCAAAGAAATCGAGGTATATGTCGATGATATGATTGCAAAATAAAAAACAGAGAGTGAGCACGTTGAACATCTGTCAAAATTGTTCGAGCGTTTGAGGAAGTACAAACTCCGCTTGAATCCCAACAAGTGCACCTTCGGTGTCCGTTTGGGGAAACTCTTAGGGTTCATCGTCAGCCAGAAAGGGATTGAGGTCGATCCTAACAAGGTTAAGGCCATTCAAGAAATGCCTTCTCCGAAAACTGAAAAACAAGTCAGAGGAT
This sequence comes from Lathyrus tuberosus, assembly GCA_022829125.1. NCBI lineage: Eukaryota > Viridiplantae > Streptophyta > Magnoliopsida > Fabales > Fabaceae > Lathyrus > Lathyrus tuberosus. The sequence goes on along the minus strand of JALAZF010000044.1, from coordinate 10,061,324 downwards.
TCCTGGGACGTTTGAACTACATCTCCAGATTCATATTCCTTATGACCGCGACCTGTGCGCCGATTTTCAAATTACTCAAAAAGAACCAGGATTACGTTTGGTCATAAGATTGCCAAACCGCCTTCGACAGTATCAAGGAATATCTGTTGAATCCTCCGATTCTATCACCTCCAGTAGAAGGAAGACCACTGATCATTTACCTCACAGTCCTAGAGGACTCAATGGGATGTGTACTTTGCCAACAAGATGAAACCAAACGGAAAGAGTCTGCCATCTACTATCTGAGCAAGAAATTCACCGACTGCGAAACTCGGTACACGATGCTTGAGAAAACTTGATGTGCTTTAGCTTGGGCAGCCAAACGTCTTCGCTAATACATGATTCGTCACACTACTTGGTTAATCTCTGAAATGGATCCAATCAAGTATGTCTTCGAAAAGCCTGCTCTCACGGGAAGAATCGCCCGTTGGCAGATGTTATTATCAGAATATGACATAGAGTACCACGCTCAGAAAGTCGTTAAGGGGAGTGTTTTAGCCGATCATTTGGCTCATCAACCGATTGACGATCAAGGATCAACCGGGTTTGACTTCCCAGACGAAGATGTCATGTATCTAAAAATGAAAGACTGCGATGAACCGCTACCCAATGAAGGGCTAGAATCAGGTTCCCAATGGGGACTTATCTTTGATGGAGCAGTTAATCATTACGGAAACGGAATTGGGGTAATCATTGTTACCCCTCAGGGTACCCACATTCCTTTCACTGCCAGACTTACGTTCAAATGTACGAACAACGAGGCCGAATACGAAGCATGTATCATGGGTCTCGAAGAAGCGATTGACTTAAGGATCAAGAACTTGGATGTATATGGCGACTCAGCCCTGGTTATCAATCAGACCAAAGGAGATTGGAACACATACTAATCAGGACTGATCCCTTACAAAGACTATGCGAGAAGGTTATTACCCTTCTTCGACAGAATCGAGTTTCATCACATCCCTCGTGATGAGAATCACATGGTTGATGCATTAGCCACTCTCTCTTCCATGATTAGTGTAGGTCAATGGAATGACCTACCTAAGATACAATCATTTCTCACTGATTCTCGGGGTAAATGGACCCCAAATTATGATGGCCCCTATGTGGTCACGAAAGCTTTCTCAGGCGGCGCCTTGAGACTTGCAACCATGGACGGAGAGGAATTTTCCTACCCCACAAATGTTGATGTAGTCAAGAAATACTTCGCCTAAACTAAAAAAAAAACGTCTCGGTGGATTGAAAACCCGAAAGGGCGGTTCAGGCAAAAGTTAGAGACATAAAAAAAATCATCCCGATGGATTGGAAACATCATACACTAGTGTAAAGTGATGAATATAATTTTAAAATTTACCCCCATTATACAGAAAACGGGTGTAAATAAATAATTCGGTGACAAATTTGTAAATAAAATGTCATTTTAGTTATTAACACGTGACAATAGACATCTTATTTTTAAAAAATATGTGTAAATTAAAAATATTATTATAATAAATTAAAATCATTAGTAAAGTTAAATCTCTATTACTTCCATTAAAGGTAAAACGGGTGTAAATTTTAATTGGAAAAAAAAATATTTATTTTAACAACTCTAATTATTAATCTTAAACACATTAATAAAACACAATATATTTTATTAAGCGTTAATTAAGTAATTAAGTGAATTAATAGATATAAATTTATTAAAAATTGATATTGTATAAATAAAATAATAAAAAAAAAACACAACAAATCAAAACATTTTTTGAAATCCCATTTCTCTAAATCCATTCTCTCAGAAACCCTATAACTTCATCTTCTTCCTCGCATCGCACATCAAAATCCAGACTTCCATCTATCAAACCATTTTCATCTCTCATCATCGCACATTTTCTCCGAAATCTCAGATTCTGATCGCTGAAATTATTAAAGGAGATTCAAGAAGAAATCCACAATCCCTTTGCTCACCCTCCAAAATCCACAATCACACACAAGAAGAAATCCAACAAATTGGCATTCAAGGAGACAAAGGATGGTTAGCAATTTCAATTCAACACTCTGTTTCTTGGTTCCAAATTCAATCCCTTTGCTCAAATGGCTCAATTACCCCCTCAGGTTTCTCATTTTTCTTTCTTTTCAAACTGTTCTTGTTTTGCAATATTCATTACTCAGTTAATGCTATTGGGTTTAAGGAGGTATATTCTTTATCTGGGTTTGTTGGAAGTTTGTTTTTTGAGGTAAAGATTGCATCTTTGAGATTTTTATGATATTGGGTCTTGTTCTTGAATCAAATTTGATTCATAAGTTTATGTACTGTTGATAAATAATTTGGGAATACGAAATAAATGAAATCAAATTAATGGGTCTAAGTTAAAGTACCATTAATAATTATTCTGCAAAAAAAATGATTTTTATTGAGCTTGTTTAAAAACGCGATTTCTGATGATTTTTAATCAACATCAATGCTCGACTCTGCTCCGGATTCCTTAATCGGTTTCGAATCATGCGTTTCATCCTTTGGTTCAACTGTGTGCTTTGAGTTTGCAATTTCTGATCGATAGCGAGGTTTTGGTTTCGGTTTCGGTTTGTAGTGGTTCTGAACTGAAATCCCTAAGTTCGTGTCGAAGCGTGAAATTGGGATGCCAGAGTGGTGAAGGATGCATTCAGAAGCTCTATACGTTAATAAGTTAAGCGAAAGATCACCGAAACACTACCCATGAGGAGTTCCGACGCGGTGGCTCGACGACGCCAATTCCACAGGTAATGCTTCGTACTTCTCCTTTCTCGCTTCTCTTCTTCTTCAGTCTTCTCTGTGCACCGCTTGTGTTGTTGTTTATGCATTATTGTGTAAGTGTTCTTGTTGCTTCCTTTGTGCGTGAGAGTTTTGCAGAAACTGTGAGAGATTTAGAGGAACGAATTTTCGAGTCAAGGTTGAGCTCTATTGCAGCAAGCTTAAATGTGAAGCTTGCTCAATAATAGGGAGATTGAGCTTTGGTGTGAGGTGATGGGAAGAATTGAATGCAGAGAGACAATGAGAAAGATGAAGATTGAGAGGGTGAGTTGAAGAATGATCCCCCTGATTCGTGAGGAAGATGCAGCTTATGTAGCAGTAGCAGTGAGGTTATGACAGTTGTGAATTTGATTTAATTATGATGTTGTGAGTTAATTTGGAAATCTAAAATTTATGTTATCAGCTTGTCAGAATTAGTTTCCTGACAGTTAAAATAGGTTAGTTGAAATGAAGCTAAAGGTTAGTTAGAAATAAGTTAGAGCTCTGTTGGACTTGTACTTACTGCTTGTTTATTCAAAGCTATGGTAAAGTCCCAACTTTGAAATGTTGTGATTTGTTGGTTGTGTTACGAATTCAATTGGTGAAGATGCTGAGTTGATTCTATTCTATAAAAACTATTAACATGAGTTAGTTAGAAAAGTTGTTTCTAACATGCTGTTATTGCTTAGTTGCAGCCTGTTAGTGAGATGAATATTACAGTTCGGTGATGTTTATTAGTTAGCTATGCTATGCATTATGTTTTTTTGGTTTAAAAATGAATGGAACAAGATTAGTTGTGGGGCTATTCTGCTTCCCATGTTATGTCAGTTGGAGGTTATAAATAATACTTGGTTAGATGAATGGGTTATTTCTAAAATGAATGGAACGAGATTCTGCTTCCCGTTAAAGGACAACTGCTTACTCTTGAAAGCAGAAGCTTTAGATGAATCTCATGAAGCAAGGAACACTGTTGATGTTGTTAATGAGCTGTCCAAAGAAATAACAAAATTTTTGGTTTCTCATCTGTGAATGCTCAACGTGCTGCAGAAGGGAAGAATATTGCAAATGTTGTCCTTTTAAGAGGATGTGGCATTCGAATTGAGGTTTGTTCTTTATGTTCATAACATAATCTACACAATTATCTTTAAAAAGGTGAGACGTATCAGGGTTTTCCATTAAAAAAAGAAGCATAAAAATTGTACGATGCACTACAATCTATGTAATAGCTATTGTATTTATTGCTTTTACATTATATATTACAGGTTACGCCGTTTGCATAAACATATATACAAAGAGATTGCTTCAACAAAATATGTAGACTACTTTCTTGTTTCTGGCAGCCTTGGCCTTAGTATCTTGTGCCTTTGCCTTTGATCCCAACCCTCTACAAAGACTTTTGTGTAGCTATCAATAACACCAATGGTATATATATCTTTTAAAACAACAAAAAATAATTTTCTAATACTTATTTATTAATTTATACAATTGAATCATGTTCCGAGTATTTCACGATTCACCGATTTATTAATTTTCTAATATCTTCTAGCTTCGTGATGGTTTTAATTCAGATAAGTATTATCATTTTTATTTTGGTATTAAGAATGTCATGAATATTAACCTGGTGATATGATAATGTTAAGTTATCATGACTTGTTCAAGGTAATCCAGGTAAACCCACGGATTTGTGCAGCGGTATTCCAGCAAGAACGATCTCTGATGATTGGTCCATGATATTCCCGACTTCTGACATGTTTGCTCTAGACAGAATGGGATAAATCGCTGCACAACGACCGACATCCAGCCAAATGACAGTATGGTCTTATAGATGATCCAAATACAGCTGTTCCGACGAGTATATGCGAGAAGTCCCTGTAGGTGACAATTATGCTAATGTTTTTAATGACTTCTGATCATGACCTGAACATGGTGGCAGAGGTTGAATAAAGTGAAGGCATTATCAGCTTCAGAGTATTCAAGCTCTGAGCTTGTTATTAGTTACACTTCTGACCCATTTAGCTTTGTAGTGAAAAGAAAGTCCAATGGTGATGCCCTTTTTTACTCCAATTTTAACAATTCAGACTCATTTGGTCCATTCATTTTTAAAGACCAATACTTTGAAATCTCTACCAAATTGCCCAAAGATGCTCCTTTGCTCCTTTGTATGGTTCTGGAGAAAACATAGAGCCACATGGGATAAATTTGCGTCCGACTGACCCTTATACTTTGTATACCACTGGTATATCAGCTATTAATCTCGATACTCATCTATATGGTTCACACCCTGTATACATGGATCTTAGAAATGAAGGTGGCAAACCTTATGCACATGGTGTTCTGTTGTTGAATAGCAATGGAATGGAATGTGTTTTACAAAGGAACCTCTCCGACTTACAAGGTTATTGGAGGGGTTCTTGATTTTTATTTCTTTGTAGGTCCTACGCCTTTTAATGTTATTGGTCGTACACATCATTTAACAGTACACATCGTTCATTGTTTATCGGTAATCTTGCCATCTATTGCTATAGAGCAAACACTAGTTGTTGACTGGTTAACTATTAATGGTCGGACTTACATACCAACAAGGGTTTAGTTTGCAGTTGTATATTGCGAAATGCTTTGATTTGTACTCCGCATAATGGCCGGATTTACATCACCACTTATATAATGGAATTGAAAGGAAATTCTCCTCTGGAAGTAAGGGATGGTGAAGTTACCTCATATAGAAAGTACTTTAGACAAGGAAGTGATTTTTTGTAGTAGATGTTTATTCTCAAGTTAATCTATCTACTTGGGTGCCTTATATATTAACCTATTTTTTTTTTCTTTTCGAATTTCAGGGATGGAATTCAATTGTTTTGAACATCAATGCCTACTTAAGGCTAGACACGTTTTTCTAGTAAAGAATTATTGTCATGGATATAGACAAGCTAACGACAGGTCTGAGCTTTAAATTTTTTATTTGTTTTCTTTTTTTTTCGGCTGCTTAATTTTTTTCTCTTTTATCATAAAAACCTTTGGTGTTCGCGGAAGATATGGTTTCTTCTTTCATCACTTTCCAAACACTAATAACATGTAATCTCATCTTAATCCTGTGTTTTTCTTTTTCAGATGTGAGCAAGACATTTGTTGAAATACCTCCTGAACTCTGCTATATAATCATGTCACCAATACCAGTTAGCATGCTTTATTCATTTGCATTCATTCCATCCATCATGCATAGGCTCGAGGGATTGCTTGTAGCTTTTAACTTCAAAAAGATGCATTTAGATTATTGCCCACAGAACGGGATTCAAACATTTAAGGTGGACTAGCTTTTTACCTTTCCAGATTAAATATTTTTGCAACTATTTGTTGATTGTCCTTAATAGCTAAAAATTTGTAGAAAAGAAGAAATATTTTACTGTATGTTCTCTCTTATAATAATTTATTAATAATTGAAGTAATTTTGAATCAACTTTCCGGGTTCTGCCCTACTTTTAGTTTCATCTGCTTCGGCTATTTCACGTTCAATATAACGAGAAGAAATTTGGTTGAGAAGAAACATTTTAAGGACATTTGCACTAATGGTATCTGTATTTTACATTGTAGGTCTTGGAAGCCATGACCACAAAGACATGTAAGGAGACCTTTCATTATGAGTCTCTAGAGACACTTGGAGATTCCTTTTTAAAATATGCTGTTAGCCAATAGCTATTTTATAATAATCAAAATCACCATGAGGGTCTCCTCAGTGTGAAGAGGGAGAAAATAATTTCAAATGATTCCCTCTGTAAGTTAGGTTGCGGTTTTAGACTTCTGGTTTTAATGTTGCAGGTCCTCTCTGACTTACCACTGGTTGGGAATTGGCACTTGTTATCTCCCCGTTCGAATGAGAGTGCTATAGCAGCTAGCAAATTGGTATGTTTTTTTCTTCAATCTTCCCTCGGTCCCTTGCTTGCACATATGCTTTCTATTTCTGTTAATAAGCGAGATTATTTATTCGGTATTCAGGCTGGAGGTTTGGACCTGGTTACACTAGACAACCTATACGACGACACACTCAGAAGAAACAACCAAAACGTTAGCTATAATCCATGGGAGCAAGCACTGGCGGGAGGCATGATGCAACCTGCAATGCACGATCAGTTTTTTGCCTCTAATAGAATGGCTGCTCCACCTCAAGTTCAAATGGGAGCTATGTCTAACCAACAACAATCTTTCATGTATCAACAACAACAATAGCACACTATTTATAGTTGAAAATTATGCTGGTTTTGTCATTGTGAAAATAGGTCTAATTGAATAGAAAATGGAATTTATTTGATTATTGAGAATTACATGAATTATATGTTTGTTTTGGTTGTGCTTTTTGTTTACCGAATGTTTAGATGTATACAAAAATATTTGATTAAATGTAATAGGTTTAAATCAAATTAAATATAATATAATTATGAAAATAAAACAATCATATTCTATTTAAAGAAAATAGGGTGTAAACTTGTCAACATCTATGGTAAAATCTGGTAAAGTATATCATGAAAATAGGGTGTAAATTTGTCAACATCCATGGTAAAATAGGGTGTAAATTTGTCAACATCCATGGTAAAATCGGGTGTAATATATCATATTTTTACACTATTTAAAGAAAATAGGGTGTAAATTTGTCAATATCCAAAGTAAACATTGCTCATTTTATACCCGATTTTTATCAAATGGGGAGTAAATATGTTTAATTTAAATGCAATTATTTAAAAATTTATACCCGTTTTTTAAAATAGGGTGTAATATTACATATTTATACACCCATTTTAAACAAAAAAGGGTGTAATATATCATTTATAAATGTATACATGTAAACATTTACACCCGATTTCTATAAAACAGGGTGTAATGTATTATCTATAAATGTATATATATAAATATTTACACCCGATTTCAACAAAAAAAAGGGTGTAATATAACATTTATTTACACCCATTTTAAAACGGGTGTAAATTCGTCAGACATTTCTCACCCGTTGAATTCACACCCTCTAAAAACGGGTGTAAAATTAAAAAAAAAAAACGGGTGTAAATTACTCTTTCTGCACTAGTGATAGTACAATCCAGGCAAAAATTATGGATAATGGCAAGTAACTATGTTCAACAGAGGCGAGTCCCTCAGCAGCAGCAGTTACATCACCCGTCAGAAAACTCCAGTCAAGGTCATCTTCGACAGAAGCTCGGGATGCCCCGAATTCAAAGTTGGTAGAAGGATAGCGGTCATTATGTTTCAACGTAGCCCTTTTCCCTGTAAATTACCATTTTCTAACTTTGTAAATACTCTTTGGAATCACGCGTTTGGTTGATCTCCATTTTATCAATAAAATTTGAGCCTTTGTGCTTTCGTTTGTAATTCTTATTTGTTTTAGCTTTACAGAACGACGTTGTTAACATGATTAACGATTCTTGAAATAAAACAAAAATGAATTTACTTGTTAAAACTTTTTATGCTTTTTAATAAAGTCGGCAATTTCTTTTGACTGTTGAACATCAAAGGAACATCAACCGCTTCTCCAGAAGTAAGTGAACTTAAAAGTGCAGAATCAAAGTACTCCTTCTACGCCAGTGCGCCTGAATGAAGGATCAACAGTGTCAGATACGACTAATCCATCTGACATCTTCGGCCGAGTTCTCATCTCCTAAGCCCGATCAACGGTATTCCCCGCATGGACTATTTCTCCTAAGCAAGGTAGAATTGCTACTTTTTTTTACCAACGGTACTTCTTCGCGCCGCGATGGCCGAGTATCCAGCCATGTTCACTCGTCAGTTTGTATGTCGCGTCAGTTTTGTCAGCATATACATACATACATCATGCATTTGATTTGCATTCACATTTCATATTGCATCACTATCACTCTAGTCGGTCTTGTCCCCTAGTGATAACCGTCTTCTCAATCGAGTTGTCAGTTCTTGCCTCATCAGGAAATGCTGCGTTTGAACAATCTCGCCTCTAGTGTATCTCTGGATTAGAGTCAGCACTCGACCACTTTGATAATTTGAACCTCTGAAAGACCAAAGAACCTTTAATGTCACTCTTCGCCATTGAAGATGATATCCTTGCTTTCCCGGATTAAGGAAAATCCCCAGAGAAAGCCTCCTAAGCGGAGATTTGGCAGTACAGCTGCCTTTCTCCGAAAGACCGCTGATGAAAAGGTCATCGACACCTCGAAATTGGATCCCATCATATGGCATTTCTTCGGGAAGATCCCGAGAAAAGTATGATGTAAGACCTCAAGCGGAAGCAATCTCTCAAGAGACTCATTTTCCCCAGTAGAAACAAATGGCGTCTCCAACAGAGAAGTTTGTGCACCTCTACAACTCAGACGTTTGGGCTCCCCATCAAGTCTAACGTCAACTTTTTCCGTCAAATGGCATCTCCCCAGGAAAATTCGGCGAGAAGTTTGAGGAAAACCGCTACAAATAGCATCCCTTGTCAAGAAAGTTTATTGACAAAAGAAACTAAGACCAGTTCCTTGGTAGGAAACCAGGATCGAGGGGAGGTTTATCCCAAAAAGAAACTAAGACCAGTTCCTTGGTAGGAAACCAGGATCTAGGGGAAGTTTACTTCAGAAACTGAGACCAGTTCCTTGGTAGGAAACCAGGATCGGGGGGAGGTTTATTTCAAAAGAAAACTGAGACCAGCTCCTTGGCTGAAGACCAAGATCGAGGGGAAGTTTACCTTTTCTAAGCATCATCGCTTACCTAAAGAAGATGAATGCGTAAGCTACCATTCATAACTACCATCAAAATTTCGGGTATTCCGATATTTAATCCTCTTGCACCCCGAATGCCCGAATACCTTCGTCATTCACACCTTCGTGTCCAAGAAGATTAAATATGGGCATCTGTCATACCCTAAATTTTGACCACTAATATTTCCCATCATTGTGAAAATCAACATCACAATATGGAGAAACCATCATACTTCATCAGTCTCCCCAAAGATGGGTGAGCATCCACTACAATCTAAATTAGGGTTTCAAGCCCTCTCAGAGCCTTAGACAAAGGATCAATCAAGGAATGACATGATCTTCAACTTGTCTAACCTCTCAAACATCCACAATGGATCAAAAGGACTCCCACTTCAAGGATCAAGCACAAGGCTGCTCCCTTCTAGGTGGATCAAGTCTCAAGATCGACAGTGTCACCAAATTAGGGTTTTGGTCGACCAGGGCCTCCAGATGGAAATTTTTCATCTGGGCACAAGCCAATGATCCAAAACATAACCTAATATACTTCATGGGACCTCATGGACCCAATCATCAAGTCAATTTTGCCTCAGGGGATGCATTCATCAAAAATCAGGAATTAGGGTTTCTTGACCTAATTCACCCCTAAGTTGACTTTTAGGGCAAATCATGAGCCAAGACCTCAAGAGAGGGTTTGAGGGTCTCTAATGAACTATATTGATCCATTTGGAACAATGGATTAATCCAAGAAGCTTGAGCAACAAGTCTCAATTTCATCTGCACCACAATTAGGGTTTCGCGAGGAAAGTCAACTGTAACTTTGACTTTTGACCAGGACATGCTCCCAAGCCCTAAGACATGATTCAATATACCCTATGACACCCATGGAACATGTCCATCAAGTTTGATTTAGGTCAAGGACATGATTTCATGAAGAATTGCACAGTTTGGAATTCATCTGATAAAAAGTCAACTGTGCACAAAAGTCAACTTTGACTTTTTGAGATTTTTCACCAAAATGGATTTTTAACCCTAAAATGATGTTAATGTATGATTTGAATCATCATTCATCAAGAAAAATCAAAGAAAGTGGGATAACTTGTAAAAGGGGTAACCATAAAAACTTAGAAAAATTTCTAAGTTATGGAAAAAGTGACACTAATGTGCCAACTTTGGAGGACCATAACTCCTAAACCACAAGGCCATTGTTCCCCATTCAAAGATTGATTTGTAGATCTCATTGCCCTCTACAAAAGCTTCATACTGACCTATGTCCAAATTCCTCATGGATTTTGAGTTGTGGAGTGATCAAAATCAAGAAAAGTCACTTTGTTCCAACACTTAGTGAAAATTTCACTAAGTCAGATTTTACCTTACTTTTTGCCAAATGTAGGGGAATTTTTCACTTGGATTCAAAAGAGATCAAAACCAAACATGTTCAAACAGTTGTTGTATCATGTAAGGGTTTTCCAAAATGGCCAAGAACATTACCAAATTCAATTTGAGTCATGAGATATGACATTAGAAAATTGCCTTGCTGAAATCTGCCAAGGCAAGGCAGATTTTTACACTTTTGGTCGATTTGCCAAAATCAGCCAAATCCAAATGCTCCTATCCACTTAGACACATCTGAGGATTGAATCTAAAGGGGACAATCACTGAGCCAAGCCTCCAAAGTCTTTGGAACAAGAAATAGCATGTTGGACGTAGAATTGCCAAAATAGGGACAAGACTCAAATTTTGGATTGGAGCATTCAATGGAAGCATCAAGGTGGCATGGACTGAGCCATTCTCAACTGAATTCAGTCAAGACTTATCCAAGACCAAGGAACCTCTAGTCAATGGCTAGAGGAGACTTGGATTTTCATTTGCCAACATTGGCCAAACCTACTCAATAGTTGCCATTCACTATTCCTTCAAAAACAAACTTGCTCTACTATAAATAGAGCTCAATTGTGATCAGTTTGAGTACACCAAAGCCATCAAACAGATGCTTTCCTCAAAATCTCTTCTTTCACTCCAATTTTGCCTTCTAAGGCAAGTCACTATCGGGTTTTGAGTTTGAGAGCTTTTCCAATCAAACCAATCACACACACACACCTCATATACATCATATAGAAGTGATCCAAACACTCACATAACATCTGGAACACAGATTTCACAAAATCGCCAGCCAATTGCTCAAGTTCTTGACAGATTTGCAGTTGGGGTACCATCTCAAGTTCCAGATCATTTCAATCCATTCCAAGCATCAAGACACACTCCATGGCACCTAGGGAAGCTATCCAGATCATTGGAACCTAGCTGTAACACCTCCAACACAAATCACGATCACCAGCTGCAAGTGGTAAGCATGAGCTCTTCTAACTCTATGATCCATGCAATTTTTGCTGCACAATAATTTGGCCATATGTTCATAATCATGCATGGAATGTTTCCCCTCAATTAATTGCATTGTTTGAATCGTGTATCAAAAATCCTAGCCTTCATGCAGAAATTAGGGTTCTTGAGGATTTTTCGTGATTTCTTGTTTTATGCTTAATTTAAATGAAATTAATTGTCATAGACATGATCGTGAGGTTGAAACGAGTTGATTGGTATGTGGATTGCATGATATAATCAAGTATTCAGTGAGATTGAAGAGAAAATGCAAATCTGGGAAAACCCAGAACACGCGCGTGTTCTTGGTGTGTTCTTGGCGCCATTTTTTGAAAATTCAAATATTTGAATTTTGTGATTTTATTTAATTGATTAAAAAATTAATTTCTCTCTGAGTTTTAATGATTTTGAGTTGATTCTTTTTTTAATAATTCACAAAAATGTTAAAATATTTTATTTTCCCAAAAAATCCCAAAAATATTATTTATTTTGTATAATTGATATTTTTGCAAAGAATTAATGTTTTAATTGTTTTTAACATTTAAAATATTTTTTCCACCTTGATTTTGCAACTTTTAATGCTTTCTAATTATTTTGTAGGTCAATACTTAATTTTTGAAGCATTAATCCAAGATCACAATTTGTTTTCCATATGTTAAACAATTTTGATCATTTTAATTGAATTTTTATTCAATTAAATACATTTTTGAAAACAAATTAGGGTTTTGGATTAATTCAACCCTCATAAATCATTTTCAAAACTTTTGGGCCTCTAATAGAGTGTAAGACCCAATCCTTTTTTTGACCAAATCATTTTTGGGCCTCAGTGTATTGTATAAGTCCCGACACCGTAAAAAACAAACGGCACGATCGTCGCCTTTTGAAAAATAACCTTCTGGGCCTCTCCTCGAGCTATAAGACCCATTCAAAACTTTTGGGCCTCTAATAGAGTGTAAGACTCAACCCCCTTTTAACCAAAACAATTTTGGGCTTCACTTATTGTATAAGTCCCTCTGCGTTAAAAGAAAATCTCGGCGCGATCGCCATTTTTAAACGAAAAATCAATTGGGCCTACCCTCGTGTTATAAGCCCCACTCTTTTTCTTTAAAACCTTTTGGGCCTCTAATAGAGTGTAAGACCCAACCCTTTGTAAATACAACCTATTTTGGGCCTCACTTATTGTATAAGTCCCGTTGTATTTCAAAAAGTTCAGCGCGATCATCGTCCGTTGAAAAACAAACCTTGGGCCTACCCTCGAGTATTAAGACCCATCTCTTTTTCTTTAAAACCTTTTGGGCCTCTTGAGAGAGTGTAAGACCCATCCCTTTGTACAAAAAACCTTTTTGGGCCTCAGTCACTTGTATAAGTCCTTTTGTACAAATTCAACAGTGCGCTCACTGATAAAACCCTGGGCCTCTCCTTGAGCTGTAAGCCCCAAATCTTTCTTTTTCAAAGCACTTTCTCCTTTGATTTTGAATATACTGTTGTTTTCAATCTTTCTTTGTTGAACAACTAACCAAACAGCATGGAAGCTCTACAACCGAGTAAGTGTTTATACGCTTTCATTTACTGCTTTCATATACATATAACTGTATTGTGGGGCTGTTTCATTGTAAGTCTTCTTTCATAAACTCATATCAACTGTGTAATAATAGTATAGATATTTAGAGTTTCCCCGGCAACTACGTCTAGAACTAGGTAACGCCGTTTCGTTTATTCGTAGAAATAGACAACTAGATCCCCAATAGGATTACCAGATACAGTCTTCTCTTCGGCTGTCCTCATTAGGAATTGTCAAGAAACTCTACTCCCAGAGATGAATGTATTCTCCGTGAATGGCATCTTTGAGTTTCTTCCAAATTCTCGAACTTTCCTGGCTTGATCTATTCTTTGTGAATAGCCTGTCTTGAACTTCTTAGGGTTTGGGGACCCATCGGCTTCTTAAAAGCATCGGCCTCCTCTTGGGCATTGTTCAAGGACCCGCAGGCTTCCTAAAAGAAACCCCGCCTCCTCTTGGGCTTAGTACAAGGACCCATCGGCTTCTTATAAGTATTCACAGCCTCCTCTTAGGCTTCGTATAATGATCTCTTCCTCCAGGAATGATAGCCTCCTCTTGGGCTTAGTACAAGGACCCGTCGGCTTCTTAAAAGCTTCCAGCCTCCTCTTGGGCTTCGTACAAGTTATCCCGACGACCTCCTAGAGGTATAAGAACAGAACTTAATCATCTGCATAGAACAGCCCTTTCAAAGAGTCTACTACTATTTCTCAAAGCATAGTACAAAAGATGAAACTCTAGACTTGGACAGTCTAATCTCCTTGAGTCTCAAAGACATTCTCAAGTGACCCCTTCGTTAAATAGGAAGAAAACCCGTAGACTCGGACAGTCTCAATACCCTTCGGATTTCCCAATTCCTTAAAGAACAGGAATAACCCGGATCCTCGAATCAAATCCTTGAGTACAACATTGCTCATATAAGAACTGATTCTCTCTTTCAAAATCAGTATACTGGACCTGTCACTCAACTGAAACAGCGTCATAGCCTCCTCTTGGGCTTTGTACAATGATTCTCCCCAGCGGAGTCAAACAACGTTTAGCCTCTCTCTCGGGCTTTGTACGAGACACATAAGAGACCCCCTCGTTGAGTCAATCACCCATTTCGCCTCCATCTCGGGCTTTATACGAGATACAAAAAGGTTCTTATTGAGCCAAACAAACAATAGCCTTCATCTCGGGCTTTATACGAGATACCAAAAGACTTCATCGTCGAGTCAAAACCTTTTAGCCTCCATCTCGGGCTTCGTACGAGATACAAAAAAAACTCTCTTGTTGAGTCAAATAACCTTCATCTCGGGCTTTATATGAGATACCAAAAGACTCTATCGTCGAGTCAAAAACCTTTTAGCCTCTCTCTCGGGCTTCGTACGAGACACATATTAGCCTCCTCTTAGGCTTTGTATAAGAAAATCACTGGTTGATCCGATCAACCTTTTAGCATCGAAGTTGTGCCTCGTTCACAGTACACAAACATCAATAACTCCTTTCCCTTCATCTAATTGTTGTAAGCGGCAAGCCTCTGGATCATCTACATCCACGCCACTGTCCCTCTTTTAGCATGAGAAATTCCTAAGGAAAGATAGCATTGCTCTACACTGAGTTAAAGTCTTCTCCTTCAGGTTAAAATCCCCTTTAAAGGAAATTATGGCATTGCAGGATTCACAAATCCCAGTTAAAGTAATTCTCCTTTATAAACAGTTGTGACATATAACCCCCTCTTTAGAGATGACAAATTCTCTCTAAAGTTGAGACCTTTCAGCTTCACATCTCGGGCTTTGAACAAGATACAAATCACCTTTAGCTTCACATCTTGGGCTTTGAACAAGATACAAACCACCTTTCGCTTCACGTCTTGGGCTTTGAACAAGACACCAAAACACCATTTCCTCCCATAGAATAGGAGGAACTACGAACGCTCTGATTTCCCTGTTTCGGTAAACGGGAATACGTAGGCATAAGATTGAAAGAAAAGATCTTAGCGAGCACACTAAACAAAAACCCAAAATCCCATACTTTCATATATCCGTCCTAATATCCCAACCTCCCACCAATTAACCGAACACCACTTTTAAAAAAATAAACCTAATAGAGACCCCGAATCTTTGTAGCATATGTAACCTAACAGACCGCTGTTTAACCTCAGTTTGCAAGCAGGGTTAATTTGAGACATCTATTTCCCTTCCTTCATCAGCTTCAATAGGATAAAAAATGAATCGAGCTGTAGATACCAAAGAGCGGTAGTGCTTCGTAACCACATCCAAAATCGCTCGCTACACCTTGTTGTCGCGAGAGTCCCGAGGACGGTCCTCGCGCCTTCTTTCGCCTCGACGAGATATTGAGGCTTCCTCGCCTCTAGAGGCCCGAGCGTTCTCCTGATGGCGTGATGCTCGGACATTACTGGACGCAACCTTCTCTTCGTACTGAATGTGCGATTGGTCTTTGAGGAGGAGGGCATCTAGGTTCCTCGGCGGTGCGAGGCCGACAGCTTTAGAAAACTCAGAGCTCGGGCGGAGTCCTTGCTCGAGCAGAAACTTTTTCATCTCGTCCGTTGTAGGGACCTGTACTACTTCTTTGTTGAACCTCTCGATATATGCGCAGAGAGGTTCGTTCTTTCCTTGGATTATGGCTCCAAGGGAGGCCTCAGTCTTGGGGTGACTGCGAGAAGCTGTGAAATACCGTGAGAACATTCTGCCCAGTTGCCTCCATGAGGTAATGGACTCTTCGGGCAGCTTCTTGTACCATGTCATCGCCGTTTTTTGGAGCCTGGTCGGAAATAGCCGGCATTTAATGGCGCACCATACGCCTCGGTAGTCCAATAACGCATCGATGTTCTCGATGTGCTCGTCGGGGTCAGTAGTCCCATCGTATGTGCCCAGTGACGGGGGCTTCTCCAGGCCCTTAGGGAGACGGGTAGCCAAGATTTCCTGGGATAATGGGCCGCGAGGCTCATCGTCACTGCTGGAACTGGTGAATGACGGGGACCGAAGGGTACGCTTGCGGTGGCGGTTCCTTCGAGACGAAGGTGAACGGTTCCTTCGGGGAGGGCCGCCACGGCCAGGTCGGCGTTGGGCGGAACAGGAATGGGCTGGATGTCCAGCGAAGGCTGATCATTGTTGCGGTCAGCAGGGGTAGGGGAAGGAGAAGCTGTGGCCCCGTCCCTCAGAAAACGGGCATCTCGGAGAAGAGATGATGGGTCGTCAATGTCAGTCTTGTTGACGGGGAGGACAATGGTTTGGAGAGCACCTTTGGCGAGATCTTGAGAGGCCATGATGATGATCTTGAAATTTGCTTTGATCTTCGGTTTCCGAGGAAAGAAAGATGGGGAGAACAATGTTTCCTACAGACGGCACCACTAATCGTGAAGGCTGGATCAGATCCTGTAGAAGTGGGCCACCAAGTACGTCTGAGATGCTGGGCGTATGGAGAGGAGTATGGGGTGTACCTGCAAGGTACTCCGACGCTCAAGTAAGAAAGGGTCAGAGAAAAGGGGCAAGTACAAAGTATTAGTTCGTAGGGTGAATATTGGATACCTGGCCCTCTCAAATGAGAGGGTTTATATAGAGCCCCCTAGTGCGTGGCCAGCGGTCCTATTTTTGGGGCGAAATAACCATTTTCCCGAAGAATAGGTAACTGCCCAAAACTAGCCGTTGTGTCGGGCAGGGTGCCCAAAACTAGCCATTACGTCAGGCATTAGCATAGTTTCGGGCACATGCCCTTAGCTGTTCGGGGAGCAAAGAAGCCGTGTGTAACGGGCAGCGATTCCGGAGAGGGACGACGCAACTCTTGCCCGGTTGGAGGGGCAGAAAGGTAACTTTTGCCATTTTGTGGATTAGACTTAGGCAATTGGGTCGTTCTGGGAGCAGAATTGGATTGGGCCGTGTCTAATCATCGGTCCAGTCCAGAATAGTTACCCATCCAAATATTACTCAAAGTCAAGCACACTTAATTATGGAGTTCTTATTTATTAAGCTATCGAAAAGAAGATGCATTTTGCTGGCATAGGTAGTAGCAATCAATCCTTATAAGCATTCCTTCAACCATGGAATCCTATACATGCACAACCTCAGAATCCCTCTCATTCCGATGTGAATTCGAATTTTGCCTAGAAGTTGCCAAGAGTTGCTCATTGTCATGCCTCGTGCACCGGCGACCACTCTCATCCCTCGTCGGCCTCGAGTGTTACATGTGAGATGCCTTAGTATCTTAAGTATTACTCTTATACATTTACATTAACCTAATTACTCAAACATGTGCCAAGTGCATGACTAGACAAATTTTCACACTTTATCTCTTTCACAACTTTGGAGATTTAAGTCCCTTTGCTAGATTCATATGACTTAACACTTCAACTATAACTTGACTCTTCTACTGATGAGGCTTGAGATATCTCCTTGATTTGATGTCATCATTAGAAATTGTTAGACAATTGATACAAAGGAGTTCACGATTGGCGTTTGACATAAAGTATTGTCATTATTGAGGTGACTTGACTTTTGACCTCACAAAGTACATCTTGACCGTAGAACTGTCTTGATATATATATAAAGACTTCATTGGATGCCTTTAAACTTATAAGGTGTTGTGATCATTAGGGTGGCTTAACTTGTGAGCTTACAAAGAACACCTTGATCGTTGAAATATCTTGATAGATAAAGACTTTAATGAGTGCCTTTTGACATAGTTGTAATCTTATATATATATATATATATATATATATATATATATATATATATATATATATATATATATATATATTAGGGCTGGAAATGAGTCGAGTCGAGTCGAACTTGTCTTAGCTCGACTCGACTCGATAAGAATATGCTCAGCTCGAAACTCGACTCGAGTTCGACACGAACTTTATTTTAAGCTCAAACTCGACTCGTTTAAAGTTCACGAACAACTCGATTCAGCTCGTTAGGTTCATCTCAGTAGGTTCAACTCGTTAGGTTCACGAACTTAAAAGTTATTTTTTAAAATCTATTTTTTTCTATTTGACATTTTAAGTTAATATTGTTTAAAATAAAAATACTGAATTAATATAAAATTTATCAAATTACAATTTAACTTTGTCTTCAAAGATCTACAACATAAAAAACTACCAAATACCAATCTTTTAAGAGATACATTTGAAACTCTAATTCAAAAATTACTCAATTAGAGTTTAATTTTGTCTTACAACTTTATCTAAATAATTAGAAACCTTACAAATTTTAATAAAATATTATAACAAATACTACTAAAAGTTGATACATTCTCATCATAAAATGATCACACCCCTTGCAACCTTCATTAACAAATGCTTATGTCTCCAAGAAGAATTACTTTAAATTGTGAGAGCTTTGCTGCTATAGTTACTACAAAAGAGACAGCCAAATTGTGAGAGCTTTGCTGCTATAGTTACTACAAAAGAGACAGCCTGCAAAATGCAAGATGGTATTAACAAAATGTAGTATATAACAAAATACATTATGATAAATATATATTACTTTTTGAAAGACATGCCATTTGCAAAACAAAGTAATTAGTAACATTTGCATGTTAAAAAACATTGAGCTATAGATCATAGATCATCATCATTGTTTATCAGTCTCTACGTACTCATATGTAAAAAGAATAAATAGCCAAACAATTTTTTTATTTGATGAAAAATAAAGTTATACTTAATGTTCAAATTTATATATAAAGTATAAGGCTGAGTCGAAATGCAATAATGCATTGCATGCATATCATAGCTTTAAAGTGCTTATCATGCATATGTAGCTATAATAAACTATAAATTATCAAAAGCACAAATGACTTTTTTAGTTGTCTCCATACAATGTCAATGTTAAAGGTAATGAGTGAAAGAGAACAATGCATTATGTGGCATATGTTTCACATTGTAACATGAACATTTTTATTCTCCCAAATCAAATCTATAATGTGTGGTATCCAGTAACTTCATGCGCTTTATTTACTCAAATGTCTCTGTATTTCATTACATGCTATTGCTAAGGAACATATTCTTCTGAAAGTGTTCCATATTGTGAGTATTTTCTGATCCTATACCATTAAATGATTTTTAGCTTTTACAGTATAGTTGACAACATTTCTGATCCTATACCAACAGATTATAAATTCACATTTGCAGAGATCACTTTTTTCATCATCAGTATGGTAAAAAAAGAACAGTAACTGTTACTGAGCATACTACCCATAATGAAATTAAAACCAAGTCCATTAAAGAACAAGAAAGATAAAAAATGTACCTATTTATCATCAAGGAAGTAATGTAATTTCTGTTTGCACTTGCTCCACCTATTAATAAAAAGAAGAAGTTAGTGCTCTCAACATTTTCTTCATTCACAACTTCATTTGCCGGTGTTGATTCATTTGTTAGTGGTTCTTCATTTGTATTTGCATCTAAATCAATGATAGGATTCAATACATTTAAGCATTCTTCTCCAACTTCTGGTAGTGAACCTCCCACTGATTCAAGTGAGGTACTATATGACATCTCTATAATAGAAAAATAAATAAAGTTTCAAGTTCCATTAAAAAAATCGTTAAAATTTTCAAACAGAACACAATAAAAAAACCTCATAACAGAGTTATCTATTTAGTTCATTCCAGAAAGAACAGATTCAGGAAGAACAGATACATAACAAAGTAAAAAAATAAAATTCTTATAACAGAGTTATAGTTTATTCTAGGAAGAAAATATCCAGAACACAATAAAAAAAATGACAAAGCTACTAAAACAATCAGATGATGATGAGGAAATAATATTTACCTCTATTGACAAATATTGTTGAATCTGGATGACAGATAATGTAGAGATGAAAATTTGATGATATTTGAAACAAAGTACAAGAGTATTATATTGAATGGAACCTAGAAAAGAGACTAAATTTTTTTTTCCAGAATAGAGAACAAACAAGAAGAGAAGAAGAGACCGAAAGATGAATGAAATTCTCTAAAACCTAAAAAGGAGATGAAAGGTTTTGATTTTGGTAAATGCAATACTAATAAATGTGCATATTTAAAATATTAAAAATAGTTAATAATAATAAAGTCAAAAAAGAATACAAAAGGATATCAATTAAAAAATATGGTAAATCCTATAATATTTAAAAAAAGTGTTATTTTTAAGAGCTAGTTTAAAATTACTCACGTATATGGTAAACGGATAATATTTAAATGCTATAAAAATGGATAATATTTAAAAAAAGTGTTATATTTAGAGCTAGTCAAAAAAGAATACAAAAGAATATAAATTAAAAGATATGGTAAATGCTATAATATTTTAAAAAGTGTTATTTTTAAGAGCTAGTTTAAAATGACTCACGTATATGGTAAATGGATAGTATTTAAATGCTATAAAAATGGATAATATTTAAAAAAGTCTTATATTTAAGAGCTAGTAAAAAAAAGTAAAAAAGGATATAAATTAAAAGATATGGTAAAAGCTATAATATTTAAAATACTATAATATTTAAAAAAGTGACTCACGTATATATGTTTTTTTTTTTAAGTTTGAAGAATTTTTTTTGGGTAAAAAAAAGTTAGAATCTATGCATTAATTTTTTTAAATGATACTATTAAGATATATAATTTAAAAACATTATATATATATATATATATTTATATAAACTCGAGTTGACTCATGAACCTAACGAATCGAACTATACATAGTTCAAGTTCAACTCATTTAGTTAACGAACTTAAATTTTAGCTCATATTCAGCTCATTTGGTTCATGAACCAAGTTCAACGATTTAGTTATCGAATCGAATTTCGAACTATGTTCGAGTTGGTTCGGTTCATTGCCAGCCCTAATATATATATATATATATATATATATATATATATATATATATATATAAGAAACGTATCATATGAGAATGCCATTTTTATGTCAGAATATAAGAATGAAATTGAACCATTAAATTTTAAAATAAATGGTGGAGATTATGTGTCATTTTTCTCTCTCTCTCACCTCCATCATTTATTTTAATAATGGAGGAGAGATAAAAAAAGCATACATAATCTCCACCATTTATTTTAAAATCTAATGGTTTAGATTCATTCTCATATTCTCGCATAAAAATGTCACTCTTATATATATATATATATATATATATATATATATATATATATATATATATATATATATATATATATATATATATATATATATATATATATATATATATATATATATAAAGGATATTCTTATTCTAAAAGTAAGTTATTTCACATCTTGACCATTTATTTATTTTTAATCAATTTAATAACAAACAATAATTAAATATGGATACAGAAAAACAAATTGATCACATGATAATAATTATCTGATTATTTTTAGTCATAAATTAAAAACGAATTAATGGTCAAGATGTTAAGTTTTAACAACTTACTTATGAAATATGGGAGAGGATCAATTGATACCGGTGTCAAACATTAGGGTTAAATAAGTATTAAGTCCCTGAAAATAACCCAACATTCAAGTTTGGTTCCTATAAAAATTTCCTTCAAGGTTTGGTCCTCCTAAAGTTTTCCGTTTCTAACTCTAGTCCCTCCCGTTAGTTTTCACTAACGGCGGATGACGTGGCGTGCCATGTGTGTAACCATTCCTTGCCACATGTGTTTTATTGCATTGACCAGTCAAAAATGTTTTTTTATGTTAAATTTATTCTCCTCCTTCTCTCTCTCTCTCACTCCTCTTCTTCTTTCCCTCTCCACCTTTTTCTCTACCCTCATTTCTCTTTCTCTCTCACACAATCCTTCTTTTCATTACAACAACAATATCAGAAATAACAAAAACAAGATCCTATATTATTATTCAGTATGTTCAACAATGCATCTTACTCTCTTGTGATAATTTCTTTCATATAAAAAGTGATTTTGGCAGTACTGATACATTGCCTGTCTCCTTCCAAATGTAGTGACTGAAGATTTTTCTTGTCCATTTTGCTTAATGCAGTGTACGAGCTCCAAGGTATATGTTGTGGTTTGTACTTAAGTAATTGCTTATTTCATTCATAATTTAATATTTAGGGAGGTTGTTGTCCCTTTTTGCTTTATTAGAAGTTAAGAGAAAAATTCTAAAACTATTTTTCACGGAAAAACGGATGAGTCTATGTAGTTTGTGATTGGTTCTACGATGTTGATGATTAATTTTTAATAAACTGGTTTTGTAATATTGATGTTAGCTAAAAGTGAGTTGAATTAAAGTGTTTTATTTATGTTTGGATATATTTACAGTGAGTTGAACAACACATTTGAGGCTAAAATAAATTGCTCTCTCTTCATGGAAACTTTAAATTCTTCACTTTTATCTCTCACAAAAGTAAATTCAAACTTGCATGTATTAATATTGAAAATGTTTACTGGATGCAGAATTTCAATATGTTTTATCCACCTAACACTTGCAGTAAATAAAATCACACTGTAAAATGTATTGAGGTAGCCAATGTTCAGTGTTATATGACACTTGTTTTATTTCTTTAATTACCTTGGATTTGTTCTTTATACGGTCTCATTTTTTCATCTGGTAGTTAGTTACTTTTAAGTTTCAATTTTGTTTCTAAGTTAGAGTTTATGTTTCAAATCAATATGAACAAAAAGGCATAGACACTGGATTTGTTCTTTATACGGTCTCATTTTAATTTGAAAACATAGACACTTGCATCATTATAAACTGATATAAAAAAGGCATTATTTACTGAAAAATAAACAAAGAATATAAACTGATATAAAATTGGATGTATGGAAAAGGCACAGTGATGAGGGTGGTGATTAGAAGTAAGACTATGGATGTTTGATTGGAAAAGAATGGGTGATGTTTAGTGAAAACATGGAGTATATAGAGAGATGAAGATGAGTTGTAATGAAAACTTTGAAATTCTTCCTTTCTCCTTCAAAAATGTTCCAGGTGGTGGGTGAAGAGTGGAACGTAACAGTGAGGTTATGTTGTTATGTTGTGGTGAGGAGCTATGGTGGGTAATGAGAATATGAAAGGTGGTGATAGTTTGTAAAAATGAAAAATGGTTACTTTGGAGTTTTAGCAACTGTTGTGGTTGTGTAGTAACATGAAAACGATGGTGATGAATAGTGGTTTGTTGGAGGAAAATGAAGCATGGGATATGCTGAAAATGAAAAGGAAAGGTGACAGGCAATTAAAAAGGGTGAAGGAACTATGGAAAGTGGGAGTCCGTGGTGTAACGTGAATGCTTTGTTTATTTGAAAGTTTTGTTTTTTTTTTTCTCTTTTAAAATTCACTAGTCAATTAAATAAAACACAGTTGGCAAGACAAATTTATACATGTGGCACGCCATGTCATCCTCCGTTAGTGAAAACTAACGGGAGGGACTACAGTTAGAAACGGAAAACTTTAGGAGGACCAAACCTTGAAGAAAATATTTTTATGGACTAAACTTGAATGTTGGATTATTTTCAGGGACCTATTACTTATTTAACCCCAAACATTAATCCATTAAATAATATTTGATCCAATGGTTTTTATTAACTCAATTAATTATTCATGTGTCAAATATTACTTTTGACATCAAATGTGATCCCGTTAAATAGTATTTAATAGGCTTAAATAATGTTTTCGTCCTTGTAAGTTGGTGAGTTTTTTGTTTTCGTTCTGAATCTTTTTTTTCGGTCCAAGTCCCCATATGTCTATTTCTTTTTGGCGTTAGTCTCTGCTGTGAGTTAACCGTTAAAAAAACGCTGAGGTGGCAGATGGTAATGACTTGGCACTGCTGATGTGGTACATAACGCATACGTGACAGACTTTTTTTTTTACTTTTTCCATGTATTTTAATCTTCAATAATTCTACATAAGCGTTTTGATTTTGGTCCCTATAGTTTAAAAAGGCAAAAATTCAAATTTTGGTCCCAAGAGGACTTGGGAGTCATGACATTTGCTTCCACAACATGGTTCTTAGCCACTAGACCATTCAACTCACTTGTGTTTTTACTTGCAACAAATTTATATATTACATAAATTCAATATTTACTATTTAATACTTATATTTGAAATACTGCACTTATTTAATACAATTAGTATAAATTATTTTATACTGGTAATATAAATTATTTTTTAGAGTTTAATATTTAATACTTATTAATATAAATAAAAATTATTTAATATAAATATTTATATATATATTGTTAGCATAAATTATTTAATATAATTAGAATAAATTATTTAATATAGTTAATATAAATTATTTAATACAATTAGTATAAATTATTTTATATAATTTAATATTTAATACTTATTAATATAAATATAAATTATTTTATAAATTAGTATAAATAATTAGTTTATTAAATATTTCATTTATTTAATATTCCAAATATTTAATATTTCAATTATTAATTATCGTAATTATTTATTATTTAGTATCGTAATTATTTACTGTCAACTTATAATACAATATTATTTACTAATAATTATTTAATAAATTACTTAATATTCAATTACCTAAATAGTATATTAAATAGTTTAATTATTTCATATCATTAAATATAATTAGTATTTCAACTATTTAATGATATGAAAAAATTAAACTATTTAATAAAATATTTTTGTAATACTGAAATAGTTTATTAATATTAATATTAATATTATTAAGTAATTTATTAAATATTTCAACTACTTTTGTAATACTGAAGTAGTATATTTTTATTAATAACTAGTCTATTAATTAACGGTATTAATATTTTATTAATATTTAACAAAATAGTTGAAATATAAATATTAAATAAACTATTTTATCATTAATTAATAGGTGAAATATTAAGAAGGCTCCAGTTGCTTGGGATAAAGTCTGTGACACGGTGTCGACAGGTGGTAGAAACATAATTTCGCTGAAGGAATGGAACTTGGCTACCATAGGGAAGCTTCTTTGGAAACTTTGGACAAGAAAGGATATTCTCTAGGTTAAATGGATGCATTCGTACTTCATCAAAGGGGACCAAGTTGCTCATTATGTCCCGAACAATACCTGTTCTTGGATCACCCGGAGAATCATCAAAGTTAGAGACAATGTATCAACATCAACCATCTGGCAAACTCTGTTACAGGCGGATAATTACGATACTAGAAAGGTGTACTACTGGATACGAGGGGAAAAGCAAAAGGTTGACTGGATCAGATTGGTGACTAAAAACATAGCAAGACTGAGGGCTACCTTTACCACTTGGTTGACTTGTCATAATAGGTTAATGACTAAGGATAGACTTGCGAGGATAGGGGTTAACACAGATGGCAAGTGTGTTTTTTGCTCGCATCAAGAAACGAATCAGCATATCCTCTTTGATTGTACCATTACTCAACAACTTTGGATCCAAGTTATGAGGATGTTTCACATTTGTCCCCTTGGGCTCAAAACCATTAATTTTAGTTGGATTATTAGGGCTACTAAAGGCAAAGGTTTGAAAGCAAAAATGACAAAGTGTACCGCGGCAGAAACTATTTACCACATCTGGTCGAGCAGGAATAAGATCATCTTTCAAAATGGAAAACAGGATGACCTGAATATGCAAAGGGTTAAAGAGTGGGTAATGCCCCAAGTGGAAGCAAACAAAAATCTGATGGCTTATTTTCAAAAATTTCATAACTAATGCTTTATACTAGAGTAATATAGCTGTTATTTGTCTACTTGTAGCCTGGATCAGTATGATCGGTGTGTACTTAATTGTTTTTTGGTATATAATATATCCTCATTTATTCCAAGAAAAAAAGTTGAAATATTAATTAATAACTATTCTATTTTATCAAGTATTTTAAAAAAATATTTAATAAACTATTAAAAAAATATTTTACAAAAAAATGTATTTTACTAATAGATGTAGTAATATTAATGTTACTATTTAATATTTAATAGATGCAGTAATATTAGTATATTTAATATTAGTATATTAGTATATTAGTATTAGTATATTTAATAGATGCAGTAATATTAGTATATTAGTATATGCATTACAAATATAAACAAAAGGAAGTGAATGGCTTGGTGGAAACTTGTTGTTGTGGTAATTTGAAGGTCCTAGGTTCGAAACTAAATGGGGCATTTTTTTGAAAGATTTTGCATTCATCATTTAACACTCAACAAACAACCATGCTTATGTGGAATTATTGGAGATTAAAAATAATAGAAAATGATTAAAAAAAGCGACGTGGAATTATTGGAGATTAATATAAATGAAAAATGATAAAAACAAGCTTGTCACGCCAGCGATGTTAGCCACATCATCATTTTTGTAACAGAAGTTTAACGTCAGAGACTAATCGCAAAAAGAAATCAAATGTTAGGGACTCAGACAAAAAAAAAATAATACAGAGACCAAATTCAAAAACGCGCAAACTTACAGGGACCAAAAGACTATTTAAGCCTATTTAATATAATGACTTTTATTAACTTAATTATTTATTCAAAAATTACATGAGTTTAATTTTTTTGTTTGTTAATTAGTTAGTTAGAATATGTTAAAAATTAAAATAAAATGTCAAAGTTTAATTTGACTCCAAATTTTGCCCGTTAATTTTTTCTAATGAGATATTTTTTAAAAATACACTCTCTCTTTATTTTTCATTTTCGATATTATAAAGTTTAATTAAAATTATAATTTCACTAATTTAATAATTACATGAGTTAGTTTGTTTTAGTTTAAATTATTATAATTCATATTATGAAGATAAGTGTTTTCTATTTAATCAAAATATTTATAAGATTAAAATACTGTATTTTTTAAGTTGACATTAAATAAATATATTTTTTTAAATTCTATAAAAATATCCCATTCAACAATTAATAATAATAATAATAATAATAATAATAATAATAATAATAATAATAATAATAATAATAATAATAATATGGGTCATGCTAACTAGTGCCCCGGAGGCACTGGTTAAGAATTCTAAGTAAGAAAAATATTAGATGTTTAGTTCATTTAATACAGTTAAAATTCTTAAAAAAAGGTAATTATTTATGTTTTCAATGCATTGAATATACATATTTTAAAAAAAAAACATGTATTTATAGTTTATTAAAAGATGTTCAACTTACCTTTTAAATATCTTAATCAGTGCCCCCAGGGGGCACTCGTTAGCATTTCCCTAATAATAATAATAATAATAATAATAATAATAATAACAATAATAAGGAGAACACTCTGGTACCCTTAAAATTAATTGAGTACCGATACCCTCAACCAATCAAACATTCTAATTTAATGCCACATCGTTGTATTATTTTATTTTATTTTTAAAAAAATCAATTATTTTTTATAATTTGCTTTAAAGATACCGCTACCCAACTTAAATTAATGGGTACCAAAGAATTTACCTACTACTACTACTAATACTAATAATAATAATAATAATAATAATAATAATAAAAAATTTGTATGGAGACACATATTTAGTGGTCTAATAGTTCTAGGATTTATAATTTGTAATATTTGTGAAAAATACATTACAGTTGCATCTTATTGAAATTATAGGTTAATGTTTTATATTCTTTTATACTTTTCTTATATCATTTACTAGTTAGCATCAATTTTTATATCAGTATCAAATATGAATATTTAATATGCTCTCAATATAATCTGAATAAAACTAATTTAATTATAATTGTCTTATGCATAATTTAATCTTATTGAATTTTTGAGTAAATAGAAAGCACTTTTCTACATAATATAAATTATAATAATTTAAACAAAACTAAATCATATAATTATTAAAATAGTGAAATTAAAATTTATAATATCTAAAATAAAAAATAAAAAGAGTGTGCTTTTAAAAAATATCTCATTAAAAAAATTCTATCTAATATTAAAATAAAATAAATTATATTGATTAAATTTAACATTTGATTTCAACAAATTCTAATAACTAATTAACATGCAAACAAATTAAAATCACCTAATTATTGAATGAGTAATTAGATTAATAAAAATCATTATATTAAATACTATTTAACAAGATCAAATATGATATCAAAAATAATATTTGACACATGAATGATTAATTGGATTAATAAAAATCACTGTATCAAATATTATTTAATGAATAAGATAAGCTGTCAAAATTTATGTTTGACACCGGTGTCTCTATATATATATATATATATATATATATATATATATATATATATATATATATATATATATATATATATATGGTTCATATCCTATGAGAATGTCATTTTTATATAAGAACATCAGAATGAATCTGAATCATTAAATTTTAAAATAAATGGTGGAGATTATGTGTGGTTTTTGTTTTTCTTCCTCCTCCATTATTATAATAAATGATGGAGGAGAAAGAAAAAAAATTGACACATTCCGCCAAGTCAACCTGTAAATTTTAAATTATTTATATGATTTGGCACTTTAAAATGTTTTGATTGGATGTATGTGTAATATTTTTTTACACCGACAGTGCACTACCATTAACCTACATATATATATATATATATATATATATATATATATATATATATATATATATATATATATATATATATATATTTTTTTTTTTTTTTTTTTTTTTTTTTTTAATATCAGTATTTTTTATATTTTTAATTTAACAATTAAATTTTAAAATGATACGATGATTTAAAATTAGTCAATTTGTTTTACAAGAAATATATATATATATCTAATATGAGTATTTGAATATCCATTGGTTATGGGTAATATAATACATTCAGCTCATTAGGTGTCCATTTACATCGCTAATTCCGTTATTAAAATATATAATTAAAAAAAAAACAGAAACTGTTGCTATTGTTTTGGTATCAACTGAAGTATCTATTTAAGGAAAGAATAAATAAACTTCATGAATGCTCTCTCTCACACACACACAAACAGTGTATAAAAACTCAATATTTATATTTTATTCTTGAACACAAATTTTCTTCCTCTTCCATTCCTAATTTTTTTGTGCCACGACCATGAAGAGTAGTAATGATCAACAAGGTATAACCTTATCAAATCTAAAGCTTTTCAATTTCCAATTATATCTCATCAATTTCTTTGGTCATGTTCTACTTTTTGGTTCAGGTTTACTCATTGGTATCACACTCACTTTTTTCCGCAAAAATTTTTCATTCAACTTTCAAATCCAACATTTCCAAGATCAATCTTTTACCTTAAACCCACTCTCCTATATTTCTTTTTCACCTCCAATCCCATCACATAATCATCATCATAATAACCAAACAGAAATCTCTAACAAACAAGATAGTTTGGTTATTAATAATAGGGTTAAATATACAACACCCCCTGCAATGTTAGCGAATTCTCATTTTAGCCCTTGGTAAAGTTTTTTTTTTAAAATCCACCTCGCAATTTCCAGATTCCCTCAGATACCCCCTGTGCAGAAAAGATTCCAATTTTTAGTGACTTGGCTGTCCAACTGGATTTTTATTTTATTTTTAAATGCCACATAGACTTTCTTTATGTTTTTTTTACGTTTTCTTTTCTTAAATTATTTTAATTAATTAATATTTTTTATGAATTATTTTTTTAAAGTATTAAAATATTATAATTGGGCCTTCTCAAACATTCACAAACCCATTATTAACTTAACATGTTTTATATTTAGACTATTGAGTTGAGTTATATAAACCCCTAAAATATTTGTTTCCCAATCGATGTGGGACTAACCATTCTTCTATCATCTCATCATTTCTCAGCTTCTAAAGCCCAATCGTATAACCTGCATATGCAAGAAAGAGAAACCAAGCAAAACATCAGCAGATCATCCTCACTTTCTCTCTCTCGGTTCAAACTCAAGTAACCCCAAAACACAATCCTCAAGTTGGATTCACAACATAAAAACATCAATTATGCAATTGAAAACTATACTTACTTGATGATGGCGGCGTCAGTGAGATGGGTGGCACGGGTTCTTTACGAAAACAATCGAAGATAAATTGAAGAACTACACAGAAAATTAAGGTATGAATTCAACCTGGTTTCATTGCTATTGTTGTACTCTGTGTATGTTGATCTGCTTTTGTGAATTTGTGTGTGTTGATGATTATTCCTTGCTGTTATCATCTCTCTGCCTCAACTGTCATGCGTGTGGTTGTGGTTTTTGTTTGCGTCTGATTTCCGTGTGACTGCCCCTATATGCGTGATGATGTTGTTCTCAGTGTGTCGTGATGTTGGTGATGTTGTTGTTGATGCATTTGCTCATCCTCTGTGCATTTGTGATGCTTCTCTCTGCCAATACATGTTATTCTGTTGTGTTGACCTCCTTTTCAATGTGTGTTACTCTTGCTGCTCATGTTCTTGTTGTCGTGATGTTGTTCTGCTATGCGTGCCTTTGTGTGTAAACTCTTTGTGATGATGATTTTGAAACAAACACTGTATGTATTTTTCTGCTAATGTCTCTCCGCGAGCGTGTGTGTGAATTTTGCTGATATTGTGATTTTTCTCTCTTTGCGTGAATGTCTTGTATCTCTTTTTGTGTATATGATCCTCTGTCTCTGTGTATGGATTATGATTTATAGGCTCGTGTTAATCCTAAGGAAAATATTGAGTATTTAACAATGGCGGAGGCATTGAGATTCTACTTGGAAGGAAGAGGATTATGAGAAGGTGAAAAGAGGAAGAAGAGAAATGATGAGATGATAGAAGAATGGTTAGTCCCACATCGGTTGGGAAACAAATATTTTAGGGGTTTATATAACTCAAACCCAAACAATAAAATGTAAAACCGGTTAAGTTAATAATGGGCTTGTGAATGTTTGAGAAGGCCCAATTATAATATTTTGATATTTAAAAAAAATTAATTCATAAAAAATATTAATTAATTAAAATAATTTAAAAAAAGAAAACGTAAAAAAAATAACATAAAAAAATTTAATATTTAAAAAATAAAATAAATTAAAAAAATAAAAAAAGTCTACGTGGCATTTAAAAATAAAATAAAAAATAAAATAAAAATCTAGTTGGACAGCCAAGTCACTAAAAATTGGAATCTTTTCTGCACAGGGGGGTATCCAAGGGAATCTGGATATTAAGAGGGGGTGTTTAAAAAAAAAAATTTACAGGGGCTAAAATGAAAACTCGCTAACATTGCAGGGGGGTTTGTATATTTAACCCTTAATAATAAAACTAATAACATTAGTTGGAAGATTTTTTGAAGGTTCCAAGTGCAATGCATGATATGAATGAAGATGAATTATTTTGGAGAGCTTCGATGTTTCCTATGATTGGTAAAGTTGAAGCTGCTACTATAAAGTGTGCACAAACGATGATCATGCTAACACCATATGAAACTACTCAAATGAGACATCAATAAGTGGAGCATTGTAGCTTAGTTGAACTGATGATTAAATTGGAAAAAACATTAAAGCTCAAGAAAGGAGTACAAAATGCTACAAGCTGAAGCTTAAATGAAGAATGCTCAATGAAGAAGAAGCTGAAGCAAAGTGTTGAAGAGTGTACAACGATGCAACATGCTAAAGCCATGTGAAACTAGTCAAGTGAAACATCAATAAGTGAAGCATAGTAACTTAGTTGATCTTGATGGTTAAGCTGAAAGAAGCATTACCTACTCAAGAAAGGTGTTCTGGACTGGGCCGGGGCATGCTCATCAGTCGAGCAGGCCCAACCCCCACGTCCTGGGATGGCCCAATAAAGACTCCTAGAAAGACCACTGTCGATCAGATGCTCACCTCCACCATGTCAGGCACACGCCCAACCTCGGGTATGGCACGCACAACATGGATCGTCGGGCATGGGCTCTAAGCCTCCTCGGGCTCGCCTCTCCTCGACGCTCATGTGCTCCTCCCCGAGAGGAGCCATCTCCGTCCGCAAGTAAGTCCTCCCCGCGAGGACACGTCTCTCCCCGACATGCAAGACTCTTCCCCGCGAGGACACGTTCTCATGTAACCGCCCACTCCCGATGGAATCGGTCTGCCCTAGTTCCGGAGATCTAGAAGCAGTTACCCCAGGGCGAAGACCACGCGCTGGTCTTCACTACGCCACGTAAGCCCTGACAGTTACTTGGATTGGGCCTAGCAATCCAGCCCAATTTGGCCCCGCGTTGGGGGCTCTCTATAAATACCCTCTCACTTGAGAGGGTCAGAGGACACACACTTTCTTACTCTCATATATGTACTTGCTATTATTCTCTGACCGTTACCTTACTTGAGCGTCAGAGTTCCTTACAGGTACACCCCCCGGCCGTCTTTCAACCTCACCGGAGCTGAAGCCCAGACGACCTTGTTGGCCACCAGATACTGTCTGATCCAGGTACGATCAGTGGCGCCGTCTGTGGGAACCCTTTGCTTCCCCGTTTTTCCCTTTGATAAACCAAAGTAATCCTCTCATCCATCACCAGCATGGCCAATCCGTCTGCTCACAAAGCTATGGACACCGTCCTCGCACAACTCGAGAACGGAAACCACCACGAGGACGCTGCTATCCTCAACGGCGATGAAGGCGACGTAAGAGACGGGCAGACTGCCTCCCTGAACTCCCAAGACGTGGCTGACAACGCCGCCCGCCAAGACGATCAGCAAGCCATTTTCCAGCCAGTTGCTCCTCTGCCCAATGCAGATTCGTGCACCGTGGCCCTATTTGCCTTGATCAATCAGACCAACCAGCTGATCGCACACCAGAATACCAAAATTGAAGCACTGGAGCAAGGACGGGCACGACGATCTTCCCCGCAAAGACATCGTCGTCCACCGTCACCTCGCCATTCTCCTTCCCCGCGAAGGACCCCTTCCGACGAATTTCGAACCCCCTCGCCGGTGCGCGGGGGCCGCCGGCCACGTCTCGAGCGCCCCCAGCTGACGATCTCCCAGAAACGCCCTCGTTCCCTGCCTCAGAAGGAACCCAGGGCCTCCACCACTACCAAGAAGTCCAAACAGACCGAGGAGAGGCCGAGGAAC
This sequence comes from Lathyrus tuberosus, assembly GCA_022829125.1. Classification (NCBI taxonomy): domain Eukaryota; kingdom Viridiplantae; phylum Streptophyta; class Magnoliopsida; order Fabales; family Fabaceae; genus Lathyrus; species Lathyrus tuberosus. Next base: position 10,027,974 of record JALAZF010000044.1, on the reverse strand, counting down.
CGTTCGAGGAATTTCCCTCCACGACATCAGCGGTCCCCTTCGAGGTCCCCGACGGGAAGTGACGACGACGACGACCAGAGGACCCCTCTGTCATGGGAGATCATGAACGCCCCAATTCCTGCGGGCATGGAGAAACCTCCGCAACTGGGGAACTACGACGGCCTGGCCGACCCCGACGACCACGTCGAAAGTTTTGAAGCCATGCTCGACTTCAGAAACGTCAGGGAAGCCATTAAGTGCAGGCTTTTCCCCACCACCTTGTGGAAGGGTGCCATGACTTGGTACAAGGGTCTGGCACCTGGGTCGATCACATCCTGGAAGCAACTAAGACAACGCTTCACCAAACATTTTACTACATCTCGTCGACACCCGAAGACGGAAGCTACCCTAGAAAGCATCTTCCAAGGGAAGAACGAATATCTCCGAAACTACATTGAGAGATTCAACAGAGAAGCTGTCGAGGTCCATACGACCGACGACATGAAGAAGTATTTAATCATCCATGGGCTACATTTTGGGTCTGACTTTGCCAAGTCCGTGGGCCTCCGCAGACCCCGCCGTCTCGAGGATCTCCTCCAACGGGCTCAGTCGTACATCGAGCTCGAGGAGTCAGAGGCAGCACAGATCGCCCTTGAATCGAGACGCAAAGAATGCCCCCGCGGCCACAAAGAAGAAGACTCTCCTCCCCGACGAGGAGGAGAAATAAAGAGAGATAATCGCCCCCGGGAACCTCGTGAACCACGCGGACCAGCTGGCTGGTTCACTGAATACACCCCACTCAACGCTCCCCGCGCGCGAATCCTCTTCGAGTGCTAGAACTTAGAATTTGTGAAAGGAGGAGTCCGCTTTCCGAAGCCCACTGCCCCCAAGTCAAACGTTGACAAGTCAAAATACTGTAGGTTCCACCGGAGCCACGGGCATGTAACAGAAGACTGCATCCATCTCAAGGATGCAATTGAAATTCTCATTAAGGAAGGGCACTTGAAGAAATACGCCCAGAAGAATGACACTCCTCGTCCCAGCTCCCGGGAAACCCAGAACGTCGAGGAGACGACACCTCCTCCCGACGAGAGTCAGCTTCAGGTCGCCCTCAGTGTCACTCGACCCGAAGATTTCTTTGTTCCCCCAATCATTGAAGGCCAAGAAGCAATTCGCAACATGTGGGCGACCTTCCCCCACGAGGACCCCGTCGCTGCCCGTAGCACCTGGGAAAGCTTCCCCAGAGCGATGGTCATCTCCGGGGGTGGTCCCGAGAAGTTGTCCGTCGGATCGATCAAGCGAAAATTTGATGAGCTGGAATCTGCAACGTCGGCGAAGACAACCACTCTCGAGAAAGTGTGGGGAAACTCCAACCCTATCACTTTCTACCTCGAGGAGCTCCCCGGGGGAGCGCCAAACGCCACTATTCCCCTCCTAGTCAGGGTACAGATGGTGAACTTTGACGTTCGAAGGATCCTAGTCGACCAGGGAAGTTCGGTCGACATCATGTATGCCCATCTATTCGGGACCCATCAGCTCGACGAAAGACATCTGACCCTGTACGTCGGTTCAGATCTTCAGGGGTTCAACGGAACCACCACCAGACCATGGGGTTACGTTGAGCTGATGGTTACATTCGGGGCCGAAGACACTGCCCGACAGGTGAAGATCCGTTTCCTGGTGGTCGAATGCCCATCCCTTTACAACTGCATCCTCGGGAGGACCACCTTGGCCGAGCTTACGGCGGTGCCATCAACAGTCCACCTCAAAATGAAGTACTACACGGCCAGGGGACGAGTGGTACCGATGCACGGGGACATAGACGCGGCCAGAAGATGCTTCGACGCCGCCATCAAAGGCATGAGTTCCATCGACGCCAAACCCAAGACCGTGGCCAAGCCACCCCCGGACGCCAAGCAGGTACCTCTCCCGCGCGTCAACGAGGTCGAACTCGACAGCAGGTTCCCAGGAGAACCCGATGAAGATGGGGCAGAAGACCTCGACCTCCAGGCGGAAAACAACGGGCGCCCTCTCCACCCAATGCGCCCCATCCCCGACGGAGACTTTGAGCTCGTGGTACTCGGGGACGATCCAGACCGTAACGTGAAGATTGGCACCGGAATCCCTGACCTGGCGAAAGAGCAGCTGAAGGCATGTCTCCGGGAGAACGCTGATCTGTTCACATGGAGCGCCTCCGAGATGCCTGGCCTTGACCCCGAGGTGGCTTGCCATCAGCTCGCAGTAGATCCGGCCGCTAGGGCCATAGCTCAACGTAGGCGTAGGCAGTCTCCCGAGAAAGCGGAGGCTGCGGAAAAAGCTGTAAAAGACCTTCTAGAGGCAAATTTTATTTCGGAAGCCAGGTACACAACCTGGCTGTCCAACGTTGTACTTGTTAAAAAGAATAATGGAAAATGGAGGATGTGCGTTGATTATACTGATCTTAATCGGGTTTGCCCGAAAGACTGCTACCCTTTGCCTAACATCGACCAACTGGTCAAAAATTCTGCAGGTTACAGACTATTATCCTTCATGGACGCTTACTCGGGATACAACCAAATTCCCATGGACAAGGTCGACAAACAGCACACGGCTTTCATGACTGCGTCTGACAACTACTATTACAACGTGATGCCCTTCGGTCTGAAGAACGCCGGTGCGACCTACCAACGGATGATGAATAAGGTTTTCCGGGCTGAAATCGGCGACATACTCGAGGTCTACATGGACGACATGATCGTCAAATCAGCGGAAAAAGTCGACCGCGCCGTGCACCTCAAGAAGGTGTTCAACACGGCGAGGAGGTGCCGCATGAGGTTCAATCCCGAAAAATGCACCTTCGGCGTTCGGGCAGGTAAGTCCCTCAGATTTTACCTCACAGAGCGAGGAATCGAGGCCAACCCCGACAAGTGTAGGGCTTTTTCCGAGATCCCTAGTCCGGACTCAAAGAAGTCGATACAATCATTGAACGGGATGATCACCGCTCTCTCCCGCTTCGTCGCCAAGTCTGCACAGTACGCACTCCCATTTTTCAAACTTCTTCGACAAAAAGCGGAGTTTGAGTGGAGCGAAGAATGCGAGCAGGCGCTCCTCCACCTAAAACAAGTCCTATCGCAACCCCCGGTCCTCTCACGGCCCGAGGGCAGGGAGACACTCTTCTTGTACCTTGCAATCACGAGTGAAGCAGTCAGCGCCGTCCTCATTCGGGAAACCCCGGACGGGCAGAAGCCAATTTACTTCACGAGCAAAGCCCTCCAAGGCCCCGAGCTTAGGTATCAGCAGATAGAGAAAGTCGACCTGGCCCTCGTCACGACGGCCAGGAGGCTACGCCACTACTTCCTTGCCCACACTGTCGTCGTAAGGACTGAACAGCCTATAAGGCAGCTCCTTGGATGACCAGACATGGCGGGGAGGATGCTCAGGTGGTCGCTCAAACTTGCTGAGTTTGACATCCAATACGAAGGGAGGAAAGCCCTGAAGGCTCAGGTATTGGCCGACTTTGTAGCGGAGATGACCGTCCCGGAACCTTCGACCAACGGATCCCAGAAATGGACGATCTATATCGACGGAGCATCCAGCCCAAAGGGAAGCGGGGCGGGCATCATCCTCGAAAATGAGGAAGGCATCCTGATCGAGGTATCCCTCAAACTATCCTTCCCGACGTCGAACAACCAAGCGGAGTACGAGGCCTTCCTCGCCGGACTTCGGCTGGCCGAGGACCTCGGCGCCAAGGAGGTCAAACTCTTCACCGACTCCCAGCTCGTGGCCTCGCAAGTCCGAGGAAAGTACCAGGCCAAGAACGACAACCTCATAGAATACTTGGCCTTGGTGAAAGAAAAGATGAAAAAGTTCACCTCCGCGGAAGTAACTCACATCCCCCGCGAACACAATGCCCGAGCAGATGTCTTGTCCAAATTGGCAAGCACAAAGAAGAAAGGCGGGAACAAATCCGTCATACAAGAGGTGCTTTCCCGGCCGAGCATCGACAAACCCACTCCAGTGACGGACGTAAACGCCATTGGTGACAGCAATTGCTGGATGACCCCCGTATACGAGTACCTCACGACGGGCAAACTGCCCGAAAATCCCAAGGATGTCGGAATGGTCAAACGGCGGGCATGCTCATACACGATAGTCGAGGACAAGCTATACCAACAAGGGTTCTCTATGCCCCTCCTCAGGTGCGTCGAGGAGACCAAGGTCCCCGACATCCTCCAGGAAATCCACGAAGGAATCAATGCACAGCACCTCGGCGGACGATCGTTAGCCCAGAAGGCGCTTCGAGCAGGGTATTACGGGCCCGCCATGCAGCAGGACGCCAAGGAACGCGTCAAGAAGTGCGACAGATGCTAATGACACGGGGACATGCACCTTGCTCCTCCCAATGAGCTCAAAACACTGTCCTCCCCGTGGCAGTTTGCATGGTGGGGGATGGATATCCTTGGACCTTTCGTCCAGGGGTCATATCAAAATAAATACCTCATCGTCGGGGTGGACTACTTCACGAAGTGGATTGAGGCGGAAGCATTGGCCAAAATCACGGCCTTCAACATACTGCGTTTTTACAAAAGGAACATCCTCGCCCGATTCGGCGTGCCTCAAGCTATTGTCACCGACAACGAAACATAGTTCACCGACAAGAACTTCCAAGAATTCGTCTCCAAGCTAGGCACGAAGCAGCACTTCACGTGGGTCGAGCACCCTCAAACGAACAGATAGGCTGAGGTGGCGAACAAAGTAATTCTATAAGGACTTAAACGTCGATTAGGCGACCCCAAACAACGGTGGGTCGAGGAGCTACATAGATCCCCTGGGCCTACCGAACGACCCCACATTCCATGACCGGGGAGACCCCTTTCCGTCTGACCTACGGAACGGAAGCGGTGATCCCCGTGGAAATCAGGGAACCCTCGAGGAGGATAGAAGCCCCCCTCGATGGGGACGTGAATGACGAAGCCCTGAGGGAAGAACTCGATTTTGTCGAGGAGACATGTACGGGCGCTTCTCTCCGAGAAGCTTCACTTAAGCAAAAAATAACACTACGTTATAACGACAAAGTTATCAAACGTAATTTTCAGGTGGGCACCCTCGTCCTACGAAGGAACCAGAAAGACTCGCGAGAAGGCAAACTCGCTGCGAACTGGGAGGGCCTGTACCGCGTCCGCGCGAAAACGGGGACAGGAGCCTATTTCCTCGAAAATCTGCACGGGGAAGAACTTGCTCGACCATGGAACGCTGAGAAGCTCAAACAATACTACAGTTAAGCACTGCCCGTGACTCACGAACACTGCGATTACGGGGACGCGCTAAGGTACGAGCGTGTCGCCCCTATACAGAACACGATGATCAAAGGACGCGTCGTGTGTGCGCGAGGACCTTTGATCCGACGGGGATACCTCGAACGAGCTCCGCCGTCGTTGTACCAATTAGGCAGAACTCCCAGCTCGCGATGGGAAGTTCACGCCACGAAGCTAAGACCTCGATCGAGCTCTTAGCCTCGTTGAAGGTCGGAATACATCTCCGACCACCCGACCAGCTCTCCACGCGGTCAGGGACTATCAAGGTCGAGCAAATCCCAAAGTCTTTATTACTTAGACAAAAACAAAGTATAACAAAAGCAATAACATCAAACACAATTAAAACCATACAAACAGCACACTAGCTGATAAACAAAAATGCATTAAAGCGGGCAGAAGCCCATTGTACAAATAATACAAACAAATGTCAAAAAGCCCCTGGCACGCAGGCCGGGCAGAAATATCCCAATAAATAAAAATGGCTCGCAGGCCGAACAGAACGGGGAAGAAGATCCTACTCAGCGACGGTCCCTTCAGGCTGCTCGGGATCATGAACCTCGTCGACTCGCATTGGCTGCACGATCTGACCGTCGACCACCTCGTAGTCGGGGTCGATCCCCTTGGTCGAAAGGTCGGGGTTGAGGACCCGAAGCTGCTCCACGACGTTCTTAAAACCTATGTCAGCTACCGCGAGATTGTCTTCCTCGGCTTCCCGGAGCTTCCCTATCAGCGTTGCCCGCGAAGTCAGCAACCTGTCCTCCTCGGTTTCCTCCTCAGCTGGGCGGACAGCCTCCTCCAATTCAACGTTCCTCGCCAAGAGACGATCCCTCTCCTCTTCAATACCGATAAGAAGTTTTCGCTCCTCCTCAGCACTCTTCAACTTTTCCTCCAATTTCTGTTGAAGCTCGACTTGGGCCTGGTTCTGGCTTTTGCAGTCAGCCAGCTCCTTACCCACCTTCTTCATTTCGGCCGAGATGGACTAGAAGCTTTCTCGCAACTTGTTCAGCTCGCCTGCGGGGCACGCCTCGTCGTTCAGAACCAAGGCAGTCGCGCAAACCCGCATCACAATAGACACATCCTCCACCAGCATCCTTCTCCGAGAAGCCTTGTCGACGCCTAAGATGGCCTGAGCTTCGGGGGCACCCACGCATAGCGAATTATTCCCCATGAAGAAGTTCGGCCTTGTGTGACAAGGCGGGAGCACAAATTTCACGGCAGGGGGGCTCTCGTGCTCGGTAAGGTCGATGTCCATTGTGTTTGCAAGCCGTTGCCTCTTCGGGGAGCTCTGAGGGCTGAAAGAATTACTATCCTGGTGAGAGCCAGAGGAACCCCTGGGTGTCGGGGTGGGAACGGGCTTCTGCACTCGGAGCTGCTCGACGCGACTCTTGCTTCCTTTCTTCGCAACGCGGTTAGCCTTCAACTTTTTGAAGCGCTCCTTAGCATTCGACATCTTATCTGCAAATAGAAAACAAAGAGGTCAGTAATTCGAAAAGAAGGATGAAGGGAAAGACAGGTCAGGGAGGCCACCCCACCTAACAGCTCGAGAGCCTCCTCGTCAGAAAACGTCTCGAGGAGAGCCCTAGTATTAATCAGTCGACGCTTCGTCAAGACCTGCCCGTCGTCGCCCAGAACGAAGTCCCCGTTTGGCATCACGAGCTTAGCTTTGTTAAACCCACTGACAAACTTGACTATGGCCTCGTGAGCCAAGAGATCCCCTTCACAGAGTTTACTGGGGCTGACGATATAGCTGTCCGTTCCCCTCTTGAAGTGTTCTTCAGTCCAGAACAACAGGAACTTGGGCACAAGGGCCTCCTCTCGCCGTCCATCTACTTCTTCGACGACCCGATTATACACGGTATTTACGACCTCATGTGTGACCGACCTCACGAGGTAGTACCGGTACTTGAAATTTCGTACGGAGTCCATATAAGTGTGAAACAGGTTGTTCACCTGCTTGAAGGACACCCAACCATGCTTGCCGTCGACGGCCTGCCGCTGAAGATGGAAAATACGAAAAAATAGGGGCATCGTCGCCCCGATCTTCAGATATTTACACACGAGCTCGAAAGCCCTGATGAAAGAGAGAGAGTTGGGGTGGAGTTGAGAAGGGGCCAAACGCAGCCAGACGAACACTTCCTGCTGAAAATCCGTGAAGGGTAAACGCCACCTCGCCTCGTCGAATATAAATTCATATACGGGGAACCGCATCGCCCTATATGTCGAGCATATTCGATGATGTGGCAAAGGCCTAAACACGTCCCACGAATTTGGTGAACCTATTAGGCGGTGCTCGACGGTACAAAATATTCCCTCCTCGTCCAGGTCGACAAACTCGGAGATCATGTTCACTGCCTTCTCGCAGGCCCACTCGTCGGGCGTCCTCTCCCCGGCGCTGGTTGTCTCCGCCATAGGTGAACCAGGCCCGTCGTAGATATCCAAAGACCCCTCGGCCACTGGCAATACGTCCATTTACCTGAAAACCAGAAGGAAATGGTGAATTCGATGACCCATATTAAATCCACCCCTTCCACCGCTGATCAAGTGAAACGGCGGGGAGGGAACGTCGAGGAACGCGAACCCGCGACCGTCCTCAGGTCCGCTGGGAGCAAAATTGGGCGGGACCCCGGGGTATTCTACCTATATCCCCGAGATAAACGTCGGCTCCCCGGGGATTCCGTCCTTGATCCCCGGAATGTTCAACAAAGAGCTGAGAAACGTTTATCTCATGACCCCGAGATATTCTTCGTGTCCTCGGGGATTTCATCGACTCTCCTCGCGAGATTCAACAACTAAAATATGAAATTTCGTCGTTTTCGCCGGATATTTCGTGATTTCCATGGGAACTTCACCAGTTCACCATAGATTCACCCTACAAATGCAAGCAAAAGATGAAAAAAGAGAGAATTTACTTCAAAAAGTGCTTCCGGTAGGGTTCCGGTACGGCTGTCAGCGGCGGCGAACGGAGGAAGGGAAAGTTAGAGCAAAAACCGTGCAAATGACACGGGCTTCCCCTATTTATGGGGCTCTCATAAGTCTCGGGGGACTCCTAGGCAATCGATTGCGCTACCCTAGCATAGCCACCCTAGACAATGATGAGCTGCGACACGTGGCGCACACTCCCCCAAGAGTATCGCTTCATTCCCCAACACGGGTCTCTTCATTCACCTCGTTCCCAACTTCCCATTCATCCCCACGATGTCGCCCGTCCACGAGCAAGTCTACTCGTTTATGCCCGATTGCCAACCGCTCCTCGCTTAGAGTCCCTTCCCCGACTGGACACGTCCTCGGCATGGCTAGCCCTTAAGTCATTACTCTGACGCTCAGAGCAACGACTTGGGGGGCTCCTGTCCTGGACTGGGTCAGGGCATGCTCATCAGTCGAGCAGGCCCAACCCCCACGTCCTGGGATGGCCCAATAAGGACTCCTAGAAAGACCACTGTCGATCAGATGCTCACCTCCACCATGTCAGGCACACGCCCAACCTCGGATGTGTATGGCACGCACAACATGGATCATCGGGCATGGGCTCTAAGCCTCCCCGGGCTCGCCTCTCCTCGACGCTCATGTGCTCCTCCCCGAGAGGAGCCATCTCCGCCCGCAAGTAAGTCCTCCCCGCGAGGACACGTCTCTCCCCGACATGCAAGACTCCTCCCCGCGAGGACACGTTCTCATGTAACTGCCCACTCCCGATGGAATCGGTCTGCCCTAGTTCCGGAGATCTAGGAGCGGTTACCCCAGGGCGAAGACCATGCGCTGGTCTTCACTACGGCACGTAAGCCCTGGCAGTTACTTGGATTGGGCCTAGCAATCCAGCCCAATGCAAGTAACCGTTGGCCCCGCGCTGGGGGCTCTCTATAAATACCCTCTCACTTGAGAGGGTCAGAGGACACATACTTTCTTACTCTCATCTCTGTACTTGCTATTATTCTTTGACAGTTACCTTACTTGAGCGTCGGAGTACCTTGCAGGTACACCCCCCCGGTCGTCTTTCAACCTCACCGGAGCTGAAGCCCAGACGACGTTGTTGGCCACCAGATACTGTCTGATCCAGGTACGATCAAAAGGAGTACATCAAAAAGAAGATTAAAGCTCATGAAAAGAAGTTGTAGTGCTCAATAAGAAAGCTTTCTAACAATACAGAACTAGTGTGCTTTATAATCTCTCAGAGATTCATTCTTTAGATGGTTTTGTATTAGAAAGCAAGGAGTTGTTGCTCATATCTTGCTAGAAACACTTAGGTATTATTGTACTTCATTTGTGTAATCAGCTTGTAAGAAGCATATTAATGCACAAGAAAATCCTTGTAAAAGGTGTTGTTCCTTGAGCGGTCGAGTGAAGACCAGAATGCTTGAGAAGACTAAGTGTGTTTCTAATTGCTTAATGGATGTTGTTCCTTAAACGGTTAAGTGAAGACCAGGATGCTTGAGAGGACCAGGTCGTTGTCTAACGGCTTGGAGGTTGATTTCTTGAGAGGCTAGTGAAAGCCAATATTCTCAAGAAGGCAATGAAAGGTATCCATTGTGGTTCTAATCGTTGATGATTATTAGATTAAGTCCTTGTGATAAGGCAAAATCACCTTGGTGGGTGGACTGGAGTAACTTTGTTAACAGTGAACCAGGATAAAAATAATTGTGTTAATTTATTTTTATTTACATGTTAACGTCATTAGTTTAAATTCCGCAAATGAAGACGAAATGTGAAACCCAACCAAACTCCCCTTTCTTGTGTTTCTCAACCTTAATAAATTGTAGTTGGCATACAAAAGTCATTACAGTTTTGAATGTAAAGACTTGTCTTCTATATATTTGGATACTCTATTTGGTCAAATGCAAGAACATAAAATTGAGTTAAACAATCCTGATGAGAGCGAAGAAAATGATAAGAAAAATAAAAGTCATACACTCAAAGCTAAAGAAGTCAAAGAATCAAAAAGTGTGAAGATATGAACCTGTTAGTCCTCAAGTTCAAAAAGTGCATAAGGCATAAAAAACAATCTCAAAATTTCCAACATGAAAATGAAGAAATATCATCCTTTGTGCCAACATGCTTCTAGTGCGGAATGAAAGGTCACACAAAGTCAAATAGTCCACAATACTAGAAGAAAATTGAAAATACAAAATACCTCAAAATAATCAAAAAGAGCTTATATTGCATACAACGAAAACAACATGGATTCCTTCAATGAATTTGAAAAAAAGTAAGAAACCAATCTATGTATCATGGAAGACCATGTCATTCCCCAAAGTTTTCGTAAGCCTGAATGAACTCTTGATATGATGATTCTTCAAAGATTTTAATAGATGACGATTCCTAAGAAGATCCTTAATATACAATGACAGTTCTTTCAAACAATACTTCTGGTGTCGATCTTTCAACATTTTCTTCATGTAGCTCTTTTGATGAAAATGAGGATGGTGAAGATTCTTCGAATGTATTTGAATTCTTTTCTTAATCTTTTAGTATTTGGGTTAACTATTTAAGTTTGAGGATAATTTCTTCCTTCTTGGACTTTTCTTGAAATTCATCACAAACCTATCTACCATTGGAATCAAGTATTGAATTAGGTTTCTGATACTAGTTTTTGAATTTTAGATATATTTTAGAAACAAAGTTTTTGAAATAACTTCCAAGGATTTCAATATTTGAGAATCATCTTTGAAGATGATATTCACTTTCACTTGGTGTCTCATCTTCTTGAATACGCATGTTCATGCTTTCTTGATTGATCTCAGAAAAATCTCCATAGATTATTTTAAGAGTGTCTCATACTTCCATGGTAGTATTAAAGTTAAAAATATATAAGTAATCTCTAGTGTTTAAAGCACTCATTATCAAGTACTTAGCTTTAAAACCAAATTTAACTATTCTCTTATCCTATGCGGTTCATAGTTTACTTGGTTTATTTACTACTTCATTGTTAACAAAATGAGTGGGAACAAATGCACAATTTATAACAAAACTCATAATTCAAAATCAATATCTTCAATGAAAATTTTCATTATTGCTTTCCACATGACAAACCTTTCAAAATCAAATGGTGGATATGTGCTAATCAAAGGCTTATTGTCATACCCCAAATTTTATCCTCAGATCCCCTGATCATTTTCATATCATTTTAAGTCACCTCATCTTCGCATTTACGGTTTTTTTAGACCATTAATCATAATTATGCACTTTTCGTCTAATTTTTTTCACCTTTCCTTTTTTATTTTTATTTTTATTATTTATTCAATTATTTTTATAAGTTTTAGAACTTCTCTTTTTTAACTTAGAATTTTGATTTTTTTAATTACATTTCAATCATCAATTTAATTTAAAATCTATTTCTTCTTTTTGTTATTATTAGTATTATTTTTTATTTATTTCATTTTTTTATTGATATTATTATTATTATTTTTTATTTTTTTATTTTTTTGGAAATAGAGTTAATATATTATATATCCAAAAACTGTTATCTACAAGCGACCCAAAGGGTCCAGCAGAACTACAACCAAAATAATCTACAAACTAGCTCATCAACAATTGAGCAACATGCTTTCTCATTTTGGGTTTCAACCATAACCTATAAACTATTGTATCAATAAGAGTTGTTTTAATGCTATCAGTATGCACATTATTCCTAAACACATTATTGTTTCTCAATTTCCAGCATTCATAAATAATCTCAGCCAAAGCAGTCTGCAACGCCCTATGCTTCCAACTCTTGCCTTTGCTGTTTTGTAAAACCCACTCTAATTCTTTATGCCATCTCTCTGGAATATGTTGAACATTGAGCCACTCTATCACCTGCTGCCACACTTCTCTCATACAACCACACTCAAACATCAAATGGTCCAATGTTTCAACTTTGTTGCAGAAACTACATCTATCATCATTCAACAATCCAAATCTCTTCAATCTTTCCTTAGTTGGTAACCTATCTTAACAGGCAAGCCATAATATAAATTTGGCTCTTGGTCTTGCCACATTATCATACAAAATTCTTCTCCAAATAACAGGCTGACAAACTTCCAGAAAATCATAGTAAAATTCCTTTACTATAACCTTGCCATTCTGCATAGCCTTATTCCAACTTTGACTATTATTCACCTTATTTCGTTGTTGTAAGATGTTACTCAGGATCCAAGAACAATTGCTCTTAATAGGGGATCTCATGACTTCCTCTTGCTTCATATAATAGGTATGCACCCACTTGATCCATAGGCTATCCTCTTTACAACACAAATTCCACAACAGTTTAGTCATCTGCGCATTATTCCACTCCATTAGAGCCACAACATTTAGACCACCCTGTTTCTTCCTATTGCACACTTTTTTCCAAGCTACCAAAGATTTTCTACTGTTTCACCTTTCCCATTCCACAAAAAGCTCCTACACAAGCTCTCAATTCTAGCTATCACCCCTTTAGGCAGAGGGATACAGTTCATCCAATAGTTAGTCATAGCAAAGCCAACATTATTGATTAACTGAAGTTTTCCTGCATAACTCAGTAAACTCGAGCTCCAATGCTTAATTCTTTTCTTAATTCTATCAACCAACAAATTACAATGGACATTAGATATATAACCGTTTACTCATAAGAGGTATGCCTAAGTATCTAAAAGGAAGATCACCCACATTAAAACCAGTAGTTTCCTGCAGAATCTTTCTATCATCCGCATTCACGCTGCTAAGATACATGAGGCATTTACCTGGATTCACAAACAGCCCTGTTGAATTCGAAAAGTCAGTCAGCCTATCCATCATCAGCTTAACAGAACCATTATCCCCTCTAGCAAACATGAGCAGGTCATCAGCAAAGCACATATTAGTTATCTTCAGCCTCTCACATTTAGAGTGGTAATTAAAATTTGGAATTCTGTCAAGCTCCTGCATTTTCCTGTTTAGATACTCCATTATTAACACAAACAACATAGGTGAAATGGGGTCACCTTGTCTTAATCCCCGCCTGGCCTTCATCTCCTTCGTATATATCCCATTGACACTAAATCTATATGTAACAGTTGTCACCCCATCCATGATCCATTTCACAAACTTTCTTGGAAATCCCATTTCTCTTAAAATCATTTGAAGTGAGTTCCAATCCACCGTATCATACGCCTTTTGAATATCCAATTGGAGCATACACTTAGGCACAGTCCTTTTCCTACTATAGCCTTTAATAAGTTCATAGGCCAATAGCACATGGTCATGTATCCTCCTACTAGGAACAAATGTAGCCTGATTGTAATTCACAATACTTCCTAACACTCTACTAAGCCTGTTTGCCAACACTTTAGAGATGACTTTATAGAGTGTAGTACAACATGAAATTGGCCTATACTCTTTAAGGGTCTTAGCTTCAGGATGCTTAGGGATAAGGGTCACTAGTGTGCCATTCATTTTTCCAATTCTCCCTCTATCAAAATAGTCCCTGATAGAACTCATCACATCATGCCTAATTATGTTCCAGGATTTCTTGAAAAACCTTGAGCCATAGCCATCCACACCAGGTGCCTTCATCTCATCAATGCTATTAAGAGCCCCTTCAATTTCAGCATCTGTAATAGGATCAACCAGCATAATTCTTTGATCATGAGTAAGCTGCTTTCCATTCCTCAGAGCCACAATATCAATACCTCCTAGGTCCTCATTAGGTTTTCCCATCAGATTTTCATAGAAACACAACACCTCATTTTCAATGTCTTCTTGAGAATTCAATCTAGTTCCATCATCTTTATAAAGCTTATTCATCAACCCCTGTTTATGCCTACTTTTTAGAGCAACATAAAAGAAAGCATTATTACTATCACCAAGTTTAATCCAGTCTATCTTACTCCTCTGCTTTAAGATCTGTTCTTCAGTGTCATTAAGATTCAAAAGAACTTTAGTACACTTCCTGACTTCATCAATCTTAAGACAATTCATACAATCTTGCCCCAGATCTTTTTGAGCCTCATTCAACTTATCCCTTGCTATCTCAATTTGCTTCCTTATGCCAATCATAGGCCTCTGCAGTTGTTTCATCACTGATTGTAACCTGATCAGTTTCTTCCATACTATGTTCATTGGGTCCCCTGTAGTAATCCTGTTCCAATTATTAGCAACAGCTTCCTGATACCCCTTAGTCTCAGTCACACAGTTAATGAACCTAAACTGTCTCTTGCCACAATGGTTTTCTCATCCCCTTTTAACAACAGAAGTGCATGATCAGAAACACCAGGCTCTAAAACATGCACACTTTTCTCCATATTCTTCTGAATCCAGTTCATGTTAGCAATAGCTCTGTCTATTCTAGAGTACACAGGTCCATCCCTCTGCTTATTAGACCATGTAAACCAATCACCTTTGCTATCTACTTCATATAAACTAGTTCTCCCCATCATGTCCTCCAAATCACAATATTCACTCTCTTTGACTTATTTTCCTCCTTTTCTATCTTGGGTGCTTAAAACATTGTTAAAGTCTCCCATTAGCAACCAGGGGTCATTGCTACTGTCCAGCTCTTCAATATCCTTCCACAAACTTTTCCTTTGACTAAGACTGTTAGATGCATATATGGCTGTCAACCAATGCTGGAAAACACCATCACTATTATTTACCTCACAGTGTATCATTTGATCACTAGATTTAACCAAGCTTACCATCACCCTACTAGGGTCCCAAAGAATCCATATACGTCCATTAATATGATTAGCATAGTTATCAATGAACCTCCACTTAGAACCAAATAACTTCCTATTCTTGTTAGCTTTTTTACTCTTTATTCTAGTCTCTACAATTATAGCAATAGCCGGGTTCAACACCTTGAGACGGGAGCACATCTCTTTATTCTTGGCTACGTATTAAGCCCCCTAATATTCCAAGACACTATCATTTGTTTATAAGGGGGTTCATTGTGGGATCATTCCAAAGCCCCAATGAAGCAAACACATTCCCATTACTACCTTGACTAGGTAACATCACCGCCATAGGTTTCTTCCCCCTATCCCTTGCTTTCCTTTTATTATTATTATTATTATTATTATTATTATTATTATTATTATTATTATTATTATTATTATTTATTGTTATTATTTATTTCATTATCATTTTATTATTATTATTTATTATTTTTATGTATTTCATTTTTATTATTTTTACTATTTTTATCATTTTATTTTTATTATGCTTACTATTTTTATTATTTTATCATTATTATTTGTATTTGTATTATTTCATTTTTATTATTACTTATTATTATTTATTATTATTTGTATTATTCATTATTATTATTTTTAAGTCTATAAGTTGTACCATTGTTCATCTCCATCACACTACAGACCATCTGCTACACCCCACAAGTCCATTACAAACTTTGACTTAAAATAAAAAAGGAAAGATCCTGCTACATTTTGCTGAAACCAACTGCTGCTACCAAAAGCACACCAGAACCAACATCACTACTCCTTACCACAAGCAACAACGACCACACGAACATATCGAGACAAAGCATCCTGCATTGCCAAAACAAAACTTAGACTATCCTGCACAATACAAAGAGGTCTCTGCAACTTTCACAAATAAAAACCTATCCTGCTACTCAATTCCTGCAAAACTTGTGACCAAAAGCAACAATACCCAGCCCCTTGTCAAAATAAACCAGCCACAAGACAACTAAAAAATTCAAAAATAAGGAGAACGGAGGACAAGAAAAAGGGAGGACTTGGTAACCAATTTGAGAAGCCTCACTCTCTTTCACTGCAAATACCAATCCACAACCTTCTGCTTCAAAAGAAAAAAAAACAAAAAAAGTTTCAGCAGCAAGAGAAAAGTATACCTCGCTGCAGAAAAGAGGATTTTAATTAAAAAAACTCACCTTCCCATTCGGACCAATGCTTCGAAACTGCTTCTTTTCTAATTAATATTAAACCACCTGAACCTAAACCTCTCATACTCACAAACTCGATCCACACCATACACAACAACAAACCACCAAACCTCCTTTAATCCATAATTAATTTTTCCTTAAAAATTCAGAAAGAGCAGAAAGTGAAGAGAAGAGAAGAAGAGATTAGAGCGTTCTAAGGTCAAAGGTTCACGAGCGCACCGTTGAGGTTGGTCAAAGTATTTCACCGGAGCTTTTGAGTTTCGTCGAGATCTTTCGTTCCCTTTCCCATTTTGTACCCAAGCGAATTTTTCTTTACACATATGCTTGAATGTCTGACTTGATTAAACCACTTTGTGTGAAATCTCGGTAGAATTTCATAAATTTGGGTTCGATGTGGATTTCTAATGTTCAGTTTGGTTTTGTCGTTATTGATTAGTTGGGATTTGGGTTCCTTTAATTTAGAATTTGTATGCTTTTGGGAAGAAAAAAGGCGTTCATGGTAGAGGAAGAAGAGATATACGATTCTTTTTTTTTGAATGGAGGGGAGAGAGTAGTGTTCATCAGTTTCTCTTTTATCTCCCAAATCCTTTTGACTCTTTTGCTCTCTTTATCGTCATGATTTAATGGCCAGGTTTTATTGTTTTTTTTTTATTTTTCTTTTATGGCCAACTTTATTATTTTTATTTCTTTTAATGACCATCTTTTATTTCTTGTATTTTTTTTTTTATATGACCATCTTGAGCATTCCATCATAGCCGTTGAGTAGTTGTTTGGTTCCAATCACAAGATCAAACGGTCGCGTGTGTAGGGTGAGTGGTGGAGTCTCTTTAGACTCCACTCATCTGATACATGCGCCATTGGTGTCCTAGGCTGAAAGTGGTTTTGCTATTGTCACCCTCTCTATTAGGCCCGTCAGATTTTCTCTTTATAATGTCTGCTGTTTACACCTCATGGCTTTGGTTATTTTTATTTAGATTATTTGTTTAGTTTTTTTTTTAATTTTAATTAGTTAGTTTTGTTATTAGATTTTAGTTTTAATCAATTGATTTAGTTTTATTAGAAATTAGTTTAGTCAGTTAGCTTTTTATTTATAAATAGGATTAGTTTAGAATTAGTTAATTAATTATTTAGTTAGAATTAATTTATTTAGTTAATTAGTTATTTAACTAGATTTTAGTCTTATTAGTTTTAATTAATTTCTAGTTTAATTAGTTATTTTAGTTTTTTATTAGAATTAGGTTTTAGAATTTAATCAATAAATTTTGTTTAATAAGATTTAATTTAGCCTTTTTCAATTAGTTACTTTGATTAGTTTAATTAGTCTTTAGTTAGAATTAGAAATTAGGTTAGTTAGATTTCTTTGCTTATCAGTTAGTTTTGTTATTAGATTTTAGTTTTAATCAATTGATTTAGTTTTATTAGAAATTAGAATTTAGTTAATTAGCTTTTAATTAGATTTTAATTCATATTAGCTTTAATTAGATTTTTGTTTATTTAGTTTTTTTCATAAATTTATCTTGACATTTTCATATTTTCATTTTAGTTAATTCCTAATATTCATTTTAATTTAATCTTTGTTGCACTTGCTGTATATATTGCTATTCATTTTACTCTTGATACTCGAGGTTTTCTCCTTGTTTCTCTGTTTCTTACACTTCATTCCAAAGAAAAGGGTCGTAACGTTGAATGCCATGTCATTCAGGATAGCCTTGTCCATCATTCCCTTATCTCATGCCGTCGCGCGATCAAGACTTGCCTTCCCTTTTTAACCTAACCTTAGGTTTAGAGTCGTCGTGCTCTATTTAGGTGTTCTGCCGTGGACACTTCGTTCCCCGTTTTACCTAGCCTTAGGTTTGGAGTCGCCACACTCCACGTAGGTATCTTGCCATAGACACTTACTTTCCCATGGAACCTTGACCACAGTCAAGAGTTCCTTACCCCCATTGAGGGGAACTACGAATGCTCTGATTTCCTTCCCGTCAGGATACGTAGGCACGAGATGCGATGTCTTGGCAAGCATACCCTAGGTCTTCACCCTAGCACATTTCCCTCAGCAAGCAAACTTTAGCATAACACAAATATTAACAAGAGGTTCCTGTAGAGTACTACAGATACTTAGGATGCTAACACCTTCCCTAGGTATAACCAACCCCCGAACCTTAGATCTTAGTTGTGTTCCTACATAGCACCCTTAGGGTTTTTGCGATCTTTACCCTTTCCTTTGGATAAATCAAAGCTCGGTGGTGAACTTCATGATTTGTGATTCAAGTTAATTAATAGCTTGATATCAGATTCTCACCACAACAGAAATGACGAATTCACTAGGGACTTTCCTCCAAGAAGGTTAAACCCACCTTGTTTGCATTTGTGTTATTTATATGTTTGCTTGCTTGTATACTTGTATATTATATATATTTGTTTATATATCTGTTTGTGCTTGGGTTTTCTGTATGCAGGGTGGTTACTTTGAGTGGTGAAGATAAGTCCTATACCCGGACTTGAGTGCACCTATGATAGGATAATGGTATATTCAAAGAGACTTTGAGAGAGTCGATTCCCAAAAAGGTTGACTTGAGAAACCATCGTTCAGTGGAGGCCCTCTTGGGAGTAGTCGTGTTGAATGAGTTATTCGTGAAAACATTGCTACTTTTGACTTAGGGGCCCATGACACTGATGACCTTTAGTCACCTTTTCACCCCACTTTGGCCTTGTTAGGAGGTAGTGCGATGGCTATGAGGGAGTAGTCCCAAAATAGTTGATACGCGTTACTACACTCAGACGAGACTTTCTTGAGAATATTATTGACTACCGAGTTATTTTGGAAATCGATAATATCCGAAAGATGGGTTGTTGACTCTGGGAACTTCTTAGAACCCTGTTCTACAGATAAAAGAACCCTAGTACACACCCTGTGGTTGGTTCTTTACCCAGACTTCATGTTGTGATCTCGAACCTTCGATCATGTTGCATGTGTTTTGTCTCCCGTTGCATTGCATTGCATATCATTTGCATCTTTGCATGATTCATTGCATGCGCCTGTTTGTCTAGTTACTCATCTTCAGATGTCTCTATCTTCCAGTGTCACCTGTGAGTCGTCAAGATGATTCCTCGACACAAATATCGGACTAGATCTAACTACAGACGCAAGATGTCAGAGCAAGAGGTACATAACGCTGAGATCCGAATGGAGATCGATGACCTTAACTTAAGCATGACTAAACTCACTGAGATGCTCCAAGTCTTGATTGCTAGAGGAGAGCAACCTCAAAGGACTGTCATCCAGGAAGTTTCAAGTGCTTATCCTCCACCTATTCAGATGCCACCTTCAACTTGGCCAGAGTTTGGTTTGCCACACAACTACTCTCCACCGATTGCATATACTGCTATGATTGGTCAAACTGCCAGACCAACAGTTCCAGCTCCCCTTTTCACCGAGCCCAGACCTGTGGTCCATGCTATCGCCCAGATTGTTCAAGTTCCCTTTGAGAATCCCCTCTATGAGCACAATGCTGTCAGTGCTCAGGGTGAAGACCGTGAAGACTTTGTTAAACCTGAGGTTGTGCAAGAACAGTTTCAGACCATAGACAAGAGACTCCGAGCCGTTGAGGGTAATGACTTCTTTAATGTGGATGCAGACAACATGTGCTTAGTGTCTGACCTTGTTATACCTGCTAAGTTCAAAGTTCCCAAGTTTGTGAAGTATAAGGGCCACTCTTGTCCAAGGGCTCATCTGGTCATGTACTTTCGCAAGATGGCTGCTTATACCAAAAATCAGAAACTGCTTATCCACTGTTTCCAAGACAGCTTGAGTGGAGCTCACTCAAATGGTATATGAGTCTCGAGCAAAACTCCATTCACTGCTTCCAAGATCTCGCAAATGCCTTCATGAAGCAGTATAAGTATAACCTCGACATGGCTCCTGCTCGCTGCCAGCTTCAAAACATGACTCAACATGAGAAGGAATCTTTTAAGGAGTATGATCAGCGCTGGAGAGAGCTGGCTTCTCAAGTTGAACCTCATTTGGCCGAAAAGGAATTAACTGGAATGTTCGTGGACACCCTATCACCATTCTACTGAGGGAAGATTATTGGAAGTGTGTCCTCCAATTTCACTGATTTGGTTACTATCGACCAAAGATTCGAGGAAGAACTCAAGAATAGAAAAGTGTCCAAGGCTGATGAATCTTCCAATGCTGTGAAGAAATCATATGGGAACTTCCAGAAGAAGACCGAAGATCAGACCAACGTTGTCATGTTTGAAACAAGAAGGCCTCATCCCCGACCTTAGTATGTTAATCCCCCTGATGTTGCTGCTGTTACTCCCATGGTTACTGCCCCACGACCAGCTCAAGCTCCCCAACGTCCAGCGGTAGGGCAGAACCAGTACCGTAATAGGAACCAATTTGATCACATTCCCATGACGTACACTGAAATTTATCCTGGTCTGGTTCGAAAGGGTTTGATTACCACAAGGACTATGCGTCCTCCTCCAAATCCTCTTCTAGCCGGCTATAGGGCTGATCTTCATTGTGAAAACCATCAAGGTGGTGCAGGCTATAATTTGGAAGGTTGTTATGCGTTGAAGGCTAGAGTACAAGAGCTGATCAGAAATGATATCCTCTCCTTTCGGGACTCCAATCCTAATTTCCAGAATAACCCTCTTCCAGGGCACGCCAAGTGAAATTTCAGTCGACTTCAGCTCAGCTATTTCTTAAAAGACAGGACAACTCATCCTTGTATTTGAATAGTCACTAGACCTTATTTCTTGTTGTTTGCATTTGCATTATTTTGTACTGGCTGTTTGCCTTCAAATTATGTTTGTACTTTCGTTGATTAATGAAATTAGCATTGTAACTTTTTATTCAATTCATTTGTGTTTGCTATTTACATCTTTATGCTTTCTTTTTCAACAAATATTTTATCTCTTTTCCACTTTCTTTTTTATTGTGCAAAGATTGGAGGGAGGATGACGAAAACATTATACTCATAGTTGCTGGTATGCTTTCAAATCAAAACTTCGCTGACGATGTAAGGCATTGTTTCAATTTCCCCAAACACTGGAGAAATAAGGAAGTTATTCACTTGTCAACCCCTTTGAGCCCAGAAGTAGGAGTTTCTTTCTTTAAGAAAAAAACCCACAATCTTAACCCTGGGGATGGGTAATTCTCAGTTTACTTGGTTGTGCATCCATACAAGACACCTTTCATATAAAGGTTACACTCCCAAATTTTCCTTCGCACACAGCAAGCAAGTATCGAAGATGTCTTTCAATTCAAATGCCAATGATGGTTCACCGTAATCATTAAGCTGTTTAGTCACTTTCCTTACCCAAAGAATGAGCCGAGTCCCTTTCAAGGAAAAAGATAAGAAAGATGGGAAGCTCATGACTTTGCCTTACACAAAAAGTTTTGTTTGACAACCAAAAAGAGGAAATCTTTAAATCCTCATCCTGAAAGTCCTCAACGGAAAACATTGGTAAGGAAGTAGTGACCGCCATTTCAAAGTCCATTGACTTCTGAACCATCATCATTACTATCATCAGTACAATTCCCCGCCTGTGGGAACCTCTGTGTATAGTCTGAGTTAATTGAGCGTAGGATTGGAAGTTCATCACGAAGATTAGGTGGGTACAAATAAACTTTGAGCCTTTATCCTTTGTTTCATAAACCGTGAACCAGTCCACGTTACAACCCTCAAAAGACCTAACTGAAGCAAGATTATTTTGAAAGCATACTACAACAAGGTTGCGTAAACTGACTCCAAAAGATCTTTGCAGATCATCTATTTTGGGCATTACACCTTTTGCTTAAAATTTTCACTTTGATGTCTTGAACGGCCGTGTTCTGATATATAACTCATATGTTTTTCATCTTTAAAAAAAATTGATTTCAAAAGTTGCATGAAATTTGCATTACCATGTTTGTATAAATACTTTTGCTTGCAAACTGGCTTTCCTCTCAAGGAATTTTCAAACAATTAAGAAACTTGGTCGGTGATCCTATCAGGGGCAAGTTCTTTCCAAATCCTGTTAAAGATTCAGTTCAAGATTTGTTGTTCAGGGGCAAGTCCTTCTCAGTTTTGGTTTATCCATAAGACCTTTCAAGACTCATACTAGAGCAAGCTTTCTAAGAGCACAGTAAAACAGTCATTCCAGAATCAGACAAGTTGAAGCAATGATCAGCTCATCTACAACAGTCATCTAATCTGGGGCAATTTACTTCAAGAATCCCCAATCAGCTCTCATCCTCTTACAAGGATCATAAATTTGGATACAGTTTATGGTAGAGATGTATTTAGTAGTAGTATCTTTAGTCCCCAAGCAGAATGATAGTGATCTCCGTGTTGAGGAATCAGTCTTCTAGTTTTGTCTTCTCCCTAAGAGTTGAGTTGTGTTGTCAGCATCTGCATATGCATTTGCATTTGATCATATATCATAGCATAATTCATATACCATATGCATAGCATAAGTGTTTCATCCTTATTTGCATCCTCCTGAGGTCATGTTGTTATTCGCGTCTTACATTGTGGTCAAAGTCCAACTTACTTGGCACCTACCCAACAAATATTGTCGTGTCTATCCAATGCTTTCTTGGGCATCTCTTTGTTCACATTCATCCAATGCTTTATTGGATAGTGTGATTCCTGCTATCCAATGCTTTCTTGGCTATCTCTTTGTTCACATTCATCCAATGCTTTCTTGGATACTGTGATTCCTTCTATCCAATGCTTTCTTGGGTATCTCTTTGTTTACATTCATCCAATGCTTTCTTGGATACTGTGATTCCTTCTATCCAATGATTTCTTGGATATTGTGATTCCTTTACATCCAATGTCTTCTTGGATTTCACCTTTTATCTCATTTGCATCTGATGCCTTCTCAGATATTATGAGTTTGCCTTTCATTCAAAGCCATTATTCGATGTTTGGTGTCTTTCTGTCCAATGCCTTCTTGAATTACCCTTTTTATCTCATTCTCATCTGATACTTTCTCAGATATTATGAGTTTGCCTTTCATTCAAAGCCATTATTGGATGATTGGTTTCTTCACATTCAATGTCATTCTTGAATGTAGTCTTGTTCACTTTCATCTAAAGCCATTATTAGATATTGTGATTATACCTTTCATTCAAAGCCATTATTGGATATCTGGTTTCTTTACCATCTGATGCTCTTCCGGATGTGTCCTTCTATCTGATGTTTTTCCAGATTGAGTCTTTGTTTTGATGTTCTTCCAGAACCTATCTGATGTTTTTCCAGATAGTGCTTTGTTAATTCTGATGCTTTTCCGGAATGACATTGCTTTTAACCGTCTGATATTTTTCCAGATGTGTCTGCTCCTGATGTTTTTTTCAGAGCCCCTTTTTTGTGTCTATCTGATGCTCTTCTGGATATGACTTTGTTTATCTGATGTTCTTCTAGATATATTGTTGCATATCTGATGCTCTTCCGGACATGTCTTCAAAATCTTTTCCGTACATGTAATGTTCTTCTAAATGTTTCGGATGTATCTTCAGAATCTTAGTCTTCATCTAATGCTCTTCTAGATGTCTTCAATTTATTTCTGATTGTAGTTAACAATTGCTGAATATTTTCAAATATGTTTCCATTCTCCATCTAATGCTTTTCTAGATGTGTACCAGAGTTTATTCGATGCTTTTTCGAATATCCTTGATTTATTTCCAGGAGTTTGTTCAATGTTTTTCCGAATATCTCTGATTTTGTTTCCTAGAGTTCATTCAATGCTCTTCTGAATGTCTCCGTTGTCTGCTATTTTTCCAGAGTTTATTCAATACTCTTCTGAATACCTCTGATGTTTGCTTGTCTCTCATGTATTTCCCAGGTTTTCTCCTCACCTCATTCAATGATCTTCTAAATGTTGTGACTTTTTTCCATCCAATTTTCATTCATGGGTGATGACTTTTCATTCCCTAGTGGAGACCGTCTTCCCGGTTCTACTTCCATTAAGGATTTTGTGTTATCTTTTCTTTCTAAAGTGTCAGCCGGCCACACTTGAACCACTTGCTTCATCACTTAGATTTCTCCAGTTTTGTTTAAGCTTCCCCAATGTTGTTGTCTTCCCCAGTGAGTGGTTGCTCATTGTGTGGGCTTTGTCCTTGTTTGCTTCTGTTTTTGTCTGCATTTCTGTATTTACCATTTCATCATTTTCATCATATTAGAGTTCATTGCATGTCAACATTTTTGTCCATAGCATTGCATGTCAGTGCATCTAAGGGAAAAATTTGCGGTTATCTATATTTAAATATTTTTCACCATGATCTCACGAAGATTATCATGACTCATGTCATCCGGTGAAGATATTTAAATAGGGGCAACGGTCATACCCCAAATTTTACCCTCAGACCCTCTGATCATTTTCATATCATTTTAAGTCACCTCATATTCGTATTTACGGTTTTTTTAGACCATTAATCATAGTTATGCACTTTTCGTCTAATTTTTGTCACATTTCCTTTATTTTTATTTTTATTATTTATTCAATTATTTTTATAAGTTTTAGAACTTTTCTTTTTTAATTTAGAATTTTGATTTTTTTATTACATTTAAATCATCAATTTAATTTAAAATCTATTTCTTCTTTTTGTAATTATTAGTATTATTATTTATTTATTTCATTATTATTATTATTATTATTATTATTATTATTTATTGTTATTATTTATTTCATTATCATTTTTATTATTATTATTTATTATTTTTATGTATTTCATTTTAATTATTTTTACTATTTTATCATTATTTTTTTTACCATTTCATTTTTATTATGTTTACTATTTTTATTATTTCATCATTATTATTTGTATCTGTATTATTTCAATTTTATTATTACTTATTATTATTTATTATTATTTGTATTATTCATTATTATTATTTTTAAGTCCATAAGTTATACCATTGTTCATCTCCATCACACTACAGATCATCTGCTACACCCCACAAGTCCATTACAAACTTTGACCAAAAATAAAAAAGGAAAGATCCTGCTACATTTTGCTGAAACCAACTGCTGCTACCAAAAGCACACCACAACCAGCATCACTACTCTTTACCACAAGCAACAACGACCACACGAACATAGCTAGACAAAGCATCCTGCATTGCCAAAACAAAACTTAGACTATCCTGCACAATACAAAGAGGTCTCTGCAACTTTCACAAATAAAAACCTATCCTGCTACTCAATTCCTACAAAACTTGTGACCGAAAGCAACAATACCCAACCCCTTGTCAAAACAAACCAGCCACAAGACAACAAAAAAATTTAAAAATAAGAAGGAGAACAGAGGACAAGAAAAAGGGAGGACTTGGTAACCAATTTGAGAGGCCTCACTCTCTTTCACTGCAAATACCAATCCACAACCTTCTGCTTCAAAAGAAGAATAAAAAAACAAAAAAAGTTTCAGCAGCAAGAGAAAGGTATAGCTCGCTGCAGAAAATAGGATTTTAATAAAAAAAACTCACCTTCCTATTCGGACCAACGCTTCGAAACTGCTTCTTCTCTCATCAATATTCGACATAGGGGTGTTTGCAGGCTGGTTTGGTTCGGTTTTGAATGAATCCGATACCCAAACCGATAAAAAATATATGGATTGGTTTGGATTGGATTTTCACATTTTTTTTCTATAAAACCCAAACCGAACCAAACCGAGAAATATCGGGTTGGTTTGGGTTAGATTAATCGGATACATTAGAAAAAAATATGCAAAAAATATTTTTTAAATTTTCTAATTTACATCAACTAATTTTCTATAATAATGTAATTTTTTATTTATTTTCGTGTTTTTATATAGATTGTGAATGTCACAAATGATGTTTCACTTTTCTTCCTTCTTAAAGTTAAAATTTTTATACTAGTTTCCCTTATAGTAATATATATATTATATGAGTTAATATGGTTGGTACGGGTAGACGGACTCACGGGTAGAATTTTGAAAATCATTTGCCCGAACCAATTAACATTGGGTTTTAATGGTTTGGTTCGGTTAATGCCCGAACTAAAAAAACACCCGACCCAAACACCATGGTTTGGTTTGGATTCCGGTTTGCTTAGGATTTGCCCGAACCAATGAACACCCCTAATTCAATAACCTGAACCTAAACCTCCCATACTCACAAACTCGATCCACACCACACACAACAATAAACCACCAAACCTCATGCAATCCATAATTAATTTTTCCTTAAAAATTCAGAAAGTGCAGAAAGTGAAGAGAAGAGAAGAAGATATTAGAGCGTTCGAAGGTCAAAGGTTCACGAGCGCACTGTTGAGGTTGGTCAAAGTATTTCACCGGAGCTTTTGAGTTTTGTCGAGATCTTTCGTTCCCTTTCCCATTTTGTACCCAAGCGAATTTTTCTTTACGCATATGCTTGAATGTCTGATTTGATTAAACCACTTTGTGTGAAATCTCGGTTGAATTTCATAAATTTGGGTTCCATGTGGGTTTCTAATGTTCAGTTTGGTTTTGTCGTTATTGATTAGTTGGGATTTGGGTTTCTTTAATTTAGAATTTGTATGCTTTTGGGAAGAAAAGAGGCGTTCATGGTAGAATTTTTTTGAATGGAGGGGAGAGAGTAGTGTTCATCCGTTTCTCTTTTATCTCCTAAATCCTTTTGACTCTTTTTCTCTCTTTATTGTCATGATTTAATGGCCAGATTTTTTTTTTAAAATTTTTCTTTAATGGCCAACTTTATTGTTTTTATTTCTTTTAATGACCATCTTTTATTATTTGTATCTTTTTTTTATATGACCATCTTGAGCATTCCATCATGGCCGTTGAGTAGTTGTTTGATTCCGATCAGAAGATCAAACGGTCGCGTGTGTAGGGTGCGTGGTGGAGTCTCTTTAGACTCTACTCATCAGATACATGTGCCATTGGTGTCCTAGGCTGAAAGTGGTTTTGCTATTGCCGCCCTTTTTATTAGGCCCATCAGATTTTCTCTTTAGAATGTCTGCTGTTTACACCCCATGGCTTTGGTTATTTTTATTTAGATTATTTGTTTAGTTCTTTTTAAAAAATTTAATTAGTTAGTTTTGTTATTAGATTTTAGTTTTAATCAATTGATTTAGTTTTATTAGAAATTAGTTTAGTTAGTTAGCTTTTTATTTAGAATTAGGATTAATTTAGAATTAGTTAATTAATTATTTAGTTATAATTAATTTATTTAGTTAATTAGTTTTTTAACTAGATTTCGGTTTTATTAGTTTTAATTAATTTCTAGTTTAATTAATTATTTTAGTTTTTTATTAGAATTAGTTTTTAGAATTTAATTAAAAAATTTTGTTTAATAAGATTTAATTTAGCCTTTTTCAATTAGTTACTTTGATTAGTTTAATTAGTCTTTAGTTAGAATTAGAAATTAAGTTAGTTAGATTTCTTAGCTTATCAGTTAGTTTTGTTATTAGATTTTAGTTTTAATTACTTGATTTAGTTTTTATTAGAAATTAGAATTTAGTTAATTAGCTTTTAATTAGATTTTAATCCATATTAGCTTTAATTAGATTTTTGTTTATTTAGTTTTTTCTTAAATTTATCTTGACATTTTAATATTTTCATTTTAGTTAATTCCTAATATTCATTTTAATTTAATCTTTGTTGCACTTGCTGTATATATTGCTATTCATTTTACTCTTGATACTTGAGATTTCCTCCTTGTTTCTCTGTTTCTTACACTTCATTCTAAAGGAAAGGGTCGTTCTCGTTGACTGTCATGCCATTCAGGATATCCTTATCCATCATTCTCTTATCTCATGCCGTCGCAGGATCGAGGCATGCCTTCCCTTTTTAACCTAACCTTAGCTTTAGAGTCGTCGTGCTCTATTTAGGTGTTCCGTCGTGGACACTTCGTTCCCCGTTTTAACTAGCCTTAGGTTTGGAGTCGCCGCACTCCACGTAGGTGTCTTGCCATAGACACTTACTTTCCCTTGGAACATTGACCACAGTCAAGAGTTCCTTACCCTTATTGAGGGGAACTACGAATGCTATGATTCCCTTCCCGTCCGGATACGTAGGCACGAGATGCGATGTCTTGGCGAGCATACCTTAGGTCTTCACCCTAGCACATTTTCCTCGGCAAGTAAAATTAGCATAACACAAATACTAACAAGAGGTTTCTATAGAGTACTACAGATACTTAGGATGCTAACACCTTCCCTAGGTATAACCAACCCCCGAACCTTAGATCTTAGTTGTGTTCCTACATAGCACCCTTAGGGGTTTTGCGATCTTTACCCTTTCCTTTGGATAAATCAACGCTCGGTGGTGAACTTCATGATTTGTGATGAAAGTTAATTAATAACTTGATATCCGATTCTCACCGCAATACTTATAATTTAATTTTTTTTGAAGTCATCATAGTACCCCCTGAGACGACTAGTCTTATAAAAGGAGTTAAACTCTGATGCCACATTTTAACCAAGTGACTCCAAACACAAGAGAGGGGGGGGGGGGGGTTGTGATGGTTGAAAATCAAAGTCCAATTACAACAAGTTTGATTTAGAAAAACTTTTAAGTTGTTTATAATAACAAACATAGATTAAGCAACAGAATAAATAAATAGAAGAATATCCGAGAGATTGGGAGAATGAAGTGTATCAAAAAGAAAATAAAGCAATGGAGAATAGAGAGATAAGGGATACAGAACATGCATAAGATATTTACATAGGTTCGACCTAACCACTTGACTTACTCCTATCCTTAAAAGTTTTATCTTAAGAGTGTTCTATTTTGAGCTTTTCACAAAATATGCCCAAAAACTTTCTTACAACCAAACAAGAGACTTTACACAATTTAATATCCAAAGTAAACATAGATTTTAATGGATTTATCTCTTGAATTAAACAAAATTCTCGCATGTATTTTTCACTCTCTCGACAGTAAGACAACTTTGGTGAAATAATATAAAGAGTGGAAGAAGAGATTAAAAGTTAGAAAAAGAGATTTCAAATTCAAATTTTAGCGTAAAACGAAATGAGGGGAACCCTATTTATATAGGAAAATATTTGTCTCAAAAAAAGAAATGATCAATGGATTATTTTAATGTTCTAATCGATTAACCCTAACTGGTAATCAATTAGACAAACTAAATATGAAAAGTTTTTGAAATTCATCGTTATTAAATAATTAAATGCTTCTCTGATCCATTGGAGGCGTTACAAATGTGTTAATTGATTAAGCATATTTTGGTAATCGATTAACCAATGTAAAAAACACTCATAATTGATTAAAAAGTCCTTAATCAATTAAATACACATATAAAAATATTTTTAGTTGTTTAATTAAACACGAGAGGCTTTAAAAAGAATTTGAGTGTGTGATTACACCCCAAAATGCTTTCAAGATTACTGACTAACCCCGCAAACCAATAACGGTCTTTTCAGCATGCTTTGTCCTCATTCACACGCTTTCCGGGAAATTTTCAAGAAGGTTACCCATCCAAATACTACTTCATGCCAAACAAGTTTAACTATGGAGTTCTTATTAGTTAGGCTAGCAAAAAAAGATGCATCTAATTGGTGTAGCGAGCGATTTTGGACGCGGTTCTTAAGCCCTGGTCGCTCTCTGCGGTTTGTGCTTTAAACTACAGGTCGATTCATTTTTTATCCTATTGTGAGCTGAATAAGGAAGGGAAATAGATGTCTCCAATTAACCCTGCTTGCATACTGAGTTTAAACAGCGGTCTGTTAGGTTACGGATGCTATCAATGTGGGGGGGGGCCTTTGTACTGGTTATTCGTATTTCGCCAATACAGGTTTCTTTCTTTCGATCTGGGCAGAAGGTTTCTGGCGGGGAATAAGGATTAGGATGTTTAGGACTGGTGCTTTTGAATTACTGCTTTTGATTGACGGAGATATGGGATTTGGTTTTTTTGTTGATTGCGCTCGCTAAGATCTTTTCTTTCGATCTTATGCCTATGTATTCCCGTTTACCGAAACAGGGAAATCAGAGCGTTCGTAGTTCCTCCTATTCTATGGGAGGAAATGGTGTTTTGGTGTCTTGTTCAAAGCCCAAGACGTGAAGCGAAAGGTGATTTGTATCGTGTTCAAAGACCAAGATGTGAAGCTAAAAGGTCTATTTGTGTCTTGTTCAAAGCCTAAGACGTGAAGCTGAAAGACCTCGACTTTAGAAAGAATTTGTCATCTCTAAAGAGGGGAGAAGGAGAATTACTTTAACTGGGATACGCGGATCCGAGCAATGCCATAATTTCCGAAGAAAGGGTTTTAACCTGAAGGAGAAGACTTTAACTCAGTGTAGAGTAATGCCATCTTTCCTTAGGAATTTCTCATGCTAAAAGAGGGACAGTGGCATGGATATAGATGATCCAGAGGCTTGCCGCTTACAGCGATTAGATGAAGGGAAAGGAGTTGTTGATATTTGTGTACTATGAACGAGGCACAGCTTCGATGCTAAAAGGTTGATTGGATCAACCAGTGGTTTTCTTATACAAAGCCTAAGAGGAGGCTAATTTTCGCTAGGAAAATCATTATACAAAGCCTAAGAGGAGGCTATTTTGTGTCTCGTACAAAGCCCGAGAGAGAGGCTAAAAGTTTTGACTCAGTGGGGCATATCGTTATACAAAGCCTAAGAGGAGGCTAACAAAGAGTTGACTCAGTTGGAGAATCTTTTATACTCAGTAAGAGAGTGTTTTTGTATCTCGTACAAAGCCCGAGAGAGAGGCGAAAAGGTTGTTTTGACTCCACTGGGGAGAATTTTGGTATCTCGTACGAAGCCCGAGATGGAGGCTATTGTAACTGTTTCAGTTGAGTGACAGATCCAATATACTGATTTAAAAGAGAAAATCAGTTCTTATATGAGTAACACTGTACACAGGGATTTGATTTGAGGATCAGGGATATTTCCTTCTCTTTGAGGAAACGGGAAATCCAAAGGGTATTGAGACTGTCCGAGTCTGCGGGTTTCCTTCATATTTAACGAAGGGTGCTTAAGAATGTCTTTGAGACTCAAGGAAGTTAGACTGTCCGTGTCTAGAGTTTTATCTTTTGTACTATGCTTCGAGAAACAGTAGTAGACTCTATGAAAGGACTGTTCTATGAGGATGACTAGGTTCTGTTCCTATACCTCTAGGAGGTCGTCGGGACAATTTGTACGAAGCCCAAGAGGAGGCTGGAATCTTTTAAGAAGCCGACGGGTCCTTGTACGAAGCCCAAGAGGAGGCTATCATTCCCGGAGGAAAAGATCATTATACGAAGCCTAAGAGGAGGCTGTGAATACTTCTAAGAAGCCGTAGGGTCCTTGAATAATGCCCAAGAGGAGGCCGATGCTTTTAAGAAGCCCGTGGGTCTATCATCTCCTTTCCATTAGGAGAGATAACTCTTTTAAAGATGAAAACCACTGGTAAACGTGCGAGGTTTACTATCCAGCAATTTTTAGCTTTTAAAGAGGGTTCCTTAGTTAAAGTCCAAGATTATGACCGTAGTGGGTACCCAAACCCCGAGACATTCAAGGCAAGCTATCCACAAGGAATAGATCAAGTCAGGAAAGTTCGAGAATTGGGAAGAAACTCAAAGATGCCATTCACGGAGAATACATTCATCTTGGGGAGTAGAGCTTCTTGACGATTCCTAAGGAGGACAGCCGAAGAGAAGACTGTATCTGGTGCTCCTATTGGGGATCTAGGCGTCTATTTCTACGAATAAGTGAAACGGCGTCACCTAGTTCTAGACGTAGTTGCCGAGGAAACTCGAAATATCTATACTATTATTACACAGTAGATATGAGTTTATGAAAGGAGACTTACAGTGAGCAGCCCCACAATACAGTTTATAATATGAAAGCAGTAAATGAAAGCGATAACCACTTACTCGGTTGTAGTGCTTCCATGCTGTTTGGTTAGTTGTTCAACAAAGAAAGATTAAAAACAACAGTATATTCAAAATCAAAGGAGAAAGTGCTTTGAAAAAGAAAGATCTGGGGCTTACAGCTCAAGGAGAGGCCCAGGGTTTTATCAGTGAGCGCACTGTTTGAATTTGTACAGAGGGACTTATACAAGTGACTGGGGCCCAAAATGGTTTTCTGTACAAAGGGATGGGTCTTACACTCTCTCAAGAGGCCCAAAAAGGTTTAAAGAAAAGAGTGGGGCTTATAACACGAGGGTAGGCCCAAATGATTTTTCGTTTAAAAATGGCGATCGCGCCGAGGTTTTCTTTTAACGCAGAGGGACTTATACAATAAGTGAGGCCCAAAATGTTTTGGTTAAAAGGGGGATTGGGTCTTACACTCTATTAGAGGTCCAAAGTGTTTTGAAGAAAAATAAATGGGTCTTACTACTCGAGGGTAGGCCCAGATGGTTTTTATTTTTTAAACGGGCGACGATCGCGTCGTTTACTTGTACAGAGGGACTTATACAATGAGTGAGGCCCAAAAAGTTTTTGTACAAGGGGGGATGGGTCTTACACTCTCTCAAGAGGCCCAAAGAGTTTTAAAGAAAAATAAATGGGTCTTACTACTCGAGGGTAGGCCCAGATGATTTTTGAAAAGGCGACGATCGCGCCGTTTGTTTTTTGACGGTATCGGGACTTATACAATAAGTGAGGCCCAAAGATGATTTGGTCAAAAAAAGGATTGGGTCTTACACTCTAATAGAGGCCCAGAGTGTTTTGAAAATGATTTATGAGGGTTGAATTAATCCAAAACCCTAATTTGTTTTCAAAATGTATTTAATTGAATAAAAATTCAATTAAAATGATCAAAAATTGTTTAACACATGGAAAACAAATTGTGATCTTGGATTAATGCTTCAAAAATTAAGTATTGACCTACAAAATAATTAGAAAGCATTAAAAGTTGCAAAATCAATGTAGAAAAAATATTTAAAATGTCAAAAACAATCAAAATATTAATTCTTTACAAAAATATCAATTATATGAAATAAATAATATTTTTGGGATTTTTTGATAAAATAAAATATTTTAATATTTTTGTGAATTATTAAAAAAAGAATCAACTCAAAATCATTAAAACTCAGAGAGAAATTAATTTTTGAATCAATTAAACAAAATCACAAAATTCAAATATTTGAATTTGAAAAAAAGGCGCCAAGAACAAGCTGAAGAACACGCGCGTGTTCTTGGTTTCTCAGATTTGCGTTTTCTATCCAATCTCCATGAATACGTAATCATATCATGCAATCCACATATCATTATGCTCGTCTCAACCTCATGATCATGTCTATGTATTTTAATTTCATTTAAATTAAACATACAACAAGAAATCACGAAGAAACCTCAAGAACCCTAATTTCTGCATGAAGGCTAGGATTTTTGATACACGATTCAAACAATGCAATTAATTGAGGGAAAACATTCCATGCATGATTATGAACATATGGCCAAATTATTGTGCGAGGAAATATGCATAGATTGAGAGATGACCAAGTATGTGCTTACCTCCAAGCCGTGACAGCAAGTTCAAAGTGATTTTTGATTTGGAGGTGTTACAGATGAGTTGTGATGATCTGGACAGCTTCCCTACACCCTATGGATTGTGTTTGGATGGTTGGACTTGATTGGAATTGGCTGGATCATTTTGTGGTACCTCAGCTGCACTTTGTTTGAAAATTTGAGCAACCAGCTGGTGATTTCATGAAATTGATGTTTTAGAAGTTATGTGAGTGTTTGATCAGCTCATATGTGATGTATGTGAGGTGTGTGAGTGATTGGTTTGTGCAGAATTGCTCTCAAACTCAAAACCCGATAGCTACCTTGCTAAGAAAGGCATTTTTGCCAAGAGAAAGAGATTTTGAGGAAAGCATCTGTTAGATGGCTTTGGTGTACTTAAACTGACCACAATTGAGCTCTATTTATAGTAGAGCAAGTTTGTTTTGCAAGGAATAGTGCATGGCAGCTGGTAAGTAGGTTTGGCCAATGTTGGCAAATGAAAATCCAAGTCTCCTCTAGCCATTGACTAGAGGTTAGGGCACAGAGCTTTGGTCCCCTTGGTCTTGGATAAGTCTTGAATGATTTCAGATGAGAATGGCTCAGTCCATGCCACCTTGATGGTTTCATTGAATGCCTCATTCCAAATTTGAAGCCTTGTCCCTATTTTGGCCATTCTAGGTTCAACATGCTATTCCTTGTTCCTTGGACTTTGGAGGCTTGGCTCAGTGATTGTCCCCTTTGGATTCAATCCTCTGAGGTGTCCAAGTGGATAGGAACTATTGAAATTGGCTGATTTTGGCAAATCGAGCCAAAGTGCAAATTCTGCCTTGCCTTGACAGATTTCAGCAAAGCAACTTGCCAATGTTGTATCTCATGATGTAGGTTGAATTTGGCAATGTTCTTGGCCATTTTGGAAAGCTCTTACATGATACAACAACTGTTTGAACAAGTTTGGTTTTGATCTCTTTTGATTCCAAGTGAAAAATCCCCCTACATTTGGCAAAAAGTGAGGCAGAATCTGACTTAGTGAAAATTTCACTAAGTGTTGGAAAAAGTGACATTTTCACTTTTCAGCCACTTTGATCACTCCATAACTCAAAATCCTTAATGAATTGGAATGACTTGTAGTTGAAGTTTTTGTAGGTGATAATGAGGGCTACAAATCCATCTTTGGATGAGAAAAAATGGCCTTGTGGTTTCGGAGTTATGGTCCTCCAAAGTTGGTACCTTTGCCACTTTATTTTTAACTTAGAAAAATTTCTAAGTTTTATGGTTACCCCTTTTACAAGTTATCTCACTTTTCTTGATTTTTCTTGATGAATGATGATTCAAATCATACATTAACATCATTTTAAGGTTAAAAATCCATTTTGGTGAAAAATCTCAAAAAGTCAAAGTTGACTTTTGTGCACAGTTGACTTTTTATTAGATGAATTCCAAACTGTGTAATTCTTCAGGAAATCATGTCCTTGACCTAAATCAAACTTGATGGACATGTTCCATGGGTGTCATAGGGTATATTTAATCATGTATTAGGGTTTGGGAGCATGTCCTGGTCAAAAGTCAAAGTTACAGTTGACTTTTCCCTTAAAACCCTAATTGTGGTGCAGATGAAATTGAGACTTGTTGCTCAAGCTTCTTGGATCAATCCATTGTTCCAAATGGATCAATATGGTGTATTAGAGACCCTCAAATCATCTCTTGAGGTCTTGGCTCATGGTTTGTCCCAAAAGTCAACTTAGGGGTGAATTAGGTCAAGAAACCCTAATTCCTGATTTTTGATGAATGCATCCCCTGAGGCAAAATTGACTTGATGCATGGGTTCATGAGGTTCCATGAAGCATATTAGGTTATGTTTTGGATCATTGCCTTGTGCCCAGATGAAAATTTCCATCTGGAGGCCCTGGTCGACCAAAACCCTAATTTGGTGACACTGTCGATCTTGAGACTTGATCCACCTAGAAGGGAGCAGCCTTGTGCTTAATCCTTGAAGTGGGAGTCCTTTTTGATCCATTGTGGATGTTTGAGAGATTAGACAAGTTGAAGATCATGTCATTCCTTGATTGATCCTTTGTCTAAGGCTCCGAGAGGGCTTGAAACCCTAATTTTGATTGTAGTGGATGCTCACCCATCTTTGGGGAGGCTAATGAAGCATGATGGTTCATCCATATTGTGATGATGATTTTCACAATGATGGGAAATCTAAGTGGTCAAAATTTGGGGTATTACAATTGGTATATGTCGTACCAATCAATCCTTACAAGCCTTTCTTCAACTATGAAGTCTCATACGTACACAGCCTCAGGATCCCTCTCATTCCGATGTGAATTCGGCTTTTGCCTAGATGTTTCCAGGAGCCGCTCATTTTCATGCCTTGTGCACCAGCGACCACTCCACGCCCTTGTCGGCCTCGGGTGTTACAAGCCTACCAACTTCCACTTGGTTCACTCCCGAACCACGTCGTACCGCGAAAGGCATGCTATACCATTTGTAATGCCCTGGATTGCTTTCAAGATTACCGAGTGACCCCATAAACCAACACGGGTCTTTCAGCATGATATGTCCTCACTCACACACTTTCCAGAAAACTTCCGAGAAGGTTACCCATCCAAATATTACTCAAAGTCAAGCTCACTTAATAATGAAGTTCTTATTTATTAGGCTATCAAAAAGAAGATGCATCTTGTTGGCATAGTAGTAATCAATCCTTATAAGCATTCCTTCAACCATTGAATCCTATACACGCACAACCTTATGATCCCTCTCATTCTAATGTGAATTCGGATTTTGCCTAGAAGTTGCCAAGAGTTGCTCATTTTCATGCCTCGTGCACCGGCGACTACTCCCATCCATTGTCGGCCTCGAGTGTTACATGTGAGATGCCTTAGTATCTTAAGAATTACTCTTATACCTTTACATTAACCTAATTACTCAGACATGTGTCAAGTGCAAGACTAGACAAATTTTCACACTTTCTCTCTTTCACAACTTTAGAGATTTAAGTCCCTTTGCTAGATTCATAGATGACTTAACACTTCAACTATAACTTAACTCTTCTACTGACGAGGCTTGAGATATCTCCTTAATTTGATGTCATCATTAGAAATTGTTGGACAATTGATACAAAGGAGTTCACGATTGGCGTTTGACATAAAGTATTGTCATCATTGAGGTGGCTTGACTTTTGACCTCGCAAAGAACATCTTGATTGTTGAACTATCTTGATAGATAAAGACTTCACTGAATGCCTTTTGACATAGTTGTTTCATCATCAAAATTAACAAAATCATCTAACAGATGCAAATAATTGTACGTCTAAGCATACAGATCTACATGACCCTTAATTGTGGGTCTGGCGAGCGAATCAGAACACCATTGATATTGACTGGAATTCAAATTCTTAGAATATTTTTCATTTTTAAATCAAAGAGAATTAATATTTTTTAATCATAAAGAGAAAATAAAATTAATTATTATATTATAACATTATTTAAATATGTGACGTTTAAGATAAGAAATTTAGTAAAAGTAAAATATTTTGAATTTACGATTGTTTATGGTTTTATTTTTTGTGAAAAAAAAAATTATGTACTAAATTATTTTAATATTTTTTTATGATATTGTTAAATTCTCTTAAAATTATTTCACCTTATAGATATTTCAACAAATCAATTTATACTATTATTAAAAATTTATATTTCCGATTAGAAATGGCAAAGGGCAGAGTATTATAGTACCTGTTTCCATATCCGCAGTTGGAGAAAATTTTCGTACCCGAGCTCATACCCGCTTGGATATTAACATTGACACCAGTTCCAACACCCTATGAATATATAAGTGACCGTACCCGTACCCGTTACACGTAATTCTAATAAAAATAAATATATCAAGTATAAAATATAATAATATTTTACGTTTTTAAAAACATTAAAAAGCTTTTAAAAAATTTTATTGTTGAAATATGAAATAAATGATCATTTATATTAAATATGTAGCAGTTTAAATTTGACGATTTCTTTAAAATTTTATAAACATTTATTTTTATATAATAATATAAATTAAAATATATAAATATATATTGTGCGGGTATGTGGCGGGTGGATACTAAAGTGCTCATACCCGCATTCATTCCCACTTATTTAAGTGGATAATTATCCGAACCCGTGCTCGTACCTATTTTTGTTTTACCATACCCATTATAGATAATTTTGTGGATATTTATTAGAGATTGGCCAAATTACCATCTCTATTTTTGATGAAAAATATAACGTATTCAAATAGATACAAATTAAAAAAAAAGTTATCCTTTACAATTTAAACAATTGGTTATCTATTATAATTATCTTAATAAATTCAAAGCAAATATAAAATTGTTTTACCAAATAATTTTAACTTTAAAATAATTATAAAATTAATAAAAAGGAAAAATACCAAATAACTATTGATTTAATGATAAATATCCGATGCCAATATTTTTTTTTTGAATAAAGAAATAATTTATTACCAAAAAGTATTTGTTACATGCACAACCGATCTTAACTGATCCATGTTCAAAAAGACAACAAAAAATAATCTATTTAGCTTATGTGACTACAATATCTCTTAAGCTTATAATTAGTTTCAGCTCTCCTCATGATAATGTACTTGATATCTTCAATCTTCAAAGTTTCCTTCTTTGCTGCTTGGAAAATGACTTGGTTTCTCAGTGTCCAAATGCTGTATATTGTTTCCGTTAACGCAAGCTTCAGTAATTTCCTCTTACTCCCTTTTCTTTTCACAATTTGTAATATCCAATGTAACTCCACTTGCCATCCATGGGGTTTCCGATTGTATCCAATCCAATTTAACAGGGCATTCCATATGTTTTTTGTAAAATTGCATTCAAAGAACAGGTGGTGGCTTGATTCTAACTTATCACAGAATACACAATTCCCATTAGAAGTTATACCTATTCTTAGTAGCCTGTCTTTTGTGAGTAGTCTTTGGTTGCAGAGGAACCATAGAGTAAATATTGCACGCGGCCTAGCAACATTATTCCATAGGATAGTTTTACACTCTACTTCAGGTTTGGGGCCTCTAAATAAGTGGTAGATTTTTCTTGTGTTGTATTTCCTCTTTACTTGTAACTCCTGCCAACTTGTAGATCGCGTGATGGATGCCAATATTTATTTATACTTATGTATTAATAGAAACAAATTATTAATATTTATAAATAATATTTAAAAAAATCAAATAACTTTAACATTATTTTTAAATCTATATGTTTTACCTTTATTTCAGGTAACTTTTAATAACAACTTACGCTTTCTTAAATTTAAAAAATTCCATTCATTAATTTTTTTTTTCAGCATTAAGAAAAGTGTATATATACATTTTGATAACATTAAGAAAATATATCTATAACTATAAGCATTAAATTAAATATTTTATAGCTTACTTAACGCTTTTTTTTTAATTCGATAGAGAAAAACAAATTGATCTTTTTTTTAATAAGGTAATAATATTAAAAAAGAAAAAAGGAGTACAAAAAGAGGGGGGACGAACCAAACCCTCACACCATTAACTGAACCTAAAGAAAGACAAACCTAGCATATTTTTTTTACAAAATCCGCCCTAATAAAAATAGGGAGAGTATCAAAATAAGAAGTGTCAGTAAGAGATAAGCCTAAGTTAGCAAGAGCGTCTGCACAACTATTCCTTTCCTTATAGATATGAGAGACCATAAAATTATTTTGACAAACTAAGTTAATACAGTTAATCCATCTATTTCTAATCAACCAAGGAACTTTAAACGGTGGCTTAAAAGCTTCAACCACCGCCTTCGAATCCGTTTCCAACCAAAAATTACTCCAATTTCTATCATGGGCGAACTCAATTGCAATCATTGCACCCGAAAGTTCGGCCGTGAGAGAATCACCAACTCCTAAGAAAGAGGCAAAAGCGCCAATAAAACTACCATTACTGTTTCTAGCCTGACCACCACAAGCAGAAAGACGGGATGAAGAAATAGCAGCCCCATCTGTATTGATTTTAATCTAACTTCTGGATGGGGGCTACCATAAGACTTCCTTAATATTTGGAACACTCGGGGGCCGGATGACCACCCTAAACCTCTTAAGGATCAAGAAATCATTCATAGAGAGGCGAGCACCAACTGCCACCACATTTCCCGCAATGGAAACCGCGGCTGAAATGAAAGAAATAGAAGAATGAATAGAGATTAAAGTCCCTTCAAATCTAACCTTGTTCCGAGCCATCCAAATCGAGTTGAAAGTGAAGATGAAAGCGGCTTTAAAAATGATCTCGCATTGATCCGCACCGTCTTTGTCAAGGAATCTCCAAACATCCGACCAACCAAGAATATTATAGGAGATATTCAACATATGTTTAATCCACTCCCAAAGCTTTAAAGCGTAACCGCAATGGAAAAAGAGATGAGATTCCGATTCCTCAGTGCAACCACACAAATCACACTTGGAAGGGAAAGCAAAACTTCTACGCTTCCAATGATCATCCGTTTGAATTTTGTAATGAATGAGCTTCCACACCATTGCCAATTTAGATTGAGGAATCCACCTATCCCAAATTAGATTCCACCACTCCTTACGAATAATTTTTTTCCTCGTGAAATCATAAGCGAGCTTAATCGAAAGATCCCCATTAGAAAAATTATTCCAACATCTTTTATCCAACCTCAAATCAAAAGGGATGTGGCAATTGGCAATGCACACTTGAATGGAAGAGGGCAAGGAAGAAATAGCCAAATCAAAATTCCAAATACCATTCACAATGATACTACTAACAGTTTGATCCACAATAATAGCAGGAGTGTCATTGTCCAAGCAAAGCGGACTGCCGCACCAAGAGTCATACCAAAGGCTAATGGATCTACCGTTTCCAAGACACCACGCTGAATTGTCCAGAACATTGCTCAGCTCCCTCCTGGCACTAAACCACAAAGAAGAGAAAACATTAGATTTTGTGATTTTATTGAGGCGGAAAATACGCTTCCGAAGGAGAGAGGCCCAACAAGTAGATGAGTTTAACAAGTCCCACACGAGCTTCAAATTGGTAGCCGAATTTAAACTGCCAAGAGATCTAATCCCCAAACCCCCTTCTGCAATCGGACTATAAATATCATTCTAGCCGACCGTGATGACTTTACTTTTGGAGGCATCCCCACTCCAAATAAACCTTTTCATCGCCCTTTCCACACTACGCAACAGAGAAAATGGCCAATCATAAACAACCATGCTATGCAAAAACATTCCTTGAAAAGAGGATTTTACTAACTCAACTCGACCCGCAAAAGAGAGCAAAAAGCCTTTCCACGGGGCTAGCTTCAAAATCACTTTATCGGTAATGGGCTGCAAGAAAACTCTCCTCGGTTTGCCCTTAAAAATGGGCAGCCTAAGATACTGTATCGGAGCCGAACCGATGACAAAACCAGAAAGCGCTGCCAGAATATTG
Organism: Lathyrus tuberosus; assembly: GCA_022829125.1. Lineage (NCBI taxonomy): Eukaryota > Viridiplantae > Streptophyta > Magnoliopsida > Fabales > Fabaceae > Lathyrus > Lathyrus tuberosus. The sequence goes on along the minus strand of JALAZF010000044.1, from coordinate 9,986,970 downwards.
AGCTGAGAATCAGACATTGCACCACAAAAAATGAGAGACTTATTGCAATTAACCACTTGCCCCGAAATCGCTTCATAATCTTTGAAAGTCGCAATGAGGGTTTTGATGTTGGAAACTTTCCCTTTGCAAAATATTAAGACATCATCAACATATAGAATATGAGAAGGAACATGGATTTTCTTTGGGCCAACAATAGGAGCCAAACTGTTGTTTTCAACTAACTGAGTAAGCTTCTTGCTAAGCACCTCTTCCGCCAAACAAAAAAGCAATGGCGAAAGCGGGTCGCCTTGCCGAACCCCATTGGAGCAGTTAAAGAAACCCTGCAACATCCCATTAATATTGATGGACAAGAAGGCGGACCGAAGAATGGAATCGATCCAAAGATAAAACTTTTGATTGAAACCAAACTTCTTGAGCACCCTCAAAATGAAATACTAATTAAGAGTGTCAAACGCTTTCTGAATATCCACTTTGAGAGCAACATTGCCGCACCAGCTTTTAGAATCTAGCAAGTTGAATGCTTCGGAAGCTAAGCCAATGCAATCATGAATGTGTCTTCCTTTAATAAAACCCCTTTGCTCCTTAGAAATTAAGAATGGCATGATAGAGGAGAGGCTGTCCGCAATGATCTTGGAGATTATTTTGAACTTGAAATTAGAAATTGCAATGGGCCAGAAAAGATCCAGAGAGTTAGCACCCTTAACCTTAGGAATAAGGACAATGATGTTGTAATTGAGACCCGGAAGAATCCAACCCGAATTGAAGAACTCCAAGAAAACTTTAGTGACATCCAATTTAACAATGTCACAATAGGTTTGATAAAAAACAACCCCAAAACCATAGGGCCCCGGTGCGCTATCCTTGTTGAGGGCAAAAATAGCAGCAGTAATTTCTTCCACAGAAGGGAGCCTAGTAAGAAGCAGATTCATGTTATCATCAACGGCAGAAGGTATGATCTCCTCTACCAAGCTAGAATCCTGCACAATAACAGAGTTAGAAGCAAACAAAATTTTGAAATATTGGACAATACAATCCGCAATCTCATTGTCATCCGTGAGCACACGATTCTCATGATGAAGCAACGAAATAGGCTTCATCTTATCTTTGATTTTCGTAACCCTGTAGAAAAACGTCGTGTTCCGGTCCCCCTCCACATGCCACTTCACACGAGCCTTTTCTTTCCAATAACAATCTTCCACACTTAAAGCAGTTATAAGGTCCGCTTGAGCGAGAAACTCCTTCTGCTTAAGATCCACATCAGAAAAACTCCCATCTTGAATTTGATTCTGAATAGCACAAAGAGAATCCTCAGCTTTTTTAACATTGGCAGCAACATTACCAAAGATATTTCTATTCCAACTTCTCAAATCCTTCTTCAAGAGCTGAAGCTTTTTAGAGAGAACATACATACTACAACCAACAATGCTTTGATTCCAAGAGGCTTTAATAACATTAATACAATCTTTATGAAGAGTCCAGGCCTTAAGAAACTTAAATTAAGAATCAACTTTAACATGATTAATATGCACTTCCAGCAGAATCAGAAAGTGATCCGAGCACACTTTGGGAAGAGTGGAGACCGATATTTGATTACATCTATCAATCTAAAGTTGATTGCAAATGCACCTATCAAGATGACGCTCCACAAAGAATGGAGGATCCTTCTTGTTGGACCAAGTAAATCTAGCTTCGGTGGTGGGAAGATGAAGTAAATAGTTAGAATCCGTCCAAGACTTGAAATCCGCCATGAGACCATGAGCAGGATAGAGGTGGCCATGATGCTCGTGCGCCTCTAAGATGGCGTTAAAGTCACCAAAGAAAGACCAAGGTTGAATATGAGATCTTTGAAGCACATCAAGCTCATGCCACATAGACATACGAGTAACCAAGTTAGTGGAAGCATATATAGCAGCACAAGCCAACAAATTATGATCAAGATCTATAGAAAATGCAACAAACTGCTCAGAAGAAGAAATAGCATTAGGATATAAATCCTCAAGACAGAAACACCAAAGAGAGGGTTGATCTTTGATGTTGAAGGCAAAAGGTTTGAAACCAAGTCTAGAAAACCAATTGTTAGGGAATTTATGGAAATCCATATTAGGTTCGGCAATAAAGATAAAATCCTGCTTATGAAGCTTAATTAATCTCTTCAAGGCTAATCTAGAAGGAGCATTAGCCACACCTCTAATATTCCAATAGAGGCTCTTCATGAGAACCTTGGTTTAAGGCCTACTTGGGACCTAGTAACGGGCTGCTTTTTCTTGCTTGATTGCTTCTTTTTAAGCTTAGAAACTGCTGCTGTGAAAACTCCATCATTTTCATTACCAAGCTCTGCCAAATTCCCCCAAGAATTATAGAGAAAGTTAGCATTAGCTTCATCTGCTTCCTTAATAACCAAACATTGAGTAGCATCCACAAAAGAGGAATGTTGCGAATCAGAACCCACCGAAACTTTAGACACAACATTTTCAGGATTCGGAGTAGTCACCACCAATTCAAGAATCGAACCACCCATTGTGAAAGGGAGGGGTGCCGCTGGAATCAGATCTGCTACAGAAGGAGTCTTTTTAGCATTAACATCATTTAGTCTTTCACCTATTTCACTTTCATTATCCGAACTTTCCAAAACGGTCTCCATACCTTTATCCAAATTACTAGCTGGAGCTTCCGGTGGAACCTTAGGGACATAGGTAGGTTTAAACTTGGTGTTGTTTTGGTTTTTAGAGTTCAATTGATTGCATTCCTTCACTTCGTGGCCTGTTTTCTTACAATGAGAGCAAAAAACTGGGATATTTTCGTATTCAATGTCAGCAAAAAAAGCGAAACCTTCTCGTTCCACAAGAACATTGTAATTGAGAGGTTGGGTTAAATTTGTTAGAGCAAGAGTTGTCTCTGCAAGTCATCTCTACGTTTTGATGATAACAATGGGTATTTGTGAAAGAACTATTTTATGTTCTAATGTGAGTTGTGTGCAGATCATAATCATAGAAGATATCAGATCCAACAAACACCAACAAGATGTGCGTAAATGATCATAAGCGAGTTACTATGTGTAACACAAGTCACAAGAAGCAAGTATGCTTATGTATCTGATCATAATCAGATAGATCCAAGGATGCCGATATTGTTGTTGCAATGCTCTTGTGGATGCTCTCTGAAAGTGGTTATGATTCTGAAGATAGTGAAGCTTCTGAAGAGATAATCTTGTGGAGAACCGAAGTGCTGAAGATTCTCATGACTTGAAGTTCTGAAGGCTGAAGGCTCTGAAGACCAAGTGCAGAAAGACTCTAAAGACTGAAGTGTTCTGAAGATTATGGTTCTAAAAGGTCAAGTGCTGAAGACAGCATTTTGAGTGAACAAGGTTCTGAAGATTCTGAACACTTGAAGCAATGAAGATAACGGGTTTCAAGACAAGTGCTTAAGCTCTAAAGACAGATTCCTAATGGACAAGTTCTGAAGACAGAAGACTTGAAGTTTCTTAGACCCAGTTATAAAGTCTCTACTCATGCTTCAATTAATTACCATCAGAAGCCTCTGAAGATTTGAAGACAAATGTTACCGTTAGCAGTGACTGTACACCGTTCTAAAAGACCTATCCCATCACTTCTACAGTAAAAAGAAGATATGGCAGTACAACTTTCATCATTACATAACGACTCTTTTCAAACAGCCAACGACTCTCCAATGACTATATTTTTACTTGGCAATATTTAAAGGAAAGGAGTATGCGCTTCTGAAGGTGTCGATGTGATGATAGTCGCAACGATCCGTTATCGTTGTTACACTAAACATTCAAATCTATCACCATTAACTCACGACCATTGTTGTTGAAGCTCAAAGATCATCATTCAACACAACAACAATCAATTGGAACAGAAGCTGTTGATGAACAAGACAACATTGGAAATCAGTCAAGTCATCAACTAACTTCATCATCTGAGCTATATTGAAGATCTGAAGCAAGGAGTTGTTGCTCGAAGCTTGCTCAACAAAGAAGATGAAGAAGAAGATCTACAAGATGTCATCAACTGTCAAATCAACATACATCTTTGTAGAATCTGAAGATAGCAAGGAGCTGTTGCTCATATCTTGCTCGAACACTTGTGTGTTCTTTTGTAATTAAACTTAGGAGTTATCTGCTTATTAAGAAGCATCATTGTAATCTCCAGAACAACTAATTTTATGTGAATTAGGATTCCTCAAGTGATCAGTGTGATCAGAGACTTGAGAAGACAATGACTTGGGGTCGTTGTGGAAATCCTGAAATATGGTCAATGATAGTCATATCTCAGAGAGGGCCAATTGTGGGTCAGACTCTTGTGAGATCACTGATGGAACTCATTGAAAATCCTGGAAGAATGGTCAGTAAACGTTATATTCGTTAAGTCGAATCCCTGAATGTTTAGCTGTGAAATCCTGATAGTAGATCTTGCGAGATTGGAACCTATTAGGTCAATGTTCATTATATTCATTAAGTTGAATCCTTGAACGGTTCATTGTGGGTTAGTCACAGCTGCGGTTGTGCAGGATGTTAGTCATCGGCTGTTGCCCGTGCATCTGTAATTTGTGTTGATTATAGTGGATTAATTCCTTGTGTTCAAGGTGAAATCACCTTAGAAGGGTGGACTGGACTAGCTTGGGAATGGCTCAAGTGAACCAAGATATATCGTGTGTTCTTTACTCTTGTTTATGCTTTGTTTAATTGTTTATGTTTGAGTATCAATTATCAGAACCTTGCATAGCAAGTCAGAATCTTGCAACCAAACTCTAATCTGCATTGTACGTCTGATTCAAGCATGGCTAATTCAAATTCTCCTTATCGCTTATGCTCCATGCATTGCAAGATCTGAATGACGCTTCGCAAGTCAAAGTCTCTCAAGCAACTCTGATAAGTCTCTCGCACGTTAATAATAAGAGGCAAAAATTTAGTAAGAGTTAAAACACAATTCAAACCCCCATTTCTTGTGTCTTTCTCACACCTTCAATTGGTATCAGAGCTCCGGTTCTGTTATTGATGGATATCAAACACTTAATAGTGTCAGAAAAAGATCCAGATATGGTGTGTAGAAATACTCTGAGTAAGATTTCAATCCACTTACAATTTCTGTATCAGTTCAGAAGATGACTGTGTACCAAATTGTAATCAAACGGATTACTGGAGCAAGTCACTGATTCTTGAAGTTTTTGTTGTTGTCAACAATGGAATCTTCATCTCTAAAACTTAAGGAAAGATTGAAGAATCAGCTGACAAGATAGATTCATCAGATAAGTAGTAGTTACTGTTGAATGCTTATCTTAGAAGGTACGTTTGGATAAACAACGTACTTGCTCAAGATTGAATCATCAGAAAACAAGAAATCTTGTTTGCTGAAGATTATCTCTTTATGAGGTTTTGAGATGTTTTCAAGAAACGGATTAGTCCACCATTGACTTTCTCATTTATAGCTCATTAACAATTTCTTCATTTAAAGAAGAAAGATTGTTGTTCTATGATTTTGAACTTCAGAATGAAGTCCGCAGAAGAAGCCAGAAAATTGAAGAATTCGAACTCTCAGAAGTGATTCAACATCTGAATCTTAACTGATCAAGCAGTTAAAAGATTCAACGAAGAATTGAATATTGTTTTCTTGAGAAGCTTTGCAGAAAAAGGAAGAATATTCAGAAAGAGGAAATCTAGTGATTCATCAGGAATCTGATTTAGGATGATCTCTAAGTATTGATTGAAATAACTTAGACGATTGAGTCTTGTTAACTTGAGATTCTATCTTAGTTAAGCTAACTATGATTGGTCAGAATGTTATTTGATATGTCTCTCAAAAGTTCATTTTGGAATCAGAAGATGCTCGACTAGATGAAGGGACAAAAGTCATCTACTCGAAGCCAAAAAGGGTCTAAGTCATTGATGATTGTTCAGAATAAAGAAATCAGTAGACTCTCTTTTCAGAAGCAGATATGCTATCAATCCCTTGATGGACTAAATCTAAACAAGTTAGATCAGCATTGCAAGAATAAGATTGTCATGCAAACTGCGTCATGTGTTACACACATGTTTGATGATACTTTTTTTCTGAACAAGCTCTGTACTTGTTCGATGAAACAGAGTCAGAACATATTATGAAATGGAAGCTTGATGAAAGATAGACATTCTGATAATAAAGATCAGAATCTATGAGGGTTGCTCTCAGAAGTCAGATGAATGGTTCTAAACGAAAAAGGGAAAAGATCATCTGAAGAGAAGATTGACTCTAGTTCTCAAACTAGAGATCCGGGTTTAGAGGACATCGATATTCCTCAACAACAGATTACAACGTTAGATCACTTTAAAAGAAGCATAAGCTCAGAGTCAGAATGGAAAGCACTCAGATGAAGTATCATGGAAAGGATTTCAGACTCTCTAAGTATCATGAAAATTGTCTGGTAAGTAAAAATATTAATGATCTGAAATATTCTCTTCTTCTAAAGAAAAATCTTTTGATAAAATCTCTGGACAATGTGAGCACTTATTATAACATCAGTCATAATTGCATATCCTGGGTAATCATGATATATCCCTAAGAACATAAGTCCTAATTGAAAATATGTTAAAGATCTTCCGTATGGCATAAGTAACTCTATTCTTATGACAAGTTTCTGTCCCGCTAACTCTTCCAAGATCTTATCTATAATCTTAATAGTATCGCTCTCTTTATAAAAATTGTTCACGTCAAAACTCCTGTCACGTGATGTGTACTGGATCTACGTCATCCCTAGGTTAGGCACAACTCACCTTACCTACTTAGATGTATATAAAATACCTCTCCCCATCAAAAGATATCACATTCAAATTTCTCTACCACATAACCATCAGTGTCAAAATCCTGTTCTCCATTTACCATCATGCCTCCACTAACCTTTCTAGGAAATGAAGACCTGCGTGAAATTATTTCTGAAAAATAATTTGTAATTAATGTCCCTCCTCTTACGGATAACATAGCTAGCAGCCTGGTAGATGTGTTTTATGATCAACAGTGGACAAGATACTCCACCATGTTGGAGAAACCCATTTACGTGAATCTAGTTAAGGACTTCTGGAAGCATGCATTCCTTGATCATGAAAGTGATCGTATCACTTCTTATGTGTTTGAAGTCCCCATCTCTATCACTCCCTTTTCAATAACTCTCACAACTGGTTATGAAAATGTTGGAATCACTGTTGATTTTGACAGAAATAATTTCTTTCCTACAAATAAATTTTCCTTTCTTCATGACCTGTCATCAGAATATAGGCCTTCCAATCCTTAAAATCTTCTACCCATTCCCAAAGCCTGGTACAAGCTTGTACTGTCCGATTTTCTTCCCAGAGAAGAAAACCATAACGAACTGCGATATCATGACCATGAATTTATTTATTTTCTAATGAGGGATATTCAGATAAACCTTCCATACACAATCTTCAACTGTCTTTGGAAATCCATCTCTGAGTCCAAAAATCGCACAAAGTCTTACATTCCTTATGCAAGAGTTTAGTCTGAGATTTTATTCAGAGAGGGATTAATGAATATGATCAAAGAGAAAATAGCAGAGGATGGTTCTGAAAACTTTCCAGATGATTGCTTGTTGAAGACTAAATGTGAAGTCTTTTGTGGTTAGGAGAACATGGCCTGTTCTGATAAGTTAATCATGTCTTGTGTCCTTGTTGTTGTATTTTTGTCTAATTAGTATTTTAATTAATACCGTGTCATATTATATATGTATTAATGAAATGTCTCTTTTGAAGTAAATGACTTATTTCTTCTAAAAACTCCTTAAAATATTTAATTAATTACGATTAAAAGTATCCATTATCAAATGGAAACCCTCTGGTTTTCCAGTCTCTAAAGACGTGAACGTGTCACTTAATTAGAAAATGATTTTTGCGTGCAACCTTGGTTATATCTTAAATCATTAAATCTATTTAAGAGTGCATAATGAACAGTAAAATTTCTTGGAAATGATCAAACCATGATTATCCTCATTTAATGTATCTCATACAGTAGGGTAGTAGTTTCGTGCCTTTCCTCTCGATGTCATTAATATGTGACAATTATTTTAGCCACTAAGTGGAGGGTAGTTACTTATTTTCTGATCGGTTGATATTCACTCATTAAAGAGATTAACTTCTCCCCGCCTTTTTCAATTATTTATGTCTCGTAGTATACCTTAGGCACTCATAACCTACCTAAAACATAATTAATACAAATGATTAGATTCTAAATCCCATTACTCTAAAAATACTAGGAACCGATCCTCCAAACCTTTATTCCACTATTAGTCTAAACAGACACTTAAAACCTTCTGTGTGCTAAAACAGTGGCTGCCCCAACTTTTAGAGGAAATATGGAGACTCTAGAAATCATCTCTGAAAAACGACCAAACCTAGCTCGACTCCAAAATGATGGTCTGGAAATTGTAAAGAGCATGCAGATCCAATCTTGGCATGGTTATTATTCCTTGCTAAACGGTCCTGTTTTTCCAACTCTTGTTAAAGAATTCTGGAAATTTTCCAGGATCAGTAATGACGGAAATACCATCTAGTCAGAAGTTTATCATCTCCCAATCACTATCTCTATTTCCTTAATAGAGAAGATCACAAAATGTGTCGCGTCTGGAGTCACTGTTGATGATTATCAATCTGACTTGGGCATGGTGGAGAGATGCAAAATTTTGTTTGATGACTCGGTGCCCTATGAACCAAACAACCCTGAGAAGCTTCTTCCTTCTCCCAGAACATGGTTCAGATTCTCTCTAACCAACCTCCATCCTCGTGCAACTGCAAGAAGCACTTTGTCCCATTATGACAGAGTCTTTGTCTTCCTCCTGACTCATCACTTTAGGATCGACCTACCCAAAACCATCTTCAATCACTTGATACACTCTATTAGAGTTTCAAGAACTCAGATGAATTCTTACGTTCCTTACGGAAGGATACTATCTGAGATAATGCTAAGAGAAAAGTTCTGGGGAGTGTTAAGCAGACTGGGACCAGAACCTCCAGTGTCTGAATCAAGATGTGCTAGAGTAGATAATGTTGAAGACTTTGATGATTAAAGTATTACTAGTCTTTGCCATAACCTATAGTTAGATCTAAGTTTTTAGTGTTTATACTTTATTCTCTACTTGTTGTATGCCTCTCAAACAATCAATCAATGAAATTTCATTAATTCTGTTCCTGAATGGTGTACATATATTAGTTATGTTCATTATAAAACGTCACTAATTCTGATAGATCATTATCATATTAATCTTGTTCAAAATAATCTAACTTTTTGATAATGTCAAAAAGGGGGAGAAATAGAATATGATTTTAATTTATATGTTAAAAGAATGTTAAACATCAACTATGATATAAAATGCGGTTTACCACTAACGATTGTTTGATGTTTAACCGAGGAACTCTGAACAAGTTCACTAAACATTCTTAGAACAAGTTAAACTGAAAGAACTCTGTTAAAAGTTCGTATGAAATGTTTAGTCATATTATCAAAGTTGTACACTTCGTGAACATGTGTTCAGAATCAGATTTACCCAGTACTGTTCAGAAGTTGAGAACTTTCTGAAAGTCAAAGTTATCGTGATTCTTGTTTCACTTTGTTCAGAAGCTCTCTAAGAATATGATATTCAGAACATAAGAATCAGAATAAGAACCCTTCCTGAAAGCAGTAACAAAATCTACATTCCAAGATGCTTTTCAAAAGAACTGAGCAAATCAGAAGTCGAAGACTGTCTGAAGTTCTGGACAAAAGATCCAAGAAAAAGGAGTTCGGATAAACCAAGATTTCAACTCAGAAGAAAATGATTTAGCATCAGACTAAATCTACAATTGGTATCAAACTCAGGAGACTAAGAAGCAAAAATATGTTGGTATCAAATTCTGAATCAAGCTTCGATTGATCACAAAAATATTTTTCAATCAAATCAAGAATTAAGCTTTGATGAAATGAGTTGTGACAAGCAACAAGGTTCTGAGATGAAGGCCTGTGTTCAAGTCAAACTCTGAAATGACAAGATCTTAAATGATGATCAGAACGAGTATGACCAAATCAAGAATCTGAAGATCATCAAATCTGAAACTCAGGGGGAGTTTATTATGTAAAAAGACAAGTTAAATTCTGATAAATAACGTGGCTAAGTTATTAGAAGAGAATTGTTCTATTTCTGTGCTAAAATGATTATGCTGAAAAGTAGAAATTGCTTCAGAAGACTCTGAAGATTATAAGCTCTGATACGACGACTAAAGGAACTGAGTTCTAAAGATCTGAAGACAGAGGTTCTGATGAACAGTCCAGATGCTGAAGACTTTTGTCTCCTCAAAACTAATAGGGAAGTAGCCCTTCTCTATTCTATGTTCTGACAACTCAAATTGTTATTTTGTAAGTCTTTGGATTAGATATGATTCTAGACAATCACAAATAAAATTTTGGGGTTAACAAATTCAGGGGGAGCTGTTGTTCCGGACTCTGAATATGTTATGTTTGGTGATTAACCTGTATAAAATGTTCAATCAAAATACATGGTTTTGTCATCATCAAGAATGGGGAGATTGTTAGAGCAAGAATTGTCTCTGCAAGTTATCTCTATGTTTTAATGATAACAATGGGTATTTGTGAAAGAACTATTTTATGTTCTAATGTATGTTGTGTACAGATCATAATCATAGAAGATATCAAATCCAACAAACACCAGCAAGATGTGCGTAAATGATCATATGCGAGTTACTATGTGTAACACAAGTCGCAAGAAGCAAGTATACTTCTGTATCTGATCATAATCAGATAGATCCAAGGATGCCGATATTGCTGTTGCAATGCTCTTGTGGATGCTCTCTGAAAGTGGTTATGATTCTGAAGATAGCGAAGCTTCTGAAGTGATAATCTTGTGGAGAAGCGAAGTGCTGAAGATTCTCATGACTTGAAGTTATGAAGGCTGAAGGCTCTAAAGACCAAGTGCAGAAAGACTTTGAAGACTGAAGTGTTCTGAATATTATGGTTCTAAAAGGTCAAGTGCTGAAGACTCTGAAGACAGCGTTCTGAGTGAACAAGGTTCTGAAGATTCTGAAGACTTGAAGCAATGAAGATAACGGGTTTCAAGACAAGTGCTGAAGCTCTAAAGACAGATTCTTAATGAACAAGTTCTGAAGACGGAAGACTTGAAGTTTCTTAGACCCAGTTATAAAGTCTCTACTCATGCTTCAATTAATTACCATCAGAAGCCTCTGAATATTTGAAGACAAATGTTACCGTTAGCAGTGACTGTACACCATTCTAAAACACCTATCCCATCATTTCTACCGTAAAAAGAAGATATGGCAGTACAACTTTCATCATTGCATAACGACTCTTTTCAAACAGCCAACGACTCTCTAACGGCTATATTTTTACTTGGCTATTTAAAGGAAAGGAGTGTGCGCTTCTGAAGGTGTCGATGTGATAATAGTCGCAATGACCAGTTATCGTTGTTACACTAAACATTCAAAGCTATCACCATTTGCACACGACCATTGTTGTTGAAGCTCAAAGATCATCATTCAACACAACAACAATCAATTGGAACAGAAGTTATTGATGAACAAGACAACATTGTAAATCAGTCAAGTCATCAACTAACTTCATCATCTGAGCTATATTGAAGATCTGAAGCAAGGAGTTGTTGCTCGAAGCTTGCTCAACAAAGAAGATGAAGAAGAAGATCTACAAGATGTCATTAACTGTCAAATCAACATACATCTTTGTAGAATTTGAAGATAGCAAGGAGTTGTTGCTCATATCTTGCTCGAACACTTGTGTGTTCTTTTGTAATTAAACTTAGGAGTTATCTGCTTATTAAGAAGCATCATTGTGATCTCCAGAACAACTAATTTTATGTGAATTAGGATTCCTCAAGTGATCAGTGTGATCGGAGACTTGAGAAGACAATGACTTGGGGTTGTTGTGGAAATCCTGAAATATGGTCAATGATAGTCATATCTCAGAGAGGACCAATTGTGGGTCAGACTCTTGTGAGATAACTGATGGAACTCATTGAAAATCTTGGAAGAATGGTCAGTAAACGTTATATTCGTTAAGTCGAATCCCTTAACGTTTAGCTGTGAAATCCTGATAGTAGATCTTGCGAGATTGGAACCTATTAGGTCAATGTTTGTTATATTCATTAAGTTGAATCCCTGAACGGTTCATTGTGGGTTAGTCACAACTGCGGTTGTGCAGGATATTAGTCACCGGCTGTTGCCCGTGCATCTGTAATCTGTGTTGATTATAGTGGATTAAGTCCTTGTGTTCAAGACGAAATCACCTTGGAAGGGTGGACTGGACTAGCTTGGGAATGGCTCAAGTAAACCAGGATATATCGTGTGTTCTTTACTCTTGTTTATGCTTTGTTTAATTGTTTACGTTTGAGTATCATTTATAAGAACCTTGCATAGCAAGTCAGAACCTTGCAACCAAACTCTAATGAGCTTCTGCATTGCGCGTCTGATTCAAGCATAGCTAATTCAGATTCGCCTTATCGCTTATGCTCCATGCATTGCAAGATCTGAATGACGCTTCGCAAGTCAGAGTCTCTCAAGCAACTCTGATAAGTCTCTCGCACGTTAATAATAAGAGGCGAAAATTTAGTAAGAGTTAAAACACAATTCAAACCCCCCTTTCTGTGTCTTTCTCACACCTTCAAAATCCATCTCAGTGAGCACGCGAACAAAATGACCAAGCGTCCGATCGAATCTCGACTTAGAGGAAGCCGCATCAATACAGATAGGATTGCCAACACAACTAGCGATGGAAAATAAGATTCGAGGTCTCCAATACTCCTGTGACAGACTGAAAAACCGAACCCACACCTGAGCAGAGGAGTTGTTATGCGCAGAGGGGTTAAAATCCTTAGTCCAGGAAAATAGCCTCAACGAGCCTGAATTTAGATTAATGGAACCAGAAGCACGAACTCTACTTATATCTTCAGCTGTTGAAAAATTGAATTCGTAGAACCCTTTGCCAAGAGATAACAGACCCCAATTTCTTATCTTCGGCCAAAGTTTCGAGAGCTTACCTTTGAGTGCCGCTACAGTGAGAAGGGTAGATCCTTTGGGCCAAAGAACTCTACCATGAAGGTTGTTCCTACAATCTGAGAGCTCTGCCTTGTATTCTTCTTCCGAGATGGTAATGGAGGGACGATCACCTTTAATCACCAGTTGGGGAAGCTGGGAAATAGGGATGTCACAAACCCCTTTCAGCGCTTGAGCGAAAGATCTCTGAGGTTGAATCTTATCATTATCAGAACCAGGAATTGGAATAGGGATTTGATGGGAGTTGAGAGAACTAAATGGAAAATGAACTTCAGGGAACAAGATTGCACAATCCATGGGTAGCAGGCCGCGGAAGAAAACGAACAGAGAAGTAATCAGCGGCGGAGAGGACCTAGGGTTTCCATGTCAAGGAGTGATTTTTCAAATCGTTGTTAATGTTAGTTTAGTTTAGGTTAACAAATTGATCTAGTATTCACAATAGTCTTATCTTATTTTAATTTTATTATTTTTTTATATAAAGTGTTCATCAAAAGTTGAAACACTCCCCTTTTCTAGCCTTCTTTTTCTATTGATACTGTTCATAATCTAAAAGTATACAACTTTTAATTTGGTGTATATTAGGAATGACAGTTTTTTTTTTAAATCTTGCTATCAAGTGGCATGTGACTAATTAATTATAGAGATCAATTTCACGTCTATTATTGGAGGTCCTATTTAAAGCCACAGCAAATACTGTATCGGCTAATCTAACATCAAAATTATTAACACAAAATATAATTTAAATATGAAACTTTAAGACCAAAATACTCTCAAAATTCAAATCTTCACCACTAATCTAACTCAAAGTTAATGACAATTAGACTTATATCCTAAGATACTTGAAAAATAAATCGTAATGAATAAAATGAAAAATAAATAAATAAATAAATATGAGTAATTACCATCAAGAATACAAGAAGTGAATATATTAACTCAATTAATCATTAATTACCATATCTTATCCATTAAATAATATTTGATCAAGTGATTTTTATTAACTCAATTAATCAGTCAAATATTAACTTTTAAATAGTATTTAATATAATAACTTTTATTAACTTAATTATTCATTCAAAAATTACCTGAGTTTAATTATTTTTATTTGTTAATTAGTTAGTTAGAATCTATTAAAATAAAATGTCAAAGTTTAATTTAACTCCAAATTTTGTCCGTTAATTTTTTTTAATGAGATATTTTTTTAAAATACACTCTCTCTTTATTTTTCATTTTTGATATTATAAAGTTTAATTAAAATATAATTTCATTAATTTAATAATTACATGATTTTGTTTTAGTTTAAATTATTATAATTCATATTATGATAATAAGTGTTTTGTATTTAATCAAAATATTTATAAGATTAAAATACTGTATTTAAAACAAAAAAATTTGTAAGCAAGGATTGAATAAAAACGAGTACTAGGGGTACTCGAACCCTGATACAAAAGGCAACAAACGGCCCAATCAAGACATTCGAAACCAATTGAAACTAAGCAAGAAAATGCAAAGGATCTTTGCAAAAATCATAAAAATTACAATTGGAATAACTAATCTCCCCAATATAAGACCATCTCCACAGCAAAATTTTCACATTCCACACGAGATCGTTAACAACACACTTGTCGTCTCTAAACGCCATACTGTTTCTTAACATCCAAATGCACCAACAAGTTGCCACCCACACACACCCTTCTCTCCTCTTCCTGACTTTTTTCTTCCTGCAGAATAGGAACCAACTTCTGAAGTTTTCAAAAATGTTCACTGCTTCCTGCGAAAAATCAGCCCCCACCCACCTCGAAATCTCCCTCCAAACCCTATTCGAAACCTCGCAACGAAAGAAGAGATGAGAAACATTTTCAGCTTCTTCATTGCAGAAGAGGCAAGCGTTGTCGGAAGAAGGTAACACGCCTCTATTAATAAGTAAAGTCTTGAGGGGCAACCTATCCCAAAGGAGCTTCCACCCAAAGGCCTTAATCCTATAAGGCATCAAACTTTTTCACAATTTTGAAAAACAGAAGTTGACTGCTACCGGTACATTGTTAAACAAAAAACAACACAAAGTAAGGAATAACCAGACTTTACCGAATACGAATGCGAACCATCAGCCAGCCAGTACACCGCATCTTGAAACTCAATCGTTAGAGCAGAACCTTGCAGAAGAGCAAACAGCTGCTGCATGCTGTTACTGACCGAACAAGAACTACTCTTGCAAATGCCGCAGTCGTTCCAAAACCACTCGTCCCGATCCCACGATCCCATCTCAACAACCTTCGCATTCTTGCGCGAAGAAATAGTGAAGAGATTCGGAAAGGCTGACTTTAAACAACCCTCCCCAATCCACCTGTCATGCCAAAAGTCGATCCTTTCTCCATTTCCAACCTTGAAAAGGCAGTTATCGAAAATATCGACGTCGTAATTTGATTCCAACGAAATTATATCTTTCCACCATGAAGAACAATGCTTTAAACCTCTTGATGAGCAAGAAAAAACCGCCACGTCCCCGTACCTGGCTCGTAAAGTCTGAATCCATAATGACTCTTTTCGATCTAATAACCGCCATCTCCATTTGTAAAGTAAGCTCAAGTTAAATTCCTTCACCCTTTTTAATCAAAGACCACCTTGCTCGATCGGTAAGCAAAAGTGATCCCAACCTATCCAGTGAATTTTCCTGCTCACGTTAACTCCTTCCCAAAAAAACTTAGATTGAATTCTTGTAATTTTCTTACAAATCGTTACCGGAGCACAGTAGAACGAGAAAATAAAAATAGGTAAACTGCTCCACACCGATTTCAGCAACGTGATTCGCCCACCGAAACTTAGAAATTTGCTTTTCCAATTGGCAAGACGAGCTTCCATTTTCCATAATAAAAATTTCCACGAAGAAATCTGCCTTGGATTCATACCAATTGGTATACCAAGAAAAGTGAACTCACGACCTTCTCTTTTACATGTCAAGAAATTCTCAGTCGTAAGCAAGAAATTCTCATTGACATTCAACCCGATTAACTTGCTTTTCAAATAGTTTACTCGAAGACCCGACACAACCTCAAACCCTCTAAGAACCGATTTCAGGGCCCAAAGATGCTTCCAACTTCCACCGCCAACAAGAAGTGTATCATCAGCAAATTGTAATACATCTACCACACAACTCTCCTTGATACGAAACCCCGAGAAATCACCATTAGATAAAGACCTATGAACCAGACCCGTTAAACCTTGAGCCACCAAAACAAAAAGAAAAGGAGATAGCGGGTCTCCCTTCCAGAGACCCCTCCCAACTATATATTACTTGGTGGGGCTGCCATTCATTAATATGGATAAATGGCAAGAAAAAACCGTCGCCTCCATCCATCTTAACCACTTAGTTCCGAACCCCATTCTTTTCATTATCTATCTAAGAAAGTTCCAACTTACTTTATCGTATGCCTTCTCGAAATCGACTTTAAAAAGTAAGCACTCCTTCTTTTCCTTTAACGCCATGTCCACCACTTCATTCGCCACTAAGACTCCATCCAATAAGTTCCTACCTGGAACAAAAGCTGTTTGACACGGAGAAATAATAGCATCAAGAACGGTCTTCAATCTTCCCGCTAAAACCTTCACAATGACTTTGTATATACAACCAACTAAACAAATGGGCCGAAACTCGTCCAGAGTTAAAAGATTCAGTTTTTTCGGAATTAAAGAGATAAATGCAGAGTTAATCGCCTTCGCGAGCAAAGAATTGTTGTGGAAATCCTCAAAGACACGAAACACATCACCCTTAATAAAATTCCAGCATTTTCTTAAGAAATGAAAGTTATAACCGTCAGGCCCCGGAATTTTTGATCCACCGCAAGCCCAAACTGCTTCCTGAACCTCAGCTTCAGAAAATTCAGTTTCTAAGAAACGACATTGTTCCTCAGATAGCCTACCAAACTGAATGCCATCAGGGGTTGGACGATTGAGATCAGTTTCCGTAAACAAATAAGAAAAGTACTGAACAGCTGCAGCCTTTACCTCCTCCACCTTTGAAATCTGCCCAGCAGCTGTATTGAGAACACCTATCACACTCCCACGTCTTCTTTCTCTCAAAGAACAGTGAAAATACTTGTTGTTGTTATCCCCTTCCAAATCCCACTTTAATCTAGACTTTTGAAATAGCATATTTTCTTTGCTTTTGATAACCTTCCACATACGGGGCGTTGCTTCTCCCCTCTTCAGAACAACATCTTCCACCAAACTATCATCACAAGAATCTAGCAAGACATCTGCATCATTGATTAACTTGCAATTTTCTTCAATATCCAAATCAATTTTACCGAAGACCTCTCTATTCCACTTACGCAAACTGACTTTCAATAAACGAAGTTTTTCCTTTAAAACGAAATCACTTCTACCTTCGACCTTAAGCCCCCTCCAAGTCTCCTCAACAAAAGGTAAAAAAGCTTTATCCTCGAACCAACTGTTATTGACACGGAACGGCTTTGGAGCCCAATCCTCTTTGCTAGAAATCAACCACACAGGACAGTGATCGGAAATGTCTCTATCTCCGATTAATTGACCTTCGATGCTCCATCTTCTCAATAAGACATCGGAAACAAGAATGCGATCAATTCTGCTCAAATGCTTACCGTCGCCACTGTACCATGAAAAACGTTTCCCTCTACAAGGTGGGTCAATCAAATTTGACCTCACAATAAATTCAGCAAATTCGTCCATTTCGTTTGTTCTATTCCCACCGGCCTCCCCTTCCTCTCACTCGGAGAAACAGTAGAATTGAAGTCTCCGCAAAAACACCATTCTCCATCCGAATACTTCTTTTGCAGGTCTAATAAATCCTTCCATAATCTTCTTTTTGAAGCTAAAGAACAAGGAGCATAGATATTAACCACATAAACATAAAGATCTGACCACACCAGTTTGATGCCCAAAAAGCCAGTTCCTTTGAAGCTGAAAACGACCTTGACTTTATCCTCCCTCCACAAAGAAATCATCCCGCCCGATTGACCTGTTGAGCTAGAATAAGACCAACCAACCTTCTCCTTACTCCAAAAGGTCTGGATAATATCTGCATTTACCTCAGATAATTTAGATTCTTGAATGAGAAAAATATCAGCCATCCCTTGCGAAATGATTTTGTTGATACATTTTCTCTACACCACACTGCCTCCCCCTCTGATATTCATCGACCCAATAATCATTGAGACAACTTCAGATTCGTCTTCTGCCCCTGTTTTTTCAACATATCAAATTTTTCCAATTCTCCAATTTTCAAAATAAGATCTTTCTCACCACCCCTCGACACAATCCCCAGATTATCAACTTCCCTCCACACCTTACCTCCCATATTAGAGTCAAGGTTCCCCCAAAAACGTTAGTTACAAAGCACCATATTCGAATCAAAGGCAAAGATAACCCCCGAACCCACTCTAGTATAACATCCCCCACTATCAAGAGCAACCTTATCAGAACTAAGGGAATGAACATCTGACATTGAAACGGGCTTGACAATGTGCAAAGAAGGAGCAAACGGCCCAGTAGAAGATCCTAAAGGCTAAGAACCTTTACCAACATTCTTTTTGGGCCAACACACTTTACTCTTGAAAGGCCCACCAAAAGTATAGATACTCTTAATTTTTTTCTTTCTAATCCGGTTAGCTTTCAACGGATTATTCTTTAATAACTCAACAAGCTGACTTTCTCCAGGAGTACACTGGACCCTTGTCCCAGAAGAGACAAGAGAAGCACTTTTGCTAAAATAGAGCCCACCTTTAGAAGCACTCTGTCTCCTAGTTACCTTAGCCACACCTAATGATGTGTCAACGCAACCCCTTCACCTGTTCTGTCCCTTTCCATACGCATACCTACTACC
Source organism: Lathyrus tuberosus (assembly GCA_022829125.1). Taxonomy (NCBI): domain Eukaryota; kingdom Viridiplantae; phylum Streptophyta; class Magnoliopsida; order Fabales; family Fabaceae; genus Lathyrus; species Lathyrus tuberosus. Next base: position 9,968,041 of record JALAZF010000044.1, on the reverse strand, counting down.
CTTGTCACCTCCAGAATTGTTCGCTACAACCAAAATATCATTCGCTTCTGCATAGGAACCAAAAACCTCTTCTCTCCTAGTCATAGAATTACCAGAAGACACCTCGATAGAATCATTATCTGAATAAGCTAGGTCATCATTACCCCGTCCTTTCTCTGATTCATCAGAAGAAGATGAAACAGGACTAGACTTGGATCTATTCAGCTCTAGCCTGAGAGGTCCACATGAGTCTTCAGAAATTCTCAACTTGAAAATCACTCCGTCAATATCAACATGAATAACTTTGTCAATCACCTCATTTGCTGATGAACGAATCATAACTCTGGCTATATCCATTTGAACAGCTTTGTTTGTATATTCATCAGCACAAACAAACTTACCGATATGATTTGCAACCAGCCTGAAAAAATCTGTATTCCAAGCCTGACACGGGATACCATGAATCCTAATCCACGTCGCTCTCTCCGAATCTACGTCTAACTCCTTCCACTCTCTAATCTCCGAAAACCACTGGTTCCACCAATTTTTCCCTTCCTTTATCAAGTCACAAATAGCTCCCTCCACAGACTCTTCTAATAAACAAAGATTAGCTCCCAAAGGAGTAACCTTAATGGAAAAATAACCTTCCATCTCAAAAGCATTTTGAATATTATAGGACATACCGGAATCAATGACTATACCCACAAAGCATTTCCTCAGCCTACTCAGATCCTCCTGCTTCGCCGCGAAACTCAACACCGGAAGACGAAACTCACCTTCTTCGATAACACCACCATCATTACTTACTACACCAGAATTTCCCACCACTTAAGCAAAGGACCTAACTCCCATTTTACTATTCCATCTATTACCCCTCCTAGCCTGAGCCCCTCCCGAAACCATCCTATGCTTCACATTGCCACTCTTCTCAGTAAAAGAAGGAACCACATACCCGTCAAAACGAGGAGCATTAGCATGTATCTTATTGTCGTCGATCACGACATTGTCGAGCTTTACTGCTAGCATCCTTATATCATCGACTCCCCTAAATCTGGCAAAGCCAAACCGTTTACCCTATTTGTTTCTCTTGAAGGGAATCACCACTTCCACAACGTCGCCAATGCACCCAAAGAGCTCGAAAATATTCTCGGCTTTAATCCTATCAGGAAACTCAGAAAAGAAAACAGAAGAAAGTGACACAACTTCTGACGGCTGAAACCTTCTACCGGCAGGAAACGTATCCCATTTTGGAACCATGTGCCTGAAGTTGGCACGTTTTGCCCTTTGCCAATCCATCGTTACGCTTGGGAAGTTAGAGAGAGGTTAGAGCTTCTCATGTGTTCTTTTTCTTTTTATTTTTTTTAAAGTTAACATTAAACAAATATATATTTTTATATTCTATAAAAATATCCCAGTGAACAATTGACTATAATAATAATAATAATAATAATAATAATAATAATAATAATAATAATAATAAAATAATAATAATAATAATAATAATAAATTTGTATGGATACATGGATTTAGTAGTCTAATAGTTTTAGAATTTATAATTTGTAATATTTGTGAAAAATACATTACAGTTGTATCTTATTGAAATTATATCTTATTGAAATTATAGGTTAATGTTTTACATTCTTTTGTACTTTCTTTATATCATTTACTAGTTAGCATCCATTTTTATATCAGTAAGAAATATGAATATTTAATATTTTTTCAATATAATCCGGATAAAACTAATTTAATTATAATTGTCTTATGCATAATTTAATTTTATAAATTTTTTGAATAAATAGAAAGCACTTCTCTATATAAAATAAATTATAATAATTTAAACAAAAACTAAATCATGTAATTATTAAAAGAGATTAATTGGAATACACTGTCAGTGTAAAACAACTTTATACTGTCATCCAATTACAATTAGTTATTTTGACACATATTTATGGAATTAAAAATTAAAAAAAATAAATTATAAATAAATCTTTTTAATAACCACTTCTTCCATATTTCTCTCTCCTCATGTGTCAAAATAACTAATTCTAATTGGATGACAGTGTAAAGTTATTTTACACTGACAGTGTATTTCAATTAATCTCTTATTAAAATAGTGAAATTATAATTTTAATTAAAGTTTATAATATCAAAAATGAAAAATAAAAAGAGAGTGTGCTTTTAAAAAATATACCATTAAAAAAAATTGTATCTAATATTAAAATAAAATAAATTGTATTGATTAAATTTATCATTTGATTTCAACAAATTCTAATAACTAATTAACATGCAAACAAATTAAAATCATGTAATTATTGAATAAGTAATTAGATTAATAAAAGTCATTATATTAAATACTATCTAACGAGATCAAATATGATATCAAAAATAATATTTGACACATAAATGATTAATTGAATTAATAAAAATTATTGGATCAAATATTATTTAATGGATAAGATAAGATGTTACAATTAATATTTGACATCGTTGTCTATTAATCCCCTCTCATATATATATAATAATTATTACACATTTTAATTTCAGTATTTATTTATTTTATAATTTAACAATTAAATTTTAAAATGATACGATGATTTAAAATTAGTCAATTTGTTTTACTAGAAATATATATATCTAGTATGAGTATTTAAATACCCATTGATTATGGGTACATGTAAAACATTCAGCTCATTCAGTGTCCATTTACATCGCTAATTCCGTTATTAAAATATATAATTAAAAAAAAAAAACAGAAACTGTTGCTATTGTTTTGGTATCAATTGAAGTGTCTATTTAAGGAAAGAATAAATAAACTTCATCAATGCTCTCTCTCACACAAACAGTGTATAAAAACTCTATTTATATTTTATTCTTGAACACAAATTTTCTTCCTCTTCCAATCCTAATTTTTTTTTCTGCCATGACCATGAAGAGTAGTAGTAATGATCAACAAGGTATAACCTTATCAAATCTAAAGCTTTTCAATTCCCAACTATATCTCATCAATTTCTTTGGCCATATTCTACTTTTTGGTTCTGGCTTACTCATTGGCATCACACTCACTTTTTTCCTCAAAAATTTTTCATTCAACTTTCAAATCCAACATTTCCAAGATCAATCTTTTACCTTAAACCCACCCTCCCATATTTCTCTCTCACCTCCAATCCCATCACATGATAATCATCCTAAAAACCAAACAGAAATCTCTATCAAACATGATAGTTTGGTTATTAATAATAAAACTAGTAACATTAGTTGGAATGAGTTGGAAGATTTTTTGAAGGTTCCAAGTGCAATGCATGATATGAATGAAGATGAATTATTTTGGAGAGCTTCGATTTTTCCTATGATTGGTAAACTTCCATTCAAACAAACACCAAAGATTGCGTTTATGTTTTTGACAAAAGGTGCTGTTTTGTTGGCTCCTCTTTGGGGGAAATTCTTCAAAGGGAATGAAGGGTTGTTTTCTATCTACATTCATCCAAATCCTTCTTTCAATGAAAATTTTTATGATCAAAGCTCTGTGTTCTATGATCGAAGAATCCCAAGCAAGGTATGTATTCACAATATTCTTTTTTTTTTTTCTTTTTCATTTATTTATTTATTGTTATATTTTGTTGAGAGTGAACATCTTTTTGACTATATTTTTATAAAAAAAATAATACTAATTTGGTATTCAATAAGAAACTTTGAATATTAAACTTTGTTTATTTTATTTTATTTTTGAAAAATGTTTATATTTTGACTAACAGATACTTGTATTTTTTTTAATTTTTTTTACTCTAGAAAGTATTTGCCAATTAAAATAAAATAAAATTACATGAATGAAAAATAATAATGGAATACTTAGTCTTTATAAAAATGTTATAAATCTTTGACCAAATAGGTATTTAAAATTTCTTTATTTGAATTTTTACTATAAAAAATACTTACCATTTAAAAAAATTAAAATTAAAATGTTTAATTATAGTTTTGGTCTCATATTTTATTTGATTCACAAAAATGATCATCTTATTTTAAATTTAAACAAATTCGGTTTTTCTTTCATACTTTTTCACTTAAAATTATAATTAATGATATTTTTATTTTTAAAATGACAATTTTTTTTTGTGAAACATAATAAATCATCGTATATGAATCTATTATGAAATTTTATAAATAAATCTAAAAATTTAAAAACAAACATTTCATCAATTTTCTATAAAAAAACATTAAAAACTAAAATTATTTAAATTTAAAATAAAACAACTATGAAATTAGGTAAAGTTAAGGAAGTAAAACTTTAATTTAGCCAAAATAAAAATAAGAATTCTTTGATTACACATTTTTGTACCACATGTCTTAAAAAAATTGGATTACTATATTTAGGCCCGGCCCCACACGTCTTAAGTCAGAAGCGAAATTTAAAACTAAACATTTTTAATATGGTAAAAATATTTTTAAAAAATTATTATGTATTAGTTATTTTTTGATGTAAAATCATTAAATTATTATAATCAATTTTATTTAATATTTTATTTCAATTGATAATAAAATTAGAGAAAAGGAGTTATGCACTGACAGTGTAAATTAATTTTACACTGTCAATCAATGACGATGATGCATCCCACCAAGTCACATTGTAAAATTTAAAATACTTATATGATATGGCAAAATAATATATTCTCATTGGATGACAGTGTAAAATATTTTTACACTGTCAGTGCATCACCATTAAACCCATAAAATTAACTCATCTAAACACTCTTTTCGTTATTTAAAAAATCATAATTAAAAAAATGACAAAATTATTAATAAAAAAAACTTAAATATAAGTCATTTATTATATTAAAGAAGTCAAAAATTTATCATCTTTATGTATACTTTTTAAATTAACAAATCAAATAATACATATTATAATATTATAAATGGATGTTATTATTATATATTCTAAATAGATATTATATAATATAATTTTAAAAAAATTAATTAATTAATTAAAACCATATAAAAATTAAAAAAAGTGGACCTCTAGGCTATAGGTGGTAGTTTTGGTGGCCTACCCCTAAGACCGGTCCCGACTATATTTTTCAAATTTATATATATATGAGCATTTTCTTTTATATATATATATATATATATATATATATATATATATTTTTTTTTTTTTTTTTTTGGACCCCTCAAATAACAAGTTGATGCACAATTGCTAAATAAGAATAGTCCCTTTATATTTAATGGATTACAGACAAATGTTTTGTGTTTGACAATACTACGTATCGTAATTAGTAATCATGCATCATTGATTCATTTATGTAATTTTATTTTATTACTACTATCTTAGGAATCTAACCATATTCAACATACTTTGCTTCGAATTGTTCATACCATAACATGGTCAACAAATATTTTACTAAAAGAATGATGTCGGTAACATGTGAAACATAGTTTAATATGTTATATTCTTAAGAATTTTTTTTGGTTAATCTTCATCTTCAACACTCAACATACAAAAATTACTAATTTTTTAATATTCTTTTTGGTTGCTTCCACAATAGTTAAAAAAAAAAAAATGATGCATACTTTTCTTTGATTCCACTTCTTTTGCTGTTCAAAAGAAAATTCTATTCCTCATTTTTAAACTCACTTTGCGACACCCATCAATTTTTTCACAATTCCTTTCTTCATGTACTTTCTCTTTTGTCTCTTGCATTTCAAAAACGATTCTAAAGACAAAATATAATGTATCTTTTTGTTATATCATTTTCTTGAGATACCAATTTATGTATTAGTAACCAAAACTTGCATACATCATATACAACAATAGGGTATACATTAATTTGTTTTTTACAAGGTCACATTTAAAAAAAAATATTTAAATTATAGTAATATATTTTGAATAATTTAGCATACAGTACAATAATGTGAATTAAAGAATTGTTCCTTCAACATCAACAATTTATTAATCATGTTTTATCTTTTGGGAAGATAACTAATAGGTTAAAATAATGTAATTATTTTTAATCTTCTATAATATATATATATATATATATATATATATATATATATATATATATGTTTTAGTTCAATAAAAAAATATTATTGGTTTTTGTCCTCCTTTGATTTTAGTTATATAATAATTTTTTTTTTTATAAAACTCTATAAATTTCAATTTCGAAAGATTATTCTTCGATGGATTATGTGCGAGAATTTCATAAGTTATCAATTTTTTTATCCAAAATATGAGAAAATAATTATGATTTTTCTATTGTTGACGCAGGAGGTAGTGTGGGGTGAGAATAGCATGATAGAAGCAGAAAGACGTCTATTAGCAAATGCATTACTTGATTTCTCAAATCAACGTTTTGTATTACTTTCAGAATCATGCATACCGTTATTCAATTTCTCCACAATCTACAACTACCTAATGAATTCAAAGCAAACCTTTGTAGAAGCCAATGACATAGAAGGCAACGTAGGACGTGGACGATATCGAAACACAATGAATCCATTGATTCAACTTTCACAATGGAGAAAAGGGTCACAATGGTTTCAAATTGATCGTTTTCTTGCACTACAAGTAATCTCAGATGAATCGTATTTTTCTGTGTTTAAAAAATATTGCAACCCTCCATGCTATAGTGATGAACATTACTTGCCAACAATGGTGAGTATTAAATTTTGGGAGATGAATTCTAATAGAACTTTGACTTGGGTTGATTGGTCAAAAGGTGGACCTCATCCTTCAAGCTTTATTAGACCACATGTGACTTGGGAGTTTTTGGAGAGGTTAAGGTTTGGAAGCACTTGTGAGTATAATGGAGAGATGACAAATATTTGTCATTTGTTTGCAAGGAAATTTACTACTAATGCTTTGGATAGATTGCTTAGATTTGCACCAAGGTTGATGCAATTCAATTGATTTTACATTGAACATATGTACTTTTTGATTTTTCATTGATCTTAATTATTTGTGGTGCTTTTTTTTTTTTTTTACCTTAGATGAACCACCATATTTAGTGATTTATGAAATAAATTCAAGGGCACTTGAGAATTTGACCCTTTCTTTTTCTTATTGGTTAGAGTTAATTTTGTACGGTGTGAAAAACAATTGGGGGCTATTTTCATACATTTCTAATAAACTTTATGCAAATTGATTAAGTTAATCTATAAGTTTATTGTATGATAAACTCTATATTCAATCAAATTTTTATATAATATATTATGTTTTCAAATGCTTCTGAACGGGGAAATTTGTTTCGACATAAATACTTTTGTTATTTCTTGTTTTGATTAAATCCGTTTTTAGTTAGAATTGATGTTTAGTTATTTTTTTATAACCAAATTGAATTAAAATGGTATAAGGGTGTGCAACCCAAACAATTACAAGGAAAAAACATCGACTCGCCTACAGACAGAAAAAATCTAACCCAAACCTGAGGTCGGAGTGACACACCATTCGGACTAAGAATACAAACCATTCATCTTTTGCCTGACCACCGCCCAATCCCACGACAACTATTTAATCATCCCCAACCCATCAAACTTAGCCAAAGATCCACCATCAAAGATAATAGAATTCCGAAAAAATCAAATGGTCTAACAAATAGTTAAATCAAAAGTCCAACCAAATTTCACCTTAAAGATCGAATCTACCGCCTCTTCAAGCGCAAGCAAACGATAATTTGTATTCAACGAAACAAACGCTAGAGAAATGTGAATCCAATCGATGGTTTGAGCCCACCAACCAACCGAAACCGGGCAAACACCAAATAAGTGGTTGGAATCCTCACACTCCCCACCACAAAGAGGGCATAACAAGTTGGAAGAACCAATCAAGACACTTCTAAGCTCTAAGTTTAATCTAGTTGGAAGATGGTTCAATACCAATCTCCAACCAAAAATCAGGAACCTACTAGGAGCTTTAGTCCGTCATAAACACTTTAAGGCATTCAAAACAACTCCATCCAAAACAGTTATGCTGCGACAACAAGCAGAAATCCTATTGTAACAATTTGCAACCGAAAAACCTGCAGGATTACACCACCACTTAAATTGATCATCTTCCACATGATTCACCTGCAATTGCTACAGCAAGGCCATAAGATCTGCCTACGACTGAGCAACAGCCTGTACAAGAGGTCCGATCGGCATAGCCACTGTCCAAAACCAATTATCATATACTGAGTCTGCATCTGATAGAATCAACAAACCAATTTGAATGATCGTTATCCGTCCCCACCATGCATAAGTTTTTCCACCAAACCGACTCCTTCTTCCCTAAAAGCGGCCCCAAGTCACTAGACAATCTTCTTCGAATATTGTCGTATCTGAACAAAAGAAGACCAAACCAAAAATCATTAATATCCGCTAGCAAAGAAGAGCGAGATTAACAAAACCGCAATGCTTAATACCCAGCTCCCCTTTATTCTTCGGCAAGCACACCAAGTCCCAATTAACCTAATCTATTTTCTTCTTCTCCTCCCGACCACCCCAAAGGAAAATTCTTTGAATTTTGATAATCTCCTTAATTATCGCCTTCGGAGCTTTGTAAAACGAGAAGTAAAAAATCAGGATGTTGGAAAGGGTGGAATTAATAAGCACCATTCTCCCTCTAATGGACAAATTTTTGCTATTCCAAGTAGAAAGTATCCTCTTCAACTTAGCCAAAATCGAATACCAAACCTCATTCCTTCTAGGATTAACACCCATGAGAATGCCAAGGAAAGTGAAGGATGGAGTGCCAATTTCACATTTAAGAAAATATGTCTCCGCTTGCCTAAAACTCGGATCCAAGTTAATACCCACAAGCCTACTTTTACACAAATTGAGACGCAAACCCGAAACCAATTCAAATCCTCTAAGTATCTCCTTTATGCTACAAGGATTCCTCCAAGAAGCATCGCCTACCAGCATGGTATCATCCACAAATTGGAGAATATTGAAGTTAATCGCATTATTAAAACAAAAACCATCGAATTCACCCACAAGGGACGCCTTTCTCACCATAGCCGATAAACCCTTCGCCGCCAATAAAAAACGAAATGAGGAAAGAGGGTCCCCTTGGCAGAGACTTTTAGAAACCACAAAATCCTCGATTGGACTCCCGTTCACCAAGATAGAAACGAAATTGCAAAAAATGAGAGCTTTCATCCAATCTCTCCACCGACTCCAAACCCCATTCTCACCATCATATACCTCAAGAAACCCCAAGACACACAATCATACGCCTTCTCGAAATCAACTTTCACCATTATGCACCACATATTGTTCTTCTTCACGAAATCCATAATCTCATTGATGACTAGAACTTCATCCAACATATTCCTATTAGGGACGAACGTCGATTGAGTGGGAGAAATAAGCTTCCTAACAACCAACTTTAATCGATTTGATAACAATTTCACAAGGATTTTGTAAAGACTACCGATGAGGCAAATCGGTCTATAATTATCCAAGGAACCCGAATTATCCACTTTAGGAATTAAAGTTAAAAACGACGCCGTAACAACTTTTGGGAGGATGCCAAAAGCATGAAATTTGTTAACGAAACGACAAACATCCACTTTCACCACTGACCAACAAGCTTTAAAGAAACCCAAGTTGAAATCGTCCGGCCCCGGACTTTTATCACCATCGCACTGCCAAACCACATTCTTTATCTCTGTTGAGATATTATATATAATCCAAGTTGTATTATGTGGCCCAAGCCCAAAGCTAATTAGGGTTTAGAGTTTGGTATTTAGTTTGTTATTTTAGTGTATATAAATAGACATTCTGTAATTCAATTTTATTCAATTCAATAATATTAATCCTTGTTTCTTTATTTTCTCTCTTTCTCTCCTCACTAAGTGTGCCTCACGCACTAACAAATTGGTATCTAAAGCTCCAGTTAGATTCTTGACCGTGTTTTCAAGAATCACAAGTCAGAGATTGTGTTTTCGGGATCGTGGGTTATTGTTGATCAATTGCTTCAAAGATGAATGGTAACAAAAATTTACCAAACTCCCTTCCAACTCTTGACGACAAGAATTGGCTCCGATGGAGAAAACAAATGCAATCTATATTTGGCTTTCATAAAACCCTAGAAGTGGTTATGAATGACATTTCTGCGCTTGGTGAAGATGCAACCAACACACAAAGAACCACTTATAAGGAGGCCAAGAAGAAGGTTTGCAAGGCGGCGTTCTACATCTAATTGGCGATTGATATGACTAATTTTGATAGAATCGCTCATGCTGAATCGGCGAAGGAGGCGTGGGATGTTCTTGTCAAGTACTATGAAGGAGGCAAGAAAGTTAAGGCTGTCAAGTTGCAAACTTTGCGACGACAATATGAACTATTATCAATGGGAGAAGATGAAAAGATTGCAGGCTATGTGTCAAAGGTGCAGAAACTCGTCCATCTCATGAAGGGTTATGGTGAAACCTTAACTGATAAGACGATACTTGAGAAGGTAATGCGTATGTTGACCTCTCACTTTGATCAATTTATCGTAGCTATTCAAGAATCCAACAATCTTGAAACCCTAAAACTGGAAGATTTGGTTGGTTCGTTGGAAGCACATGAGATTAGGATTGTCGAAAGGAAATGAGTTCAAGACTCGATACAAGCACTACAGGCTCAATTGTGGAAGAAGAATGGTGGTTTTAACAAGTTCAAAGGTAAAATCGGAAAGACTCAGGGAAAGAAGTCATGGTTGAATCCTCACAAGAATAAGATCGATGATAGAACTTTTAAATTCTTGAAGAGAGGAGAATGAAATTTATATCAGAAAGACAAAGTAGATAAAAAAAACTGTGCAGTGCTATAAATGTGAAAAGTGGGGTCACTTGGCCAAGCATTGTTGGTACAGGAAAAACAAGGGTTCGACAAAAGACAAGGACGAAGGAGAAAACCTTATACGTCAAGATTCAGATGATTCTGATGATATGGTGGTTATGGCTGCAGTTGCAGATGACCATGTCGAATCCAAGATCTGGTTCCTAGACTCAGGCTGCTCGAATTACATGACTGGTCAAAAAGTATGGTTAGTAGATTTTGACGAGTCGAAGAAGAGCAAGGTCAAACTTGTTAATAATAGCTTGTTACAAGTAGAAGGTACTAGCAAAATATTTATTCAAAGGAGTAATGGAGCAAAAGCCTTGATTAAATATGTACTCTATGTTCCTGGAATGAAGTATAATCTGCTAAGTGTTTGACAACTGGTCGAAAAGGGATTCTCAGTGGTTATGAAAGATGGAGCCTTAGAACTTTTCAACATCCAGAATAACTTGGTCTTGAAATCTCCTCTGTTGAAGAATAGAACATTTAAGACCATGATCAGTTCGAATGAGGTACAATGTTTGAAAACAGTTGTCGACCACAAGAATAGTTGGTTGTGGCATCTGAGGTTTGGCCATCTGAACTTTAGGTCGCTAACTCAACTGATTACTCAAGATATGGTAACTGGTATACCAAGTCTTGAGATGCCCGAAAAAACTCTGTGAAGGTTGTCTAGTTGAAAAGCAGTCCAGGAAGTCTTTCGTTTTGACTATGCCAATGAGATCATCCTGCATACTCGAAGTCATACATTCAGATGTATGTGGTCCTTTTGAAGAGTCTACCATTGGTGGAAACACGAATTTCATCTCATTTGTCGATGAGTACAGTCGAAAGCTCTGGATCTATGTGATCAAAATAAAGGACAAAGTATTTGAAATCTTTAAGAGATTCAAGATACTTGTCAAAAACTAGGGTGAAAAGAAAATTAAAGTTCTGCGAACAAATGGAGGTGGCGAATACACATCCAAGATATTTGAAGCATTCTGTGCAGAATATGGTATTGATCATGAGATAACTGTTCCTTATACTCCTCAACATAATGGAATAGCAGAAAGAAGAAACAAGACCATATTGGACATGACGAGATGCACACTGAAGCAGAAGAATTTGACAAAATCCTTCTGGAGTGAAGCTGTTTCGACTGCTGTTTATATTCTGAACAGGCGCCCTACCAAGAAGCTGAATACAAGGTTCCTGAAGAAGTGTGGAGTGGCAAACGACCACCAGTGAGTCATCTATAGGTGTTTGGCTCTATCTGCTACAACCATATTCCTGATGCTAGGAGAAGGAAGCTTGATGATAAGAGTGAACTTATGATTCTAGTAGGATATTATAAGAGTGGAGCATACAAGATGTTCAATCCAATTAATCAGAAGATTGTGATGAGTCGAGACATTGTGATTGATGAAAATTCTCCATGGGATTGGAATTCTAGTAATGCAATTGGCAAACCACTGATGAGCTATGATTTCGACGAAGCAAGTAATGATGTCAAAGTCGAAGACATTGTTGATACTCCAATCGAATAAGAAGACGAAGCAGTTGCTGACATTCTCAACACAGTCGAAGTCGAAGAGGATGTGGCTGGCACAAGTCAGATACCTCAACAAACTAGAGCTCGTCCAGCAAGACTTCAAGACTATGAAGTGGTTGGTGATGATAAATTCACAATAGATGGGGAACTAGTTCATTTTGCTTTACTTGCAGGTGTTGAACCAATCAACTATAGCGAAGCATTCAAAGATAAACAATGGAAGTATGCTATGGTCGAATAGTTACAAGAAATTGAAAGAAACAACACATGGGAGTTGGTCGAATTGCCAGCTCGTACAAAAGCTATCGAAGTAAAGTGGGTGTTCAAGTTGAAGCACAATGTTGATGGGTCAATAGAAAGACATAGGCGAGATTGGTAGCTCGAGTATTTCTACAGAGAGCATGACTCAATTACTCTGAAGTATTTACACATATCGCAAGATTGGAAACTGTTCGACTGGTTGTGGCCTTGGCATGCAAGTAAGGCTGGTCAACTTTTCACTTAGATGTGAAATCAGAATTTTTGAATGGGCCTTTAGATGAAGAGGTGTATGTCACACAACCTCCTAGGTTTGTGATTCAAGAGAAAGCAAGTATACAAGTTGCACAAAGCACTCTATGGTCTCAATCAGGAACCTAGGGCATGAAACAAGAAGATCGACTCATACTTGGTTGAATTGGGATTCATAAAATGCAAATTTGAGTATGGTGTCTATGTTCAGGTTATGGCACAAGATTTAACAATAATCTGCTTATATGTTAATGACTTGCTAGTAATTGGAAATAGCATGAAGAACTTGTCGAAGTTCAAAGAGCTGATGAAGAAGGAATTTGAAATATCGGATCTGGGAAAGCTGTCATACTTCCTAAGCATGGAATTTTAAATGTCGAAGAAAGGCATGGTGCTACATCAAAGAAAGTATGTCAAATAGATACTCAAGATATTCAGAATGGATGATTCAGCTTCTGCATCTTTGCATATCGAACCAAATTTAAAGTTGGAGAAGCACGGAGAGAAAGACAAAGTCGATGCAACTTTGTTCAAATAGATTGTCGGATCTCTGAGATATGTGTTCAACTCTCGACCAGATATATATTTCTTGGTCGGATTAGTGAGCAGATACATGAGTGAACCAAGGGTGTCACACATGATGGCTGCAAGAAGAATCCGGAGATACTTAAAAGGATCGACAAACTATGGAATTTTATTTCGACGAGACTCTAAAAGCAAAAAAGCTATGGTTACTTGTTATTAAGATGCTGACTGGTGCGAAGATAAGTAAGATTGAAGAAGCACTACTGAATATTTCTTTCAAGCATTTGGTTCCCCAATTTCATGGTGATCGAGAAAGAAACTTGTGGTTGCATTGTCATTGTGTGAGGCTGAATATATAGCAGGATCCTATGTTGCGTGTCAAGCAATTTGGATCAGATATGTGCTTGAAGAAATGGAGGTCGAAGTGAAGAAACCTTTGGTACTGCAAATTGACAACAAGTCAGCCATAAATCTGGCAAAAAATCCAGTTTTGAATGGAAGAAGTAAGCACATCAAAGCTAGATTTCACTTCTTGAGGGAGAAGGTGAATAGAGGTGAACTTGAAGTAAGGCATTGCTCAAGTGAAGAACAATTGGCCGACATTTTCACCAAAGGATTAAAGATCAACAGGTTCCTAACTTTGAGAAAGAAATTAGGAATAGTTCAGATCGACAATGATTAGTATGTTTCTAAAACTTGGATTATAGGGGGGGGGGGGGTATGTTGAGATATTAGATATAATACAAGTTGTATTATGTGACCCAAGCCCAAATCTAATTAGGGTTTAGGGTTTTTTATTTAGTTTTTTATTTTAGTGTATATAAATAGACACTTTGTAATTCAGTTTTATTCAATTCAATAATATCAATCCTTGTTTCTTTATTTTCTCTCTTTCTCTCCTCACTAAAAGTGCCTCACGCACTAACTATCTTCTCCTCCGAAAATGGATCTTAAAGTAACAAATTGTCATCCGTAGATAAAATACCAAAAGCAACACAATTAGTTAGAGTCTTTTTCTCTAACAAACATTCAACAATGAACCTATAAATAGAACTGAGTATATCCTATAATAACCAAATAATTAATATAATAATTCTTATATCTGTTTTTCTTCTTTGTTTCATTATGCAAATTATTATTCTATCGCTACATTTTAACTTAGTATCAACAACTTGAGATTGTTTTGATATCTCATTATCCATATCCTTTGTGTCTTCAATCCATTGCATGAGACGGTTATAATTTTTTCCCATGCTTTTATCTGCTACACATTAAAGAAAAAATCGTAAACAATAAACATAATAAAGTAGGGAAGAAATAAATAAATTAGGATTTGAATAATATAAATAACATAATTTGTGCGAGTAAATATTACAAAGAGAATATATAATATAAAACATAAATAAATTAAACTATTCCTATTCTAAATGTAAATAAAGGTCCATTACATATTATCTAACATATTCCTTCAAATTCACAACGCATTAACATGAAGCATTGAAAGTTTACAAAACAAAAAACAAAAACATACTCAATAATAAATAATAGAAATACAAAACTCAAACACTCTCCTTCAAGTTAAAGTTTGTTAAGTTTTAAGTTTGTTTCAAATTAACCCTTAAACTAAGCAATAAAACCCAATTAACTAATATCGTAGTTGTAGCGAGCGATTTTGGACGTGGTTTTTAAGCACTGCCGCTCTGGGGTACTACAGGTCGATTCATTTTTTATCCTATTGAAGCTGATGAAGGAAGGGAAATAGATGTCTCCAACTAACCCTGCTTGCATACTGAGTTTAAACAGCGGTCTGTCAGGTTACGGATGCTATGTGGAAGTGGGGCCTCTTTCTGCTTATTTTGTTAAGACTGAAATGATGGGACTATGCTATTGGTAGGATGTTAGGACTGATGCTTTTTGATTGATGTATGAAGGTACGGGATTTTGGGTTTTTGATCAGTGTGCTCGCTAAGATTTCTCTTTCAATCTTATGCCTACGTATTCCCGTTTACCGAAACAGGGAAATTAGAGCGATCGTAGTTCCTCCTATTCTATGGGAGGAAATGGTGTTTTGGTATCTTGTTCAAAGCCCAAGACGTGAAGCTGAAGGGTCTATTTGTATCATGTTCGAAGCCCAAGATATGAAGCTAAAGGGTTTTGACTTTAGAGAGAATTTGTCATCTCTAAAGAGGGTCTGTTTGTCACAACTGTTGGGTGATTGATTATAAAGGAGAATTACTTTAACTGGGATATGTGAATCCAGCAATGCCGTAATTTCCTTTATAGGGGATTTTTAACCTGAAGGAGAAGACTTTAACTCAGTTTAGAGCAACGCCATCTTTCCTTAGGAATTTCTCATGCTAAAAGAGGGACAGTGGCGTGGATGTAAATAATCCAGAGGCTTGCTGCTTACAGCAATTAGACGAGGGAAAGGAATTGTTGATGTTTGTATACTGTGACCAAAGCATGATTTGATGCTAAAAGGTTGATTGAATCAAACGGGGATTTCTTTATACAAAGCCTAAGAGAAGGCTATTGGCCCAACAAGAGGGTGTTTTTATGTGTCTCGTACGAAGCCCGAGAGAGAGGCTAAAAGGGTTGACTCAACAAGAGAGTGATTTTGTATGTGTCTTGTACGAAGCCCAAGACGGATGCTAAAGGTGTTTGACTCAACAAGAGAGTCTTTTTATACTCCACAAGAGAGTGTTTTGTATCTCGTACGAAGCCCGAGATGGAGGTTGAAAGGGAAGTGACTCAACAAGGGAGTCTTTTATACTCAACAAGAGAGTGTTTTGTATCTCGTACGAAGCCCGAGATGGAGGCTGAAAGGTTTGCTCCGCTGGGGAGAATCAATTGTACAAAGCCCAAGAGGAGGCTACGGTTAATGTTTCAGTTGAGTGACAGGTCCAGTATATTGGTTAAAAGAGAAAATCAGTTCTTATATGGGTAATGTTGTACTCATGGATTTGACCTGAGGATCAGGATTATTTCCTGTTCTCTAAGGAAACGGGGAATCCAAAGGAGCTTTAGACTGTCCGAGTCTACGAGTTTTATCTTCTATACTATGCTTAAGAAACAGTAGTAGTAAGATCTAGACTCTTTGAAAGATTGTTCTATTAAGATGACTAATTTCTGCTCCTATACCTTTAAGAGGTCGTCGGGACAATTTGTATGAAGCCCAATAGGAGGCGAGAAAACTTTTAAGAAGCCGAGGGACAATTTGTACGAAGCCCAAGAGGAGGCTATCTTCCCGGAGGAAGAATCATTATACGAAGCCTAAGAGGAGGCTGTGAAAACTTTTAAGAAGCCAACGGGTCCTTGTACAACGCCCAAGAGGAGGCGGGGATGCTTTTAAGAAGCCCGTGGGTCCCCAAATCCCGAGAAGTTTAAGACATGCCATTCACTGAGAATAGATCAAGCCAGGAAAGTTCGAGAATTTAGAAGAAACTCAAGAGATGCCATTCACGGAGAAAAGATCATCTTCGGGGAGTCAGAGTTTCTTTGACAATTTCTAAGGGTGACAGTCTGAGAAAGGGTTCATCGAGAATGCTGCCTTTCACGTCTACATAGTGTTTAATTCTAAGAGGGGGGAAGACTGTATCTGGTAATCCTATGGGGATCTAGTTTTGTTTGCATTTAAGAGTGATCAACAGGGCTTTACCTAGTGCTAGACGTAGTTGCCGGGGAAACTCTAAATATCTATACTAGTATTACACAGTCGATATGAGTTTATGAAAGAAGACTTACAGTGAAACAGCCCCACAGTACAGTTATATACATATGAAAGCGGTAAATAAAAGCGGGTAAACACTTACTCGGTTGTAGAGCTTCCATGCTGTTTGGTTAGTTTGTTCAACAAAGAAATTGAAAATAACAATATGTTACAAAATCAAAGGAGAAAGTACTTTTGAAAGGAAAATTGGGGCTTACAGCTCAAGGAGAGGCCCAGGGTTTTATTAGTGATTGCACTGTTGTTTGAAATTGTACAAGGACTTATACAAGTGACTGAGGCCCAAAAGGTTTTCTGTACAAGGGGATGGGTCTTACACTCTCTCAAGAGGCCCAAAAATGATTAAAAGAGAAAATAATGGCACTTATAAAACGAGGGTAGGCCCAGATGATTCTTTTAAACTGGCGATTGCGCCGAGCTTTTCTTTTAACGCAGAGGGACTTATACAATATCTGAGGCCCAGAAGGTTGGTATTTACAAAGGATTGGGTCTTACACTCTATTAGAGGCCCATGAGTGATTTAAAAAAGTTTGTTTGAGTGAAAATCAAGGAAACCCTAAATTTGTTTTCTTTAAAAAGGAAATATTTAAAGAAAATCAAATAAAATGATAAAAATACCAAATAAGTTTGAATAAACCACTTGTGATTTTTGTTGAAGGTTTGAAAAATGAGGTTTTCATCACAAGATGAATTAAAACCTACTTGGTTTTGATTTTCCAAAATGGATATTTATTTTTAAGAGAGTTTAAAAACAAATAAAAGACATTTATTCACAAAAATACTAATTATATTAAATAAATAATATAAATCTAATTTTTTTGGGGAATAAAATATTTCAACATTTTTGTGACTTTTTGCAAAAAGAACCAATCAAAAATAATTAAAATTGAGGGAGTTATTAATTTTCCAATTAATTAACAAAACATGAAAATATTGGAAAAAATAGCAAAATGTGAGAAAACACAAAATGGCATGGGTGGGGTTTGAACCCACGACCTCAAGGTTATAGGGCGCGCGCCTTACCACTGGGGTGGTGATACATCCGTTGATTAAAACAAACCAACAAATATACAAGGCTTGCCTTGTTTTCTAGGCCTGGCCAAGGCAAGGCAAGGCAAGTTTTGGCAAGAAACGGGAAGGTCCGTAACTTTCTCATTTCTCCATGGTTGGGGACAAAATTTATATGCATCTGGCCTAGAATTTCACAAGGAATCCAATGATGGTGGTATTTTTTTCAGATCATGCTCCCTCCTCAAAATCCGATGGTGGTTTTGAAATAGGCCTATAATTGCATTTTCTATGCTACACTTTGGTACAGGCATGAATTACATGATGAATTGGTTCAAACACAACATATATAACATGTATGAGATGTGCATGATCAGTGGACTTCAAAGCAATGCATATTTTGGAAAGTTCAAGTCATGATGCCTACCTCTCTTTTGAGCTTTTGGAGTTTTTGTGCAATCTGCCAAGTTTCTTGTTCCAGAAATGGTTTGATGCTTTGGACACTCTCAAATGATCCCTTAGAAGCTTTTAGGATGAATGGAATCAGCTGGAACCTGCAAAAACACAAACTGGCCCTTTCTTGCAAAAGGGGTTAAAATGGCCAAAATAACAACTCCCTCAAGTGGTGTTCCAGATGGGGGGAACCATTTAGGACAGTTCAAGGATGATATTTGGAGTGTGTTTGAGGTTTTATCTGGTTTGGAAAGTGACTGAATCAAGGCATGGCTTGAAAAATGCACAAAAGTACTATTTTGAAGTTTTGAGAGGTGACTTTGTGATTTAAGGATTACAGGTCACTTGTGAGAGTTTGGATAGCTTAGACATGATATATTGGAGGTGTTAGGATCATGAGTTGTGATGGAATGATCTCTAACTCAAAAACTCAGAGTTACCTTGCTAAAGAAGGCATTTTGGCCTAAAGAGAGGGGTTTTGAGGAAAGCATCTGTTTGATGGCTTTGGTGTACTCAAACTGAGCACAAATGAGCTCTATTAATAGTAGAGCAAGTTTGTTTTGGGATCAATAGTCAATGGCAACCACAACAGAGGTTTGGCCAATGTTGGCAAATGAGAATCCAAGTCTCCTCTAGCCATTGATTAGAGGTTAGAGCACAGGCCTTTGGTTCCCTAGTTGTTGGATCATTCTTGACTGAATTCAGTTGCAAATGTGTCAGTCCATGCCACCTCTAAGCATCCATTAAATGCTCCAATCCAAAATTGGAGTCTTGTCCCTCTTTTAGGGATTTCTAGGTTTGTCATGCTACTTCTTGTTCCAAAGACTTTGGAGGCTTGGATCAGTGTTTGTTCCCTTTAGATTTGATCCTCAGATGTGTCCAAAGTGATGACAAGGCTTGGAATTATCTGATTTTGCCAAATCAAGCAAAAGTGCAAAATTCTGCCTACCCTTGGCAGTTTTCAGCAAGGCATATTGCCATTGTCATATCTCATTACTCAAGTTGAGTTTGGTGATGTTCTTGGCCATTTTGGAAAGCCCTCATATGATACAACAACTGTTTGATCATAATTGGTTTTGATACTTTTTGGATCCAAGTGAAAAATGCCCCTACATTTGGAAAAAAGTGAAGGCAGATTCTGACTTAGTGAAAATTTCACTAAGTGTTGGAAAAAATGACATTTCATGTTTTCAGCCATTTTGATCATTCCATAACTCAAAATCCATGATGAATTGGAATGAGGTGTAGTTGAAGCTTTTGTAGAGGGCCATGAGGGCTACAAATCCAGCTTTGGATGGGGAAAAATGGCCTTGTGGTTTAGGAGTTATGATCCTCCAAAGTTGGTACCCTAGCCACTTTGTTCCATAACTTAGAAAATTTTTTAAGTTTTTATGGTTACCCCTTTTACAAGTTATCCAACTTTTCTTGATTTTTCTTGATGAATGATGATTCAAATCACACATTAACATCATTTTAGGGTTAAAAAAACCATAATTGTGAAAAATCTCAAAAAGTCAAAGTTTGACTTTTGTGCACAGTTGACTTTTTATCAGATGAATTCCAAATTGTGCGATCCTCTATGAAATCAAGTCCTTGACCTAAATCAAACTTGATGGATTGATTCCATAGGTGTTATAGGGTGTATTGAATCATGTCTTAAGGTTTGGGAGCATGTCCAGGTCAAAAGTCAAAGCTACAGTTGACTTTTCCCGCGAAACCCTAACTGTAGTTCAGATGAAATTGAAACTTGTTGCCCAAGCTTCTTGGCTCAATCCATTGCTGAAAATGGATCAATGTGATGTGTTAGAGACCCTCAAATCCTCTCTTGAGGTCTTGGCTCATGATTTGTCCCAAAAGTCAACTTAGGGGTGAATTAGGTCAAGAAACCCTAATTCCTGATTTTTTTTATGAATGCATCCCCTGAGGCTAAATTGACTTGATGATTGGGTTTATGATGTCCCTTAGAGCATCATAGGTTATGCTTTGAAGCATTGGCTCATGGCCAGAGGAAAATTTCCATCTGGAGGCCCTGGTCGACCAAACCCTAATTTGGTGACATTGGCGATCTTAAGGCTTGATCCACCTAGAAGGGAGCAGTCTTGTGCTTAATCCTTGAAGTGGGAGTCCTATTGATCCTTTGTGGATGTTTGAGAGGCTAGACAAGTTGAATATCATATCATTTATTGATTGATCCTTTGTCTAAGAGCTCTGAGAGGGCTTGAAACCCTAATTTTGATAGTAGTGAATGCTCACCCATCTTTGGGGAGACTAATGATGCATGATGGTTCATCCATATTGTGATGATGATTTGCACAATGATGGGAAATCTTAGTGGTCAAAATTTGGGGTATAACAGATGCCCCTATTTAATCTTCTTGGACCCGAAGGTGTGAATGGCGAAGGTATTCGGGCATTCGGGGTGCAAGAGGATTAAATATCGGAATACCCGAAATTTTGATGGTGGTTATGAATGGCAGTTCGCGCATCCTTCCTCTTTTGCTAAGCAATGGTGCTTAGAAAAGGTAAACTTTCCCTCGATCCTGGTCTTCAGCCGAGGAACTGGTCTTAGTTACTGATATAAACTTCCCCTAGATCCTGGTCTTCAGCCGAGGAACTGGTCTTAGTTTTTGATATAAACTTCCCCTCGATCCTGGTTTCCTACCAAGGAACTGGTCTAAGTTTCTGATATAAACTTCCCCTCGATCCTGGTTTCCTACCAAGGAACTA
The DNA here is from genome assembly GCA_022829125.1 of Lathyrus tuberosus. Classification (NCBI taxonomy): domain Eukaryota; kingdom Viridiplantae; phylum Streptophyta; class Magnoliopsida; order Fabales; family Fabaceae; genus Lathyrus; species Lathyrus tuberosus. The sequence continues at coordinate 9,946,775 of JALAZF010000044.1, read as the reverse complement.
GTCTAAGTTTCTTTTGTCAATAAACTTCCCCTCGATCCTGGTTTCCTACCAAGGAACTGGTCTCAGTTTCTGATATAAACTTCCCCTCGATCCTGGTTTCCTACCAAGGAACTGGTCTAAGTTTCTTTTGTCAATAAACTTTATTGACAAGGGACGCTACTTGTAGCGGTTTTCCTCAAACTTCTCGCCGAATTTTCCTGGGGAGATGGAATTTGATGGAAAAAGTTTTGATTATAGAGAGGTTGTTGAAACAGTATTAGGGGGTATTTTTATCGCCTCCACGGGGATTGTGCGATATTAGATGCTTGCCGTTCAATAGTCACAATGTTTTAAGTTCAAGAGTTTCAAATGGTTCTTGATTTCGGTTAACATTAATTGGTAGCAAAGAGTAAATTTGTGGCAAAGAGTTTGTAAGGTTTTTAGGTAAGCATGTCAAGGTTAGGTTTCGCTAATCCTTTTCACATATATCCGATTAATCATGCATATGAACTTAGTTTCCGACCAATACAACCGCGTATCCTCCCGACTAAGTTTATGTTTAAAGCAAAGTCGTGAGTATCGTTGTTTAGACCGTTAGATGATGTCTCATGCTAACAATCGAAACAACGATCGTTAAGATCAACACAAAGCGAATAACAAATCCCAAATCTATGTCTAGAGTTCGGTTTTTAAGAGATGAAATTATTAGGTCATGATTTGCAAAATCTATGTCTAGAGCAATACAAACCACACATACATCATTGAGAACGAATAACCTCATCTATATTGATCAAAAACCTTGTTCATATACAAAAGATCAAAAGAAATACATATTATCAAGATCAACTACATCTAACCTCAACACAAGAGTATTTAGCTACTCATTCTCATGGTAGCTTGGATGACAAGTTTCAAGAGGAGATGAATGAACATCCACGTCGAATAATCGAGAATGGATGTCACTTCAGCTTATCTAGGTGAAAATTTCCTCTTGGATGATCAAAAGACAGAAAAATATGTTTTTGGGTGAAAATAGCAAAAGATCCCTTTCAAGAAAAGTGAAAATATATTTATACAACACTTGAATTCTGCAGCATTCGCATTGTGAATGAATCATTCGCCTAGCGAATGAGAGAAAATGGCACTTTAAGTGCCTCAGAGATTTAAACCGCCCCCGGCTGGTGTCGTGGGTTCGCACTGCGAACGATTCATTCGCACAGCGAATCATTCGCCAGCTAATTTGCAAAGCGAATTTAGGGTCCTTTTTCCACTGCCTCCATTCACCGGGTCCTTCGCACAGCGAGCAAACCAGCGAACATTCACTGGGAGTTCGCAAAGCGAACTTTAGGTTCTTTTCCATCCATGACATTTTGGAGCTATTCGCTGGGAGCCTCGCTGCTATTCGCAAAGCGAACCTTCATTGGCGCCTTCGCCAGAGTTCGCAAAGCGAACACCCTATTGTTTTCCTCTTTCTTTGGCAGCTTGTTTCATCTCTTTGTGTCTCAATTCCTTGATCAATTAGTGCACTTTTCTGCACAATAACACACACATTACAAGCACCAAAGGTATAAATACAATGCATGAAGAACAACAATAATTAACTCCAAAAATCAATAATTAAACATAGAAAAGTGTTGAAAAATGCCAAGGATCAGATACACATATATAGTATGTTTGACATCTAACAAACTCTCCCCAACTAACTCTTTGTTTGTCCTCAAGCAAAGTATGCCTCTCATTGACACAAGAGGATTTGCTCGAGCATTTAATTCAACCCAAGACAAGAGAAACGGCTCAAATAAACAAGAATTGCACAAAGTACCCTTACACAATCCTAGAATCGACAATGTAAAAGAACTCGATTCTTAAACAACTTTCAAATGATGTTTCAAGAGACAATAAACTCATCATGCACATGTCATTCTAACACTCCTCTTTGAAAAAAGATTGAAGGAAAACGCGCATACGAGCACGGGAACATTTCACTCAAATGACAAATGATGCAAATACTAAGCAATTCATACAATATCTAAATGATCACAAAAGAAATCATGGAAGCAAAAGATCACTAAGGACTTCAAGGGTTGTAGCTTGGTCGGGTAGACAATAAAGGGACATTTCTAACGGCCATTGAAATGAAATTGCCGATGCAAAAGAACATTCACTAAACAAAGTATTCCCAACATCTCAACTTCATTCACCAATTTTTTCATTATTTCACCTTCTCAAACTTCCTTGCACATTTATTGGATCTATTTTTCTCTTTCAAGCAAGCATTTTTTTTCTCATTTGTACACAAATATTCACAACTCTTCTCATTTCATGCTTGCTTGAATTTTTTCAAAATTTTGAGTAATTCACCAATCTTCTTTTTCATTCTCCCCAACTTATTTTCGACTCAACCTTACGTGAATGTTCCTTGCTTTTTAAGGCAAGGGAGTCAATTAAAACAAAAGTTCCAAGGATCAAGAAGAAAATATTTTAGAAGCTCTCAAAAACTCAATGATGACCAGATTTTTTTAAAATATATACAACACCAAGTCATCACCGGCAGAGATCTAACAAATTTGGGCACAAAGGGGCTAACAAATTCTCGCTACTCACGGGTAAATTACTGTATGGAAATGGTTGTGCTCAATATCAACAAGTGCCTTGATCATTTCTAAGACTTCCATAAAATGACATACATCACAAGATAAAGCATGAATTAAAAGTATAAAACAAAATTTTTCATCAATCCAAAGCATATAGTATAACCTGGAGGTTTCTCACTTTTGTGATTTTTTGACCTAAATGACACAAGCATTCAAAGAGAGTTGTAACAAGAAACAACATTTTCATTTGTACCAAGACAACAAAGTTCTAATACATTCTAAATTCTAGAACTAAGTAACTATGTACCTTGCCACAACAACATGCTTAAAGTACAATCATAGTCATCCCATCTTGGAGGAATCTTCCTTTAAGATAAAGAATCACCAACCTAAAATTCCCCAAGTTTCATCACTAAAAGAAGGAAACATTAAATCCTCACAAGTATCCCAACATAAAACATATAAACAATTTTAAGAGCTGAACATTCGTAAACTGAAGAATTCAACTCTTAACACAAAAGCATACCAACCATTTTAAGTGCTGAGCATTCGTAAACTGAAGAACTCAACACTTAATATAATAATTAAAACCGAAATATTAGTAAAATAAAAATAGAAAATTTTTACTGAAAACATCAAATATTACTACTAATAATAAATAGGAATGTAATGGTGTAAACACACCTACAAAGTCAAAACAAGATACCACCAACGGTACAAATACATCCCAAAATCCAAAATAATCCAACATAGTGGATACAGTACATCAATACTAACTAAAATACAACAAAATAAATAGAACATAGTAAAACTTCACTTTGTAGCACAAAGGAAGTACAAAATCATCATCATCAAAAGAAATCAGTCCTCCTCGGACTCTATAGCATACACCTCGGTCTCCTGGTCTTCCTCCCCCTCCTCAGAGCCAGATACCTCCACATCATCACCATCCCCCTCCTCAACAGCATCATCACCAGCAGGACCAGCCGCATCTTCGCCCCCTCCAAAAACTGGCCTGGCCTCAGGCCAACCAGCGTGTGTGAGAAACTGCTCCCTCGACATCATAGAATGCTCTACGGCGGGATCTCGAATCTGAAGCTGGAGTACCTGCATAGAATCATGTAAGTCCAACATGGCGCGCTGAGAAGCCGTCATCCAGTCCCAGTTATACTGGCAGATTTCTTGCTGATAAGGATAAAAATTGTGTGACCCAGAAGCATCTCCACCACTTGTGTCGGCCTCAGCACCAGCACCATACGACTCACCCCTAGCCCCCTTAGGCTTGCAGAATTTGTCGACATATCAATCATCGATAGCCGACGGTATCGTAACCTGGCGTCGCGTAGGCAAATCTACTCCAGCCTCCGCACACAATGACATGATAAGACAAGGAAATGCGAGAGGGGCATTCTTCCTAGAAGCATTACCTCCTAAGCCGCTCTCCACAATTGCCCTTATCTCATCGACAATTATACGCGCCACATCAATCTGCACATTTGTCAAGATACTATGGACTAGGTGAGCTAAAGGAATAGGGACGGTTGAGGAATGCGATTTTGGTTTGATATTGGTAACCACCAAAAGCAATATGAGCTGAGCTAAGGGCTGCATGTCCTCCCTCCTATACCTAATCGCAACCCCAGATGGGTTGAGTTCAACACTCTTTCCCGGGCGCAAAAGATCTCTGGTCATTTTAGGGATATCTCGGTGAAGGTGAAGATCCTTATGGTAATCATCAATCTGATTGGCTCGTAACGGCAGAGGGCTCCCAAGAATAGTACTTATGGTCCTACGGTCAAACCTCACCGTTTTCCCCCCAACTTGAGTCGTCCAACTGAACAGGTCGCCATCATCCGGGAGGGCGTTTGCGTAGAAATCCCAGACAATTTCCACATTATAACTATCGACCGACGTTATCAGCCGATTCCAACGTTTTGCTTCCCAGAGAGCGGCCACCGAACGATAACTCCCCTGTTCACTTAAAATGAACCTCTTTTCCGCTAGAATCGTTCTTTTTTCCAATGTCAGATATCTCGCAGCTTGCGTGGCACCTCTAAATCGAGCTTCATCAAACCGGATCGGCACTTGTCGCAATGTGGATGACTTTCGCTTTTTAGCAGGGTTAGTTTTTGGACCCATCTGCACACATCAACACACAAAACAATCCAAAGCACCAAGACAGGTCAGTAGAATTTAGAAGCCAACCAAAAACAGAACTGAAACTACATAAAAAAACACAGCATTGCTTCCAATGTAGTTATAGATATGTTTGCTCCAATGTTCGCACTGCGAAGGCTGGCGAACATTCGCCTCAGATTCGCTTTGCGAAGGTCTGGCGAATACTCGCCCAAGTTCGCACAGCGAACAGAACAGCGAACACGCGAAAAATGCAGAAATAAAACAGCATTGCTTCCAAACATCATAGCTCCATTTATCTTTTATAATTCCTATTCTAAAGCTTTCAGAAAATTTAACATGCAATGACTTCAAACCATAAAATAGAAATCAAACCCTAAGCTTACAAATGTCTCTAATGTAAATCACAAACCTAACCATACCTAACAGAGAGTAGCAAGGAAAAGAGAGGCAAACCTGAACTGAATGAAGGAATTGGAGAAAGTGTTGTGAAATTTGAACACAAGAGCACGTGAGAAATTTTTTCTAGAGAGGGTATGTTGTGATGTGTGAAAGAGAGTAACAAAAGTGGGAGTAGGGTTTTTTCTTTCTCCCCTCCAATGTTCAGCAAGCAAAATGTGTCTTGGGCCCAAGTGTTGGCCCACCCAAATAATAACAAACCTTTTTCTTCTTTTTTTCTGAGGTGGCAGCAGCAGACTCTCCATGTCACGCTAGGTTCGCAATGCGAACTGGCTGGCGAATGCTCGCCCCAGGTTCGCAAAGCGAACCCCAGCGAACATGACAGATTTTTCAAATTTTTTTCTACCCTGCTGCCACTTCATTTTTTTTCAACATCCATAAAAAAACAAGTAAAGCGATTAATACTTACAATGTTGGGGTGCCTCCCAACCAGCGCTTGTTTAACGTCGGCTAAGCTCGACGGTCCGGAGACTAGACGCCTCGAAAACAAAAGCTAAAGAATTGGCAACTGAAACAAACACACTACACGACACAAACTCATCCATTATCGTGCCCAGTTTTTGGTCTCTTTTTCTTTAAAAACGACCAATCCCAACATGAATTCATCAAGGCTACCTTTGCATCTTCATTCTTCTTCTTTTCAAATACTTCACTTTCCAACTTCTCTTTTTTCACATCTTTATCTTTTTGCACGACTTCATCCACTTGATTCACAAACATCACTCCTTTGAACAATGTAAAACAAGCTTCTTCCTCCATACCACTTTCCTTGATCCACACTTTCATTAAGCCTTCATCAACGTCCACCAACATTTTGGCGGTTTTCATGAATGGTCGGCCCAATATAATCGGTGTATCTTTATCCTCATCCATTTCAACAATCACAAAATCAACAGGAAAGAATAATTTATCCACTTTTACTAGCACATCCTCCACAACACCATACGGACAAGTTCTAGACTTATCCGTAAGTTGTAATGTCATGGTTGTTGATTTTATGGTCATATCATCAAGTCTTTTCACCACCGACAAGGGAATTAGATTGATGCTCGCACCCATGTCAACCAAAGTTATGCATTGAAAATCATTACCTATTGTAATAGGTAATGCTACTCTTCCCGGATCTTGTTCTTTCTGCAGAAGCACACATTGGATGACGGCACTACACTCGGCATTAAGATCAATGTTGTTTTTGTCAGTGCACCTCTTCTTTTTCATGAGTATGTCTTTCATGAACTTGACATACCTAGGCATTTGTTCAAGAGCTTCAGAGAAAGGTACGGTTACTTGTAACCGACTAAATAACTCCAAAAACCTTGCATAATGCCTATCATTCTCTTTTTTCTTTGGAGTAGGAGGATACGGTAATCGTCTTTGTAAAACTTCCTTCTCAAACTCCTTTCTTTCTTTTTCTTTTTTCTTCCTCACTTCTTCATCATTCTTTTCAACTACCCCATTTTCATCATTTTTTTCGACTTCCTCCAACACAATATTGTTTTCCTTTTCAACTACCACCTCATGTTCAACATCTCTTTCAATTGTTCTACCACTTCTTGTGAAAATGGCTTTACACTCCCCTTTGGGATTTGGTTGAGTGGTAGCGGAGAAGGATGGCCCCGGTTGGTTTCCGGCTAATTGCTTGGCAAGTTTCCCTACTTGCGATTCAAGATTTTTAATCGAAGCTTCCGTACTCTTTTGAGTTGACATTGATAATTGCATGAATTTGGTGAAAGTCTCCTCCATTCTTGAACTTCCACTTTGCTTTTGGGTTGGTTGGTAAGGATTTTGTCTCCATCCTTGTTGATTTTGGTAGTTGCCTCGAGGTTGATAACCTTGTTGATTTCGGTACGGTTGTTGAGCACTTTGGTAAGGAGGTCGTCCTTGATACCCTTGAGTCGGATTTCCAGCATAATTTACCTCCTCCACAACCGGAGGACAATATTCGGTAAGATGGTCGCCTCTACAAAGTTCACAAACCAAGACTTGTACATTTTTACTCGAGGAGTCATGAATTTCTTTAAATTGTTGAGGAAGTTTAGACATTTGTTTCGTCAACAACTCAACTTGTTGGGATAATAACTTGTTTTGAGCAAGTATAGCATCATTGGTTCCCAATTCCAAAACTCTAGGAGTCCTTTGAGAAGGTCCACGGTTATGGATTCCCTGATGATCATTTAAAACCATCTTATCAATAATAGCAGTGGCTTCTGCAGCGGTTTTGCTCATTAAGGATCCACCAGCGGTGGCATCCAACAAGGTTTCATGCACAAGTTGAAGTCCGTTCTGAAAAATATGAATTTGAGACAATTCATCAAAGTCATGCCCCTTGCATTTCCTCAACATAGATTTGAATCTCTCCCACGCTTCGTTGAGAGATTCGTTGGCACCTTGTGTGAACACTGCGATTGTGGTCTTTGCCTCTATGAAACGATTATGTGGGAAAAATCGCTCCAAAATTTTTTCTCCAAGTGAATTCCAATCTGTCATTATTGATGTCGACTGATCAAGATACCATTCCTTGGCCTTCCCAATGAGGGAATGCGTGAATAGTCTCTTAAACAGAGATTCCTCTTCAGCTTCGGGCGCACCAGTTGCTCCTGCAATCTCATAGAACTTTGTCAGATGTGTAAAAGGATCCTCATGATCCATACCAGTAAAAGGACTTTGGTATAGCAGTTAGAGAATACCAGTCTTCATTTCTGAATGACGACCGTTCTGCGCATTGCAAGCAAACTGTGCATTGTGTCTCGGACTGTTGGTACATGGTCTAGAAGCAGGTGGTGGTGGTGGTGGTGGATGTTCCATAGCTGGAAGTAACTATAGAAATGGTGGTGGTATAGAAGTCAAACTTCCCTCTTGTTCTTGCCTTTGTCTCTCTACTTGCCTCCTTCGTCTCGTTCTGCTATTAATTCTACGAGCGGTTCTTTCAATCTCAGGATCGAACAGAAGTTGGTCCGCCGGTAGTTTCCCTCGCATAAAACAAAGTCTGCACACTACACAAAACAAATTAACAAGTTCGAGAAAAAGTTAACAAGCTTAAAATAAAACACCTATTGCAATGCTTGCAATATCAATGAACAATCCCCGACAACGGTGCCATTTTGTTGAAACAGTATTAGGGGGTGTTTTTATCGTCTCCACAGGGATTGCGCGATATTAGATGCTTGTCGTTCAATAGTCACAATGTTTTAAGTTCAAGAGTTTCAAATGGTTCTCGATTTCGGTTAACATTAATTGGTAGCAAAGAGTAAATTTGTGGCAAAGAGTTTGTAAGGTTTTTAGGTAAGCATATCAAGGTTAGGTTTCGCTAATCCTTTTCACATATATCTGATTAATCACGCATATGAACTTAGTTTCCGACCAATACAACCGCGTATCCTCCCGACTAAGTATATGTCTAAAGCAAAGTCGTGAGTATCGTTGTTTAGACCGTTAGATGATGTCTCACGCTAACAATCGAAACAACGATCGTTAAGATCAACACAAAGCGAATAACAAATCCAAAATCTATGTCTAGAGTTTGGTTTTTAAGAGATGAAAATATTAGGTCATGATTTGCAAAATCTATGTCTAGAGCAATACAAACCACACATACATCATTGAGAACAAATAACCTCATCTATATTGATCAAAAACATTGTTCATATACAAAAGATCAAAAGAAATACATATTATCAAGATCAACTACATCTAACCTCAACACAAGAGTGTTTAGCTACTCATTCTCATGGTAGCTTGGATGACAAGTTTCAAGAGGAGATGAATGAACATCCACGTCGAATAATCGAGAATAGATGTGACTTCAGCTTATCTAGGTGAAAATTTCCTCTTGGATGATCAAAAGACAGAAAACTATGTTTTTGGGTGAAAATAGCAAAAGATCCCTTTCAAGAAAAGTGAAAATCTATTTATACAACACTTGAATTCTGCAGCATTCGCACTGCGAATGAATCATTCGCCTAGCGAATGAGAGAAAATGGCACTTTAAGTGCCTCAGAGAGTTAAACCGCCCCAGGCTGATGTCGTGGGTTCGCACTGCGAACGATTCATTCGCACAGCGAATCATTCACCAGCTAATTTGCAAAGCAAATTTAGGGTCCTTTTTCCACTGCCTCCATTCACCAGGTCCTTCGCACAGCGAGCAAACCAGTGAACATTTGCTGGGAGTTTGCAAAGTGAACTTTAGGTTCTTTTCCATCCATGAAATTCTAGAGCTATTCGCTGGGAGCCTCGCTGTTGTACGCAAAGCGAGCCTTCGCTGGCACCTTCGCCAGAGTTCGCAAAGCGAACACCCTGTCGTTTTCCTGTTTCTTTGGCAGCTTGTTTCATTTCTTTGTGGCTAAATTCTTTGATCAATTAGTGCACTTTTCTGTACAATAACATACACATTACAAGCACCAAAGGTATAAATACAATGCATGAAGAACAACAACAATTAACTCCAAAAATCAACAATTAAACATAGAAAAGTGTTGAAAAATGCCAAGGATCAGATACACATATATAGTATGTTTGACATCTAACAGAGGCACAAACTTCTCTGTTGGAGATTCCATTCGTTGACTCTACTGGGGGAGAACGAGTCTCTTGAAAGACTGTTTTCGCTTGGGGATATTGCATCATACTTTTCTCGGAGATCTTTTCGGAGAAATGCTATATGATGTGATCCAATTTTGAGGTGCCGATGACCTTGTTGACATTGACATTCTGGAGAGAAGGACCAATGTGTTGCTGAATGTCTTTAGTTAAGAGGCTTTCTCTAGGGATTTTCCTTAATCCGGGAAAGCGAAGATATCATCTTCAATGGCGAAGACTGATGCTGGCTGAGGGTTCTCTGGTTTTTCAGAGGTTCAAGTTATCAAAGTGGTCAAAGAACCACCTCCAATCCAAAAATAAACTGGAGGAGAGATCGCTAAGATGATTCATTTCCTGACGAGGAAAGAATTGACGACTCGATTGAGAGGACTCTTATCACTAGGGAACAAGACCGACTAGAGTGATAGTGATGCAATATGAATATGAATGTAAATCAATAATGCATGATGTATGTATGTTTATGCTAACAAAACTGACGCAACATACAGACTGATAAATGAAAATGACTGGATACTCGGCCACCGCGGGGGATGAAAAGTATCACTAGTTCAAGATAGCAATTTTGCCTTGCTTAGGAAAAATAGTCTCTGTCGGGAGCTATGTTGGCCGGGCTTAGGAGATGAAAACTCGGCCGGGGATGTCGAATGAAACACGGTCTTCGACACGGTTGATCCTTCGTTCAGGCGCACTGGTTTAGAAGGAATACCTTGATTCTGCACTTTGAGGTTCGATTACTTCTGGCGAAGCGATCGATGTTCTTTCGATGTTCAACAGTCAAAATAAATTGCCAACTTTATTTTAAAAGCAGAAAAAGTTTGACAAGTTAATTCATTTTTGTTTCGTTTCAAGAATCGCTGATCATGTTAAAATGTCGTTCTGTAAAGCTAAAACAAATAAGAACTGCAAACAAAAGCACAAGGGCTCAAATTTTATTGATAGGATGGAGATCATCCAAATGCGTGATTCCATAAAGTATTTACAAAGTTTAGAAAATGGTAATTTACAGGAAGAGGGCTACATTGAAACATAACGACCGTTATCCTTCTACCATTAGGCGAAGTATTTCTTGACTACATCAGCATTTGTGGGGTAGGCAAATTCCTCTCCGTCCATGGTTGCAAGTCTCAGGGAACCGCCTGAGAAAGCTTTCTTGACCACATAGGGGCCGTCATAATTCGGAGTCCACTTGCCCCGGGAATCAGTGAGGAATGATTGTATCTTCTTGAGCACGAGGTCTCCTTTCCTGAAGACACGGGGTCGAACCTTCTTGTCAAACGCTTTCTTCATTCTTTGTTGATACAACTGACCATGGCATAATGCCGTTATTCATTTTTATTCGATTAGGTTTAATTCGTTGTGTCGACTTTGACACCATTCAGCTTCTGTTAGCTTAGCTTCCATCAATACTCGGATTGATGGGATCCCTACTTCAATGGGGAGCACTGTTTCCATGCCATATACTAGAGAGAAAGGGGTTGCCCCTGTTAAAGTGCGGACAGATGTGTGATAACCGTGAAGAGCAAAGGGCAGCATCTCGTGCCAATCTTTGTAGGTTACGACCATCTTCTGAACGATCTTCTTGATGTTTTTGTTAGCCACTTCCACCGTGCCGTTCATCTTGGGTCGGTAGGGAGATGAGTTATGGTGTTAGATCTTGAACTCTGCACACAACTCTTTCATCATCTTATTGTTTAAGTTAGATCCATTATCGGTAATGATCTGGCTTGGAACACCAAAACGGCAGATGATATTGTTTTTGATAAATCGGACTACCACTTGTCGGGTTACATTGGCGTACGACGCTGCTTCGACTCACTTGGTGAAGTAATCAATGGCTACCAGGATGAACCGATGTCCGCTCGAAGCCTTGGGCTCAATCATGCCGATCATGTCGATTCCCCATACGGAAAAAGGCCATGGGGAAGAAAGAACTTTGAGATGTGTAGGCGGCACATGGATTTTGTCGGAGTATATCTGACACTTGTGACACTTCCTCATGTACTTGTAGCAATCAGATTCCATTGTCAACCAATAGTACCCTGCTCTTAGAATTTTTCTCGCCATTGTATGTCCGTTGGCATGAGTGCCAAAGGACCCTTCGTGAATTTATTTTATTACCATGTCTGCTTCTGGTCTGTCTATGCATCGGAGCAAGACCATGTCAAAGTTCCTCTTATAGAGTGCATCACCGCTCAGGAAGAAACTGCCTGCCAGCTTTCTGAGGGTTTTTCTGTCTTTCCTGGATGCTCCAGGTGGGTACTCTTGTTTCTGAAGGAAGCATTTGATATCGTGATACCAAGGTTTGTCGTCTATGACTGCTTCAATCGTGAAGATGTAAGCAGGCCGTTCAAGGCGCATTATGTCGATCTTAGGTAAGTCATTCCATTGACCTACACTAATCATGAAAGAGAGGGTGGCTAATGCATCAGCCATGTGATTCTCCTCACGAGGGATATGATGAAACTCGACTCTGTTGAAGATGGGTAACAACCTTCTTCCGTAATATTTGTACGGAATCAATCCTGATTGGTATGTGTTCCGATCTCCTTTGATCTGATTGATAAACAAAGCTGAGTCGCCATATACATCCAAGTTCTTAATCCTTAAGTCAATTGCTTCTTCGAGACCCATAATACAAGCTTCGTATTCGGCCTCGTTGTTTGTGCACTTGAATGTGAGTCTGGCGGTGAAAGGAATGTGGGTACCCTGAGGTGTTATGATGATTTCCCCAATTCCGTTTCCGTAATGATTGACAGCTCCGTCAAAAATAAGTCCCCATTGGGAATCTGGTTCTGGCCCTTCACTGGGTAGCGGTTCATCGCAGTCTTTCATTTTTAGATACATGACATCTTCGGATGGGAAGTCAAATCCGACTGATTCCTGGTCGTCAATCAGTTGATGAGCCAAATGATCGGCTAAAACACTTTCTTTAACGGCTTTCTAAGCGTGGTACTCTATGTCATATTCTGATAACAACATCTGCCAACAAGCAATCCTTCCCATGAGAGTAGGCTTTTCAAAGACATACTTGATTGGATCCATTTTAGAGATTAACCAAGTGGTGTGACGAATCATGTACTGGCGAAGACGTTTGGCTGCCCAAGCCAGAACGCAGCAAGTTTTCTCAAGCATAGAGTACCGAGTCTCGCAGTCGGTGAATTTCTTGCTCAAATAGTATATGGCATACTCTTTCCGTTTGGTATCGTCTTGTTGGCCAAGTACACATCCCATTGAGTCCTCTAGGACTGTGAGGTAGATGATCAGTGGTCTTCCTTCCACTGGAGGCGATAGAATCTGTGGGTTCAACAGATATTCCTTAATACTGTCGAAGGCGGTTTGACAGTCTTCTGTCCAAACGCAGTCCTGATTCTTTTTGAGTAATTTGAAAATCGGCGCACATGTCGCGGTCATGAGGAATATGAATCTGGAGATGTAGTTCAAACGTCCCAGGAATCCCCTGACTTTTTTTTTCAGTCTTTGGAGAAGGCATTTCTTGAATGGCCTTGACCTTGTCAGGATCAACCTCAATTCCTTTCTGGCTGACGATGAACCCTAAAAGCTTCCCAGAATGGACACCGAAAGTGCACTTGTTGGGATTCAAGCGGAGTTTGTACTTTCTCACATGCTCCTCTTCTGTCTTAGATTTGGCAATCATGTCATCGACATATACCTCAATTTCCTTGTGTATCATGTCATGAAACAGAGTAGTCATGGCCCTTTGATAGGTTGCCCCGGCGTTCTTCAAACCGAACGACATTACCTTGTAACAAAAGGTACCCCATGGGGTAATGAAAGAAGTTTTCTCCATGTCCTTCGGCGCCATTTTGACTTGATTATAGCCCGAGAATCCATCCATGAAGGAGAAAACTTTGAACTTTGTTGTACTGTCTACCAGTGTGTCAATGTGTGGTAAAGGAAAGTCGTCCTTTGGACTTGCCTTATTTAGATCTCGGTAATCCACACACATTCTGCTTTTGTACCTCCTCTTTGATTTTGATGGCCATGACCGGGTGAGTCCGTCTCAACCTCTGTTTTACCAGCGGACATTCCGATCTCAACGGTAAGTGATGTTCCACGATGCTGGTATCCAACCCTGGCATATCCTGATAGGACCAAACGAACACATCGGGAAATTTTCTGAGAAGCTTTGTCAAACTCTCTTTGGCAGTCGGACTGAGCAGTGCCCCAATCCTGATTTCTTTTCTCTCTTTTTCTGAACCCACGTTGATCGTTTCCAACGGCTCTTTGTGAGGTTCAATAGACCTTTCCTCCTGTCGGAGTAATCGGGAGATCTCTTCTGGAATTTCGTCATCATTTTCTTCTTCAGCCTCAGATACCGGGAACTCAAAGTTGGGAGAAGGCATTGGATCGTATGTTTTAACTGGGTTTAAAACAAGCAATCTGCATGACGTGATGATTCGTGTTTAGAACAGATAGAGAGAATCTAAGTGTGTGCAGTGTTTTTTCTTTGAAAAACTGCTTGTTTTTATTATTTGAGATGTTTTTTAGGATTACCATTTTCTGAGAAAAGCAAAAAGAGAAAACAACAATTAACGCAGAAATTACAGAACGACGTTATTTTATTAATGAACAAGTCGATTCTTGAAACTCCAGCCCTATAAAACAAAACTCTGTCGCCTTGGGCAAAACGAAGAGGGATATTTACAAAAAGTGAGCCCTATCAAAACATCCGTTTCACCTGGGCAAGGTGAAAGGTTAAAGTAAAGATGGCAATTACTTAGATTTATGGACGATCTTTGGAACATCGACAGCAACCCATTGGCGGCGAACTCCTCGGTGAATCACAAAATCTGGTACTTTCCTTGATTTGTCTTCAGAAATGACGCTGATTTCTGGTGCAGCTGGATCATTGGAATCTGTCTCCCAAGCAGAGTTGTCGTAGGAGAATTCCTCTGTTGTATTTTACGTAGTATTTGTACTCTCAGCTGTATCTCCCCATCCAGTTGGTTGGATGTCTTCAAACCTGATACGAGAGCTTTTAGGAGCGGTGTATTTGACCATGAAGTCGTACTTTCCACTCGGTTGGCCCAAGGTGTCCCACACTTCTTTGGAACTGGAGGAGTCATCCCTCTCGATGACGTTGACCTCGGGAAAAGCATAGTTGATGAATTCTAATCTGGAAAACGTTGCGAATTCATCGTCGTGCTGGGTATTTTCAGGATAACCTGGGTGTTGATCCCATGACATGGTGGGGACGCATGTATTCTTTTCAATGATGCTCAGCTGATTTTCATTGTTCGGCTCATTTTCTTGCCCCAAGTTTCCTGGGTAAGGCTGCCAGATAGGAAGACCATCCATCGGGCCATAGTAGCTGGTGTCAAAGTTGTCTTTCATCAGAGTGTCCTCCTCTAATGATTTTGGTGGAGCACGACATCCTTCCGGATCACAATCTCCATATACCATTTCGACGTCTGACCTCGGTATAAATCTCGGGCTCCGTGCAGGAAAGCAAAAGGGAGTCCGCGTTTCGTCCTGAGACGTATAATCGTCCTCGTTGAGATAGGACTTCCATTCTTCATCTGTATCGGAGGAATCATCTTCATTGATGGTATGTACTTCTTGAGAAACTGGGTGAAGGAAACCTCCACTGTGGAAGAAGGTCTGAATGGGGCGAAGACTTTCATAGTTGGTAGCAGCCTGTGTACAGGTTGAGGAAAAGCCAAGACCTTTCCTTTTCTTATTGTCAATAGGCATGACAAGGTGCCCCCATCCTATTGTGTTGGTACTCTCGACCGCTTTGATAGCATCTTTGTATGAGGAAATCGAGGTTCCTTTCTCTGATTGATTCTTATTGCTCACCGTAAGCGCTTGGAACTAAGTTCCAACAACCTCCTCGGGCTCTACACAAGTAGATAATGACAAGTTGCTTACGAGCAAAGCCTGTTCTCCACAGACTGTGACAAGTTGGTTGTTCTGGACGAACTTTAGCTTTTGGTGGAGGGTCGAAGTGACCGCCCCAGCCTGATGTATCCAAGGTCTTCCTAATAAATAACTATATGTTACCCGGATGTCCATGACCTGGAAAATGATTTGGAAAGTATGAGGACCAATAGTTATGGGAAGGTCGACTTCGCCGATAACCATTTTTCTAGATCCATCAAACTTTGACGACGACCTTGCTGGTTCTCATCGGAGGTCCTTTGAATGATAATTGCATCAAAGTGGACTTCGGCATAACATTCAGGGTTGACCCTGTGTCTACCAGTACGGTGGCTAAAGCATCGTCCTGGCAATTGACTGTAATGTTGAGCGCCATGTTATGACGGCGACCTTCTTCAGGTAATTCCTCATCACTAAATCCCAAGCTACTGCAGGAAGTCATGTTAGAGACAATGCTATCAAACTGTCTAATTGTTACATCCTGTTCCACAAAGGCTTGCTCCAAGACTTTATGTAGAGCCTCCCTGTGGGCTTCAGAACTGAGTAAAAGTGATAGCACTGAGATCTTTGAAGGAATTTGTAACAGCTGATAAATAATATTATATTCACTCCTTTGGATGAGCTTTAGCATCTCATCATTGTTTTTCGAAAGGTCGGGATTACTGGATTGACCAACTGGTGGATCGGGAACTTCTGTCTAAGGTTCCTTTTCTTTGTTGGGCTCTCCAACTCCTTTGTTGAAGATTCTACCACTTCGTGTTACTCGACTGATGTCTGCAATATTCACGACGGAGGGTAATAGAATTTCCTTTCCATTCTCAACTGTGGTTGCACCGTATTTGTAAGAGATAGCCCATTATAAGTAATTTCGATCCGTTCCCGGTTGGGAACTCTCGATTCGTCAAGTAGAGGGATGATGGCACAAACATCCCTAGCCCTCTGATGATCAGAGATTACAACAACATCCTCGATTTGATCAGCGAAATAGTTGACTGATCCAGAACTTGACCATGGTTGAATCTCTTTGTAGTCCAACTGACTTTGAAGGGCTGCTCGCACGAGGTAGCATCCTTGATTATCCACTGAGCAAACTCCACACCACTCATAGTTGTGTAGTGGCACCTAGCCACGTCCGCTTTGAATACAGTGTAACCTTACTAGATCTGTTTCCCTCGACCGAACATCCTGACTTTGATATCTAGTAGGATTCCCGTTAGTGATACTGATTTGCTGGGTGTCTTTATCCATATAGATTGGAAGCCACCAGTGGTTCAATAAGTGCTGAAGTGTTTCCTGGACAAGGGCACAGCCCTGATCGTCTTCGTAACCCGCTTTACAGCCCTGATAATCATGTGATACCAGGAACCCGAGCTGGACCTGTTTAGCATGTAACTCCACCAGGCTGGTATTCATCAAGCGAATATCGAAGATTTGAACCATGTTGATTTGATAATGATTCCTATCATGGTAGTCTTAGATCCATCCAAGATCCATCTGACGCTGGAGGGCCTCCTATATGAAAGAGCATCCCTGTTTGTTTACCGAGCAAGTCAGGCAGGAATTATAATCGTGACGTGGTAGATTATGATACTACCTTTGCCTTGAGTGCATCGCCACCAGGTTGACATTCATCGCACGGATATCGTGGTTTTGAATGATGTTGGAATTCGTATAAACCATGTTAACTCCAAGAACTCGGTGCTCTTGGATCCATCCGAGATCCATCTGTTCCTGTAGAGCTGATTGCACCACAGAACATCCTTGATTGCTTTTAGAGCAGATATCACACTGATGATAATTATGAGGTGGCACATGGCCATATCCACTCTGTCTATAATGCATCTTGACCAAGTTGGCCTTCAATAAGAGTACATCATGAATTTGATAGATGTTGTTAGACTCTCCCTCTATCAAATTGACTGTAGCCTTCTCGTGTTGAGGCAGCGGGTTCGTGAGAACATTCGGATTCGTATCTTTGAAAGATAAGACCCCGCTCCTAACAAGCTTTTACACGTTGGACTTGAAACTGAGACAGTTCTCTATGTTATGCCCCGGTCCTCCTTGATGGTAAGGGCAAGTCTGATCCACCTTAAACCAAAAAGGCAGATTTTTCGGTACTGTAAGAGGAGACTTAGTCTGGACATGCCCCTTGGCTAACAGTAATGGAAATAGTTCTGCGTATGATACGGGTATAGGATCAAATCCTGGTGGCCGCGTTGTACGGTTGTTGTTGTATTAAGGACGAGCCTGCTGAAGAGGATGTTGTGTCCTTTGCTGAAATTGCTGCGACTGCGGTTGGCTTTGAGCAACCTGAGGTTGATACGTAGAAACAGGCGCAGGATTGATAGCAGGAGTTACAGCTGCTACTGGTTGGTATCGTCGCCTTTGCTTTCCGAGAGAGATATTCCCAATATCTTGCTCTTTTTTCTTAGGGAGAGCACTATCGTATTTCTTAATACCGCTTGTCGGCCAAGTGTCTTTGACTAGACATCCTTCTCGAACGGCTTCCTCGAGATGTACTCCCATACCTACCATTTCGGTGATGTCGTTGGGCGCATTGGCAACCATTCTGTCTTAGTAGAATGAGTTCAAGGTCTTTAAGAAGATATTTGTCATCTATTTTTCCTCCAGAGGTGGACAAATTTGAGCGGTAATTTCACGCCATCTCTGAGCGTATTCCTTAAAGGTTTCCATGTCCAAATTGTATTTATATTGTTGGACGAAGGCAGTGCCAAGATCTCTGAACGTACTGATCGTAGCGCGGTTTAAACCCATGTACCATTTTAGTGCGGCACCGGTTAAACTATCCTGAAATTAGTGAATCAGTAGATCCTGATTCTCTGACTGAGCTGACATTCGTCGAGCGTACATCACCAAATGGCTTTGAGGGCAAGAGTTGCCCTTGTACTTTTCAAAATCGGGTACTTGGAACTTGTACGGAACTTTCACATTGGGGACCAAGCAAAGATCTGCGGCGTCCTTTCCAAATAAATCCTGATCGCGAATAGCTTGCAGTTCCTTCTGCATTTCCAAGAACTATTCCTGGAACTCGTTCATTCTTTCAAACATGCTTTCGTTTCTACCAGAAGGTATCTGTGGAATCTGTCCTTCCGGGACAGTGTGCACCACAGGGGGTGGTACCGTTACTACGGCAATGAATCTTGGCGTTTCCCGAAGTTTGTAACCCTCAGGAGTCCTCAATATGCCTCTGGCATCCTCGCTTTCCCGAAGTTTGTAACCTTCAGGCCCAGTGGTTTCTGCTATGATTCCTCGATCTTCAGTGATCGGCAGAACATATCCTTCCGGGATATAGTTAACAGGCATGCCCCAGGGACGATCTTTCGCCATTTGATACCTAGGATCGTACTTCTCCACTATGGGCGTTGAGGTGATCTCTGAGATCACAGTTCTTTGTAGCTGAGCTTCTGCCATGGCTTGCATGTCGTTATGAAGCTTTCTCATATCCTCTCTCAGAGCGTCGATCTCTTCTTTTAACTCTCTGTTCTCTTCCTCGAGATCATCCATCTTTTTTTGACGATTGGCCCGAGTATTGTACGAATGAGACATTTTGACTCTAGAACCGAGACATAAACGTGAGATTCGTAGGTAAGAAGAATACGTGACGTGAGAATGATGAATGCAATGATTATATTAATTGTTTTTTGGTTTAATCAAAATAAACTTCGACAATTAGATTGCAAATATCAAACAGTGGGGACACCCCCGTTTTATTGAATTCAAAGGATTGCGGAAATGGAAATACAGTAAATTACAAGGTGCGGAAACAGAAACCTAAGCTAATGGGTCCCGAGTCCTCTCTGAGGAGAACTCGGGTGCTGATTCTGGTACTTTCCTTTTCTTGGACCGGGGCTCTTGGGCCGTTGTCGGGTTGTCATTCCTTTGCCAAGTGAAAGGAGCTAGCAAATTCCTTTGGTCATCCTAATTTTCTACAGCAAGTTGCTCCAAAATCTCAATTAGAGCATCCTTATCTTTCAGCAGTCGCTGTATTTTGGTACACTCCACATTGAGAATGCGGTACTTGTTCTTCCAAGACCTCATCTCCTGTTGAACTTTGTTGAGAGTAACCTGAAATTTTTCCGTTTCAGTCATGAAGTACATGACAGATTCCCTTGGCGGAAGAACTCCGTGACGAGGATAAGGCATCTTTAGCTTGAGAGCTCTAGTTTGTACCTAGTGGAGATAAGGCTCCACCGAGACACAGTCCAGTTTTCCTAGAGACTCTCCTCCTTTCTTATGAACATGTTTCCAAGCGTGCACTATTTCCATCTTTAGTGCCCTGTCATTTTCTCCTTCCTTGAAGAAAAGACCTTCCAGATGAGCATTACGCAGGACATGCCTCATCGGGTATCCAAATTGACGATGAACTTAAACTGGATGGTAATTGATTCCTCCCTTAGTTCCTATGAGGGGTACGTTGGGGAAGTTTCCACAACTGTCAATGATTCTGATCCCGTCATAAATCCTATTGTACCAATCTATGTCAGAGTTGGTAAGAAACATGATTTTCTGCGACCAACGTAAATCACTCTTATGATCCCAAAATGCAGCAGACTTGGGCAAATGGGAGATAAACCATTTATATAGCAGGGGTACACAGCACGTGATCATTCCTCTGCTGTCTAAATTCCTTAAGTGTACAGAATGATACGCATATGCGAGCAAGGTTGGTACGATATTTCCAATGAGAAAAACCTTAATGGCGTTGATATTGACGAAGTTATCAATGTTGGGAAACAGAAATAACCCGTAGGTGAGCAAAACAAAGATACTCTCAAAAGCGGCCACGTTCCCTATACTGGCAAAGTACAGGGCTTTCTTTGTCAAGAACTGGGCTGGCAAACCTTGGATGCCACCCTTAGTGGTCATGTGAGTCCTGACTTCTGACTCGTCCAAATAAATTGCTCTTGCAATGATTTGATCCTTTGGAATTTCTTCCAGTCCAAAAAAGGGAGCTTGATCAGTAATGGGTAGATCAATCAGATGGGAATACTCCTCCAGCGTTGGTGCGAGCTGGTAATCCGAGAATGTGAAACAGTGATAGACCGGATCGTAAAACTGAATGAGTGCCTCCAGGATTCCCTCAATTACATGGACCCTTAACAGAGGTAGCAGACCTCTTTACTTGGCTCTGAAAGCATCAGGGTTAGTGATCATCCTTGCTAATCCTCTCAAATCCTCTAGTTTTGGAACCTTGAAGGTGTACTTGTGAGTTTTCCGTCTACCAAAATCCATGAGCGCAATCCTTTTCTCTCTGACATTTGCAATCATTGTCTCAGTTTAATTTGAAAAAGAGAGACTAGAAGAGAAGATTTTTTTTTTGTTTTTTTAAATGAATGCATGAATGCAGCACACAAAAACATAGAAAAAACATGGGGTTAAAGGGTCCGTGTCATGAAGTCAAGGCTCTACCCCCCCCCCCCCCCCCAAAAGGTTTATACTAGTGATTTTTGTACCTGTCTCTCAAAATCATTGATTCTTGTCGAGATAACATCAGCGGGTCGGGAATCGTGCTAGGTGATGTTATTTCGAAGAATCTCAGAAGAGGGTAGTATCGCGTGACAACTATTTCTGATAGCTTCCGCACTACTGAAAGAGGTTTTTCCTAGGTGTATACTCAATCTTTCCACATGCGGCATCACACGTATTCCCATTAGCAGAAAAATAAACACAGATATCAATTAGGAAAAGCAATATATATATTTGTCCTAATGTCCTAGGCCTTTTAAGAGCTATGAATCCTATGATCCTAACAGAAAATGGATCCCCGACGGAGTCACCATTCTGTGGCACCTTCCCAATTTAAAGGTTTTTGACCTAAGATCCTAGTAAGGGCTGATCCTAGCAATAATGAGATTCCTCGATGGAACCTTCATGAAAATAACTTGTCCAAGGCTTTCACCTTAAATTGTAAGAAAGAAAGACGGGCCCTACGGTGGGCGCCACTTTTCTGTAGCGAGCGATTTTGGACGTGGTTCTTAAGCACTGCCGTTCTGGGGTACTACAGGTCGATTCATTTTTTATCCTATTGAAGCTAATGAAGGAAGGGAAATAGATGTCTCCAACTAACCCTGCTTGCATACTGAGTTTAAACAACGGTCTGTTAGGTTACGGATGCTATATGGAAGTGGAGCCTCTTTCTGCTTATTTTGTTAAGACTGAAATGACAGAACTATGCTATTGGTAGGATGTTAGGACTGATGCTTTTCGATTGATGTATGAAGGTACGGGATTTTGGATTTTTGATCAGTGTGCTCGCTAAGATTTCTCTTTCAATCTTATGCCTACGTATTCCCGTTTACCGAAACAGGGAAATCAGAGCGATCGTAGTTCCTCCTATTCTATGGGGTGTTTTGGTATCTTGTTCAAAGCCCAAGATGTAAAGCTGAAGGGTCTATTTGTATCTTGTTCGAAGCCCAAGATATGAAGCTAAAGGGTTTTGACTTTAGAGAGAATTTTTCATCTCTAAAGAGGGTCTGTTTGTCACAACTGTTAGGTGACTGATTATAAAGGAGAATTACTTTAACTAGGATATGTGAATCCAGCAATGCCGTAATTTCCTTTATAGGGGATTTTTAACCTGAAGGAAAAGACTTTAACTCGGTTTAGAGCAACGCCATCTTTCCTTAGGAATTCCTCATGCTAAAAGAGGGACAGTGGCGTGGATGTAAATAATCCAGAGGCTTGCCGCTTACAGCAATTAGACGAGGGAAAGGAATTGTTGATGTTTGTATACTGTGACCAAAGCATGATTTATGCTAAAAGGTTTATTGAATCAAACGGGGATTTCTTTATACAAAGCCTAAGAGGAGGCTATTGGCCCATTAAGAGGGTGTTTTTATGTGTCTCGTACGAAGCCCGAGAGAGAGGCTAAAAGGGTTGACTCAACAAGAGAGTGCTTTTGTATGTGTCTTGTACGAAGCCCAAGATGGAGGCTAAAGGTGTTTGACTCAACAAGAGAGTCTTTTTATACTCCACAAGAGAGTGTTTTGTATCTCGTACAAAGCCCGAGATGGAGGCTGAAAGGGAAGTGACTCAACAAGGGAGTCTTTTATACTCAACAAGAGAGTGTTTTGTATCTCGTACGAAGCCCGAGATGGAGGCTGAAAGGTTTGCTCTGCTGGGGAGAATCATTTGTACAAAGCCCAAGAGGAGGCTAGGGTTAATGTTTCAGTTGAGTGACAGGTCCAGTATGTTTGTTAAAAGAGAAAATCAGTTCTTATATGGGTAATGTTGTACTCATGGATTTGACCTGAGGATCGGGATTATTTCCTGTTCTCTAAGGAAACGGGGAATCCAAAGGAGCTTTAGACTATCCGAGTCTACGAGTTTTATATTTTGTACTATGCTTAAGAAACAGTAGTAGTAAGATCCAGACTCTTTGAAAGACTGTTCTATTAAGATGACTAATTTCTGTTCCTATACCTTTAAGAGGTCGTCGAGACAATTTGTACGAAGCCCAAGAGGAGGTGAGAAAACTTTTAAGAAGCCGAGGGACAATTTATACGAAGCCCAAGAGGAGGTTATCTTCCCGGAGGAAGAATCATTATACGAAGCCTAAGAGGAGGCTGTGAAAACTTTTAAGAAGCCGACGGGTGTAACACCCCATTTCTACCCGGCATTTATATTAAAAATCAGAGTGATAAAATTTCAACATAAAACAGGATGCCACATTTTTCAACTTTAAAATCAATAACATGATAGATAATCATGAAAGATACATAGCAAGTTCAAGGAAAAAAACTCATAAATTAACAAATAGTCTCCAAAATAACTCAACTTTATAAAATATGACGCAGCGGATTCATAATCAAATTAATTGCATCTTTATCCAACATAAACAACTTTAAAATAAGCAACAAAGCGTTCTTTGACAATTCAACTTAAAATTCAGCATGTAAACAAATAAACAAAATAAGACACGCGTCATCCCCCCGAGTGCTACGTATCAGAGCGACAGTCACCGACTCGAACTAAGGTAACCGGCTATTCCTCTTGATTACCTGCACGTTGCCAACATAGGGACAACATTCAAACAGAAGGGGTGAGATATCGAACAATATAATCAGATATATGATAAGTAATATATTAGATCAGATTATACAATCACCACTTCACAACATCTCAATCAGCGTAAAACAGCAGCACAACAACAACTTTTACTTCATCATTAACCAACAACACAACAACAACTATGCAACATGAAATGCGACTCGAAATGCACATGCATGTGGTACCATTGCAGCAGAACTCCCAGCTTAAAAATTTTCCAATTAATATTGACTTCAACAAGGCATAAGCCTTCCGCTTAATATTTTGCCAATCCAGGCCAGCTTAATGTTTTGCCAATCCAGGCCAGCTTAATATGTTATGCCAAGTGAATCAAATATGAACATCATAATCATAGCACTAATACTTATCAATCCGCACAACAACAGCTCAATATTGGCCATAGGCCCACAGCTTAATTCTTGCCAATAATTAGAGGCAATTCAACATCGTTCACAGCTTGATAACTTCCAACAATAATATCACAGCAACTAGGATATATAATTATGCATCATAAAAAATATATCACAATCCATCATTTAATCAATCGGTAGTTTTCGACTAAAAATTGGTTAATTGGTTCCATCATAATTCTATGTCCAATGCTATTGAATTATATAACAACTTCTCAATTAAAATGGACAGAACAAACACACCACATCAGAACATAACAGAAACAGGAAAAGAAACACAGCAGCATGCGTGACGGTCGTCACAACACCATCACGGTCGTCATGACACCATCACGGTCGTCACGACCCCAAAACCCTTCGTCTCAGAATTTGTTCGTTCCAGTTTCTTTCCAAATTCACAACCTTTCCTCAGATTCATATCAATTTCAATTTGTCCAAGACAGTGAAACAGAACTACAACAGAATTACACCCTAAAGTAAC
This sequence comes from Lathyrus tuberosus, assembly GCA_022829125.1. NCBI lineage: Eukaryota > Viridiplantae > Streptophyta > Magnoliopsida > Fabales > Fabaceae > Lathyrus > Lathyrus tuberosus. The sequence goes on along the minus strand of JALAZF010000044.1, from coordinate 9,922,149 downwards.
ATATACCAGTTTCTCACAACCAATTCATCAATCGCAATGCATTTCAACATTTCTACGACAATCATTTCGACACAGACATAAGAAATTCTACAAACAATTCATCAACAGAAAACCAAATTCAATATTCACGACATCGATTACACAAAAACAGAGGAGAATTCTATAAAACCAACCCCACATATTACTCATCAACTATCCCATTATAGAGTCAGAACCCCACCCTTACCTTGGATTGAAGGTTGCTCTAAAATCTCCGATCGAATTCTCGCTCTCTCGCAGCCTCTACGCGATCTCTCGCAACCCTTGTTTTCTCCTCTCTGTAACTTCACGTTCTACTGTTCTATTCCTTTTTTAGTAACTTTGCAACTTCCACGTACTTGATCTTTCCTCCACTTCTAATTACCCTAATTCTATTCAACTTAACCCTTATAATTCTTACTAACTCTTATTGGGCTCAATTCCACACCTCACCTTTTACAACTACTACCCATCTTATAAGCCCACTAACTTATTATAATTCTAGTAAACCAATACTATATTATTTCTACCACTTAAATCAACTTAGTTAAATTAATCCAACTAAAACCAACATAGCCACTTAACACAACATTCAGATATTTCGAAAATCACCATAAATCAACACAAATAATACAAATATAGTTAATTAAACAATTAATTAAATAACCGGGCGTTACAACTCTCCCCCACTTAGGATATTTTCGTCCTCGAAAATTTACCTTGTTCAAACAACTCGGGATAGGATTCCCGCATCTTGCTTTCCATCTCCCACGTCATACTTTCTCCGGCAGCTCCTAACCAGACAACTTTCACCAACGCAATCTCCTTGCCTCTCAAGGTCTTCATTTCAGGATCCGCGATTCGCACAGGCATCGTCTCAATAGTAAGATTATCCCGTACTTGCACATCATCCATATAAATCACATGAGATGGATCTGAAATGTACTTCCGAAGTTGTGACACATGAAACACATCGTGCAAATTCGACAGATTAGGCGGTAAAGCCACTCTATAAGCAACATTCCCAATTCTGTCTAAAATCTGATACGGACCAATAAAACGAGGCGTGAGCTTCTTAGACTTCAATGCACGCCCAACACCGGTCACAGGTGTAACTCTTAAAAACACATGGTCACCTACTTGAAATTCTAAATCTTTCCTTCGCTTGTCATGATAACTCTTCTGCCTACTTTGGGAAGATCTCATCTTTTCTCGGATCAACTTCACCTTCTCAGCAGTCTCTCGAACAATTTCAGGTCCAAGTACTACACTTTCTCTAGATTCATGCCAACATAAAGGAGTCCTACATCTCCGACCTTATAATGCTTCAAAAGGGGCCATTCCAATACTAGAATGGTAACTGTTATTATAAGTGAATTCTATCAAGGGAAGATAAGTATCCCACGAACCTCCATGCTCAAGAACACAAGCTCTCAACAAATCCTCCAACGAATGAATAGTCATCTCCGTTTGACCATCCGTCTGAGGGTGATACGCCGAACTTAACCTCAACTTAGAACCCAACGCCTCTTGCAAACTCTTCCAAAAATCAGAAGTAAACCTCGGATTTCTATCCGACACAATACACAAAGGAACACCGTGCAGCTTCACAATCACACGAATATAAATCTCCGCCAACTTTGATACCGGAAAAGTGATGTTAATAGGAATAAAATGAGCCGACTTCGTAAGCCTATCAACAATCACCCAAATCGAATCATATCCTCTTGAAGTGTTTGGTAATCCCGTTACAAAGTCCATTGAAATGTTATCCCATTTCCATTCTGGGACTTCTAACGGTTGCATCAACCCCGCAGGCTTCTGATGTTCAACTTTTGACTTCTGACAAGTTAAACATGCATACACAAACTGCGCTACATCACGCTTCATCCCAGGCCACCAAAATAAATTCTTCAAATCTTGATACATCTTTGTAGGCCCCGGATGAATACTCAATTTACTTTTATGACCTTCTTCAAGAATCGCTTTCTTTATTTCCGCATCATCAGGAATACAAATTCGATCACGGAATCTTAACACACCATGCGCGTCCATCTTAAAATCGCTATTCTCAGGCTGATCGATTCCAACCATCGAATCTACTAGTTTCACATCTAACTTCTGAGTTTCTCTGATACTATCCAGAAAATCATTGTTAATCTTCAACATTCCTAACATCACACTCTGCGGTGTCACTTGGCAAACTAAACTCATATCTCTGAACTGTTCAATTAATTCCAACTCTTTAACCATCATCGCCGACATATGCAAAGTCTTTCGGCTTAAAGCATCAGCCACAACATTAGCTTTACCTGGATGATAATTCAAACCGAAGTCATAATCTTTTAATAACTCCAGCCACCTTCGCTGTCTCATATTCAACTCCTTCTGGTCAAATAAGTACTTTAAACTTTTATGGTCACTAAATACTTCAAATCTAGAACCATAAAGATAATGCCTCCAAATCTTCAGCACAAAAACAACTGCAGCAAGTTCTAAATCATGCGTAGGATAGTTCTTCTCATGAGTCCTCAATTGCCTCGACGCATAAGCAACTACCTTACCATTCTGCATAAGTACACCTCCTAAACCCATTTTAGAAGCATCACAATATACCACAAAAGGTTCTCCTGGGTTAGGTAATGTCAAAATCGGAGCCGAAGTCAATCTCTTCTTCAATTCCGTGAAACTTTCCTCACATCGAACGTCCCACACAAACGCTTTACCTTTACAAGTCAACTTAGTTAACGGAAGTGCCAACTTCGAAAAACCTTTGATAAACCTTCTATAGTAACCAGCTAGTCCCAAAAAGCTTCTTATCTCGGTAGCTGACCTTGGAATTTCCCATTGCAACACAACGTCTACTTTAGACGGATCCACAGCAATGCCACTACCCGAAATGACGTGACCAAGAAAACTAACTTCCTTTAGCCAAAATTCACATTTTGACAACTTTGCATATAGCTTCTTCTCTCTCAAAACTTGCAATACTAGTCTTAAGTGTTTTGCATGCTCTACTTCCGATTTAGAGTAAATCAGTATGTCATCAATAAACACCACTACAAACCGATCCAAATACGTATGAAATATACGATTCATGTATTCCATGAATACTCCCGGCGCATTAGTAACACCGAACGGCATCACCAAATACTCATAATGTCCATAACGCGTTCTAAAATTCGTCTTCTGAATATCATCATCTTTCACTTTAATCTGGTGATAGCCCGACCTCAAATCAATCTTGCTAAACACACAAGCACCTACCAACTGATCCATCAAGTCATCTATTCTTGGAAGCAGATACTTGTTCTTAATCGTCACTTTGTTCAACTGTCTATAGTCAACACAGAGCCTCATACTCCCATCTTTCTTCTTCACCAACAACACTGGAGCTCCCCACAGCGATACACTTGGCCTCACAAACTTCTTTTCAATCAAATCCTCCAATTGTTTCTTTAATTCTGACAATTCAGATGCAGACATCCTGTATGGTGCCATAGAAACAGGTCTGGTACCAGGTACAAGGTCAATTGCAAATTCAACTTCTCTTTCTGGCGGTACTTCAGGAATTTCGTCAGGGAAAACTTCAGGAAATTCACGCACCACCTGCAACTCATCAATTATAGCTTGGTTCTCAATAGATAACGTTGCCATCAATGAGAACACCTGAGCTTCTTCTTGCATCAACTGTTGCAACTGTCTAGCAGACAACAAACCAGTTTCCTCTTCAGGAGTAGAAAACCTCAGAGTCTTGTTATAACAATTAATATGAACATAGTTATATTCTAACCAGTTCATACCCAAGATTACATCCATCCCAGTTAACGGAAAACACACCAAATCAACATCAAAGTCTCTGTCGAAGATCGACAAAGGGTACTTTAAACATACAAGAGAAGTAGTCACCGATCCCTTAGCCGGAATCTCGACGACCATCTCTCCATTCATAGAGGACAACATAAGACCCAATCTCTTAACACAATCAGCAGCAATAAAGCAATGTGTAGCACCAGTATCAATCATAGCGATTAAAGGAGTACTATTAATGAAACATGTACCTCTGATGAGTCTGTCCTTGCTAGTTGTCTGAGTCCCAGCCAACGCGAATACTTTCCCACCGGTTTGCGCCTTCTTTGGTTTCTGACACTGACTACCAATGTGTCCTTCCTCACCACAGTTGAAGCAAATCCTCTCTTTATGCTTGCACTCAGATATGGCATGCCCAGTCTTACCACAACGGAAACACCTCTTCACCTCAGCAGTACACACATTACTCTTATGACCAGGTTTCCCACATTTGAAACAAGTTATGCCAGTAGGAGCATCTCCCCCACTAGTCCTCTTGCCATCAGCTACTTTCTGTTTACCTTTTCCCGCCGGAGCATCATAAGGCTTGCCATGATTCTGTTGGTGCTTGCCCTTCCTCTCATTAATGATCTTATAATGAGCATTGTTATCTTCTTCAAAAATCCTGCAACTATCAATTAAATCCGTAAAAACACGAATCTTCTGATATCCAACTGCCTTTTTAATCTCCGGGCGCAACCCACTCTCAAACTTGATGCACTTAGAAAATTCAGCATCATCTCCGTTATAGTGCGGATAAAACTTTGCCAACTCAACAAACTTTGCGGCATAATCGGTAACCGACATGTTTCCTTGCTTCAGCTCAAGAAACTCGATTTGCTTCTTACCACGAACATCCTCTGGGTAATATTTCCTCAGGAACTCTCTGCGGAACACAGTCCAAGTGCTACCTTCGCCTGCAGCTTCCAACCTCTGACGAGTCTCTAGCCACCAGTCATTAGCCTCGAATGCAAGCATATGAGTCCCATGTCGAACCTTCTGCGCTGGAGTGCAGTCCATCATACGGAAAATTCTCTCCATCTCTTTCAACGAATCCAACGCTCCATCAGGATCATACTTTCCCTTGAAGGTAGGTGGATTCTCCCTCTAAAAGGTCGCCAAACTACGAGATCCAGCATTCTCATCAGCGTTCGACAGGTTCTACACAGCTTGGGCCATTGCTTGCATAGCAGCAGCCATCGCAGCATCGTTCCTTCCAGCCATCTCAATTTGTCACTTCAACATAAACAAAAGTTAGGACTAGTAAACAATACTCGATTGTTAAACAACTACGACTCGACAACTTGGCCGGACGGACTGACCTGCTCTGATACCACTAATGTAACACCCCATTTCTACCCGGCATTTATATTAAAAATCAGAGTGATAAAATTTCAACATAAAACAGGATGCCACATTTTTCAACTTTAAAATCAATAACATGATAGATAATCATGAAAGATACATAGCAAGTTCAAGGAAAAAAAACTCATAAATTAACAAATAGTCTCCAAAATAACTCAACTTTATAAAATACGACGCAACGGATTCATAATCAAATTAATAGCATCTTTATCCAACATAAACAACTTTAAAATAAGCAACAAAGCGTTCTTTGACAATTCAACTTAAAATTCAGCATGTAAACAAATAAACAAAATAAGACACGCGTCATCCCCCCGAGTGCTACGTATCAGAGCGACAATCACCGACTCGAACTAAGGTAACCGGTTATTCCTCTTGATTACCTGCACGTTGCCAACATAGGGATAACATTCAAATAGAAGGGGTGAGATATCGAACAATATAATCAGATATATGATAAGTAATATATTAGATCAGATTATACAATCACCACTTCACAACATCTCAATCAACGTAAAAGAGCAGCACAGCAACAACTTTTACTTCATCATTAACCAACAACACAACAACAACTATGCAACATGAAATGCGACTCGAAATGCACATGCATGTGGTACCATTGGAGCAGAACTCCCAGCTTAAAATTTTGCCAATTAATATTGACTTCAACAAGGCATAAGCCTTCTGCTTAATATTTTGCCAATCCAGGTCAGCTTAATGTTTTGCCAATCCAGGCCAGCTTAATATGTTATGCCATGTGACTCAAATATGAACATCATAATCACAGCACTAATACTTATCAATCCGCACAACAACAGCTCAACATTGGCCATAGGCCCACAACTTAATTCTTGCCAATAATTAGAGGCAATTCAACATCGTTCACAGCTTGATAACTTCCAACAATAATATCACAGCAACTAGGATATATAATTATGCATCATCTAAAATATATCACAATCCATCATTTAATCAATCGGTAGTTTTCGACTAAAAATCGGTTAATTGGTTCCATCATAATTCTATGTCCAATGCTATTGAATTATATAACAACTTCTCAATTAAAATGGATAGAACAAACACACCACATCAGAACATAACAGAAACAGGAAAAGAAACACAGCAGCATGCGTGACGGTCATCACAACACCATCACGGTCGTCATGACACCATCACGGTCGTCACGACCCCAAAACCCTTCGTCTCAGAATTCGTTCATTCCAGTTTCTTTCCAAATTCACAACCTTTCCTCAGATTCATATCAATTTCAATTTGTCCAAGACAGTGAAACAGAACTACAACAGAATTACACCCTAAAGTAACATATACCAGTTTCTCACAACCAATTCATCAATCGCAATGCATTTCAACATTTCTACGACAATCATTTCGACACAGACATAAGAAATTCTACAAATAATTCATCAACAGAAAACCAAATTCAATATTCACGACATCGATTACACAAAAACAGAGGAGAATTCTATAAAACCAACCCCACATATTACTCATCAACTATCCCATTATAGAGTCAGAACCCCACCCTTACCTTGGATTGAAGGTCGCTCTAAAATCTCCGATCGAATTCTCGCTCTCTCGCAGCCTCTACGCGATCTCTCGCAACCCTTGTTTTCTCCTCTCTGCAACTTCACGTTCTACTGTTCTATTCCTTTTTCAGCAACTTTGCAACTTCCACGTACTTGATCTTTCCTCCACTTCTAATTACCCTAATTCTATTCAACTTAACCCTTATAATTCTTACTAACTCTTATTGGGCTCAATTCCACACCTCACCTTTTACCACTACTACCCATCTTATAAGCCCACTAACTTATTATAATTCTAGTAAACTAATACTACATTATTTCTACCACTTAAATCGACTTAGTTAAATTAATCCAACTAAAACCAACATAGCCACTTAACACAACATTCCGATATTTCGAAAATCACCACAAATCAACACAAATAATATGAATATAGTTAATTAAACAATTAATTAAATAACCGGGCGTTACAACGGGTCCTTGTACAACGCCCAAGAGGAGGCGTGGATGCTTTTAAAAAGCCTGTGGGTCCCCAAATCCCATGAATTTCAAGACATGTCATTCACTGAGAATAGATCAAGCCAGGAAAGTTCGAGAATTTGGAAGAAACTCAAGAGATGCCATTCACGGAGAAAAGATCATCTCCGGGGAGTCAGAGTTTCTTTGACAATTTCTAAGGGTGACAATCTGAGAAAGGGTTCACCGAGAATGCTGTCTTTCACGTCTCCATATTGTTTAACCCCAAGAGGAGGAAAGACTGTAACTGGTAATCCTATGGGGATCTAGTTTTGTTTGCATTTAAGAGTGATCAACAGGGCTTTACCTAGTGCTAAACGTAGTTTCCAGGGAAACTCTAAATATCTATACTAGTATTACACAGTCGATATGAGTTTAAGAAAGAAGACTTACAGTGAAACAACCCCACAGTACAGTTATATACATATGAAAGCGGTAAATGAAAGCAGGTAAACACTTACTCGGTTGTAGAGCTTCCATGTTGTTTGGTTAGTTTGTTCAACAAAGAAATTGAAAATAACAGTATGTTACAAAATCAAACGAGAAAGTACTTTTGAAAGGAAAATTGGGGCTTACAGCTCAAGGAGAGGCCTAGGGTTTTATCAGTGATTGCACTGTTGTTTGAAATTATACAGGGACTTATACAAGTGACTGAGGCCCAAAAGGTTTCCTGTACAAAGGGATGGGTCTTACACTCTCTCAAGAGGCCAAAAAATGATTGAAAGAGAAAAGAATGGGGCTTATAACACGAGGGTAGGCCCAGATGATTCTTTTGAACTGGCGATTGGCCGAGCTTTTCTTTTAACGCAGAGGGACTTATACAATATCTGAGGCCCAGAAGGTTGGTATTTACAAAGGATTGGGTCTTACACTTTATTAGAGGCTCATGAGTGATTGAAAAAAGTTTGTTTGAGTGAAAATCAAGGAAACCCTAAATTTGTTTTCTTTAAAAAGGAAATATTTAAAGAAAATCAAATAAAATGATAAAAATACCAAATAAGTTTGAATAAACCACTTGTGATTTTTGTTGAAGGTTTGAAAAATGAGGTTTTTATCACAAGATGAATTAAAACCTACTTGGTTTTGATTTTCCAAAATGGATATTTATTTTTAAGAGAGTTTAAAAACAAATAAAAGACATTTATTCACAAAAATACTAATTATATTAAATAAATAACATAAATCTAATTTTATTGGGGAATAAAATATTTCAACATTTTTGTGACTTTTTGCAAAAAGAACCAATAAAAAATAATTAAAATTGAGGGAGTTATTAATTTTCCAATTAATTAACAAAACATGAAAATATTGGAAAAAATAGCAAAATGCGAGAAAACACAAAATGGCATGGGTGGGGTTTGAACCCACGACCTCAAGGTTATAGGGCGCGCGCCTTACCACTGGGGTGGTGATACATCCGTTGATTAAAACAAACCAACAAATATACAAGGCTTGCCTTGTTTTCTAGGCCTAGCCAAGACAAGTTTTGGCAAGAAACGGGAAGGTCCATAACTTTCTCATTTCTCCATGGTTGGGGACAAAATTTATATGCATCTGGCCTAGAATTTCACAAGGAATCCAATGGTGGTGGTATTTTTTTCAGATCATGCTCCCTCCTCAAAATCCGATGGTGGTTTTGAAATAGGCCTATAATTGCATTTTCTATGCTACACTTTGGTACAGGCATGAATTACATGATGAATTGGTTCAAACACAACATATATAACATGTATGAGATGTGCATGATCAGTGGACTTCAAAGCAATGCATATTTTGGAAAGTTCAAGTCATGATGCCTACCTCTCTTTTGAGCTTTTGGAGTTTTTGTGCAATCTGCCAAGTTTCTTGTTCCATAAATGGTTTGATGATTTGGACACTCTCAAATGATCCCTTAGAAGCTTTTGGGATGAATGGAATCAGCTGGAACCTGCAAAAACACAAACTGGCCCTTTCTTGCAAAAGGGGTTAAAATGGCCAAAATATCAACTCCCTCAAATGGTGTTCCAGAAGGGGGGAACCATTTAGGACAGTTCAAGGATGATATTTGGAGTGTGTTTGAGGTTTTATCAAGTTTGTAAAGTGACTGGATCAAGGCATGGCTTGAAAAATGCACAAAAGTACTATTTTGAGGTTTTGAGAGGTGACTTTGTGATTTAAGGATTACAGGTCACTTGTGAGAGTTTGGATAGATTATACATGATATATTGGAGGTGTTAGGATCATTGAAATTCTGGTAAAGATGTGTGATGTCTTGTGCAATGTCACAACATCGCAATCTGCTGAACAAGGCAACAATAGAAACAGTAAATGAACACACTCAATTGTTCACCCAGTTCGGTTCAACCAACCTACATCTGGGGGCATACCAAGCCAGGAAGGAAGTCCACTATTAGTAGTATCAAATTACAGACTCAACAGACCAGTTGATAATCTACCTAATTTAATCACTACCCAATGACCCTTCTACCTAAGTCCTCCCTAGGTAAGAGACTCCATCTCACTTCCAATCATCTCGATGATGTCTAGCAGTCAACTACACCGTCACTGCATCAACAACTTGATTCCTTAAACTTTTCTATTACATAGACTTTGGAAGACACACTTCCATGACACCCCTTTGGAGTTGCTTCAAAGCTTCCTCCAAGAACAATACAAAACTCATTACCTACAGGTTTCTGAGTTAACCTTAGTGACCATCTCACACCCCGAGTGGTTCACTAGACAAAGCCCTAAAGTTCTACATTTTGGACCCGTGCTCATTCTAGGTTACAAGCACTCTATTTATAACTTTTTCCCACTGGATTTGGGCCTTCAAATCATATCCAATCTTCTGCTAAATCTGCAACAGATTCTACTCCAAAATAGATCTTCAATTAAATCTTCATTCAATTAAATCTTCATAATTAACTCTAAATATTCTCCATATCTTTATGCATTAAATTCAGCTCCACATAATATTTCCAGGATATTATGTATCTTTTAAATCTTCTCTTTAAATCAGCTGCAAGATCTTCTCCACACAAATATGCACAATCTTCTCCACACAAATAGGAATAATCTTCTCCACACAAATAGGAACAATTCTCCATGTCTATTTGCACAAAAATAGTAACAACCTATTCTCCACAAGATATGCAGAATTAATTGTATCAGAATAAATCTTCTCCAATAAATTTGCATCCAATCTAATTAACAGATCTCCTAATGCGCGCAGCCCTAAAAACACCACAACCTGATGTTTTAATGTTCTGGTATAGTGATGTCAAGACATCGCATGTGACATCACTCTTCAGCACTTTAACTCTTCAACACCTTAACATTCTGCAATACAAAAACCACAACAGATGGTTTTCTGATGTTCTGTCAACTGATGTTAAGACATCATGTATAACATCAGACCACAAAACTGCAACCCTGCAACAGCTAATGATAAGAACCAATGTTATGACATCAGACATATGACATAAGCATTGTTCAACTTTGTTTTACCAAAATTCCAGCCAACACAAGAACTAACAATCTCCCCCTTTGGCTAATTTTGGCTAAAACAAACAGTACCTCTTCAACAAGCTGCACAAACTCACTATCACATCAGCATAACTATCACATCAGCATAGGGCAAACTCCCCCTCAAAAACATGAACCAGCATCACAGCTGTTCAGTAGTTCACAATGTGCAGCACTTCTCCCCCTTGATGTCTGCTTGGCTGCACTCTTCAATTGATGTGATATCGTCACTAGCAGCTCAGTCTACACTGTCTACACTCCCCCTACAACAAGGCTAACTCTCTCTCCCCCTTTTTAGCCACAATTTGACAAGGCTAACTAGGCTAACTCTCCCCCTTTTTAGCCACAATTTGACAACCTCTGAATCTTCCTTTGCTGCAACATCTCTTCTCATCTTTTGGGATAACAGCTTCTCATTACCAGTTAAGGACTTAATTTCGCATAGCAGTTCTTCAAGAAGTTCCCAATAAAACATAGTCAGAGCAGCTTATTCAGGTTAACATACACACCTACATACCATAAGCTCGCACACCCTCTCTGATGCAAAGGGTTCAGACTGCAGACTTGCATATTCACAAGATTCCTTAACTCCACATGCTCCAAAACTCCACATCCTGCCAGGCTGATCAACTTCTATCTAGCATGACTTGACAATAGGGCTATGTCCCCTTCACAGGCTTTTCTTCTGCCTTTAGCAAGACCCTGATCTACTTCAGTCTTCTCTACATTCTCCTTCCAAGGCAGACCTTCTACTTCATCATTCTCCCGTATGATTAGGTAGACTCCCCTTAGGCATAATGTATGCACCAAGCTCCTGAACCAGAGCATAATCATCCTTCACCAAGGATATCCAACCAGATAATTTCCCAACACAAGTTAGAACATCTGCCACACACCAAGATATCATCACCATGATTCTTGATAGGTTCCACCAACTGGACTTACTATAGCATAGTAATCCACAAAACTAGAGAGATAAACTCTCATCCACCTTCAAGAAGGATAATCTCCTTGAGTCTTCAACTCCTCACCCTTCTGCCCAAGAGTAACTTGTTCCAAGACAATCCTCAATAATAACCAGCTGCCACACTCTGATTATCTTGATTCTTCGAATCCACTTCTGAGATCAACTAAATGTCACAGTTTGATCACCTCATTCATGAATCCTCATATGAAAACAGTCAAATGCCACATTTTGACCTTTTTCACGTTTGTCAGAACTCTCACAAAGATATCTTGATCCACCAAGAGACCTTGATCTTCAAGTTACATGTTCCACTTGCTCAAAAGAAAACACACTTAGACTCCCTAAGCCATGGTCATGTAACATCTTCTCCTTCCTGCAGCTCCCGCAAACTGCCATGAGAACGATCTTTTTGAAGCATCCTATGCTCATTCCTGTAGATCACCCTACCAATAACTGATGTGCCACATCACCAGCTGAGACTCCTGATGTTGAGCTAGATGTCATAACATTATGTCATCCAACTGTTGAATTCAGCTCAACCTTCTGCCACTCAGAAGAACCTCCTCCCTTTACAGAAACAGATTTCCATGCTCTCATAAACTTGATTCAACAATCAAGTTTGAGTAGACAACCTCCATCCTGCTCAGAAACTCCAAAGACTTCAAACCTACCACATCTGAATCTTCAGAAAATAAGTAGTTCAATACTACCCCATAGCTATACCAAAGAATGCCACTTCTCTCAGTAGAGCCGTCAGTAGAAAGCCAGAGATAACTGCCACTTATCCTCGACCTTCACAACCAGAGCAAACACCATGCTCCAAACCACTTAGATCAGAAATAAACTGATCCAAGCTCTAACCATCAAGAATATGATGTCTTCATAGACTGCATCTTCAACAGCATAATTCATGTCGTCACTCACATCAGACAACTGCCACGCTTCCAACAAGGTCTTTACAAACAGCCAGCAGATGATGCTCACTCCTTCATTCACACACTTCTGAAATAGTCAGCTGATAAGGCTACCTCAGGTTGTCATCTTCAACCATCAAGCTACTCCATCATGGCCCAAAACCAAAATATCCGGACACAGCTTTGCTTAATTCTCTAGACAAATACTCAGTCTCCCGACAAAGTGTTTACCCTTAGACAGAATAAGATTACCTTCTCACACAAGGTACGACAATCTTTTCCTGCACACTTGTGACACTAGCTGATCCCTCTATTAATAATCCACACCACTGATCACTAATTGGCTTGACCTGATACTTCACCAAGAGCACAACTATCTTTCTTTGGCTGAGAGAGCAAAGAACTGGAATGATGTTTCAACATCAGTTCTGACAACAGTCTTCATCACATTAAACACTTCTACAATGGATTTGGAGACTACGACCATATTAATCCACACATATCTCATGTAGGGGACACATGAGAACATATCAACATCTGATCAACTTCCAAGATTAGACCAACAAAACTGCAGTAACTTGCATAACACACTCTTCCAGAAGCTTCTTCTTATAAGCACAAGGTTCAGACCTTTGTCTAACTTAAGAGTGATAACAGCCACCCTTCTGCATCTAAAGCCATACCATAGACAATCTGCTACTTCCAATCCTTCAAGCCTCAAAGCTGGAAGAGTTCACTCCATGCAAACACCAATTGACCCCAGGCTGATTTACACTGCTATTGAACACAAACTCTAGGATGCACTTTCCCTATAATATTGTCCTCAGACAGTTTAGCTCAAGCTTACTACCTTTTATATGAACAACATCTCACAAATTATTCAACTTCATAGCTTCAGTGATCCTTCGAAACAGCTACAGTCTAACAGGTCTTTGACTCAGCATTTACCTTTAAACTGCTGAAGTGTAGCGTGATGTCGAGACATGAGGATTGACATATCAAGCTTAGCTTCTTTCTTGAAACTGACAACATAACCAGAAATACCCTCCTGAATAGGTCACCACAACTCTACTTAAGAGATACCTTATCAAGATCTTCACTCCTGCATGAAAAATTTGACAGTGATACTCTTTTGCCTTGGGCTCCACCCTCTTCTTTCTTCATCAAGCCTTAAAAACAATCCATTCACCTTCAGATCACTTCTTTCCCCAAAACAAAGGTATGAGATAATCCTCAAGAATCTTCGATCTCTCAAACCAACCCGTTGAAGTTGCCTTGCACCAACTACCACGTCAGAGACCAACCTGCTGAGGAGACCAACCCTTAATGTCTTTCCAAGAGAATACCTTCCTAGAATCTCACCACTAGAGATACGAGAACCAACCAGGGTTACAAAGACACATGCAGCGGAACATACAACAACTCCTCAACAACCTTCAGGTGCTGCTAAAAAATCTTTGCTTGTCACCAAGGGTCAACACACTCACAATGGCAGCTCTGAAAAAATAGTTCATCTTTTACTTCAAGGGATCATACACCCAACCGTATGAACTGGCCAAGTTCACAACTATCTTCCTTGCTCACGAACCAGAAAGTATCTTCCCTAGATCTCATCCAGAAACAGACAGGATGCCTGCTCTGATACCAATTGAAATTCTGGTACAAATGTGTGATGTCTTGTGCAATGTCACAACATCGCAATCTGCTGAACAAGGCAATAATAGAAACAGTAAATGAACACACTCAATTGTTCACCCAGTTCGGTTCAACCAACCTACATCTGGGGGCATACCAAGCCAGGAAGGAAGTTCACTATTAGTAGTATCAAATTACAGACTCAACAGACCAGTTGACAATCAACCTAATTTAATCACTACCCAATGACCCTTCTACCTAAGTCCTCCCTAGGTAAGAGACTCCATCTCACTTCCAATCATCTCGATGATGTCTAGCAGTTAACTACACCGTCACTGCATCAACAGCTTGATTCCTTAAACTTTTCTATTACATAGACTTTGGAAGACACACTTCCATGACACCCCTTTGGAGTTGCTTCAAAGCTTCCTCCAAGAACAATACAAAACTCATTACCTACAGGTTTCTGAGTTAACCTTAGTGATCATCTCACACCCCGAGTGGTTCACTAGACAAAGCCCTAAAGTTCTACATTTTGGACCCGTGCTCATTCTAGGTTACAAGCACTCTATTTATAACTTTTTCCCACTGGATTTGGGCCTTCAAATCATATCCAATCTTCTGCTAAATCTGCAACAGATTCTACTCCAAAATAGATCTTCAATTAAATCTTCATTCAATTAAATCTTCATAATTAACTCTAAATATTCTCCATATCTTTATGCATTAAATTCAGCTCCACATAATATTTCCAGGATATTATGTATCTTTTAAATCTTCTCTTTAAATCAGCTGCAAGATCTTCTCCACACAAATATGCACAATCTTCTCCACACAAATAGGAACAATCTTCTCCACACAAATAGGAACAATTCTCCATGTCTATTTGCACAAAAATAGTAACAACCTATTCTCCACAAGATATGCAGAATTAATTGTATCAGAATAAATCTTCTCCAATAAATTTGCATCCAATCTAATTAACAGATCTCCTAATGCGCGCAGCCCTAAAAACACCACAACCTGATGTTTTAATGTTCTGGTATAGTGATGTCAAGACATCACATGTGACATCACTCTTCAGCACTTTAACTCTTCAACACCTTAACATTCTGTAATACAAAAACCACAACAGATGGTTTTCTGATGTTCTGTCAACTGATGTCAAGACATCATGTATAACATCAGACCACAAAACTGCAACCCTGCAACAGCTAATGATAAGAACCAATGTTATAACATCAGACATATGACATAAGCATTGTTCAACTTTGTTTTACCAAAATTCCAGCCAACACAAGAACTAACAATCATGATTTGTGATAGAAATGATCTCTAACTCAAAAACTCAGAGTTACCTTGCTAAAGAAGGCATTTTGCCCTAAAAAGAGGGGTTTTGAGGAGAGCATCTGTTTGATGGATTTGGTGTACTCAAACTGAGCACAACTTAGAAAATTTTCTAAGTTTTTATGGTTACCCCTTTTACAAGTTATCCAACTTTTCTTGATTTTTCTTGATGAATGATGATTCAAATCACACATTAACATCATTTTAGGGTTAAAAACCCATAATTGTGAAAAATCTCAAAAAGTCAAAGTTTGACTTTTGTGCACAGTTGACTTTTTATCAGATGAATTTCAAACTGTGCGATCCTCTATGAAATCAAGTCCTTGACCTAAATCAAACTTGATTGATTGATTCCATAGGTGTTATAGGGTGTATTGAATCATGTCTTAGGGTTTGGGAGCATGTCCTGGTCAAAAGTCAAAGCTACAGTTGACTTTTCCCGCGAAACCCTAACTGTGGTTCAGATGAAATTGAAACTTGTTGCTCAAGCTTCTTGGCTTAATCCATTGTTGAAAATGGATCAATGTGATGTGTTAGAGACCCTCAAATCCTCTCTTGAGGTCTTGGCTCATGATTTGTCCCAAAAGTCAACTTAGGGGTGAATTAGGTCAAGAAACCCTAATTCCTGATTTTTTTTATGAATGCATCCCCTGAGGCTAAATTGACTTAATGATTGGGTTTATGATGTCCCTTAGAGCATCATAGATTATGCTTTGAAGCATTGGCTCATGCCCAGAGGAAAATTTCCATCTGAAGGCCCTGGTCGACCAAACCCTAATTTGGTGACACTGGCGATCTTAAGGCTTGATCCACCTATAAGGGAGCAGCCTTGTGCTTAATCCTTGAAGTGGGAGTCCTCTTGATCCTTTGTGGATGTTTGAGAGGCTAGACAAGTTGAAGATCATGTCATTTCTTGATTGATCCTTTGTCTAAGAGCTCTGAGAGGGCTGGAAACCCTAATTTTGATAGTAGTGAATGCTCACCCATCTTTGGAGAGACTAATAAGGCATGATGGTTCATCCATATTGTGATGACGATTTGCACAATGATGGGAAATCTTAGTGGTCAAAATTTGGGGTGTGACAGTAGTCATTGAAAACATCAACCAATTCAAAGAACCATCAAAGAGAGGAGCAATAATAACAAAGATAGAAGAATTTGTTGAAGAAGTCAAAGAGAGAAACCAACTGAGAGAGGAGGAGCAT
The DNA here is from genome assembly GCA_022829125.1 of Lathyrus tuberosus. Taxonomy (NCBI): domain Eukaryota; kingdom Viridiplantae; phylum Streptophyta; class Magnoliopsida; order Fabales; family Fabaceae; genus Lathyrus; species Lathyrus tuberosus. Next base: position 9,905,279 of record JALAZF010000044.1, on the reverse strand, counting down.
CCAAAGAGGAGAAAAAATCAAACCAATAAATCGTATTGAACCAAATAAATTTGAATCAAATTAGATCAAGCTAAACCTATCCAATCTAATCCAATCTAAATTAAACAGGACAAAATCAATCCACATCAAGTTAAACCTAATCAAATCATACCAAATCAAATTGAACCAAATCAATTTGGACCAATCACAATGAAACGAACTAAATTAAATTAGATCAAATTGAATCAACTCAATCCAATACAAACCAAATCAAATAGAATAGCCAATAGTGAGACGAGTAACCAAATAGAAGAACCAATAAGAGAGAGAAATAGAAGAAACCAAACAAAAGAACCAATAAGAGGGGGAGAACCAACTGAGAGATAAGAAACCAAATAGAATAACCAATTGGGATAGGAGTAACCAAATAGAAGAACCAATAAGAGAGAGAAAGAGAATCAACTAAATATAAGAACTAATAAGAAGGGGAAGAATTAATGGAGAGAGAAAGCAACCAATAGAATAACTAATAGGGAGAGGAGTAATCAAATAGAATCACTAATAAGAGAGAGAGAGAGAGAGAGAGAGAGAGAGAGAGAGAGAGAGAGAGAGATAGAGAATCAACCAAACAAAATAACTAATAAGAAGAGGAAGAATTAATAGAGAGATAAGCAAACAATAGGGAGAGAGTCAACCAAAGTCATATATAACTCAATCATGATCTTCATGCATACAAAAGTTGGAGACTTTCCGAGAACATTTTAGTGATTCAACATAAGGATTTTTTCTTCAATAAACTTATTATTATAAAATCAAAATAAACTAATTCTCAAATTTTGGGGAACTCAATAGAGGAAGCAACAAATAGTTCAAGAAGGATCAAACCAAACTCTAGATATCATGTTAACAATAGATATAACAAAGTAGGGAAGAAAGAAATAGACCATTGTTTCAATAATATGATTAACATAACTTGTGAAAATAAAGGTTACAAAGAGAATATATAATAAGACATAAATAGACTAAACTACCCATAACCCAAATATAAGTAAAAGCCTATTACATATTATCTAAGACAAACTTTCATTTTCCTTTTTTATTTATCTCTCTTTGCTTGATATACATTGATTTTTTTCTTGTTTAATTTTTATCAATGGCTACCATCATTGAAGGCATTCATAACGTCTTATTGGACATGAGACTCCAAACATAAGAGGAGGCGGTGAATAGTATTTTATTGAAAAATCAATTTTCAAAACAAAATCATTTACAAAAAAAAAAGTTGAAAATACTTTTGTAAAATAAACAAAGTAAAGCAACATAAATAAATAAATTGAAAATAAAGAATTGAGGGATGAAAGAAATACACTAGAGATTTATGGAGGTTTGGTCTTAATGGTGAAATTTAGTTGTCTTCTCAATAATTCTTATTGAGTTTCCATTATCTTGAGAGATTTTAATCGGATATGCCCACAAACCTCCTTTTTATAAGGATTGGAGTTTTAATGGCTAACTTCCAAACCAACAACGAACAAATAGAGTTTTAATTATAGAGACCTACACAACCAACTAAGAGCTTTTAGTAAAGACTAAGCTCACAAATCAAGAAAGAGCTTTTAACAGATGACCAAGCTCACAAACCTACTAAGAGTTTTTCACTACAAAGACCTCCCCAACCAAACAGGTTTTACTTGGTTTACCTCACAATCAAACAAGATATTTTAATGGTTTAGCTCACAATCAAATAACACCTTCTTACAAGGAAAGTATTACACAAAGTATAATACACTATTGAGGAGTTTACAACTTTTCCCCTTACAAAAAACAAAGAACATCACAAATCAAAGATTCACTCAAAAAGCACTAAGGCAAAACTAAATTTACTACTACAAAAAACATATTTAAAGTCGGACGTGAAAGTGATTAAACCTCGGTTACAGGGCGAGGTAACGAAGGAAGTCATGAAAACTTTCCTATTTACCCTAGGGGCGTTCATTGGTTCGGGTAAATCCAAACCAAGGTGTTTAGGTCAGACATTTTTTTAGTTTGGGCAAAAATTGAACCAAACCAATAAGAATCGGTGTTAATTGGTTCAGACAATGGATTTTCAATTTTCTACCTTCTACCCGTAAACCCGAACCAAACCAATAATAATATACTAATATGAAACATTTATGTATTTATTAATAGAATGAATTCAATAGTACCAAGAAAAAGAAAAGAAACGAAGAGTTTGGGGAATTCCAAGAAAGAAAATGACAACATTATCGCACCATAACCATTATCAATATGGAGAAATCAAACATCACTGCTATTTCATTTAATAAGAATCTCTATTTAAATCAAGGCAAATTGTAATATTCTCTATTGAAGTGTTATTGGTCATTTTTAAGTAAATCAAGCTAAATTGTACTATATTTTAATGATACTAATTAAATGCAATATATTATTGTAAAAGAATGGTATATTTTTAGTATATATTTTTGCATATTTAATTTTAATGTACCCGATCAATCCAATCCAAACCAATATGTTGTTTGTCGAATCGGTTTGGTTTGGGCTTTATTAAAAAAAATGGAAATCTAATCCATATCAATCCATATATATTTTATTGGTTTGGGTATCAGATTCTTTTGAAATCGAACCAAATCGGTCTGCCAACGCCCCTACTTTACCTCTCAGTTATTTCAAAACCGAGGGGTAAAGTGTTCTTCGCATAGGTTTGGTCATCAGCTTCTGCATTTTTATTATTTTTAGATCTGGATGGTGCGCCTCACATTTCCTCTCAGCTATTGGAGAAGCCGAGGTAATATAGAAGTAATGTTACCTTGTGTACAATAATAACAGATGGGAAAACATTGTTATTTTTTTCTATATTTTGGTTTGAACATATATTACAGAACCATATTTTGTCCATTTATGAAACAAATACATTATTACAAAATCATATTTTTGCCATTTATGAAATAGATACTTTGTACCTTTTGCGAATTTCTCAAACATAATCATTGTACCAAAAATATTCATTGTTTACATCATTTTCATAGCCAAAATGGCACGTGTACACCTTATAACTTTACAACAAATTAAAACTAAAACAAATGATTAACCAACAAAAGCAATAATAAAAATGCAAAGTCTTGTAGGTCGTCTAAAAGATCTCTTATGTGATTTGTCAATGGTCGTTAAGCACCTATAATTTGAACCATATTTGAAACCAATTAAGATCAACAACAACAACAACAACAACAACTTTAAATCTTTAGTAAAAAGAATATAAAAAGATAAATGAGTAAATATATATTACTAAGTGATATAAAATATTTACTTAATAGTTTTCCCATATCCCCTCTTGATGACCACGACGAATAGCATACATATCATCAACCAAATCATTTTCTTTTGATGAGAGACGTACATGTGTTGCGAAAGAAGGGGTATCAAAATTAAAATCTTGATTTTCATCACTATCAGGAATATATTTTCCTTGAAGAACAATTGACCATCTTGCGTTAGAAGGATCAATGACATAAAAAACCAATTTTTCTTGGGATGCCATGATGAATGGTTTGTTCATATAAGCCGCCTTTTAAAGATAAACCCGTGTGAATCCTAATTCATCGGTTTCTACACCAGTGTTATTGTCAATCCACTTGCACTTAAATAAAGTCACTTTAAAAGTAACATAATTAATCTCCATAATCTCCTTAATGACCCCAAAGTACGCTCTAGATGCCAATATATGGTTCTTATCTTTCGAATTAGACAAGTACATGGATTCAACTTCAACTATAATCCCACTATTTTGCATGGTACTACGATCATCCTTTGATTTTGTATAGAATGAATATTTAGTAATGTCGTATTCACTCTAAGTTACTATATTAAAATTGGACATATGTGACATCTATTTAATTGTCTTCGATGCACTACTGTCTTTAGAACCCCTTTCATTAAACTAAGTTATGGAAATTTTGTTATAATTTGTCAACAACATTTTTCACTCATTCGGAGGAATTTTCCTTGATAAGACGTTTATGAACAGTCAAGTAAGGTTGAACTTCACTAAGGTTATTCAATATATACAAATGTGCTTGAAGAACTACATCTCAGTCAAATGTCTTGACATTTAAACCTTGAATACCTCAACCACCATATCTTCCATCATGACGAGACTCGAGAATTCCTATAGAGTTTGCTTCTGACAAATAGTTTGTACAAAACTCAATAGCTGCTTCGGTGATGTAACATTCAAAGATTGAAGCTTCCTGGTGGTGATGATTCTTTGTATACACTTTAAAGATCTTCATGTATCGCTCTAATGCATACATCCACAATAAATAAACTGGACCATAAATTCTAATCTCATTTACTAGATAAACAATTAATTGAACCATAATGTCAAAAAATGACAAAGGGAAAAACATCTCTAATTGACACAAGATAATTGAAGTCTCATGTTCTAACTCATCAAAATTTCCAGGTTTAACGACTTTACTACATATAACATTGAAGAATAAGCACAATCTTATTATAGTTACCCTTATATTTTTGGTAGAATGCCACAAATAACCACTAGCAGAAGTTGTTGCATCAAGACATGACAATCATGAGATTTTAAGCCAACTAATTTGAGATCATTAATTGACACAAGTTTCTTCACATTTGATGAGTGCCAATGGGTAACTTTGATACCCTGCAATTGCTAAAACTTTTTTTCTTTTTTAGATAGAGTGTGTCATACAGGGGGAAAATATGTTCTATTTCTTATATCTTTTGGGGTTAAATCTTTTGTATACCCATCACCATCATTTCTTCATAGGATTTCTTAGTATCTTTTGTCTTGCCTTTAATGTTTAGAAGTGTTCCAATTAAACTATCACATACATTTTCCTCAATATGCATGACATCAAGACAATGTCTTACATCGAGGCTAGACCAATGTGGAAGTTCAAAGAACAACAACCTCTTTTTCCAAATATATTTTCACCAAGGGCCCTTTTTCGTTTCTTTCCAAAGACAACATTAATGTGTTTTAAAGCGATACCAAATTCATGTTTTCCATTAAAGTCTTCCGTAATCTACGGTATAGATGATTAGGTCTTAGAAATTTCTGATGCCCAGGGTAAATAGTCCTTTTTCCATTTTTTAATTGGTGGAAGCATGTATCATCTTCACATATTGGACATGCTTTATGTCCCTTGACGTTGTACCCTGAAATCATCAATGATAACATCATATATTTGTGCTTCATGCACAACCACAGAGATAGGTTGTAAATTATGAGAAGAACAGTCCATGAAGTATGGTTGGTACTCAAATTACCAAATGGGTTCATTTCGTCGGTGAAAAGTCCAAGCCTAAGGTTCCTTGGCTACGACGAAATTTGGAAACAACGTATCAATTTTCTTCCATTGCAATGAATTAGCTACATGGCAAATTTTTTCATCACATAATCTTTCATCTGCATGTCATCTAGTATTTTTTGCGTCATCTACAATTGCAAATAGTCTCTTGAACCTTTGCATTATCGGTAGGTACCACATCACCTTAGAAGGAACACCCTTTCTAGTTACACCATCATCATCTTCTGCACCATTGTCCTTCTTCTTGTAAGTAACTCCCGACACCTCGGGAACTCCTTCAATCTTTTATACTCATTCCTATATAACATGCAATCATTATGACATGTATGTGTTTTGACATGGTCCAAACCCATTGGACATAATATCTTCTTGGCCTCATGACTATGGTGCAACAACATGGTACCTTCTAGAAGTATTTCTTGCAGCAATTCAAGTAATTCAGTAAAAAATTTATCCGCACAAACACCTTTTGCCTTAAAATTGAATAGTCTTAACACATTTGACAATCTTTTCAAATTTTTGCATAATCTTCCATGTAACTTTTCAAAGTATCTTCCACATGGGCTTTCTTAAAAGCATATACTACAATATCACGAATCATATCTTCTAGAGTATCATCATAAATTAATCATCTTCAACTCTATGTGACGTAGGTCTTTTTTTGTCACTTCACCATGCTATACACAATGATTAAATATATCATCCCATGGATGTTTTTGCATATTTCAAAAAATTTTACAAGGACGCCAAAAGTCCCATGATTGTTATTAAGTTTTTTTCAAGAATTCAAGAAATTGAATCACTCCATTCTCATACTCTCTACTTAATCTATTGGCTCTCATCCAACTACATCCCATAATAGCATATAACTTCTGAAAATAAAATAAAAATGAACATTCCAAAATAATACAACAATAACAATAAACAACAACTACTACTACAAATACCTGAAAAACAACACTATATTACACCCTAAGTCTCAAAAACCATGACAATAACAATAACAATAAGCAACAACAACTACAAATACTTGTAAAATAACACTATATTATACCCTAAGTCTCAAAAACCATGACAATAACAATAACAACAACAACAATAACAACGACAACAACAACAATAACAACAATGATGACAACAACAACAACAATAACATCAACAACTACAAATATATCATTAACACCAACAACATGGAGAGATTTTAACATACCGGAACAAATATGGGTTTGAGGTTCGAGCTTCCTTCCTCCTTATAGAAGATGGCGTTTCATTTTGTTAGGTGGAGAGAATGGTGTTTCATTCGAAGAAAAGTGCAAGGGTGTAAAAAGTGAATGAAACTTAACATTCTGATGAGTGAGTAAAATATTATTTAGAGTTTAAATCTCTCTCATGAATCTCCACCACAGGACCAGACCACGCCAAATCGTTACTATCACCATAAGTAACGCTTCACTGATCCCCATCTGGAACCAGCTACTCGCTCCTGAATCTCCACCATAGGAACATAGCACACTAAAACTGGACCGAAGTCCGTACACCATGAATGCATGAATCTCAAAAACATGCATTATCACCAAAAGAATCACCACGCATTTATCACCATTATGCGCAACATTATTCATAATGCGCAACAATTAATCAATGTTACGACAATTAACAAACAGAAGCAACTCATCAAATGCATATTCACAAGCAGTCAATCATGTTAATTCATTAAAAAATCTACACATCATTAAACAAACACAGTGATTCGCTAATCAATGATACATGTCATCACATACATTCCTATAAGGGACACACGACTATAACTCAATTATTTCACTAAGCTTTGTCGTAAGGTATCTCTGCGTGTTAGCTTTCCAACATTTTGAATGACGTCTTATTTGGACATACGAAACTGTTACGGCCAAAATCATCGGACAATGCAACAAAAATCAATAACAAGATTTTTCACAAATTGGCCTACAACAATCAATTGTCAATGGATGACAATCGATTTTCATCAAGTGGATTTCGCTACTGACTTCTCAAAACCCATTTTTCCAAGCCAAATAATCGATTAATTCCAAAGGGTAATTGATTGTCAAATAATTTTTTTCCAAAAATAAACGGCTGCAATCGATTGACATCTAATGTCAATCAATTTTCATATGCAAAATTTCAAAAAATAAAGACCTGCAATCGATTGTCATCTGATGTCAATCAATTAACATCAAGAACTTTTCCAGAAAACTTAGTTTTCTCCATACGTTCATCATCCACTTCATCCACAAACCTCCATACATGACTCAAACCAATTTTCCCAAAATTACATAACCCATAATACGAATTTAATAGTGAATCATGTTATCACAACCATCAACATATTAAAGCGTATATATTCATCATGATTCATAGCAATTCATCAATAATTTAATCAAAAATCATGTACACAATCCAAGCACTCAAACATTCATCAATGACAGAATTTTATACATACATAATCATGATAATATAAACCTAATTTTAGTGAAAAAATCACATGTATAAACACAATCAATCATCAAATTACATATTTCTAACACAACAATAATTCATCTAGACAAAATCATGGAACCCTAATGAGAGCAATGACCTCTCTTCTCTACCCTATCATTCAATACACCCATAGTGAAAGCCCTTTCTCTCCCCTAACCTTAGATTTTCCAGCAAAAATAGCAAATCAAGCAACTCATATGGATTCTCCCTATAAAACACTAGCTCTCCTTCAAAATTATCTTATTTCTCTAAGCCTCCTTACTTTCATGTACTGACATAGGGTTTGTAACGCCCTGGTTTAATTAATTAAATATTTGTGAATAATATTGTGTGATTGTATGAATTGTTTGGTGATTTGATGTATTAGAGGCACCCTTGGTATAGGATAGTGGCCTTAGAGATTAGAACTTAAGGTGTTAGGGGTGTGTGAGAAAAAGTGTAGAGACATGGGGGTGGTGGGAGAATTATATATTTATTATTATTTAAATTGGGAGCATATACATAAATAATATTAATAGTAATAATTAAAAAATTATTTTAATTATTACGGTTAAAATAAATATTTATTTTATTTAGGGGGAATAATGTGTTATTAAAAATAATATAATAATATAATAAGAAGAAAGGGGGATTAGAGAGAAAACTGTCAAAATACGTGAAAAGTTTGGGAGAAAGGAAGAAAGAGGCTAGGGCAAGGAAGGAGAGTCTTAGAAGAGCACCATTGTTAGAGCTTGAAGAATCATTGCTAGGAATACCAAGGTAAGGGTAGGATATCCTTTCATATAGGGTTTTGCATGACAGTATGTGGGTGGGTGTTTTGATGTTTACTTGATTTATTGTATCTCCTATGTGATGAGTTATGGAATTATATGTTAAATCCATGTTAGTGTTTATTTACTTGATTTGTATGATGATGAATTGTTGTTGTTGTTGGGTGTTGTTGGGAATCAGAGTCGGAACCTGAGTTACGAGTTTGTATGAAAATTTGGGGTTTTGGGGGATGTTTAAAAAGTGAATTTCGTACTACTGCATAGCAGAAAAGTGCTTATGTCGCAGGTGTAACCGGTGACACCAAATATGGTAACAGGTTACCACTGACTTTATTTTAAAAAATTGATTTTTCGCAGGTGTAACCAGTTACAGGTTTTTGTGTAACCAGTTACACTGTTCAAAATTTGTGTAAACTGGGCATTTTTAAAAGGGTGTAACCGGTTACAGGTTTTTGTGTAACCGGTTACACTGTGAAACAGAGGCGTGGTAGGAGTGTTTTTTTAGGGGTGTAACTGGTTACACTGGGAGGAAAAATTCATAAACTTTGAAAATTCATAACTCAAGTTCCGGGAGTCTGATAGAGGTGCCGCTCAAAGCGCTAAGAAGCTAACACAATGAAATTTATTCTAAAAATAGTCCCAGTATTTGAAATTGATTTAAATGGTGCGTGATAGTGTTGTATGGTGTAGAGTTGTTTGTTGTAGTGTAGTGATGTATATGAATGTAATGTTATTGCATGCTATATCATTATATTGCTGTTGCTGAATGTTTATAGCATGTGTATGGTGTGTGGTGGCCAACATTGGTGTTGTATATGATTAATGTTGAAAATTGTTGTATGTGTTGTTGTTGCATGTATTGTATGAGTCATGCATCATAGTGTATGGACGGTGGTCTGTTTTTGGTGAGCCTCAATCCTATGGTGGGGATTAGGTGCGAGTAGCTAATTCCTATGGTGATGGAATTAGTGAAGCATTACCTATGGTGATGATAACGATTTTGATGTGCTCTGATCCTAGGTAGGGATTGGAGCGAGTGAACCTGAGAGTTCACAATTTGGTACCACATGCATTGAGTCCTGAGTTGAGTCTCTTTGTATTTGCATTTATGTTACATTATGTTGTGTGGATTATTGGAGTGTATGTTGTGGAATAGGTGATTATGAATATGTTGTTAGTTTGCTTACATATTATTATGCATTTCTTTATATGATTGTGATTTCTCACCTATTATGTTTGAATGTTGGCTTTACATGGGCATCATGCAGATAATCCACAGTAGAGGCTTGGATTGTGAATGAAAGAGGTTGCTCTTTGTTTTGCTTTTGTTGAGTCGGCGCCTGCTCTGATATGTAACACTGGGGGGGGGGGGGGGGTCGAACGCTTTTGTGTTTAATTTATGTTTTGTAGATATTGCTATTTATATCTATGAAGTTTGATAATTTCTTAAATAACTTTATATTATGATTTTGTTTTGAAAATGTTAAACTATGTTGCTGATTTTCGCTGCTAAACAAATTTTGGAGTTCAGATTATTACTATTATTATGTTAGTGAAATGTTATATATGATACATGTCCTATAGCATGAGCAGGTTTCCGTTGAAAAGTAGCATCCTAATTGTTGTTGGTTCAAAATTACTCTAATTTTTATTTATAATTACGTAGGGAAAATTCAGGTGTTACATAGTGGTATCAGAGCAGGTCGGTCTGTCCGGCCAAGTTGTCGAGTTGGTGTGGTGTGACAGTTGACTACTATTGTTGTAGCCTTCTAACCATTGTGGATGTTATGGTTGGGAAAGAAAAAATGGTTGGAAGAAACGATGTTGCGATTGTTGTTTCTTTGTAGGCTGTGGCTCAGGCTGTGTAGAATCAGCCTAATGCTGGGGGGAACTATGAGTTCCGTCATCTGGAGAATTTTTAAAGGAATAATCCGCCTACTTTTAAGGGTAGGTATGTTCCTGATGGAGCGCATGCTTGGCTCAAAGAGATTGGGAGGGTCTTTCGTGTGATTGATTGCTCTGAACGCAGAAGATACGGTTTGGTACTCATATGCTCAATGAGGAGACTGATGATTGGTGGATCAACACTCGTCGGGTGTTGGAAACTACATGTGAAGTTGTCACTTGGGTTGTGTTCCGCAGGGAGTTTCTAAGGAAGTATTTTCCTGAATATGTTCACAGGAAAAAGGAGATTGAATTCCTAGAGCTGAAGAAGGGGAGTTTGTCTGTTATTGAGTATGCTGCCAAGTTCGTGGAACTTGCAAAGTTCTATCCTTATTAGAGCGAGGCAACTTCTGAGTTCTCAAAGTGTGTTAAGTTTGAGAATGGTTTATGTCCTGAAATCAAGCAGGCGATTGAATATCAACAGATACGAAGGTTTTGGGAGTTGGTGAACAACTATAGGATTTATGAGGATGACAGTAAGGCTCGGTCAGCTCATTATAAGAGTCTGAGCGAGAAGAGAAGGAAGCAACATCTGAACCGTGGGAAGCCTTATAGTGCTCCAGCTGAGAAAGGTAAATAAAGAATTGGTGATGGTAAAAGGCCAAGTGGGGGAGGTGCTCCTGCTCTTCTTAAATGCTTTAGGTGTGGTGAACTGGGTCATCATGTTAGTGAATGTAAGAGTCACTACTACGGAAAAGCCATACGATAACGGTTGAAAAAGGGATACCACAACGCATGACCATCTGTTGTGAGGTAAGGGGTGATTGTATGCTAGGTGCTTTCCACCACGGTCGCGAGATCGTGATAGTAAGGCAGGACGCGCTACCTACCACAACGGTTACTAGTATCAACCATTGTGGTATATACATTTATGAAAATAGGATTTAATCACAGTTAAAATAAATAACCGTTGTTGAAAGTACCCAAGTTTATTATAAAATATGTATATTGCTTGTTTTTTAATAAACCTCCCAACAACATACAACCATTCAAATTGATGAAGAAGTATATAATCTGAAAATTAAACTATTCTTGAAAACCAACTTACACAAACCAATGTTTTCCAAATTTCACGCGTCTTATCATTGATTTCCCGCTCTTTAACATATAGAATGTGGTTCAATGGTCTAAGTACTTCATGACATCAATTCCTTCTATTCTAGTTTAATTTGAATAATATTAATAAATTGTTGTTATTCAAATTAAACTATAAGAGAAGATATGGATGTGATGAAGGAATCAGGTCATCGAACCATGTCCTATATGTTAAAAAGCGGAAGATGAATGATGAGACGAGTGCAATTTGGAAAAAATTGATTGATATAAGTTGGTTTTCAAATACACTTAATTTTCAGATTATAAGTTTCTATTTCAATTTAAATGAAATGTATTTTCAATGAAGGGTTGGTGAAAAAAACAATCTACATAGCATATAATAAACTCAACTTCATCTACATAGCATATAAGAATTTAAAGAAGAAAACATTGCTAAGTCACAAGAAGCTTCTTTCTTGTGACTTAGCAATGTTTTGTTCTTGTTCTGAAAACATTAATCAACAACAACAACATACAACAACATTTATCAACAAGAACAAAACATTTATCAATTTTTTCAGAACAAGAGAAAAACATTGCTAAGTCACAAGAAGCTTCTTTCTTGTGACTTAGCAATGTTTTGTTCTTGTTCTGAAAACATTAATCAACAATAACAACATACAACAACATTTATCAACAACACAACAACATACAACAAAATTAAAAAAAAACAAAGGTTCAAGAACGCAAGATATAATAAACAAAAACAACAACAAATTATGAAGTTATGAGAACATTAATCAACAACAAGAACATACAACAACACAAGATATTATGTAATGTTTCAAAAACGCGCCTTTTTTTTAAAACTAATCATGGATCTGGAACAAATTATGAAGTTCATCTAGTTTATGAAGCAATGAAGAAGAAGTACAAGGTGAATGAAGTTTACACAATAGCTTCATACTTCTTGTATTTTTCTTCATAGCTACACAAGCCATATGTATCATAGCCAAAGTATGCGCTTTGTTAAGGTGGTGAAGACGAATCTGAAAAAATGAGAACATTCACCAAATGAAAAAAAATGAGAACCCATTTTTAACAAGAAACGTAAATGAAATCGAAGCATAAGTTTAATGAATAAACCTCAAGTTAGCGATTGGTGAAGATGAATCTGAAGGTTGAAGTATGTTTAAAGAGTGACATGGATGTTAGGGTTATGTTATGAGAGAGAAAAGTGAAATATGTTAGGGTTTTCTTTTGAGAGAAATGGTTGTTATCTACTAAACGATGGATACTTTTGCTTATATACTAAAAACTATCACTTTTCATCACGGTAAGAAAGAAAAACCGTGATGCAATTTTCAAATTTTACAACGGTTGTATTGTAAAACCGTGGTTAAATAAATTTCAATTATTTATTTATTTATAAATGCAATGGTGAGAGATTTATTAATTGTTGTTATTGTTATTCTTCATTACTGTTGTTATTGTTTTTGTTATTTTTGTTGGCTTGTACTATTTTTTTTTGTAAAGAGGAAAGAGTATATAAATGCAAGAGTATATAAAACAATACTAATAAATAAGTTCATTAAGAGGCCCAAAAGGGAAGAGTATATAAAACATAATTTTTTTATTACATAATTTTGTCTAAATCAGAACAATATCCCCTAGCACTAAAGGAATCTTCATAATCTATGACTCGCTCCTCACTACCCTCATTAGAATCATAGTAAAAAATCTTCCTCAACACCTTTTTTCTTCTTCTTCTTCAGCTTCTTCTTCTTATTCTTCTTGGCCTTTCTCACCCTCAATGTGTCCCTGACAACAATCAATCCAGATGACTGGACCTCCTCATTTGACTGCTGATATTGTTGGATTGTGGTGACTTCAGTTGACATACTTCTGTTAGCATTATCAGATGGAGAACTCATGTTGTTATAAGAAGTTAAGAAGAATAGTTTGAAGAAGTGGAAATTCATTATATGAAATTGTGCATTTATAGAAGAGGTTGAAGATGAAACATCTGATGATTTAATCCTTGCAATGATTACTTCTAATGGTTGATATTCTTGAATGACTTGTGACCGTCTTGAGAAATGAAGAAAAATTTCAATCATCATTATATTCATTTCTCTCTTTTGGGAAGAGTGTTTCTCTCTTTTGGGAAGAGCAAAGGTTGTACAGATCATATTACAACAGTTAAATATTAAAATCGTGGTTAAATAATTTTCAATTTTTTTTATTTATTTGTGAAATTAAGTGACACGCGCTTTTTGTAATAGGAAAAATGGAAAAAAAAAAGTAGTTGACATGATTCGAACCTTGTACCACTCACTTTATCACCACGGTTGATTATGTAAACCGTGATTATCACAACGGTGGAAGGCATAACCGTAGTAATATTATGTTACTAAGGTGTATTTTGTAGTAGTGAGTGATGTGAAGAAGTGTTTCCGGTGTGGGAAGACAGGATATCTGGTTGTTGATTGCAAGGATAATATGGTGACTTACTACAACTGTGGAGAACCAGGATATATCAGTACGCATTTACAGAAGTCAAAATAAGCTTCAACCGGAGGGAGGGTGTTTGCTCTGTCGGGGACTCAGACTTCCAGTGACGACAGGTTGATTAGAGGTATATGTTACATTAATAGTACTCCTTTGATTGTTATTATTGATACTGGTGCTACACACTCTTTTATTGCTGTTGATTGTGTGAAAAGGCTAGGCCTTGTAGTGTCTTCCATGAAGGGAGAGATGGTTGTCGATACTCCTGCTAAGGGATCAGTGACTACTTCTTTGGTTTGTTTGAACTGTCCTCTGTCGATCTTTGATAGAGATTTTGGTGTTGATCTTATCTGCTTGCTACTGAGGGATCTTGATGTTATCTTGGGAATAAAGTGGTTAGAGTTCAATCATGTTCATATTAATTGTTATAGTAAATCGGTACGGTTTCTTGCTCCTGATGATAAGGACGAAGTTGTTTTCTTATCTGCTAGATAGTTGGAAGAGCTTTAGCAAAATGAAGCTCTGGGGCTTGCGTTGTTTGCGTCTTTATCTGTTGAAAGTCAACCTGCAATTGATGAATTTCTGGTGGTGCGTGATTTTCCAGATGTGTTTTCAGATGATATTTCAGATGTGCCGCCAGAGAGAGAGGTGGATTTTCTATTGATCTTGTCCCTGGTACCAGACCTGTTTTTACGGCACCATACAGGATGTCGGTGTCGGAGTTAGCAGAGTTGAAAAATCACTTAGAAGATTTGTTGGGAAAGAAATTTGTGAGACCAAGTATGTCACCTTAGGGAGCTCCGGTGTTGTTAGTAAATAAGAAAGATGGTAGTATGAGGTAGTGTGTGGATTATCGACAACTAAATAAAGTGGCAATCAAGAACAAGTGTCCCCTTTTGAGATTAAATGATTTGATGGACCAACTGGTAGGTGCACGTGTGTTCAGCAAAATTGACTTAAGGTCCAGTTACCATCAGATTCGGGTGAAGGATGAGGATATTCAGAAGACGGCTTTTAGAACCCAGTATGGAAACTATGAATATTTGGTGATGATGATTAGCGTTTGTAATGCATCTAGAGTGTTTATGGAGTATATGAATCATATATTTCATACTTATCTGGATCAGTTCGTGGTGGTTTTCATTGATGATATTCTGATTTATTCTAAGTTAAAAGAAGAACATGTTGAGCATTTGCGGATTGTGTTGCAAGTGTTGAAAGAGAAGAAGTTATATGCCAAGTTGTCAAAGTGTGAATTCTGGTTGCAAGAGGTTAGTTTTCTTGGGCGTGTTATTTCAGGTGATGGTATAGCTACGGATCCGTCCAAAGTGGATGCAGTACTACAATGGAAGGCTCATAAGTCGGTTACTGAGATTAGAAACTTTTTGGGCTTGGCAGGTTATTACCGCAGGTTTATTAAAGGATTTTCTAAGTTAGCACTTCCATTGAACCAGCTAACTTGTAAAGGTAAAGCATTTGTGTGGGATGTCCATTATGAGAAAAGTTTCACAGAGCTGAAGAAGAGATTGACTACAGCTCCAGTTTTGATTTTGCCTGAACCTAATGAACCTTTTGTGGTGTACTACGATGTGTCAATGATGGGTTTAGGTAGTGTGCTGATGCAAGATGGCAAGGTTGTGGCTTATGCTTCACGACAACTGAGGGTTCATGAGAGAAATTATCCTACTCATGATTTAGAGTTGCCTGCAGTGGTGTTTGTGTTGAATATTTGGAGGCATTATCTTTATGGTTCTAGATTTGAGGTATTCAGTGATCACAAGAGTTTGAAGTACATATTTGATCAGAAAGAGTTGAATATGAGCCAACGAAGATGGTTGGAGTTTCTGAAGGATTATGACTTTGGCTTGAATTATCACCCCAATAAGACTATTGTCATGGATGATGCTTTAAGTCGAAAGTCGTTGCATATGTCTGCTATGATGATTAGAGAGTTGGAACTTATTGAACAATTCAGAGACTTGAGTTTGGTTTGCGATTTTACACCGCAGAGTATGATGTTGAGCATGTTGAAGATAAATAATGATTTTCTTAATAATATTAAAGAGAGTCAAAAGTTGGATGTGAAGTTGGTAGATTTGATGGTTGGGAGTATTCAGACTAAAGACAATGATTTTAAAGTAGATGAGCAGGGTGTGTTGAGATTCCGAGGTAGGATTTTTATACCTAATAATCCTGAGTTGAAGAAGATGATTTTAGAGAGAAGTCATAGAAGTAGCTTGAGTATCCACCCAGGAGCTAATAAGATGTATCAGGATCTGAAAAAGATATTTTTGTGGCATGTACTGAAGCATGATGTGGCACTGTTTGTGTATGCGTGCTTGACTTGTCGAAAGTCGAAGGTTGAGCACCAGAAGCCTGCAGGATTGATGCAACCGTTAGACATTCCAAAGTGGAAATGGGATATCATTTCGATGGATTTTTTGACGGGATTACCGAATACTCCTAGAGGGCATGATGTGATTTGGGTAATAGTTGATAGACTGAAGAAATCAACACATTTTATTCTGATTAACATCAGTTTTCCTTTGCAGAAGTTGACAAAATATACATCCGGGTAATTGTGAAGCTGCATGGAGTTTCGTTGAGTACTATTTCTGATAGAGACCCGAGGTTTACATCCATATTTTGGGAGAGTTTGCAGGAGGATTTGGGTTCTAAGTTGAGGTTGAGTTCTACCTATCATCCACAGACAGATGGTCAGACAAAAAGAACTATTCAGTCATTGGAAGATTTATTGAGAGCGTGTGTTCTAGAGCAAGAAAGTGCTTGGGATAATCATCTGTCACTGATAAAATTTACTTATAATAATAGTTTCCATTATATCATTGGAATGTATCCTTTTTAGGCATTGTATGGTCGGAGATGTAGGACATCTTTGTGTTGACATGAATCTTGTAAGAATGTAGTGCTTGGACCTGAGATTGTTCAGCAGACTACTGAAAAGGTGAAGTTAATTCGAGAATGGATTAAAGCTTTGAAGAGTAGGCAGAAGAGCTACCATGATAAGACGAGGAATGATCTTGAGTTTCAAGAGGGAGACCATGCATTCTAGAGAGTCATTCTGGTGACCGGTGTTCAGCGTGCTTTGAAGTCGATGAAGCTTACTCCTCGGTTTATTGGTCCGTATCAGATTTCTGAGAGGATTAGAGTGGTTGCTTATAGGGTGGTGTTGCCACCTAATCTCTCGAACTTGCATGATGCATTCCATGTCTCACAGCTTCAGAAGTATGTTCCAGATCCGTCTCATGTGATTCCGATGGATGATGTACAAGTGAGGAATAATCTTACAGTTGAAGCTTTACTTGTGAGAATCGAAGACCGTGAATTGAAACAGTTGCGAGGCAAAGAGATTGAGGTAGTGTGAATAGGAGATGTCGGAGGGAACATGGCGTGTGAGTTTGAGAGTGGTAATGGAGAGTCGTATCCGGAGTTGTTCGCATCAGGTAAATTTTCGAGGACGAAAATGTTCTAAGTGGAGGAGAGTTGTAACGCCCCGGTTTAATTAATTAGATTTTTATGAATAATATTGTGTGATTGTATGAATTGTTTGGTGGTTTGATGTGTTAGAGGCACCCTTGGTGTAGGGTAGTAGCCTTAGAGAGTAGAACTTAAGGTGTTAGGGGTGTGAGAAAAAGTGTAGAGACATGGGGGTTGTAGGAGAATTATATTGTTATTATTATTTAAATTGGGAGCATATAAATAAATAATAGTAATATTAATAATTAAATAATTATTTTAATTATTATGGTTAAAAAAATATTTATTTTATTTAGGGAGAATAATGTGTTATTAAAAATAGTATAATAATATAATAAGAAGAAAGGGGGATTAGAGAGAAAACTGTCAGAACACGTGAAAAGTTTGGGAGAAAGGAAGAAAGAGGCTAAGGCAAGGAAAGAGAGTCTTAGAAGGGAACCATTGTTAGATCTTGAAGAATCATTGCTAGGAATACCAAGGTAAGAGTGAGATCTCCTTTCATATAGGGTTTTGCATGACAGTATGTGTGTAACGCCCATATATAAATACATACATCAAAGTATATATTATACATGAATATCACGTTTGGTACTGAAAATATACAAGTCCCTAGTAAACACATTATACATATACATGCCCAACAACCTAATACAAGAAAACTATGGCATAATACATATACAAGATGTCCCAAAGATAAATACTAAGAACTAGATCAAATAATGATCCCAAAATCCTCACAACGGAAGCCTCGCCACACAAAAGCTACGATCCGTAAGGAAAAGTCAAACAACTTTGTCCTTACCCTTCGCCGAACCTGTAGTACCTGTGATGTAAACAACAACATGGGGTGAGATACATCAATCTCAGTGAGTTCCCTATCTTATACGTCATCTCGGCTTTACAAGGTTCTAACAAGCCTAACTCAAGTCAAAAGGGAAGAGGGATGACTTTGAGTACTCACACATACTATATGGATACATGTTCTTGAGTCTTGTCAACTCACAATCTATCACTAATCGATAACCTTACCAAGCCATCCCCTTTTCCCGTCCGCTTCTACGTCTAAAAGACGACCCGAGTCATGGATCCTTGTAGTTACTTGGCATACGAATGGCTTCGAAATTAAGGGACACATTATCACCTTAATTCATCACTTCTCATGGCCTCTTATGCCATCACAAGTCTCTACCTGTAGGTTCCATCGTATTATAACATTGGGAATCAAACCTGCCAAGTAGTAATGCCTGCATTCAGAGGAGCTCGAGACTCATGAATGCCTCTCAAGGGCGATGGTTACGATTACGTGATCATATACACCAATGAGATTATATTCAACAATCACCCGGCCATATTAACCTTAAGACCTCTTTTGTCTTTCTACATTTAACACAATTTATCATGATCCATACTAGTGTAACGCTTTCTATACCATTCGATAATAGACGCACGCCTCGGCCTCTCTTGCACGAGCGTCGTCCTTATGTTATTCACCACTTTCCTAGCCGTTACTAGGTTCCAACACAGTTTATGGTAATATTCCTCACTCTACCTATTTCATATTTTAACATGCATTACTCTCAATCATGTTCAACATCAATATTAGGCAAAGCATATCACAATTTCACATTAGAAATACATGTAATAATTCAAACATAAGCTATGCCACTTTCGGGTTCCCTCCGATTATATAATCGGGCTATTAAGTCAAAAAATTTCACATTCATCTTATAGATTATTTCCACAGCTTTCTATCGGTACCAAGAACATTTAAAACGGATAAACGAGTCAAAAGTTATGAATTTTAGAAAAGAAAATAGTTTTTCTTTTGTTCCAGGTCGCGCTAAGCGGGCCCCACCCTGCGCTAAGCGCGCTGCTCTCGGCCTGATGGAGGCGAAAATTCCCCAGACCGCGCTAAGCGGACATACCCGCACTAAGCGCGCTCTGCGTTATGCAGAAAAATAATTCCTTTTTACAGCAACTTTCCACCCTCCAAATACATACTCAAACAATCAATAGAGGTATATTATCATGTTTCTATCATGGTTTATCCAACAACTTCATAAAACATGATTTCTCACAAAAACTCTAACATTTTCAAAACCCATTTCATTTCAAACTCATTCCAATCAACACCAAACATCATAACAAATATCAATGGGTGCTTCTATACATATATTGATCATACCACATGATTTATAACACAATTCAACCGTTAGATTCTTTGATTTTGAAAAAAACTCATTTTTCCTCAAAACCTAACCTAACTCTAAAACCCTCAAGAAATTCTACAATAAGGTTTCTATCTAGAACCCACCTGGATTAGAAGATGACGATGAAGAAGCTGAGGTGAATTGGTGAAGATGGGTTGATGATTCTTGCTCTTGAAGTCTTGGATTTATTTTCTCTTCTTTTCTCCCTTTTCCTTTCCTTTCTTTTTCCTTCTCTATATTTTCTCTCTCCAATGTTACTAACTTTGGCCAAATGAGGGAAAAGGAAAAGATATAGAGAAACTCATTAATTAGTAATACTATTAATTGTCCGAATTATCTCAAATGCACCAATTAATAAAAACCTCAGAGTTAAATAATATTAATCTGATCAGTTCTGAGTTCATCTGTTTACTCTAATTATTTTATCCAATAAATTCTCAGAGTAAACCGGAACCCAATTGATCATAATAATATTATCCCAAGTGGAAAATAATTTACGGTGTATTACAATGTGAGTGGGTGTTTCGATGTTTACTTGATTGATTTTATCTCCTATGTGATGAGTTATGGAATTGTATGTTAAATCCATGTTAGTGTGTATTTGGTTGATTTGTGTGATGATGAATTGTTGTTGTTATTGTTGGGTGTTGTTGGGAATCAGAGTCGGAACCTGAGTTATGAGTTTGTATGAAAATTTGGGGTTTTAGGGATGTTTAAAAAGTGATTTTCGTACCACTGCATAGCAGAAAAGTACTTATGTCGCAAGTGATTTTTCACAGGTTAACCGGTTACAGGGTTTGGTGTAACCAGTTACACTGTTCAAAATTTGTGTAAACTGGGCATTTTTAATAGGGTGTAACCGGTTATAGATTTTTGTGTAACTGGTTACACTATGAAACAGAGGCATGGTAGGAGTGTTTTTGAAGGGTGTAACCGGTTACGGTTTTTGGTGTAACCGGTTACACTGGGAGGAAAAATTAAGAAACTTTGAAAATTTATAACTTAAGTTCCGGGACTCCGATAGAGGTTCCGTTCGAAGAGTTAAGAAGCTAACGCAATGGAATTTATTCTAAAAATAGTCCCAGTATCTGAAATTGATTTAAATGGTGTGTGATGGTGTGGATTTTTTTGTTGTAATGTGGTGATGTGTATGAATGTAATGTTATTGCATGCTATATTATTATATTGTTGTTTCTGAATGTTTATAGCATGTGTATGGTGTGTGGTGACCAACATTGGCATTGTACATTGATTAATGGTGAACATCATTATACATGTTGTTGTTGTTGCATGTATTGTATGAATCATGCGTCATGGTGTATGGACGGTTGGCCGTTTTTGGTGAGCCTCAATCCTATGGTGAGGGTTGGGTGCGAGTAGCTAATTCCTATGGTGATGGAATTAGTGAAGCGTTACCTATGGTGATGGTAACTATTTTGGTGTGCTCTGATCCTAGGTGGGGATTGGAGCGAGTGAACCTGAGAGATCACAATTTGGTACCACATGCGTTGAGTCCTGAGTTGAATCTCTTTGCATTTGCATTCATGTTGCATTATGTAGTGTGAATTCTTGGAGTGTGTGTTGTGGAATGGGTGATTATGCATATGTTGTTGGTGTACTTACATATTGTTCTGGACTGGACCAATGGCTAGGCCTGGCCCAATCCATGTCTGCTCCCAGAAAGGCCCAATTTCCT
This sequence comes from Lathyrus tuberosus, assembly GCA_022829125.1. NCBI lineage: Eukaryota > Viridiplantae > Streptophyta > Magnoliopsida > Fabales > Fabaceae > Lathyrus > Lathyrus tuberosus. Next base: position 9,883,753 of record JALAZF010000044.1, on the reverse strand, counting down.
AAGCCCAATCCACAAAGGGGAAAAAGCTACCTTTCTGCCCCTCCAACCGGGCAAGAACTACATTGTTCCTCCCCAGAACCATTGCATGTTCTGTACGGCTTCATCACTCCCCGAACAGTTAAGGGCATGTGCCCGAAACTACGCCTTTGCCCAACATAACGGCTAGTTTTGGGCACCTTGCCCGACATAACGGCTAGTTTTGGGTAGTTACCTATTCTTCGGGAAAACAGTTATTTCGCCCCGAAAATAGGACCGTTGGCCACGCGCTGGGGGAATTATATAAACCCTCTCACTTGAGAGGGTCAGGTATACAAAAATTATCCTAAGAACTCATACTTTGTACTTGCCCCTTTTTCTCTGACCCTTTCTTACTTGAGCATCGGAGTGCCTTGCAGGTACACCCCCTCCTCCTTTTTATACGCCCAGCATCTCAGACGTACTTGGTGGCCCACATCACATGATCTGATCAAGCATTCACGATCAGTGGCGCCGTCTGTGGGAAAATTGTTCTCCCCGTCTTAACATCCACCTCCGATACTAAGACCAAAACACTCTCATCCAAGATTATCATCATGGCCTCTCAAGATCACGTCAAAGGTGCTCTCCAGTCTGCTGTCCTCCCCGTCAACAAGACTGATGTTGACGGTCCTTCATCTCTTCTCAGAGACCCCCGTTTTCTGAGAGATGGAGCCACAGCCTCTCCTTCCCCTACTCCTACTGACCGCGACAACGATCAGCCCCCACTGGCAATCCAGCCCATCACTGCTCCACCCAATGCCGACCCGGCCGTGGTGGCCCTTCTTGAGGTGATCAACAAAACCAACCTCCTGATCCTGCAGCAGAATGAAAGGATCGGGGCACTAGAGGAATGTGCCCATCCAAAATCCCCCCCTCCGAGGAAAGGTCATCGAAGATCCAAGAGTCCGCAACCCCGGCGAGAAGTCGACCGAAGGCTACTCCAAGAACCAGAATCTCATGCTGCTCAGAAACGCGACCATGTTTCCCCGCGAAACCAACACTCTCTCAGTCACAAGAGAACCCGAAGGGACAAACAATCACCCCTGGTCAGGACTAAAGGTCGGGCCCGTACACCTTCTCCCCGAAGAAGCCGCCGCCATGAGCGGGTTGTCCGGTCCCCGTCACTAACCAGTTCCAGCAGCGATGATGAGCCTCACGACCAATTGTCCCAAGAAATCTTGGCAACACGCCTCCCCAAGGGCTTGGAGAAGCCCCCAGCATTGGGCACCTACGACGGAACAACTGATCCCGACGAACACATCGAAAACATCGATGCATTGTTGGATTACCTTGGCGCCCGGGGAGCCATCAAGTGCCATCTGTTCTCGACCACACTCCAAAAAGGAGCAATGACTTGGTATAAATAGCTGCCCGAAGAGTCTATCACTTTGTGGAAGCATTTAGGCAGAATGTTTTCCAGACATTTCACGGCGTCGCACCGCCACCCCAAGACTGAAGCCTCTCTTGGGGCCATCATCCAAGGGAAGGATGAACCTCTCCGGGCGTACATCGAGAGGTTTACCAAAGAAGTGGTGCAAGTCCCCACCACCGACGATATGAAAAAATTTCTGCTCGAACAAGGACTCCGCCCGTACTCAGAGTTTTCCAAAGTTGTCGGCCTCGCACCTCCGAGGAATCTGGACGCCTTCCTCCTCAAGGCGCAGCCGTACATTCAGTAAGAGGAAAAGGAAGCGGCCAACTCCACCCGAGCCTCCCGCCCCCAGGAGAACGCCCGGGCCTCCAAAGGCGAAGAGCCCTCGACATCTTGTCGAGGAGAAAGGAAGCGCGAAGTCCGTCCTCGGGACTCCCGGGATAGTAAGGGACCTTCCGGATGATTTCACGACTACATCCCCCTGACCGTCTCTAGGGAAAAGATATTGTCCGAATGCGCGAATTCAGAATTCAAACAAGTAGAGGTCTGCTTCCCCAAACAGATACCGGCCAAACCCAACGCCGAAAAATTAAAGTACTGCCGTTTCCATAAGAATCACGACCACATCATCGAAGATTGCATCTATTTGAAGGATACTATCGAAATACTGATCAGGGATGGCCACCTGAAACAGTTCACGAAAAAGAAAGATACTCCCCGGCAAGATGCCCAGGAGTCAAAGAAGGTAGAGGAAGAGGTCCCTTCCTCAGAAGAGGCCAACATCCAGGTCTCCATGTCTGTATCGCAACCAGAGGATTTCTACGTCCCAGATGAGCTCAGCGCTCTTGCCTACTTCGCGGCCCACAGCCTGTGGGAGACCTTCCCCTCCGTTATGGTCATCTCAGGGGGGGCTTCAACAAAGTCACGGTGGGCTCCGTAAAAAGGAAATTCAAGCACCTGATTAGCACAAGCTCCAGCAAGGTCCCCATTTCCTTCTACCGGAAAGAGCTCCTCGGAGGATCTCCAAACTCGAGCATTCCCCTGCTCGTTAGAGCTCAGATGGTGAACTTTGACGTTCGCAGGATTCTCTTCGACCAAGGCAGCTCAGTCGACATTATGTACTCCCAGCTGTTCTCAACGCTCCAGTTGGACGAGTCCCACCTCACCCCCAATGTGGGCTCTGACTTGCAAGGATTCAATGGGTCGGTGACCAAACTGTGGGGATACGTGTAGTTGATCGTAACTTTTGGATCAGCGGAGATGGCCAGATCCGTCAAGGTACAGTTTCTGGTGATCGATTGCCCGTCTTTGTACCAGTGCTTCTTCGGAAGACCAACCTTGGCCGAGTTGGTAGTTGTGCCTTCAACCGTTCATCTCAAGATGAAATACTACACTTCGAAGGGGGTGGTCGCCACCCTCCACGGCGACATTGAAGCCTCGCGACGATGTTTCGAAGCAGCCACCAAAGGACTCAACGCCATCGCATCCAAGCCAAAGGTATCTAACGAGCCAGCCTTGCCCAGCAGTTCCAAGGAAGCCAAGCCACTACCTCAGGTCGCGCCATCGACCTCGATAGCCGCTTCCTCGAAGAGGACCAGAAGGAAGACCAAGCATCCTCGAGCACCTCGTCTGCCACGACCAGCAGCAGCTCTTATCTGATGCTCCCCATCCCGGATGGCGACTTCGAGCTTGTCTTGTTCGGCGACGACCCCTAGCGCGGAGTAAAAATTGGAGCAGATCTCCCCGACAATCCAAGGAAGCAACTCAAAGCCTGCCTCCGTGAGAACGCCGATCTGTTCGCCTGGAGCGCCGCCGAGATGCCCGGCTTGGACCCATCCGTCACTTGCCATCAACTCACAATTAACCCAGCCGTCAAAGTAGTAGCACAACGTAGGAGAAAGCTATCTCCGGAGAAAACGAAGGTTGCATAAAAAGTTGTAAAGGACCTCCTCGAGGCCAAATTTATCTCAGAAGCCAAGTACACCACTTGGCTGTCCAACGTTGTACTTGTGAAAAAATCTAATGGCAAATGGCGAATGTGTATTGACTATATCGATCTTAATAAGGCATGCCCGAAGGATGCCTACCCCTTCCCCAATATTGATAAACTCGTTGATAACTCAGTCGGTTTTAAACTTTTATCATTCATGGACGCCTACTCGAGCTATAATCAAATACCAATGGCAATGAGCGATAAAAAATACACGGCCTTCATGACCGAATTGGGCAACTATTACTACAATGTAATGCCCTTCGGCCTGAAAAACGCCGGCGCGGCCTATCAAAGGATAATGAACAAGGTCTTCCAGGGAGAAATAGGCGATATGCTCGAAGTCTATATAGACGACATAATCGTAAAATACCATGAGGAAACCAATCACACTGCCTATTTAAGGAAGGTCTTCGAACAGGTCAGGAAGTACCAGATGCGTTTTAACCCGGAAAAGTGCACGTTCAGTGTCCGGGCAGGCAAATTCCTCTGCTTCTACTTAACAGATCGAGGAATCGAAGCCAAACCCGATAAGTGTCGGGCATTCTCCGAGTTTCCAAAGCCCAAGTCTAAGAAATCCATCCAGTCCCTGAACGGGATGCTCGCATCGTTGTCCCGTTTCATGGCCAAATCTGCCCAGCACGCTCTACCGTTCTTCAAACTCCTCCGCAAGGAGGCAGCGTTTGAATGGACCGAGGAATGTGACCAGGCTCTCCTCCATCTGAAATAATCACTCTCGGAACCGCCAGTCCTCTCTCGCCTGGACAGCGGCGAAACTCTGTACCCGTATCTCGCCGTAGCAACCGAGGCAGTGAGCGCCGCTCTTATCCACGAGACACCTGACAGGCAGAAGCCCATATATTCCATGAGAAAAGCACTGCAAGGACCAAAGCTGAGGTACAAACTGATAGAAAAAGTGGAACTGGCCCTCATCAACGCAACTAGAAGACTGAGACACTACTTTCTAGCCCACACAATTGTGGTTCGAACATATCAACCCGTAAAGCAGTTGCTAGGACGACCAGACAGAGCCGGTAGAATGCTCAAATGGTCGCTAGAGCTGTCCGAATTCAACATCCAGTATGAAAGCATGAAAGCCCTCAAAGCCCAGGCCTTGGTTGACTTCGTCGCAGAAATGACATTCACAGATTCCCCGGCCTGCGGGGCGCGCAAATGGACCATTTTCGTAGATGGGGCATCCAACTCGGCCGGAAGCGGGGCAGGCATCATATTGGAAAATGACCAGGGAATCATCGTTGAAGTATTGCTTACCCTATCCTTCCCCACCTCTAACAACCAGGCTGAATATGAAGCCTTCCTCGCCGGCTTACGCCTAGCCGAAGATCTCGGCGCTGAAGAAATTGTCATCTGCACAGATTCGCAACTCGTGGCCCTCCAAGTTCGAGGAGAGTATCAAGCCAAGAATGACAACCTATCCGAATACTTAGCCTTGGTCAAGGAGAAAATGAAGAAGTTTGCAGCGGTAGAGGTAAAGCAAGTCCCCCGCGAACACAACGTCCGGGAAGACGTTTTGTCTAAACTGGCAAGCACGAAGAAGAAAGGCGGAAACAAGTCTGTCATACAGGAGGTAATTCCTCGACCCAGTATCGAGAAAACTTCCCCGACCCTTGGTGTGCAAGTGATCGGAGATAGCAACTACTGGATGACCCCCGTTTACAGCTACCTCGCTAGGGATGAGCTTCCGCCCGACCCCAAAGAAGCCAGCGTAGTTAGGCGAAGAGCCTGCTCCTACGTCCTGGTCGAAGATAAACTCTACAGGCGAGGGTTCTCCATCCTGCTACTCAATTGTGTCGAGGAAGATATGGTCGCCCACATCTTGCGCGAAATCCACGAAGGAATCAACGCCCAACACCTCGGAGGAAGTTCCCTCGCAAGAAAGGCCCTTCGAGCAGGATACTACTGGCCAACCATGCAGGAAGACGCTAAGGAACATGTGAAGAAATGCGATAAATGCCAACGGCATGGGGACATGCACCTGGCTCTACCAAACGAGCTCAAGGCTATGTCCTCCCCGTGGCCATTCGCCTGGTGGGGCCTGGACATCCTGGGGTCATTCAGGGTAGGATCAAACAAAAACAAGTACCTAATAGTAGGCGTGGATTACTTCACAAAGTGGATAGAAGCGGAGGCTCTGGCCAAGATAACTGCCCTTAATATACTGCGTTTCTACAAACGAAACATCCTTGCACGTTTTGGCATCCCTCGGGCGATAGTCACGGACAATGGGACACAGTTCATGGACAGGAAGTTCCAGGACTTCATCGCCCAGCTCGACACGAAGCAACACTTCGCATCCGTCGAACATCCCCAGACGAACGGGCAAGCTGAAGCGGCAAACTGTGTCATTCTTCGAGGCCTCAAACGAAGGCTAGACGAAACAAAGAAAGCTTGGGTCGAGGAGCTACACAGCGTCTTATGCGCATACCGCACAACCCCACACTCCTCAACCGGGGAAACACCCTTTCACCTGGCCTAAGGACCGAAGCTGTAATTCCCATTAAAGTTCACGTACCCTCCAGGCGGCCAGAATCGCCCTTGGACGAGGAAATGAACGACGAAGCTCAAGGGAGGAACTCGACCTCGTTGAGGAGGTCCGGTCAGGGGCAGCCCTCCGCGAAGCCTCGTTAAAACAAAAAATCACCATCAGACACAACGTCAAAGTCATACGACGAGAGTTCAACGTGGGCAGCCTTGTCCTAAGAAGAAACCATAAAGACTCTCGCGAAGGCAAACTAGCCGCTAACTGGGAAGGACCCTATCGTGTCCGGGCAAAAACGGAGAATGGGGCCTATTACCTAGAACATCTCAATGGGGAAGAACTTGCTCGACCATGGAACTCCGAAAAGCTAAAACAATACTACGGCTAAGGCCTAAACTATCGGTTTGATCCGTCACAACGATGAGCATCGCATATCGACCACGATGCCCGGCTAGGTACAAGCGTCGCATGCCAGTAAAGAAGAACCCCGCTCAGGAAAGAGTTGGGTCCCTGCTCGACAGCAGTCCCTCAATCGAGCACTGCCATCGTCAAAGTACCACGACAAGCATAATACCCAGCTCGCGATGGGAGGTTCACGCTGCGAACTAAGGCCTCAATTGCGACCTGAACTCCGCTCTCTCGCCCAGACATTCCCTGGTTGTTCGACCAGTACCCCTCACTGTCGAACACATCTACAACGAGCAATCCCCTGAAACTTAAAAGCAAATAAAAATAACCCCTATTACGGGTATACATGCATATTGAGCAAAAGTACAACACAGCAGAATTTAAAGTAAACAAGGCCATGCAAATCACAAAACCGGCCACAAGGACCGGGGACATAATTAAAGTAATAAGTGGCCGCAAGGACCACAATTGTGCTTATTACATAAACTGGGGGCCATGCCCCCATTCAAAATAAGTTACAAAGATACACGGCACGTAGGCCGGACAAATTAAAACAACAACAGAAACCTTCACTAGTCCTTCTGATCAGACTGCTCGGCGTTAGGCTGAGGCTCATGGCTTTCCCCGTTCAAATTTTCGGCATGCTCGTCACCAATGAGGAGGGAGTTCTGGCTGACTATCCGACCATCCTCGACATGTGCCAGATAATGAATACCCTCGGTGGAGATATCAAGCCCGGGGTTGACCACCCGCAGTTGGGCCACCGCATTCCTGAAGGACCCGTCCCCAATGACGATGTTGTCATCCTCAGACCTCAACATGCGAACAACCAGCTCGGCCCTTGTCTTTATTTCTTTCACATCCTCAGGTTCATCCTCGCCCAGAGCGCTTGCCAACCTCAGCTGCTCGACCAGCTTCTCAGCCGCCTTCTTCTCCACGACCAACGTAGAGTTGTTTCCCTTTAGCCTGGTCACCTCCTAGACCGTCTTCTTCCGGGCATCGTCAGCACTCTTAGCCTCCTCATTGGCTTTCCTCACCGTCTCTTCAAGAGATGCCATGGTAGCCCAGGCAGCTCTAAGTTCAGACTCAGTTGCAGAGTCCCCTTCAGCATAGATGGTCGCCATCTCCAAAACCCTGACCAATACAGAGGCATCTTGGGCCACCAGCGCCCTCTTGCTCGGGTGATCCATGCCTTCCAGCTGGACAGATTCTGCCCGCGGCACAACCAAGGATGTCCCCTCAAAGAATCTTCTGTCAAGAATACATGAAGGAAGCTCGAACTTCCCTTTTTCTGGCGCCCGGGTGAGATCTACCCCTTCAGGGGCCCTGGGTCGCTTGAACCTTGAGGCCAGAGGCAAGGGAGATCCCTGAGCAGGAGTAGGCGAAGAGGTCCCCACAGCAGGTTAGGGAGGAGTAGGAGCACGCTAGGAAAATCGAGTCTTGGGAGCAGCCGCCCCGGGCTTGCTCCTCGCAGTCGCATTCTTTACCATTCTCTCATGTGCGGAAGGCATCTCACCTGCACAAACAAAATAAAAACGTTAGATGACGAAGAAGGAATATGTCGGACAAATCAAATAACTAAGACTACCGAGCGATTTATAGGCATCTGCAGGAGTCTTGCACTCCAAAAGCGCCTTAGTGTTAATAAAGCGATACTCAACCCACTGGCTGCTGTCCTCCTCAAAAATCGGGGACCCCTTCTTCGTCCAGCACTCAGCAAGCCGGAAAGAGTTGACGAAATTCACCAGCGTGTCATAGGCAACGGCATCCTGCCCGTCTAGCATGTGTGGTTGGGCGACATACTCATTGGGCTCCTTGGAGAAGTGGCCAGGCCCCTAGTGAAATGGAAACTTAAATTCTCAATTACCGATCAGCTCCCATTCTCATCGCGCATATCATTACCATCCTTGTCAACAAACACCGCCCATACGTACGTACTATCCTGGGCCCTCTCCGACACAGGCTCTATGATGTAGAACCTTTCTTTAAACGTCCGAATTGACTCTGAAAAGGGCTAGAACAGCTTGCGGGGCTGTTTCAACAAAACCCAGCCATACCTCCTCCCCGTCAACTGCCGCTGAAGATAAAAGACAGTGAAAAACAAAGGGAGAGTAGCCCCTATCCTCAAATACTCGCACGTCAACTCGAAAGCACGGATAAATGCCAGCGAGTTAGGGTGCAGCTACGACGGAGCCAGGTCCAGGTGCACGAAGGCTGACTACTGAAAATCGGTGAAGGGCAACCTCAATCCCAGCTCTTTAAATGCGTATTCGTACATGGCGAAACGTTCCCCGAAGTTGGTGCAAACCCTATCATCCTTGAAGGGGAAGGGCACCTTCCACTCCCCCTCTGGCCCAACGACCATGAAGACATCCCCCAGATATATCACAAAAGTAGATATGTGCTCGGCAGGCTCAGCCACCGACCATTCCTCCGTTGAGTCTTCAACAACCTCCTCCTCCCCGACATCACTGGGGACAGTCGAGGCCTCCGTATTGCTGCTCTCCGAGGAGCTCTCCTCGGACGAGTCTATTACGATCTCCTTGTCAGGCCTCGTCGCCATATCGATCACCTGAAAAGCATAGAAAAAAGTGAATTCGACGAAGAATCAAATCTACCATTCCACCGCTAGTCAAATGAAAGGACGCGCAAAGGGCTGAGGACGACATCCCCGACCTAATCCCTAACATCAAACAAAAAAACGCAAGAGTCCCCCACGAGGAGGCGCTCGGGGTAACTCCCTCACACAACGAGGAGCTTCCTCGAGTCAGTTTCCAGTTTCCGTTTAAAACTTCACCGGAAACCGCAAACATTCACCGAAAACTTCATTAAAGCACCAGAATCTGCGTAACTGCGACGGTTACACATGCATCATCATCGCGGCGACTCCGGAGACCGCCCTACTCACGAGATATCCAAAAGGTCCAGCAGCCTCGTCGACGACAGAAGATGGCCTAACCACCGTCCACCACCAACATCTACCGGGAAAAATAGCACTACATCATCTAAACCTAAACCTAGCCACATGCAATCTAAAAATAACCGTAAAAGAGGCAAAGGAACACAAGATCAGTGGACTTACTTGGTTAAAAAGATGAAAAACTGTTGCTCGGAACTGGTGGCGGCAGTTGGAACAGCAAACGGCGCTGGCAGGCAAGTGCTCTGAGGAAAACGAAGAAGAGAGAAAAGAAAAAGTTCCAAATGGCTTGAGTCTCTCTGCTTTTATACTGAGGGGCGCGTACAATGGCGCGCCCTCGTAGGTCATAATGGCTATCAACTAGCCATCATTGCGTAGTAACTGCGGCACAGGGATCGAGGCACACGTGGTGCCCTAACGTTTAAATTCCTCCTAACCGTTGGTCTCCCCGTATGGCGGGCAATCCAGACACGGAAATGGATCTCACGAACACCTGGGGTCACGAGAACCACGAGACAATTTCCTCCGTCACCAAATGACGACTGCATACTAGTTCCCCGGAACCACGGGCTGTCCTTAAGTCATCACTCCCGTGCTCGGGAGCAACGACTTGGGGGGCTCCTGTTATGGACTGGACCAATGACTAGGCATGGCCCAATCCATGTCTGCCCCCAGAACGGCCCAATTGCCTAAGCCTAATCCACAAAGGGGCAAAAGTTACCTTTCTGCCCCTCCAACCGGGCAAGAACTGCATTGTTCCTCCCCGAAGCCACTGCCCATTCCGCACGGCTTCATCACTCCCTGAACAGCTAAGGGCATGTGCCCGAAACTACGTATTTGCCCAACATAACGGCTAGTTTTGGGCACGCTGCCCGACATAATGGCTAGTTTTGGGCAGTTACCTATTCTTCGGGAAAACGGTTATTTCGCCCCGAAAATAGAACCGTTGGCCACACGTTGGGGGAATTATATAAACCCTCTCACTTGAGAGGGCCAGGTATTCAAAAATCATCCTAAGAACTCATACTTTGTACTTGCCTCTTTTTCTCTGACCCTTTCTTACTTGAGCGTCGGAGTGCCTTGCAGGTACACCCCCTCATCCTCTTTATACGCCCAGCATCTCAGACGTACTTGGTGGCCTACATCACATGATTTGATCAAGCCTTCACGATCACATGTTATTATGCATTTCTTTATATGATTGTGATTTCTCACCCATTCTGTTTGAATGTTTCCTTTACACGGGCATCGTGCAGATAATCCGCAGTAGAGACTTGGATTGTGAGTGGAAGAGGTTGCTATTTGTTTTGCTTTTGTTGAGTCGGCGTCTACTCTGATATGTAGCACGAGGGGTTAAACGCTTTTGTGTTTAACTAATTTTTTTTAGATTGCTATGTATATCTTCGATGTTTGATAATTTCTTAAATAACTTTATATTACGATTTTGTTTTGAAAATGTTAAACTATGTTGTTGATTTCCGTTGCTAAACAAATTTTGGAGTTCAGATTATTACTATTATTATGTTAGTGAAATGTTATATGTGTTACATGTCCTATAGCTTGAGCTAGTTAATGTTGAAAAATAGCATCCTAATTGTTGTTGTTCAAAATTACTCTGATTTTTATTTATAATTACGTGGGGGAAATTAGGGTGTTACAAGGTTCCCTAAACCTAATTTTCTCCTAATTTTAGAATATATAGTATTCTAATTATTTTTTCCTAATTAATATTATTGCCCAACTAATTTTCAGTTTCTCTCCTCATACCACATACTTCCCTCAAATCACACAGTTGGCTTAATTCTTCCTATTTAATAATTTCTCAATTTAGTTATAATATTAATTAAAAATACTAATTATTCTAATTATTTTCTAAATTATTCTACCAAGCTACTACATTCTCACTACACCCTACCATTAGCATTACACCCTAACAACACATATAATCACACAATTTTATTTAAAGGCACGCCAAACACCAAATAATTAAATAAAAGTCTAAATAATTCAATTAAACAAATTAATCGAATTTGGAGTGTTACACGGGGAACCATTCCTAGGCCTCATGAGGGGGAAGCATAGACTTCTAAGAGCCACCTGTCACAGGGGTCCTCATCCTAGGGGCTCGTCTCGCCTAATCACGTAGATCTGGAGGAAGCTTCTGGTGTTACACATGATGGTGTGCCTCCACTTGCAGACCCTTTTCCAGGAGGGCCCTCTTACACCTCCTTACTAATATGCTATAGAGATCATGTTATTGGGCATGTTTGGGTTGGAGAGGTATTTTTGTTAATAATTGTTATTTATATGTTTTAGACACTTGCCATGCGATTGATATTTTATTTTTTAACAGGAGTGTGATTGTTTAAAGTCTGTTAACCGCAACAAAAAGATTATGAAGCTTTATCAGCCTAAGAATCATTGGTTCCAGAGTGTCCTTCAATACTCCGATCTCGCATGCCTGTGTTGCTCCGGGTACAAGACCATTACCCATGGCATGCAGGGGATTTGCTGAGAGATGGCATAAGGAAACATCATCTTTTCACTTCCCCATTTGCGAGATGATGATCACTCTAGATGATGTTGCTTACCTTCTACACCTTCCAATAGGGGGAGGTTACTTGATCATTCCAGGATCAAACTTGATGAAGCCTAGGAGATGATGTTAATTTGTTTGGGAGTTGACCCAATGGATGCCATGATGCAGTGTGAGAACACCAGAGGTGCACATGCTAAATTTTCTTACTTGGACAAGCTTTATGGAAAAAACTTAGAGTTGGCTGAGAATACTGACAACGATGAGCTGCAAGTTACCTACCATATGGAGTGTGCTTTGAAGTGTTTCCTCATATTCTTGGTTGGCACACCCATTTTTATGGATAAAATTGCAACCTACATCGATGTGGCATACCTTAAGTATTTTATCGACTTGTCGGGCATTAACGAGTGGAACTAGGGGGTCGCATGTTTGGTATACATGTACTCCAAGCTTAGAGAAGGTTCTCTTTGGACAACAAAGCAAATCACAGGCTCTTGCACCTTACTGACGGTAATTTGTGTAGCCACTATTAATATTAAAACTACGTTTTTACACTTGTTACTAATATTTTTTTCTTATTCATTTTCAGGGATGGATCATATCCACTTTCACCGCATACACGGGTTTGATCGTGTTCTAGAGTATATACTAAGGATTGGCCAGGTGCTTGCATATATCTCTTACGCAGAGGGAATGATGTTGTGTGGTCGTTCCATGTGTATATTGACCAGATTCATCATGATGACAATGATTAGACACCATACATTACTCACCGGGATATTGTTCCCTTCGACCCTCATTTTATTTTACTTCAGATGGCTGACATGTGGGACGAATCTGATATGCATGTATCTGTCGGAGCGATGCATTCGTCAGTTTGGATATGTGCATATCATTCCGAGAACCCTTTCGTGTCTGCTTCTAACAACATAGCCCACAGACATATTAATGAAATATTGGCGGACTACAACAGTCATCTGGTATCAGATGAGTATCAGAATATGTCATCCACAAGTTAGTGGTCTTATATGGATGGTTATATGACTTGGTTCTATAGTGTCTCACACCCTGTCATGACACCGGACGCTCCTGGATGTCCACCTAGACTTGCTCATGAGGAGATCATAGAGAATGAGTAGGCCAAGGATGACAATCCTATCGATGTGTCGCCGATCTACCATAATATTATGTGGATTATGCACAAGGGCATAGAGTTTGGGTTGTTTAAGAAAGGTGGCGATGATGCGGTTGTCCTAGCACGTCCCATTCTTACCGAGGCACGAAATGCCTTGGGTTATCGGCAGTAGAGGAGGAGTCAGGGGGTTAGAATTAGGCATACGTTGTAGAGTATGCTTTTATTTATTTTTTAGGATGTTTTAGTATTTTTTTTCCATATTTTGAGAGAAATGTTTGTAATATGATTGAATGTTTTTTTTAATAAATGCATTACCTTATTCTAAAATATTTGTGTATATTAATGCTTGAATCAAATAATGCCAATGTTAGTCAAATTAAAATGACTTTGGATTTAAGAAAATACAAACTTAGGACAATATTTCTGCCCCAAAAAGATGCAAAGAAGATTTCGGAGATGCATCTTCAAATTCACCCCAGAAATATTCACAGATGCATCTTCGAACTAAATTTTGGCAATAATTAAATTTGTGTGTTCGGATATGCCCAAAAATTCTAAATACCTAAAGTCTGGACTCGATTGAAGATCTAGAACTTTTCATGCTCTCATAACTCTCTATTTTCAGACCACCAATCTCAAAGAGATGTAATTCCCAGTCCATCCCTACATCTTATAATTACTCAATTTCATCATCAACGATATTTTCTCGAGGATCAGTCATGTGTTATGATTCAATGAGTGATTCTGATGTCAACAATGGTAACACGCGATTTTGGCTAAAACAAAACATGGAAGTATCTTCGAAAAATGGAAGAAATCAATAACGTTTGGTGTGAAGGGAATCAAATAAGATAGTGTGCATATCAATGAAATCAGATGCTTGGAGGAGATGGATAAATAAGTATCATCTTAGAAGGAAGATTCAATCAAAGGTGCAAAATGAATCTTCTCTCATTCAACATCTGAAGGTATGGCAATCCACAAAAAGGAAATGCCTAAGTCAATTAATCAGAAAAGAATTGATATACCTCTATATGATTAAAGAAACAAAACTCCAAAGTGTTTATGTTAATGTTGCTCAATCGATGTGGGGAGATCAGGACATGGCGTGAACTTTCAAGGAGGCAGTGGGAAGATCCGGAGGGCTGCTAATCATATGGAAGAGAGGTGTGCTTGAACTAATTTTTAGTTTCTATGGTGAAGGCTTAATGGGTATGAGTGTAATCTGGAAGGAAATGACCATTTATATAGTCAATATGTACCCATCTTGTTCTTTGCATAAGAAAAGATTGTTGTGGAGTCAATTAGATGGTTTTAAGGACATATTTCCCGCTGGTAGTTGGTGCGTCGCACGAGATTTGAACGCTATCAAGAAGGTATCAGAAAGAAAGGGTCGGAGTGACAGTGTCAACAGAAGAAAAATGGTAGAATTTATGGAGTTTATTATTAATTTGTATTTAATAAATGTTCCAACTTCAGAAAGCAAATACGCTTGGTTCAGACTAGATGGAAAGAAAATGAGCAGATTGGAAAAATTTCTTCTTTCAGAGGACTTGTTAGATTGCTGGAAAATTGAGTGTAAACATGTGAACTTGAGGAACCTATTAAACCACTGCCCAATTTAGATTAGAGGTAACTTCACAAACAATGGCCCGAAACCATTTAAAATTTTCAATGTCTGGTTAGAGAATGAGTATTTTGTTCCCATGGTGAGAAATTTGAGAATTTCTTTTTCCACCCTTAATGTTTCCTATGCACCATGTGAATTTCAACATATGCCCCTTGATTCTGGAGATACATCTCCGAACGCACCCCGTTTCTGAATAAACATTGACATATTCCAGAGATATCTCTCCGGAACAATTTTAAACATTCAAAACATGTTACTCAGACACCATTTATATTTTAATTGTTCCAGAGATGCATATCCAGTAATTTTCTGGAGATACATCTCCGAAGTGTATCAGAAAAGTTTGTTTATTACACTATAAGTTATGTATTTGTTGTCAGATGAAGTATAACACAGGATCCAAAATAAAAAACTAGATGTATAAAATAATAAGAGACTGATATTGGATGAAGTATAACGATATGTATAGAAAATATCGTACAATCAAAATCCAAAATGTGATAAAACCGTAAAAATAAAGTAGATAGTATAGTAATACAACAAAATAATAACAGAGTACTACTAGGTATGCCTGACAACATCTCCTCTGCCTCCTCTGCCTGCTCTTTCTCCTCGGCTATCAATCCCCCCGTCCTCCGGTAATGTCTCCAATACAATAATGCTCTCTGTGTCTCCGTCACCATGGCATCCATGACTCGCCTGACAGCAGACCCCTCAGGGAAGATACCCTCGTCAATGTCTTCCCACGCAATCTCCATTATACGAAGACACCGAGACAAGACATCATCAGTATGATCCAGCTGAGGTTGTTCCTCCTCTAGTATCTCTTGATGAGCTAGTCTCTGCGGATCTCTTGGAGCAGTTTGCACCATGTACGAATGTGACACCCTAAAGAATCACCTGATGTATTCGTCAACGTAACTTCAATCCTTCAGTGCTATGGTAGCTCGTGCCTCCTCCGAAACCAGATGACTCTCATGATCAGCAAACATCTCATCTATTTGTTATGAGTCATAGCAGTAGGAGCAAAAACAACAAGGTGTATGGGGATGGTATGGGTGTACCCAAACTGCCGCATGATGCACTCGGGCAGATGAGGAGCAGTGATACGTGATCCGTAAGCCAACCATCTTTAGTATAGTGATATCTCATCAAATAGCCACGTCTGACGGTGATCCACGTAGCTGTTGAAGTGCATGTCCTTAGCAACCAAATAGTCAAGGCAAACTTTGAAAGGCTTGACCGTCTGGTTCCTTCTCGGTGGGATAAAAGCACAAGCACGCGGCATGTCCTCAGTGTACTCATCCACACTCACCCTGCCAGAGATGCGATGCGAGGGAAGTGCTGGAAGATCCAAGCCTGAAATGGAAAAAAATCAAGGATCAGGAATTTTCGATAATGGTTTCGCAAATACGAAATGAAACTGAAAAAAATACATTAAAGGATCAAGAATTATTACCACCAGTAGTGTCACGCTGTCTGTGACCAGTATCGTCTTCCACCGACATCCATCAGTCAACTTCGAATAAAGATAGCACAGGCAAGCCACCCCCCAATTGTACTCATGGATCTGAGTGAGATCCAAGAAGTACCAGAGGTATGAAATGTCAGTATAAGTAGCACTCGTGTCCACAAAAATGCAAGTGCCAACCCAAAAAAGAAAATATTGTTATAACAGGATTTGTTCATGACATATCTTCCTTGGGTTTTAATGATAAAAAAGTATTGAAAGAACAATGGTTTATTTGATGTGTGTTACATGTGTGCAGGTTCTAATACTTGTAAATATTATGGTCAGAATCTGTGTTACAATAAGCACACTTTGAGAGTTGCTGAATTGCTAGCTTCTTGTGGCAGAATCTGAAGAACACTTGCTAAGTGATGTCTGATGTAGACTCTGAAGATGAAGGTTGTAACACCTTTCTAAACCCCGCGGAAAATATATATATAATCAGAGTAAATATCATGCGTCTCACAAAAGGGTGTCACATATAATTTCAAAACATCACACAAACACCTGTCATGCTCATTAACACTTAAGATAAATTCATGCTTTTCATAAACTTTCACTTAGCATGTGGCAACGGATTTGCTTCAAACATAAAAGACATAATGAAGTTTTATGCTCATCTCATTCATAATAAATACTTAGGCATCAAAGCCAAAACTTCATACAATTTAAATAAACATAAAAGCATAAAGTAGAGTACATAATGTATCTCTCAAACATAAAACGAAAACAATCCCAGTGTTACATGATCAGAGCACGACTCGACCCAACATGAATAAAGAAACTAAATCAGCTACTCCTACGGCTACCTCGCGCTAGAAACAGCTCTACTCCTCGGTACCTGAGTGATGTCGTATAAAACATCATTCTAACAGAAGGGTGAGAATTCACATAATTATTGAAATCATAAGATAATAATTAATTTAAAAGCATACAAACATAATTACAATTATTCTTACACTTCAAGGTTTCATCAACAAAGTATTACTCAAGTAACCATACCATTCACAAGTATATCCACGCCATCCACAATTTCACCAATTCAACAACTCACATAAATACACATAATCTCATATAACAAACATACACAATGAGACTCAATGCAACTCATGCCATTTGGTACCAACACTTGTTATTATTTTTTGGTTTTTACACTTAAACCGGATCCATCCCCTAGACCAATAACAAACAAAAGCCTGTCCCCTAAGCTTTCAAACCCCACTCTAGGTTTGGGACAAGTCACTAGCTCCCATGGAACTAGCAAACATTGCCTCTTGACACAAATGATGTGTATGCAATCAACAACCATATGCAATTAAAATCATTCCCTAATCTTAATATCATGCATATCTTCAATAATTCATCACACTTGAATTACCACACAATTGCACACACATAATCGCATTTTTAAAAATCATGGCACTCTCATTTCAAACATCATCACCACAATTGGCAAGTAATCCGTAAGTATCAATACAATTCAATCTCAATTCACAAAACACACGATACCGATTAAATATATAATAATTAATCAATCACCAATAATTGAATTAATATTTAATAAATAGTTAATATTTAATAAAAATCTAATACTTTAATAATTAGTCAATATTTAATAAATAATTCAATATTCAATTAAATAATCCAATATTCACTAATTAATTCAATTATTCAATAAATAATTCAATATTTAAAATTAATATTTCAATATTTAGTGAATATTCAATACTACTCAATATTAATAATTATTTAGTAATTAAAAAACATTTCAATAATTATTCCATATCCAATAATTAATCAATATTTTAACCAACAATTATTATTTTAATAAATAATTAATATTTAAATAAACAATTAATATTTAAATAAATAATCCATATTTAAAATTAAATAACCAATATTTAATAAATAGTTAATAATTAAATAAATAATAAATTTTTAAATTAAATTATCAATGTTTTAATTAAATAATTAACACTTAATAACTATTTAATCTATTAGTAAAATTTCTAATTTATAATAATAATATATATTACTCAGTCGTGTGAAATTTCAACACGAGATGCTCCCTTTCCAACCAGGTATGCATATTATTAACAGGAACTTTAACCATATATTTCTAAAACAATAATGTGATACTGATGTCAATGAATATCCACATTCAAATGACAGTAAAGAAAATGGTATAGTAAATTGAATGCTCTACTTTTCAATATATCACTCATTTAATATGGGGTATTACTAGTCTTCATATAGCGCTACAGTACTTGTGCTATGAATCTTCACATTATCTTGTCTAAGGGTGGACAATCGGTCGGTTACACTACTAGAAATACATGAGTTACCTGCGGAAAATAATCCACAGGTATACCTGCGACTTTTCCTGCCAATTTAAACTGCGAAACATTATTTCCTGCGAAAAAAGAAGTCGCAGCAAATTTCGCAGGAATTCCTGAGACCTTACCTGCGACTTATATTTTAAAATAATTTAACAATTTTCCTGCGGATTTAACTGCGATTTATTTCGCAGGAATTGGTCATCAATGGAAATCGCAAAAGTCTCTGGAAATGTCGCAGGAATTGCTGCGAAGTTTGCTGCGGATTTTGCTGAGAAATTTACTGCGATATTTGCTGCGGCTTTAGCTTTTTTTTTTTAATTTATTATATTTTTATTAATAAATAAAATTATAAAACTCATATTAAAAATTTTACTATTTGTTATTTTTAACGAAAATTTATTTATTTAATATTCTTTTTAGTATTGTGAAAATTAGAAAAACTAAATTTTTTTTAAAGGGTCGTTTCGTAAAATTAGATATGTAAGTCTTCATGATGTACATTTTTAAGACTACACGAATATGTCGTTTCGTAAAACCACGTCCGAATGGATTTTTTTTTTACTATAACAACAACCACCACCTTTTGATAAGTAAAAAAAACTTACACAACCACTATTATTATACCAAAATAAAAACACCTTTTAAATCCTATTATATCTATTATTCTAGATGATAATGAAAAAAGGAAAAATATAGTAGTGCATGTATGTAGTGACGTTACAAAGATTTTTATTTATTTTTTATTTATCTAAGTTAAAATGAGATATTTTATTATGGAAAAAAGTCAAGTTAACTTTAAAGATATCAAATAAAAAAAATACTTTTTTATAAAAATTAATTATTTTAATTTTCAATACATGTATCTTCAAAAAAATCTGACCACTTTAAAATTAAAGAATATCTTAAGACATTTTTTTAGCATTTTCTAAATATAAATATTATTGAGTTAAATATTTTTTATTTAAATTAAAATTCTTAATTCCATGATGTACATTTTTAGTATTTTCTAAATATAAATAATATTGAGTTAAATATTAAAGACTATCATGTGATCCATTTTACTTCTACGCGGGTCGGGTTTAAGACTCTACGATTCAAAATCCATTTTACTTTTCAGCCACGTGTTAGGGTTTTGAAAAGCAAATCTCATTTCTACTTCATCTTCCACACTCCTCCGATTCAAAATCCTCCGCCGCCGCCGAGCTGCAGAGCTTATATTCTCTCTCAACCTATTCCACAATCCCATTCGACCTCAACTCACTCAACCACAACCGTAAGCATCTCTCTCTTTTTTCGGAATCAGGTTAATTTGTTTTGGATTTCAGAGCTTATATTCTCTCTGTCTATCGTGTAATCTTAATCTAAGTTAGTGTTGTTTCAGTATTGATTTAGTTATACCCATTTGTAAACTTCTTTTGTTCTTCATTTGAACAAACATATTTTGTAGATTGTAGCAGCTGCACAGATATTTTTAATCTAAAAATCTTTACAATGACACCAGCAATGACACCGTAATTTTAATCTGTCACATAGTGTGTGATGATACCTTTACAATTCATCAGTCAGCTACTTTCTTTATTTGATTTATCAGTGAAAATCAATTTTTTTGGTAGGTCGAAGCTGAAGAACAACCAGAGATATCCGAGGCTTATTCTGTCTCTGCTGTTCCTTTCTTTGTCTTCTTCAAGGTATGCTTTCTTCAATTTTCAAACTCTTTTTTAGTTCTCTGTGAAAGAATTCAGTATTACCTTGTGTTGATTCATAAGTGATCGATAATTGTGGTTGTTTAGGGATTGCTTAAGTTTTAAACTATGTTGATTTGGGTAATCCTTTGTATTATTGCATATGCTTTTGTTGTTTTATGGTAGAGTGGTTTAGGAAAAGTTGTATATGTTTAAAGTTCATGTTTAAAGTTGTATATGTTATATGTTGCTATTGTCTACTGAGAACTGCTTGTGTATTTCAAAGAGTGATGAAAAGTTAGAAGATGCTTCTATGAGTCAACTTACTCTAGTTCATCCAAAGAGTTGATATCTGTGGACCTTATTTTCCAGTAAAAATGTAATATATTATGTAATTAAGAAATTGTTAAATGGAGTTTTTGATATAAAAGAAAGTGCTCTGCTGTGCCATTGATTAGAAGATGATTTGCATTAGATTTGGTGTTGAGAAATTTCCTTTAGAGAGAAATGTGAGAACCCAGCCTCATGTAAGTTGAGCACTTGAAATAGTCTGATGATCTTAGTTGGGGTTTGTTTCACTATCATGGAGCTGCTAGAGCTGCAGGGCAGTCTTATACGGGGGCAGTACTGGTTAGTCCTGATGGAGCATTTCCAGATGAAAGAGAGAGGAGAAGAATAGTTGATGCATTAGATAAGTGTGAAATCAAAGAGTGGGAGCTTTTTTTTGTTGACAATTGTTCATGAATTGATCCTCCATTGGGAACTCCAGAGGGTTCAAGTTTATATGCTGTGGTACAAATTGATGATCCAAAATGGATGCATGTCTGAAACTCTTGTTCTGAGTCTGTTAATTTGTTCTTTTGCTGCTCCTAGAAATAACTTATTTGCAACCATCTTGTTATTAGGACCTATAATGGAAAATAACTTTTGTTACATAGTTTGGATGTTAACTTATGGATCGTAACGTTTTGTTCATTCATGGTCAGTTTCTTAAATTCTCTCACTCTAGAAGGAATACAATGAAGATGAAGATGGTGAAGATGAAGATTAATAGAATTTAGTGAAGGCTACATTGAGTTGTGAGGATATGCCTGGATTGTTGTCATCTATAGGAAGAGCTATTGATTTTCCTAATAGAAGTTTAATTTGACTTTAGTGAAGGTTAATTTGACTTTGTAAAAATCTGTTGTTAATTTGTTTTCAAAATAGAAGTTTGGATTGAAGTTAGTGCACAGTTAGTATAATGTGAGTAACATTCTATTATGCCTTTTTAGACTAGAGTGAATTATGTTAAGGCCAGTTCGTTAACTTTGTGTTTAAAACCTGATATGAATTTTGTTAAGTTAGTTGGCTTCTATGTTGTTAATCTCGAAAAGCGGCGCGGCGCGGTCACTCCGAAAATGGGAGCGGCGCGGAAGCGGGGAGCGGCGCGGGCGCTATTTTTCCGACGCGGGCGCGGAAATATACTAAAAATATACTAATAAATATATAAAAAAAAACTCAAACTTCATAATAGCATATATTACTTCAAATTCATAATAGCATTCATTACTTCCAATTCCAAATACCATTAAAAGGCATAAGTCTTGAGCAAAAAAGCATTGCAACATACTTCCAAAATTCAAGAAAATAAACACTTAACATCTAAATCTTAAAATAACTTAAACAATCAAACTCTAATAAAACTTCAACAATCACATGTAACCCTCCTCTTATTATTCAAGTCTTTCAAATGGTTATATTTCCATCCTATATCACCGGTTAGTTTGTGTTGCTTAGCCGAAGAAGCAACCGATTGATCATTGGATGATGGAACAGAACCAGCAGTAGGAGGAGTTGGAGTAGTCATGGCTTTTATTGATAGAAAACATAACAAAACAGAACATAACATATGAGAACATAGGAGGACGAAAATAAAACAGAGGAAGAAGAAAAACAAACACCACAGGAAGAAGAAATAACATAGTAACACACAGAGGAAGAAGAAAATAAAACAAAAAATGAAGTTGGCTATTCTTTTTCTTACACAGAGGAAGAAGAAATAACATACAGAGGAAGAAGAAAAAAAACAGAGAAAAGCGGCCGCTACCGCACCGATCCGCACCCAGAAAAGCGGCCGCGTAACCCGCGATATCGCCGCTATGCCCTAAAGTGCCGGACCGGCATTGCTTGAAGCGGCGAGGCAGTTTTTGTCGCGGAGCGCCGCGATCGCGGCCGCATCAACCGCTATTGACAACATAGGTTGGCTTTAATATTCTGTTATGGAACTTGGTTGTAGAATCATGTTAGTAAAGTTGAATTGTTAAGTAATGGGATGTTGAAATATGGGATACTGTTTTAGTGTTGTGTGTGACTTTTGACTCGATTTCATGGCGATGAAAATCAGTTTGTATAAGCTGCTGATATGCATTTGTTTTTCGAACCGATTTCATGGCGGTATTTTGTTATGTATGGTGAACACTATGGAATTATTTTGTGTTGAGAAAAGCTGATGTTTGTTTGCTAGAGCTGTTTTAATTCAGAACATTGCCAATGATTATATTGAATTGTTGCCATTAACATTGTTTATTCTAACATGATTTTAGTACAATATTAATTCCTTGTTATGTTTTTTGAATTTTCTTTTAGGATGAATTTGAACGGAAAAAATTGGAGATTTCCTCCCAAAATTCAACTGTTCCAGGAGAGGATGAAGCTGATAGTCAACCTACTGTTGAAATGCCGCCTGATTTGGATATATGGGTGGAGTCATTTGGAAGGAAGAAAGGGAGGGTATTTGGTCTTGGAACCATTGCCAAGACTCTAGTTCCATTATCATCTCAACCAAGTCTTTCGGGTAATTCTCAAGAGGTTGATGATTTGAGAAGTCAAGTCCACGCTCTCAATGCATCATTGCAAACACAAGAACAAGAGAAGTTGGAGATGAAGCAACAATTGCAACGACAAGAAAAAGAGATGATTGAAACGAACAATAAACTTTCATTATTAATGAATCATTTAGGATTTGCTGCATCTTCTCATCCAACTCAAGCCAATAATGAAACTAATAATTCAAGTGAAGATGATGTTGATGAATTAGATGAAGACATTAGTAGTGAATTTTGATTTGGATTACTTTTTCTTGTTAACTAGTTTGAAATTTGCATTGTTTTTCTTATTAATTTGGTTGGACAAGTGATTATTATTAACTTGATTATATCATTTTTATTAGTAATGAAAACTAGAAATACTTGTTATTGATTTTATAGTAATGTTTAGTTGCTTTAAAAATTTGAATGTGATTAGTGTTGCATTGGCTTATTCAAAATAGATTTTTATTTTTATACTATTATTATTATTATGATATTTAACATTAATTCTAATATTTTAAATATGAATTAAATACAATTATTAATAATAATTAAAAACCTGAGAGATAAATTTCCTGCGACTTTACCTGCGGATATTAAATTTGCTGCGACTTTTTCTGCGAAAATTTCAGTTACCTGCGGTATTATCTGCGATTTTATCTGTTTTACCTGCGAATTTTTCCTGCGACATTTTACTGCGACTTTACCTGCTAAATTAATTACCCACGAAGGTTTTAGCTGGGAACTGAAAATAGCAGGAAGAATCGCAGGTAACCAGTTTCCTGCGGAAATTTTATCAAAATCCGCAGGTAAATTCGCAGGAAACCAGAGTATTTCTAGTAGTGTTTCAGGCTAAAAATTTAAATCCGACGTAAACCACGGTTTTAGTTTTATGGCCCAATTTCGACCGATTAAATTTCGGTTTTCGTCGGATTCGGTTAAATCTGTTAAGTCGGGTCGGTTTAGTCTATTTAATATTTATTAGAACAATTCTATTAAAATGACTATTTTTTAAATTTATTATAAAAAATATCAAATTTTTAAAATAGAACAATATTTTTTATTATTAAAAGAAAAACTATTATTATGTGATAATATTTTCAATATTATTTGAGATTAATTTTGATCATTATCATACTTTAAACCATAAATTAAATAATATTCAAAATTTTATATTGCATGTCTTGTATTTTTGAGAGTACACAATGCCATCATTAAATTATAAAAATGATAATATCCTCAAACATTATAAATCTCATTTTTATAGTGTGTCGGTCATATAGTAATAAAAATAAATAAAATATATATTAATTAAGTTCGGTCGGTTTTGGTTTTCGTCAGGTTCAAAATAAGCATTCGAGCTCGACCGAAGCAACCCTATATTATCCAAATTAAGCAACCGAATTAACCCGACACCCGACTAGACCCATTTGCATAAAAAAAGACAATGGATCGATCGATTTCAATCGGTCGGTTCAAATTTGTCCACCCCTAATCATATTTCGTTTTGAAAACAAAGTGATACGCGGTTCTGTTCATGGATTCTATAAAATTATTATGTTTTCCTTTAGTTACAAAGGCACATGTATGCTACTGTTCCGTGTTCCGCAAAACATGTTATTTCAAATTCAAATAGTATTTTAAATATCAAATGAGTCTCTAAAATATTAATAAAAATTAATTTTAAAATACACAAAAATTAATAATTTCTAGAAATTAATATTAATCTAATAATTTCAATCTCATAGAAATTTTTTAGAGATTTTACTCTAACTCTATTTCTACTCAATAATTTTAATAATGAGTAAAAACTCACTCTTACCTTGATTTTTTTAGTTTTTGAACTTCCTCTTAAGTTTCTCTTCTTCTCTACTCTTTCTCTTCTCTTCTATTTTCTTCTTTTGTTCTCAATATCCTTACTATCTTTTATTTCTCTTAACCCTAAAAATTGTCTTAAAATAATTGGGCTTAACCCATTCCCCTCTCACACGTACTATTCACACCCTCAATTAGGCCCAATTAATTAATTCTACCAATTCTATTTTATTCCACCAAATCAAATAAATCAAATAATTCAAGTAATTAAATTAAATCAAATTAATTAATTAAATCAAATAATTCAAAAAAATCCAACAAATAAATTAATTCAATTAATCCAAATATATCTCATAATTCAATTAAATCAATTAATTCAAATTAATTAATTAATTCAATTAAATCGAATAAATCAATTAACTCAAATAAATCAAATAGATCAATTATTTCAAATAAGTCCAATAAATCATTTAATCCAAATAACTCCAATAAATCAATTAATTTATATAAATTCAATAAATCAATTAATTTGTATAATTCATATAAAATCAATAAATCAAATAATTCATTAAAATCAAATAATTCAAATAAATCAAATAAATCACATAAATCAATTAATTCATAAAATCACTCAATTAATTAATATAAATAATTAATTACTAAAATTAGGGTGTTACAACCCTCCCCCACTTAAAAGATTTTCGCCCTCGAAAATTACCTCAATCCACTACAATGCCCTCTTTTTCAGCTCAACAATATCCAGAACACAAACTCTATCACGACATCTCATGATACCATTCTCATCAATCCGAAAAACACCACCTCGACCTTGATTGATCATAATTAACCGATCTACCAAACTCAAATCATATTTCTGACCTTCTCGAATCTCATAAAAAAAATGTCACTTGTAAGCTTCAATATACCAAGCTTAACTCCATAAGAAGTCTCCTCACAAACCAAACTCATATCTCGAAATTGCTCAATCATTTCCAACTCTCTTACCATCATCATCAATATATGTAAAGATTTCCTACTCAATGCATCAGCTACCACGTTTGTTTTACTCAGATGGTAATTCAAACCAAAATCATAATCTTTCAGAAGTTCCAACCATCTCCTCTGCCTCGCATTCAATTCTTTCTGATCAAAGAGATACTTCAAACTCTTATGATCACTAAATACCTCAAATCTCGAACCAAACAAATAATGCCTCTAAAGCTTCAACACAAACACAATAGTGGCCAACTTTAAGTCATGCGTCAGATAATTTCTCTCATGCACTTTAAGTTGCCTTGAAGCATAAGCTACAACATGCTAATGTTACATCAACACACCTCCCAAACCCATCAACGAAGCATCATAATACACAACAAACAGTTCTGTCGGATTCGATAAAATCAAAACAGGAGCTGTCGTCAATCTTCTCTTATGCTCTTGAAAACTTTCTTCACACTTTGCACCCCAAACAAAAGCTTGACCCTTCCTATTCAACTGCGTCAACGACAAAGATAACTTGGCAAATCCTTTAATGAATTTCCGATAATAACCTGCCAAACCAAGAAAACTTCTAATCTCAAAAACTGATTTCAGAGCTTCCCATTGCGATACAGCTTCAACCTTCGATGGATCAACTGCAATACCCCTACTCGAAATCACATGACCAAGGAAACTCACGTCATTCAACCAAAACTCGCACTTAGAAATTTTAACATACAACTGCTTCTCTTTCAACACAGATAACACAATCCTCAGATGCTCGGTATGATCTTCTTCACTCTTCGAATAGATCAAAATATCATCAATGAACACAACCACAAACTTGTCCAAATAAGGATGAAAAATCCTGTTCATGTACTCCATAAATACACCTGGTGCATTAGTCACACCAAATGGCATCACAGAATACTCATAATGTCCATACCTCGTTCTAAAAGCAGTCTTCTAAATATCTTCAGCCTTCACACGAATCTGATGATACCCAGATCTCAAATCTATCTTACTGAACACACTTGCACCAACCAACTGATCCATCAAATCATCAATCCTCGAAAGTGGATACTTATTCTTGATAGTCATCTTGTTCAATTGTCTATAGTTCACACAAAGCCTCATAGAACCTTCTTTCTTCTTAACCAACAAAACTGGTGCACCCTATGGTGACACACTCGAACGAATAAACCTCTTCTCAAGCAAATCTTCAAGTTGACTCTTCAACTCTTTCAACTAAGTCGATCGTAAACTCCACTTCACGTTTCGGCGGTAAATCACTTATCTCATTAGGAAAACTTCCGAAAATCACAAACAATTGGCAAAACACCAACTTCTCCACTTTCACTAACACTCAAAGTTGTCATCAACATAAACATCTCAGCACCATCCTGCACCGACTCATCCACTTGCTTGGCAGACATAAACAAGTCTCCTTCATTCTCAGTGTCAAGAAAAATAATTGTCTTATCATACAATTTGTAAGCACTTGGCTTAACTCCAAACAATTCACTGCACACATCATCTAAGCTCACAAGACACGTCTATCCCATCCACATGATCCCGTATACTATCAACAAGATATTAAGGGTGATCAGTTCCTCAATTTATCAATAGACAGGCGACAATCATGATGGGGCATAAACCATCTTTGCCAAACTTTAATAGCGTTCAACGACACAATAAGCCACCACTCCATACTTGTACATCTTGGAGAAGCACAAGCTTCTCCCCCCACTTGTTTCAATCCCACTCCTGCAGACAAAGGTTATAAAAACAAACGTGTACCGACAGTGTTTTCACACACATGTCGCATACTAGGGAACAAACAACATTAGACAACCTGGCCGGATAGACCGGCCTGCTCTGATACCACTAATGTAACACCCTTCTAAACCCCGCAGAAAATATATAAATAATCAGAGTAAATATCATGCATCTCACAAAAGGGTGTCACATATAATTTTAAAACATCACACAAACACCTGTCATGCTCACTAACACTTAAGATAAATTCAAGCTTTTCATAAACTTTCACTTAGCATGTAGCAGCGGATTTGCTTCAAACATAAAAGACATAATGAAGTTTCATGCTCATCTCATTCATAATAAATACTTAGGCATCAAAGCCAAAACTTCATACAATTCAAACAAACATAAAAGCATAAAGTAGAGTACATAATATATCTCTCAAACATAAAATGAAAATGATCCCAGTGTTACATGATCAGAGCACGACTCGACCCAACATGAATAAAGAAACTAAATCAGCTACTCCAACGGCTACCTCGCGTTAGAAGTAGCTCTACTCCTCGGTACCTGAGCGATGTCGTATAAAACATCATTCCAACAGAAGGATGAGAATTCACATAATTATTGAAATCATAATATAATAATTAATTTAAAAGCATACAAACATAATTACAATTATTCTTACACTTCAAGGTTTCATCAACAAAATATTACTCAAGTAACCATACCATTCACAAGTATATCCACGCCATCCACAATTTCACCAATTCAACAACTCACATAAATACACATAATCTCATATAACAAACATATACACAATGAGACTCAATGCAAGACTCAATGCAACTCATGCCATGTGGTACCAATACTTGTTATTATTTTTCGGTTTTTACACTTAAACCGGGTCCGTCCCCTAGACCAATAACAAACAAAAGTCCGTCCCCTAAGTTTTCAAACCCCACTCTAGATTTATGACAAGTCACTAGATCCCACGGAACTAGCAAGCATTGCCTCTTGACACAAATGATGCGTATGTAATTAACAACCATATGTAATTAAGACCATTCCCTAATCTTAATATCATGCATATCTTCAATAATTCATCACACTTGAATTACCACACAATTGCACACACACACACACAATCGCATTTTTAAATATCATGGCACTCTCATTTCAAACATCATCACTACAATTGGTAAGTAATCCGCAAGTATCAATACAATTCAATCTCAATTCACAAAACACACGATACCGATTAAATACATAATAATTAATCAATCACCAATAATTGAATCAATATTCAATAAATAGTTAATATTCAATAAAAATCCAATACTTTAATAATTAGTCAATATTTAATACATAATTCAATAATCAATTAAATAATCCAATATTAACTAATTAATTCAATTATTCAATAAATAATTCAATATTTAAAATTAATATTTCAATATTTAGTGAATATTCAATACTACTCAGTATTAATAATTATTTAGTAATTAATAAACATTTTAATAATTATTCTATAACCAATAATCAATCAATATTTTAACCAACAATCATTATTTTAATAAATAATTAATATTTAAATAAACAATTAATATTTAAATAAATAATCTATATTTAAAATTAAATAACCAATATTTCATAAATAATTTATAATTAAATAAATAATGAATTTTTAAATTAAATAATCAATATTTTAATTAAATAATTAACACTTAATAAATATTTAATCTATTAGTAAAATTTCTAATTAATAATAATAATATATATTACTCAGTCGTGTGAAATTTCAACACGAGATGCTCCGTTTCCAACCAGGTATGCATATTATTAACAGTAACTTTAACCATATATTTCTAAAACAATAATGTGATACTGATGTCAATGAATATCCACATTCAAATGGTATAGTAAATTGAATGCTCTACTTTTCAATATATCACTAATTTAACCTGGGGTATTACTAGTCTTCATATAGCGCTACAGTACTTGTGCTATGAATCCTCACATTGTCATGTTTCGTTTTGAAAACAAAGTGATACGCGGTACTGTTCATGGATTCTATGAAATTATTATGTTTTCCTTTACACTGTGATTGTTTTTAGAGAAGTAGAAGAGAGAGAAGTAGAGAAGAGAGTTTATATTTCTCTTGTTTGGTGCATGAGAGAAGTTAAAGAGAGAGAAATAATAGATGCTAAAAATCACCTTTTTGTTTTCTCTTCTGTCCAGCGAAGAAAGGAAGCCAGAGGCTAATTATTTGCCAAAATTACTATTGTGTCCATGATTGTATTATTGTAAGTATTGTAATGTAATGGTGATGCCTCTTTTGTACCGGAACTAATAATACTTTATTGTAGGTTTAATTTATTTTTGACTTATTATTTATTAATTAAATTTTTTATAATTATTTTATTTTTATTTTTTAGATAAAAAATTATAGTTGTTTTATGACTCTTAAATAAATGTAATTTGACTAAAAATATTGTATATTTTTTAATAGATAAAATTTTTAACTAATTGGAGATGTTTTAGGTATGGGCATTTTTGTCATTACACAAAATCATATTAAATCTTTCTTCTCTATTTCTCACTTCTTTCGCATATTCCAAACAATACATCTAGGGGTGTACGCGGGTTGAGTTGGATCGGATTTGGCCTAACCCGTTACCCAACCCGTTCAAACTTCAATAGGTTGGGTTCATCATCCAACCCACAATTTCATTGTTAAAACCGACTCGAACTGACCCGTTCATTTATGGGTTGGGTTGGGTTGGGTTCGCGAGTTGTGTTTCAAATTAAAAAAAATTATGATTTTTTGTCAATTTAAAAAAATGTAACACAACTCAATACAATCATACTCATTTATAACACTCAAATTCGATGAAACACATCATATAATATCTAATAAAATTCATCAATACGACATAACACTTGATGTTAATATAAAATTTTACAAATCACGTTATTTCCATTAAATATATAAGTTAGAAATGATTCAAAAAAATATAAGAAACACATTTAATATTAGAATTACGTAAACTCATTCGCCTAGTAATATTATTAGTGGAGAATAATTTTTTTAAAAAATTATGGTTATTAGTGAAATATTAGTTTTATATTTTTATTTAAAATTAAAATAAAAATAATAAAAAATTACTAAAGTCTCATCAATGGGTTGGGTCAATGGGTCTGTGGGTTGCAAACCTCAAACCCGATACCCGACCCAAAACTATACGGGTTGGGTTGGGTATACCCGTAAATGAATGGGTTTGGGTAATTTATGGGTTGACTTGGTTTGGGTCAATGGGTTCGTGGGTCGACCCACACCCATGAACACCCCTAAATACATCAAATCTTCTATATTTCTCACTTATTTCTCTCTTCTTGCACTCTCTCTCACCTCTTTCTCTCTTCTCAACTTCTTCTCTCAACCAAACACACCCTTAGTTACAAAGGCACATGTGTGCTTGTTCCGCAAAACATATTATTTTAAATTTAAATATTATTCTAAATATCAAATGGGTCTCTAAAATATTAACAAAAATCAATTCCAAAACACACAAAAGTTAATAATTTCCAGAAATTAATATTAACCCAATAATTTTAATCTCATAGAAAATGTTTGGAGATTTTACTCTAACTCTATTTCTACACAATAATAATCCCAATAATGAGTAAAAACTCACCCTTATCTTGGTTTTCTTGAGTTTTTGAGATTCCTCTTAGGCTTCTCTTCTTCTCCATTCTTCCTCTTCTCTTCTATTTTCTTCTCTTGTTCTCAATATCCTGACTATCTTTTGTTTTTCTTAACCCTAAAAATTGTCTTAAAACAATTGGGCTTAACCCAATCCACTCTTACACTTACTATTCACACCCTCAATTAAGTCCAATTAATTAATTCTACCAATTCTATTTTATTCCACCAAATCAAATAAATCAAGTAATTAAATTAAATCAAATTAATTAATTAAATCAAATAATTCAAATAAATCCAATAAATAAATTAATTCAAATAAATCACATAATTCAATTAAATCAATTAATTCAAATAAATTAATTAATTCAATTAAATCGAATAAATCAATTAACTCAAATAAATCAAATAGATCAATTATTTCAAATAAGTCCAATAAATCATTTAATTCAAATAACTCAAATAAATCAATTAATTTATATAAATTCAATAAATCAATTAATTCGTATAATTCAAATAATTCATATAAAATCACTAAATCAAATCATTCATTAAAATCAAATAATTCAAATAAACCAAATAAATCACATAAATCAATTAATTCATAAAATCACTCAATTAATTAATATAAATAATTAATTACTAAAATTAGGGTGTTACAAAGGTCTCAGCATCAGAAGAAGCAACATAATTGTCTCTATACTGCAGAAAGCAAATTTTATTGTCAAATCAGTTTGTCAGCTAGAGTCTAGTGATTGCAAGGCTCAAGAAAGGCTGAGATGCTTTATGGATATCTACTCTCAACGGATCTAATAGTACAGAAACTTTTGAAAACTCAAAGGTTAAACATGTTACACATACGATCAAGATCTTCTGGTGTATTTATCTTCAACGACTCTTGTACTATGGAGTAACAACAAAGACTCTTGATCAAGTTACCTCTTCAACTGCTAGTTTCTGAAAAGGCTATAAATATGGCTGAAGGTTCAAACTGAATATTTAACAAGGATTATCCAAAAGAAGGAGTAACAAGATCAGAAATTATCAACACATTGTGTATGTAGATTTTTCTGATGTAGGTTGTCATTGTAAAAGCCTTAAGATTTCTTATACATTGAATATTTTAGAAATCTTAAGTGCTTTAGGTCTTTGTTATGGTGATTTCCCATACCCCTGATACTTGTATCATGTACACCTTGTTCTCTACTCTGCTGAGCTTGTTCAGCAGTTTAGATAAAAGTCTTGTGTCATTGGGATACAAGCAAGGAAGTCTCGAGCCAAGATGCTTGAGCCACGTAAGTCTCTTGCTATGTGCTTGAGTTGTGAAGGTCTTAATCAAGTGGATTGATTGAGAAAAAGTCTTGTTTCATTAGGATACAAGCAAGGAAGTCTCAAACCAAGATGCTCGAGCCACGTAAGTCTCTTGTTATGTGCTTGAGCAGTGAAAGTCTTAGTCAACTAGATTGATTGAGCACGGTTATATCGGTGCATGAAATTTGGAGCAGTAAGTCTACTATCTGAGGGATCAAGAAGGGAGGCTCATTTCATGGCACTTGGAGAAGAAGTCTTGAGCGAATGTGGCTTAAGCAGGAGAGCTCAATACATGGAATTAGAGCAGTAAGTATTGACCAGAGGGGTTCAAGTAGGGAGGCTTGTTTCATGGGACTTGGAGCAGAAGTCTTGGGCTGAGGGCCTGAGCAAGGAAGTTTTGGGTTCGTGGAAGCTTGAGAAAAAGTCTTGGACCTTGGGTCTGAGCAATTGTAAAAGTCTTATGTAGAATACATAAGCAATTGTAATCATGATTTGATTATAGTGAAAATCTCTTGTGAAGCAAGGGGACTGAACTACTCTTAGTTTGGGAGGAACTAGTATAAATCTTTGTGCCTTATGTGCAGCAAGGATCTCATCATCATATCTCACCTTCAGGAACAAAAATCTAGCATTAGCACCCCTGGTTCTATCCACCTCATCAATCTCATTTCCTAGATTAGCCCCCAGGTGTTCTACCATCATCTTGACGGCCTCATCTTTGGTCATCCTACCATGATCGAGGAATCTCCCCTTAATAGGAAGATGTAACAAACACGAGACATCGTCCAGTGTGATAGACATCTTACCATACGAGAGATGAAAAAAAGCGGTCTCAGAATTCCATCTCCCCACAAATGCATTAAGCATCCCGTGGTTGACCAGAGTGCAACCGGTCATGCATAGGTCCTTCAGGCCAGATAAGGACAGAACTAACTGAAACCAATCCTCATCTGGCTGAGCTAAGCCAACAATATTCCTCAAATGGTTAAGAAACTTCTAGGGATCACGCACCTGAAATTTTCCAGCAATAAACAATGTCAGAAATCATCAATGTCAGCAATTAAAATAGACGTAAAAAATAAATCAAACGTCCAACTAATGCTACCTCTTCGTCTCATATATGTCTGGCAGTGTGGTCTAGAAATAGAGGAAGTAAGGACAAATCAGATGGACCTCCTTCAAAACCCCCTGACTCGGTATTCGCATCAGACTCGCCCTATGGAGGTGGAACTGGATCAACAGCGGGAGGTGGCACTATATCAACAGGAGGTGGCACTGGTGAATCCTGACGCTTGGGAGAGGATGGGGGAAGTGACGCGTTAGCTGGTGAATCTCGTCTCCTTCGAAAAGAAGAAGAAGGTAAAGTGGCCTGAGGTGAAGCATGATCCCTAGAAGTAGACTGCGCCTCAGAAACACCATACAGCAATAACGTTGAATATTTCCAGAAATGCGTCTCCAGAAACACCTCAAAACTATTAACTTTGGAGAGTTCCAGAGATGCATCTCCAAAAATTCCCAAAGTATATTAAACTTTGGACTATTCTGGAGATGTATCTCCGAAAAGTTCTGCGACTCAAAGGTCACGACAATGGCGTAATGTGGCTCATGCAAGTTGAAAAAACATGATCTGATCGCCATTTGAGCCAACAAACAAGTCATACACTAATTTTAAACTATGTTACATGCGATTCCTACACATTTCTAACCCTAATCATTGATTTCTACACATTTACACAAAAACTCAAAATTTATCCGAAAACTCGAAAATTTACTTGAAATTTATGGTTTTGATGATGTTGAATGACGTTATTTATGATGTTTGATGTTCCTTTGAACCTTGTTTGATGAAATTTAATGTTGTAAATAAGTTCAAATTTTATGTTGAGAAGTGTGAGGGAGGAGAAGAGTCTAACACGGCTTATGCGCAAAATTGTTTCGGAGATATATCTCTAAAATATTTCAACATTCACTAAACTTTAGGTGCGTCCGAAGATGTATTTTCGAAATCAGAGAGTATATATGGAATTTCATATAGTGCGGTAGAAATGCATAAAGTGTTATAAGACATTCACAAAAGTTTATGAAATTCTACCCAAATCCAAGGCAAAGCAGCGTGCGTTTTGAGGGAAAATAAGAAACTCTTGAAATAAATTCTGAGAAATTAAAATAAATACGTATTTGGAATCATAAATTTATAAGTGGATGATGTTGTAAATAGCCTGAATGATCTTGGTAAAGTGATGGCTAGCAATGATCCTTTGTTGCTGGAGGGCGGGGATCTCGCTGACTCTCGTGCTATAGCTTCCAACAAGGTTTGGCATACGATGCATTTTAGAGAGAGCATTCTCAGGAAAAATTCAAGGCGCGTTTCGATTAAAGAAGGGGGTAATAATTCAAAATACTTCCACAACTCTTTGAAGATGAAATATAGAAAGAATGGGATAACTAGTCTTAATACTGCTAGAGGCAGAATAGATAAAGTGGATAAAACTAAGATGGAAATCAAGTAGCATTTTAAATCGAGATTTACAAAAGTGACCCCAAAAGTCCTGTTTTATATGGGGTTAATTTTAAGCAACTGACTTTGGAAGAATCAGATGCCTTAGAAGTCCATTTTTCCCTGAAAGAGATTAGAGAAGTGATTTGGCTCGGTAATAAGGACAAAATCTCAGGGGCATGGCGAATACAACCTTGGTTTCTTTAAGCTTTGATGGGAATTCCTCAAGGATCATCTTTTCAGGTTTGTCAATGAATTTTATTTAGCGGCTAAGGT
Organism: Lathyrus tuberosus; assembly: GCA_022829125.1. Classification (NCBI taxonomy): domain Eukaryota; kingdom Viridiplantae; phylum Streptophyta; class Magnoliopsida; order Fabales; family Fabaceae; genus Lathyrus; species Lathyrus tuberosus. Next base: position 9,848,520 of record JALAZF010000044.1, on the reverse strand, counting down.
TCCTAAAGCAGTAAAACTTCTATTCTAGCTTTAATTACTAAATGTGAGAATCCTTAAAGCTTGAAAGACTTTAGCCTCTTTTGCTTGATTGGAAACCTTTATAGAATCATTGCTAAAATGTTGGTGTTGAGGATCAAGAAAGTCATGAATCGTTTGATTTTTAAATGTCAAACTTTTATAGCTGGAAGACAAATGTTGGACAGAAACATAGTAATGAATGAATTGTTGGACCTTTTTAAAAGAGATAAAAAATAGTGCCTTTTGGTAAAGGTGAATTTTTCAAAAGCTTTCGATTGTGTCTCGTGGGATTACCTCAAATATGTCATGTGAGCAATGGGATTTGGAACTAGAATGCTTAAGTTGATGAATGGTTTGGTACCCTAGTTTACGGTAGACCAACTATAGACTTCTTAGATTCGATAGGTCTTTGCCAAGGGGGTCCATTATCCCCCTTATTGTTTCTTATCGTTGTGGAAGGTTAATCCAATTTGATCTACAATACCACAAGTGTGGGAGAGTTTAAAGGTTTTTAAGTCAATGAAAGCTTGCATTTCGAAGTTTTACAGTTTGCTTACGATGCAATGGTGGTGTGTGATGGGAGCTAGATTAATTTATAGAGCTGAAAGGCAATTTTGAGGGGTTTTGATCTTACATCGGAGTTGTGTGTGAACCTCTATAAAAGAATTTTATGTAATTAATTTGAAAGTTGATTTTCTCCAGGCTGCAACAGACATTTTGGCTTGTAAGGTTGGTTGTATTTTGTTAATGTTTTTAGGTATTCCCGTAGGAGCGAATCCTAGAAGATGTGCTACATGGAATCCTATCCTTGCTAAAGTTCGAAGAAGGTTGTCCTCTTGGCATGGTAGGAATTTGTCTTTAGGAGGAAGAGTTACATTAGTGAACGCGGTCTTAATAAATATCTCAATTTACTACTTATCGTTTTTTAAAGCGTCTAAAAAGGTTTATCAGGAGATCATCTCAATTCAGCGTGCGTTTCTTTAGGGAGGTGACAAATCGAAAAGGAAAACAGGTTGGATTCACTGGGATAAGGTTTGTACGCCAAAATCTTTGGGAGTGACACTCATGGATTCTTTGACCATTGCAGGTAGCCTTGTTGAGGCGCATACACCGAAGGGCTTGAAGATGTTATGGAAGACTAAGGAGCATTTAACTTGCCAGCCCCCCCCCCCCCCCAAATTGTACCTAACACCCCTTCATAATTTCATAATTTAAAAAGTGTCCTTATTAAAAATTTGAATCAAATTTGCGTACAAAATTTCCAATAGACCATTTAAATATTTTTGTACCCCAAAATTTCCGGTAGTGTATTGAGAATTTATGGTATACTGGAAATTCTAAAAATTCCGGGAGTTTGCAATTTGACCTGAAATTTTAAAAAGTATCATGTTTTATCAGAAATGTCAACTAAAGTCAAATTTCTGATAGTTTAAATTTATGATATTTTAAACGAGAAAAACAAAAGAAAGAGTTAAATTTCAGAAATTTTGAAGTTTTCCTCATTTCACCGGAAATTCTGAAATTTCTGATAAAATCCATTGTTTTTAACGGCCGGAAATTTTGAAGTTTCTGAAAAATGCATATGAAAGTACTAGAAAGTCTGAAATTTCCGGGAAAAATATATTTAAAAATACCGGAATTTTTTAAATTTCCGATACAAAATCAAATGATTTTAACGAAAATTTTTAAATTTCTGACAAAAATACTTATTGATTTCAGAATTTCTGGGAGAGAATTTGAAATTTTTGATACCGCTTAGGATTTTTGAAATTTTTGCAAATGTTTGGTAGATTTTTAAAGGCAATTATAGTCGATTATTTGAGTTTGGAAATTAACTCTCCATAGGAATTGTAGCCGTCTAATTTAATTTAATTTTTTTTTACTTACAATTCATAAACCTTAACCCCCCCCCCCCCCCCCCCCCCCCCAATTTTTAGTTCTATCGGTTAAAATAATCAAGAGTCTTTACGATATGACTCTCGGGTGTCACTTTCCTAAACTACAGTTTTCATTTACTCATTTTTACCCGTGTGCAATAGCAAATCAAATTGGTGCAGTTGTTGGGTATTCTCTATTGATTTTAGACAATTTTAAAATCCTAATTTAGAATTTTGTTAGCAATGTTTTTGTTTTTGTTTTTGTTTGTTGATTTTTAGGGTTGCAGTTAGTGATATATATATCTCAGCCTATCAGGTAAAATTGTGTAAGCTATTGTTTCAAATTGCTCCGAATTTTTTCCATAAATTCAGAAATAATTCAACAAATAGTACTCTCTTAAGGGAAACTTTTAAGTGAGTTTGACCCTCAAAATCGCAAATTCCTCTTTTTTTCTATTTTATTTGAATTATTTTCTATTTTCATTTTTTTAAATCCAAAAAAATTTGTAGATTTGTTATTTTATTTTATTTGATTTTTAGTCATATTTTCAAAACTTTTAGATTTTATTTTAACCGCTTTTCTATTTTTCTATTCTTTTTCTCATTAGGGACATTGTTGGCATTTTCGTAATTATTGCATTACAGTGCTTTATGATTTTATTTGATTATGTGTTGATTTGATTCTCATTAGTGATATTGATTTTATTTGATTATGTGTTGATTTGATAATTATATCATGGCTGATCAAATTAGAACATTAGGAGAATTTGCTTCACGTGGTTCACTTTTGCTGATTTCCCTTCTTTGTCTGATTTTGATGGCACTTATACTAGTGATGTTTGTATTGATACTCACTTATGTTCAATTTGTGCTGAAATTGAAACTGTTTTACAGGATGATATTTCTTATGAGATTTATGCTAATAAAGTTGATGTTGCAGATGTAAATGTAGCTTTTGCTGCCAAAATTTTGACGTCCATTGAGAAACCACCTACTTTAGAGCTAAAGTCACTCCCTGCATTTTTTTAATTTAATGAAAAATTTTCTATAATAATTTCATCTAAATTTGAATTTGAACAGGAACAAAGTTCTTACAGTTATTATAGAAGGGAATTGGATGGAATGTGACTGACATTCTTGATATTAGCTCATCAATGTGTATGCATTAGATCTTATTTCAGGATGGAGAAAAATCAGTTAGGCAGTCTCAAAGGTGGCTTAACCCCTTGATTTTAGATGTTGCGAAAATTGTGATCTATATTACACCAGAGGATAAAGAGAAAACCAATTTCACTTGTCCATTCGACACTTTCACATATAAAGAATGTTCTTTGATCTAAGAATAAAAAGTAGAGGTACTGATAAAAATTTCAAAGTAAATGGGCATTGCCTTAATCTATTCCATAAGATCCCCACATTGGAAGAGAATATTATAAAAGAGATCTCACTGGAAAACGTTACTTATTCACTCATCTATTCGCCTTGACTCCTCAGATGTGTTCTTTCCTCTCCCTCAGCTCTCTTATTTTATGTGTGTTTCTTTCATTGAGGATAATGTGTGTTTTAAGTATGGGGGAGGGATTTCATTTACTTTTCTTGCTTTGTTTCTCCATTTACTTTTTTTTTTGTTTTCTTAAAATAAATGCTTGTTTTTTCTTTGGTTTTTGGGTTACAATTGCGAGTATTTTCTCATTTTTCTTGACTAGAGACTTGTGGTGTGATGTGACTAATTTGTTGTGCATTCTTAGTATGTTAAGTAAGACTAAGTTCTAAATCATGCATCATTTGTGGTAGATCATTTTTCTATGTAAGATTTTGATCCTAATAATGAATAACATTTAAAAATTCATCTTTTTCTTTCTTATGTGTTTTACTCATGTTTGTTAGTCTCTAGAACTTGAATTGACTCTTGGTGAAGCTTTTTATTTACTTCTGTACACTGGTATGATAAATTAAACTTGTTTTTGTTTTATTTATTTTTTAACTAGTTAGCCAAAAAGCCAACTCTGAATATATCATCCCTTGTTTGAAAACCTCTTGTGCCTATTACCTCATTCTTTGTTTAAAATTCATTACAAGCCAAAAAGTGAAAAACAATGTTATCACCCTATTCAAATGGTTGAAGAAATCTTATTTAGAGTTATGTGGAGTTGAATTATTATAGTTGTGATTCTTCAAAGGTTGGTAGAAAAGAAAAAAGTATAAAGAAAAGAAAAGAAAAAAATAGAAAAAGAAAAAATTGGAAAAAGAAAATAAAGGATGACAATACATATTCCTTCTGAAAAATGAGAAAAGAAAAGAGAAATAGCTGCAAGATTGTTGTTTCAAAATGAATGAAGTTTTTGATAGTTCAACTCTCGCATTTCCTTTTAATTTTCTTTTGACCCTTTGAATTTTAGTACGACTTAGGACCCATCTCACCCTTACCTTGGCCAAGTTACAACCCGAATAAAATTCCTTTTGATCTTTGTGTGCATGTATTTCAACTGTGGATGTTAGAGTCTTTTCAAGCTTATGGTAGTACTAATTTTCATGATGTGCTTTGAGTGTAAACAGTATCCTAAACACTTGAGAGTTGAGTGAATTTTATCCTATGAGGATCTTGCTGCTTTTGATGTACTATTTGGTAAATTTTCTTCTTACTTCCTTTGAATGTCATTGAATTTTACTCACTAACACCATATTTCTTGAAGCTTAGAATGATGATTTTACTTAAACCATTGTGATTTTGAAGGTCTTTGAATTTGCATGCTCTGTTTTGTTTTTAGTTTTCTGCTTTGAATTTTAACTTCATAATTTTGCTCATAGTGCAAAAGTTCATGTGTGGGAAAATTTGATCGGTGCATTTTCATGCACATTTTTTCACTATTATGTTCAAACAATTCTAAAATTTCTTTTGATATTTCTACCATTTTAGTGTGTTTCCTTATCTTAGTTTATTGTTACATTTATTTTAATTTTGTATGGTATTTTCTGAATAAATAGTTATTTACACCTTATCGCTTTGCAGGTCATAACTTGGGCTACGAGAATCAGATTTACGCGTTCTAATAGGCGCAGAAAGCTAAAAGGATAAGCTAAAAGTTTCATGTTGAAATCATAAGCAGATTCGGAGTGTACAAGACTCGAATAAATCATTTTAGTTTTAGACTTTAGAAAATAATTAGTTCTGGGCCTGTTTTTTATGTTTCCCGGCCTGGTTTGGATGAGAACCCGAACCCTTGTCTCCTTTAACCTAAAGCAAACGCGCTACTGTTCATCACCCTATTCACTATTCATAACTTTAGCTTTGCTTTGTAATTTTATGGAAAACTAATCCCTAAGGTGAATTTTGCTGATTACGGGTTCCACTGCTTTGAGGTTATTTTAATTCCAATTTAATTTTGATTTCTGTTAAATTCTGCCTACGAATTCGTTTGCATAATTTGATTGCTTTTGTTTGCTTAATTTGACTGTTACTCATAGGATAAACTTGATTAAATTTGATTTTATGCATGTTCCTAATTTTAATCGCGTGTTAATTTATCTTATTCTTTAGCTTCGCCTAATCTTTAAATCGTCATGCTTAATGCGGTAATAGAAACATAATTCACATGATATTGATAACGCTTGTCTAATTGATTTCATAATCGAATAAAATCAAATCCGCTTAGGGGATTAGAGTTACAATAGCCAGTGATAAATTGGAACCCAAATCAGTACGATTAGTCATTTTAGTTTATTCGTAATCAAACCTTTTTTACTGTTATATTATTCCAAACCTAAACCTTAAAACACCCATTGTTTTCAGTTGGTAAAATTAAATACAAGAGTCCTTGTGATACGACGTTCGAGTGTCGCTTTCCTAAACTATAGTTTTTAATTACGCAATTTTGACTCGTGCGCGACAACAGATCTGGTTGGCAAGTTAAATGCTCAAGACCAAGTTGTCAAGTAAAATCCATCTCTTTGGTTGGAGAATGCATCTAAATGGTCTACCTACAAGGCATGAATTGGTACGAATAAGTATTCTTCACGAGAATTTCAATCTAGTGTGCCCTTTATGTCTGCAGGCTGATGAAAAAGTTGTACACTTATTTCTTTGTGTCATACCCCAAATTTTGACCACTAAGATTCTCATCATTGTGCAAATCATCATCACAATATGGATGTACCTTTTTGCCTCATCAGTCTCCCCAAAGATGGGTGAGCATCCACTACAATCAAGCTTAGGGTTTCAAGCCCTCTCAGAGCTTTTAGACAAATGATCAATCAAGGAATGACATGATCTTACACTTGTCTAACCTCTTAACCATCCACAAAGGATCAAGAGGACTTCCACATCAAGAATTAAGCACAAGAGTGCAACATTTCAAGTGGATCAAGCCTCAAGTTCATCTAATATAAAGTCAACTGACGCAGAAAGTCAAAGTTTGACTTTTGGTCAACTTTGACCTTCACAAGCAATTACTCAAGAAAATATGATGGATGATTTAATTTGATCAAATTTAAATCAAGAAATCACGCAAAATTGCAAAATTGATCAAATGGAAAGAAACTTAGAAATTTTTTCTAAGTTAAAATCATGTTCAAGTGCACAACTTTTCAAGGTTGTAACTATTGATCCAAGCATCCATTGATTTTGAGTAAGAGCTACTTTTAAAGAGGGTATTTGATACTTCAACATTGTAGAGAGAATCAACTCAAAATATCATAAGGATTGAAAGATATAAGTGATCAAAGTTGGGAATTCTTAATGTCCAATGTTCTGACATTGCATAGGACATCATTAATATTTTTTCAGCAAGAATGCCCCAACTTCAAGGACGTTTTTCTCCATGATCCAAGTTGAACCAGGTCTGGAGTCAAACATGAAAGTTGAAGTACGTCATCTCAGGTTTCCAGAAAGTCCTAGAATGTCCTTGTAGCATACTCGAGCAGGGAGATATGATTTTCGAAAAAAGCAGTGATAAAGTAGAATTTTCATGACAACTTTTAGGACAGATTTGACTACACAAGTTCAAGACCATTTTTGATGACTTTGTAAGCTGAACCAAGACCAAAGTCAAACATCAAAGTTAAAGTATGTCATTAGGGCTTTCCAAAATGTATTAGAACTCCCATTAATTCAACTTGAGCAAGGAGTTATGAACCTCACAACAGGCCTTGCTCGAGCTGATTTTTTAGGACAGATTTTGTGCACTTTTCTTGTGCCACCCAATTTTCAAACTTTGTCACCATGCAAGACAAGCATCAAATATGCAATTCACTTCAACACAAAATATCATAGTGGATTAAAATATACAAGTGATTGAAGTTTGGAATTATTAATGATCAAAGTTGTCAAATGTTTCAACATTTCATAGGACATCATTAATATTTTTCCAGCAAGAATGTCCCAACTTCAAGGATGTTTTTCTCCATGATCCAAGTTGATTCAAGCCAAACCTTGAATATCAAAGTTGAAGTACGTTGTCTCAGCTTTCCAGAAAGTTATAGAACGTCCTTGTAGCATACTCGAGCAGGGAGATATGATTTTCGCAAAAAGCATTGATAAAGCAGAATTTTCATGACAGCTTTTAGGACATATTTGACTACACAAGTTCAAGACCATTTTTGATGACTTTTCAAGCTGAACCAAGACCAAATTCAAACATCAAAGTTGAATTACGTCATCTAAGCTTTCCAGAAAGTCCTAGAACGTCCATGTAGCATACTCGAGCAGGGAGTTATGAATTTTACAACAGGGCTTGCTGCAGCTGATTTTTAAGACATGTTTCAGGATAGATTTGCACACTTCTTGTGCCACATGAATTTCCAAGCCTTGTCATCACTTTGGACACCTCTGAGGATCAAATCTAAAGGGGACAATCACTGAGCCAAGCCTCCAAAGTCCTTGGAACAAGAAGTAGCATGCTATTCCTAAAAATCCCTAAAAGAGGGACAAGACTCCAATTTTGGATTGGAGCATTTAATAGATGCTTAGAGGTGGCATGGACTGACACATTTGCAACTGAATTCAGTCAAGATTCCTCCAACAAGTAGGGAACCAAAGCTCTGTGCCCTAACCTCTAGTCAATGGCTAGAGGAGACTTGGATTCTCATTGGACAACATTGGCCAAACCTCTGCTGCAGCTACCATTCACTATTGCTGCAAAAACAAACTTGCTCTACTATAAATAGAGCTCATTTGTGTTCAGTTTGGTTACACCAAAGCCATCAAACAGATGCTTTCCTCAAAATCTCTTCTTTCACCTCAAATTTGCCTTCCAAAACAAGTAATTCTGAGTTTTTGAGTTAGAAAGCAATTCCACTCAAACTAATCACACACACACCTCATATATATCATATGTAAGTTGTGCAAACTATCACAAGTGACCTGTAATCATAAAATCACAAAGTCACTTCTCAAAACCTCAAAATAGCACTTTTTGCATTTTTCAAGCCATGTCTTGATTCAGTCACTTTCCAAACCAGATAAAACCTCAAACACACTCCAAATATCATCCTTGAATTGTCCCAAATGGTTCCCAACATCTGGAACACCATTTGAGAGAGTTGCTATTTTGGTCACTTTTAACTCCTTTTGCAAGAAAGGGACAGTTTGTGTTTTTGCAAGTACCAGTTGATTCCAATCATCCTAAAAGCTTCTAAGGGATCATTTGAGTGTGTCTAAAGCATCAAATCATTTCTGGAACAAGAGGCTTGACAGATTGCACAAAAACTCCAAAAAGCTCAAAAAGAGGTAAGCATCACAACTTGGAATCCTTGAAATCATGCATTGCTTTGAAGTCCACTGATCATACACATCTCATACATGTTGTATATGTTGTGTTTAGGCTAATTCACCATGTAATCCATGCCTGTATCAAAGTGTAGCACAGAAAATGCAATTATAGGTCCTTTTCAAAACCACTATCGGGTTTTGAGGAGGGAGTGTGATCTGAAAAAACTACCACCACTATTGGATTCCTTGTGAAATTCTGGGTCAGATGCATATAAATTTTGTCTCAAACCATTGAGATTTGAGAAAGTTATGGGTGTTGGAAGTTTGATAAAAAAGATGTTGAAAACTCATGAAAGATGTCGAATGAGTTGTTGTGACATTTTTCCTCTTTTTCTTAGTTTATCTTCAAAACTCAACCAATTCTTTCACATAGCAAAAATTATCATTTTCCAAATCTGTTTTACACATTTTTTATTCATACTCCATAATATTTTAATCCACAAAAAAATCACAAAAAATATTATTATTTGATATATTTTTAATATATTCAAAAATATTGTTTTAAATTGTTTTAAATGCTTTTAAAATGATTTCTTTTTCTTGATTTTTAAAACCAAAATGATTTTAAATATTCATGTGGATAAAATACTTTTTCATAAACCTTAATCACTGTTTATAACATGATTAATGATTTTATTGGATATTTTTTATCATTTTTTACTTGATTTTTCTTTGAAAAATGCTCTTTAAAAAATGAAATTAGGGTTTTTGATTAATTCAACCCTCATCAAACATTTTCAAACACTCATGGGCCTCTAATAGAGTGTAAGACCCAACCCTTTGTAAATACAACCCACTTTGGGCCTCACTTATGGTATAAGTCCCGTTGTATTTCAAAAAGTTCGACGCGATCATCATCCGTTGAAAAAAAAAACCTTTGGGCCTCTCCTTGAGCTATAAGACCCATTCAAACTTTTGGGCCTCTAATAGAGTGTAAGACCCAATCCTTTTTTTTGACCAAATCATTTTTGGGGCTCAGTGCATTGTGTAAGTCCCGATACCGTCAAAAACAAACGGCGCGATCGTCGCCTTTTGAAAAATAACAACTGGGCCTCTCCTTGAGCTATAAGACCCATTCAAAACTTTTGGGCCTCTAATAGAGTGTAAGACCCAACCCCCTTTTAACCAAAACAATTTTGGGCCTCACTTATTGTATAAGTCCCTCTGCGCTAAAAGAAAACCTCGGCGCGATCGCCATTTTTAATGGAAAAATCAGTTGGGCCTACCTTCGTGTTATAAACCCCACTCTTTTTTCTTTAAACTTTTTGGGCCTCTTGAGAGAGTGTAAGACCCATCCCCTTGTACAGAAAACCTTTTTGGGCCTCAGTCACTTGTATAAGTCCCTCTGTACAAATTCAAACAGTGCGCTCACTGATAAAACCCTGGGTCTCTCCTTGAGCTATAAGCCCCAAATCTTTTTATTTCAAAGCACTTTCTCCTTTAATTTTGAATATATTGTTGTTTTCAATATTTCTTTGTTGAACAACTAACCAAACAGCATGGAAGCTCTACAACCGAGTAAGTGTTTACCCGCTTTCATTTACCGCTTTCATATGTATATAACTGTATTGTGGGGCTGTTTCACTGTAAGTCTCCTTTCATAAACTCATATATATATAACTGTATTGTGGGGCTGTTTTGCTGTAAGTCTTCTTTCATAAACTCATATCAACTGTGTAATAATAGTATAGATATTTAGAGTTTCCCCGGCAACTACGTCTAGCACTAGGTAAAGCCGTTTCAATCACTCTTAAATAGTCAAAACTAGATCCCCATAGGATTACCAAACACAGCCTTCCCTCCTTTTGGGGTTAAACAATATGGAGATATGAAAGGCAGCATTCTTAGTGAACCCTTTCATAGACTGTCACTCATAGAAGTTGTCAAAGAAACTCTATTCCCCAGAGATGATCTTTTCTCCGTGAATTGCATCTCTTGAGTTTCTTCCAAATTCTCGAACTTTCCTGACTTTGATCTATTCTCGGTGAATAACATTGCCTTGAATTTCTCGGGGTTTGGGGACCCACAGGCTTCTTAAAAACACTTGTCAAAGAAACTCTACTCCCCATAGATGATCTCTTCTCCGTGAATTGCATCTCTTGAGTTTCTTCCAAATTCTCGGACTTTCCTGACTTGATCTATTCCTTGTGAATAGCTTGCCTTGAATTTATCGGGGTTTAGGGACCCATCGGCTTCTTAAAAGCAATCGGCCTCCTCTTGGGCATCGTACAAGGACCCACAGGCTTCCTAAAAGCAACCCCGCCTCCTCTTGGGCTTAGTACAAGGACCCTACGGCTTCTTAGAACTATTCACAGCCTCCTCTTAGGCTTTGTATAATGATCTCTTCCTCCGGGAATGATAGCCTCCTCTTGGGCTTCGTACAAGGACCCGTCGGCTTCTTAAAAGCTTCCAGCCTCCTCTTGGGCTTCGTACAAAATGTCCCGACGACCTCCTAGAGGTATAGGAACAGAACTTAATCATCTTCATAGAACAGTCCTTTCATAGAGTCTGCTACTGTTTCTCAAAGCATAGTACAAAAGATGAAACTCTAGACTTGGACAGTCTAATCTCCTTGAGTCTCAAAGACATTCTCAAGTGACCCCTTCGTTAAATAGGAAGGAAACCCGTAGACTCGGACAGTCTCAATACCCTTCGGATTTCCCACTTCCTTAAAGAACAGGAAGTATCCCTGGTCCTCAAATCAAAAATCCCTGAGTACAGCATTACTCATATAAGAACTGATTTTCTCTTTCAAAATCAGCATACTGGACCTGTCACTCAACTGAAACAGCGCCATAGCCTCCTCTTAGGCTTTGTATAATGATCCTTCTTCAGTGAAGTTAGCCTTCTCTTGGGCTATGTACAATGATTCTCCCCAGCGGAGTCAAACAACATTTAGCCTCTCTCTCGGGCTTTGTACGAGACACATAAGAGACTCCCTCGTCGAATCAATCACCCATTTCGCCTCCATCTCGAGCTTTATACGAGATACAAAAAGGTTCTTATTGAGCCAAACAAATTTTAGCCTCCACCTCGGGCTTCGTACGAGATACAACAAAACTCTCTTGTTGAGTCAAATCGCCTCCATCTCGGGCTTTATACGAGATACCAAAAGACTCCCTCGTCGAGTCAAAACTTTTTAGCCTCTCTCTCGGGCTTTGTACAAGACACATATTAGCCTCCTCTTAGGCTTTATATAAGAAAACCACTGGTTAATCCAATTAACCTTTTAGCATCAAAGATGTGCCTCGTTCACAGTACACAAACATCAACAACTCCTTCCCCTTCATCTAATCGCTGTAAGCGGCAAGCCTCTGGATCATCTACATCCATGCCACTGTCCCTCTTTTAGCATGAGAAATTCCTAAGGAAAGATAGCATTGCCCTAAACTTAGTTAAAGTCTTCTCCTTCAGGTTAAAATCCCCTATAAAGGAAATTATGGCATTGCTAGGATCCGCGTATCCCGGTTAAAGTAATCCTCCTTTATAACCAGTCACCCAACAGTTGTGACAGACAAACCCCTCTTTAGAGATGATAAATTCTCTCTAAGGTCAACACCCTTTTAGCTTCACATCTTGGGCTTTGAACAAGATACAAATAGACTTTTTAGCTTCATATCTTGGGCTTTGAACAAGATACAAATCACCTTTCGCTTCACGTCTTGGGCTTTGAACAAGACACCAAAACAACCATTTCCTCCCATAGAATAGGAGGAACTACGAACGCTCTGATTTCCCTGTTTCGGTAAACGGGAATACGTAGGCATAAGATCGAAAGAAAAGATCTTAGCGAGCACAATCAACAAAAAAACCCAAATCCCATACTCTCACATCAAAAAGCATCAGTCCTAACATCCTAATCCTTGTTCCCCGCCAGAAACCTTCTGTCAAGATAATAAGAAAGAAAACAGTATTGTCGAAAATACAAATAACCAGTACAAAGGCCCCCCTACATTGATAGCATCCGTAACCTAACAGACCGCTGTTTAAACTCAGTATGCAAAGCAGGGTTAATTGGAGACATCTATTTCCCTTCCTTCATCAGCTTTAATAGGATAAAAAATGAATCGACCTGTAGTAAGCTCAACCGCAGAGAGCGACCAGCGCTTAAGAACCGCGTCTAAAATCGCTCGCTACAGAAAATGGCACCCACCGTGGGGCCCTTCTTTCTTTCTTTCTGTTTTCCTTGTGTAGAAACTACAGAGTGGTAACTCAGCCGGGGAGCCATTTCTGTCAGGAACTTAGGATTCTTAGCTTTATAAGTCTAAGGCGATTAGGATAAATATATATACTGCTTTTCCTAATTGAATATGTGTTTATTTTTCTGCTAATGGGAATGCGTGTGATGCCGCATGTGGTGAGATTGAGTATACACTTAAGATAAGTGATGGCGACGAGGTCAACCATCAACCTCAGTGGAGGCTGACCAATGCAACCCATTCTCTCACCTAGACAATGGGCCGATTGTTAAGTCTGAGAAGCTGAGGAGCCAAACCCTTTCGTAGTGCGGAAACTATCGGGAGTAGTTGTTACGCGATACTACCCTCATTTGAGGCTGGTGATCTATTCTCGGTGAATGGCACTTACTCTAAGATTGCACTACAACTCGCTGGCGATCCGCTTGTTGTTTTGCTTTCCTGGGAGGAGCTGATGATAATGAGTACAGGTACAAAAATCACCCTAGTATAAACCTTTGGGGATGGGTAGAGCCTTGAATTCATGACAACGACCCTTTGACCCCATGTTTTTTCTATGTTTTTGTGTGCTGCATTCATGCATTCATTTAAAAAAACATTAAAACAAAAAAAATTCTCTTTTAATCTCTCTGTTTTTCAAATTAAACTAAGACTGTGATTGCAAATATCAGAGAAGAGGATTACGCTAATGGATTTCGGTAGAAGGAGAACTCATACGTACACCTTCAAGGTTCCAAAGCTAGAGGATTTGAGAAGGTTAGCAAGGATGATCACTAACTAAGAGGCTTTCAGAGCCAAGCACTGAGGTATACTACCACTATTAAGAGTCCATGTGATTGAGGGAATCATGGATGCGCTCATTCAGTTTTACGATCCGGTTTATCACTGTTTCACTTTCCTGGATTACCAGTTAGCACCAACGCTGGAGGAGTATTCTCACCTGATCGATTTACATATCACTGATCGAGCTCCATTTTCTGGACTGGAAGAAACTCCAAAGAATCATACCATTGCAAGAGCAATTCATTTGGACGAGTCTGAGGTCATGACTCACCTAACCACTAAGGGTGGCATCCAAGGTTTGCCAGCCCAGTTCTTGACAAAGAAAGCCTTGTATTTAGCTAGTATAAGGAACAGGACTGCTTTTGAAAGCATCTTTGTTTTACTCACCTACGGATTATTTTTGTTTCCCAACATTAATAACTTCGTCGATATCAACTCCATTAAGGTTTTTCTAATTGGAAACCCTGTGCCGACTTTGTTCGCAGATGCGTATCATTCTGTACACTTGGGAAATTTGTACAGCGGAGGGGAGATCACATGCTGTGTACCTTTGCTTTACAAATGGTTTATCTCCCATTTGCCTAAGTCTGCTGCTTTCTGGGATTGCAAGAGTACCTTACGTTGGTCGTAAAAGATCATGTCTCTTACCAACTCCGATATAGATTGGTGTAATAGGATCTATGATGGAATCAGAATCATTGATCGTTGTGGAAACTTCCCTAACGTATCCCTTATAGGAACTAAAGAAGGAATCAACTATCATCCGATATTGGTTCGCCGTCAGTTTGGATACCCGATGAGACACGTCCCACTGGGTGTTCATCTGGAAGGTCTTTTCTTCAAGGAAGGAGAAAGTGATAGAGCACTAAAGATGGAAATAGTGCACGCTTGGAAGTATGTTCATAAGAAAGGACGGGAGTCTCTAGGAAAACCGGACTGTGTCTCGGTGGAGCCTTATCTCCACTGGGTACAAACTAGAGCTCTCAAACTAAAAATGCCTTATCCTCGTTACTGAATTCTTCCGCCGAGGGAATCTGTCATGTACTTCATGACTGAAACGGAAAAGCTTTCGGTTACTCTCAACAAAGTTCAAAAGGAGAGAAGGTCTTGGAAGAACAAGTATCGCACCCTCGACGTAGAGTGCACCAAAATACAGCAATTACTGAAAGAAAAAGATGCTCTGATTGAAATTTTGGAGCAGCATGCTCTAGAGAATCAAGATGACCAAAGGAATTTGCTCACTCCTTTCACCTGGAAAAGGAATGACAACCCGACAACGGCCCAAGAGCCCCGTTTAAAGAAAAGGAAAGTACCAGAATCAGCACCCGAGTTCTCTCGGGACCCATTAGCTTAGGTTTCTGCTTCTGCATCTTGTAATCTACTGTATTTCTGTTTCTGTAATCCTTCGAATTCAATAAAAAGGGGTTTCCCCACTTTTGATATTTGCAATCTAATTGTCAAAGTTTATTTTTATTAAACCAAAAAAAACAATTAATATAATCATTGCATTCATCATTCTCACATCGCATATTCTTCTTACCTACGAATCTCACGTTTGTGTCTCGGTTCTAGAGTCAAACTGTCTCATTCGTATAATACTCGGGCCAATCGTCAGAAAAGGATGGATGATCTTGAGGAAGAAAATAGAGAGTTGAAAGAAGAGATCGACGCTCTGAGAGAGGATATGAGAAAGCTTCGTAACGACATGCAAGCCATGGCAGAAGCTCAGTTACAAAGAACTGTGATCTCAGAGATCACCTCAATGCCCATAGTGGAGAAGTATGATCCTAGGTATCAAATACCGAAAGATCGTCCCTGGGGCATGCCTGTCAACTATATCCCGGGAGGATATGTTCCACCGATCAATGAGGATCAGGGAATCACAATAGAAGCCGCAGGGCCTGAAGGTTACAAACTTCGGGAAAACGAAGATGCCAGGGACATATTGAAGACTCCTGAAGGTTACAAACTTTGAGAAACACCAAGATTCACTACCGTAGTCACGGTCCCACCCCCTGTGGTGCACACTGTCCCGGAAGGACAGATTCCACCGATACCTGCTGGTAAAAAGGAAACTATGTTCGATAGAATGGATGAATTCCAGGAGCAGTTCCTGGAAATGCAGAAGGAGCTGCAAGCCATTCGCGGTCAGGATTTATTTGGAAAGGACGCCGCAGACCTCTGTCTGGTCCCCAATGTGAAAGTTTCGCACAAATTCCAAGTGCCCGACTTTGAAAAGTACAAGGGTAACTCTTGCCCTCAAAGCCATCTGGTGATGTACGCTCGGCAAATGTCAGCTCAGATGGAGAATCAGGACCTACTGATTCACTACTTCCCAGATAGTTTAACCGGTGCCGCACTCAAATGGTACATGGGTTTAAACCGTGCCACGATCAGCACATTCAGAGATCTTGGTACTGCCTTCGTCTAACAATACAAATACAATTTGGACATGGCACCCGACAGAGATCAAATCAGATCGATGTCGCAAAAGGACAAGGAAACCTTTAAGGAGTATGCTCAAAGGTGGCGTGAAATTGCCGCTCAAATTTGTCCACCTCTTGAGGAAAAAGAGATGACAAAGATCTTCTTAAAGACCTTAAGCTCATTTTACTATGACCGAATGGTTGCCAGTGCACCCAGTGATTTCACCGAGATGGTCGGTATGGGTGTACGTCTTGAGGAAGCCGTCCGAGAAGGACGTTTGGTAAAAGACACTGGATCGACAAGCGGTACTAAAAAATACGGTAGTGCTCTCCTTAAGAAAAAAGAGCAAGATATTGGGAATATCTCTCTCGGAAAGCAAAGGCGACGTTATCAGCCGGTAGCAGCTGTGACTCCTGCTATCAGCCCTGCGCCTGTTTCTACGTATCAACCTCAGGTTGCGCAGAGCCAACCTGATCAGCAAAGGACACAACAGCCTCTTCAGCAGGCTCGTCCTCAATATAACAACAACCGTACAACACGGCCACCAGGATTTGATCCTATACCCGTGACGTACGCAGAACTATTTCTGTTACTACTGACTAAGGGGCACATCCAGACTAAGTTTCCTCTTATAGTACCAGAAAATCCGCCTTTTTGGTTTAAGGTGGATCAGACATGCCCTTATCATCAAGGAGGTTCAGGGCATAACATTGATACTTGTCTCAATTTCAAGTCCGACGTGCAAAAGCTTGTTAGGAGCAGGCTCTTATCGTTCAAAGATACGACTCTTAATGTTCTTACGAACCCGCTGCTTCAACATGAGAAAGCTGCAGTCAACCTGATTGAGAAAGAGACTAACAATGTCTATCAAATTCACGATGTACTCTTGTTAAAGACCAATCTGGTTAAGATGCATTGTAGACAGAGTGTATATGGCCATGTGCCACCTCATAATTATCACCAGTGTGATATCTGCTCTAAAGACAATCAAGGATGTTCTATGGTGCAAACAGCTCTACAGGAACAGATGAATCTCGGATGGATCCAAGAGCACCGAATTCGTGGAGTTAACATGGTCTACATGAATTCCAACGTCATTCAAAACCACGACATCCGTGCAATGAATGTCAACTTGGTGGCAATGCACTCAAGGCAAAGCCAGTATCATAATTTGCCGCGGCACGATTACAGTTCCTGTCTGACTTGCTCGGTAAACAAACAGGGATGCTCTTTCGTACAAGAGGCCCTCCAGCGTCAGATGGATCTTAGATGGATCCAAGACTACCATGATAGGAATTCCTATCAGATCAACATGGTTCAGATCTTCGATATTCGCGTGATGAATACCAACCTGGTAGAGTTACATGCTGAGCAGGTCCGACTCGGATTCTTAATATCACATGACTATCAAAGCTGTAAAGCGGGTTGTGAAAATGATCAGGGTTGTACCCTTGTCCAGGAGGCACTTCAGCACTTGTTAAATCATTGGTGGATGCCAATCTACATGGACGAAGATACTCAGCAAATTAGTATCAGTAACAGGAATCCTACTCGTCGTCAAAGTCAGGATGTCTGATTTGTGGAAGCTAACCTAGTGAGGTTACATTGTATTCAAAGTGTAAGTGGCCAGGTGCCACCACACAATTATGACCGCTGTAGCATCTGTTCGGAAAGTAACCAAGGGTGTTACCTTATGCGAGCAGCTCTCCAGGGGCAGGTGGACCGTGGAGAAATTCGTCCATATCCGAGTTCTAAACCCATCAACTGGACGCCGAACTACCTTGCTGATCAAGTTGAGGATGTTGTCACAATCTCTGGTCGTCACCATGCCAGGGATGTTTTTGCCATCATCCCTCTACTTGACGAATCTAAGGTTCCCAACCGGGAACGGATCGAGATTACTTATGATGGTCGGAAAAATCAGAAGACTCCCGTAGTCATCTATCTACCGGGACCATTACCGTATGAATCAACTAAGGCTATCCCTTACAAATACGGTGCGACAACAATTGAGAATGGAAAAGAAATTCCATTACCCTCCGTTGTGAATATTGCAGACATCAGTCGTGTAACACGGAGTGTTAGAATCTTCAACCGAGGGGTTGGGGAACCTAACAAAGAAAAGGAACTTCAGACGGGAGCTTCTGATCCACCAATCGGTCAATCTAGTAATCCTGACCTTTCAAAAAATAATGATGAGATGCTGAAGCTCATCCAAAGGAGTGAATACAACATTGTCGATCAACTGTTACAGACTCCTTCAAAGACCTCGGTATTATCACTGTTACTCAGTTCAGAAGCCCACAAGGAGGCTCTACAGAAAGTCTTGGAGCAAGCCTTTGTGGAACAGGATGTAACAATCAGACAGTTCGATAGCATTGTCTCTAACATCAATTCCTGCAATAATTTGGGATTTAGTGATGAGGAGTTACCCGAAGAGGGTCGCAGTCATAACATGACGCTCAACATTACAGTTAAATGCCAGGACGATGCTTTAGCCAGTGTACTGGTAGACACAGGGTCAGCCCTGAATGTTATGCTGAAGTCTACTTTGATGCAATTATCATTCAAAGGCCCTCCGATGAGAGTCAGCGAGGTCGTCGTCAAAGCATTCGACGAATCCATAAAAACGGTTATCGGCGAAGTTGATCTTCCCATAACTATCGGTCCTCACACTTTCCAAGTCACTTTCCAGGTCATGGACATCCGGGCAACATACAGTTGTTTATTAGGAAGACCTTGGATACATCAGGCTGGAGCGGTTACTTCAACCCTCCACCAAAAGATAAAGTTCGTCAAGAACGATCAACTTGTCATGGTTTGTGGGGAACAAGCCTTGCTTATGAGTAACTTGTCATCATCTACTGGTATAGAACCCGAGGAGGTTATTGGAACTCAGTTCCAAGCACTGTCGGTGAGCAAGGACAATCAGTTCAAAGAAGGAACTTCAATTTCTTCATACAAAGATGCTATTAAAGCGGCCGAAAGTACCGATACAAAAGGATGGGGACAACTTGTCATTCCTATTGACAATAAAACAAAGAAGGGTCTTGGTTTTTCTGCAACCTGTACCCAGACAGCTGCCAACAATGAAAGTCTTCATCCCCTTCAAAACTTCTTTCACTGTGGAGGTTTCCTTCACCCAGTGTCTCAGACAGTTCATGCTATCAATGAGGAAGATCCCTCTGACACAGATGAAGAATGGAAGTCCTACCTTAACAAGGACGGTTATATGTCTCAGGAAGAGGTGCCTATGCCATTTTGCTATCCCGCACAGAGTCTGAGATTTATACCAAGGTCAGACGTCGAAATGATCTACGGGGATTGTGATCCGGAAGGATGTCGTGCTCCGCCAAATTCATTAGAGGAAGACACTCCGATGAAAGACAACTTCGACCACAATTACTATGGCCCAATGGATGGTCTGCCAATGTGGCAACCTTATCCAGGAGACTTGGGGCAAGAAAGTCAGCCGAACAATGAAAATCAGCTGAGCATCACTGAACAGAATACCTGTGTCCCCACCATGTCATGGGATCAACACTCAGGTCATTCTAAAGCTACTCAACATGAAGATGAATTCGCAACATTTACAGGACTTGAATTCATCAACTATGCTTTTCCCGAGGTCAACGTCATCGAGAGAGATGACTCCTCCAGTTCCAAAGAAGTTTGGGACACCCTGGGACAACCGAGTGGAAAGTACAACTATATGGTCAAGTACACTGCTCCCGAAAGCTCTCGCATCAGGCTCGAAGACATCCAGCCTACTGGATGGGGAGATCTACCTGAGAGCACAACTACTCTGTATAATACAATAGAGGAATTCTCCTACGACAATTCTGCCTGGGAGACAGATTCCAATGATCCTGCTCCACCAGAAATCAGCGTCATTTCTGAAGACAAACCAAGGAAGGTGCCAGACTTTGTGATTCACCGAGGAGTTCGCCGCCAATGGATTGCCGTCGAGGTTCCGAAGATCGTTCATCAGTCAAAGTAATTGCCATCTTTAACCTTTCACCCTGCCCAGGTGAAACAGATGTTTTGATAGGGCTCGCTTTCTGTAAATTTTCCCTCTTCGCTCCGCCCAAAGCGACAGAGTTTTGTTTTATAGGGTTGTAGTTTCAAGGATCGACTTGTTCATTAATAAAATAACGTCGTTCTGTAATTTTCGCATTAATTGCTGTTTTCGCTTTTTGCTTTTTCAGAAAATGGTAATCCTAAAAAACATTTAAAAATAAAAACAAGCAGTAAAATAAAACACTGCACACACTTGCATTTTCTCTATCTCTTCTAAACACGAATCATCATGTCATGCAGATTGCTTGTTTTAAACCCCATTGAAACATACGATCCGATGCCTTCTCCCAACTTTGAGTTCCCGGTATTTGGGGCCGAAGAAGAAGTTGACAGCGAAATTCCAGAAGAGATCTCCCGACTACTCAGACAAGAGGAAAGGTCCATTGAACCTCATAAAGAACCGTTGGAAATGGTAAACTTGGGTTCAGAACAAGAGAGAAAAGAAATCAGGATTGGGGCACTGCTCAGTCCAACTGCCAGAGAGGGTTTGATAAAGCTTCTCAAAGAATTCCCCGATGTATTCGCTTGGTCCTATCAGAATATGCCAGGGTTGGATACCAGCATCGTGGAACATCACTTACCGTTAAGATCGGAATGTCTGCCAGTAAAGCAAAGGTTGAGACGCACTCACCTGGACATGGCCATCAAAATCAAAGAGGAGGTACAGAAACAGATTGACGCATGTTTCCTCGCTACATCTGAATATCCTCAATGGTTATCCAACATCGTACCCGTTCCCAAAAAGGACGGAAAGGTCAGAATGTGTGTTGATTACAAAGATCTAAACAAGGCAAGTCCAAAGGACGACTTTCCTTTACCACACATTGACATGCTGGTAGACAGTATAGAAAAGTTCAAAGTTTTCTCCTTCAAGGATGGATTCTCGGGCTATAACCAAATCAAAATGGCACCGAAAGACATGGAGAAAACTTCGTTCATTACCCCATGGGGTACCTTTTGTTACAAGGTAATGCCGTTCGGTTTGAAGAACGCCGGGGCAACCTATCAAAGGGCCATGACTACTCTGTTTCATGACATGATACACAAAGAGATCGAGGTATATGTTGATGATATGATTGCAAAATCAAAAACAGAGAATGAACACGTTGAACATCTGTCAAAATTGTTCGAACATTTAAGAAAATTCAAGCTCTGCTTGAATCCTAACAAGTGCACCTTCGGTGTCCGTTCAGGGAAACTCTTAGGGTTCATCGTCAGCCAGAAAGGAATTGAGGTCGATCCTGTCAAGGTCAAGGCCATTCGAGAAATGCCTTCTCCGAAAACTGAAAAATAAGTCAGAGGATTCTTGGGACGTTTGAACTACATCTCCAAATTTATATTCCTCATAACCGCGACATGCGCGCCGATCTTCAAACTGCTCAAGAAGATACAATCGTTTCTCACTAACTCTCGGGGCAAATGGACCCCAAATTATGATGGCCCCTATGTGGTCATGAAAGCTTTCTCAGGCGGTGCCTTGAGACTTGCAACCATGGACAGAGAGGAATTTACCTACCCCACTGTTGAGTGCAGAATAGGGCAAGCAGCAAAAATATTTATTTTTGGAAGAATTCCCTCCGGGATTTATATCGTGTCCACAGAGATCGGTTCGAGGGAAAGAATGCCGTTCGACAATCTCTCGCGTTAATGAGTTTGGATTAAATGGTTTCAAACAAGAAAATAGAAAAGTAAATATTAAAACATAAAAAGAATACATTCTTTGGCATGAATATACACTACTCAGAACAAACGTAAACCTATCGATCGATCGCATTCAACATACAATACTAATCAAAATCATCACGTATCGCTCACAACAAAGGTTATGTCTAACGCACAGTTGAGAGAGCAACCATATTACTCTCGTCGACGCTCTCGCGTACGACGCCTCGAAACACGGAAGACATTAAGTTCCGACACCATAAAGATTATTATCTAAATCTATCTCTAGAGTCTAGACAATAGATATCCATCCCTAATCAAGATTCATGATGTTTATCTCTAACACAACACAAATCCAAACATAAATGCAAAAAGATCAAGGAAAACATCGATAATGATTTGTAAAGCATATATATTATACAACCATGATCAATACATGTACATAGGTTTAGAGTAACAATACAAACATAACCCACAAAATAGAGAAATACATAGAGAAGAAATGGAGAAAAACCAAACATCTCAAAAGTTGTCGGCTCCGATTCATGAAGGATTCAACTCCGGATCATCCTAATTCATGCTCCAATGTGTTTTCTAGCCTAATTCTGGTCAAAAAAATGCTATTGGATGGATTTGGAACTAAAAATATCAAACCCATCACTAAAAAATGATGAAAAATGGCTTAAATGGGCAATTCTGCATTTCCAGGTTCGCCTAGCGAGTCCCCGTTCGCTAGGCGAACGTAAACCGCCTTTCTGTTGAGTTTTTTCACGATTCTGGAACTTTTCGTTCGCCCCGGTTCGCCTAGCGAACAAGCTAGCGAGTGCTCGCTACGGGGGCTCGCCTAGCGAGCATGACAGAAAACCAGAATTTGTTTTCTTCATAACTCTTGAACCGTAACTCCGATTGACGCACGGTTTGAAGCGTTGGAAAGCTTATTCAATGCTCTTTATGAATATGGAAATATCCCATTGCTGGAACACCTAAAAAAATAAATGAAAATCGATTAAACTCAATGATATTTACACGGTAACGCACTATACACCGAAAACGTAAAGTAAACGTATTTACGAACAAAGCGGGGTTTATTCGCACGATATTTACCACAAAGCATTGATAAGTACAACAAAACATATATACAAAAATAGGTACAATTTGCACTTATCAAACTCTCCCCAACTTACCTAATTGTTTGTCCACAAACAAGAATCAAACAAACTTGAAAATGCACAAGCAATATCCAAAGAATGACGAATCAACAGGTTTTGAAAAACGGAAACGAATGAATGGTTCAAATGAAAACGGTACACACAAAAAGTAAATACTTACCACTAAACTGCAATGATAACATAGTCACGAAACAAAAGCAAAGTACAAAAGTCATGCCAAAAATTCTAAAACAACACAAGTTCAAATGTGAATCACACCTAGCAAAAATAATCATCGGTAGATGAAAAACACAAAATGAGGTTCTTTCACTCACACAACAATCTTGCAAACAAAAGACTAAATTATGCATACATCCACAAATTCACATTGAAAATACAAAGGAAAGAATCACAAGGGCTTTTCAAGGTTGTAGCGTGGTCGGGTAAACAAACAAGGGGCAATTTCTAAAGGTAATTGAAACAAAAACTTGCCGAAACCTAAGGGAGTGATCAACTCACAAAAGTTCAAACACAAAATTTCAATGAAACTTCTTCTTTCATCCCAAGTGTTACACACAACACAATACTTATTTAGCACAATTATTGCAACTCTTTTTGTTTCCTTTTTCAAGGATTTTTCTTTTTTCTTCTTTTTTCTTTCTTTTTCTCTTTCACAAATTTTTCTCTTTTTTCTTTTCTTTTTCAATCCTCATAGAATCCAACTAATGAGTAAACAACCATTCTCTCCCCAACTTGAATTCAACCACATCATCATGTGAATACTCCCTACTTTCTAAGGCAAGAAAAAAATCCATACAACAACACATAGTTGAGGTCCAAGAAAAAACAAAATCCATTCAAAAATAAGTGAACTAAATACTCATAGACAAGCATTAAGTTCAAATAAAAACATGGATCAAAAAGCTCAAAGGGGTTACGAATTCTCACACACTCACAAGGTGAATTGACTATTTGGCTAAGGTAGTTGTGCTCAAAATGAAACAATTGCCTTGATCCTTTTCATGCATTCATATAATCAACACAAATAAAAGATTCAACATAATAAAATCCAGTTATAACAAGAATGTTGGTTCTCCGCGCATATATGAACAATGGAAAGCCACCTCACAAAAAGGTTGGGAACTAAAGTGATTCACAATAGAACAAGTATACAAAAGAATGGATGGCATGGAAGTTTGTAAAATGCCTAAGTATCATGAATATGCTAAAGTATAGAAAGCGATAAATACATACCTCAGACGTGTACAAAACTTAACAAAATCATTACCATACATCCGCAAGTTGAAACGAACCAACTTGGAAAATCACAACAGCATCCTCAAGTAAGTCAATCAAAATCTGTGAGCAAACAACAACCAAAATCTTAGCAGCCTTCGCCCAGCGAAGGAATCATTCGCGACGCGAGCCTTCGCTACATCCTTCGCCCCAGCGAAGTTTGGGTGTTTTCAAAAGTGAAAGTTTCTGCCACCCCCTCGCTGGCACCTTCGCCTCGCGAACACATCAGCGAGCATTCGCTGGCTCCCTCGCCCAGCGAATTTACCCAGTTTTCCTACTGAAGGTTTTTTTTTTCTGCCACTCCCTCGCTGGCACCTTCGCCAACGTTCGCGAGGCGAACCTTCGCTGGTGACTTTGCCAGAACTCGCTTAGCGAGAACAAGAATTATTAATATAAACAAACGAAAAGAAAGGGAGAAATTTCATTAAACAAGTTGTAAAGTGAAGATTTGAGAAGTTTACGAAAAATCCGAGTACAACTTGTTTAATGAAAGTTCACCACACAACCAAAGAAAATAATACAACATGCTTGTTTTACGTCGTAAGCTCGACGCCTTTACATTGCTTAGCTAGCAAACTCACTTCCTTCATGCCATAGTGATGCCTCACCGCGCAAACCTAAAGTAAGTGTCCTAACCAAACATATGAATAAACGGTTACGGGAACAAAATGTATACAACACTTGAACAAACATAATGGAAATAGACAATATATACGATATATACAAAACTCAAAAACAAAGAAACTATCGCAATGCGATTCAATATCAAAACCAATCCCCGGCAACGGCGCCATTTTGTTGAGTGCAGAATAGGGCAAGCAGCAAAAATATTTATTTTCGGAAGAATTCCCTCCGGGATTTATATCGTGTCCACAGAGATCGGTTCGAGGGAAAGAATGTCGTTCGACAATCTCTCGCGTTAATGAGTTTGGATTAAATGGTTTCAAACAAGAAAATAGAAAAGTAAATATTAAAACATAAAAAGAATACATTCTTTGAAGAGAAGAAACCTATCAAGCATGAATATACACTACTCAGAACAAACGTAAACCTATCGATCGGTCGCATTCAACATACAATACTCATCAAAATCATCACGTATCGCTCACAACAAAGGTTATGTCTAACGCACAGTTGAGAGAGCAACCGTATTACTCTCGTCGACGCTCTCGCGCACGACGCCTCGAAACAAGGAAGACATTAAGTTCCGACACCATAAAGATTATTATCTAAATCTATCTCTAGAGTCTAGACAATAGATATCCATCCCTAATCAAGATTCATGATGTTTATCTCTAACACAACACAAATCCAAACATAAATGCAAAAAGATCAAGGAAAACATCGATAATGATTTGTAAAGCATATATATATTATACAACCATGATCAATACATGTACATAGGTTTAGAGTAACAATACAAACATAACCCACAAAATAGAGAAATACATAGAGAAGAAATGGAGAAAAACCAAACATCTCAAAAGTTGTCGGCTCCGATTCATGAAGGATTCAACTCCGGATCATCCTAATTCATGCTCCAATGTATTTTCTAGCCTAATTCTGGTCAAAAAATGCTATTGGATGGATTTGGAACTAAAAATATCAAACCCATCACTAAAAAATGATGAAAAATGGCTTAAATGGGCAATTCTGCATTTCCAGGTTCGCCTAGCGAGTCCCCGTTCGCTAGGCGAACGTAAACCGCCTTTCTGTTGAGTTTTTTCACGATTCTGGAACTTTTCGTTCGCCCCGGTTCGCCTAGCGAACAAGCTAGCGAGTGCTCGCTACGGGGGCTCGCCTAGCGAGCATGACAGAAAACCAGAATTTGTTTTCTTCATAACTCTTGAACCGTAACTCCGATTGACGCACGGTTTAAAGCGTTGGAAAGCTTATTCAATGCTCTTTATGAATATGGAAATATCCCATTGCTGGAACACCTAAAAAAATAAATGAAAATCGATTAAACTCAATGATATTTACACGGTAACGCACTATACACCGAAAACGTAAAGTAAACGTATTTACGAACAAAGCGGGGTTTATTCGCACGATATTTACCACAAAGCATTGATAAGTGCAACAAAACATATATACAAAAATAGGTACAATTTGCACTTATCACCCACAAATGTTGATGTAGTCAAGAAATACTTTGCCTAAACTAAAAAAAATAAAAATAAAAAAATAAAAAAATGTCTCGGTGGATTGAAAACCCGAAAGGGCGGTCCAGGCAAAAGTTAGAGACATGAAAAAAAATCATCCCGGTGGATTGGAAACATCATAGTACGATCCAGGAAAAAATTAGGGATAATGGCAAGTAACTATGTTCAACAGAGGCAAGTCCCTCAGCAGCAGTTACAGCATCCATTGGAGGAAAATTCCAGTCAAGGTCATCTTCGACAGAAGCTCAGGATGCCCCGAATTCAAAGTTGGTAGAAGGATAGCGGTCGTTATGTTTCAACGTAGCCCTTTTCCCTGTAAATTACCATTTTTAAACTTTGTATATACTCTTTGGAATCACGCGTTTGGCTGATCTCCATCTTATCAATAAAATTTGAGCCCTTGTGCTTTTGTTTGTAATTCTTATTTGTTTTAGCTTTACAGAACGACGTTGTTAACATGATTAACGATTCTTGAAATAAAACAAAAATGAATTTACTTGTTAAAACTTTTTCTGCTTTTAAATTAAAGATGGCAATTGCTTTTGGCTGTCGAACATCGAAAAAACGTCGATTGCGTCTCCAAAGGCGTTTGAATTTCAAAGTGCAGAATCAAAGTACTCCTTCTAAGCCAGTACGCCTGAATGAAGGATCAACTGTGTCAGAGACCTTGTTTCATCTGACACACCTCGACCGAGTTCTTATCTCCTAAGCCCGATCAACGGTATTCCCCGCAGAGACTATCTCTCCTAAGCAAGGTAGAATTGCTATTTTTTTGACCAACGGTACTTCTTCGCCCCGCGATAGCCGAGTATCCAGTCGTGTTCACTCGTCAGTCTGTATGTCGCGTCAGTTTTGTCAGCATATACATACATACATACATCATGCATTATTGATTTACACTTGCATTCATATTGCATCACTATCACTTTAGTCGGTCTTATCCCCTAGTGATAACAGTCCTCTCAATCGAGTTGTCGATTCTTTCCTCGTCAGGAAGTGAATCATCTGAACAATCTCGCCTCCAGCTATTTCTGAATTGAAGATAGGTCCTGGACCACTTTGATAACTTGGACCTCTGAAAAACCAGAGAACCTTCAGTTAGCATCACTCTTCGCCATTGAAGATGATATTTTTGCTTTCCCGGATTAAGGAAAATCCCTAGAGAGAGCCCCTTAATCGGAGCTTCGGCAATACGGCAGTTTTTCTCCAAAAGAACTGCTGATGAAAAGGTCATCGGCACCTCAAAATTGGAGCCCATCATATGGCATTTCTCCAGGAAGATCCCGAGAAAAGTATGATGTAAGACCTCAAGCGGAAGCAGTCTCTCAAGAGACTCATTTTCCCCAGATAGAGTCGACAAATGGCGTCTCCAAGAGAGAAGTTTGTGTACCTCTACAATTCAGACGAATGGGTTCCCCAACAAGTCTGATGTCATTTTTTTCCCTCAAATGGCATCTCTCCAGGAAAATTCGGCGAGAATTTTGAGGAAAACCGCTACTAACAGCGTTCCTTGTCAAGAAAGTTTATTGACAAAAGAAACTGAGACCAGTTCCTTGGTAGGAAACCAGGATCGAGGGGAAGTTTATTTCAGAAATTGAGACCAGTTCCTTGGCTGAAGACCAGGATCGAGGGGAAGTTTACCTTTTCTAAGCATCATCGCTTAGCAAAACAAGATGGATGCGATCTACCATTCATAACCACCATCAAAATTTCGGGTATTCTGATATTTAATCCTCTTGCACCCCGAATGCCCGAATACCTTCGTCATTCACACCTTCGGGTCCAAGAAGATTAAATAGGGGCATCTGTCATACCCCAAATTTTGACCACTAAGATTCCCATCATTGTACAAATCATCATCACAATATGGATGTACCTCTTTGCCTCATCAGTCTCCCCAAAGATGGGTGAGCATCCACTACAATCAAGCTTAGGGTTTCAAGCCCTCTCAGAGCTTTTAGACAAATGATCAATCAAGGAATGACATGATACTCAACTTGTCTAACCTCTTAAACATCCACAAAGGATCGAGAGGACTCCCACATCAAGAATTAAGCACAAGAGTGCAACATTTCAAGTGGATCAAGCCTCAAGTTCATCTAATACAAAGTCAACTGACGCAGAAAGTCAAAGTTTGACTTTTGGTCAACTTTGACCTTCACAAGAAATTACTCGAGAAAATATGATGGATGATTTAATTTGATCAAATTTAAATCAAGAAATCACGCAAAATTGCAAAATTGATCAAATGGAAAGAAACTTAGACATTTTTTCTAAGTTAAAATCATGTTCAAGTGCACAACTTTTCAAGGTTGTAACTATTGATCCAAGCATCCATTGATTTTGAGTAAGAGCTACTTTTAAAGAGGGTATTTGATACTTCAACATTGTAGAGGGAATCAACTCAAAATATCATAAGGATTGAAAGATATAAGTGATCAAAGTTGGGAATTCTTAATGTCCAATGTTCTGACATTGCATAGGACATCATTAATATTTTTTCAGCAAGAATGCCCCAACTTCAAGGACGTTTTTCTCCATGATCCAAGTTGAACCAGGTCTGGAGTCAAACATGAAAGTTGAAGTACGTCATCTCAGGTTTCCAGAAAGTCCTAGAACGTCCTTGTAGCATACTTGAGCAGGGAGATATGATTTTCGCAAAAAGCAGTGATAAAGTAGAATTTTCATGACAGCTTTTAGGACAGATTTGACTACACAAGTTCAAGACCATTTTTGATGACTTTGTAAGCTGAACCAAGACCAAAGTCAAACATCAAAGTTAAAGTATGTCATTAGGGCTTTCCAAAATATATTAGAACTCCCATTAATTCAACTTGAGCAAGGAGTTATGAACCTCACAACAGGCCTTGCTCGAGTTGATTTTTTAGGACAGATTTTGTGCACTTTTCTTGTGCCACCCAATTTTCAAACTTTGTCACCATGCAAGACAAGCATCAAAGATGCAATTCACTTCAACACAAAATATCATAGTGGATTAAAAGATACAAGTGATTGAAGTTTGGAATTATTAATGATCAAAGTTGTCAAATGTTTCAACATTTCATAGGACATCATTAATATTTTTCCAGCAAGAATGTCCCAACTTCAAGGATGTTTTTCTCCATGATCCAAGTTGATTCAAGCCAAACCTTGAATATCAAAGTTGAAGTACGTTGTCTCAGATTTCCAGAAAGTTATAGAACGTCCTTGTAGCATACTCGATCAGGGAGATATGATTTTCGCAAAAAGCATTGATAAAGCAGAATTTTCATGACAGCTATTAGGACAAATTTGACTACACAAGTTCAAGACCATTTTTTATGACTTTTCAAGCTGAACCAAGACCAAAGTCAAACATCAAAGTTGAAGTACGTCATCTAAGCTTTCCAGAAAGTCCTAGAACGTCCATGTAGCATACTCGAGCAGGGAGTTATGAATTTTACAACAGGGCTTGCTGCAGCTGATTTTTAAGACATGTTTCAGGACAGATTTGCACACTTCTTGTGCCACACGAATTTCCAAGCCTTGTCATCACTTTGGACACCTCTGAGGATCAAATCTAAAGGGGACAATCACTGAGCCAAGCCTCCAAAGTCCTTGGAACAAGAAGTAGCATGCTATTCCTAAAAATCCCTAAAAGAGGGACAAGACTCCAATTTTGGATTGGAGCATTTAATAGATGCTTAGAGGTGGCATGGACTGACACATTTGCAACTGAATTCAGTCAAGATTCCTCCAACAAGTAGGGAACCAAAGCTCTGTGCCCTAACCTCTAGTCAATGGCTAGAGGAGACTTGGATTCTCATTGGACAACATTGGCCAAACCTCTGCTGCAGCCACCATTCACTATTGCTGCGAAAACAAACTTGCTCTACTATAAATAGAGCTCATTTGTGTTCAGTTTGCGTACACCAAAGCCATCAAACAGATGCTTTCCTCAAAATCTCTTCTTTCACCTCAAATTTGCCTTCCAAAGCAAGTAATTCTGAGTTTTTGAGTTAGAAAGCAATTCCACTCAAACTAATCACACACACACCTCATATATATCATATGTAAGCTGTGTAAACTATCACAAGTGACCTGTAATCACAAAATCACAAAGTCACTTCTCAAAACCTCAAAATAGCACTTTTTTGCATTTTTCAAGCCATGTCTTGATTCAGTCACTTTCCAAACCAGATAAAACCTCAAACACACTCCAAATATCATCCTTGAACTGTCCCAAATGGTTCCTAACATCTGGAACACCATTTGAGAGAGTTGCTATTTTGGTCACTTTTAACCCCTTTTGCAAGAAAGGGACAGTTTGTGTTTTTGCAGGTACCAGTTGATTCCAATCATCCTAAAAGATTCTAAGGGATCATTTGAGTGTGTCTAAAGCATCAAATCATTTCTGGAACAAGAGGCTTGACAGATTGCACAAAAATTCCAAAAAGCTCAAAAAGAGGTAAGCATCACAACTTGGAATCCTTGAAATCATACATTGCTTTGAAGTTCACTGATCATACACATCTCATACATGTTGTATATGTTGTGTTTGGGCTAATTCACCATGTAATCCATGCATGTATCAAAGTGTAGCACAGAAAATGCAATTATAGGTACTTTTCAAAACCACTATCGGGTTTTGAGGAGGGAGTGTGATCTGAAAAAACTACCACCACCATTGGATTCCTTGTGAAATTCTGGGCCAGATGCATATAAATTTTGTCTCAAACCATTGAGATTTGAGAAAGTTATGGGTGTTGGAAGTTTGATAAAAAAGATGTTGAAAACTCATGAAAGATGTCGAATGAGATGTTGTGACATCTTTCCTCTTTTTCTTAGTTTATCTTCAAAACTCAACCAATTCTTTCACATAGCAAAAATTATCATTTTCCAAATCTGTTTTACACACATTTTATTCATACTCCATAATATTTTAATCCACGAAAAAATCACAAAAAATATTATTATTTGATATATTTTTAATATATTCAAAAATATTGTTTTAAATTGTTTTAAATGCTTTTAAAATGATTTCTTTTTCTTGATTTTTAAAACCAAAATGATTTTAAATATTCATGTGGATAAAATACTTTTTCATAAACCTTAATCACTGTTTATAACATGATTAATGATTTTATTGGATATTTTTTATCATTTTTTACTTGATTTTTCTTTGAAAAATGCTCTTTAAAAAATGAAATTAGGGTTTTTGATTAATTCAACCCTCATCAAACTTTTTCAAACACTCATGGGCCTCTAATAGAGTGTAAGACCCAACCCTTTGTAAATACAACCCACTTTGGGCCTCACTTATGGTATAAGTCCCGTTGTATTTCAAAAAGTTCGACGCGATCATCATCCGTTGAAAAAAAAAACCTTTGGGCCTCTCCTTGAGCTATAAGACCCATTCAAACTTTTGGGCCTCTAATAGAGTGTAAGACCCAATCCTTTTTTTTTACCAAATCATTTTTGGGGCTCAGTGCATTGTGTAAGTCCCGATACCGTCAAAAACAAACGGCGCGATCGTCGCCTTTTGAAAAATAACAACTGGGCCTCTCCTTGAGCTATAAGACCCATTCAAAACTTTTGGGCCTCTAATAGAGTGTAAGACCCAACCCCCTTTTAACCAAAATAATTTTGGGTCTCACTTATTGTATAAGTCCCTCTGCGTTAAAAGAAAACCTCAGCGCGATCGCCATTTTTAACGGAAAAATCAGTTGGGCCTACCCTCGTGTTATAAGCCCCACTCTTTTTTCTTTAAACTTTTTGGGCCTCTTGAGAGAGTGTAAGACCCATCCCCTTGTACAGAAAACCTTTTTGGGCCTCAGTCACTTGTATAAGTCCCTCTGTACAAATTCAAACAGTGCGCTCACTGATAAAACCCTGGGTCTCTCCTTGAGCTGTAAGCCCCAAATCTTTTTATTTCAAAGCACTTTCTCCTTTGATTTTGAATATACTGTTGTTTTCAATCTTTCTTTGTTGAACAACTAACCAAACATCATGGAAGCTCTACAACCGAGTAAGTGTTTACCCGCTTTCATATGTATATAACTGTATTGTGGGGCTGTTTCACTGTAAGTCTCCTTTCATAAACTCATATATATATAACTGTATTGTGGGGCTGTTTCGCTGTAAGTCTTCTTTCATAAACTCATATCAACTGTGTAATAATAGTATAGATATTTAGAGTTTCCCCGGCAACTACGTCTAGCACTAGGTAAAGTCGTTTCAATCACTCTTAAATAGTCAAAACTAGATCCCCATAGGATTACCAGACACAGTCTTCCCTCCTATTGGGGTTAAACAATATGAAGATATGAAAGGCAGCATTCTTAGTGAACCTTTTCATAGACTGTCACTCATAGAAGTTGTCAAAGAAACTCTATTCCCCAGAGATGATCTTTTCTCCGTGAATTGCATCTCTTGAGTTTCTTCCAAATTCTCGAACTTTCCTGACTTTGATCTATTCTCGGTGAATAGCATTGCCTTGAATTTCTCGGGATTTGGGGACCCACAGGCTTCTTAAAAGCCCTTGTCAAAGAAACTCTACTCCCCAGAGATGACCTCTTCTCCGTGAATTGCATCTCTTGAGTTTCTTCCAAATTCTCGGACTTTCCTGACTTGATCTATTCCTTGTGAATAGCTTGCCTTGAATTTCTCGGGGTTTGGGGACCCATCGGCTTCTTAAAAGCAATCGGCCTCCTCTTGGGCATCGTACAAGGACCCACAGGCTTCCTAAAAGTAACCCCGCCTCCTCTTGGGCTTAGTACAAGGACCCTACGGCTTCTTAGAAGTATTCACAGCCTCCTCTTAGGCTTTGTATAATGATCTCTTCCTCCGGGAATGATAGCCTCCTCTTGGGCTTCGTACAAGGACTCGTCGGCTTCTTAAAAGCTTTCAGCCTCCTCTTGGGCTTCGTACAAAATGTCCCGACGACCTCCTAGAGGTATAGGAACAGAACTTAATCATCTTCATAGAACAGTCCTTTCATAGAGTCTACTACTGTTTCTCAAAGCATAGTACAAAAGATGAAACTCTAGACTTGGACAGTCTAATCTCCTTGAGTCTCAAAGACATTCTCAAGTGACCCCTTCGTTAAATAGGAAGGAAACCCGTAGACTCGGACAGTTTCAATACCCTTCGGATTTCCCACTTCCTTAAAGAACAGGAAGTATCCCTGGTCCTCGAATAAAAAATCCCTGAGTACAACATTACTCATATAAGAACTTATTTTCTCTTTCAAAATCAGCATACTGGACCTGTCACTCAACTGAAACAGCGCCATAGCCTCCTCTTAGGCTTTGTATAATGATCCTTCTTCAGTGAAGTTAGCCTTCTCTTGGGCTTTGTACAATGATTCTCCCCAGCGGAGTCAAACATCGTTTAGCCTCTCTCTCGGGCTTTGTACGAGACACATAAGAGACTCCCTCGTCGAGTCAATCACCCCTTTCGCCTCCATCTCGGGCTTTATACGAGATACAAAAAGGTTCTTATTGAGCCAAACAAATTTCAGACTCCATCTCAGGCTTCGTACGAGATACAACAAAACTCTCTTGTTGAGTCAAATCGCCTCCATCTCGGGCTTTATACGAGATACCAAAAGACTCCCTCGTCGAGTCAAAACTTTTTAGCCTCTCTCTCGGGCTTTGTACGAGACACATATTAGCCTCCTCTTAGGCTTTATATAAGAAAACCACTGGTTAATCCAATTAACCTTTTAGCATCAAAGATGTTCCTCGTTCACAGTACACAAACATCAACAACTCTTTCCCCTTCATCTAATCACTGTAAGCGGCAAGCCTCTGGATCATCTACATCCATGCCACTGTCCCTCTTTTAGCATGAGAAATTCCTAAGGAAAGATAGCATTGCTCTAAACTGAGTTAAAGTCTTCTCCTTCAGGTTAAAATCCCCTATAAAGGAAATTATGGCATTACTAGGATCCGCGTATCCCGGTTAAAGTAATCCTCCTTTATAACCAGTCACCCAACAGTTGTGACAGACAAACCCCTCTTTAGAGATGACAAATTCTCTCTAAGGTCAACACCCTTTTAGCTTCACATCTTGGGCTTTGAACAAGATACAAATAGACTTTTTAGCTTCATATCTTGGGCTTTGAACAAGATACAAATCACCTTTCGCTTCACGTCTTGGGCTTTGAACAAGACACCAAAACAACCATTTCCTCCCATAGAATAGGAGGAACTACGAACGCTCTGATTTCCCTGTTTCGGTAAACGGGAATACGTAGGCATAAGATCGAAAGAAAAGATCTTAGCGAGCACAATCAACAAAAAAACCCAAATCCCATACTCTCACATCAAAAAGCATCAGTCCTAACATCCTAATCCTTGTTCCCCGCCAAAAACCTTCTGTCAAGGTAAAAAGAAAGAAAACAATATTGGCGAAAATACAAATAACCAGTACAAAGGCCCCCCCACATTGATAGCATCCGTAACCTAACAGACCGCTGTTTAAACTCAGTATGCAAAGCAGGGTTAATTGGAGACATCTATTTCCCTTCCTTCATTAGCTTTAATAGGATAAAAAATGAATCAACCTGTAGTAAGCTCATCCGTAGAGAGTAACCAGCGCTTAAGAACCGCATCCAAAATCGCTCGCTACAGAAAAATGGCGCCCACCGTGGGGCCCTTCTTTCTTTCTTTCTGTTTTCCTTGTGTAGAAACTACAGAGTGGTAACTCAGCCGGGGAGCCATTTCTGTCAGGAACTTAGGATTCTTAGCTTTATAAGTCTAAGACGATTAGGATTCTTGATATTAGTTCATCAATGTGTATGCATTAGATCTTATTTCAGGATGGAGAAAAATCAGTTAGGCAGTCTCAAAGGTGGCTTAACCCCTTGATTTTAGATGTTGCGAAAATTGTGATCTATATTACACCAGAGGATAAAGAGAAAACCAATTTCACTTGTCCATTCGACACTTTAACATATAGAAGAATGTTCTTTGATCTAAGAATAAAAAGTAAAGGTACTGATAAAAATTTCAAAGTAAATGGGCATTGCCTTAATCTATTCCATAAGATCCCCACATTGGAAGAGAATATTATAAAAGAGATCTCACTGGAAAACGTTACTTATTCACTTATCTATTCGCCTTGACTCCTCAGATGTGTTCTTTCCTCTCCCTCAGCTCTCTTATTTTATGCGTGTTTCTTTCATTGAGGATAATGTGTGTTTTAAGTATGGGGGAGGGATTTCATTTACTTTTCTTGCTTTGTTTCTCCATTTACTTTTTTTTTGTTTTCTTAAAATAAATGCTTGTTTTTTCTTTGGTTTTTGGGTTACAATTGCGAGTATTTTCTCATTTTTCTTGACTAGAAACTTGTGGTGTGATGTGACTAATTTGTTGTGCATTCTTAGTATGTTAAGTAAGACTAAGTTCTAAATCATGCATCATTTGTGGTAGATCATTTTTCTATGTAAGATTTTGATCCTAATAATGAATAACATTTAAAAATTCATCTTTTTCTTTCTTATGTGTTTTACTCATGTTTGTTAGTCTCTAGAACTTGAATTGACTCTTGGTGAAGCTTTTTATTTACTTCTGTACACTGGTATGATAAATTAAACTTGTTTTTGTTTTATTTATTTTTTAACTAGTTAGCCAAAAAGCCAACTCTGAATATATCATCCCTTGTTTGAAAACCTCTTGTGCCTATTATCTCATTCTTTGTTTAAAATTCATTACAAGCCAAAAAGTGAAAAACAATGTTATCACCCTATTCAAATGGTTGAAGAAATCTTATTTAGAGTTGTGTGGAGTTGAATTATTATAGTTGTGATTCTTCAAAGGTTGGTAGAAAAGAAAAAAGTATAAAGAAAAGAAAAGAAAAAAATAGAAAAAGAAAAAATTGGAAAAAGAAAATAAAGGATGACAATACATATTCCTTCTGAAAAATGAGAAAAGAAAAGAGAAATAGCTGCAAGATTGTTGTTTCAAAATGAATGAAGTTTTTGATAGTTCAACTCTCGCATTTCCTTTTAATTTTCTTTTGACCCTTTGAATTTTAGCCTAGTACGACTTAGGATCCATCTCACCCTTACCTTGGCCAAGTTACAACCCGAATAAAATTCCTTTTGATCTTTGTGTGCATGTATTTCAACTGTGGATGTTAGAGTCTTTTCAAGCTTATGGTAGTACTAATTTTCATGATGTGCTTTGAGTGTAAACAGTATCCTAAACACTTGAGAGTTGAGTGAATTTTATCCTATGAGGATCTTGCTGCTTTTGATGTACTATTTGGTAAATTTTCTTCTTACTTCCTTTGAATGTCATTGAATTTTACTCACTAACACCATATTTCTTGAAGCTTAGAATGATGATTTTACTTAAACCATTGTGATTTTGAAGGTCTTTGAATTTGCATGCTCTGTTTTGTTTTTAGTTTTCTGCTTTGAATTTTAACTTCATAATTTTGCTCATAGTGCAAAAGTTCATGTGTGGGAAAATTTGATCGGTGCATTTTCATGCACATTTTTTCACTATTATGTTCAAACAATTATAAAATTTCTTTTGATATTTCTACCATTTTAGTGTGTTTCCTTATCTTAGTTTATTGTTACATTTATTTTAATTTTGTATGGTATTTTCTGAATAAATAATTATTTACACCTTATCGCTTTGCAGGTCATAA
Source organism: Lathyrus tuberosus (assembly GCA_022829125.1). Taxonomy (NCBI): domain Eukaryota; kingdom Viridiplantae; phylum Streptophyta; class Magnoliopsida; order Fabales; family Fabaceae; genus Lathyrus; species Lathyrus tuberosus. Next base: position 9,811,458 of record JALAZF010000044.1, on the reverse strand, counting down.
CTTGGGCTACGAGAATCAGATTTACGCGTTCTAATAGGCGCAGAAAGCTAAAAGGATAAGCTAAAAATTTCATGTTGAAATCATAAGCAGATTCGGAGTGTACAAGACTCGAATAAATCATTTTAGTTTTAGACTTTAGAAAATAATTAGTTCTGGGCCTGTTTTTTATGTTTCCCGGCCTGGTTTGGATGAGAACCCGAACCCTTGTCTCCTTTAACCTAAAGCAAACGCGCTACTGTTCATCACCCTATTCACTATTCATAACTTTAGCTTTGCTTTGTAATTTTATGGAAAACTAATCCCTAAGGTGAATTTTGCTGATTACGGGTTCCACTGCTTTGAGGTTATTTTAATTCCAATTTAATTTTGATTTCTGTTAAATTCTGCCTACGAATTCGTTTGCATAATTTGATTGCTTTTGTTTGCTTAATTTGACTATTACTCATAGGATAAACTTGATTAAATTTGATTTTATGCATGTTCCTAATTTTAATCGCGTGTTAATTTATCTTATTCTTTAACTTCGCCTAATCTTTAAATCGGCATGCTTAATGCGGTAATAGAAACATAATTCACATGATATTGATAACGCTTGTCTAATTGATTTCATAATCGAATAAAATCAAATCCGCTTAGGGGATTAGAGTTACAATAGCCAGTGATAAATTGGAACCCAAATCAGTACGATTAGTCATTTTAGTTTATTCGTAATCAAACCTTTTTTACTGTTATATTATTCCAAACCTAAACCTTAAAACACCCATTGTTTTCAGTTGGTAAAATTAAATACAAGAGTCCTTGTGATACGACGTTCGAGTGTCGCTTTCCTAAACTATAGTTTTTAATTACGCGATTTTGACTCGTGCGCGACAACAGATCTGGTTGGCAAGTTAAATGCTCAAGACCAAGTTGTCAAGTAAAATCCATCTCTTTGGTTGGAGAATGCATCTAAATGGTCTACCTACAAGGCATGAATTGGTACGAATAAGTATTCTTCATGAGAATTTCAATCTAGTGTGCCCTTTATGTCTGCAGGCTGATGAAAAAGTTGTACACTTATTTCTTTGCTCCCTATGTTGGAATCAAACCCAAGACTTTGAGTAATTTCGAATCAATCTTGATGAACAAGATTCATTCACCTGATTGAATTCTCTTATTGTTCTTCACTCTTCACTCAAGTGAATCAATCATATCTTGATTTCAAGATGATTCTAAAGTACAACAATGATGGAGAAGTAGAAAACAAAACTGAATTAGGAAGAAATGAGATTAGGGATTCAATACAAAATAGGGGAAGAAAAAGAACTTCTGCAGAGTAACTCTTTGCTCTCAAAACTGCAATTTTATTCAAGTGAATCACTCTAAAATAATAGAGGTTACTCCCTATTTATATAATTCTGATAGCTTGTTTGCTAAGCAAACCCCAAAATACCTAATATTGTCAATACTACAAAATTAGGTTTAAGACAAAATCCATGTCGAGGCTAACTCCTCGAAACTTCGATAACTAGGTGTTTCGACAACAACATGCTTTGACACCATGAATTACATTCTTAACACACCACTTAATTCATTGTGTCAAAGCTATCTACATTCATCATAAAACTTAACTTCTTGAACACTTCAACCTGCATTCCTTTCGTCATGATATTTGCAATCTGATTCTCAATTCTGCAGTGTTCCAAGTTTAGCTTCCCATTAGCTACCTACTCTCGAAGATAATGTAACCTCATTTCGATGTGCTTGCTTCGCCCATGCGCTATCGGGTTCTTCGCAATATTGATAGCATAGATGATGTCATTCTTCATGGTAGTTGCTCCATAACTCTTCCCTATAATCTCTTCGACCAAATTCACCATCCACGTTGCTTGACATTCATAAAGAGAAGCAATTATGTCTTCTACATCACATGATGACAATGACACTACTGTTTCCTTTCTTGAACTCTAACCAACTGGTGCACCACCTAACATAAACACATATCCGGTAATGGATTTTCTATCCTTAGCATCACTACACCAACTTGAGTCGGTGTATCCCACTAACTTGCATTCTTTTCCTTTATCCGTTGCACGAAACAAAATGCCATAGTCGAGAGTTCCTTTCAAATACCTTAGTATCCTTTTCGCCGCTGCTAGTGTAACACCCCAAAATTTGCCCTATTACTTTTAGCTAACTGGCTTATGTTTCTTTGCATTTCTTGCATTAGCATTTGTGCATAGCATTGGTTCTTAGCATGGGATCAAGGTACTTGGTTCATCTCAAAGGAGTCTCAAGCCTCAAGATGGTTTGAGGGGTTCATCATATCATCATAAGATCAAGAATGGCAAGGGATTTCAAATGAATCTTTCTCTCCTAATCAGATGGTCCAAATTAGGGTTTTGGTTCCAAAAGGTTTCTTGATGGGTTTTGCTTGTTCAAATACATTCTCATGAGGTTCTATATGCTTACAAGTACTCATGGAGGAAAGACTTGGCTAGTGATTCATTGTGGAAGATGTTCAGTGGATCAGTTACTTGTGAAGTAAGCAAAAGTCAACAGTTCAAAAGGAAAGTCAACCATGGGTTTTCAAGGGTTCAAATCATGTTTCCCAAGTCCATGTACCTTTATTTGGTCAAGGAATAGCATGGATGACATCATTCTCCAAGAATCAAGGGTTTGTACAAAAGTTACTAAATTTGGAAAATGACTTATAATGAGAACTTTCCATTTTTGGCAGTTTTTCCACCACATTCAACTTGACTTTTCATCATCAAAGAAAATTCAAATGAATTTTCCTCAAACATGAAAGTTGAAGATCTTTCTCTCCCATTTCCAAAAAGTACTAGAACACATCCATATCATTTGTAGAACTCAAGTTATGGCTAAGGCAAGGCAAGGTGTTTTTAGGGTTCTTCATATGTACCAATTTTTCCACCATTTGCATTTTGGTTCCAATTGACTTGTAATGACTTTTATTGGTTCATGTCACATTACAACATCCAAGTACACTCCATGAGGATCATTTTTGACCCTTGAACCAAGTGAAATCGTGCCATGTTTCTCAATTATTTCACAAATAAACAATTTGCAAATTGATCCAAATCTCATTGTCCAAGCAAGTGCAAGGCCCAAGTACAATTCATTTGTGATCAGCAGAAGAAATGTGAGTGGATCATGCTTATTTTGTGGCATTTGCACGTGTGGATTAATGGTGGTATCACAAAGTGCATTTTGGCATAAACCATCCAATTTCATTAACCAAGGGATTAATCAAATTTTAATCATGATCAGAGGTCTAATGGGATGTATATAAGCTTACTCATGCCTTCACAATTAGGTCATGCACTCATTTCTGCTCAGAATTCCATTTTCATCTCACACTTTTCTCTCTTCGAATCTCTCATTCCTTGAGGGATTTTGAAAATCTCTTGGCATATTATTGATCAGTGAGTTGAAAGGAGTGTGAATCTACCACTGTTTCAAGCTTTAAGCAAGGTTTTCAGCAGGTGCATCTCAAGTTGGTTCAAGTTCAAAGTCTTAGATCCAGCCTATTCCAGGTCTCTATTTGCATTTATTTTGCAAATAGAGCTCAAAAGAGGAAGATCTGCAGCTTTTGGAAGGAGTTCTTGGTGTATTTCAACACGAGATGCTCCCTTTCCAACCAGGTATGCATATTATTAACAGGAACTTTAACCATATATTTCTAAAACAATAATGTGATACTGATGTCAATGAATATCCACATTCAAATGACAGTAAAGAAAATGGTATAGTAAATTGAATGCTCTACTTTTCAATATATCACTCATTTAACATGGGGTATTACTAGTCTTCATATAGCGCTACAGTACTTGTGCTATGAATCTTCACATTATCCTGTCTAGGGGTGGACAATCGGTCGGGTTCGGTCGGTTTCAGGCTAAAAATTTAAATCCGACGTAAACCACGGTTTTAGTTTTATGGCCCAATTTCGACCGATTAAATTTCGGTTTTCGTCGGATTCGGTTAAGTCTGTTAAGTCGGGTCGGTTTAGTCTATTTAATATTTATTAGAACAATTCTATTAAAATGACTATTTTTTAAATTTATTATAAAAAATATCAAATTTTTAGAATAAAACAATATTTTTTATTATTAAAAGAAAAACTATTATTATGTGATAATATTTTCAATATTATTTGACATTAATTTTGATCATTATCATACTTTAAACCATAAACTAAATAATACTCAAAATTTTGTATTGCATGTCTTGTATTTTTGAGAGTACACAATGTCTTGATTCCGGAGATACATCTCCGAACGCACCCCGTTTCTGAATAAACATTGACATATTCCGGAGATATCTCTCCGGAACAATTTTAAACATTCAAAACATGTTACTCAGACACCATTTATATTTTAATTGTTCCAGAGATGCATATCCAGTAATTTTCTGGAGATACATCTCCGAAGTGTATCAGAAAAGTTTGTTTATTACACTATAAGTTATGTATTTGTTGTCAGATGAAGTATAACACATGATCCAAAATAAAAAACTAGATGTATAAAATAATAAGAGACTGATATTGGATGAAGTATAACGATATATATAGAAAATATCGTACAATCAAAATCCAAAATGTGATAAAACCGTAAAAATAAAGTAGATAGTATAGTAATACAACAAAATAATAACAGAGTACTACTAGGTATGCCTGACAACATCTCCTCTGCCTCCTCTGCCTGCTCTTTCTCCTCGGCTATCAATCCCCCCGTCCTCCGGTAATGTCTCCAATACAACAATGCCCTCTGTGTCTCCATCACCATGGCATCCATGACTCGCCTGACAGCAGACCCCTCAGGGAAGATACCCTCGTCAATGTCTTCCCACGCAATCTCCATTATACGAAGACACCGAGACAAGACATCATCAGTATGATCCAGCTGAGGTTGTTCCTCCTCTAGTATCTCTTGATGAGCTAGTCTCTGCGGATCTCTTGGAGCAGTTTGCACCATGTACGAATGTGACACCCTAAAGAATCACCTGATGTATTCGTCAACATAACTTCAATCCTTCGGTGCTATGGTAGCTCGTGCCTCCTCCGAAACCAGATGACTCTCATGATCAGCAAACATCTCATCTATTTGTTACGAGTCATAGCAGTAGGAGCAAAAACAACAAGGTGTATGGGGATGGTATGGGTGTACCCAAACTGCCGCATGATGCACTCGGGCAGATGAGGAGCAGTGATACGTGATCCGTAAGCCAACCATCTTGAGTATAGTGATATCTCGTCAAATTGCCACGTCTGACGGTGATCCACGTAGCTGTTGAAGTGCATGTCCTTAGCAACCAAATAGTCAAGGCAAACTTTGAAAGGCTTGACCGTCTGGTTCCTTCTCGGTGGGATAAAAGCACAAGCACGCGGCATGTCCTCAGTGTACTCATCCACACTCACCCAACCAGAGATGCGATGCGCGGGAAGTGCTGGAAGATCCAAGCCTGAAATGAAAAAAAATCAAGGATCAGGAATTTTTGATAATGGTTTCGCAAATACAAAATGAAACTGAAAAAAATACATTAAAGGATCAAGAATTATTACCACTAGTAGTGTCACGCTATCTGTGACCAGTATCGTCTTCCACTGACATCCATCAGTCAACTTCGAATAAAGATAGCACAGGCAAGCCACCCCCCAATTGTACTCATGGATCTGAGTGAGATCCAAGAAGTACCAGAGGTATGAAATGTCAGAATAAGTAGCACTCGTGTCCACAAAAATGCAAGTGCCAACCCAAAAAAGAAAATATTGTTATAACAGGATTTGTTCATGACATATCTTCCTTGGGTTTTAATGATAAAAAAGTATTGAAAGAACAATGGTTTATTTGATGTGTGTTACATGTGTGCAGGTTCTAATACTTGTAAATATTATAGTCAGAATCTGTGTTACAATAAGCACACTTTGAGAGTTGCTGAATTGCTAGCTTCTTGTGGCAGAATCTGAAGAACACTTGCTAAGTGATGTCTGATGTAGACTCTGAAGATGAAGGTTGTAACACCCTTCTAAACCCCGCGGAAAATATATAAATAATCAGAGTAAATATCATGCATCTCACAAAAGGGTGTCACATATAATTTCAAAACATCACACAAACACCTGTCATGCTCATTAACACTTAAGATAAATTCATGCTTATCATAAACTTTCACTTAGCATGTGGCAGCGGATTTGCTTCAAACATAAAAGACATAATGAAGTTTCATGCTCATCTCATTCATAATAAATACTTAGGCATCAAAGCCAAAACTTCATACAATTTAAATAAACATAAAAGCATAAAGTAGAGTACATAATGTATCTCTCAAACATAAAACGAAAACGATCCCAGTGTTACATGATCAGAGCACGACTCGACCCAACATGAATAAAGAAACTAAATCAGCTACTCCTACGGCTACCTCGCGCTAGAAACAGCTCTACTCCTCGGTACCTGAGTGATGTCGTATAAAACATCATTCCAACAGAAGGGTGAGAATTCACATAATTATTGAAATCATAAGATAATAATTAATTTAAAAGCATACAAACATAATTACAATTATTCTTACACTTCAAGGTTTCATCAACAAAGTATTACTCAAGTAACCATACCATTCACAAGTATATCCACGCCATCCACAATTTCACCAATTCAACAACTCACATAAATACACATAATCTCATATAACAAACATACACAATGAGACTTAATGCAAGACTCAATGCAACTCATGTCATTTGGTACCAACACTTGTTATTATTTTTTGGTTTTTACACTTAAACCGGGTCCATCCCCTAGACCAATAACAAACAAAAGCCTGTCCCCTAAGCTTTCAAACCCCACTCTAGGTTTGGGACAAGTCACTAGCAAGCATTGCCTCTTGACACAAATGATGTGTATGCAATCAACAACCATATGCAATTAAGACCATTCCCTAATCTTAATATCATGCATATCTTCAATAATTCATCACACTTGAATTACCACACAATTGCACACACACAATCGCATTTTTAAAAATCATGGCACTCTCATTTCAAACATCATCACCACAATTGGCAAGTAATCCGTAAGTATCAATACAATTCAATCTCAATTCACAAAACACACGATACCGATTAAATATATAATAATTATTCAATCACCAATAATTGAATCAATATTTAATAAATAGTTAATATTCAATAAAAATCTAATACTTTAATAATTAGTCAATATTTAATAAATAATTCAATATTCAATTAAATAATCCAATATTCACTAATTAATTCAATTATTCAATAAATAATTCAATATTTAAAATTAATATTTCAATATTTAGTGAATATTCAATACTACTCAATATTAATAATTATTTAGTAATTAAAAAACATTTTAATAATTATTCCATATCCAATAATTAATCAATATTTTAACCAACAATTATTATTTTAATAAATAATTAATATTTAAATAAACAATTAATATTTAAATAAATAATCCATATTTAAAATTAAATAACCAATATTTAATAAATAGTTAATAATTAAATAAATAATAAATTTTTAAATTAAATTATCAATGTTTTAATTAAATAATTAACACTTAATAACTATTTAATCTATTAGTAAAATTTCTAATTTATAATAATAATATATATTACTCAGTCGTGTGAAATTTCAACACGAGATGCTCCCTTTCCAACCAGGTATGCATATTATTAACAGGAACTTTAACCATATATTTCTAAAACAATAATGTGATACAGATGTCAATGAATATCCACATTCAAATGACAGTAAAGAAAATGGTATAGTAAATTGAATGCTCTACTTTTCAATATATCACTCATTTAATATGGGGTATTACTAGTCTTCATATAGCGCTACAGTACTTGTGCTATGAATCTTCACATTATCCTGTCTGGGGGTGGACAATCGGTCGGGTTCGGTCGGTTTCAGGCTAAAAATTTAAATCCAACGTAAACCACGGTTTTAGTGTTATGGCCCAATTTCGACCGATTAAATTTTGGTTTTCGTCTGATTCGGTTAAATCTGTTAAGTCGGGTTGGTTTAGTCTATTTAATATTTATTAGAACAATTCTATTAAAATGACTATTTTTAAAATTTATTATAAAAAATATCAAATTTTTAGAATAGAACAATATTTTATATTATTAAAAGAAAAACTATTATTATGTGATAATATTTTCAATATTATTTGACATTAATTTTGATCATTATCATACTTTAAACCATAAACTAAATAATACTCAAAATTTTATATTGCATGTCTTGTATTTTTTAGAGTACACAATGCCATTATTAAATTATAAAAATGATAATATCCTCAAATATTATAAATCTCATTTTTATAGTGAGTCGGTCATATAGTAATAAAAATAAATAAAATATTTATTAATTAAGTTCGGTCGGTTTTGGTTTTCGTCGGATTCAAAATAAGCATTCGAGCTCGACCGAAGCAACCCTATATTATCCAAATTAAGCAACCGAATTAACCCGACACCCGACTCGACCCATTTGCATAAAAAAAGACAATAGGTCGGTCGGTTTCAATCGGTCGGTTCAAATTTGTCCACCCCTAATTATGTTTCGTTTTGAAAACAAAGTGATACGCAGTACTGTTCATGGATTCTATAAAATTATTATGTTTTCCTTTAGTTACAAAGGCACATGTATGCTACTGTTCCGTGTTCCGCAAAACATGTTATTTCAAATTCAAATAGTATTTTAAATATCAAATGAGTCTCTAAAATATTAATAAAACTCAATTTCAAAACACACAAAAATTAATAATTTCTAGAAATTAATATTAATCTAATAATTTCAATCTCATAGAAATTTTTTAGAGATTTTACTCTAACTCTATTTCTACTCAATAATCCCAATAATGAATAAAAACTCACTCTCACCTTAATTTTTTTTTAGTTTTTGAGCTTCCTCTTAAGTTTCTCTTCTTCTCTACTCTTTCTCTTCTCTTCTATTTTCTTCTTTTGTTCTCAATATCCTTACTATCTTTTATTTCTCTTAATCCTAAAAATTGTCTTAAAATAATTGGGCTTAACCCATTCCCCTCTCACACTTACTATTCACATCCTCAATTAGGCCCAATTAATTAATTCTACCAATTCTATTTTATTCCACCAAATCAAATAAATCAAATAATTCAAGTAATTAAATTAAATCAAATCATTCAAATAAATCCAACAAATAAATTAATTCAATTAATCCAAATATATCTCATAATTCAATTAAATCAATTAATTCAAATAAATTAATTAATTCAAATAAATTAATTAATTCAATTAAATCGAATAAATCAATTAACTCAAATAAATCAAATAGATCAATTATTTCAAATAAGTCCAATAAATCATTTAATCCAAATAACTCCAATAAATCAATTAATTTATATAAATTCAATAAATCAATTAATTTGTATAATTCAAATAATCCATATAAAATCAATAAATCAAATAATTCATTAAAATCAAATAATTCAAATAAATCAAATAAATCACATAAATCAATTAATTCATAAAATCACTCAATTAATTAATATAAATAATTAATTACTGAAATTAGGGTGTTACAACCCTCCCCCACTTAAAAGATTTTCGCCCTCGAAAATTACCTCAATCCACTACAATGCCCTCTTTTTCAGCTCAACAATATCCAGAACATAAACTCTATCACGACATCTCATGATACCATTCTCATCAATCCGAAAAACACCACCTCGACCTTGATTGATCATAATTAACCGATCTACCAAACTCAAATCAGATTTCTGACCTTCTCGAATCTCATAAAAAAAATGTCACTAGTAAGCTTCAATATACCAAGCTTAACTCCATAAGAAGTCTCCTCACAAACCAAACTCATATCTCGAAATTGCTCAATCATTTCCAACTCTCTTACCATCATCATCGATATATGTAAAGATTTCCTACTCAATGCATCAGCTACCACGTTTGCTTTACCCGGATGGTAATTCAAACCAAAATCATAATCTTTCAGAAGTTCCAACCATCTCCTCTGCCTCGCATTCAATTCTTTCTGATCAAAGAGATACTTCAAACTCTTATGATCACTAAATACCTCAAATCTCGAACCAAACAAATAATGCCTCTAAAGCTTTAACACAAACACAATAGTGGCCAACTTTAAGTCATGCGTCGGATAATTTCTCTCATGCACTTTAAGTTGCCTTGAAGCATAAGCTACAACATGCTAATGTTACATCAACACACCTCCTAAATCCATCAACGAAGCATCGTAATACGCAACAAACAGTTCTGTCAGATTCGACAAAATCAAAACAGGAGCTGTCGTCAATCTTCTCTTATGCTCTTGAAAACTTTCTTCACACTTTGCACCCCAAACAAAAGCTTGACCCTTCCTATTCAACTGCGTCAACGGCAAAGATAACTTGGCAAATCCTTTAATGAATTTTCGATAATAACCTGCCAAACCAAGAAAACTTCTAATCTCAAAAACTGATTTCAGAGCTTCCCATTGCGATACAGCTTCAACCTTCGATGGATCAACTACAATACCTCTACTCGAAATCACATGGCCAAGGAAACTCAAGTCATTCAACCAAAACTCGCACTTAGGAATTTTAACATACAACTGCTTCTCTTTCAACACAGATAACACAATCCTCAGATGCTCGGTATGATCTTCTTCACTCTTCGAATAAATCAAAATATCATCAATGAACACAACCACAAACTTGTCCAAATAAGGATGGAAAATCTTGTTCATGTACTCCATAAATACACCTGGTGCATTAGTCACACCAAATGGCATCACAGAATACTCATAATGTCCATACCTCGTTCTAAAAGAGTCTTCTAAATATCTTCAGCCTTCACACGAATCTGATGATACCCAGATCTCAAATCTATCTTACTGAACACACTTGCACCAACCAACTGATCCATCAAATCATCAATCCTCGAAAGTTGATACTTATTCTTGATAGTCACCTTGTTCAATTGTCTATAGTTCACACAAAGCCTCATAGAACCTTCTTTCTTCTTAACCAATAAAACTGGTGCACCCTATGGTGACACACTCGAACGAATAAACCTCTTCTCAAGCAGATCTTCAAGTTGACTCTTCAACTCTTTCAACTAAGTCGATCGTAAACTCCACTTCACGTTTCGGCGGTAAATCACTTATCTCATTAGGAAAACTTCCGAAAATCACAAACAATTGGCAAAACACCAACTTCTCCACTTTCATTAACACTCAAAGTTGCCATCAACATAAACATCTCAGCACCATCCTGCACCGACTCATCCACTTGCTTGGCAGACATAAACAAGTCTCCTTCATTCTCAGTGTCAAGAAAAACAATTGTCTTATCATACAATTTGTAAGCACTTGGATTAACTCCAAACAATTCACTGCACACATCATCTAAGCTCGCAAGACACGTCTATCCCATCCACATGATCCCGTATACTATCAACAAGATATTAAGGGTGATCAGTTCCTCAATTTATCAATAGACATGCGACAATCATGATGGGGCATAAACAATCTTTGCCAAACTTTAATAGCGTTCAACGACACAATAAGCCACCACTCCATACTTGTAGCATCTTGGAGAAACACAAGCTTTTCCCCCACTTGTTTCAATCCCACTCCTGCAGACAAAGGTTATAAAAACAAACGTGTACCGACAGTGTTTTCACACACATGTCGCATACTAGGGAACAAACAACATTAGACAACCTGGTCGGATAGACCAGCCTACTCTGATACCACTAATGTAACACCCTTCTAAACCCCGCGGAAAATATATAAATAATCAGAGTAAATATCATGCATCTCACAAAAGGGTGTCACATATAATTTTAAAACATCACACAAACACCTGTCATGCTTACTAACACTTAAGATAAATTCATGCTTTTCATAAACTTTCACTTAGCATGTAGCAGCGGATTTGCTTCAAACATAAAAGACATAATGAAGTTTCATGCTCATCTCATTCATAATAAATACTTAGGCATTAAAGCCGAAACTTCATACAATTCAAACAAACATAAAAGCATAAAGTAGAGTACATAATATATCTCTCAAACATAAAATGAAAACGATCCCAGTGTTACATGATCAGAGCACGACTCGACCCAACATGAATAAAGAAACTAAATCAGCTACTCCAACGGCTACCTCGCGTTAGAAGTAGCTCTACTCCTCGGTACCTGAGCGATGTCGTATAAAAGATCATTCCAACAGAAGGATGAGAATTCACATAATTATTGAAATCATATTATAATAATTAATTTAAAAGCATACAAACATAATTACAATTATTCTTACACTTCAAGGTTTCATCAACAAAATATTACTCAAGTAACCATACTATTCACAAGTATATCCACGCCATCCACAATTTCACCAAGTCAACAACTCACATAAATACACATAATCTCATATAACAAACATATACACAATGAGACTCAATGCAACTCATGCCATGTGGTACCAACACTTGTTATTATTTTTCGATTTTTACACTTAAACCGGGTCCGTCCCCTAGACCAATAACAAACAAAAGTCCGTCCCCTAAGCTTTCAAACCCCACTCTAGATTTGGGACAAGTCACTAGATCCCACAGAACTAGCAAGCATTGCCTCTTGACACAAATGATGCGTATGCAATTAACAACCATATGCAATTAAGACCATTCCCTAATCTTAATATCATGCATATCTTCAATAATTCATCACACTTGAATTACCACACAATTGCACACACACACACACAATCGCATTTTTAAATATCATGGCACTCTCATTTCAAACATCATCACCACAATTGGTAAGTAATCCGCAAGTATCAATACAATTCAATCCCAATTCACAAAACACACGATACCGATTAAATACATAATAATTAATCAATCACCAATAATTGAATCAATATTCAATAAATAGTTAATATTCAATAAAAATCCAATACTTTAATAATTAGTCAATATTTAATACATAATTCAATAATCAATTAAATAATCCAATATTAACTAATTAATTCAATTATTCAATAAATAATTCAATATTTAAAATTAATATTTCAATATTTAGTGAATATTCAATACTACTCAGTATTAATAATTATTTAGTAATTAATAAACATTTTAATAATTATTCCATATCCAATAATCTATCAATATTTTAACCAACAATCATTATTTTAATAAATAATTAATATTTAAATAAACAATTAATATTTAAATAAATAATCTATATTTAAAATTAAATAACCAATATTTCATAAATAATTTATAATTAAATAAATAATGAATTTTTAAATTAAATAATCAATATTTTAATTAAATAATTAACACTTAATAAATATTTAATCTATTAGTAAAATTTCTAATTAATAATAATAATATATATTACTTAGTCGTGTGAAATTTCAACACGAGATGCTCCGTTTCCAACCAGGTATGCATATTATTAACAGTAACTTTAACCATATATTTCTAAAACAATAATGTGATACTGATGTCAATGAATATCCCCATTCAAATGGTATAGTAAATTGAATGCTCTACTTTTCAATATATCACTAATTTAACCTGGGGTATTACTAGTCTTCATATAGCGCTGCAGTACTTGTGCTATGAATCCTCACATTATTATGTTTCGTTTTGAAAACAAAGTGATACGCGGTACTGTTCATGGATTCTATGAAATTATTATGTTTTCCTTCACACTGTGATTGTTTTTAGAGAAGTAGAAGAGAGAGAAGTAGAGAAGAGAGTTTATATTTCTCTTGTTTGGTGCATGAGAGAAGTTAAAGAGAGAGAAATAATAGATGCTAAAAATCACATTTTTGTTTTCTCTCATGTCCAGCGAAGAAAGGACGCGAGAGGCTAATTATTTGCCAAAATTACTATTGTGTCCATGATTGTATTATTGTAAGTATTGTAATGTAATGGTGATGCCTCTTTTGTACTGGAACTAATAATACTTTATTGTAGGTTTAATTTATTTTTGACTTATTATTTATTAATTAATTTTTTTATGATTATATTATTTTTATTTTTTAGATAAAAAATTATAGTTGTTTTATGACTCTTAAATAAATGTAATTTGACTAAAAATATTGTATATTTTTTAATAGATAAAATTTTTAACTAATAGGAGATGTTTTAGGTATGGGCATTTTTGTCATTACACAAAATCATATTAAATCTTTCTTCTCTATTTCTCACTTCTTTCGCATATTCCAAACAATACATCTAGGGGTGTACGCGGGTTGAGTTGGATCGGATTTGGCCTAACCCGTTACCCAACCCGTTCAAACTTCAATAGGTTGGGTTCATCATCCAACCCGCAATTTCATTGTTAAAACCGACCCAAACCGACCCGTTCATTTATGGGTTGGGTTGGGTTGGGTTGGGTTCGCGAGTTGTGTTTCAAATTAAAAAAAATTATGATTTTTTGTCAATTTAAAAAAATGTAACACAACTCAATACAATCATACTCATTTATAACACTCAAATTCGATGAAACACATCATATAATATCTAATAAAATTCATCAACACGACATAACACTTGATGTTAATATAAAATTTTACAAGTCACGTTATTTCCATTAAATATGTAAGTTAGAAATGATTCAAAAAAATATAAGAAACACATTTAATATTAGAATTACGTAAACTCATTCGCCTAGTAATATTATTAGTGGAGAATAATTTTTTTAAAAAATTATGGTTATTAGTGAAATATTAGTTTTATATTTTTATTTAAAATTAAAATAAAAATAATAAAAAATTACTAAAGTCTCATCAATGGGTTGGGTCAATGGGTCTGTGGGTTGCAAACCTCAAACCCGATACCCGACCCAAAACTATACGGGTTGTTATGGGTTAGGTTGGGTATACCCGTAAATGAATGGGTTTGGGTAATTTATGGGTTGGCTTGGTTTGGGTCAATGGGTTCGTGGGTCGACCCACACCCATGAACACCCCTAAATACATCAAATCTTCTATATTTCTCACTTATTTCTCTCTTCTTGCACTCTCTCTCACCTCTTTCTCTCTTCTCAACTTCTTCTCTCAACCAAACACACCCTTAGTTACAAAGGCACATGTGTGCTTGTTCCGCAAAACATATTATTTTAAATTTAAATATTATTCTAAATATCAAATGGGTCTCTAAAATATTAACAAAAATCAATTCCAAAACACACAAAAGTTAATAATTTCCAGAAATTAATATTAACCTAATAATTTTAATCTCATAGAATTTTTTTGGAGATTTTACTCTAACTCTATTTCTACACAATAATAATCTCAATAATGAGTAAAAACTCACCCTTATCTTGGTTTTCTTGAGTTTTTGAGATTCCTCTTAGGCTTCTCTTCTTCTCCACTCTTCCTCTTCTCTTCTATTTTCTTCTCTTGTTCTCAATATCCTGACTATCTTTTGTTTTTCTTAACCCTAAAAATTGTCTTAAAACAATTGGGCTTAACCCAATCCACTCTCACACTTACTATTCACACCCTCAATTAAGCCCAATTAATTAATTCTACCAATTCTATTTTATTCCACCAAATCAAATAAATCAAGTAATTAAATTAAATCAAATTAATTAATTAAATCAAATAATTCAAATAAATCCAATAAATAAATTAATTCCATTAATTCAAATAAATCACATAATTCAATTAATTCAAATAAATTAATTAATTCAATTAAATCGAATAAATCAATTAACTCAAATAAATCAAATAGATCAATTATTTCAAATAAGTCCAATAAATCATTTAATTCAAATAACTCAAATAAATCAATTAATTTATATAAATTCAATAAATCAATTAATTCGTATAATTCAAATAATTCATATAAAATCACTAAATCAAATAATTCAAATAAACCAAATAAATCACATAAATCAATTAATTCATAAAATCACTCAATTAATTAATATAAATAATTAATTACTAAAATTAGGGTGTTACAAAGGTCTCAGCATCAGAAGAAGCAACATAATTGTCTCTACACTTAGTGAATGCAAATTTGCTTCTGGTACCTTTCAGAATTGGTGATAAAACTGAAGTTATCTGTACTGCAGAAAACAAGTTTTATTGTCAAATCAGTTTGTCAGCTAGAGGCTAGTGATTGCAAGGCTCAAGAAAGGCTGAGATGCTTTATGGATATCTACTCTCAACGGATCTAATAGTACAGAAACTTTTGAAAACTCAAAGGTTAAACATGTTACACATACGATCAAGATCTTCTGGTGTATTTATCTTCAACGACTCTTGTACTATGGAGTAACAACAAAGACTTTTGATCAAGTTACCTCTTCAACTGCTAGTTTCTGAAAAGGCTATAAATATGGCTGAAGGTTCAAACTGAATATTTAACAAGGATCATCCAGAAGAAGGAGTAACAAGATCAGAAATTATCAACACATTGTGTATGTAGATTTTTCTGATGTAGGTTGTCATTGTAAAAGCCTTAAGATTTCTTACACATTGAATATTTTAGAAATCTTAAGTGCTTTAGGTCTTTGTTATGGTGATTTCCCATACCCCTGATACTTGTATCATGTACACCTTGTTCTCTATTCTGCTGAGCTTGTTCAGTAGTTTAGATAAAAGTCTTGTGTCATTGGGATACAAGCAAGGAAGTCTCGAGCCAAGATGCTTGAGCCACGTAAGTCTCTTGCTATGTGCTTGAGTTGTGAAGATCTTAATCAAGTGGATTGATTGAGAAGAAGTCTTGTTTCATTAGGATACAAGCAAGGAAGTCTCAAACCAAGATGCTCGAGCCACGTAAGTCTCTTGTTATGTGCTTGAGCAGTGAAAGTCTTAGTCAACTAGATTGATTGAGCAAGGTTATATCGGTGCATGAAATTTGGAGCAGTAAGTCTAGTATCTGAGGGATCAAGAAGGGAGGCTCATTTCATGGCACTTGGAGAAGAAGTCTTGAGCGAATGTGGCTTAAGCAGGAGAGCTCAATACATGGAATTAGAGCAGTAAGTATTGACCAGAGGGGTTCAAGTAGGGAGGCTTGTTTCATGGGACTTGGAGCAGAAGTCTTGGGCTGAGGGCCTGAGCAAGGACGTTTTGGGTTCGTGGAACCTGAGCAGGAAGTCTTGAGTGACGAGCTTGAGAAAAAGTCTTGGACCTTGGGTCTGAGCAATTGTAAAAGTCTTATGTAGAATACATAAGCAATTGTAATCATGATTTGATTATAGTGAAAATCTCTTGTGAAGCAAGGGGACTGGACTACTCTTAGTTTGGGAGGAACTAGTATAAATCTTTGTGCCTTATGTGCAGCAAGGATCTCATCATCATATCTCACCTTCAGGAACAAAAATCTAGCATTAGCACTCCTGGTTCTATCCACCTCATCAGTCTCATTCCCTATATTAGCCCCCAGGTGTTCTACCATCATCTTGACTGCCTCATCTTTGGTCATCCTACCATGATCGAGGAATCTGCCCTTGATAGGAAGATGTAACAAACACGAGACATCGTCCAGTGTGATAGACATCTTACCATACGAGAGATGAAAAAAAGCGGTCTCAAAATTCCATCTCCCCACAAATTCATTAAGCATCCCGTGGTTGACCAGAGTGCAACCGGTCATGCATAGGTCCTTCAGGCCAGATAAGGACAGAACTAACTGAAACCAATCCTCATCTGGCTGAGCTAAGCCAACAATATTCCTCAAATGGTTAAGAAACTTCTGGGGATCACACACATGAAATTTTCCAGCAATAAACAATGTCAGAAATAATCAATGTCAGCAATTAAAATAGACGTAAAAAATAAATCAAACGTCCAACTAATGCTACCTCTTCGTCTCATATATGTCTGGCAGTGTGGTCTAGAAATAGAGGAAGTAAGGACAAATCAGATGGACCTCCTTCAAAACCCCCTGACTCGGCATTCGCGTGAGACTCGCCCTATGGAGGTGGAACTGGATCAACAGGATCATCAGCGGGAGGTGGCACTATATCAACAAGAGGTGGCACTGGTGAATCCTGACGCTTGGGAGAGGATGGGGGAAGTGACGCGTTAGCTGGTGAATCTCGTCTCCTTCGAAAAGAAGAAGAAGGTAAATAGGCCTGAGGTGAAGCATGATCCCGAGAAGTAGACTGCGCCTCAGAAATACCATACAGCAATAACGTTGAATATTTCCAGAAATGCATCTCCAGAAACACCTCAAAACTATTAACTTTGGAGAGTTCCAGAGATGCATCTCCAAAAATTCCCAAAGTATATTAAACTCTGGACTATTCTGGAGATGTATCTCCGAAAAGTTCTGCGACTCAAAGGTCACGACAATGGCGTAATGTGGCTCATGCAAGTTGAAAAAACATGATCTGATCGCCATTTGAGCCAACAAACAAGTCATACACTAATTTTAAACTATGTTACATGCGATTCCTACACATTTCTAACCCTAATCATTGATTTCTACACATTTACACAAAAACTCAAAATTTATCCGAAAACTCGAAAATTTACTTGAAATTTATGGTTTTGATGATGTTGAATGACGTTATTTATGATGTTTGGTGTTCCTTTGAGCCTTGTTTGATGAAATTTAATGTTGTAAAGAAGTTCAAATTTTATGTTGAGAAGAGTTTGAGAAGTGTGAGGGAGGAGAAGAGTCTAACACGGCTTATGCGCAAAATTGTTTCGGAGATATATCTCTAAAATATTTCAACATTCACTAAACTTTAGGTGCGTCCGAAGATGTATTTTCGAAATCAGAGAGTATATATGGAATTTCACATAGTGCGGTAGAAATGCATAAAGTGTTATAAGACATTCACAAAAGTTTCTGAAATTCTACCCAAATCCAAGGCAAAGCAGCGTGCGTTTTGAGGGAAAATAAGAAACTCTTGAAATAAATTCTGAGAAATTAAAATAAATACGTATTTGGAATCATAAATTTATAAGTGGATGATGTTGTAAATAGCCTGAATGATCTTGGTAAAGTGATGGCTAGCAATGATCCTTTGTTGCTGGAGGGCGGGGATCTCGCTGACTCTCGTGCTATAGCTTCCAACAAGGTTTGGCATACGATGCATTTTAGAGAGAGCATTCTCAGGAAAAATTCAAGGCGCGTTTCGATTAAAGAAGGGGGTAATAATTCAAAATACTTCCACAACTCTTTGAAGATGAAATATAGAAAGAATGGTAGGGGTGTGCATTTAAACTGGTTCGTCCAATCCATAACCATAAATTTGGTTTCCAAAATTAAAAAAACCAAACCATTTATGTTATTAACTAATCCAGTCCATTTAAGAAAAACCAATAACATTGGATACCCATTTATTGAAATCTAGTTCTGATTCTTGATCCAATTCACTCAAATGTTAAAATACTTGTCTCTAAATTTCCAACCAAACCAAAACCATCACTCTAAATTTCCAACAAAACCAACACCATTCAAATTGAATAACTAGAATGAATGTTCATTTTTTTATCCTAACATTACATATCCTAAAATGAATACTCTTAGTTTTAAAAATAAACTATAACATAAATTAAATTTCATTATAAACATAAATCATATGTATGTTATGTATGTATATATATATATTGCAGAAAGCATGAGTTAAGGATGCTGAAGTGTAAATAAGTGATTATAGGAAATAAGTTGCCATCAAATTTTAGAAAAGTATAATTATAGTACACAAATTTGTCTTTTAATCTTGTTAAGAATCAGCACTGCAAGCCAACATTATTAGAAAATAACTAAAACAGTAAAACTAAATAAAATTTTTTGAATGAACAATGTTTTCCATCATAGTATTGCATAAAAATTTCAAAACAGATTTAAAAAAAATGATTAAAACAAACAATTGATGTAATTGGTTTTAAAAAACACCAATCTGAAAACTGAATCAAATAAAAAACTAGTTTTTAGTAGAAACCGGTTTTAAACCGAACCAATCCAAATATAAACCGGTTTTGAAAAAATAAAACCAGTTTTATAAAACAATTTTTAGAACTAAACCAAACCATATATTTGGTTCAATTCGGATTGGTTTAAGAACCATGCACACCCCTAAAGAATGGGATAACTAGTCTTAATACTGCTAGGGGCATAATAGATAAAGTGGACAAAACTAAGATGGAAATCAAGTAGCATTTTAAATCGAGATTTACAAAAGTGACCCCAAAAGTCCTGTTTTATATGGGGTTAATTTTAAGCAACTGACTTTGGAAGAATCAGATGCCTTAGAAGTCCATTTTTCCCTGAAAGAGATTAGAGAAGTGATTTGGCTCGACAATAAGGACAAAATCTCAGGGGCATGGCGAATACAACCTTGGTTTCTTTAAGCTTTGATGGGAATTCCTCAAGGATCATATTTTCAGGTTTGTCAATGAATTTTATTTAGCGGCTAAGGTTCCTAAAGCAGTAAAACTTCTATTCTAGCTTTAATTACTAAATGAGAGAATCCTTAAAGCTTGAAAGACTTTAGGCTCTTTTGCTTGATTGGAAGCCTTTATAGGATCATTGCTAAAATGTTGGTGTTGAGGCTCAAGAAAGTCATGAATCGTTTGATTTTTAAATGTCAAACTTTTATAGCTGGAAGACAAATGTTGGACAGGAACATAGTAATGAATGAATTGTTGGACCTTTTTAAAAGAGATAAAAAATAGTGCCTTTTGGTAAAGGTGAATTTTTCAAAAGATTTCGATTGTGTCTCGTGGGATTACCTCAAATATGTCATGTGAGCAATGGGATTTGGAACTAGAATGCTTAAGTTGATGAATGGTTTGGTACCCTAGTTAACGGTAGACCAACTATAGACTTCTTAGATTCAATAGGTCTTTGCCAAGGAGGTCCATTATCCCCCTTATTGTTTCTTATCGTTGTGGAAGGTTAATCCGGTTTGATCTACAATACCACAAGTGTGGGAGAGTTTAAAGGTTTTTAAGTCAATGAAAGCTTGCATTTCGAAGTTTTACAGTTTGCTTACGGTACAATGGTGGTGTGTGATGGGTGCTAGATTAATTTATGGAGCTGAAAGGCAATTTTGAGGGGTTTTGATCTTACATCGGAGTTGTGTGTGAACCTCTATAAAAAAATTTCATGTAATTAATTTGAAAGTTGATTTTCTCCAGGCTGCAACAGACATTTTGGCTTGTAAGGTTGGTTGTATTTTGTTAATGTTTTTAGGTATTCCCGTAGGAGCGAATCCTAGAAGATGTGCTACATGGAATCCTATCCTTGCTAAAGTTCGAAGAAGGTTGTCCTCTTGGCATGGTAGGAATTTGTCTTTAGGAGGAAGAGTTACATTAGTGAACGCGGTCTTAATAAATATCTCAATTTACTACTTATCGTTTTTTAAAGCGTCTAAAAAGGTTTATCAGGAGATCATCTCAATTCAGCGTGCGTTTCTTTAGGGAGGTGACAAATTGAAAAGGAAAACAGGTTGGATTCGCTGGGATAAGGTTTGTACGCCGAAATCTTTGGGAGTGACACTCATTGATTCTTTGACCATTGCAGGCAGCCTTGTTGAGGCGCATACACCGAAGGGCTTGAAGATGTTATGGAAGACTAATGAGCATTTAACTTGCCAGCCCCCGCGCCCCCCCTCCCCCCCCCCCTAAATTGTACCTAACACCCCTACATAATTTCATAATTTAAAAAGTGTCCTTGTTAAAATTTTGAATCAAATTTGCGTACAAAATTTCCAGTAGACCATTCAAATATTTTGGTACCCCCAAAATTTCCGATAATGTATTGAGAATTTATGGTATACTGGAAATTCTAAAAATTCCGGGAGTTTGCAATTTGACCAGAAATTTTAAAAAGTATCATGTTTTATCAGAAATGTCAACTAAAGTCAAATTTCTGATAGTTTAAATTTATGATATTTTAAACGGGAAAAACAAAAGAAAGAGTTAAATTTCAGAAATTTTAAAGTTTTCCTCATTTCACCGGAAATTTTGAAATTTCTGATAAAATCCAATGTTTTTAACAGCCAGAAATTTTGAAGTTTCTGAAAAATGCATATGAAAGTCTGAAATTTTCGGGAAAAATATATTTAAAAATAGCGGAATTTTTTAAATTTCCGATACAAATTCAAATGATTTTAACGAAAATTTTTAAATTTCTGACAAAAATACTTATTGATTTCAGAATTTCTGGGAGAGAATTTGAAATTTCTGATATCGCTTAGGATTTTTGATATTTTTGCAAATGTTTGGTAGATTTTTAAAGGCAATTATAGTCGATTATTTGAGTTTGGAAATTAACTCTCCATAAGAATTGTAGCCGTCTAATTATATTTTATTTTTTTACTTACAATTCATAAACCTTAACCACCCCCCCCCCCCCCCCCCCCCCCCCCATTTTTAGTTCTATCGGTTAAAATAATCAAGAGTCCTTACGATATGACTCTCGGGTGTCACTTTCCTAAACTACAGTTTTCATTTACTCGTTTTTTTACCCGTGTGCGATAGCAAATCAAATTGGTGCAGTTGTCAGGTACTCTCTATTGATTTTAGACAATTTTAGAATCCTAATTTAGAATTTTGTTAGCAATGTTTTTGTTTTTGTTTTTGTTTGTTGATTTTTAGGGTTGCAGTTAGTGATATATATCTCAGCCTATCAGGTAAAATTGTGTAAGCTATTGTTTCAAATTGCTCCGAATTTTTTCCATAAATTCAGAAATAATTCAACAAATAGTACTCTCTTAAGGGAAACTTTTAAGTGAGTTTGACCCTCAAAATCGCAAATTCCTCTTTTTTTTCTATTTTATTTGAATTATTTTCTATTTTCATTTTTTTTTAATCCAAAAAAATTTGTAGATTTGTTATTTTATTTTATTTGATTTTTAGTCATATTTTCAAAACTTTTAGATTTTATTTTAACTGCTTTTCTATTTTTCTATTCTTTTTCTCATTAGGGACATTGTTGGCATTTTTTGTAATTATTGCATTACAGTGCTTTATGATTTTATTTGATTGTGTTGATTTGATTCTCATTAGTGATATTGATTTTATTTGATTATGTGTTGATTTGATAATTATATCATGGCTGATCAAATTAGAACATTAGGAGAATTTGCTTCACGTGGTTCACTTTTGTTGATTTCCCTTCTTTATCTGATTTTGATGACACTTATACTGGTGATGTTTGTATTGATACTCACTTATGTTCAATTTGTGCTGAAATTGAAACTGTTTTACAGGATGATATTTCTTATGAGATTTATGCTAACAAAGTTGATGTTGCAGATGTAAATGTAGCTTTTGCTGCCAAAATTTTGACGTCCATTAAGAAACCACCTACTTTAGAGCTAAAGTCACTCCCTACATTTTTTTAATTTAATGAAAATTTTTCTATAATAATTTCATCTAAATTTGAATTTGAACAGGAACAAAGTTGTTACAGTTATTATAGAAGGGAATTGGATGGAATGTGACTGACATTCTTGATATTAGTTCATCAATGTGTATGCATTAGATCTTATTTCAGGATGGAGAAAAATCAGTTAGGCAGTCTCAAAGGTGGCTTAATCCCTTGATTTTAGATGTTGTGAAAATTGTGATCTATATTACACCAGAGGATAAAGAGAAAACCAATTTCACTTGTCCATTCGACACTTTCACATATAGAAGAATGTTCTTTGATCTAAGAATAAAAAGTAAAGGTACTGATAAAAATTTCAAAGTAAATGGGCATTGCCTTAATCTATTCCATAAGATCCCCACATTGGAAGAGAATATTATAAAAGAGATCTCACTGGAAAACGTTACTTATTCACTCATCTATTCGCCTTGACTCCTCAGATGTGTTCTTTCATCTCCCTCGGCTCTCTTATTTTATGCGTGTTTCTTTCATTGAGGATACTGTGTGTTTTAAGTATGGGGGAGGGATTTCATTTACTTTTCTTGCTTTGATTCTCCATTTACTTTTTTTTTTTTCTTAAAATAAATGCATGTTTTTTCTTTGGTTTTTGGGTTACAATTGCGAGTATTTTCTCATTTTTCTTGACTAGAGGCTTGTGGTGTGATGTGACTAATTTATTGTGCATTCTTAGTATGTTAAGTAAGACTAAGTTCTAAATCATGCATCATTTGTGGTAGATCATTTTTCTATGTAAGATTTTGATCCTAATAATGAATAACATTTAAAAATTCATCTTTTTCTTTCTTATGTGTTTTACTCATGTTTGTTAGTCTCTAGAACTTGAATTGACTCTTGGTGAAGCTTTTTATTTACTTCTGTACACTGGTATGATAAATTAAACTTGTTTTTGTTTTATTTATTTTTTAACTAGTTAGCCAAAAAGCCAACTCTGAATATATCATCCCTTGTTTGAAAACCTCTTGTGCCTATTATCTCATTCTTTGTTTAAAATTCATTACAAGCCAAAAAGTGAAAAACAATGTTATCACCCTATTCAAATGGTTGAAGAAATCTTATTTAGAGTTGTGTGGAGTTGAATTATTATAGTTGTGATTCTTCAAAGGTTGGTAGAAAAGAAAAAAGTATAAAGAAAAGAAAAGAAAAAAATAGAAAAAGAAAAAATTGGAAAAAGAAAAAAAAGGATGACAATACATATTCCTTCTGAAAAAATGAGAAAAGAAAAGAGAAATAGCTGCAAGATTGTTGTTTCAAAATGAATGAAGTTTTTGATAGTTCAACTCTCGCATTTCCTTTTAATTTTCTTTTGGCCCTTTGAATTTTAGCCTAGTACGACTTAGGATCCATCTCACCCTTACCTTGGCCAAGTTACAACCCGAATAAAATTCCTTTTGATCTTTGTGTGCATGTATTTCAACAGTGGATGTTAGAGTCTTTTCAAGCTTATGGTAGTACTAATTTTCATGATGTGCTTTGAGTGTAAACAGTATCCTAAACACTTGAGAGTTGAGTGAATTTTATCCTATGAGGATCTTGCTGCTTTTGATGTACTATTTGGTAAATTTTCTTCTTACTTCCTTTGAATGTCATTGAATTTTACTCACTAACACCATATTTCTTGAAGCTTAGAATGATGATTTTACTTAAACCATTGTGATTTTGAAGGTCTTTGAATTTGCATGCTCTGTTTTGTTTTTAGTTTTTTGTTTTGAATTTTAACTTCATAATTTTGCTCATAGTGCAAAAGTTCATGTGTGGGAAAATTTGATCGGTGCATTTTCATGCACATTTTTTCACTATTATGTTCAAACAATTCTAAAATTTCTTTTGATATTTCTACCATTTTAGTGTGTTTCCTTATCTTAGTTTATTGTTACATTTATTTTAATTTTGTATGGTATTTTCTGAATAATTAGTTATTTACACCTTCTCACTTTGCAGGTCATAACTTGGGCTATGAGAATCAGATTTACGCGTTCTAATAGGCGCAGAAAGCTAAAAGGATAAGCTAAAAGTTTCATGTTGAAATCATAAGCAGATTCGGAGTGTACAAGACTCGAATAAATCGTTTTAGTTTCATACTTTAGAAAATAATTAGTTATGGGCCTGTTTTTTATGTTTCCCGACCTGGTTTGGATGAGAACCCGAACCCTTGTCTCCTTTAACCTAAAGCAAACATGCTACTGTTCATCACCTTATTCACTATTCATAACTTTAGCTTTGCTTTGTAATTTTATGGAGAACTAATCCCTAAGGTGAATTTTGCTGATTACGGGTTCCACTGCTTTGAGGTTATTTTAATTCCGATTCAATTTTGATTTCTGTTAAATTCTGCCTACGAATTCGTTTGCATAATTTGATTGCTTTTGTTTGCTTAATTTGACTGTTACTCATAGGGTAAACTTGATTAAATTTGATTTTATGCATGTTCCTAATTTTAATCGCGTGTTAATTTATCTTATTCGTTAGCTTCGCCTAATCTTTAAATCGCCATGCTTAATGCGGTAATAGAAACATAATTCACATGATATTGATAACGCTTGTCTAATTGATTTCATAATCGAATAAAATCAAATCCGCTTAGGGGATTAGAGTTACAATAGCCAGTGATAAATTGGAAACCAAATCAGTAGGATTAGTCATTTTAGTTTATTCGTAATCAAACCCTTTTGACTGTTATATTATTCCAAACCTAAACCTTAAAACACCCATCGTTTTCAGTTGGTAAAATTAAATACAAGAGTCCTTGTGATACGACGTTCGAGTGTCGCTTTCCTAAACTATAGTTTTTAATTACGCGATTTTGACTCGTGCGCGACAACAGATCTGGTTGGCAAGTTAAATGCTCAAGACCAAGTTGTCAAGTAAAATCCATCTCTTTGGTTGGAGAATGCATCTAAATGGTCTACCTACAAGGCATGAATTGGTACGAATAAGTATTCTTCACGAGAATTCACTACGCCAAACAAGACATTAGACAGCGCTTTTTTAGGCCTTAGACAGCGCTTAAAAGCGCTGCCTAAGGCAGCGCTGGCGTAGGTAAAGACGGCACTTTTTATTTACGAAAAAGCGCTCTCTAATGTATACATTAGAGGGCGCTTTTTCAATAAAAAGCGCTGTCTAAAGGCCCCCTTTAGACAGCGCTTTTTAAAGCGCTATCTAAAGTATGCCTATAATTTTAATTATCAATTTTTCTATACCTTTAGAGGGCGCTAAAAAGCGCTGTCTAAAGGCCCCCTTTAGACAGCGCTTTAAAAAGCGCTGTCTAATGTAATTTTTTCTATACCTTTAGAGAGCGCTTTTTAGGAAAAGCGCTTTCTAAAGGCCCCCTTTAGACAGCGCTGTTAAAAGCGCTGTCTAATGTATGCCTATTATTTTAGTTATGATTTTTTCTAAACCTTTAGAGGGCGTTTTTTAGAAAAAGCTCTTTCTGTTGTGAACTATAGACAACGCTTTTTTTAGAAAGCCCTGTGATAAGTGCAGATGGTACCTATTTTTGTATATAAGTTTTGTTGCACTTATCATTACTTTTTGTCTATATCGGTTCAAATAAACCCCACTTTGTTTATAAATACATTTACTTTACGTTTTAGTGTATATATTGCGTATTGTTTAAATATTACTTAGTTTAATTGATTTTTATCTCAATTTTGTAGGTAGTTAATAAAGGCTATCTTGCCATATTCTTGAAGAGCATTGAATAATCTTTCCAACGCTTCCGACCGTGCGTAAATCGGAGTTTCGGTGAAGAAGTTGTGGCAAAAGTAAGGACTGGTTTTCTGTCATGTTCGCACTGCGAACTGGCTGCGAGCATTCGCTTTGCGAAGACCAGCGAAGGCCACAACGAAGGAGGCCAGAAAGAGGCAGAGGAGAAACAAGCCAAAGTTCGCACTGCGAACCAGTCAGCGAGCATTTGCATTGCGAATGATTCGTTCGCACTGCGAACCAACGAAGGAAAGCAAAGGCGGTTTAGCAATCAGAGGCACTTAAAGTGCCATTTTTTGAGTCATTCGCACTGCGAATGATCGTTCACACTGCGAACTGTGCAGAATTTGCAATGTATATAGTTTATTTCAGTCATTATTTTTAAGGATGGTTTTGGGGATTCTTGCTCCAACTCCATCAAACTTCATTTTTTCAGTAGATTAGCTTAGAAAACAACTGTGGAGTATGCATACGGATGAACCGGAGTGGATTGATCGTCGACCGGCTCTGACAATCCGCGAGATGTTTGGTTCATTTCTCTTTTTCTTTGTATTTTTCTTTATGGTTGGGTTGTGTATATGTATTTGCTGTAAACTCATGTATATTTGTCGCCCATGGCGTTATATGAAACTTGCTTTACAAATCTTTATTGGTGATTGTCTCTGATTTTTGCTTTATGCGCGGGGTTTGGGTTGCGTTAGAGATAACCGTCGCAAACTTCGATTAGGGATGATTGTCTGTTAGTTTCTAGATTCTAGAGATATATTTAGGGCTAACAATCTTCAATAGGCGTCGAAACTTAATGCCTCTGTGCCTTGAGCTAGCGTACGAAAGTATCAGCAATGGTAACACGGTTGTTTTCTCAACTTTGCGTTAGACATAACCTGTGTTGTGAGCGATGTTGGGTGATATTTAGGAGTATTGTAGGTTGAGTATAACTGGTCGGTAAGTTTAAGTTTGTGAGGAGTCGATTATGTGCATGCCGGATAAATTTGTCTTGCTGAAAAGTGAATTTGTTTTTATGTTTTAATGTTTACTTTTATGTTTTCATGTTTTAAACCATTTTAATCCAAACTCAGAAACGCGAGAGATTGTCGAACGACATTCTTTCCCTCGAACCGATCTCTGTGGACACGACATAAATCCCGGAGGGAATTCTTCCGAAAATAAATATTTTTGCTGCTTGCCCTATTCTGCATTCAACAAAATGGTGCCGTTGCCGGGGATTGGTTTTGATTTTGAATCGCATTGCGATAGTTTCTTTGTTTTTGAGTTTTGTATATATCGTATATATTGTCTGTTTCCATTATGTTTGTTCAAGTGTTGTATACATTTTGTTCCCGTAACGTTTGTTTAAGTGTTTGGTTAGGACGTTTGCTTTTGGTTGCGCGGTGAGACATCACCATGGCATGAATGAAGGAAGTTTCTAATTAAGCACCGTAAAGGCGTCGAGCTTACGACGTAAAACAAGCATGTTTTATAGTTTTTCTTTTCGAATGTTTTTTGTTGTTGTTTGCTCACAGATTTTGATTGACTTATTTGAGGATGCTTTTGTGATTTTCCAAGTTGGTTCGTTTCAACTTGCGGATGTATGGTAATGATCTTGTTAAGTTTTGTACACGTCTGAGGTATATATTTATCGCTTTCTATACTTTATCATATTCATGATACTTAAGCTTTTTACAAACTTCCATGCCATTCATTCTTTTGTATACTTGTTCTTATTGTGAATCACTTTAGTTCCCAACCTTTTTGTGAGGAAGCCTTCTATTGTTCATATATGCATGGAGTACCAACATTCTTGTTCTAACTGGATTTTATTATGCTTAATCTTTTGTTTGTGTTGATTATGTGAAAGCATGAAAAGGATCAAGGCATTTTGTTTCATTTTGAGCACAACTACCTTAGCCAAATAGTCATTCACCTTGTGAGCGTGATCATTCGTAACCCCTTTGAGCCTTTGGTCATTATCCATGTTGTTTGAGTTTGATGCTTGTCTATGAGTGTCAAATTTACTTTTTGTATGGATTTTGATTGATTATTTTTTCTTGAACCCTCAATTTTGTGTTGTTGTATGAATTTTT
Source organism: Lathyrus tuberosus (assembly GCA_022829125.1). Classification (NCBI taxonomy): domain Eukaryota; kingdom Viridiplantae; phylum Streptophyta; class Magnoliopsida; order Fabales; family Fabaceae; genus Lathyrus; species Lathyrus tuberosus. The sequence goes on along the minus strand of JALAZF010000044.1, from coordinate 9,782,264 downwards.
ACCTTGCCTTAGAAAGTAGGGAGTATTCACATGATGATGTGGTTGAATTCAAGTTGGGGAGAGGATGATTGTGTACTCATTGGTTGGATTCTATGAGGATTGAAAAAGAAAAGAAAAAAGAGAAAAATTTGTGAAAAAGAAAAAAAAAAAGAAGAAAGAAAAAAGAAAACCCTTGAAAAAGGAAACAAAAAGAGTTTCAATAATTGTGCTAAATAAGTATTGTGTGTTGTGTAGCACTTGGGATTTTGGAAGAAGTTGGTTGGAATTTTGTGTGTGAATCTTTGTGAGCTTTCACTCCCTTAGGTTTAGGCAAGTTTTTGTTTCAATTACCTTTAGAAATTGCCCCTTGTTTGTTTACCCGACCACGCTACAACCTTGAAAGTCCTTGTGATTCTTGCCTTTGTATGTTCAATGTGAATTTTTGGATGGTTGCATAATTTAGTCTATTGTTTGCATGATTGTTGTGTGAGTGAAAAGAACCTCATTTTGTGTTTTTCATCTACCGATGAATGTTTTTGCTAGGTGTGATTCACATTTGAACTTGTGTTGTTTTAGAATTTTTGGCATGAATTTTTGTATTTTGCATTTGTTTCGTGACTATGTTGTCGTTGTAGTTTAGTACCGTTTTCATCTGAACCATTCATTCGTTTCCATTTTTCAAAACCTGTTGATTCGTCATTCTTTGGATATTGCTTGTGCATTTTCAAGTTTGTTTGATTCTTGTTTGTGGCCAAACAATTAGGTAAGTTTGGGAGAGTTTGATAAGTGCAGATGGTACCTATTTTTGTATATAAGTTTTGTTGCACTTATCATTACTTTTTGTCTATATCGGTTCAAATAAACCCCACTTTGTTTATAAATACGTTTACTTTACATTTTAGTGTATATATTGCATATTGTTTAAATATTACTTAGTTTAATTGATTTTTATCTCAATTTTTTAGGTAGTTAATAAAGGCTATCTTGCCATATTCTTGAAGAGCATTGAATAAGCTTTTCAACGCTTCCGACCGTGCGTAAATCGGAGTTTCGGTGAAGAAGTTGTGGCAAAAGTAAGGACTGGTTTTCTGTCATGTTCGCACTGCGAACTGGCTGCGAGCATTCGCTTTGCGAAGACCAGCGAAGGCCACAACGAAGGAGGCCAGAAAGAGGCAGAGGAGAAACAAGCCAAAGTTCGCACTGCGAACCAGTCAGCGAGCATTTGCATTGCGAATGATTCGTTCGCACTGCGAACCAACGAAGGAAAGCAAAGGCGGTTTAGCAATCAGAGGCACTTAAAGTGCCATTTTTTGAGTCATTCGCACTGCGAATGATCGTTCACACTGCGAACTGTGCAGAATTTGCAATGTATATAGTTTATTTCAGTCATTATTTTTAAGGATGGTTTTGGGGATTCTTGCTCCAACTCCATCAAACTTCATTTTTTCAGTAGATTAGCTTAGAAAACAACTGTGGAGTATGCATACGGATGAACCGGAGTGGATTGATCGTCGACCGGCTCTGACAATCCGCGAGATGTTTGGTTCATTTCTCTTTTTCTTTGTATTTTTCTTTATGGTTGGGTTGTGTATATGTATTTGCTGTAAACTCATGTATATTTGTCGCCCATGGCGTTATATGAAACTTGCTTTACAAATCTTTATTGGTGATTGTCTCTGATTTTTGCTTTATGCGCGGGGTTTGGGTTGCGTTAGAGATAACCGTCGCAAACTTCGATTAGGGATGATTGTCTGTTAGTTTCTAGATTCTAGAGATATATTTAGGGCTAACAATCTTCAATAGGCGTCGAAACTTAATGCCTCTGTGCCTTGAGCTAGCGTACGAAAGTATCAGCAATGGTAACACGGTTGTTTTCTCAACTTTGCGTTAGACATAACCTGTGTTGTGAGCGATGTTGGGTGATATTTAGGAGTATTGTAGGTTGAGTATAACTGGTCGGTAAGTTTAAGTTTGTGAGGAGTCGATTATGTGCATGCCGGATAAATTTGTCTTGCTGAAAAGTGAATTTGTTTTTATGTTTTAATGTTTACTTTTATGTTTTCATGTTTTAAACCATTTTAATCCAAACTCAGAAACGCGAGAGATTGTCGAACGACATTCTTTCCCTCGAACCGATCTCTGTGGACACGACATAAATCCCGGAGGGAATTCTTCCGAAAATAAATATTTTTGCTGCTTGCCCTATTCTGCATTCAACAAAATGGTGCCGTTGCCGGGGATTGGTTTTGATTTTGAATCGCATTGCGATAGTTTCTTTGTTTTTGAGTTTTGTATATATCGTATATATTGTCTGTTTCCATTATGTTTGTTCAAGTGTTGTATACATTTTGTTCCCGTAACGTTTGTTTAAGTGTTTGGTTAGGACGTTTGCTTTTGGTTGCGCGGTGAGACATCACCATGGCATGAATGAAGGAAGTTTCTAATTAAGCACCGTAAAGGCGTCGAGCTTACGACGTAAAACAAGCATGTTTTATAGTTTTTCTTTTCGAATGTTTTTTGTTGTTGTTTGCTCACAGATTTTGATTGACTTATTTGAGGATGCTTTTGTGATTTTCCAAGTTGGTTCGTTTCAACTTGCGGATGTATGGTAATGATCTTGTTAAGTTTTGTACACGTCTGAGGTATATATTTATCGCTTTCTATACTTTATCATATTCATGATACTTAAGCTTTTTACAAACTTCCATGCCATTCATTCTTTTGTATACTTGTTCTTATTGTGAATCACTTTAGTTCCCAACCTTTTTGTGAGGAAGCCTTCTATTGTTCATATATGCATGGAGTACCAACATTCTTGTTCTAACTGGATTTTATTATGCTTAATCTTTTGTTTGTGTTGATTATGTGAAAGCATGAAAAGGATCAAGGCATTTTGTTTCATTTTGAGCACAACTACCTTAGCCAAATAGTCATTCACCTTGTGAGCGTGATCATTCGTAACCCCTTTGAGCCTTTGGTCATTATCCATGTTGTTTGAGTTTGATGCTTGTCTATGAGTGTCAAATTTACTTTTTGTATGGATTTTGATTGATTATTTTTTCTTGAACCCTCAATTTTGTGTTGTTGTATGAATTTTTACCTTGCCTTAGAAAGTAGGGAGTATTCACATGATGATGTGGTTGAATTCAAGTTGGGGAGAGGATGATTGTGTACTCATTGGTTGGATTCTATGAGGATTGAAAAAGAAAAGAAAAAAGAGAAAAATTTGTGAAAAAGAAAAAAAAAAGAAGAAAGAAAAAAGAAAACCCTTGAAAAAGGAAACAAAAAGAGTTTCAATAATTGTGCTAAATAAGTATTGTGTGTTGTGTAGCACTTGGGATTTTGGAAGAAGTTGGTTGGAATTTTGTGTGTGAATCTTTGTGAGCTTTCACTCCCTTAGGTTTAGGCAAGTTTTTGTTTCAATTACCTTTAGAAATTGCCCCTTGTTTGTTTACCCGACCACGCTACAACCTTGAAAGTCCTTGTGATTCTTGCCTTTGTATGTTCAATGTGAATTTTTGGATGGTTGCATAATTTAGTCTATTGTTTGCATGATTGTTGTGTGAGTGAAAAGAACCTCATTTTGTGTTTTTCATCTACCGATGAATGTTTTTGCTAGGTGTGATTCACATTTGAACTTGTGTTGTTTTAGAATTTTTGGCATGAATTTTTGTATTTTGCATTTGTTTCGTGACTATGTTGTCGTTGTAGTTTAGTACCGTTTTCATCTGAACCATTCATTCGTTTCCATTTTTCAAAACCTGTTGATTCGTCATTCTTTGGATATTGCTTGTGCATTTTCAAGTTTGTTTGATTCTTGTTTGTGGCCAAACAATTAGGTAAGTTTGGGAGAGTTTGATAAGTGCAGATGGTACCTATTTTTGTATATAAGTTTTGTTGCACTTATCATTACTTTTTGTCTATATCAGTTCAAATAAACCCCACTTTGTTTATAAATACGTTTACTTTACATTTTAGTGTATATATTGCATATTGTTTAAATATTACTTAGTTTAATTGATTTTTATCTCAATTTTTTAGGTAGTTAATAAAGGCTATCTTGCCATATTCTTGAAGAGCATTGAATAAGCTTTTCAACGCTTCCGACCGTGCGTAAATCGGAGTTTCGGTGAAGAAGTTGTGGCAAAAGTAAGGACTGGTTTTCTGTCATGTTCGCACTGCGAACTGGCTGCGAGCATTCGCTTTGTGAAGACCAGCGAAGGCCACAACGAAGGAGGCCAGAAAGAGGCAGAGGAGAAACAAGCCAAAGTTCGCACTGCGAACCAGTCAGCGAGCATTTGCATTGCGAATGATTCGTTCGCACTGCGAACCAACGAAGGAAAGCAAAGGCGGTTTAGCAATCAGAGGCACTTAAAGTGCCATTTTTTGAGTCATTCGCACTGCGAATGATCGTTCGCACTGCGAACTGTGCAGAATTTGCAATGTATATAGTTTATTTCAGTCATTATTTTTAAGGATGGTTTTGGGGATTCTTGCTCCAACTCCATCAAACTTCATTTTTTCAGTAGATTAGCTTAGAAAACAACTGTGGAGCATGCATACGGATGAACTGGAGTGGATTGATCGTCGACCGGCTCTGACAATCCGCGAGATGTTTGGTTCATTTCTCTTTTTCTTTATGTTTTTCTTTATGGTTGGGTTGTGTATATGTATTTGCTGTAAACTCATGTATATTTGTCGCCCATGGCGTTATATGAAACTTACTTTACAAATCTTTATTGGTGATTGTCTCTGATTTTTGCTTTATGCGCGGGGTTTGGGTTGCGTTAGAGATAACCGTCGCAAACTTCGATTAGGGATGATTGTCTGTTAGTTTCTAGATTCTAGAGATAGATTTAGGGCTGACAATCTTCAATAGGCGTCGAAACTTAATGCCTCTGTGCCTTGAGCTAGCGTACGAAAGTATCGGCAATGGTAACACAGTTGTTTTCTCAACTTTGCGTTAGACATAACCCGTGTTATGAGTGATGCTGGGTGATATTGAGGAGTATTGTAGGTTGAGTATAACGGGTCGGTAAGTTTAAGTTTGTGAGGAGTCGATTATGTGCATGCCTGATAAGTTTGTCTTGCTGAAAAGTGAATTAGTTTTTATGTTTTAATGTTTACTTTTATGTTTTCATGTTTTAAACCATTTTAATCCAAACTCAGAAACGCGAGAGATTGTCGAACGACATTCTTTCCCTCGAACCGATCTCTGTGGACACGACATAAACCCCGGAGGGAATTCTTCCGAAAATAAATATTTTTGCTGCTTGCCCTATTCTGCATTCAACACACTGTCTTTTCTCTACGTATAATTTTAATGATTTTTTTTTAAAAATCCCATTTTAACCATTTTTTTATGCAGAAACCTGTATAATTCAAGTCATTTCAATAAACCTGTATATTTCACATTTCCATTAACAATTTCTAGTATGGTTCATTAACCATTTCCACTAATCCCATAAATCACATAAACCACATAAACCATTTCCATTATAATTCAAGTCATTTACATTAACCATTCACAAAACTATACAATTACATTCCAAAATCACATAAATAACATAAACCATTCACAAAACTATACAATCCCATAAAATAAACCATTCACAAAACTATACATTCACATAATCCCATTATCCTATACCTTATATGACTTTTTTTCCAATAAGGTATTCACACAATTCCTCCTTAATTTCTTGCAATTTATCCTTCGTGTAATGAGAACACGCGTATTCATCAAAGTACTACATAACAAAACAAAATATGCATGATTTAGTTAAAAATAATAAATTATATGACATATCCGATAAATATTAAAATAAATCCTAAGTTATAAATCCATGCACACCGTAATAGGAATCTCTAATCGATCCATTTGAAGGATTTCTCTCATAAACCTCAAAACGAAATACCCGCAGTCTATGCCATTACGCTGACGAGGGCACTACACATAGACAAACAAATAAGAATTAATATATAGTTGTTTTGTGTTATCAAGTAGCATCACTAATAAGCAACATTGTGAAAATTAATATACCTTCTGAGCTTCATTTTCATCATGTGTCTCGTGTGTGTCGTCATGGTCACTAGCCATTTCACCTGTAAGAAAGAAAAAAATAAAAATTAAATGACAAATATAAAAATCCATAATCCATAATCCATTGAATGATATAAGCTATATATAACATGACAACTAATTAATATTATTGAATGATATAAGCTATAAGTTGTACATCCATTGCCCGCCTTTAAGTTGTACAACTTTAATACCGCAGACAATCTTGTGAATTTGGTGCAACCATTATATAACGGTTTCTCTGCATCGCTTACCAACCTCTCAAACATTTTGGGACAATCCTTAAGATCTTCTTCAAGTGCTTCTGCAATCTCTTCAACTCGATCAGAATCATATGTATCTGTGCCATTTTCGTTTGAAGCATAGGTCGTATTATCTCCTGGTTCAACATTCCCGTTAATTTTCTCACCATGCAAATTCCAACATGTATAACTTCTATCAATTCCACTCCTCATTAAATGCGATGCCAACTGAACCGCGTCAACCCGACTCCCAAAACAACAACCCAAGCAAGGACATCTCATTCGACTGGGGTCTTTGGCGTGCTCAATAGCAAACTTAACGAATTCCGATACCCCATTCTCGTGCTCTTTCGACAATCGACTTGAAGACATCCATTTCTTATCCATAGTTATATTAATTAAACTAAACAAAAACAAAAATAGAAAATATTTACTTGTAGAGATGTAAACAACTTCTAGACCCACACAGTGTCCAAATAGGTTAGAATTACCAAGATCCCCTGTACACGTATCATAAAATGAAATATCATTAATTGACCAATTATGAGTCATAACTTGATAAGTGGCAACATGTAATCACAAACAAGCAACATAATTAAGAGCAAGCATACTTAAACAAGTAACCAAGCATACTTAAACAAGTAACCAAGCATTAGAGCAATTCATCCTAAACCTAACAAGATTCAAATCTAAGCAATACCTAAACAAGTAAACATGCATCAACTTAAACAAGTAACATTCATACGATAACCTAAATCTATCAAGAATTAAGTTTAAATCATACTTAAACAAGTAATCATCATATCACAAAGATAACCATCAAAGCAATTATTGAGCAAGATAAACATCTCATGCAAAGACAAATATCATACTTTCTTTGACCACTTTCATGGCTCTATATATCATAACTCCATCAATATAATAACTATCAATATTACAATAACTATCATACTTTCTTTAATCTAGAATATAGAAACAACAACTAATGAAAATAGAAACAACATGTTCAATATTAGTCATTCTAAACATGTTCAAAAATAAGTCAGAAATAAGTCATTCTATGTATGGATCATTCTTCTCAAAAATAAGTCAGAAGTATGTAAACATGTTCAAAACTTTATAACTATGGTCATTACCCATATCATCACTACACAAAATCCTTCTGATCACTACTTAAGGATCATAAACAAAGATTTTGATCAGGTATTTATGCAAACACTTGATTCTAAATAGTATTTATTTGAAAGCATTAGGAATTTTAGAGATAGAAAAAATAAAATCCATCTCTAATTTCTGTCACCCGACTAGAGCAGAATTAGAGATGGATTTCATTTTCTCCCTCTCTATTTCATCGCTGATTTAATTTGTATACAAAATCTTCTAGACTATGAGGCACAAAAGTCAAAACAGTTGAAAAACTGAAACATAACGGATTAATCTACTTTGTTTTCAGGATATTGAAGAAGGCTTTGGTAAAGGAGTTAATGCTGAAAAAGTAATTAGTGTCCTTGTAAATTCTTATAAAGGGTCTGAAATGAAATTTCAAGTTCAGATGGAGGTGACAAAAATAAGTGAATGCGTAAGTATCTCTTATAAAGGGTCTGAAATGAAAACAAGAATGAAAACAGAATGAAAACAAGAATGAAAATTGTACCTCTTCTTCGTTTCGTCTTCTTCTTCACGAAAGCAATGGCGAATGAACAACCAAAATGACGGAAAAAAGTGAACGACGACAATGACGAATGAACGACGACAATGGCGAATGAACGACGGCAATGGGGAATGAACAACGGCAATGGCAATGGTTTTCAGCACAGAAGAACGATAGCAAGGGTTTCAGTAGAGAAGAACGGTCGAGAGAAGAAAATGAAAAGAAGTGTCTGAAAATGATTAGAAATTGTTTTATATTTTAATTCATAAATGACCTTAGAGGGTGCTTTTAAAAAGCGCTTTCTTAAGTGCTACCTATAAGAGCGATTTCCTCAGAAAGCGCTTTCTAAGGTGGGGAGAATTTAAAACCTATAGCAGCGCTTTCTGAAAGCGCTTTCTAAGGTTAACCTTTAGACAGCGCTTTTTTAAAGCGATTTCTAAAGTAATACCTATAGCAGCGCTTTTCAAAAAGCGCTTTCTAAGGTGGCTTCCATTTTTGGCATTTAACAGCGCTTTTAAAAAGCGCTTTCTATAGGCTGTCTTTTACAGCGCTTTTTTTAAGCGAAATTTTTTAAAGACTTATAGCAGCGCTTTGTCCAAAAAACGCTGTCTTTTTTGCGCTGTCTTTGTCCAAATTTGGCGTAGTGATTTCAATATAGTGTGCTCTTTATGTCTGCAGGCTGATGAAAAAGTTGTACACTTATTTCTTTGCTCCCTATGTTGGAATCAAACCCAAAACTTTGAGTAATTTCGAATCAATCTTGATGAACAAGATTCTTTCACCTAATTGAATTCTCTTATTGTTCTTCACTCTTCACTCAAGTGAATCAATCATATCTTGATTGCAAGATGATTCTAAAGTACAACAATGATGGAGAAGTAGAAAACAAAACTGAATTAGGAAGAAAAGAGATTAGGGATTCAATACAAAATAGGGGAAGAAAAAGAACTTCTGCAGAGTAACTCTTTGCTCTCAAAACTGCAATTTTATTCAAGTGAATCACTCTACAATAATAGAGGTTACTCCCTATTTATATAATTCTGATAGCTTGCTTGCTAAGCAAACCCCAAAATACCTAATATTGTCAATACTACAAAATTAGGTTTAAGACAAAATCCATGTCGAGGCTAACTCCTCGAAACTTCGATAACTAGGTGTTTCGACAGCAACATGCTTTGACACCATGAATTACATTCTTAACACACCACTTAATTCATTGTGTCTAAGCTATCTACATTTATCATAAACCTTAACTTCTTGAACACTTCAACCTGCATTCCTTTCGTCATGATATCTGCAATCTGATTCTCAATTTTGCAGTGTTCCAAGTTCAGCTTCCCATTAGCTACCTACTCTCGAAGATAATGTAACCTCATTTCGATGTGCTTGCTTCGTCCATGCGCTATCGGGTTCTTCGCAATATTGATAGCATAGATGATGTCATTCTTCATGGTAGTTGCTCCATAACACTTCCCTATAATCTCTTCGACCAAATTCACCATCCATGTTACTTGGCATTCATAAAGAGAAGCAATTATGTCTTCTACATCACATGATGACAATGCCACCACTGTCTCCTTTCTTGAACTCTAACCAACTGGTGCACCACCTAACATAAACATATATCCGGTAGTGGATTTTCTATCCTTAGCATCACTACACCAACTTGAGTCGGTGTATCCCACTAACTTGCATTCTTTTCCTTTATCCGCTGCACGAAACAAAATGCCATAGTCGAGAGTTCCTTTCAAATACCTTAGTATCCTTTTCGTCGCTGCTAGGTGTGATACCTTTGGCTTCTGCATGAATATGCTTACTATACCCACATTGTATGCTAGATCAGGCCTTGTGTGACAAAGGTATTGAAGTGGTCTAATGAGTCTTCTGTACTGCGTTGGATCAACATCATCTTCATTTGTGTCTTTTGATAGTTGCATTATGGGTTCAGCTGGATTCGAAGTTGGGTTGGAATCTAGCTTGCATCTCAAATATCTTGAATATTTCACCTACATATCTTCTTTGGTTAATCATCAAGCCTTTATCTCTCTTGTAGAATTCGATGCCAAGGAAGTATGAGAGATTTCTAAAGTCTGACATTTCAAACTCCTCACTTAGGTCATGTTTGAAATCATCAATCTCCTTCTTACAACTTCCTATTATCAACAGGTCATCGACATTGAGACATAGTATAAGAAATTCATTATTGCTTCTTCTTACATATACTCCATGTTCAGTTGTGCACTTCACAAATTTCTTCTCCCTTAGAAAGTTATCTATCTTCTTAATCCAAGCTCTTGGAGCTAGCTTAAGTCCATACAGGGCTTTATCACTACTATGTAAATACCAATTAACAACGGTTGGAAAAGGCATATAATGAAGCTGGCGCAGGCATTGTTATGTAGAGTGTCATTGTACATTGATACTTATAATCACGGTCCAGTAAACCATTGTAATAATATGGAAACAGCGCACCCTATCACAACGGTTATTCAAACGAACCGTTGTGATAAATATAATGGTCCTAGGTTCAATTCCCAGCAGCGCCGTTTTGATATTTATTTTTTTCTTTGCAGCGCGCGAGATATTTTGACGGTTGTATTATACAACCGTCGTTATATATTCCGCAGACACAAATATACAATCACGGCTAGGTTTTACAACCGATGTCAAAACGTCCTATGTTTTAAATATGCATTTCTCAGCAATTCAAATTCATCCCATTTTTGAACCTGTAACCATTTTAACCATGACAGATAAGGTATACATGCATAAAGAGCATAAAATACTTCCTATGTTTTAAATATGCATTTCTCAGCAATTCAAATGCATCCCATTTTTGAACCTGTGACCATTTTAACCATAACAGATAAGGTATAAGGTATACATTTTGTAAGTATTGTAACTATTATAACCATATTTACACATCTATTATAACCTAAAATACAGCTAACAGATAAGGTATACATTCGATAAGTATTGTAACTATTATAACCATATTTACACCAAACACTATATTCATGTCATCAATACAAAAAAGTGTTATTCACATCATCTCTACATAAAAGTGTCATTGACATCATCAATCAGCAGGACCCTTAAGAACATTGTGGATATATTCCCAACGTTTCCGAAGATCTACGAAGTCCTCAACGGGGAATGGGGTTTCGTCGTTAAACTTCTACATAAGAAAGAGGCAATAACATGTATGATAATAATTCAATAGTCAACTTATATATTAATATATGTAAAAAATTTATGACATGTATACCTTAACTCATGAATCAACAGTGCCGGCAAGGACAATGTTTAACATGTGTTTCATGACATAATAACCATACTCGTAATTCCCGGGTTGTTTCCTTGTCTACAAATTTAAGCAAAAATGACATGAATACAACCACACATGAATGTAAATGAAAGAAACATAATCGTGCCACTTACTTTAGGACAGGTCCATCTGGGCTTTCTTCTAACATTGTTCATCATATTCACTTGCTCCACAACACTGTACATTAAATTTGAATTAAACATATTAGATGATAAACTAATTACAATGTCAAAGAAAATGAATTAAGCATACACTTACGAATTAATCATATCTTTCATTTTGTTTTCCAGTGGATCATGCAAGGAACACAGAAAAGTTATCGTATTCGTCCCAAATGATATGATGATCAATTGCCAATGACCACTGAATAAACAATAGCATATATAGGTTAATGGTATTTGTTAAAACAAAACTAAACATAGAAAACATAAACATCAATTCCAAAAATACTTACGTGCAGAGGAATGGTGCTAAGTAACATTCTTTTCCTCCCTCATTTAACCGTGTTTTTAAGTGCTCTCGGATATCTTTTGGTTCATTAAAAGCCCAACGAATAAAAAGTGGATCCAAGATTCCGTAAGTACTCGATTTATTCAACTCTATACAAAGACGGTGAATGTACCTAAATGGTTAAAAAAAATGAATAAATTAGGGGTGGTGTTCTATAAATGATAATTTTCTATAATGACATGTATATTCAACTACATATACTTACATGCACCAAACTTGCAATATCCCGATGTCCAGCCACTTATACCCACCAAGAAAATCCCTTACATCATCAGGATTATAATAGAATAAACCCAAACGTGGACAATGTTCTAGCGGGAGATGTTGCGCTTCATTTATCACCGCAACTTTCAAGTATAACATTGTGATTTCGTTTGGATTAGGGTCCATTATATCATTGCGGTTACCCACAGGGGGGATGGGGTGAACAATTACTTCCTTTAGTAGAAGCATGGCGTACAACACTTCTACTAGGAATTCGATCATCATCATCACCATCAACATTACGATGATATTCATTTGTCTGTTGTTCCAAGTTTTCACTTAATCTCTACATCATAATATTCAATTAAAACATAAAACAAAAACATGCACAATATATATCATACATTTCCGATAAAGCACTAACATCTCAAGTAAAGTACATACCGAATATAACTCTTGGAACCTTTCCATATCTTTCTCCCTTTTTTCCTTCTCATCTTCTAACATTCTCCGTTGTTCTTCTAATTGCTTCTCAAAATTTTCAATCTTTTGTCTTTGTACAATAATTTCCGGGCTTTCGGTACTTTTTCTTTGAGACCCAAAGAATGAACTCAAGCCGACACCTTCTCTAATAGTACTGGCACGCCTACCATACTCATCTATTTTGATAGCTTCTACTAATATGTCATGTCGTGTTTGCGGAACAAATGTGTCTTCACGGGCTGCCTCAACCAACTTATCCTACACAACATGAGAAACTTACATATATTGTTACCAACGCATTTAAATAAAAAATAACATAAACACCACATATCATATTACAATTTTTTCGGCAATTACTCTTGACGCCTCAGAGGTGTACTCTCCATCTGGTCTTAATCGAGCCCTCTTCCATTTCTCATGTCTTGAAGGTGGAGATGGGATGCGATCATCTCCTGTTTCTGATTGTCTTTCAAGCATTGTTTTTTTCTCAAGATTCCTATAACCCCCACGAGACAATCTATGGGTGTACATGTTCTTGGCCTTATTGAGTATTCCGACTTCGCTTTTATAACCTATTATGAACATAATGAAAAAATATATAATTAGTATCTATAACTCATTAGCATAACATTATCGGTTACATGAGAATAGTACTAACCTTAAATTCCTCAGAATGACGTATCTTTACAAACCTTTTCCATTGCTTCTTCGATATAAAACTATATCGAATCCATGGATGAGCAAGACCGCTCTTAGGCCTCCTAATGTAGTCCGCCGTGAGTTGTGCCTTAAATCCCCTCCACCGAGTACCGGCATAAGATATCCACTTTTTTTCAAATTTGAGTCATCGGTAAACTCAAAATTCAACTACATTTAAATCAATATATAAGTATGTATTAGATATTATAGATATTGATATCGGCGATATATGAAAATTATAGTATGTAATACCTTAACATCAGTCCATATGCTTTCTTTGACCTTATTATCAACTTGTTTCGAATCATCAATCAATATACTGACCTTGCTACGTGCAAGGAACGAAACATAACTCTTAAAAGTATAGTAGTGTTGACAATCCACTACTCTGTACAATGAATCAAACTGGATAGGAATTTTTTCACCTGATGAGTTACGGACATATGTGAATTGGGGCATCATTATGACACCTCTTTGTGATCTTTTTGTTTGACTTTCAGTTGTTTGAGTATCATTGTCTAACATCTCATTTGTTTGAGTTTCGTCGCTGGTTTCTGATGAAGAACTCAACAAGGTCGACATTTAAGTTCAAAAACAACAACAAAATAAACAACAAGAACATAAACATCAACCACAAATTAAAACAACAACAGCAACCACAATAATGGCAAATGAAGTTTATTGTAGATGCATGGGGAAAAATATTTTACGTACCCTAAATGTGATGACTAAGTAAATGATGTTGGTGTTGGTGATGGTGTTGTCTTCCTTCCTTGGGGTGACGACAATGTTGTTGTTGTTTTCCTTCTAGACGGTAATAACTTGGTTGATCGTGATGGTCTTGTCAACTTGGTTGACGATGATGAGGACAATGGCAAATACATAGTGAAGTAGGAACGGTGGTGTTTTGGATGAAATCGTGTAATGTTTAACAGTAATTAACGTTAAGGTTTAGGTTGAAATCGTGTATTGTTTCGTCTAGTTTCTATATGGAAAAAAAGGATACTGAAGAGACAAGCTAACTAGGAGTGTATAATATTATCACGCTACCACAGCGGCCAATAATTGCAACAGTAGTGATATTTTACTTTCATGATGAAATTTCATAAAAAAGCGCTAGAGTATTAACAATTAAAAATTTTAAATAAAAAACAAAATATATCACAACGGTTGTAAACATCAACCGTAGTCATAAACTTTAAACTTTTTTATTTAAAAATAATTAAAAATGAATAGGCGCGACTTAACAACGTTTGGCTCTTCAACTATCGTCTTAAACTTTTAAGTTTTTTATTTAAAAATAAATAAAAATGAAAAGGCATAACTTAACAACGGTGGAACTCTTGAACCGTCGTCGTAAACTTTTAAGTTTTGTATTTAAAAATAATTAAAAAAGAAAAGGCGCCACTTAACATTAAAGGAATAACATATATGAGGGCCCTGAGGTTCGAACCCATGAAAGCTTGAGGTTATCACAACGGTTGGCTCCTTAACCGTTGTTATATGCAAATAATTTTTAATAAAAAATAATAATATTATGATAGCGCCTTAGTTTAGAGATGTCACAACAGTGTAGAGAATAAGCATAGTGACCATAGCGTTGTTGTTTACGCGTTTTGTAGTAGTGTATGCAGCCTGTATGCCGTACTTTCTTCGCCTTGTTTCACAAATCTAAATGGTTGTGCAACATAAACTTCTTCATTTAAAAGACCATTCAGGAATGCACATTTCACATCCATCTGACATATGTGCCAATTGTTCATGTTTGCTAGACCATCAACCAACATGATTGTTTCGATCCTAGCAACAGGTATCAACCAACATGATTATTTCGATCCTAGCAACAGGTATAAGTTCAACACTTCATAACTCCTTCATACTTCAACATTTTTTAGTGCTTTTTTGGGCAAATGACTCATCTTGACATCCTCTCCAACTTCTCTTCACAAGTCAAGATCCAATTATGCTTGGAAGACCATCAAAAGTTTGAAGGCATTATAGGTTATTTTGTGGACTTAAACATTTTTTGCCTAAGTTCAAGTTTGGCATGCCTATGTTCCAAAGATCATAACTCCTTCATTATTTAACTATTATGGACGCTTATTTTGTCCAAATATCCCTCTTGATGTCCTCTACAACTTTGCTTTAGAGGTCAAACACCAATTTATGCTCTAAAGACCTCAAATCTTGAAGTCAATATTGATGCAAAGGTCCATTTTCATACAATTCTCTAAGTTGGAGCCCTTCTCAATAGTGATGCAAAGGTCCATTTTCATGCACTTGTGGGTGATTAGTTGAGTTTTCTCCTTAAAATTGAATTTCTGGCACTCTAACACATGTTAATAATGATGTCCTCACATCAGAACATAATGTCAAGACAAATGTTACAACATCTTCTATCTGTCAGAATAAATAAACCAGACTGAAAAATAAATTGCAAAAATATAAATAACACAAATCAATTGGTAACCCAGTTCGGTGCAACATCACCTACATCTAGGGGCATCCAAGCCAGGAAGGAAATTCACTATGATAACATTAGTTCAAAGCTAAACTCCCCCGTTTACAACTTCTCACCTAATCACTACCTTGTGCAACTTCTACCTAGAACAATCTAGATATGAGATCCCCTCTCGCTTCCCAATCAGTCACAATCCCAGTGACAATACCTCAAGAAACTATAAAGAAGAAGAACAATCTTCCAACTACAATACTCGGTTTTGCTTAAAAGTTTCAACCAAGAACAATACACTCTTGCTTAAAAGCTTTAGAGTGGACAATTAATAATACATAATCAGTCTACCTCAATGTATCAAAAGATACAAGGGTGAAATACAAAGTCACACTAAAGAGACTCTCAAAACCTAAGATTCTAAAATCTCCCCTTATTTTACAAAAGTGAAAGTCGTGAAATACATCAGTATTAGGTCTTTTTTAAATAGTATTCAGACCTCGTGGGCTTGGGCTCTTGAAGCTCAATTCATCTGGAATCAGCTTGGAATCAAAAGCATAATCTCCTGCACAAAAATAGGAACAAAATACAAAGTTTCCTAAAAATTCTCAATGATCCTTTTAAAGAAAACCATCACAATCTGTCAAAATAGAAGTTCCCATAATATGCCTCCTTGGATAACGCATACGTGTGAATCAAAACCTACTCAAAAATCACACTAAAAATACCAAAACAGTCATGCCCTAACTTTCTGGTATAACATGTCCTGGAATATGTCATAGCATCATATTGAACATGATGTCTGACTGACATGGCAGAACATCTGGTTTAACATCTTGCTAACAGCATGTTGTTTTACCAAAATGTAGCCAATCCATAAATCACAGAACTTACAAAAATGACAACTTGTCTTTCCATTTAAAATCAATCACAACAAAATCTTTTGATATTTTTACCAAGAACTACGAGGTTTTGATCCTCCATTGCACTTTGTGGGTACGTAGGCACGAGACTCGGGAAGTTTTTTCAAACACCAAAAAATATATAAAAAAAACAGTTCTCTTCTCATCTCCTCATTCTTTTACAACACATTTTAAGCCAAACATAGATTTTCAAGAGGTTCCTATAGAGTACTATAGATGTTTTGGGTGCTAACACCTTCCCATTGCATAACCAACCCCTTACCCTTTGTCTCTCTGTTTTATTAGTTTTGTTTTTAAAACTTCTATTGGTTTTGTTCGTTCTTCTCCCCATTCCTTTGGAAAAATAAAAGTGTGGTGGCAACTCTTGCTTTATGAGTTAAGTTATCAATAGTTTAATCTCAAATTTTCCTGCTACAAAAAAGTGGCGACTCTGCTGGGGAGTAGTCCCTAGTGGGTTTAGCCTAACTTGTTTATTTGTGTCTATATTATTATTTGTTGTTTGCTGTTTTGTTTTTATGGTGCTTGGTGATCTCTGAGTGGTGAGATAAGTCCTACACCCGAACTTGAGTGCACTTGAGATAGGATGGGGTA
This sequence comes from Lathyrus tuberosus, assembly GCA_022829125.1. NCBI lineage: Eukaryota > Viridiplantae > Streptophyta > Magnoliopsida > Fabales > Fabaceae > Lathyrus > Lathyrus tuberosus. The sequence goes on along the minus strand of JALAZF010000044.1, from coordinate 9,765,120 downwards.
TAGTCATGTTTGGCTTACGTGGATTTAATCCTTAATAAGCTGACTTGAGATCCCCAACTCAGTGGAGGCCTCCTTGAAGGTAAATGTTGAACAAGTAGTTGTGAAAGCATTTTACTTTCAACCTGAGAGCCTGAAAAGCTGAGGAACTTAGAACCCTTTAACCCATCTTGGCCTTTTTAGGACGTAGTGCGGTGACTATTCAGGTGTAGACTTGAATTAGTTGTTATGTGATACTACACTCAGACGAGTTTCTCTTGAGAATATTATTGGCTGGCGAGTAGTCGTTTAAGCCGGTAATTTCCAAAAGATGGAATCACGATTCTGGGAACTTTGTAGAACCTTGTTGTATAGGTGATTTTAACCCTTAGTACATACCTTGTGGGTGGTTCTTACCCTTGGCTCCATGCTCGTGACTCCGAACCCTTGAACCCTGTTTGTGATCTTATTTGTGATTGTTGCATAATCATGCACTCATGCATTCATGAACATCCTACTTCACTTAGTTTTCAAGGAACTTAGAGATTCTCTTTGCAAACATCGAAGATATTGTGATTATGGATATTGGAAGGAGGAACACTCAAAAGTGCAGTTTCAGAGCTTATGATCTCAAAGATTTGAGAAAGCTAGCATCCTTAGTGGTTGATCTGGTGCATTTCAAATCTCGTCATGGAAGACTTTTGTCTATTCTTTCCACCAATGTCGAAGACGGAATTCTTAATACTCTTGTGCAGTTATATGATCCTATCTACCAGTGTTTTAGATTTCCATACTATTAGCTTTTGCCTACCCTGGAAGAGTATGCTTACCTTGTGGGTGTGCCAGTTTCTGACAGAGTTCCTTTTAGTGGTTTGGAGGAGGTTCCCAAGTTACAAGTCATTGCTGCATCTATTCATTTGAAGAAATTTGATATAGATGCCAATTTTACTGTTAAGGGATACATTCAAGGGTTGACTTCTAAGTTCCTGATTGAGAGATCTTCTACTTTTGCTAGTGTTGGTAGCATGATGGCTTTTGAGGCTATTTTGGCTTTACTCATCTATGGACTTGTCTTGTTCCCTAACATTGACAACTTTGTTGATGTTAACGCTATTCGGATCTTCTTGATTGGGAATCTTGTTCCGACTTTGCTTGGTGATACTTATTTCTCTATCCACCATAGGACTTCTAAGGGAAACGGTACTATTATTTGTTATGCGCCTTTACTGTACAAGTGGTTTAAGGAGAACAAGGGTTGTTTGAGGTGGTATCGGAGTATCATGTCCCTTACCAATGCTGATATTACTTGGTATTCTTCTGTATATGATAATTTCAAGATCATTGATAGTTGTAGGGAGTTTTCTAATGTACCTCTTCTTGGTGCACAAGGCAGAATTAACTACAAACCTAGTTTAGCAAGACGTCAGCTTGGATACACTTTGAAAGATAAACCTAATAACATTCTGTTGAAGGGTTTGTTTTTCCAAGAAGGGAAAGACCCTCAAGGTTTGAAAGAGAGGATGGCTCATGCTTGGCACAACATTCATAGGAAGGGAAAAGGAGAGTTTGGAAAATAGAATTGCATAGCTTTGGAACCTTATAGTCTTTGGGTGAAGGAAAAAGCAAGGGAGCTCAAGATGCCTTATGCTATTGAGAAGCCTATGTCATTAGTGGTTGCTAAACCAGTCATCATTCATACTGAAGATGTGAAAGAAATTCAAGAAGCTTTAACCAAGATGAAGCAAGAGAAGGATATGTGGGAAAACAAATTTCCTGCTTTAAACCTTGAGAAGATAGAGTTGGAGAAGTAGTTGAAGGAGAAAGATGACTTGATAGAGTTGCTTGAGCAACATGCTGTTAAGAGACAGAGAGAGGATTTATTTTCCTCTAGTACTTCATCATCTCATCCTTCCACTTTAGGTGCTTGGAAGGGTATTGTGGATCATCTTATGTTGGAGAAAGCCACCATAACGGACAATTATGAGAGGGAGATCAAGAGGCTCAGAAGAAAGTATCGGCTTGGAATTGGATCATCCTCAGATGTGGTTCTTTAGGATCTAGCTTTTTCCTTTGTATTTTGATCCTTTCTAACTTATACTTCCAATTATAACTCTTTCCAATTATCAATGAAATGAGATTTTCATTATTTTAAGTGTTATTTCTTTATAATGTTTGCAATTGCTTTATATCTTAAAGTTCCTTGAAAACTGAATGAAAATATTTACATTGCATACCATGCATCATTTGTCACTTGTTCTTGCTTTTGAGAGTTTTACATGTGTCTTATTGCTTTTCTCTTGGTATTCTCAGGAGTCAAGCCGTCTCACTCGTACAACACTCGGGCTAATCGTTAAAGGAAATAGGATTATTTAGAGTAAAAAAATAGTGAACTACGTGAAGAGGTGGCAACCCTTAGGGCCGGGATGGAGAAGCTTAATGCCTTGGTAGAATCTTTGGTTGCTCTTCATAATCAATCTACTCATCCTCCTCCTACTCCTCTGGAAACTCAGCCTCAGACTACTGTGATTTCTTAAGTTATGTCTGTGCCCGTTTCCGTGGCCCCGATCAGTGCTCTGTCACACCAAATGCCTGTTGGGTTTCCCTAGGGCATGCCTTTGAAATTTGTTCCTGAAGGTTACAAACCCGTTGTTGAAGTTTCCACTGTTCAACATGTCATGACTATTCCTCCACCTGTGGTGCATGCTGTTCCACAGACTGAAGAGCCTATTTTTCATGCTGAGCCAAGTGAAAGCTTGGGCATTTATGAAAGGATGGACGAATTTCAAGACCAGTTTCAAGAGATGCAGAAGGAAATCAAAGCTTTAAGGGGAAATAATTTTTTGGAAAGAACGCTCATGAGTTGTGCCTTGTTCCGAACGTGAAGATTCCTGCCAAATTCAAAGTTCCTGATTTCTAGAAGTATAAGGGAAACACTTATCCTCAAAGTCACCTTGTTATGTACGCAAGGAAAATGTCCACTCATACAGACAACCATCAACTGCTAATCCATTATTTTCAAGATAGCCTCACTGGTGCTCCTCTCAAATAATACATGGGATTATACAATACTCAGATTCGCACTTTCAATGATTTGGGGGAAGCGTTCATCAATAGAAGTACAATCTGGATATGGCGTCGGACGATGATCAACTCCGCGCTATGTCACAAAAGGAGAAAGAAACTTTCAAATATTACACCCAAAGGTGGCATGAAATTGATGCACAGATTAGTCCATCGTTGGAAGAAAAAGAGATGACAAAGATTTTTCTGAAGACTTTGAGTTCTTTTTACTATGAACAAATGGCGTCTAGTGCGCCCAGTGACTTTATCGAGATGGTAAACATGTGTATGCTCCTGGAAGAAGGGGTTCGTGAAGGACAATTGACCAAAGAAGGTAATTCTGCTGGAAATACTAAGAAATATAGGAGTGGGTTTTCTAAAAAGAAGGAGGGAGAGTCCAATGCCATTTCCCAAGAAAAGGATTGAAGACACCGAGGAAGAAACAATCATCATCATTAACAGGTAGCTTCAGTCACACTTGTCATCAACACTGCTCCAGCTGCTCAAGCTACTCCAAATTATTAACCACAATTTCAACAAAGAACACGTGAACAACATAATCAATAGAACCACACTCAGAAGAAAGCTCTGTTCGATCCGATTCCCATGCCTTGTGTTGAATTGTACCCTGCTATGGTGCAAAAGAATCTTGTGCAAACTGTAGACCAATTGATTGTTCCAAAAGAGCTCCCTTGGTGATATAAATCTGATCATTTCTGTGCCTATCATCAAGGGGCACCCGGCCATGACATCAAGAATCATTTTGCATTAAAAGCTAAGGTTCATATATTAATCCAAAGTGGTATTCTGTCCTTCAAGGATCTTGGAACCAATGTTCAAGCCAATCCTTTGCCTAAACATGGAGGTGCCAATGTAAATATGGTAGATGGCTTCCCCAGCCCCTACTGTATCTTTGATGTTAATTTGATCAGAGGTCCTTATTTGGTATGCATTCTAGTTTATGTAGACTGAGTTATTATGAGCATGACCATGCTACTTGCCGTATTTGTTCAAGAAACCCTCGAGGATGCTATGTGGTGAAAAGAGATCTTCATGAAATGCTAGATCATAGGCTTATTCAGATTACTCGCTCGATGTATGATGTTTATCATGAAGTAGATGGCATAGTTCCTCACTTCAATATACCTGAGCCAGTTGAGATTTCTTATAATAGTCGAAAGTCGTCTATTTCTCCGTTTATTATTTGTCTACCTGGTCCTACTCCCTATGAATCTGACAAAGTCGTGCCCATTCCCTCTCTTTCTTCTGTTGTCAATATTGTCGATGTTAGCAGGGTGACCCGAAGTGGTCGTGTATTTGTTGTTGTACCTCCTAAGAAGGATGATGATATCCCTGTTAACAAGCCAATTGTATTTGAGACGTTTGTGGTACAATCTGAATCTGGATTGGTAACTGGGAAATCAAGAGGTTCAAGCCATAATGCTGATGATGAGGTTTTGAAATTGATTAAAAAGAGTGAATACAAGATTGTTGATTAGTTGCTGCGAACTCTATCCAAAATTTATGTCTTATCTTTGTTGATGAACTCTGAGGTTCAGAGAGAGGCTTTGAGGAAAGTTTTAGAACAAACATACGTAGACCATGATGTTACCTTTGATTAATTCGATGGTATTATTGGCAACACAGCTACTTGTAACAATTTGAGCTTTAGTGATGAGGAGCTGCTGGAAGAAGAAAGAAATCATAATATGGCCTTACGCATTTTAATGAGTTGTCAAGAGGACGCATTGTCCAATGTGCTGGTAGATACTGGTTCATCCCTGAATGTAATGCCCAAGTACTCTTTGTCAAGGCTTTCGTATCAAAGCACTCCGATGAGATACAGTGGGGTCTTTGTTAAAGCTTTTGACAGACCCAGATAAATTATGACAGGGGAAGTTAATCTCCCTGTGAAAATAGGCCCATAAACTTTCCTGATTACATTCCAAGTTATGGACATTCATCCCACATATAGTTGTTTTCTGGGTAGACTGTGGATTCACGAAGCTGGAGCTATCACTTCGACTCTCCATCAAAAGTTAAAATTTGTGAAAAATGGGAAGCTTGTTGTGGTAGGTGGTGAGCAAGCCATGTTGGTAAGTCATCTTTCATATTTCTTCTATATTGATGCTGACGAGGTTGTAGGAACTCCGTTCCAAACCCTATTTATTATTAACAATGCTGGTAAGAAGAGAGGGGCATCCATTTCTTCTTTGAAAGATGCGCAGCAAGTTGTGGAAAACGGTTAATCTGTTGGCTGGGGCAGAATTGTTGAGCTTTCTGAGAACAAGAATATAGCTGGTCTATGTTTTCTCCTGGTGCAACTAGAAGAGAATTGAAGTGCAATCAAGATATATTCCACAATGCTGGGTTTATTCATTCTGGTGATCAAACTTCTACTTCAAATATTGAAGATGATTTAGAAGAAGACATGTCGAACTTCGTGACTCACTGAGTGATCTTCCAGAATTGGACAATTGTTGACATTCCTTCTATTGTTCACACTTCAAAGTAATTTGTTTTTTTTGTGTTTTTCAAAGATCTTATCACTCTGCCCAAGGTGAAAGTGAATATGTGAGGGGTTTGTTTCAACTTTTAATATCATGAATAAAATGTTATTGTGTTTATCCATATGTGTTTTTATCTTTTTGCTCTTTTTTTTTTTTTTGGAAAATGGTAACCTAAAAAACCAAAAGATAATAAAAATAATTTCAATATCTGCATAATACTTGCGCATTTATCTGTTTCCTAAATTCAAGCATATATCATTCTACAGATTGATTGATAAATCCATTGAAAACAATGTCCTTATGCCCTCTCCCAACTTTGAATTCCATGTGTTTGAAGTTGAAGAAGAGAGATTGTTGAGGAAATTCCTGATGAGATTTCTCGGTTGCTTGAACTCGAGGAGAAGACCATTCAGCCTCACAAAGAACTAGTGGAAGTAATTAACTTGAGTTCTAAAGAGGACAGAAAAGAAGTCAATATTGGGGCACTGCTTTAGTCAGATGTTAAGAAGAGGATGGTAGGGCTTCTTAAAGAGTATGTGGATGTATTTGCTATGTCTTATCAAGATATGCCAGGTCTTGATATTGATATTGTGAAGCATAGATTTCCTTTGAAGCTGGAATGTTCGCCAGTCAAGCAGAAATTAAGAAGAACTCACCCTGATATGGCTGTTAAGACCAAAGAGGAAGTTCAAAAGCAGATTGATGCTGGTTTTCTTGTTACCGTTGAGTATCCTCAATGGGTGGCCAATATTGTGCCTCTTCCAAAGAAAGATGGTAAACTTCGAATGTGTGTTGATTACAGAGATTTGAATAAAGCTAGCCCAAAATGATTTTCCATTGACAAACATTGATATGTTGGTAGATAATTTAGATAAATTCAACATTTTTTCTTTTATGGATGGTTTTTCCGGCTATAATCAAATTAAAATGGCACCCGAAGATATGGAAAAAACAACATTTATTACACCCTGGTGAACATTCTGTTACAGAGTGATGACCTTTGGTTTGGAAAATGATGGTGCAACGTACCAGAGAGCCATGACCACTTTTTCCCATGATATGATGCATAAAGAAATAGAGGTCTATATGGATGATATGATTTGTAAGTCAAAGACTGAAGATGATCATGTTGAGTATTTGTTAAAACTGTTTGACCGTTTGAGGAAGTTTAAACTCCGTTTGAATCCTAATAAATGCACATTTGTTGTCTGTTCAAGAAAGTTGTTGGGCTTTATTATCAGCCAGAAAGGTATTGAAGTAGACCCTGATAAAGTCAGAGCTATTCAAGAAATGCCTATGCCCAAAACACAAAAACAAGTTAGAGGATTCCTCGGATGTTTGAACTACATCTCCAGATTTATATCTAAAATGACTTCCCCTTGTGGGCCGATCTTCAAACTTCTTTGCAAAAATCAAGGTTGTGTCTAGATAGAAGATTGTCAGAAGGCTTTTGATAGTATCAAAGAATACCTACTTGAACCTCCTATCTTGTCTCCTCCGGTGGAAGGAAGACCTTTGATTATGTATTTAACTGTGTTGCAAGAATCCATGGGTTGTGTTCTTGGTCAACAAGATGAAAATGGTAGAAAAGAATATGTCATCTATTATTTTAGCAAAAAAATCACAGATTATGAGTATCGGTACTCAATGCTTGAAAAGACATGTTGCGCTTTGGCATGGGCTGCTAAACATTTACGCCAGTACATGATAAATCATACCACTTGGTTGATATCCAAAATGGATCCAATCAAGTACATATTTGAAAATCCTGCTTTGACTAGAAGGATTGCTCGCTGGCAAATGTTGTTATCTGAATATGACATTGAGTACCGTACTCAGAAAGCAATCAAAGGAAGTGTTTTGGATGATCATTTGGCTCACCAACCAATTTATGATTATCAATCCATCAGGCTTGACTTTCCTGATGATGATGTTATGTATTTGAAATCCAAAGATTGTGATGAACCATTACTCGAGGAGGGGCCTGATCCTGAATCTCGGTGGAGTTTAGTGTTTGATGGAGTTGTCAATGCTTATGGTAACAAAATTGGGGAAATCATTATCACTCATCGTGGTTCTCATATCCCTTTTACTGCAAGATTGATGTTTTGAGTGCACGAACAACATGGTAGAACATGAAGCTTGTATAATGGGTCTTGAAGAAGCCATTGATTTGAGGATTAAAACTTTTGATTTGAATGAGGATTCAGCCCTAGTGATTAATCAAATTAAGGGAGAATGGGAGACTTGTCAACCTGGCATGATTCCTTACAAAGACTATGCAAGGAGGTTGTTGACCTTCTTTAATAAAGTTGAATTGCATCATATACCTCGTGAATAAAATTAGATGGCAGATGCTCTGGCCACTTTGTCCTCTATGATTAGAGTGAATCGTTAGAATGATGTGCCTAAGATTAACATTATGCGTCTTGATATACCTACTCATGTGTTTGCGACAGAAGAAGTAAAAGATGATAAGCCTTGGTATCATGACATTAAATGTTTCCTCTAGAGTTAAGAGTACCCACTTGGGGCATCAAACAAAGATAAGAAGACTTTGAGAAGACTGACTAGAAATTTCTTTTTGAATGAAGATGTAATATACAAGAGAAACTTTGACATGGTCCTGCTCAGATGCATGGATAGACATGAAGCAGACATGTTAATGCAAGAAATTCATGAAGGATCCTTTGGTACTCATGCCAATAGATGTGCTATGGTTAAAAAGATGATAAGAGAAGGTTACAATTGGCTGATAATGGAATCTGATTATTGCAAATATGTGAATAAGTGCCATAAGTGACAGATTTATGCTAATAAAATTCATGTGCCTCCAACTCTTCTCAATGTTATTTCATATCCATAGCCTTTCTCTATGTGAGGAATTGACATGATTGGTATGATTAAGCCCAAGGCTTTGAACGGACACCGTTTCATTTTAGTGACCATTGATTACTTCACCAAATGGGTGGAAATGGGGTCGTATGCTAATGTGACAAAGCATGTGGTGGTCAGGTTTATCAAGAATCAAATTATTTGTCGATATGGCATTCCCAGTAAAATCATTACTGATAATGGGTCAAATTTTAACAATAAGATGATGAAAGAGCTGTGTGATGACTTTAAGATTGAGCATCCTAACTCTTCTCCATACAGACCTAAGATGAATGGGGTTGTTGAAGCTGCGAATAAGAACATTAAGAAGATTATCCAAAAGATGGTTGTAACATACAAGGATTGGCACAAGATGTTCCCTTTTGATTTGCATGGGTATCGTACATCCGTCCGTACTTCAACAGGGGCAACCCCATTCTCACTTGAATATGGCATGGAAGCAGTACTCCCTGTAGAGGTGGAAATCCCATCAATGCGAGTCCTGAAGGAAGCTAAACTGTCTGAGTCTGAATGGTGTCAAAGTAGGTATGATCAGTTGAATTTGATTGAAGAAAAGAGAATGACGTCCTTGTGTCATAGCCAGTTATATCAACAAAGATGAAAACCCGAAAAAAATAAAATAACAACTCACTAAGTTGAAAACCCGAAAGGGCGGCTTAGGCAAAAATGAGCATCTCGGTGGGTTGAAAACCCGAAAGGGCAGTCCAGGAAAAATTTAAAGACATAAACAAAAAATATTTATCCTAGTTGATTGAAAACCCGGGAGGGCAATCTAGGCAAAAGTTAGGGATTATGGCAAGTAACTGCATCAGGCCAGACTTGATCACTTGAAGCAACATTGCCCATCAAGGATTCTCAACCTCGTTATTCTCGACAGAAGTGTAAAGCACACTGGAATTCAAAGTTGTTAAGGAGAATAGTGGACATTGTATTTGATGTAGCCTTTCCATTTATTTACCATTTTCCAACTTTGTAATGATCTATGGAGTCTCGCCATTTGCGGACTACTATTCTATTAATAAAATTTGAGCCTTTATCCATTTGTTCAGAATTCTTATGTTTGTTTCTGTTTTGCAAAATTTAATTTATTTTTGATAATAATTTTTGAAACAAAAAGAAAAATAACAATCATACTTTTGAAAATTACAAAAACATTTTCCTTTAATTTGTGAATACTAAAAGCAATGTCAACACTTATTCCAAGAATGGTAAAATCTCGAGGTGCAGAATTCGATGTTCTCCCAAAAAGAGTTTGTTCTTAATGATGTTCCCCCGATTGAGCGCTAGTTCAGGTGTTTCCCTAGTCGAGCACCGAATTTAACGTTTCCCGACAGAATCCTAGACTTGGACTCCCCAGTTAAGTCTTGATTCAAATCTCCCCAACTGAGTGTGATTTTCTTCCCTAGCCAGGTTGTGATCAAGCATATATATATATATATATATATATATATATATATAATGTGATTGTTGGATTCTGTTGATAAGGAATCCCCAACATGTTTTATCTTCCCCATTATGGTTTTGATGCTCTTATGTGCAATTCAATCAGCATACCCAGAACAATATTTCCCACTAAGAAGTGTTGAGGTAGCAATCAACTGTTGGGTTTTCTCTCACCCTATGTTGAGTTTTAAAATCCCCCGCAGGTTGACTTTTTACTACGATGTTAACTTCTTAAATTTTCCTCTGCAAGTCCAGGATGTTTGCCTCAAGGTTGTTAATTCCTGGAGAGTCTTTCTTGGTAATCGCCAACAGATTTATTTCTTTACCCAAAGAAAAGTTTATGCAAAGAGATGTTTTTCCCCTCAAAGATGGTCTTTTAGAAGATTCATTCTTCCATCTCCTTATCATAGTTAATACAAATATTATCCCTTTCAGAGGTTGATATCCCTAGAAGAGCTTTGCTCTGCATGTTTTCCCGACAGGTCTTCATCCTTCTGTAACAGAATCGTTGAGGATTTCTCTTATCCCCCAATAAGAGTTTGGGAAAATCTGTGTTGCACGACTTCCCTAGGATATATTTTCCTTCAAAACGGAGTTTATATTATTATCCCCTTAGTGGGTTGTTGGTGATAGAAGATTCAACTCTGGGTTTCTCCCCAAGTAGTATATTTCTCTCCCTAGAGATGTGAGCCTTGTAGCAAGATTTTGTTCTTTTCAGTGGCTTCTGTTTATCTCCAGCTGAACCCCTAGCAGGACCTTTCAATGGAATCTCCAGTGGTATTTCCATCTTGTTGATATTTATCCAAGTATTCAATTGTACTATGGTGATTGTTCATCCCCAGTTTATTTGTGTGCATGTTTTGTCAGCATATATATATATATATATATATATATATATATATATATATATATATATATATATATATATATATATATATATATATATATATATACACACATGCATATATTCATTCATGAATACATACATCATGCATACTTGAATTAAGATTCATGCACATCCTGCATTCCTTGGCATGCTTATCCACTCTCTCTGGTGTTGTTATCCCCATAGAATGTGTATATCCTCTGCCTATTAGAGTGTCTACCTTAAACAAAAAACGTGTATCCTTTATAATTTCCCACTGAGTTCATTCCTCAGGGGAGGGTTGTCTTTAGTTTTCCTTTCCAGCTCATTTATCTGGACAGAATTACCCCCCAGTTGAGTTATTTCCTTATTAGGTAGAGTCTTGTCCAACCGTTTCTCTCTAATTTGTTCCTGGATAGAACTTTGGTCTCCTGCGGCAATTATTATGAATCTCTCTAGGCTGTGAAATCTGGATGATGCGAAGGAATTTATTTATTTGTGTGCATGTTTTGTCAGCATATATATATATATATATATATATATATATATATATATATATATATATATATATATACACACACACACATATATACATGCATATATTCATTCATGAATACATACATCATGCATACCTGAATTAAGATTCATGCACATCCTGCATTCCTTGGCATGCTTATCCACTCTCTCTGGTGTTGTTATCCCCATAGAATGTGTATATCCTCTGCCTATTAGAGTGTCTACCTTAAGCAAAAAACGTGTATCCTTTATAATTTCCCACTGAGTTCATTCCTCAGGGGAGGGTTTTCTTTAGTTTTCCTTTCCAGCTCATTTATCTGGACAAAATTACCCCCCAGTTGAGTTATTTCCTTATTAGGTAGAGTCTTGTCCGACCGTTTCTCTCCAATTTGTTCCTGGATAGAACTTTGGTCTCCTGCGACAATTATTATGAATCTCTCTAGGCTGTGAAATCTGGATGATGCGAAGGAATTTATTTTGCACTTTTAAGGATTTATTTTCCTCGGCGGAATTCTGTTTATAATTCCCCATCAGAAGATAAAGATTTTGTTCCCCCAGCAGTGTTGTGATAACATTCTCTTAGAAACTTTGCCTGACAACAAGTGATGATCTCTTTATGTGAGAAACTTGTATGTCCTTAGTATGGTAAGCCTTACTTAGTAACAAGTGGTAGTCTCTTTGAGAAGCTTATTTTGCTATTTCAACCTTTTGCAATGATAAATGGTAGTTTCTTCTGAGAAGCTTACCCGTTCTTGATGATTCTCCAACCTTTGCAATTACAAGTGGCAATCTCTTCGAGAAGCTTGTTTGCTATATTCAACTTTTGTGTGACTTCAAGTGTAAGTATCTTTATTTGAGAAGCTTGTATGTCTCCAAATACATATTCACATTAAATGACATCTCTCTAGTTTATCCTCAACAAAGAAGTTTATTGTGAAATCCTTGATCCTCATCAAATCAAGTGAAGTCCTGGACTTGTTGTTTGAATAGGTGGCATCTCTTTATTTGAGAAGCCTGTTGCGACTCCATCAACTTTTCCGTCAAATGAAATCTCTATGGCACATTCCTGTCAGAGAAGTTTGTTGTGAAACCTTTATCATTAACAAATGATTGTCTCTTTATTTTGAGAAGTATGTTGTACAATCTAACCTGCCTGTATCTCCTTTGAAGATCCCCGGTAGAGTTATTGATTCATAATTTCTAGCAAGTGGCAGTCCCTTTAGCGAAGACAACTTGTAGTTAGTCCTTTTTCAGGTTTGAAACTTGATTAAAGAAGAAGTTGAGCCCTATCATAGTAGTGGAAGCTTGTTATCATTCAACTTGGTTCATTATTTGAACAGGTGTTTATCTCCTGAATTGAGAATCATGTTGCGATCCAGTGAATATTTCATCCGCAACAGATGGCTGTCTCTTTATTTGAGAAGTCTGTTGTGTAATTTGACGTGCTCGCATCTCTTTTTTTAAGTATTGTCGCATCTGCGAAAATCAACCGGCGGAAGAGACAGAAGAGTCGCCACCGAACGTTATTTATCCTGACGCAGGGAAAGGAAACGATCAAAGAAAACCTCAGCAAAGGGAAAGGAATGGTCATCGCAACCATAACCTGGGTTCGGGAGTCGGTTACGCGAGAGGAAGGTATTAGCACCCCCTCACATCCATCGTACTCGATGGGATCCACACTCGTTGTCTAATCAAAAGGTGTAGGTATCTGAAGCTCAACTGCTAACAGAAAGGAAAAGGAACGGGAAACAGAGAAACGGGGGGGAAATAAAAGGTGACTCGGTAGGACATCATCGTCCTAGGCCTACGTATTCCCTCGGGAGTAGGAAAGTCAGAGTCAACTTAGTTCAGAGGACTAAGGGATTGTGGGGGAAGATTGCTCGCCAAGATATCGCATCTCGTGCCTACGTATCCTCAATTGGACGGGAGAGAGGAAGTCAGACCAGTCGTAGTTCGACTTACGGGTCAATTTTGATTGGTTGGTGAAAGAGTCTCGATCGCACTAGGGCGAGAGAAAAGGTTCGATTGACATGTTGGTTGGTCTCGATCGCATGGGTGCGAGAGAAAAGGGAAGTTAGTTGTTAGTGTGCTCGCCAAGATATCGCATCTCGTGCCTACGTATCCTCAATCGGACGGGAGAAAGGAATCAGAGCATCCGTAGTTCACGCTACTACGGGAAAACAGGATCTCGATCGCACAGGTGCGAGAGAAAAGAGAAGGACACACAGAAGTTCCAAAGGGGAAACTCGCCCCTACAAGTTATCATGCATGGTGGCCCTAAGGTCAGGATCAGGAGGGACGTCTACCTAATGTCGTCATGCATGGATTGAAGGCCTAATGTCTCTCCTACCTCCAACTTACATAAAAAATTAAGTGGAGCTAGGAACCCTATGGGATCATGTGACCAAACACAAGTAAGCACATGACAAATCAATCACAAAATGAACGATGTCGTGATCTCAGCTATGCAACAAAACTGAGTGACTCCTCGTCCTCAACCGAAAGAGAAATGCAACAGAAATGGACGATGTCGTGATCTCAACTATGAGGAAGTTGAGTGACTCTTCGTCAACCATAAGATGAAAATGATGTCGTGATCTCAACTATAAGGAAGTTGAGTGACTCTTCGTCCATCACAAAGTAAGACAAATAAAGGGGAACAAACAAGCTCACAACATCAATGAATTGGCTCCAAGCCAAGTATACAACTAGGAGTTAAAACTCCTCAATCAACAGCAAGTTGTAAGCAGAAATGCTAAACCTAAGCATGCTTCATACAAGTGTGTAAATGGTACCTAACAGAGAATGTTCGTTGCCTCTTCAAAGCACGCAACTCAAGCCTCAAAGTTATCAGACACTTCCAACATGTAAGTAAGTCCAATAGTCAAGCATCTAACATCAAGTTTAAACAATGTCAGAATTTAACCAGAATCAAGTGTAAGCGGCTATCATCAAAGGTAATCAACCAAGAGAACCATAATTAATATCCAGGAATCGGTCCAAGCAAGATCAGGGACTAAGTATAATTTGCATCATGAAATCTCATCAGTCCAAACAAGGTTATGAAAAATAGTCCATGCAAAATCAAGAGAAACAATCAGAAGTCTAAACAAGCATCCACAATCACAACAGTCAAAATTAGAATAAAACCTAGCCAGAATTAGTCTACAATTAATCAACTACTAGTCCATGTTAAAAGTCAATTACAATCAAGGTCAGTTTCTAATTCGAAAAGAAACTCTAAATTTATGAATTAATCCTAAAAATCAAATTCTAAAACTAGTGAACTAATTCGGAAGAAAATTTTAATCAAAATCTAAACTTAAAGATTAAAACTAATTAATAAATTCAAAGTTTGATGGTCAAAATTACAATCTAAATCTAAATTTAAGGCCTAATTCTAACAATAATACCTAGTCAAAACCTAATTAATTTCTAAAAGCAAAAAAAAACAAAAGAAAAAGAAAGTTAACCGTGGGATGCAACAGAGTACAAAGGGGTATGAGAAGGAATCCATGGAGGAGAGGCCCACTTTGGTGCCTTGTATGAACCTGAGGGGGGTGACGAGTGATTTGAGGGTGGAAAAATGAATTCCATGGTGGTCTGGTCCACATCACAAGCCAAGGGACCCGGTCCAAATATAACACAAAGGGTTAAAAAACCCTAAATACATCAGATTGTCAACACTTCCATGGCGCCGCTGATCCCTTCTTCCTCATTTAAATCGCACCGCCGACGATCTACTTCACGCTTTCCTTCCCTCTTCTTCTTCTTCAACACTGCCTTCTTCCGCACACTAATCACATCGCCGGCGACGTCCTCTCCTTGTTTCTCTCTTTGTTACATTGGAAACACAACCTCGGATTCGCGCGACGAAGACGACGGAGAAAGACGTTTCAGATTGATATGATTCTCCGAGCTTGTTGCTACAATTCAACGAAGACAATGACGACGAAACTTTCGGTAAGGTTTAACGATCGCTTCTTCTTACTTCTTTCACCTTGTGAATTTCGCAGAGGCTTTGTTGAATCGCGACGAACGTCGCTCTCGCGAATCCGTGTTGCGAACTGCTCAGATTGATGTGGGTGCGAATCATATGATCAACGGATTTGTTTCTTGAATTGCAGTGAGGTCGAAGAGGTTTTTTGATGAGTTTTCTCGAATTGATTTGCAGGTCTGAATTGGAAGATGAAATCGTTCCTTGCGTCGCATTCTTGTTGCGATGTCGAATTCGCGGGATTGAAGGTGATGAAGATGTTTTGATGTGGTTCGCGAAACTTGAGGTAATGCTCTTCAATAGTTATTGAATTCAGTTCTCGAATTCTGCTATGCTTTTCAATTCATCTTCATCTTTTGCCAGTGTGATTAATGCGAATGGGTTACGTTGAAATTGCAGGTTATGGATAGATTATGGTGAAGGGTTTGAAGATGATTTCAGGCTGAGTTGGTTGGAGAGATGATTGAAGAAGATGATTGAGGAAGATGAAAGAAGCTTGAAGAATGTGGAGATTACAAATTTTTGAAGAAGAATGAGTGTAGAGAGTTTCTTTTAGAAAGGATTTTTGGGGTTCTGTTATGGTTTTTTCTTATTGAATATAACTGAAAGAAACTGTTATGAGTTTGATCAGTGGAAATTCTTCTGTCATGTAGTTAGGAGTTTGTTAGGTTTGTGGTGGAAATTCTGCAGTGAATTGAATCAGGGATTTTGTAATTCTGCAGTGAATTGAATCAGGGATTTTGTAATTCTGCAGTGAATTGAATCAGGGATTTTGCGGTGAACTTTTTCCGATGTTGTATTGAACTTCCTCTGAATGAAAGACTAGATACTCCCCTCACAGTTGTGAATTTCCTTTTTGTGGCTTTTCTGTTAGAACTTAGTTGTGAAAAAACTGAATTCTCTGTTGTGGATGCTATGTATATTTTTCAATGAATTTTCTCCTGCTCTGAAAATTAGTTCGGTTGCTATTGTATCTGGTGTTGTGTATTTTGTTAAAAAACTGATATGAGTTTTAGTTGAAAAAACTGTTATGATGAATTTGGAATGCCTTTGTAGTTTTCCTGCTGGTGTTTCTTCTATGTTAGTGAACCGCCGCGGAACCGTTACGAGTTCATCACTGAACTTGCATTGTGACTCTCTTCTTCTTTTTGGTGTTATGAATTCATCCTGTTAGCTTGAAACCATGCTGTTAAAACCTTTTCCCTTTTACTGCTATGCTTTTTCATTTCGCTGCTATTGTATTTTGGCATGCTGCTATGAAAATGGACTTTTTCTCTTGTGGTCTTTTTATTTTACTACTATGTATTGCTTTTTGCACTACATGATGCATACGAAAATACGCACTGCCACTTTGTACTACATTTTAGAAATAGAACAACAATTGACTACATTAGCCCAACAGTAATCATCTTAAACACTACAATACATTATAATATAACAGCAACAACACACTCACACGCTGCATGATTGTTGGTATTGGCAAATGGGATACAATTACTTCCAGTCTCAATAGTTCCATGCCCTCCATTTTCTAAACCCACGGTTTTGGCCTGAGCTTGTAAAATCTTATGCTTTTCAATTTCATGCACCAGAACCTGCTTCACAGTTTAATAGTTTGAAGTATAATCCTTAAAGTTTAAAAAGTTACTGATAGGAGGAACAAGAGACAAAGACAATTCATCTTTCACTCCATACTTCAGGGTATTAGGCAGCATACCTGACTTCATTTTCTTATATGTGATAGCATATGACGCCATTGTGCTAACTAATTGAGCAAGATCATTCTTCTCTTTATCTGATAGTAGTTGTAGTGACACCGGTTTTATGCTTGGAATAAGATTCGAATGAAGATGAGATAATGGTTATGCTTCAGGTAATAGAAATTTGAACTTGAATTCGCATGATGATGAACTTGAATGACGACGCTTGATATCTTAAATTCCAAGTAACCTGCACTTCAATGAATCCACATGAATCTTTCTCACAACCTGTATGCTTAAACATTGATGAATCTGAATCCAACTTCACTTCTTCAAGAACCATATCATTTTTCTAATCCATACCCAATTTTCATGACAAATATCCTCAATAGCCTTGACCACAACATGAATCCACCACAACATCTTTATATCCTGTCTTGACTTCAATGATCAACAAAATGTCAACGCTTTGAATCCTTGACCATGAACGATAAAGTTGGAGACATAGCATCATACTTTGATATCCAATGATCCTTAGTTGGTAACATGTCCCCCAAACCCAATCATGAATGAGAGTCCTGATCCTCCTTGAGATACACTGATAAATATGGAAGAAGATGACTTGAACTGAGAAGAAACCAAACCCTGATTCACCAATGACCTTGACCCAATGCTTTTTTATGAATCCTCTGAACAGGAAGACCTTCATGATAATGTGAATTCAAACCTTGCTTCCACCTGAACTGAAATAGGAACTGACTGAACCACCACTGCCTAGGGCAAATCACTGATAACAAGAAAATCCCTTCGATCCCATGTCTTAGAAGACCAATGCAATGTATGATTATGAATTTATGACCTAATGAAGATGCAGACGAATGCAAAACAAAAGCCAGTTATTGATGGTATAAATATGAGGACAAATTTTGGGGTGTTACAGCTGCCCCTATTCAATCAACTGTAGACCTGAAGGGATGAGAGCATCGACTTTCAGACATTCAAGGTAAATAGGGATTGAATACGAAAAGAAACAGAAAATTTGCACTCTATGGGTAGAATGAAGGTAGAAAGCTTGACGAGCGTGAGTGAACCTACTGGGGATAAAATGGTAGGAGAGATTGAGAAATCTGTTGGGGATAAGAAACGACACGGACGGGTGTCTGAAATCACGAGATGAAATGTTGACATGGGTTTGGATCGACGATACAAATAAGTATCGAAGGATAATACTTATAGGTATCAAAGAGTGATGAATACAGAAAAGTGTTTAGGTTAACGATACGGACGAGTATCGAAAGATGATACATACGAGTGTCAAAAGAAATACAGACACGAGCGAGTGTACTGAATCAACGATACAGACAGGTACCGAAATATGATACTAACAGGTATAAGAAGAAAGATGATATAGACACGGACACGTGTATTGAATCGGCGATACAGACGGGTATCAGAATATGATACTTACAGGTATAAAAAGAAAGATGATACAGACACGGACACGTGTACTGAACCGACGATACGAACAGGTATCGAAATATGATACTTATAGGTATCAAAAGAAATTAAACTGATGGTACTTACTGGTATTGGGAAATGATACTTACGGGTATCACTGAAAGATTGAGTTAACGTCACGGACAGGTATCGCAAGATGATACTTACAGGTATCAAAGAAAGATGAGATAATGACATTGACGGGTATCGCAAGATGATACTTATAGGTATCAGGGAAATGAGATTAAACACGAACGAGTGTTTGGGTTAACGATACAGACGAGTATCAAAAGATGATACTTACAGGTATCAAAGAAATATGATACAGACACGGACACGTGTACTGACGACGATACGGACGGGTATCAAAAGATGATGCTTACGGGTATCAAAGAAATTACAGACACAGACGATTGTACGGAATTGACGATACTTACTGGTATCGAAAGATGATACTTACAGGTATCAGAAGAAAGATGATACAGACACGGACGAGCGTACTGAATCAATGATAAGGACGAGTATAAAAAAATGATACTTGCAGGTATCAAAGAAAATTGAATTGACGATACTGACAGGTATCGAAAGATGATGCGGACACGGAAGAGTGTCTAAGATCAAGAACAAGTATGGCTTTCAGCCATTCAAGGTGAAAGGAGATGAATACCAAAATAACCACACAAAATTTGCAACCGACAAGGGGAGGGACGACTCTACTGGGGAACAAGTAATAAGAGGTATAAAACCATGAACACGGACGAGTGTCAATAATAAATGTGGACGTAGTATTGAAACAGAGTGAAACAAACACGGACGGGTGCTTGACTGCGCTGGGGATAAACACAGATGAGTGCCTGAAGTCAAACAAAGACAGGCGTCGAAAGAACATGGACGAGTGTCTAAGGATCTAGAGTCAATACGGATCTAGATGTCAATCTTCATATCTCCGAATAGAAGAAACTTAAATAGGGGCATCTGCCATATCCTAATTTTTACCCCTAAGATCCCACCTCATTTGCATCTTTACAATGCATCAAGATCACAAACTTGGTTGTCTCCTAACCCTCCCACCTTTGGGGTTTCCTTTGTAGAAATTGAAATTCTGGTATCAGATATGTGATGTCAAGTGAGATGTCATAACATCAATATCTGTTAAATGAACAAGACAAAAATAGAACTTAAAAGCAATAAACAACACAGAGAATTGTCCACCCAATTCAGTCTAACTACCTACGTATGGGGGCTACCAAGCCAGGAAGAATATCCAATCAATAGAATCAGTTCAAAGGTCTAAACCCACAGTTTTCCAACCCTATCACCTAATCCTTACCTATGGAATTTCTATCTAAGACTCACTTAGATAGGAGATACCTCTCACTCCCCCTCAATCACAGCAGTGATTACAATATAACAATTACAGTATTTAGAAGATCACACTTCAAAGACACACCTTGATCTTGCTTAAAAGCTTTGATCAAGAACAAACACTCATGCTTAAAAGCTTAGAGTGGACAACATACAACTCAACTAAAACAGTCCTATTCAAACATCAAAGAGATGAGTGAATGGCTCACAAACTCAAACCCTAATACTTGAACTCTGCACTCAATGAATTCTTCTCTCTCTGCATCTTCAAGTAGGGTTGGTACAACATTATATAGAATCAGAATACTTGGGCTTGGGCAAATCACATAATCTCAGATTTGATCCTTAATTAAAACAGATCTTCTTTCAAATCCATTCCCCCTAAAATAGAAAATATACTCCACAAAATATGCATAATTGATTGTATCAGATAAAATTTTCTTCAATAAATTCGCCTTCAATTTCTCTAACAAAATCTCCCAAGATATAGCAAATTAAGCGCAGCCCTAAAACCACATACCAGACTGAACATAAAGTTCTGCTAACAAATGTCAGAACATCGTGTTCGACATCACACACAAAATCTACAGAATACAATAATACTAATAAAACCACCATATGTAGAATGTTAGAAGCACATGTCAAGACATCACATCAGACATCTTGAATACACACATTGTTTTTTCCAAAATTGTTGCCAATTACAGAACTAACAGAAATCACCAAGCACCTCTTTGTGTATCTTTCTTTTTATACTTATATGCTTTATATTTTACTAACCTCGAATCAAAATACAAAAATATGCTTTGTATCCTTTTGTTTCTCTTACAAGGTAGGGTTTGAAATCAAGAGCATCAAGTCAATGCATCCTCAGCTAGGATTTGAGTTCCTAAAGTCAAAGTGTGGTCAACCCTTGATCTTCAAAGGCTATTCATCAAAGCATAACCTCTAATCTCCAATCATGGAATCTCAAGCATCATTCAACTTCATTTGATCAAAGATATCTTAAGATTGGATGACTTGTTTCTCGAGGAATTTCCAAGGTTCATGTGTTTATTTCCATGTCTTCATTTACAAGTTCCCTTAAGCTATTGCAAGTTTCATCAAGGGATAATCAAGAGTACACCACTTTAAGCTTATATGATCATCAATGTGCCTTGAAATACAAGAAAATATCCAAGGTTGCAAGTTTGTGCAAGGAGGTTTGACAAAAAAGTCAACATTTCAATCATAAGTTCAATACTTCACAACTTCTTCATACTTCAACATTTTTTAGTGCTTCTTTAGGAAAATGAATCATCTTGGCATCCTCTCCAACTTCTCTTCACAAGTCAAGAGCCAATTTTGCTTGGAAGACCATCAAAAGTTTGAAGACATTATAGTTCATT
The DNA here is from genome assembly GCA_022829125.1 of Lathyrus tuberosus. NCBI lineage: Eukaryota > Viridiplantae > Streptophyta > Magnoliopsida > Fabales > Fabaceae > Lathyrus > Lathyrus tuberosus. The sequence continues at coordinate 9,743,908 of JALAZF010000044.1, read as the reverse complement.
TTGTGGACTTATTAATTTTTGGCCTAAGTTAAAGTTTGGCATTCCTATGTTCCAAAGATCATAACTCCTTCATTATTCAACTTTTATGGGTGCTTCTTTTTGCCAAATATCCCTCTTGATGTCCTCTACAACTTTGCTTTAGAGGTCAAACATCCATTCATGCTCTAAGGACCTCAAATCTTGAAGGCCATATGTGCACAAAACTAGGTCATAACATGTTTGACCTAATGCCTTGCCTGATTTTCAGTGCTACGACCTCAAGTTTCACCTCGTGCCATTTCACCTCAAGCATCCTTTTTGATTGATTCTTTTTGTATTGTGTTCTACTCCATGAGAAGCTCATTTGCCTCAAATAAAATCAAGAAATGCACGAGTAGATTGTATTTGGCCTAACTATGAACATGGATACTTGAAACTGAGTTATGGTTCATGATCAGTTTTGCAATTTCATATAATTTTCAATTTTAAGTCAAGCCTTGCACGTGTTTGATACCTGATCATGTTTAGCGATGATTTGTGAAGCAAAACGACTCAAAATTAGAAGCAATGCATTGCGTTTTGGCTGACTTCATGATCTAGCTTGGTCACACTTTTGGCACACTCCATTTCACACGATTGCAGCAAATTCTCACACGTATCTCATTCATTCACCTCAGTTATAAATAGAGGAAGCATTTGCACTGAATTCCAGGCTTGGATAACCTCTCAAACCTCTGCTCAAACTCAAAATTTCTCTTCAAATTTTGAGATATTGTGTTTCATTTCTAAGCTTTTCCGACTCCATGTCTTGCTTCCATTAGCTTCCCTACCGTAGCGCGATTTTTGTGGTTTTGAATCACTATCGCTTTGGTACTATAGTTCGATTCATTTCTTATCCTGTTGAAGCTGATTAAGGAAGGGAAATAGATGTCTCCAATTAACCCTGCTTGCACACTAAGGTTAAACAGTCAAAACTGTTGGTTTATAGATGTTATCAAAAAGGGAGGTCTGGTTTAGGTTATTTTCTTAAAAACAATGTCTAGACTATTTGCTAGGTTTCTGGTAAGGTGTTAGGTCTGATGCTTTTGATGGATGTATGAAGGTACGAGATTTTGGGTTTTTTGATTAGTATGCTCGCTAAGATTTTTGTAATCTTATGCCTACGTATTCCCGAAACAGGGAAATCAGAGCGATCGTAGTTCCTTCTATTCTATGGGAGAAAAAAGGTTATTTTGGTGTCTTGTTCAAAGCCCAAGACATGAAGCTAAAGGTGGTTTGTATCTTGTTCAAAGCCCAAGATGTGAAGCTAAAGGGTTTTGGATGAGAGAGAATTTGTCATCTCTAAAGAGGAGTTGTTGATGTTTGTATGCTGTGAGCAAGGCACACATTTGATGCTAAAAGGTTGATTGACTCAACCGAGGGTTTCTTTATACAAAGCCTAAGAGGAGGCGGGAAGTTTTACTTTTCCGGGTAAAATGTTCTTTCTGTCTTGTACAACGCCCAAGATTGAGGCTAGAAGGGATTTTGACTCTGTTGGGGAGAATATATCTTGTATAAAGCCCAAGATGGAGGCTGAAAGGGTTTGACTCAACAAGAGAGTACTTTTATCTGTCCTGTATAAAGCCCAAGACGGAGGCTAAAAAGGTTGACTCAACAAGAGAGTCTTGAGCAGGTGTTTGACTCAACAAGAGAGTCTGAAGATTGATTGACTCAACAAGAGAGTCTTTTATACTCAACAAGAGAGTGATTTGATGTCTCGTACGAAGCCCGAGATTGAGGCTAAAAGGAGATTGACTCAACAAGAGAGTCTTTTATACTCAACAAGAGAGTGTTTTATATGTCTTGTACAAAGCCCAAGACGGAGGCTAAAAGTGGTTGACTCAACAAGAGAGTCTTTTATACTCAACAAGAGAGTGTTTTATATGTCTTGTACAAAGCCCAAGACGGAGCCTAAAAGTGATTGACTCAACAAGAGAGTCTGAAAAGGTTAGCTATGCTAGGGGGAATCATTTGTACAAAGCCCAAGAGGAGGCTAACTTACTGCTGAGGATTATTTAGATCCTGAAGCGGGTCCAAGTGTGGGGAACTCTCATGAGAGAGACCGGGTTTCTGCTGGAGATTGATCCAGGGTGATCGGTGTTTTTTTCCTAGGTTTGAAAGGAACTTGAGAATGTCTTTGAGACTCAAGAGGTTTAGACTGTCCAAGTCTAGAGTTTTATCTTTTGTATGATGCCCAAGAGGAGGCACGGGCATTAAGGGATGAGTATCAACCCTAAAATGGCCGGAGTTTTGACGCTGGAAAGACTGCTCTAGCAAAGGATGACTAAGTTCTGTCTTATACCTTTAAGAGGTCGTCAGGGTCCTTGTATTAAGCCCAAGAGAAGGCATGAGAACTTCTAAGAAGCCGAAGGGTCCTTGTACAATGACTAAAAGGAGGTGATGATGCTTTTAGGAAGCCTGTGGGTCCTCAAACTAAGAGAAGTTCAAGAAATGCAATTCACAGAGAAGAGATCATTCCAGGAAAGTTATAGAATTTTGAAGAAACTCAAGAGATGCCATTCACGGAGAAAAGATCATCGCTGGGGAGTTAGAGTTTCTTTGACAATTTCTAAGGGTGACAATCTGAGAAAAGGTTCACCTAGAATACTGCCTTTCTCTTTGTTCCATATTGTTTAACCCCAAGAGAAGGGAAGACTGTATCTGGAATCCTACGGGGGATCTAGTTTTGTTTGTATTTAAGAGTGACCAACAAGGCTTTACCTAGTGCCAGACGTAGTTGCCGGGGAGAACTCTAAATAACTATACTAGTATTACACAGTGGATATGTGACAAGTATATAAAAGGATGTGAAAGAAGACTTACAGTGAAGCAGCCCCACAATACAGTTATATACATATAAAAGTGGTAAATGAAAGCGGATAAACACTTACCCGTTGTAGAGCTTCCATGCTGTTTTGTTAGTTGTTCAACAAAGAAAGTTTTGATAACAACATATATTTGAATTCAAAATCAAAGGAGAAAGTGCTTTGAAAAGATTGTTGGGGCTTACAGCTCAAGGAGAGACCAAAGTTTTAACGATGATCGCACCGTTGTTTTGAAAACTATACAGAGGGACTTATACAATATGTGAGGCCCACACCATTTTGGTTTCAAAAAAAGGGTGGGTGTCGCACCCTAATTTTTGACCCTAAGATCCCTTTTTCTTCTTGCATAACATCCTTAAGTCATAGGGCCTTGTGTGCATGTTTATTACGACTAACCAGCTCGTGCAGGTGCTTTAAATTTCAAGTGAAGATAATACTCACTGTCACAAGTACTTAAAGACGTGACTAATTGATTACAATCCTAAGTTTTACTGGTTCATTTCCCTCAAGGTTTCTCAGAAGTTTCAGTGTGTACCTCAAGAAGAAGTAGGGTCCCTTTCATGGATGATGGACACGGTCATTTGTTGAGGATTAGTTAAGGTTTCATGGTAAGCTACATTTCAAGATGGTATCATTATTTCCAAAGATTAAGATCTTACTAAATGGAGTGTGATTATTTTATGGGACGAGCATGGTATGGGAGAATAATGGACTCATGGATTCAAGAATGTTCAAGAATTAAGTTCTTAGGCATTTATTTTTCCCTCGAATTTGGTTTCAAGCGTTATTCAGGATTGCAAACCATAATATTTTCTGAAGGCATATATCTCGTTCATCCAAAGTTGAAAAAGTTTATTGCTTATCACAAATTTTTGGGTGCACTGTTCTCCAAAAGTGTTGATCGTTGTCATGAATATCATTAATCACTCAAGTGTTTAAATATCAGGAACCGACCTTAGAAGTCATGTTTATGATGCTGCTTTAAAGTCATTTATATTTTGAAAGGATACAAACTGGACTTAGAAACTATGGCAATGAGATAGAGTGCTTAGTCATGTTACTAACATTACGAAAGTGTATGTGAAGATTTGTATGGCATTGAAAATCATGATTCGTATAATACTTCCATTCAAGCTGTAACAAAAGAGTTAGGTCTCATTTGTACAAGTTCTCGTTAGACTTAAAGTACATGAATGGTGGCCATAACAGACATCTAAAAGTTCATGATTATCAACTGTGGTTCTTATAGGGTGATTGTGAACCCATCCAATTTTACTATACAAGAATTGGAAAGTTTCCATTTTGTGTTAAAATTCTAAAGTACATCTTAGGGAGGTTGAGGAATTTCAGATGACATGGTTTGACATTTTATGTGTTCAGCTCTATGTTGGCATCACAGGGGTTTGACTTCTCTCAGTAAGGAGATGTGGTAGGAAGTGTAATATATATACAAAATTCAAATATTCTTCAGGGTTACAAATTCAAACTGGATGAGGCATACAACGTATAAAAAAATTAAAGTTTGTTTCGCAGGATGAAACACAAGCATTAACCAGCAGAATTATTGTTGTGCTCTACTAAAATGCTTCTTCAAGGTCAGCTGCAATCTATAGCAGTATACACTTTGTTTTGGCTGGAAATTGTTGCGAAAAGTAAACGTATTTATGGGCGACAATGTAAATGTCGCAGGCGGAGATTTCAAAAACTTGTCATCCTTGATGCTTTAGTGAAGCTGAACCCATGAATAAGGCTTATTCGCAATCGACGCGGGAGTCCTTTAATGAAATTACTTTTCAACCTCTTGTCGAATGTCTTCCAAAATTGAAGTGAGAGGCTAGTAAAAATGTTACTAAAGCCGTTGCAAATCTACAAAGGAAACCGATTCAATCCAAGCCGATTGTGCCTGATTACCTGAGAAAAAACATAGATCATATGGAGGTTTTAATAGATGAGCATGGAAACGCAGATATGGCTTTACACTACGGTATGATGATGAAAGATTAGATAAAACACAGATTATCACAAAATATGTTCTGAACTGACCTCATATGAAGAAGTTCCTTGATCATATTCAACTTCCAAACTTCGACTTTCCCGAAGGTTATAACTCCAGGCTACTGGGATTTTCCAACTATATCACAAGACGTTAAGTTATGAAATGATTGAGAAATATGTTGCTACAATGACAAGATGTGAATCTTATGAGAGAATCAAATAAGAGCACACGATCACCTTCAGTACGAATTCAGCAAGATCCCTGCGTCGCATCTGCACTCTGCTATACACCATAAACTCGGCAGGATCCTTGTGTCCGATTACCTCAAAAAAAACATTGTCTTACTTGAGGTACTTTTGTTCGCTTTGAAGACGGTAGGGCAGGAGAAATCGGTGTCACGGTGGCGAAAGAACATGACCGCGATATTGAAGATGAAAGTTTCACTTGCAAGTGTTGCGGAGAAAATTATTTTGTCGTGGAAAAGTGAAAACCAAGCAGGCAACCTCAAAAAAACCTGACAAATAAAAATTCATCAAATCAGGAATCATCAAGTTAATTCTTCCCAAATAAAGGCAGACAATCGTCATCAATAACATTCACCAAAAAGACATTAAGCTTCAGACAACATTTCAAAAAACCTTCCAAAACCGCTCCAACATGCTCAGAACAATTTTGAATTCTTTCCATAACCATACACAAACATGCTGGACCAAAAAGGAAAAGGATTGAAGATGCATTGAGACATGCCCAGGTTGGAATGGAAAGTTCATCAACATGATGTTCACATATTTCATTCAAGGATTTAATTCCACAAAGCCTATAAAAGGTACACCACACATACGCATCAGAAGGGGAGAACATAGGAAGAATAGAGCACAACCATCACATATCCTATATCAAACCAAACACCAAATCCTTATACAACCATATTTTCATCAAAGCACCACGCAACAAACCTACAATTCACCAACCAGTACATACACAATTCCCAGAAAAAAACACACAGAGTTATACGCACGGGTTCCGATCAACAACTATACGCAACACACATTTGACCAAGTTTGCAGAGAAAACAAATACGCACAAGTTCAACACAATCTGAAACATACAACAAATTTCACAGAGAAACATTAACGCCCAGTTTTCGAATCAAGCAACAACAACACAAAGTCATTCATAAACATTGCAGAACAGAAAATCGCCCATACACACAGGTGGAGAAGGAGATCAACAACACACGTACACAAAAAGAAATGGAGACTTATCTGGAATAGCAATCTTGAGGTCGTAATCAATCTTCATCACCTACAACCGAATGGCCCGTTTCTCCCTTTTAATCAATTGTAATTGTAATTCCTTGAATTTAATGAGAATGATGGGGTTGGGTTTCGATTGGGGTTAGGGTTTTGTGATTGTTGATGGTTGTTTCGGTGAGAAATCGGGAGGGATTGAGAGGAAGTGTGTGAGTATGGACGGCAGCGCCGCTAGGGCTTCGCCGGTCCTTTTCTTTTTCATGTGAGAGATTAGCGAGACGCGAGAACGAGAGAGGAGAGAGCTGTTCGTTTTGTTTTCTATTTTGTTTTTGTTGTGTTTGGTTATATCGTACACATGCACACACACAACCATACCATACACCCTCCATTCTAATCGCTAGATTATTCTTTTCTGTGCATCGCACGGTCGAGATTTGAGGGTCCGCGATGGACCCTTTCTCCTTAGATGCACCCAAACCATCCGTAAATTATTAAAATCTGTTTTAATCCCTTTTAACTAATAATCTTTTTTAAACCATTAATGTTTTTTGTTTCATAATTAAAATAAATATTAAAATTAATTTTTTTTATATAAAGAAATTTTATTAATAAAACCTTAAAATTAAATAACAGAAGCTTAAAAAATAATTAAAACATTTTCTTAATAAACCTATGATCTCACCTTCTATTAAAATGTATAATAGATTAAAAACTTTTGTTAAAAACCTTTTAAAAATTAGTAAAACTTTTCTTAAATAATGAACTTCTTACTAAAATGTTAATTAAGTCTTTTTTTTATAAAAAATAACCTTTAACTTTTTTTTCAAAATAACAATTAATCTCTAAAATAATAAAATAATAAAACTATTTTATAGAGATATTAAAATTTAAAACTCTCGTTAATTAATAAAACTCTTAATAGCTTTCTTTAATAAAACTTTAAAACCATAATATTAACATTTATTTAAATAATAAACCTTTTAAATCAATCCTTGACATAATATCTTTAACAAAAATAAATCAAAAATCAACTCTCTCTTAACGAACTGTTCCGGTTAGAAATCTCTCGCGCCCGAGTGAAGCGCTTGCTTGTTTATCTTATCCTGATATCATGTCTTTGTATGTTTACTCTTGCTTCTTGTTATTATTTCTGCTCTAAACCCTTTCAAAAATATAAAAATTTCTCGATCCAACGTCGAGCCAATTTTCTACCCATGTAAGTCGATCGCCTTAGGGCATCGCATTCGACCTACCGATCATAAGACACAAGTCTAGCATCACCTTGCTAGCACCCTCGCCTAAATAACAATAATTTAACTGCATGAAATATCCAAGGGAAAATCCCATGCATGATAACCATGTTATTGTGCATGGTGCACATCATTTGCATTCATAATCGACACCCTTAAGTTAAGACTATTAGACAACTTAGGATAGATTTCCTAGGTTAGTCCCCCATAATTTTGATTTTTAAATCAAACTTTAGCCCACCTAATTCTCCACACAAGAGAATTAGATGTTAATCATCTCAAAGAAAGGGACATACAATCCCATACCCCACAAAATTCAAACATTTTCAAAAGTGTGGTGGTCTTTCTTAAGATGATGACTCATCTTCCTCTCTCAAACCTTTAAAACATTTAGTATCCTTAATAAGGAACTACAAGTGCTCTGATTCCCTCCTGACAGGATATGTAAGCAGCGGACGCGATATCTTGTCGAGCACACTTAGGATAAAAAAAATAATAAATTACTTACCCTTAAACCTTTAGCAAAACAGATAACAAATAACAGATAAATAAAAATGAATCAAGAGGTTCCTGTAGAGTACTACAGATATCTAGGATGCTAACACCTTCCCTAGGTATAACCAACCCCCGAACTTAGAATCTTAGTGCATTTGCATTGCATTGTGGGAATTCGGTTTTTCTCCCTTCCCTTGGATAAAATCAAAGACCGGTGGTGACATTAAAAATGTGATCCTAGTTAACAAATAACTATGGTATCCAATTTTCACCGCGACAGAAATGGCGACTTCACTGGGGAATTCTCATAAGAGGGTTCCCCCTAACTTGATCTTTTAATGTTATCTGTTATATATTTGTTTTACTGTTTGGAGGGATTCTTGAGTGGTGAAAGTCCTAGACTCGGACTTGAGTGAATTATAGGAGATGATATGGTCAAGGGTACTTTGACGGAGTCGATTCCTGAAAAGTCAAATTGAGAAAATCATCGCTCAGTTTAGGTTCTTTTAATTTGAACTTATTATTGTTTGAACGAGTTCATTCGTGAAAACGGTATTAACTTCGACCAAGAACCCTTAAGACTGAGGACCGTAGCACCTTTAAACCCACTTGGCCTTTTAGAATGTAGTGTGGTGACTATGCGGGAGTCTATTTCCAAATAGTTGTCACGCGATACTACACTTAGAGGAGATTCTCTTGAGAATATTATTGAATACCAAGTGATTTGGGAAGTCGATAATATCCGAAAGATGGGTTGTAGACTCTGGGAACTTTTAGAACCCGTTCGGCAGGTACATTTGAAACCATACTACCTCATGGGATGGGTAGACCTTGACTCCATTCACGCTCCTTTGAACCTAGGACTTTTGTCTGTTTGTTTGCTTATGTGTGCTCTGTGTTTTGTGCTTTGCCTTTGTGTTGCATTAGCATCATATCGTGAAGATTCATAGAACTTAGTCTCATTTGTAAACATCGTAAGAATATCATAGACTCTTGAAAAAAAAAACATTGAAGTACTCTTACAATAGTCATAACTTGGATGATCTAAGGAGATTAGAGACCTTGCGGCCAGACAAAGAAGAATTCAAGACAAGATAAAAAGTTATTCTACTGCTGCCTACCATTATTCCTGAGGACTAGTTGGTGACACTCATGAAGAATATTCTTAGCTGACGGAGTTACTATTTCAGGACAAAGTTCATTTCCTATCTTCGATTCATATTCAAGCTAAGATAACTACAAAAAGAGGATATATGGGAAATAAGCTATTTCTTGCAAGAAAGGAAAGGCGCAAAGACGTCTTATTCCGTTCTAATCTTCAGTCAACACTTCTAGAAGAAGCTCAATTGGAAGAGGCCAAAGGACTCGAGACAAGACCGTTGGAAGAGTATCCTTAGATCCATCATTATTAGCTTTTATTTAGCTTTACGCTATGACTGTTGTAAGGTGTACATACGCGTTTTAATTTTTGTATTAAACCAATCATTTTTAGCATTCCAGTAATAATGATTGTAACTGTTTTTTCATGATTAAAAGCGAGTCTGTCGATATTCCTTGATGATTATAAATAGCCGAGTTCCATGAATCTTGTTGCATCATACGCATCATTTGCATTCGCATTTGCATTCCTTTGCATTCCAGGTTCTCATTTGTGCTTCTCTTCTCTTACTCCGAATCATCGAACGATACTCTAGTCGGTCCCAAGAAAAGGATGGATCATTTGGAACAAGAAAACCAAGCACTCCGAGCGGAGATTGCCACTCTAAAGGTCAACATGGAAACTTTTTCTACTACTATGAAGAATCTGATAGACATTCAAGAGCATGAAAATCAAGAACTGCGCGACGAGGTTGCAAACTTAAAGGTTACCAAGAGGAGCCTGATGGATTTGGTCAAAGAGTTTGTCATATCCCAACGCCAGGATGGTTCTTCTGCCTCCTCCACTAATCGGCCAGTCGAACGAAGTGGTGAGTATAGGGATATCCCTGTGCTCTACGCTGATCTGTTCCCTACCCTTCTACAATATGGCTTGATCAAGAAGAAAACTCCACTATCCATCCCGATGACCCATATGAGTTATCTCAAAGCTAATTCTTTTTGTACCTTCCATCAAGGGGCACCCGACCATGATATCGAGGAATGTTATGTCTTGAAGGAGAAAGTGAAAGAGATGGTTCAGAAGGGAGTCTTGTCTTTTGAATTGTGCGAACCCCAAGTTGAGATCCATCTCTTACTTGAACAAGAAGCAATCCCCTCCTTGCACATGGTGGATTAATACCAAGGACGGTTTCTTTAAGGTTGCGTCTCGTCATATTTTATGCTTATTTGTTGTTTTCATATGCAATTTTCTACGATTGTTAATGCATTTGTTTTAGCGTGTAAGAACTTGTTTGTTTTGAATAATTAATGAAATAATAATGTTTGTCTTGAAGAAATCCATTCGTTTCACTCTTTTTAAAATGCTTTTTCTATTTTATAAGGCCAATGTTACTCAATCTCTTGCCTTGGCAGAGAACTGAATGGAGGATGATGAAATCAAACGCAAGATCTCTTGTTGTATGCTTTTGAACAAAACTCTGCTGGTGATATAAGGCATTATTTCAAAAATCCTAAACACCGGAGATATAAGGAGATAAACCCTCGTTAACCCTTTTGAGCCTTTGAAGTAGTAGTTTTCTTCTACAAATCAAAAACCCTCATTCTTAACCTGGGGCAGGGTAATTTAAAAAAAAAAAAGAAGTGAACATTACGAAGATTGGGCTGGGCACAAACAAACTTTGAGCCTTATATCCTTTGTTTCTTAAGCCGTGAACTAATCCATGATACAACCCTCAAAAGACCTTAGTGAAGCAGAGTTTATTTCAAAGGCATACTCATTTGGGTATCGTTTCCTGACTCCTATGAGCTATGCTAAAAAATTTGTCTTGGCATTATAAAATCGGTAATTAAACCATCAAAATATCTTTTAATAAAACTTCAAGACAAACATACGTTGCATTATCAGTTTCAAAATTAACATTCTTCTACTTAACATTTGCTTGACATCATAGAAATTAACATACGTGTGGCAATGATAAGCTAAAATTTAGTACTGTTTCAAGGAGATGATAGTATCCAGGGGCACGTCACCAGAAGACCTTGCTGAGCAGGGGCAAGTTGTTTCCCAGCTGTTTCTTTCGCCGTCTGACCTCAAGGAACAAAGTTTGAAGACTCAGAGCACAGTCAATTCGGGCCAGTTACATCGAGATTTGACAATCTCTCCAAGAGTTTGGAAACATTGGGACAGTTGGACGCCAAGTTTTCTGTAAAATCCTCTTGGGATGACTTCTTCTTATAAACCAAGTGATCTGGGGCATTTTGAGAAGTGAAGATTGCTTCTCATCCACAACATTTGTTGTTCAAAATGGCGACTACCATGCAGATCACCAAAACAAAACTACTTTGTTTCTATCCTAAGTCAGGTAGTCACAACTACTCCCCGGTGAATCTCCACTTTGAGAAGTTATGGCAAGTTTGATGCAGGGTTCCCCAGTTGGCAGCCTAAGAATCCTCAATAAATGTATTTGGTTTTCAACCTTCCCCAACGAAGCGAGTGTTTATTTCACTCCTCAATGGATTTTCCCACTATTGCAATCCTCTCCAGTGAAGGCAGATGTTTATTTCATCCCCTCGAAACTTTATCTTCGTTATTTTCAACTATTATTGATTCAAGCTTCCCCGATGAGTTGGATATTTATTTTATCCAATTACAACTCTCATCCAGATCACTTCAGCTCGCAGTGGATATTTATTTTATCCCCATGAAGTTTCTTCGATCATGAGTTTAATTCATTCCTAGTGAATCTTTCTCATTCGCAACAGAATCACAAGGTTCATCTTGACAATCCTAAGTGAAGTCACGATGTTCATCCCCAAGTGGAGTGCTCTCTTTTCCCCAGAGAAGCTTTGAAGTGGGATTTGTTTCCATATATGGCTTTCCATTCATCCCCAGTGATGCTTCTTATATTGCAAAGATTGGCCGAGTATTCGTATCGAGATGCTTGTTTTCTTCTCCAGTTTGCTTCTTGTCATTGTTTTGTCAGCATAAGCATAAGCATAAGCATAGCATGGCATTCTTTCATATAGATTCATGGCATGTGCGCATTTTTTTTGCATCTTGCATTTCTTTGTGTTTGTTTGTTTGTTCTTTCACTTTGGTTGCGCTTATCTCTAAGTGACTGGGTTTTGTCTGCTCCCTCCAAGTAGAGTCATCAGCCCTAGGCAGAAAAAACACATTTTTTTTAACTCCCCACCGAGTTCGATCCTCGTGGAAGTTGGTTGCTTTAGTTTTCTTTTCCATTTTTGGATAAAGATAAACCCGTTGAGTTCATTTCTCAATGGATGGGGTCTTTGTTTAACCGTTTCCCTCCAGTTATTTCCTAGATTGAACTTTGATCCCTGACAATCACAAAGTTTGGATATCCCTGAGGTGTTGAACCTGAATCGAGCGTGCATTTATTTTGCACTTTGTCTCCCCAGGAAGAATTTATCCAAAGATCGCTATGGAAGACGAAAATTATTTCTCCAGCAGTTATCACAACATTTTCTTGGAGTTCATACCAGACGACAAGTGGCAGCCTCTTTATTTGAGCAACTTGTTTTGTTCTCGAGTTTTCTATTTGGATGATAGATGGAAGTCTCCTCAAGGCAGTTTGTCTATCCCCAGCAGATAATATTTTCTTTGCTGACTACCCAGTAAATCGGTAGCAGGCAGTATTTTCTTTATGGAATACCCAGTAAACCGGTAGCAGAATTACTTTTCGACTACCCAATAAATTGGTAGCAGATGTTTTATTTATTGACTACCCAGTAAATCGGTAGCAAGTAATTTTTCTACCCAGTAAATCGGTAGCAAGTAATATTTTCCTACCCAGTAAATCGGTAGCAAGTAATATTTTTCTACCCAGTAAATCGGTAGCAAGTAATTTTTCCTACCCAGTAAATCGGTAGCAAGTAATATTTTTCTACCCAGTAAATCGGTAGCAAGTAATTTTTTCCTACCCAGTAAACCGGTAGAGAGTAATATTTTATTTATAGACTACCCAGTAAATCGGTAGTAAACAATCTTTTTCTTTGCTGGCTACCCAATAAATCGGTAGCAAGTAATATTTTCTTTGTGAACTACCCAATAAACCGGTAGTGGATATTCTATCCCCAAAGAAGAAACTGAGACCAGTCTGTGGCTTATGACCCGAGACTAGGGGAGGTTTATTTTTATCCTTTTCAAGTGAAATGCTTGATTAAAGAAGAAACTGAGACCAGTCCGTGGCTCCTGACCCGAGACGAGGGGAAGTTTATTATCCTTTAAACAGATTGCTTGATTATCAGAAGGTATTTTTCCTGGTTATTCTCGGCAGTAGATTTCCAGAAGACCTCGGCAGTAGGTATTTCCCTGGTTATTCTCGGCAGAAGATTTCCAGAAGACCTCGGCAGTAGGTATTTCATATTAAATTCTCTGGTTATTCTCGGCAGTAGATCTCCAGCAGACTTTGACAAACAGTCATTTATTTCCAGGATCTCGGCAGTAGATTCCCTAGTTAATTCTACATTTTGACAGACAGTCATTTATTTTATCAGCAGACTCCCTAACATCTTTGACAGTGGACACATTTTCAATAAAACATTTGAAGAAGGTATTCTCATATGAGGTTCTAAGTCTCAACAATAGACTCCTCCAGTTGATATCTCTTGAAGATTCCTCCGATTAACCACTAAAGCATGATCCTCAAGTAGATTTTGTTAGAAGATTCCATCTCAAGCTCATCACCCTATGCTTAGATACCTTGTGATTATCAGTTGATAGTCTTTTTCCCCCAGTGGAGTTAGATCTTTCCCCGTGGAGTCTTGTCTCGCTGAGTCGACCCCGTCGGGTCTTTCTTTCTTTGTGTTTCAACATCAGTTATCCCCTGTGACATTATGCCCTCACAGATTCCTTGTCTTGCATAACATATCATATCATGTGCATTTGGCGGCATCTTAGGGCCAAAAATTTTGTGCATGTTTGTATTTAAGTCTCTCCTATCTCGTCGAGATGAAGATTTCAATCTCCATATCTCCGAATAGGAGAAACTTAAATAGGGGCATCTGTCGCACCCTAATTTTTGACCCTAAGATCCCTTTTTCTTCTTGCATAACATCCTTAAGTCATAGGGCCTTGTGTGCGTGTTTATTACGACTAACCAGCTCGTGCAGGTGCTTTAAATTTCAAGTGAAGATAATACTCACTGTCATAAGTACTTAAAGACGTGACTAATTGATTACAATCCTAAGTTTTACTGGTTCATTTCCCTCAAGGTTTCTCAGAAGTTTTAGTGTGTACCTCAAGAAGAAGTAGGGTCCCTTTCATGGATGATGGACACGGTCATTTGTTGAGGATTAGTTAAGGTTTCATGGTAAGCTGCATTTCAAGATGGTATCATTATTTCCAAATATTAAGATCTTACTAAATGGAGTGTGATTGTTTTATGGGACGAGCATGGTATGGGAGAATAATGGACGCATGGATTCAAGAATGTTCAAGAATTAAGTTCTTAGGCATTTATTTTGCCCTCGAATTTGGTTTCAAGCGTTATTCAGGATTTCAAACCATAATTTTTTCTGAAGGCATATATCTCGTTCATCTAAAGTTGAAAAAGTTTATTGCTTATCACAAAGTTTTGGGTGCACTATTCTCCAAAAGTGTTGATCGTTGTCATGAATATCATTAATCACTCAAGTGTTTAAATATCAGGAACCGACCTTAGAAGTCATGTTTATGATGCTGCTTTAAAGTCATTTATATTTTGAAAGGATACAAACTGGACTTAGAAACTATGGCAATGAGATAGAGTGCTTAGTCATGTTACTAACATTGCGAAAGTGTATGTGAAGATTTGTATGGCATTGAAAATCATGATTCGTATAATACTTCCATTCAAGTTGTAACAAAAGAGTTAGGTCTCATTTGTACAAGTTCTCGTTAGACTTAAAGTACATGAATGGTGACCATAACAGACATCTAAAAGTTCATGATTATCAACTGTGGTTCTTATAGGGTGATTGTGAACCCATCCAATTTTACTATACAAGAATTGGAAAGTTTCCATTTTGTGTTAAAATTCTAAAGTACATCTTAGGGAGGTTGAGGAATTTCAGACGACATGGTTTGACATTTTATGTGTTCAGCTCTATGTCGGCATCACAGAGGTTTGACTTCTCTCAGTAAGGAGATGTGATAGGAAGTGTAATATATATACAAAATTCAAATATTCTTCAGGGTTACAAATTCAAACTGGATGAGGCATACAACGTATAAAAAAATTAAAGTTTGTTTCGCAGGATGAAACACAAGCATTAGCCAGCAGAATTATTGTTGTGCTCTACTAAAATGCTTCTTCAAGGTCAGCTGCAATCTATAGCAGTATACACTTTGTTTTGGCTGGAAATTGTTGCGAAAAGTAGACGTATTTACGGGCGACAATGTAAATGCCGCAGGCGGAGATTTCAAAAACTTGTCATCCTTGATGCTTTAGTGAAGCTGAACCCATGCCTAAGGCTTATTCGCAATCGACGCGGGAGTCCTTTAATGAAATTACTTTTCAACCTCTTGTCGAATGTCTTCCAAAATTGAAGTGAGAGGCTAGTAAAAATGTTACTAAAGCCGTTGCAAATCTACAAAGGAAACCGATTCAATCCAAGCCGATTGTACCTGATTACCTGAGAAAAAACATAGATCATATGGAGGTTTTAATAGATGAGCATGCAAACGCAGATATGGCTTTACACTACGGTATGATGATGAAAGATTACATAAAACACTGATTATCACAAAATATGTTATGAACTGACCTCATATGAAGAAGTTCCTTGATCATATTCAACTTCCAAACTTCGACATTCCCGAAGGTTATAACTCCAGGCTACTGGGATTTTCCAACTATATCACAAGACGTTAAGTTATGAAATGATTGAGAAATATGTTGCTACAATGAGAAGATGTGAATCTTATGAGAGAATCAAATCAGAGCACACGATCACCTTCAGTACGAATTCAGCAAGATCCCTGCGTCACATCTGCACTCTGCTATACACCATAAACTCGGCAAGATCCTTGTGTCCGATTACCTCAAAAAAAAAACATTGTCTTACTTGAGGTACTTTTGTTCGCTTTGAAGACGGCAGGGCAGGAGAACTCGGTGTCACGGTGGCAAAAGAACATGACCGCGTTATTGAAGATGAAAGTTTCACTTGCAAGTGTTGCGGAGAAAATTATTTTGTCGTGGAAAAGTGAAAACCAAGCAGGCAACCTCAAAAAAACCTGACAAATAAAAATTCATCAAATCAGGAATCATCAAGTTAATTCTTCCCAAATAAAGGCAGACAATCGTCATCAATAACATTCACCACAAAGACATTAAGCTTCAGACAACATTTCAAAAAACCTTCCAAAACCGCTCCAACATGCTCAGAACAATTTTGAATTCTTTCCATAACCATACACAAACATGCTGGACCAAAAAGGAAAAGGATTGAAGATGCATTGAGACATGCTCAGGTTGGAATGGAAAGTTCATCAACATGATGTTCACATATTTCATTCAAGGATTTAATTCCACAAAGCCTATAAAAGGTACACCACACATACGCAGCAGAAGGGGAGAACATAGGAAGAATAGAGCACAGCCATCACAGATCCTATATCAAACCAAACACCAAATCCTTATACAACCATATTTTCATCAAAGCACCACGCAACAAACATATAATTCACCAACCAGTACATACACAATTCCCAGAAAAAAACACACAGAGTTATACGCACGGGTTCCGATCAACAACCATACGCAACACACATTTGACCAAGTTTGCAGAGAAAACAAATACGCACAAGTTCAACACAATCTAAAACATACAACAAATTTCACAGAGAAACATTCACGCCCAGTTTTCGAATCAAGCAACAACAACACGAAGTCATTCATAAACATTGCAGAACAGAAAATCGCGCATACACACAGGTGGAGAAGGAGATCAACAACACACGTACACAAAAAGAAATGGAGACTTATCTGGAATAGCAATCTTGAGGTCGCGATCAATCTTCATCACCTACAACCGAATGGCCCGTTTCTCCCTTTTAATCAATAGTAATTGTAATTCCTTGAATTTAATGAGAATGATGGGGTTGGGTTTCGATTGGGATTAGGGTTTTGTGATTGTTGATGGTTGTTTCGGTGAGAAATCGGGAGGGATTGAGAGGAAGTGTGTGAGGACGGACGGCAGCGCCGCTAGGGCTTCGCCGATCCTTTTCCTTTTCATGTGAGAGATTAGCTAGACGCGAGAACGAGAGAGGAGAGAGCTGTTCGTTTTGTTTTCTATTTTATTTTTGTTGTGTTTGGTTATATCGTACACATGCACACACACAGCCATACCATACACCCTCCATTCTAATCGCTAGATTATTCTTTTCTGTGCATCGTACGGTCGAGATTTGAGGGTCCGCGATGGACCCTCTCTCCTTAGATGTACCCAAACCATCCGTAAATTATTAAAATCTGTTTTAATCCCTTTTAACTAATAATCTTTTTTAAACCGTTAATGTTTTTTGTTTCATAATTAAAATAAATATTAAAATTAATTTTTTTTATATAAAGAAATTTTATTAATAAAACCTTAAAATTAAATAACAGAAGCTTAAAAAATAATTAAAACATTTTCTTAATAAACCTTTGATCTCACCTTCTATTAAAATGTATAATAGATTAAAAACTTTTGTTAAAAACCTTTTAAAAATTAGTAAAACTTTTCTTAAATAATGAACTTCTTACTAAAATGTTAATTAAGTCTTTTTTTTTTATAAAAAAAACCTTTACCTTTTTTTTCAAAATAACAATTAATCTCTAAAATAATAAAATAATAAAACTATTTTATAGAGATATTAAAATTTAAAACTCTCGTTAATTAATAAAACTCTTAATAGCTTTCATTAATAAAACTTTAAAACCATAATATTAACATTTATTTAAATAATAAACCTTTTAAATCAATCCTTGACATAATATCTTTAACAAAAATAAATAAAAAATCAACTCTCTCTTAACGAACTGTTCCCGTTAGAAATCTCTCGCGCCCGAGTGAAGCGCTTGCTTGTTTATCTTATCCTGATATCATGTCTTTGTATGTTTACTCTTGCTTCTTGTTATTATTTCTGCTCTAAACCCTTTCAAAAATATAAAAATTTCTCGATCCAACGTCGAGCCAATTTTCTACCCATGTAAGTCGATAGCCTTAGGGCATCGCATTCGACCTACCGATCACAAGACACAAGTCTAGCATCACCTTGCTAGCACCCTCGCCTAAATAACAATAATTTAACCGCATGAAATATCCAAGGGAAAATCCCATGCATGATAACCATGTTATTGTGCACGGTGCACATCATTTGCATTCATAATCGACACCCTTAAGTTAAGACTATTAGACAACTTAGGATAGATTTCCTAGGTTAGTCCCCCATAATTTTGATTTTTAAATCAATCTTTAGACCACCTAATTCTCCACACAAGAGAATTAGATGTTAATCATCTCAAAGAAAGGGACATACAATCCCATACCCCACAAAATTCAAACATTTTCAAAAGTGTGGTGGTCTTTCTTAAGATGATAACTCATCTTCCTCTCTCAAACCTTTAAAACATTTAGTATCCTTAATAAGGAACTACAAGTGCTCTGATTCCCTCCTGACAGGATATGTAGGCAGCGGATGCGATATCTTGTTGAGCACACTTAGGATAAAAAGAATAATAAATTACTTACCCTTAAACCTTTAGCAAAACAGATAACAAATAACAGATAAATAAAAATGAATCAAGAGGTTCCTGTAGAGTACTACCGATATCTAGGATGCTAACACCTTCCCTAGGTATAACCACCCCTGAACTTAGAATCTTAGTGCATTTGCATTGCATTATGGGAATTTGGTTTTTCTCCCTTCCCTTGGATAAAATCAAAGACCGGTGGTGACATTAAAAATGTGATCCTAGTTAACAAATAACTACGGTATCCAATTTTCACCGCGACAGTGGGGTCTTACACTCTATTAGAGGCCCAAAGATTTATTTTTGTACAAGAGATGGGACTTACAACTCAAGGAGAAGCCCAGGGTTATTTGTTTGGCAACGGCGATCGTGCCGAGGTTTTTGAAAACACCGTGGGTCTTATACAATATCTGAGGCCCAAATCATTTTGGTTTCAAAAAGGGGTTGGGTCTTACACTCTATTAGAGGCCCATGAGTGTTTGAAAATGATTGATGACGGTGGAATCAATCAAAACCCTAATTTCATCATTTTTAAAAGTGAATTCTTAAAGAAAATCGATAAAAAATGCTAAAACACCAAATAAGTTTGAATAAACAACTTGTGATTTTTGGTTAAGGTTTGAAAAATGAGGTTTTAATCACAAGATGAATTAAAACTCATTTGGTTTTGATTTTTCAAGATGAATATTCACTTTTAAAATGTTTAAAACAATTAAAAATGAATTTATTCATAAAAATACCAACTATATTAAATAAATAATATAAATTTTATTTTTTTGTGGAATAAAATATTTCAACATTTTTGTGATTTTTTGCAAAAAGAACCAATAAAAAATAATTAAAATTGAGGGAGTTATTAATTTTTCAAATAATTAAAAATAATAAGAAAAATAATAAAATATGAAAAAGTGGTAAAAAAGAGGATCTGGGGCGAGGGGGATTCGAACCCCAGACCTCTTGTGTGCAGTGCGCGCGTCCTACCACTGGGGTGGTGATACATCCGTGTATCAAACCCCAGCCACAAATATACAAGGCTTGCCTTGTTTTTGCCTTGGCCAAGGCAAGGCAAGGCAAGATTTTGGCCAAAAACGTGAAGCTTGTAACTTTCTCATTTCTCCATGGATTGGGACAAAATTTAGGTCTATCCTGCCTAGAATTTCACAAGGAATCTAATGGCGGTGGTGGTTTTTTCATATGAGGTCTCCATTTTAAAACCCGATAGTGGTTTTGAAATAGGCCTCCCTTTGCATTTTCTGTGCTACCTCTTGTTGCAGGTATGAATTACATGATGAATTGGTTCAAACACAACATATATAACATGTAGAAGATGTGCATGAGCAGTGGACTTCAAAGCAATGCATATTTTAAGGAGTACAAGTTGAGATGCTTACCTCTTTAAGAGCTTTTTCGGCAATCTGTCAAGGGCCTTGTTCCAGAAATGTTTTGATGCTTTGAACACTCTCAAATGATCCCTTAGAAGCTTTTAGGATGATTGGAATCAGCTGGAAACCTCAAGAATGGAAACTGACCTTTTCTTGTAAAAGGGGCAAAAGTGACCAAAATAACAACTCTCTCAAATGGTGTTCCAGATGTGGGGAACCTTTTGGGACAGTTCAAGGATGATATTTGGAGTGTGTTTGAGGCTTTATCTGGTTTTGAAAGTGACTGAATCAAGACATGGCTTGAAAAATGTAAAAAGTCCTATTTTGAGGTTTTGAGAAGGGACTTTGAGATTTTGGTGTTATAGGTCACTTGTGAGAGTTTGGACAGCTTAGATATGACATATTGGAGGTGTTTGGATCATGAGCTGTGATGGAATTGCTCTCTAACTCAAAAACTCATAGTTACTTTGCTAAAGAAGGCATTTTTGCCTAGAGAAAGAGATTTTGAGGAAAGCAAGTGTTGTAGTGCTTTAGTGTACTTAAACTGAGCATAAATGAGCTCTATTTATAGTAGAGCAAGTTTGTTTTGGCTGCAATAGTGAATGGCAACTGCTGCAGAGGTTTGACAAATGTTGATCAATAGGAATCCAAATCTCCTCTAGCCATTGACTAGAGGTTAAAGCACAGGCCTTTGGTTCCCTACTTCAGAGATCATCCTTGACTAATTCAGTTGGAAATGGCTCATTTCATGCCACCTTGATGCATCCATTGAATGCTCCAAAACAAAATTGGAGTCTTGTCCCCTCTTTAGGGTTTTTTAGGTTTGGCATGCTATTTTTAGTTCCAAAGACTTAGGAGGCTGATGGATCAGTGTTTGTTCCTCCTTGGTCTCCCCCTGAGGTGTTCAGATGGATAAACTTGTTTGTCATTTGCACAAATTGCTCAAATCGAGCAAAATGCACAAATCTGCCTAGTTATGACAGTTGCAGCAAGGCATATTGCCACTGTCATAACTCTTAGCTCAAATGGAATTTCATGGGGTTCTTGGCCATTTTGGAAAGCTCTCATATGATACAACATATGTGTGATCATAGTTTGTCTTGAACGTTTTGGATCCAATTGAAAAATTCCCTTACATTTTGGAAAAAGTGAAATAGATTCTGACTTAGTGAAAATTTCACTAAGTGTTGCAAAAAGTGACATTTCATGTTTTTAGCCATTTTGATCCAACCATAACTCAAAATCCATGATGAATTGGAATGAGGTGTAGTTGACACTTTTAAAGTATGCCATGAGAGCTAAAAATCCATCTTTGTATCATCCCAAATGGTTGCTTGGATCTCAAGTTATGATCCTTGGAAGTTGGTACCCTAGCCACTTTGTTCCATAACTTAGAAAATTTCTAAGTTTTTTTATGGTTACCCCTTTTACAAGTTATCCCACTTTTCTTGATTTTTCTTGATGAATGATGATTCCAATCACACATTAACATCATTTTAGTGTTAGGGGACCATAATTGATCAAAAAATCAAAAAGTCAAACTTTGACTTTTATGCACAGTTGATTTTTTATCAGATGAGTTCCAAACTGTGCGATCCTCTATGAAATCAAGTCTTTGACCTAAATCAAACTTGATGGATTGATTTCATAGGTGTTATAGGGTGTATTGAATCATGTCTCAAAGGCACAGTTGACTGTTTCCGCGAAACCCTAACTGTGGTTCTGATGAACTTGAAACTTGTGAATCAAGCTTCTTGGATCAATCCATTGTTGTAAATGGATCAATATGGTGTATTAGGGACCCTTAAATCATGTCTTGAGGTCTTGACTCATGTTTTGTCCCAAAAGTCAACTTAGGGGTGAATTAGGTCAAGAAACCCTAATTCCTGATTTTTTTATGAATGCATCCCCTAAGGCTAAATTAACTTGATGATTGGGTTTATGAGGTCCCTTCGAGTATTTTGGGTTGTGCTTTGAAGCATTGGCTCATTCCCAGAGGAAAAATTCCATCTGGAGGCCTTGGTCGACCAAAACCCTAATTTGGTGACCCTGGCGATCTTAAGGCTTGATCCACCTAGAATGCTGCAACATTGTGCTTGATTCTTGATGTGGGAGTCCTCTTGATCCATTGGGGATGTTTGAGAGGCTTAGACAAGTTGAGGATCATGTCATTTCTTGATTGATCCTTTGCCTAAAAGCTCTGAGAGGACTTGAAACCCTAAGTCTGATTGCAGTGAATGCTCAACAACCCTTGAGGAGATTGATGAGGCACCAAAGTACATCCATATTGTGCTGATGATTTGCACAATGATGGGAAATCTTAGTTGTCAAAATTTGGGGTATGACAGATGTCCCTATTTAATCTTCTTGGACCCGAAGGTGTGAATGGCGAATGTATTCGGGCATTGAGGGTGCAAGAGGATTAAATATCAGAATACCCAAAATTTTGATGGTGGTTAGGAATGGTAGTTCACGCATCCTTCTTCTTTTGCTAAGAAATGATGCTTAGAAAAGGTAAACTTCCCCTCGATCCTGGTTTCCTACCAAGAAACTGGTCTTAGTTTCTGAAATAAACTTCCCCTCGATCCTGGTTTCCTACCAAGGAACTGGTCTTAGTTTCTGAAATAAACTTCCCCTCGATCCTGGTTTCCTACCAAGGAACCGGTCTTAGTTGCTGAAATAAACTTCCCCTCGATCCTGGTTTCCTACCAAGGAACTGGTCTCAGTTTCTTAAATAAACCTCCCCTCGATCCTGGTTTCCTACCAAGGAACTGGTCTCAATTTCTTTTGTCAATAAACTTTTTGACAAGGGACACTGTTTGTAGCGGTTTTTCCTCAAACTTCTCGCAGAATTTTCCTGGAGATATGCCATTTGATATAAAAAATTTTGATGTCAGAGTTGCTGGGGAACCCAGTCATCTGAGTTGTAGAGGTGTACAAACTTCTCTGTTAGAGATGCCATTCGTTGACCCTACTGGGGGAAAACGAGTCTCTTGAGAGACCGCTTTCGCTTGGGGTATTACATCATAATTTTCTCGGGATCTTCTCGGAGAAATGCCATATGATGTGATCCAATTTTGAGGTGCTGATGACCTTTTCGTCAGCGGATTTTTTGGAGAAAAACTGTTGTATTGCCGAATCTCTGATTAAGAGGCTTTCTCTGGGGATTTTCCTTAATCTGGGAAAGCGAAGATATCATCTCCAATGGTGAAGAGTGATGTTTGTCACAGGTCTTCTTATTTTTCAGAGGTTCAAGTTATCAAAGTGGTCAAGAGACCAACTTCAATCCAGAAATAAACTGGAGGAGAGATCGTTTAGATGATTCACTTCCTGACGAGGAAAGAACTGACAACTCGATTGAGAGGACTTTTATCACTTGGGGATAAGACTGACCAGAGTGATAGTGATGCAATATGAATGTGAATGTAAATTAATAATGCATGATATATGTATGTATATGCTGACAAAATTGATGCGACATACAGACTAATAGATGAACACGACTGGATACTCGGCCACCGCGGGGGACGAAAAGGTACCACTGGGTTCAAAATTGCAATTCTGCCTTGCTTAGGAGAGATAGTCCCCGTGGGGAACACCGTTGGTCGGGCTTAGGAGATAAGAACTCTGCCGGGGGGTGTCAGATGGAACATTCGCATCTGACACAGCTGATCCTTCATTCAGGTGCACTGGTTTAGAAGGAGTACTTTGATTCTGCACTTTGAAGTTCGATTACTTCTGGAGAAGCGATCGATATTCTTTCGATGTTCAACAGTCAAAAGAAATTTCCATCTTTATCTTGAAAAGCTGAATATTTTTGACAAGTAAATTCATTTTTGTTTTATTTCAAGAATCGTTAATCATATTAAAATGTCGTTCTGTAAAGCTAAAACAAATGAGAATTGTAAAGAAAAGCACTAGGGCTCAAATTTTATTGACAGGACGGAGATTAGCCAAGCGTGTGATTCCATAGAGTATTTACAAAGTTTAGAAAATGGTAATTTAAGGGAAAAGGGCTACATTAAAACATAACGACCGTTATCCTTTTACCAACTTTGAATTCTGGACATCCTGAGCTTCCGTAGAAGATGACCTTGGCTGGAGTTTTCCTTATGGATGGCATTACTGCTGTTGGGATTCAACCTTGTCAGACGTAGTTAATTGCCATTATCCCTAACTTTTTCCTGGATTGTACTTTGATATTTCCAATCCACTGGGATGATTTTTTGACTGTGTCTCTAATTTTTGCCTGGACTTCCCTTTCGGGTTTTCAATCCACTGAGACGTTTTTTTTTATTTAGGCGAAGTATTTCTTGACTACATCAACATTCGTGGGGTAGGCAAATTCTTCTCCATCCATGGTTGCGAGTCTCAAGGCGCCGCCTGAGAAGGCTTTCTTGACCACATAAGGGCCGTCATAATTCGGGGTCCATTTGCCCCGGGAATCATTGAAAAATGATTGTATCTTTTTGAGCACAAGGTCTCCTTTCCTGAACACGCGAGGTCGGTCCTTTTTGTCAAACGCCTTCTTCATTCTTTACTGATACAACTGACCATGGCATAGTGCCGTTATTCATTTCTCTTCGATCAAATTCAGCTCATCGTGTCGACTTTGACACCATTCAGCCTCTGTTAGCTTAGCTTTCATCAATAACCGGATTTATGGGATCTCTACCCCTATGGGAAGGACTGCTTCCATGCCATATACTAGAGAGAAAGGGGTTGCCCCTGTTGAAGTGCGGACAGATGTGCGATAACCGTGAAGGTAAAAGGGTAGCATCTCATGCCAATCTTTGTTGGTTACAATCATATTTTGAACGATCCTTTTGATGTTCTTGTTAGCTGCTTCTACCGCTCCGTTCATCTTGGGTCGGTAGGGAGATGAGTTATGGTGTTCGATCTTGAACTCAGCGCATAACTCTTTCATCATTTTGTTATTCAAGTTGGATCCATTATCGGTAATGATCTGGCCAGGAACACTATAACGGCAGATGATATTGTTTTTGATGAATCAGACCACCACTTGTCTGGTTACATTGGCGTATGACGCTGCTTCAACCCATTTGGTGAAGTAGTTAATGGCTACCAGGATGAACCGATGTCCGTTTGAAGCCTTGGGTTCAATTATGCCAATCATGTCAATTCCCTATATGGAAAAAGGCCATGGGGAAGAGAGAACTTTGAGATGCGTTGGCGGTACATGGATTTTCTCTGAGTATATCTGACACTTGTGACATCTTCTCATGTACTTGTAGCACTCGGATTCCATGGTCAACTAATAGTACCCTGCTCTTAAAATTGTTCTCGCCATTGTGTGTCCGTTGGCATGAGTGCCAAAGGATCCTTCATGAATTTCTTTTGTCAACATGTTTGCTTCTGGTCTGTCTACACATCGAAGCAAGACCATGTCAAAGTTCCTCTTATAGAGGGTATCGCCGCTCAGAAAGAAGGTGCCTGCTAGCCTTCTGAGGGTCTTTCGGTCCTTTCTGAATGCCTTAGGTGGGTACTCTTGTTTTTGAAGGAAGCATTTGATGTCGTGATACCAAGGTTTATTGTCTATGACTGCTTCAATCGCGAAGATGTAAGCGGGCCGTTCAAGGCGCATTATGTCAATCTTAGGTAAGTCGTTCCATTGACCTACACTAATCATGGAAGAGAGAGTGGCTAATGCATCAGCCATATGATTCTCTTCACGAGGGATATGATGAAACTTGATTCTGTTGAAGAATGGTAACAACCTTCTTCTGTAGTCTTTGTAAGGAATCAGTCCTGATTGGTATGTGTTCCAATCTCCTTTGATCTGGCTGATAACCAGGGCTGAATCACCATATACATCCAAGTTTTTGATCCTTAAGTCGATCGCTTCTTTGAGACCCATGATACAAGCTTCGTATTCGGCATCGTTGTTTGTACACTTGAACGTCAGTTGGGCGGTGAAAGGAATGCGGGTACCCTGAGGTGTTATGATGATTGTCCCAATTCCGTTTCCATAATGATTAACGGCTCCGTCAAAGATTAGTCCCCATTGGGAACCTGGTTCTGGCCCTTCACTAGGTAGTGGTTCATCGCAATCTTTCATCTTTAGATATATAACATCTTCATCTGGGAAGTCAAACCCAACTGATTCCTGATCGTCAATCGGTTGATGAGCCAAATGATCAGCTAAAACACTTCCTTTTATGACTTTCTGAGCGTGGTATTCGATGTCGTATTCTGACAACAACATCTGCCAACCGACAATCCTTCCCGTGAGAGCAGGCTTTTCAAAGACATACTTGATTGGATCCATTTCGGAGATTAACCAAGTAGTATGACAAATCATGTACCGGCGCAGACGTTTGGCTGCCTAAGCCAGAGCACAACAAGTTTTCTCAAGCATAGTGTACCGTGTCTCGCAGTCGGTGAATTTCTTGCTCAGATAGTAAATGGCAGACTCTTTCCTTTTGGTTTCGTCTTGTTGGCCAAGTACACAACCCATTGAGTCTTCCAAGACTGGTAAGTAAATGATTAGTGACCTTCCTTCCACTGGAGGTGATAGAATCGGTGGGTTCAACATGTATTCTTTGATACTGTCGAAGGCGATTTGGCAGTCTTCTGTCCAAACGCAGTCCTGATTCTTTTTGAGTAATTTGAAGATTGGCGCACACGTCGCGATCATGAGGAATATAAATCTGGAAATTTAATTCAAACGTCCCAGGAATCCCCTGACTTGTTTTTCAGTCCGCGGAGAAGGCATTTCTTGAATGGCCTTGACCTTGTCAGGATCAACCTCAATTCCTTTCTGGCTGACGATGAACCCTAAAAGTTTCCCTGAACAGACACCAAATGTGCACTTATTGGGATTCAAGCAGAGTTTACACTTTCTCAGCCGCTCGAACAGTTTTGACAGGTGGGTTACATGCTCCTCCTCTGTCTTAGATTTGGCAATCATATCATCGACATATACTTCAATTTCTTTGTGTATCATGTCATGAAACAGAGTAGTCATGGCCCTTTGATAGGTTGCCCCGGCGTTCTTCAAACCAAACGGCATTACCTTGTAACAAAAAGTTTCCCCATGGGGTAATGAATGAAGTTTTCTCCATGTCTTTCGACACCATTTTTATCTGATTATAGCCCAAGAATCCATCCATGAAGGAGAAGACTTTGAACTTTGCTTTACTGTCTACCAGCATGTCAATGTGTGGTAAAGGAAAGCCGTCCTTTGGACTAGCCTTGTTTAGATCTCTGTAATCCACACACATTCCGACCTTTCCGTCCTTTTTAGGAACTGGTACGATGTTGGCTAACCATTGAGGATATTCTGATGTGGCGAGGAAACTTGCGTCAATCTGTTTCTGTACTTCCTCTTTGATTTTGATGGACATGTCTGGGTGAGTCCGTCTCAACCTCTATTTTACTGGCGGACATTCTGATCTCAACAGTAGATGATGTTCCACGATGCTGGTATCCAACCCTGGCATATCCTGATAGGACCAAGCGAATACATCAGGAAACTCTTTGAGAA
This sequence comes from Lathyrus tuberosus, assembly GCA_022829125.1. Classification (NCBI taxonomy): domain Eukaryota; kingdom Viridiplantae; phylum Streptophyta; class Magnoliopsida; order Fabales; family Fabaceae; genus Lathyrus; species Lathyrus tuberosus. The sequence goes on along the minus strand of JALAZF010000044.1, from coordinate 9,716,347 downwards.
GCTTTGTCAAACCTTCTTTGACAGTCAGACTGAGTAGGGCTCCAATCCTGACCTCCTTTCTCTCTTCTTCTGAACCCAAGTTGACCGTTTCCAATGGCTACTTGTGAGGCTTAATGGACCTTTCCTCTTGTCTGAGTAATCGGGAGATCTCATTTGGAATTTCTTCGTCATCTTCTTCTTCAGCCTCAAATACCGGGAAGTCAAAGTTGGGAGAAGGCATCGAATCGTATGTTTCAACGGGGTTTAAAACAAGCAATCTACATGACGTGATGATTGTTTTTTAGAAGAGATAGAGAGAATGCAAGAGTGTGTGCAGTGTATATTTTTTTTACTGCTTGTTTTTATTGTTTTTTTTAGGATTACCATTTTCTGAAGAAAGAGAAGAGAAAACAACAATAAATGCAGAAATTACAGAACGACGTTATTTTATTTATGATTTTGTTGATTCTTGAAACTACAGCCCTATAAAACAAAACTTTGTCGCTTTGGGCGAAACGAAGAGGGATATTTACAGAAAGGGAGCCCTATCAAAACATCTGTTTCACCTGGGCAGGGTGAAAGGTTAAGATAAAGATGACCATTACTTTGACTTATGAACGATCTTCGAAACATCGACTGCAACCCATTGGTGGCAAACTCCTCGGTGAATCACAAAGTCTGGTACCTTCTTTCTTGATCTCTCTTCAGAAATAACGCTGATTTCTGGTGGAGCAGGACCATTGGAATCTGTCTCCCAGGCTGAGTTGTCGTAGGAGGATTTCTCAGTTATATTTTGCATAGTATTTGTGCTCTCAGGTAAATCCCCCCATCCCACTGACTGGATGTCTTTGAGCCTGATACGAGAGCTTTCGGGAGCGGTATACTTGACCAAGAAGTCGTATTTACCACTTGGTTGTCCCAGGGTGTCCCACACTTCTTTGGAACTGGAGGAGTCATCCCTTTCGATGACGTTGACCTCGGGGAAAGCATAGTTAATGAATTCTAGTCCTGCAAACTTTGTAAATTCATCGCCGTGCTGGGTATTTTCAGAATACCCTGAGTGTTGATCCCATGACATGGTGGGGACGTAGGTATTCTTTTCGATGATGCTGAGCTGATAAGCATCGTTGGGCTGATTCTCTTGCCCCGAGTCTCCTGGGTACGACTTCCACATAGGCAGGCCATCCATCAGGCCATAATAGTCGTGGTCAAAGTTGTATTTCATCGGAGTGTCCTCCTCTAATGAATTTGGTGGAGCACGACATCCTTCCGGATCATAATCTCCGTATATCATTTCGACATCTGACCTTGGTATAAGTCTCGGACTTTGTGCGGGATAGAAAAATGGCGTAGGCACCTCTTCCTGAGACATATAACCGTCCTCGTTAAGATAGGACTTCCACTCTTCATATGTATCAGAGGAATCTCCCTCGTTGATGGTATGTACTTCTTGAGACACTGGGTGAAGGAAACCTCCACTGTGGAAGAAGTTCTGAATGGGATGAAAACTTTTAGCTTTAGCAGTCTGGGTACAGGTTGAGGAAAAGCCAAGACCTTTCTTTGTCTTGTTATCCGTAGAAATGACAAGCTGTCCCCATCCTTTTACGTTGTTACTCTCAATTACTTGGAGAGCATCTTTGTACGGGGAAATCGATGTTCCTTTTTCTGATTGATTCTCATTGCTCACCGAAAGCGCTTGGAACTGAGTTCCAACAACCTCTTCTGGTTCTACACAAGTGGACGATGATAGGTTACTCATGATCAATGCCTGTTCTCCACAGACCATGACGAGTTGTTTATTCTTGGCGAACTTCAGCTTCTGGTGAAGTGTCGAAGTGATTTCCCCAGCCTGGTGTATCCAAGGTCTTCCCAACAAACAGCTTTATGTTGCTCGTATGTCCATGACCTGGAAAGTGACTAGGAAAGTGTGAGGACCGATAGTTATGGGAAGGTCGACTTCGCTGATAACTATTTTTTTGGACCCGTCAAATGCTTTGACGACAACCTCACTGCCTCTCATCGGAGATCCTTTGAATGATAGTCGCATTAGGGTGGACTTTGGCATAACGTTGAGAGCCGATCTGGTATCTACCAGTACGCTGGCTAAAGCATCGTCTTGGCAGTTGACTGTGATATTGAGCGCCATGTTGTGACTTGGGCCCTCTGTAGCGAGCGATTTTGGACGCGGTTCTTAAGCGCTGGTCGCTCTCTGCGGTTTGAGCTTTAAACTACAGGTCGATTCATTTTTTATCCTATTGTGAGCTGAATAAGGAAGGGAAATAGATGTCTCCAATTAACCCTGCTTGCATACTGAGTTTAAACAGCGGTCTGTTAGGTTACGGATGCTATCAATGTGGGGGGGCCTTTGTACTGGTTATTTGTATTTTCGCCAATACGGTTCTCTTTCTTTTTACCTGGGCAGAAGGTTTCTGGCGGGGAATAAGGATTAGGATATTAGGACTGATGCTTTTGAATTACTGCTTTTGATTGACGAAGATATGGGATTTGGGTTTTTTGTTGATTGCGCTCGCTAAGATCTTTTCTTTCGATCTTATGCCTACGTATTCCCGTTTACCGAAACAGGGAAATCAGAGCGTTCGTAGTTCCTCCTATTCTATGGGAGGAAATTGGTTTTTGGTGTCTTGTTCAAAGCCCAAGACGTGAAGCGAAAGGTGGTTTGTATCTTGTTCAAAGCCCAAGATGTGAAGCTAAAAGGTCTATTTGTGTCTTGTTCAAAGCCCAAAACGTGAAGCTGAAAGACCTCGACTTTAGAGAGAATTTGTCATCTCTAAAGAGGGGAGAAGGAGAATTACTTTAACTGGGATACGCGGATCCGAGCAATGCCATAATTTCCGAAGAAAGGGTTTTAACCTGAAGGAGAAGACTTTAACTCAGTGTAGAGCAATGCCATCTTTTCTGAAGAAAGGGTTTTAACCTGAAGGAGAAGACTTTAACTCAGTGTAGAGCAATGCCATCTTTCCTTAGGAATTTCTCATGCTAAAAGAGGGACATTGGCATGAATATAGATGACCCAGAGGCTTGCCGCTTACAGCGATTAGATGAAGGGAAAGGAGTTGTTGATATTTGTGTACTATGAACGAGGCACAACTTTGATGCTAAAAGGTTGATTGGATCAACCAGTGGTTTTCTTATACAAAGCCTAAGAGGAGGCTAATTTCCGCTAGGAAAATCATTATACAAAGCCTAAGAGGAGGCTATTTTGTGTCTCGTACAAAGCCCGAGAGAGAGGCTAAAAGTTTTTGACCCAGTGGGGCATATCGTTATACAAAGCCTAAGAGGAGGCTAACAAAGAGTTGACTCAGTTGGAGAATCTTTTATACTCAGTAAGAGAGTGTTTTTGTATCTCGTACAAAGCCCGAGAGAGAGTCGAAAAGGTTGTTTTGACTCCACTGGGGAGAATTTTGGTATCTCGTACGAAGCCCGAGATGGAGGCTATTGTAACTGTTTCAGTTGAGTGACAGATCCAATATACTGATTTAAAAGAGAAAATCAGTTCTTATATGAGTAACACTGTACACAGGGATTTAATTTGAGGATCAGGGATATTTCCTTCTCTTTGAGGAAACAGGAAATCCAAAGGGTATTGAGACTATCCGAGTCTGCGGGTTTCCTTCCTATTTAATGAAGGGTGCTTGAGAATGTCTTTGAGACTCAAGAAAGTTAGACTGTCCGTGTCTAGAGTTTTATCTTTTGTACTATGCTTTGAGAAACAGTAATAGACTCTATGAAAGGACTGTTCTATGAGGATGACTAGGTTCTGTTCCTATACCTCTAGGAGGTCGTCGGGACAATTTGTACGAAGCCCAAGAGGAGGCTGGAAGCTTTTAAGAAGCCGACGGGTCCTTGTACGAAGCCCAAGAGGAGGCTATCATTCCCGAAGGAAGAGATCATTATACGAAGCCTAAGAGGAGGCTGTGAATACTTCTAAGAAGCCGTAGGGTCCTTGAATAATGCCCAAGAGGAGGCCGATGCTTTTAAGAAGCCCGTGGGTCTATCATCTCCTTTCCATTAGGAGAGATAACTCTTTTAAAGATGAAAACCACTGGTAAACGTGCGAGGTTTACTATCCAGCGACTTTTAGCTTTTAAAGAGGGTTCCTTAGTTAAGGTCCAAGATTATGACCGTAGTGGGTACCCAAACCCTGAGACATTCAAGGCAAGCTATCCACAAAGAATAGATCAAGTCAGGAAAGTTCGAGAATTGGGATGAAACTCAAAGATGCCATTCACGGAGAATACATTCATCTTGGGGAGTAGAGCTTCTTGACAATTCCTAAGGAGGACAGCCGAAGAGAAGACTGTATCTGGTGCTCCTATTGGGGATCTGGGCGTCTATTTCTACGAATAAGTGAAACGGCGTCACCTAGTTCTAGACGTAGTTGCCGGGGAAACTCGAAATATCTATACTATTATTACACAGTAGATATGAGTTCATGAAAGGAGACTTACAGTGAGCAGCCCCACAATACAGTTTATAATATGAAAGCAGTAAATGAAAGTGATAACCACTTACTCGGTTGTAGTGCTTCCATGCTGTTTGGTTAGTTGTTCAACAAAGAAAGATTAAAAACAACAGTATATTCAAAATCAAAGGAGAAAGTGCTTTGAAAAAGAAAGATCTTGGGGCTTACAGCTCAAGGAGAGGCCCAGGGTTTTATCAGTGAGCGCACTGCTTGACTTTGTACAGCGGGACTTATACAAGTGACTGGGGCCCAAAAAGGTTTTCTGTACAAAGGGATGGGTCTTACACTCTCTCAAGAGGCCCAAAAAGGTTTAAAGAAAAGAGTGGGGCTTATAACACGAGGGTATGCCCAAATGATTTTTCGTTTAAAAATGGCGATCGCGCCGAGGTTTTCTTTTAACGCAGAGGGACTTATACAATAAGTGAGACCCAAAATGTTTTGGTTAAAAGGGGGATTGGGTCTTACACTCTATTAGAGGCCCAAAGTGTTTTGAAGAAAAATAAATGGGTCTTACTACTCGAGGGTAGGCCCAGATGGTTTTTATTTTTAAACGGGCGACGATCACGCCGTTTACTTGTACAGAGGGACTTATACAATGAGTGAGGCCCAAAAAGTTTTTGTACAAGGGGGGATGGGTCTTACACTCTCTCAAGAGGCCCAAAGAGTTTTAAAGAAAAATAAATCGGTCTTACTACTCGAGGGTAGGCCCAGATGATTTTTGAAAAGGCGACGATCGCGCCGTTTGTTTTTTGACGGTATCGGGACTTATACAATAGGTGAGGCCCAAAGATGGTTTGGTAAAAAAAAAAGGATTGGGTCTTACACTCTAATAGAGGCCCAGAGTGTTTTGAAAATGATTTATGAGGGTTGAATTAATCCAAAACCCTAATTTGTTTTCAAAATGTATTTAATTGAATAAAAATTCAATTAAAATGATCAAAAATTGTTTAACACATGGAAAACAAATTGTGATCTTGGATTAATGCTTCAAAAATTAAGGATTGACCTACAAAATAATTAGAAAGCATTAAAAGTTGCAAAATCAATGTAGAAAAAATATTTAAAATGCCAAAAACAATCAAAATATTAATTCTTTACAAAAATATCAATTATATGAAATAAATAATATTTTTGGGATTTTTTTGATAAAATAAAATATTTTAACATTTTTGTGAATTATTAAAAAAAGAATCAACTCAAAATCATTAAAACTCAGAGAGAAATTAATTTTTGAATCAATTAAACAAAATCACAAAATTCAAATATTTGAATTTGAAAAAAAAGGCGCCAAGAACAAGCTGAAGAACACGCGCGTGTTCTTGGTTTCTCAGATTTGCGTTTTCTATCCAATCTCCATGAATACGTAATCATATCATGCAATCCACATATCATTATGCTCGTCTCAACCTCACGATCATGTCTATGTACTTTAATTTCATTTAAATTAAACATACAACAAGAAATCACGAAGAAACCTCAAGAACCCTAATTTCTGCATGAAGGCTAGGATTTTTGATACACGATTTAAACAATGCAATTAATTGAGGGAAAACATTCCATGCATGATTATGAACATATGGCCAAATTATTGTGCGAGGAAATATGCATAGATTGAGAGATGACCAAGTATGTGCTTACCTCCAAGCCGTGACAGCAAGTTCAAAGTGATTTTTGATTTGGAGGTGTTACAGATGAGTTGTGATGATCTGGACAGCTTCCCTACACCCTATGGATTGTGTTTGAACACTTGGATTGGATTGAAATTGGCTGGATCATTTTGTGGTACCTCAGCTGCACCTTGTTTGAAAATTTGAGCAACCAGCTGGTGATTTCATGAAATTGATGTTTTAGAAGTTATGTGAGTGTTTGATCAGCTCATATGTGATGTATGTGAGGTGTGTGAGTGATTGGTTTGTGCAGAATTGCTCTCAAACTCAAAACCCAATAGCTACCTTGCTAAGAAAGGCATTTTTGCCAAGAGAAAGAGATTTTGAGGAAAACATCTGTTAGATGGCTTTGGTGTACTTAAACTGACCACAATTGAGCTCTATTTATAGTAGAGCAAGTTTGTTTTGCAAGGAATAGTGCATGGCAGCTGGTAAGTAGGTTTGGTCAATGTTGGCAAATAAAAATCCAAGTCTCCTCTAGCCATTGACTAGAGGTTAGGGCACAGAGCTTTGGTCCCCTTGGTCTTGGATAAGTCTTGACTGATTTCAGATGAGAATGGCTCAGTCCATGCCACTTTGATGGTTCCATTGAATGCCTCATTCCAAATTTGAAGTCTTGTCCCTACTTTGGCAACTCTAGGTTCAACATGTTATTCCTTGTTCCTTGGACCTTGGAGGCTTGGCTCAGTGATTGTCCCCTTTAGATTCAATCCTCTGAGGTGTCAAAGTGGATAGGAGCAATTGAATTTGGCTGATTTTGGAAAATCGAGCCAAAGTGCAAATTCTTCCTTGCCTTGACAGATTTCAGCAAGGCAACTTGCCAATGTTGTATCTCATGATGTAGGTTTAATTTGACAATGTTCTTGGCCATTTTGGAAAGCTCTTACATGATACAACAACTGTTTGAACAAGTTTGGTTTTGATCTCTTTTGATTCCAAGTGAAAAATCCCCCTACATTTGGCAAAAAGTGAAGGCAAATTCTGACTTAGTGAAAATTTCACTAAGTGTTGGAAAAAGTGACATTTTCACTTTTCAGCCACTTTGATCACTCCATAACTCAAAATCCTTAATGAATTGGAATGACTTGTAGTTTAAGTTTTTGTAGGTGATAATGAGGGCTACAAATCCATCTTTGGATGAGAAAAAATGGCCTTGTGGTTTAGGAGTTATGGTCCTCCAAAGTTGGTACCTTTGCCACTTTAATTTTAACTTAGAAAAATTTCTAAGTTTTATGGTTACCCCTTTTACAAGTTATCTCACTTTTCTTGATTTTTCATGATGAATGATGATTAAAATCATACATTAACATCATTTTAGGGTTAAAAATCCATTTTGGTGAAAAATCTCAAAAAGTCAAAGTTGACTTTTGTGCACAGTTGACTTTTTATCAGATGAATTCCAAACTGTGCAATTCTTTAGGAAATCATGTACTTGACCTAAATCAAACTTGATGGACATGTTCCATGGGTGTCATAGGGTATATTTAATCATGTATTAGGGTTTGGGAGCATGTCCTGGTCAAAAGTCAAAGTTACAGTTGACTTTTCCCTTAAAACCCTAATTGTGGTGCAGATGAAATTGAGACTTGTTGCTCAAGCTTCTTAGATCAATCCATTGTTCCAAATGGATCAATATGGTATATTAGAGACCCTCAAATCATCTCTTGAGGTCTTGGCTCATGGTTTGTCCCAAAAGTCAACTTAGGGGTGAATTAGGTCAAGAACCCTAATTCCTGATTTTTGATGAATGCATCCCCTGAGGCAAAATTGACTTGATGCATGGGTTCATGAGGTTCCATGAAGCATATTAGGTCATTTTTTGGATCATTGCCTTGTGCCCAGATGAAAATTTCCATCTGGAGACCCTGGTAGACCAAAACCCTAATTTGGTGACACTGTCGATCTTGAGACTTGATCCACCTAGAAGGGAGCAGCCTTGTGCTTAATCCTTGAAGTGGGAGTCCTTTTTGATCCATTGTGGATGTTTAAGAGATTAGACAAGTTGAGGATCATGTCATTTCTTGATTGATCCTTTGTCTAAGCACTCAGAGAGGGCTTGAAACCCTAATTTTGATTGTATTGGATGCTCACCCATCTTTGGGGAGGATAATGAAGCATGATGGTTCATCCATATTGTGATGATGATTTTCACAATGATGGGAAATCTAAGTGGTCAAAATTTGGGGTATTACAGATGCCCCTATTTAATCTTCTTGGACCCGAAGGTATGAATGACGAAGGGATTCAGGCATTCGGGGTGCAAGAGGATTAAATATCGGAATATCCAAAATTTTGATGGTGGTTATGAATGGTAGCTTACGCATTCATCTTCTTTAGCTAAGCAATGATGCTTAGAAAAGGTAAACTTCCCCTCGATCCTGGTTTCCTACCAAGAACTGGTCTCAGTCTCTGATTTAAACTTCCCCTCGATCCTGGTTTCCTACCAAGAACTGGTCTTAGTTTCTGATTTAAACTTCCCCTCGATCCTGGTTTCCTACCAAGAACTGGTCTTAGTTTCTGATTTAAACTTCCCCTCGATCCTGGTTTCCTACCAAGAACTGGTCTTAGTTTCTTTTGTCAATAAACTTTCTTGACAAGGGACGCTATTCATAGCGGCTTTCCTCAAACTTCTCGCCGAATTTTCCTGGGGAGATGCCATTTGAGTGGAAAAAGTTTTGATGTCAGACTTGCTGGGGAACCCATTCGTCTGAATTGTAGAGTTGTACAAACTTCTCTGTTGGAGACGCCATTTGTTTCTACTGGGGAAAGCGAGTCTCTTGAGAGACTGTTTTCATTTGGGATCTTTCATCATACTTTTCTCGGGATCTTCCCGGAGAAACGCCATATGATGGGGTCCAATTTTGTGGGGCCGATGACCTTTTCATCAGCGGTCATTTCGGAGAAATACTGATGTACTGCCGAATCTCTGATCACGAGGCTTTCTCTGTGGATTTTCCTTAATTCGGGAAAGCAAGGATATCATCTTCAATGGCGAAGAGTGACACCTATTGAAGGTTCTCTGATCTTTCAGAGGTTCAAGTTATCAAAGTGGCCAAGTGCCGACTCTGATTTAAAGATACACTGGTGGCGAGATTGTGCAGATGCAACACTTCCTGATGAGGAAAGAACTGACAAACTCGATTGAGAAAACTGTTTATCACTAGGGGACAAGACCGACTCAAGTGATAGTGATGCACTACGAAATGCGAACGCAAATAAAATGCATGAAGTATGTATGTATATGCTGACAAAACAGACGCGACATACAGACTAATGGATGAACACAATTGGATACTTGGCCATCGCAGGGCAAAGAAGTACCGTTGATTCAAAATAGCAATTCCACCTTGCTTAGGAGAGATAGTCCCGTTGGGAGCTATGTTGATCGGGCTTAAGAGATGAGAACTCGGCCGAGGGTGTCAGACAAAACAAGGTCTCTGACACAGTTGATCCCTTCATTCAGGCATACTGGCTTAGAAGGAGTACTTTGATTCTGCACTTTGAAGTTTGCTTACTCCGGGAGAAGCAATTGATGTTCTTCTGACGTTCAACAGTCAAAAGAAATTGCCATCTTTATTTTAAAAGCAGAAAAAGTTTTAACAAGTAAATTCATTTTTGTTTTATTTCAAGAATCACTGATTAAGTTTAAACAACGTCGTTCTGTAAAGCTAAAACAAGCAAGAATTACAAACAAAAGCACAAGGGCTCAAATTTTATTGATAAGATGGAGATCAGCCAAACGCGTGATTCCAAAGAGTATATACAAAGTTAGAAAACGGTAATTTACAGGGAAAAGGGCTACGTTGAAACATAACGACCACTATCCTTCTACCAACTTTGAATTCGGGGCATCTTGAGCTTCTGTTGAAGATGACCTTTGACTGGAGATTTCCTCCGATAGATGATGTAACTACTGCTGAGGGACTTGCCTCTGTTGAACATAGTTACTTGCCATTATCCCTAACTTTTGCCTGGATTGTACTATGAGATTTCCAATCCATCGGGATGATTCTTTTTTTTTCATGTCTCTAACTTTTGCCTGGACCGCCCTTTCGGGTTTTCAATCCACCAAGACATTTTTTTTTTAGTTTAGGCGAAGTATTTCTTGACTACATCAACATTCGTGGGGTAGGCAAATTCCTCTCCGTCCATGGTTGCAAGTCTCAAGGCGCCGCCTGAGAAAGCTTTCGTGACCACATAGGGGCCATCATAATTTGGGGTCCATTTGCCCCGAGAGTCAGTGAGAAATGATTGTATCTTCTTGAGCACGAGGTCTCCTTTCCTGAAGACACGAGGTCGGACCTTTTTGTCGAACACCCTCTTCATTCTCTGTTGATACAACTGACCGTGGCATAGTGCCGTGATTCGCTTCTCTTCGATCAGGTTCAGTTCGTCGTGTCGACTTTGACACCATTCAGCTTCGGTGAGCTTAGCTTCCATCAATACCCTGATTGACGGGATCTCTACTTCTATGGGAAGCACTGCCTCCATGCCATATACTAGAGAGAAAGGGGTAGCCCCTGTTGAAGTGCGGACAGATGTACGATAACCGTGAAGAGCAAAGGGTAGCATCTCGTGCCAATCTTTGTAGGTTACAACCATCTTTTGAACAATCTTCTTGATGTTCTTGTTAGCCGCTTCTACCGCTCCGTTCATCTTGGGTCGGTAGGGAGATGAGTTATGGTGTTCGATCTTGAACTCTGCGCATAACTCTTTCATCATCTTATTGTTCAAGTTAGATCCATTATCAGTAATGATCTCGCTTGGAACACCATAACGGCAGATGATATTGTTTTTGATAAATCGGACCACCACTTGTCGGGTTACATTGGCGAATGACGCTGCTTCGACCCACTTGGTGAAATAGTCAATGGCTACCAGGATGAACCGATGTCCGTTTGAAGCCTTGGGCTCAATCATGCCAATCATGTCGATTCCCCATATGGAAAAAGGCCACGGGGAAGAAAGAACTTTGAGATGTGATGGCGGTACATGAATTTTGTCGGAGTATATCTGACACTTGTGACACCTCCTCATGTACTTGTAATAATCGGATTCCATGGTCAACCAATAATACCCGGCCCTGAGAATTTTTCTCGCCATTGTGTGTCCTTTGGCATGAGTGCCAAAGGATCCTTCATGAATTTCTTTCATGAGCACGTCTGCTTCTGGTCTGTCGACGCATCGGAGCAAGACCATGTCAAAATTTCTCTTATAAAGATTGTCACCGCTCAGGAAGAAGTTTCCAGCCAATCTTCTGAGGGTTTTCCTGTCTTTTCTGAGTGCCCCAGATGGGTACTCTTGTTTCTGAAGGAAGCATTTGATATCGTGATACCAAGGTCTGTCGTCTATGACTGCTTCAATCGCGAAGATGTAAGCGGGCCGTTCAAGGCGCATGATGTCGATCTTAGGTATGTCATTCCATTGACCTACACTAATCATGGAAGAGAGAGTGGCTAATGCATCAGCCATGTGATTCTCATCACGAGGGATGTGATGAAAGTCGACTCTGTTGAAGAAGGGTAACAACCTTCTTGCATAGTCTTTGTAAGGAATCAATCCTGATTGGTATATGTTCCAATCTCCTTTTATCTGGTTAATAACCAGGGCTGAATCGCCGTATACGTCCAAGTTTTTGATCCTTAAATCAATCGCTTCTTCGAGACCCATAATACATGCTTCGTATTCGGCCTCGTTGTTCGTACATTTGAACGTAAGTCTGGCAGTGAAAGGAATGTGGGAACCCTGAGGGGTAACAATGATTGCCCCAATTCCGTTTCCATAATGATTAACTGCTCCGTCAAAGATGAGTCCCCACTGGGAACCTGGTTCTGGCCCTTCACTGGGTAGCGGTTCATCGCAATCTTTCATTTTTAGATACATGACATCTTCGTCTGGGAAGTCAAACCCGATTGATTCTTGATTGTCAATCGGTTGATGAGCCAAATGATCGGCTAAAATATTTCCCTTAATAGCTTTCTGAGCGTGGTACTTTATGTCATATTCTGATAGTAACATCTGCCAACGGGCAATCCTTCCCGTGAGAGCAGGTTTTTCGAAAACTTACTTGATTGGATCCATTTCGGAGACCAACCAAGTAGTATGACGAATCATGTACTGGCGAAGACGTTTGGCTGCCCAAGCCAAAGCGCAACAAGTTTTCTCGAGCATCGTGTACCGAGTTTCACAGTCGGTGAATTTCTTGCTTAGATAGTAAATGGCAGACTCTTTCCTTTTAGTTTCGTCTTGTTGGCCAAGTACACATCCCATTGAGTCCTCTAGGACTGTGAGGTAAATGATCAGTGGTCTTCCTTCCACTGGAGGTGATAGAATCGGAGGATTCAACAGGTATTCCTTGATACTGTCGAAGGCGGTTTGGCAATCTTCTGACCAAACGCAATCCTGGTTCTTTTTGAGTAATTTGAAGATCGGCGCGCACGTGGCGGTCATAAGGAATATGAATCTGGAGATGTAGTTCAAACGTCCCAGGAATCCTCTGACTTGTTTTTCAATTTTCGGAGAAGGCATTTCTTGAATGGCCTTGACCTTGTCAGGATCAACTTCAATCCCTTTCTGGCTGACGATGAACCCTAGTAATTTCCCCGAACGGACATCGAAGGTGCACTTGTTGGGATTCAAGCGGAGCTTGAATTTTCTTAGACGTTCGAACAATTTTGACAGATGTTCAACGTGCTCATCCTCTGTTCTTGATTTTTCAATCAAATCATCGACATATACCTCGATTTCCTTATGTATCATGTCATGAAACAGAGTAGTCATGGCCCTTTGATAGGTAGCCCCGGCGTTCTTCAAACCGAACGACATTACCTTGTAACAAAAGGTACCCCATGGGGTAATGAAGGAAGTTTTCTCCATGTCTTTCGGCGCCATTTTGATCTGGTTATAGCCCGAGAATCCATCCATGAAGGAAAAAACTTTGAACTTTGTTGTACTGTCTACCAGCATGTCAATCTGTGGTAAAGGAAAGTCGTCCTTTGGACTTGCCTTGTTCAGATCTCTGTAGTCGACACACATTCTGACCTTTCCGTCCTTTTTAGGAACAGGTACGATGTTGGCTAACCATTGAGGATATTCAGATGTAGCGAGGAAACCCGCGTCGATCTGTTTCTGTACCTCCTCTTTGATTTTGATGGCCATGTCCGGGTGAGTGCGTCTCAACCTTTGCTTTACTGGCGGACATTCCGATCTCAACGGTAAGTGATGTTCCACGATGCTGGTATCCAACCCTGGCATATCCCGATAGGACCAAGCGAACACATCGGGGAATTCTTTGAGAAGCTTTATCAAACCCTCTTTGACAGTTGGACTGAGCAGTGCTCCGATCCTGATTTCTTTTCTCTCTTTTTCTGAACCCAAGTTTACCGTTTCCAACGGCTCTTTGAGAGGTTTAATGGACCTTTCCTCTTGTCTGAGTAGTCGGGAGATCTCTTCTGGAATTTGGTCGTCATTTTCTTCTTCAGCCTCGAATACCGGGAACTCAAAGTTGGAAAAAGGCATCGGATCGTATGTTTCAACGGGGTATAAAACAAGCAATCTGCATGACGTGATGATTCGTGTTTAGAAGAGATAGAGAAAATGCAAGTGTGTGCAGTGTATTTATTTTACTGCTTGTTTTTATTTTTGAATTGTTTTTTAGGATTACCATTTTCTGAAAAAGCAAAAAGAGAAAACAGCAATTAATGCGGAAATTACAGAATGACGTTATTTTATTAATGAACAAGTCGAATCTTGAAACTACAGCCCTATAAAACAAAACTCTGTCGCTTTGGGCAAAGCGAAGAGGGAAATTTACAGAAAATGAGCCCTATCAAAATATCCGTTTCACCTGGGCAGGGTGAAAGGTTTAAAGATGGCAATTACTTTGACTAACGAACGACCTCCGGAACCTCGACAGCAACCCATTGGCGGCGAACTCCTCGGTGAATCACAAAGTCTGGCACCTTCCTTGATTTGTCTTCAGAAATGACGCTGATTTCTGGTGGAGTAGGATCGTTGGAATCTGTTGTATTTTGCATAGCGTTTGTGCTCTCAGCTGTATCTCCCCATCCAGTTGGCTGGATGTCTTCGAGCCTGATACGAGAGCTTTCGGGAGCAGTGTACTTGACCATAAAGTCGTATTTTCCACTTGGTTGTCCCAAAGTGTCCCAAACTTCTTTGGAACTGGAGGAGTCACTTCTCTCGATGACGTTGACCTCGGGAAAAGCATAGTTGATGAATTCAAGTCCTGCAAACGTTGGGAATTCATCTTCATGTTGAGTAGTTTCTGAATGACCTGAATGTTGATCCCATGACATGGTGGGGACACAGGTATTCTGTCCAATGATGCTCAGCTGAGTCTCATTGTTCGGCTGACTCTCTTGCCCCAAGTTTCCTGGGTAAGGCTGCCACATTGGTAGGCCATCCATTGGGCCATAGTAATTGTGATCAAAGCTGTCTTTCATCAGAGTGTCCTCCTCTAATGAATTAGGCGGAGCACGGCATCCTTCCGGATCACAATCTCCGTAGATCATTTCGACATCTGATCTTGGTATAAATCTCGGACTTTCTGTAGGAAAGCAAAAAGGCATAGGCACCTCTTTCTGAGACATATAACCGTCCTTGTTAAGATAGGACTTCCATTCTTCATCTGTGTCAGAGGGATCTTCCTCATTGATAGCATGAAATGTCTGAGACACTGGGTGAAGAAAACCTCCACTGTGGAAGAAGTTTTGAAAGGGATGAAGACTTTCATCGTTAGCAACTGTCTGGGTACAGCTTGCAGAAAAACCAAGACCCTTCTTTGTTTTATTGTCAGTAGGAACGACAAGCTGTCCCCATCCGGTCGTATCGGTACTCTCGACCGCTTTGATAGCATCGTTGTATGAGGAAATCGAGGTTCCTCCTTCAGATTGATCGTTCTTGCTCACCGATAGTGCTTGGAACTGAGTTCCGATAACCTCCTCGGATTCCACACAAGTAGACGATGATAAGTTGCTCACAAGCAAGGCTTGTTCCCCACAAACCGTGACAAGTTGATCGTTCTTGACGAACTTTAGCTTTTGGTGGAGGGTTGAAGTAACCGCTCCAGCCTGATGTATCCAAGGTCTTCCTAATAAACAACTGTATGTTGCCCAGATGTCCATGACCTGGAAAGTTATTTGGAAAGTGTGAGGACCAATAGTTATGGGAAAATCAACTTCGCCGATAACCGTTTTTCTGGATCCGTCGAATGCTTTGACGACGACCTCGCTGACTCTCATCGGAGGGCCCTTGAATGATAATTGCGTCAAAGTGTACTTCGGCATAACATTCAGGGCTGACCCTGTGTCTACCAGTACGTTGGCTAAAGCATCGCCCTGGCAGTTAACTGTGATATTGAGCGCCATGTTATGACGGCGACCCTCTTCAGGTAATTCCTCATCACTAAATCCCAAATTATTGCAGGAAGTGATGTTAGAGACAATGCTATCGAATTGTCTGATTGTTACATCCTGTTCCACAAAGGCTTGCTCCAAGACTTTCTGTAGAGCCTCTCTGTGTGCTTCTGAACTGAGTAACAGTGATAATACTGAGATCTTTGAAGGAGTCTGTAACAGTTGATCAACAATGTTATACTCACTCCTTTGGATGAGCTTTAGCATCTCATCTTTGTCTTTTGAAAAGTCGGGATTACTAGATTGACCGACTGGCGGATCAGGAATTTCTGCCTGAAGTTCCTTTTCTTTGTTGGATTCTCCAACCCCTCGGTTGAAGATTCTACCACTCCGTGTTACACGACTGACGTCCGTAATATTCACGACAGAGGGTAATGGAATTTCCTTTCCATTCTCGATTATTGTTGCACCGTATTTGTAAGGGATTGCCTTAGCTGATTCATACGGTAGTGGCCCTGGTAGATAGATGACTATGGGAACCTTCTGATTTTTCTGACCATCATAAGTAACCTTGATCCGTTCCCGGTTGGGAACTCTAGATTTGTCAAGTAGAGGGATGATGGCAAAAACATCCCTGGTCATGTGATGACCAGAGATCGTGACAACATTCTCAACTTGCTCGGCAAGGTAGTTCGGCGACCAAATGATGGGTCCTGAACCGGGATATGGACGAATTTCTCCATGATCGACCTGACCCTGAAGAGCTGCTCTCACAAGGTAACACCCTTGGTTACTTTCTGCACAGACGCTACAACTGTCATAGTTGTGTGGTGGCACCTGGCCATGCCCACTTTGAATACAATGTAACCTCACTAGGTTACCTTCCATTGATCGGACATCCTGACTTTGACGACGAGTAGGATTCCTGTTATTGATACTAATCTGCTGAGTATCTTCGTCCATATAGATTGGCATCCACCAGTGATTTAACAAGTGCTGAAGTGCCTCCTGGACAAGGGTACAACCTCGATCGTTTTCGCAACCCGCTTTACAATTTTGATAGTCATGTGATATTAAGAATCCAAGTCGGACCTGCTCAGCATGTAACTCTACCAGGTTGGTATCCATTACGCGGATGTCGAAGATCTGAACCATGTTGATTTGATAGGAGTTCCTATCATGGTAGTCTTGGATCCATCCAAGATCCATCTGACGCTGGAGGGCCTCTTGTATGAAAGAGCATCCCTGTTTGTTTACCGAGCAAATCATACAGGAACTGTAATCGTGCCGCGGCAGATTATGATACTGGCTTTGCCTTGAGTGCATCGCCACCAAGTTGACATTCATCACACGGATGTCGTGGTTTTGAATGACGTTAGAATTCGTAGAGACCATGTTAACTCCACGAACTCGGTGCTCCTGGATCCATCCGAGATCCATTTGTTCCTGTAGAGCTGCTTGCACTACAGAACATCCTTGGTTATCTTTAGAGCAGATATCACACTGGTGATAGTTATGAGGTGGCACATGGCCATATCCACTCTGTCTACAATGCATCTTGACCAGATTGGTCCCCAATAAGAGTACATCGTGAATTTGATAGACATTGTTAGTCTCTTTCTCAATCAAATTGACTGCAGCTTTCTCGTGTTGAGGCAGCGGGTTCGTAAGAACATTAGGATTCGTATCTTTGAAAGATAAGAGCCCGCTCCTAACAAGCTTTTGCACGTCGGATTTGAAATTGAGACAAGTCTCAATGTTATGCCCTGAACCTCCTTGATGATAAGGGCATGTTTGATCCGCTTTAAACCAAAAAGGCGGATTTTCCAGAACTGAAAGGGGAGACTTAGTCTGAATGTGCCCCTTAGCCAGCAGTAACGGAAACAGTTCTGCGTACGTTACAGGTATAGGATCAAATCCTGGTGACCGTGTTGTACGGTTGTTGTTATATGGGGGACGAGCCTGCTGAAGAGGCTGTTGTGTCCTTTGTTGGTCAGGTTGGCTCTGCGCAATCTGAGGTTGATACATAGGAACAGGCACGGGGCCGATAGCAGGAGTAACGGCTGCTACTGGCTGATAACGACGCCTTTGCTTTCCGAGAGAGATATTCCCAATATCTTGCTCTTTTTACTTAGGGAGAGCACTACCGTATTTTTTAGTACCGCTCGTTGATCCAGTGTCTTTTACCAAACGCCCTTCTCGGACGGCTTCCTCAAGACGTACACCCATGCCGACCATTTCGGTGAAATCACTGGGTGCACTGGCGACCATTCGGCCATAGTAAAATAAGCTTAAGGTCTTTAAGAAGATCTTTGTCATCTCTTTTTCCTCAAGAGGTGGAAAAATTTGAGCGGCAATTTCACGCCACCTTTGAGCATACTCCTTAAAGGTTTCCTTGTCCTTTTGCGACATTGATCTGAGTTGATCTCTGTCGGGTGCCATGTCCAAATTGTACTTGTATTGTTGGACGAAGGCAGTACCAAGATCTCTGAATGTACTGATCGTAGTACGGTTTAAACCCATGTACCATTTGAGTGCGGCACCGGTTAAACTATCCTGGAAGTAGTGAATCAGCAGGTCCTGATTCTCCGTCTGAGCTGACATCCGCCGAGTGTACATCACCAGATGGCTCTGAGGGCAAGAGTTACCCTTGTATTTTTCAAAGTCGGGTACTTGGAACTTGTGCGGGACTTTTACATTTGGGACCAAGCAGAGGTTTGCGGCGTCCTTTCCAAATAGATCCTGACCGCGAATGGCTTGCAGCTCCTTCTGCATTTCCAAGAACTGCTCCTGGAATTCATCCATTCTGTCAAACATAGTTTCCTTCTTATCAGAAGGTGTTCGTGGAATCTGTCCTTCCGGGACAGTGTGCACCACAGGGGGTGGTACCGTGACTACGGCAGTAAGTCTTGGCGCCTCCCGAAGTTTGTAACCTTCAGGAGTCTTGAGTATGCCCCTGGCATCTTCGCTTTCCCGAAGTTTGTAACCTTCAGGCCCAGCGGCTTCTGTTGCGATTCCCTGATCTTCAGTGATCGGCGGAACATATCCTTCCGGGATATAGTTAACAGGCATGCCCCAAGGACGATCTTTCGGCATCTGATACCTAGGATCATACTTTTCTATGATGGGCGTTGAGATGATCTCTGAGATCACAGTTCTTTGTAGCTGAGCTTCTGCCATGGCTTGCATGTTGTTACGAAGCTTCCTCATATCCTCTCTCGGAGCGTCGATCTCTTCTTTCAACTCTCTATTTTCTTCCTCAAGATCATCCATCTTTTTCTGACGATTGGCCCGAGTATTATACGAATGAGACAGTTTGACTCTAGAATCGAGACACAAACGTGAGATTCATAGGTAAGGAGAATACGCGATGTGAGAATGATGAATGCAATGATTATATTAATTGTTTTTAGGTTTAATTAAAATAAACTTCGACAATTAGATTGCAAATATCAAACAGTGGGGAAACCCCTTTTTATTGAATTCCAAAGGATTACAGAAATGGAAATACAGTAGATTACAAAGTGCAGAAACAGAAACCTAAACTAATGGGTCCCGAGTCCTCTTCTTTGACCGGGGCGCTTGAGCCGTTGTCGGGTTGTCATTCCTTTGCCAAGTGAAAGGAGTGAGCAAATTCCTTTGGTCATCTTGATTCTCTACAGCATGCTGCTCCAAAATTTCAATCAGAGCATCTTTCTCTTTTAGTAATTGCTGTATTTGGATACACTCTACGTCGAGGGTGCGATACTTGTTCTTCCAAGACCTTCTTTCCTTTTGAACCTTGTTGAGAGTAACCTGAAGCCTTTCAGTTTCCGTCATGAAGTACATGACAATTTCCCTCGGCGGAAGAATTCCGTAACGAGGATAAGGCATCTTTAGCTTGAGAGCTCTAGTTTGTACCCAATGGAGATAAGGCTCCACCGAGACACAGTCCGGTTTTCCCAGAGACTCTCGTCCTTTCTTATGAACATGTTTCCAAGCTTGCACTATTTCCATCTTTAGTGCTCTGTCACTTTCTCCTTCTTTGAAGAAAAGACCTTCCAGATGAACACCCAGTGGGATGTGTCTCATCGGGTATCCAAATTGACGAAGAACTAATATCGGATGATAGTTAATTCCTCCTTTAGTCCCTATGAGGGGTACGCTGGGGAAGTTTCCACAACGATCAATGATTCTGATTCCCTCAAAAATCCTATTACACCAATCTATATCAGAGTTGGTAAGAGACATGATCTTCTGCGACCAACGTAAGACACTCTTGCAATCCCAAAAAGCAGCAGACTTGGGCAAGTGAGAGATAAACCATTTGTAGAGCAAAGGTACACAGCATGTGATCTCCCCTCCGCTGTACAAATTTCCTAAGTGTACAGAATGATATGCATCTGCGAGCAAAGTCGGCACAGGGTTTCCAATGAGAAAATCCTTAATAGCGTTGATATCGACGAAGTTATTGATGTTGGGAAACAAAAATAATCCGTAGGTGAGCAAGACAAAGATGCTTTCAAAAGCAGTCATGTTCCCTATACTAGCAAAGTACATAGCTTTCTTGGTCAGGAACTGGGCTGGAAAACCTTGGGTGCCACCCTTAGTGGTCATGTGAGTCCGGACCTCAGACTCGTCCAAATGAATTGCCATTGTAATAGTCTGATTCTTTGGAATTTCTTCTAGTCCAGAAAATGGAGCTCGATCAGTGATATGTAAATCAGCCAGATGAGAATACTCCTCCAGCGTTGGTGATAGCTGGTAATCCGGGAATGTGAAACAGTGATAAACCGGATCGTAGAACTGAATGAGCGCATCCATGATTCCCTCAATCACATGGACTCTTAACAGTGGTAGCAAACCACCGTGCTTGGCTCTGAAAGCCTCTGGGTTAACGATCATCCTCGCTAACTTTCTCAAATCCCCTAGTTTTGGAACCTTGAAGGTATACTGGTGAGTTCTCCTTCTACCGAAATCCATTAACGCAATCTTTTTCTCTGATATTTGCAATCACAGTCTTAGTTTAATTTGAAAAACAGAGAGACTAGAAGAGAAGTTTTTTGAATGTTTTAATGTTTTATTAAATGAATGCATGAATGCAACACACAAAAACATAGAAAAAACATGGGGTCAAAGGGTCGTTGTCATGAAGTCAAGACTCTACCCATCCCCAAAGGTTTATACTAGGGTGATTTTTGTACCTGTACTCATTATCATCAGCTCCTCCCAGGAAGGCAAAACAATAAGCGGATCGCCAGTGAGTTGTGTGCAATCTTAGTGTAAGTGCTATTCACTGAGAATAGATCACCAGCCTCAAATGAGGGTAGTATCGCGTAACAACTATTTCCGATAGCTTCCGCACTACGAAAGGGTTGGCTTTTCTAGGTGTATACTCATTCTCACCACATGCGGCATCACACGCATTCCCAGTAGCAGAAAAATAAACACGTATAGCAATTAGGAAAAGCAGTATATATATTTGTCCTAATCATCCTAGACTTATAAAGCTACGATTCTTAAGTTCCTGGCAGAAATGGGTTCCCCGGCGGAAGCCCCAATCTGTGGTTCCCTGCCTAAGAGATGGACCAGCATAGGTCAATCTTTCTCTTCGGTAGAGTTCCCATTTTCCGTAGAAAACGGGGATGATGCCCTAAGGCAGAAAAGGAGACTCCCCAGCAGAGTCGCCATTTGTGTAATTTTTCACACAAGAGAAGTAGAAAGAAAGGAACGGGCCCCACGGTGGGCGCCATTTTTCTGTTGGCGGCCACCGCCATGAAAATGACTTACCCAAGGTTTAAATTGTAATAAAGAATCGGCCCCACGGTGGGCGCCACTTTTCTGTAGCGAGCGATTTTGGACGCGGTTCTTAAGCGCTGGCCGCTCTCTGCGGTTTAAGCTTTAAACTACAGGTCGATTCATTTTTTATCCTATTGTGAGCTGAATAAGGAAGGGAAATAGATGTCTCCAATTAACCCTGCTTGCATACTGAGTTTAAACAGTGGTCTGTTAGGTTACGGATGCTATCAATGTGGGGGGGGGGGGGGCCTTTGTACTGGTTATTTGTATTTTCGCCAATACGGTTCTCTTTCTTTTTACCTGGGCAGAAGGTTTCTGGCGGGGAATAAGGATTAGGATATTAGGACTGATGCTTTTGAATTACTGCTTTTGATTGACGAAGATATAGGATTTGGGTTTTTTGTTGATTGCGCTCGCTAAGATCTTTTCTTTCGATCTTATGCCTACGTATTCCCGTTTACCGAAACAGGGAAATCAGAGCGTTCGTAGTTCCTCCTATTCTATGGGAGGAAATTGGTTTTTGGTGTCTTGTTCAAAGCCCAAGACGTGAAGCGAAAGGTGGTTTGTATCTTGTTCAAAGCCCAAGATGTGAAGCTAAAAGGTCTATTTGTGTCTTGTTCAAAGCCCAAGACGTGAAGCTGAAAGACCTCGGCTTTAGAGAGAATTTGTCATCTCTAAAGAGGGGAGAAGGAGAATTACTTTAACTGGGATACGCGGATCCAAGCAATGCCATAATTTCCGAAGAAAGGGTTTTAACCTGAAGGAGAAGACTTTAACTCAGTGTAGAGCAATGCCATATTTCCTTAGGAATTTCTCATGCTAAAAGAGGGACATTGGCATGGATATAGATGATCCAGAGGCTTGCCGCTTACAGCGATTAGATGAAGGGAAAGGAGTTGTTGATATTTGTGTACTATGAACGAGGCACAACTTTGATGCTAAAAGGTTGATTGGATCAACCAGTGGTTTTCTTATACAAAGCCTAAGAGGAGGCTAATTTCCGCTAGGAAAATCATTATACAAAGCCTAAGAGGAGGCTATTTTGTGTCTCGTACAAAGCCCGAGAGAGAGGCTAAAAGTTTTTGACCCAGTGGGGCATATCGTTATACAAAGCCTAAGAGGAGGCTAACAAAGAGTTGACTCAGTTGGAGAATCTTTTATACTCAGTAAGAGAGTGTTTTTGTATCTCGTACAATGCCCGAGAGAGAGGCGAAAAGGTTGTTTTGACTCCACTGGGGAGAATTTTGGTATCTCGTACGAAGCCCGAGATGGAGGCTATTGTAACTGTTTCAGTTGAGTGACAGATCCAATATACTGATTTAAAAGAGAAAATCAGTTCTTATATGAGTAACACTGTACACAGGGATTTAATTTGAGGATCAGGGATATTTCCTTCTCTTTGAGGAAACAGGAAATCCAAAGGGTATTGAGACTATCCGAGTCTGCGGGTTTCCTTCCTATTTAACGAAGGGTGCTTGAGAATGTCTTTGAGACTCAAGAAAGTTAGACTGTCCGTGTCTAGAGTTTTATCTTTTGTACTATGCTTCGAGAAACAGTAGTAGACTCTATGAAAGGACTGTTCTATGAGGATGACTAGGTTCTGTTCCTATAACTCTAGGAGGTCGTCGGGACAATTTGTACGAAGCCCAAGAGGAGGCTGGAAGCTTTTAAGAAGCCGACGGGTCCTTGTACGAAGCCCAAGAGGAGGCTATCATTCCCGAAGGAAGAGATCATTATACGAAGCCTAAGAGGAGGCTGTGAATACTTCTAAGAAGCCGTAGGGTCCTTGAATAATGCCCAAGAGGAGGCCGATGCTTTTAAGAAGCCCGTGGGTCTATCATCTCCTTTCCATTAGGAGAGATAACTCTTTTAAAGATGAAAACCACTGGTAAACGTGCGAGGTTTACTATCCAGCGACTTTTAGCTTTTAAAGAGGGTTCCTTAGTTAAGGTCCAAGATTATGACCGTAGTGGGTACCCAAACCCCGAGACATTCAAGGCAAGCTATCCACAAGGAATAGATCAAGTCAGGAAAGTTCGAGAATTGGGAAGAAACTCAAAGATGCCATTCACGGAGATTACATTCATCTTGGGGAGTAGAGCTTCTTGACGATTCCTAAGGAGGACAGCCGAAGAGA
This sequence comes from Lathyrus tuberosus, assembly GCA_022829125.1. Lineage (NCBI taxonomy): Eukaryota > Viridiplantae > Streptophyta > Magnoliopsida > Fabales > Fabaceae > Lathyrus > Lathyrus tuberosus. Next base: position 9,692,929 of record JALAZF010000044.1, on the reverse strand, counting down.
AGACTGTATCTGGTGCTCCTATTGGGGATCTGGGCGTCTATTTCTACGAATAAGTGAAACGGCGTCACCTAGTTCTAGACGTAGTTGCCGGGGAAACTCGAAATATCTATACTATTATTACACAGTAGATATGAGTTCATGAAAGGAGACTTACAGTGAGCAGCCCCACAATACAGTTTATAATATGAAAGCAGTAAATGAAAGTGATAACCACTTACTCGGTTGTAGTGCTTCCATCCTGTTTGGTTAGTTGTTCAACAAAGAAAGATTAAAAACAACAGTATATTCAAAATCAAAGGAGAAAGTGCTTTGAAAAAGAAAGATCTTGGGGCTTACAGCTCAAGGAGAGGCCCAGGGTTTTATCAGTGAGCGCACTGCTTGACTTTGTACAGCGGGACTTATACAAGTGACTGGGGCCTAAAAAGGTTTTCTGTACAAAGGGATGGGTCTTACACTCTCTCAAGAGGCCCAAAAAGGTTTAAAGAAAAGAGTGGGGCTTATAACACGAGGGTATGCCCAAATGATTTTTCGTTTAAAAATGGCGATCGCGCCGAGGTTTTCTTTTAACGCAGAGGGACTTATACAATAAGTGAGGCCCAAAATGTTTTGGTTAAAAGGGGGATTGAGTCTTACACTCTATTAGAGGCCCAAAGTGTTTTGAAGAAAAATAAATGGGTCTTACTACTCGAGGGTAGGCCCAGATGGTTTTTATTTTTAAACGGGCGACGATCGCGCCGTTTACTTGTACAGAGGGACTTATACAATGAGTGAGGCCCAAAAAGTTTTTGTACAAGGGGGGATGGGTCTTACACTCTCTCAAGAGGCCCAAAGAGTTTTAAAGAAAAATAAATGGGTCTTACTACTCGAGGGTAGGCCCAGATGATTTTTGAAAAGGCGACGATCGCGCCGTTTATTTTTTGACGGTATCGGGACTTATACAATAGGTGAGGCCCAAAGATGGTTTGGTCAAAAAAAAAAAGGATTGGGTCTTACACTCTAATAGAGGCCTAGAGTGTTTTGAAAATGATTTATGAGGGTTGAATTAATCCAAAACCCTAATTTGTTTTCAAAATGTATTTAATTGAATAAAAATTCAATTAAAATGATCAAAAATTGTTTAACACATGGAAAACAAATTGTGATCTTGGATTAATGCTTCAAAAATTAAGTATTGACTTACAAAATAATTAGAAAGCATTAAAAGTTGCAAAATCAATGTAGAAAAAATATTTAAAATGCCAAAAACAATCAAAATATTAATTCTTTACAAAAATATCAATTATATGAAATAAATAATATTTTTGGGATTTTTTTGATAAAATAAAATATTTTAACATTTTTGTGAATTATTAAAAAAAGAATCAACTCAAAATCATTAAAACTCAGAGAGAAATTAATTTTTGAATCAATTAAACAAAATCACAAAATTCAAATATTTGAATTTGAAAAAAAAGGCGCCAAGAACAAGCTGAAGAACACGCGCGTGTTCTTGGTTTCTCAGATTTGCGTTTTCTATCCAATCTCCATGAATACGTAATCATATCATGCAATCCACATATCATTATGATCGTCTCAACCTCACGATCATGTCTATGTACTTTAATTTCATTTAAATTAAACATACAACAAGAAATCACGAAGAAACCTCAAGAACCCTAATTTCTGCATGAAGGCTAGGATTTTTGATACACGATTTAAACAATGCAATTAATTGAGGGAAAACATTCCATGCATGATTATGAACATATGGCCAAATTATTGTGCGAGGAAACATGCATAGATTGAGAGATGACCAAGTATGTGCTTACCTCCAAGCCGTGACAGCAAGTTCAAAGTGATTTTTGATTTGGAGGTGTTACAGATGAGTTGTGATGATCTGGACAGCTTCCCTACACCCTATGGATTGTGTTTGAACACTTGGATTGGATTGAAATTGGCTGGATCATTTTGTGGTACCTCAGCTGCACCTTGTTTGAAAATTTGAGCAACCAGCTGGTGATTTCATGAAATTGATGTTTCAGAAGTTATGTGAGTGTTTGATCAGCTCATATGTGATGTATGTGAGGTGTGTGAGTGATTGGTTTGTGCAGAATTGCTCTCAAACTCAAAACCCGATAGCTACCTTGCTAAGAAAGGCATTTTTGCCAAGAGAAAGAGATTTTGAGGAAAGCATCTGTTAGATGGCTTTGGTGTACTTAAACTGACCACAATTGAGCTCTATTTATAGTAGAGCAAGTTTGTTTTGCAAGGAATAGTGCATGGCAGCTGGTAAGTAGGTTTGGCCAATGTTGGCAAATGAAAATCCAAGTCTCCTCTAGCCATTGACTAGAGGTTAGGGCACAGAGCTTTGGTCCCCTTGGTCTTGGATAAGTCTTGACTGATTTCAGATGAGAATGGCTCAGTCCATGCCACCTTGATGGTTCCATTGAATGCCTCATTCCAAATTTGAAGTCTTGTCCCTACTTTGGCAACTCTAGGTTCAACATTCTATTCCTTGTTCCTTGGACCTTGGAGGCTTGGCTCAGTGATTGTCCCCTTTAGATTCAATCCTCTGAGGTGTCAAAGTGGATAGGAGCAATTGAATTTGGCTGATTTTGGCAAATCGAGCCAAAGTGCAAATTCTGCCTTGCCTTGACAGATTTCAGCAAGGCAACTTGCCAATGTTGTATCTCATGATGTAGGTTAAATTTGGCAATGTTCTTGGCCATTTTGGAAAGCTCTTACATGATACAACAACTGTTTGAACAAGTTTGGTTTTGATCTCTTTTGATTCCAAGTGAAAAATCCCCCAACATTTGGCAAAAAGTGAAGGCAAATTCTGACTTAGTGAAAATTTCACTAAGTGTTGGAAAAAGTGACATTTTCACTTTTCAGCCACTTTGATCACTCCATAACTCAAAATCCTTAATGAATTGGAATGACTTGTAGTTGAAGTTTTTGTAGGTGATAATGAGGGCTACAAAGCCATCTTTGGATGAGAAAAAATGGCCTTGTGGTTTAGGAGTTATGGTCCTCCAAAGTTGGTACCTTTGCCACTTTATTTTTAACTTAGAAATTTTTTTAAGTTTTATGGTTACCCCTTTTACAAGTTATCTCACTTTTCTTGATTTTTCTTGATGAATGATGATTCAAATCATACATTAACATCATTTTAGGGTTAAAAATCCATTTTGGTGAAAAATCTCAAAAAGTCAAAGTTGACTTTTGTGCACAGTTGACTTTTTATCAGATGAATTCCAAACTGCGCAATTCTTCAGGAAATCATGTCCTTGACCTAAATCAAACTTGATGGACATGTTCCATGGGTGTCATAGGGTATATTTAATCATGTATTAGGGTTTGGGAGCATGTCCTGGTCAAAAGTCAAAGTTACAGTTGACTTTTCCCTTAAAACCCTAATTGTGGTGCAGATGAAATTGAGACTTGTTGCTCAAGCTTCTTGCATCAATCCATTGTTCCAAATGGATCAATATGGTATATTAGAGACCCTCAAATCATCTCTTGAGGTCTTGGCTCATGGTTTGTCCCAAAAGTCAACTTAGGGGTGAATTAGGTCAAGAAACCCTAATTCCTGATTTTTGATGAATGCATCCCCTGAGGCAAAATTGACTTGATGCATGGGTTCATGAGGTTCCATGAAGCATATTAGGTCATGTTTTGGATCATTGCCTTGTGCCCAGATGAAAATTTCCATCTGGAGACCCTGGTCGACCAATACCCTAATTTGGTGACACTATCGATCTTGAGACTTGATCCACCTAGAAGGGAGCAGCCTTGTGCTTAATCCTTGAAGTGGGAGTCCTTTTTGATCCATTGTGGATGTTTAAGAGATTAGACAAGTTGAAGATCATGTCATTTCTTGATTGATCCTTTGTCTAAGCACTCAGAGAGGGCTTGAAACCCTAATTTTGATTGTATTGGATGCTCACCCATCTTTGGGGAGGCTAATGAAGCATGATGGTTCATCCATATTGTGATGATGATTTTCACAATGATGGGAAATCTAAGTGGTCAAAATTTGGGGTATTACACCCTCTTCTGGCAATTCCTCATCACTAAACCCCAAGTTGTTGCAGGAAGTGATGTTAGAGACAATGCTATCGAACTGTCGTATTGACACATCCTGTTCCACAAAGGCCTGTTCTAAGACTTTCTGTAGAGCCTCTCTGTGGGCTACGAAACTGAGCAAAAGCGATAACACTGAGATTTTTGAAGGAGTTTGTAATAGCTGATCAACAATGTTGTATTCACTCCTTTGGATGAGCTTCAGCATCTCATCATCGTTCTTTGAAAGGTCGGGATCATTGGATTGACCGACTGGTGGATTAGGAACTTCTGTGTGAGGTTTCTTTTCTTTGTTAGGTTCTTCAACTCCTTTGTTGAAGATTCGACCGCTCCGTGTTACTCGACTGTTGTCTACAATATTTACGACAGAGGGTAATGGAGTTTCCTTCCAATTCTCAACTGTTGTTGCACCGTATTTGTAAGGGATAACCTTAGTTGATTCATATGGTAACGGTCCCGGTAGATAAATAACTATAGGAGCCTTCTGATTTTTCTGATTGTCGTAGGTAACTTCAATCAGTTCCTGGTTAAGAACCTTCGATTCGTCAAGTAGAGGGATGATGGTACAAACATCTTTGGTCCTTTCGCGACCAGAGATCACGACAACATCCCTGATTTGATCAGCGAAATAGTCTGGCGTCCAGTTTATTAACCCAGAACTTGGGCATGGTCGAATCTCTTTATGGTCCAACTGACTCTGGAGGGCTGCTAGCACGAGGTAACATCCTTGGTTATTTTCTGAGCAGACTCTACAGCGCTCGTAGTTGTGTGGTGGCACCTGTCCACGTCCACTTTAAATGCAGTGTAACCTTTCTAGATCTGTTTCCATTGATCAAACATCCTGACTTTGATGCCTAGTAGTGTTCCCATTAACCACACTGATTTGTTGCGTGTCTTCATCCATATAGATCGGAAGCCACCAGTGGTTTAACAAGTGTTGCAAAGTTCTTTGCACGAGAGCGCACCCTTGGTTACTCTCATGGCATACTGTACAGTTCTGATAATTATGTGAAGTAAAAAAACCGAGCTGGACTTGTGTAGCGTGTAACTCCACCAAGCTGGTATTCATCAAGCGAATATCAAAGATTTGAATCATATTCACTTGATACTGATTTCCATCGCAGTAATCCTGAATCCATCCAAGATCCATCTGACGCTGGAGGGCCTCTTGTACAAAAGAGTATCCCTGTTTGTTTACTGAGTAAGTCAGACAGGAATTGTAATCATGCCGTGGCAGATTATGATGTTGGCTTTGCCTTGAGTGCATTGCCACCAAGTTGACATTCATCGCACGGATGTCATGGTTTTGAATGATGTTGGAATTTATATAAGTTATGTTGACCCCACAAACTCGGTGCTCTTGGATCCATCCGAGATCCAATTGTTCTTGTAGAGCTGATTGCACCACAGAACATCGTTGATTGTTCTTAGAGTAGATATCACACTGGTGATAGTTATGAGGTAACACATGGCCGTACCACTCTGTCTGCAATGCATCTTGACTAAGTTGGCCCTCAATAAGAGTACATCATGAATTTGATAGATGTTGTTAGACTCTCCTTCTATCAAATTTACCGCAACTTTCTTGTGTTGAGGCAGTGGGTTCGTGAGAACATTAGGATTCGAATCCTTGAAGGATAAGACCCCGCTCCTAACAAGCTTTTGCACATCAGATTTGAAATTGGGACAGTTTTCTATGTTATGCCCTGGTTCTCCTTGATGATAAAGGCAAGTCTGATCTGTTTTGAACCAAAAGGGTGGATTCTCGGGTACTGTAAGAAGAGACCTGGTTTGGACATGTCCCTTGACCAGTAAGAGTGGAAACAATTCTGCGTACAACATCGGTATAGGGTCGAACCCCGGTGGTCGCGTTGTACGGTTGTTGTTATATGGAGGATGAGCCTGCTAAAGAGGTTGTTGTGTCCTTTGCTGATATTGTTGTTGATTAGGTTGGCTCTGAGCAACCTAAGGTTGATACGTAGGAATAGGCGCAGGGTTGATAGCAGGAGTTACAGCAGCTACTGGTTGGCATCGTCACCTTTGCTTTCCGAGAGAGATATTCCCAATATCCTACTTTTTTTTCTTAGGGAGAGCACTACCGTATCGTTTTGCACTACTTGATGATCCAGCGTCTTTAACTAAATGTCCTTCTAGAACTGCTTCCTCAAGACGAACTCCCATGCCGACCATTTCAGTGAAGTCATTGGGCGCACTGGCAACCATTCGGTCGTAGTAAAATGAGCTCAAGGTTTTCAAGAAGATCTTTGTCATCTCTTTTTCCTCAAGAGGTGGACAAATCTGGGCGGCAATTTCACGCCATCTCTGAGCATACTCCTTAAAGGTTTCCTTGACCTTTTGTGACATGGCTCTGAGTTGATCTATGTCCGGTGCCATGTCCAGGTTGTACTTATATTATTGAACGAAGGCAGCGCCAAGATCTCTGAAAGTGCCGATCTTAGTGCGGTTTAAACCCATGTACCATTTGAGTGCGGCACCGGTTAAGTTATCCTAAAAATAGTGAATCAATAGCTCTTGGTTCTTTGTCTGAGTTGACATTCGCCGAGCGTACATCACCAAATGGCTTTGAGGGCAAGAGTTACCCTTGTACTTTTCAAATTCGGGCACTTTGAACTTGTGCGGAACTTTCACATTGGGGACCAAACAAAGGTATGCGGCGTCCTTTCCAAATAGATCCTGACCGCGAAGGGCTTGCAGCTCTTTCTGCATCTCCAAGAACTGTTCCTGGAACTCATTCATTCTGTCAAACATACTTTCGTTTCCACCATAAGGTATCTGTGGAATCTGTCCTTCCGGGACAGTGTGTACCATAGGTGGTGGTACAGTCATTATGGCAGTGACTCTTGGTACTTCCCTCTCCCGAAGTTTGTAACCTTCAGGAGTTGTTGTCATGCCCCGGGCATCTTCCCTTTCTCGAAGTTTGTAACGTTCAGGCCCAGTGGCTCTTGCTGCGGTTTTCGGATCTTCCGTGATTGGCGGAATATATCCTTCCGAGATATAGTTGAGTGGCATGCCCCAGGGACGATCTTTCGGCATTTTATACCTAGGATCATACTTTTCCACTATGGGCGTCGATGTGATCTCTGAGATCACAGTCCTTTGTTATTGCATTTGGGCTGCTGCCAGAGCTTGCATATCGTTATGAAGCTTTCTCAGATCCTCTTTCAGAGTATCGATCTCTTCCCTTAACTCTCTGTTCTCTTCCTCGAGATCATCCATCTTTTTCTGTCGATTGGCCCGAGTATTGTACGAATGAGACAGTTTGACTCTAGAATCGAGACACAAACGTGAGATTCGTAGGTAAGAAGAAGGTGTTATGTGAGAATGATGAATGATATGCAATGATTATATTAATTATATATATTTTTTTGTTTATTCAAAGTTAAATTCGACAATTGGATTGCAAATATCAAACAGTGGGGAAACCCCGTTTTATTGAATTCAAAGATTGCGGAAATGGAAATACAGTAATTTACATAGTGCTACAAAAGGAAATCTAAACTTATGGGTCCTGAGTCCTCTCTGAAGCGAGCTCAGGTGCGGGTTCTGGTACTTTCCTTTTCTTTGACCGGGGCTCTTGAGTCGTTGCCGGGTTGTCATTCCTTTTCCAAGTGAAAGGAGCGAGCAAATTCCTCTGGTCATCCTGATTTTCTACAGCATGTTGCTCTAAAATCTTGACCAGAGCATCTTTATCTTTCAATAGTTGTTGTATTTTCTTACACTCCACATTGAGAATACGGTACTTGTTCCTCCAAGACGTCTTCTCTTGCTGAACTTTGTTGAGAGTAACCTGAAGTTTCTCCGTATCAGACATAAAGTAAAGGACGGGGTCCCTTAACGGAAGAACTTCCTGACGAGGGTAAAGCATCCTCAGGTTGAGAGCTCTAGTTTGTACCCAGTGGAGATAAGGCTCCACCGAGACACAGTCTGGTTTTCCTAGAGACTCTCTTCCTTTCCTATGAACGTGTTTCCAGGCATGCACTATTTCTGTCTTTAGTGCTCTGTCATTTTCTCCTTCCTTGAAGAAAAGACCTTTCAGATGAGCATTACGCGGGACATGCCTCATCGTGTATCCAAATTGACGACGAACTAAAACTGGATGATAGTTGATTCCTCCCTTAGTTCCTATAAGGGGTACATTTGGGAAATTTCCACAATGGTCAATGATTCTGATCCCGTCATAGATTGGATTGTACCAATCGATGTCAAAGTTGGTAAGAGACATGATTCTCTACGACCAACGTAAAGTATTCTTTTGATCCCAAAATGTAGCAGACTTTGGCAAATGGGAAGTGAACCATTTATACAGCAGGGATACACAGCATGTGATCATTCCTCCGCTGTACAAATTCCTTAAGTGTACAGAATAATAAGCATCGATGAGCAAGGTCGGTACAGGGTTTCCAATCAGAAAAATCTTAATGGCATTGATATCTACAAAGTTATCGATGTTGGGAAACAAAAATAACCTATAGGTAAGCAAAACAAATATGCTTTCGAAAGTGGCCATGTTCCCTATACTAGCAAAGTACAGAGCTTTCTTTATCAAGAACTGGGCTGGAAAACCCTGGATTCCACCCTTAGTGGTCATGTGAGTCCTGACTTCTGACTCGTCCAAATAGATTGCTCTTGCAATGGTTTGATCCTTTGGAATCTCTTTCAGTCTAGAAAAGGAAGCTTGATCAGTAATATGTAAATCAGTCAGGTGAGAGTACTCCTCCAGTGTTGGTGCTAGTTGATAATCCAGGAATGTGAAACAGTGATAGACCGGATCGTAGAACTGGGTTAGTGTGGACAGGATTCCTTCGATTACATGGACCCTTAACAGAGACAGCAGTCCTCTATACTTAGCTCTGAAAGCCTCAGGGTTGGTTATCATCCTTGCCAACCCTCTTAAATCCTCTAGTTTTGGAACCTTGAAGGTGTACTTGTGAGTTTTCCTTCTACCGAAATCCATTAGCAATCTCTTTATCTGACATTTGTAATCATTGTCTTAGTTTAATTTGAAAAAGAGAGACTAGAAGAGAAGATTTTTCTTTGTTTTTTTAATGTTTTTTAATGAAATGAATGCATGAATGTAGCACACAAAAACATAGAAAAACATGGGGTTAAAGGGTCGGTGTCATGAAGTCAAGGCTCTACCCATCCCCAAAGGTTTATACTGGTGATTTTTTGTACCTGTCCTCAAAATCACTGACCCCTCTTGGGATAACGACAGCAAGCGGACCACCAGCGAGCTGTAGTATCTTAGAGTAGTCTCAAGTGAGGGTAGTATCGCGTGACAACTATTTTTGATAGCTTCCGCACTACAAAATGGTTTCAGTCTACTAAAATCCTCAGCTTCTCGGATAACCCAATGGAATAATCTGCTTTCAACAACCGAAGTCGTATAGGCATTGAATCCGCAAAGGGCATCTCCACTGATTTGATGATCGACCAGGACCTCTTATCTTGGATTCACTCCCCATAAGATTACCCGTATAATGCCATCACTTATCTTAGGTGTATACTCAATCTTTCCACATGCGGCATCACACACATTCCCATTTGCAGAAAAGTAAACACAAATATCAATTAGGAAAAGCAGTATATATATTTGTCCTAAAATCCTAGACCTCTAGTTTTATGATCCTATACAGACAATGACTCCCCCAGCAGAGTCATCATTTCTGTGGTATTTGGTGAATTTAAGGCTTTCACCCTAAAAGAGGCTAGAAAGAATGCCTCCCACTATGGTCGCCATTCTTCTGTAGCGCGATTTTTGTGGTTTCGAATCACTATCGCTTTGGTACTACAGTTCGATTCATTTTTTATCCCGTTGAAGCTGATTAAGGAAGGGAAATAGATGTCTTCAATTAACCCTGCTTGCACACTGAGGTTAAACAGTCAAAACTGTTGGTTTACAGATGCTATCAAAGAGGGGGTATGGCTTAGGTTATTTGCTTAAAAATAGTGTCTAGACTATTTGCTAGGTTTCTGGTAAGGTGTTAGGTCTGATGCTTTTGATGGATGTATGAAGGTACGGGATTTTGGGTTTTTTGATTAGTATGCTCGCTAAGATTTTTGCAATCTTATGCCTACGTATTCCAGAAACAGGGAAATCAGAGCGATCGTAGTTCCTCCTATTCTATGGGAGGAAAACGGTTGTTTTGGTGTCTTCTTCAAAGCCCAAGACATGAAGCTAAAGGTGGTTTATATCTTGTCCAAAGCCCAAGATGTGAAGCTAAAGGGTTTTGGATGAGAGAGAATTTGTCATATCTAAAGAGGAGTTGTTGATGTTTGTATGCTGTGAGCAAGGCACAAATTTGATGCTAAAAGGTTGATTGACTCAACCGGGGGTTTCTTTATACAAAGCCTAAGAGGAGGCGGGAAGTTTGACTTTTCCGGGGAAAATGTTTTTTCTGTCTTGTACAACGCCCAAGATTAAGGCTAGAAGGGATTTTGACTCCGTTGGGGGAGAATGTATCTTGTATAAAGCCCAAGATGGAGGCTGAAATGGTTTGACTCAACAAGAGAGTACTTTTATCTGTCATGTATAAAACCCAAGACGGAGGCTAAAAAGGTTGACTCAACAAGAGAGTCTTGAGCAGGTGATTGACTCGACAAGAGAGTCTGAAGATTGATTGACTCAACAAGAGAGTCTTTTATACTCAACAAGAGAGTGATTTACTATCTCGTACAAAGCCCGAGATTGAGGCTAAAAGGAGATTGACTCAACAAGAGAGTCTTTTATACTCAACAAGAGCGTGTTTTATATGTCTTGTACAAAGCCCAAGACGGAGGCTAAAAGTGATTGACTCAAAAAGAGAGTCTGAAAAGGTTAGCTCTGCTAGGGGGAATCATTTGTACAAAGCCCAAGAGGAGGCTAACTTATTGCTGAGGATTATTTAGATCCTGAAGCGGGTCCAAGTGTGGGGAACTCTCATGAGAGAGACCGGGTTTCTGCTAGAGATTGATCCAGGGTGATCGGTGTTTTTTTCCTAGGTTTGAAAGGAACTTGAGAATGTCTTTGAGACTCAAGAGGTTTAGACTGTCCAAGTCTAGAGTTTTATCTTTTGTATGATGCCCAGGAGGAGGCACGGGCATTAAGGGATGAGTATCAACCCTAAAATGGCCGGAGTTTTGACGCTGGAAAGACTACTCTAGCAAAGGATGACTAAGTTCTATCTTATACCTTTAAGAGGTCGTCAGGGTCCTTGTATTAAGCCCGAGAGAAGGCATGAGAACTTCTAAGAAGCTGAAGGGTCCTTGTACAACGCCCAAGAGGGGGCGGGGATGCTTTTAGGAAGCTTGTGGGTCCTCAAACTAAGAGAAGTTCAAGAAATGCAATTCACAGAGAAGAGATCATTCCAGGTAAGTTATAGAATTTTGAAGAAACTCAAGAGATGCCATTCACGGAGAAAAGATCATCGTTGGGGAGTTAGAGTTTCTTTGACAATTTCTAAGGGTGACAGTCTGAGAAAAGGTTCACCGAGAATACTGTCTTTCTCTTTGTTCCATATTGTTTAACCCCAAGAGAAGGGAAAACTGTATCTGGAATCCTACGGGGGATCTAGTTTTGTTTGTGTTAAAGAGTGACCAACAAGACTTTACCTAGTGCTAGACGTAGTTTCCGGGGAGAACTCTAAATAACTATACTAGTATTACACAGTGGATATGTGACAAGTATATAAAAGGATGTGAAAGAAGACTTACAGTGAAGCAGCCCCTCAATACAGTTATATACATATGAAAGCGGTAAATGAAAGCGGATAAACACTTACCCGTTGTAGAGCTTCCATGTTGTTTTGTTAGTTATTCAACAAAGAAAGTTTTGATAACAATATATATTTGAATTCAAAATCAAAGGAGAAAGTGCTTTGAAAAGATTGTTGGGGCTTACAACTCAAGGAGAGGCCCAAGTTTTAACGATGATCGCACCGTTGTTTTGAAAACTGTACAGAGGGACTTATACAATATGTGAGGCCGACACCATTTTGGTTTCAAAAAAAGGTTGGGGTCTTACACTCTATTAGAGGCCCAAAGATTTATTTTTGTACAAGAGATGGGACTTATAACTCAAGGAGAAGTCCAGGGTTATTTGTTTGGCAACGGCGATCGTGCGGAGGTTTTTGAAAACACCGTGGGTCTTATACAATATCTGAGGCCCAAATCATTTTGGTTTCAAAAAGGGGTTGGGTCTTATACAATATTTGAGGCCCAAATCATTTTGCATTTTCTGTGCTACCTCTTATTACAGGTATGAATTACATGATGAATTGGTTCAAACATAACATATATAACATGTAGAAGATGTGCATGAGCAGTGGACTTCAAAGCAATGCATATTTTAAGGAGTACAAGTTGAGATGCTTACCTCTTTAGGAGCTTTTTGGGAAATCTATCAAGGGCCTTGTTCCAGAAATGTTTTAATGCTTTGAACACTCTCAAATGATCCCTTAGAAGCTTTTAGGATGACTGGAATCAGCTGGAAACCTCAGGAATGGAAACTGGCCTTTTCTTGCAAAAGGGGCAAAAGTGACCAAAATAACAACTCTCTCAAATGCTGTTCCAGATGTGGGGAACCATTTGGGACAGTTCAAGGATGATATTTGGAGCGTGTTTGAGGCTTTCTCTGGTTTCGAAAGTGACTGAATCAAGACATGGCTTGAAAAATGTAAAAAAGTCCTATTTTGAGGTTTTGAGAAAGGACTTTGAGATTTTGGTGTTACAGGTCACTTGTGAGAGTTTTGACAGCTTAGATATGACATATTGGATGTGTTTGGATCATGAGCTGTGGTGGAATTGCTCTCTAACTCAAAAAATCAGAGTTACCTTGCTAAAGAAGACATTTTTTCCTAGAGAAAGAGATTTTGAGGAAAACAAGTGTTGTAGTGCTTTGGTGTACTTAAACTGAGCACAAATGAGCTCTATTTATAGTAGAGCAAGTTTGTTTTGGCTGCAATAGTGAATGGCAACTGCTGCAGAGGTTTGACACATGTTGATCAATAGGAATCCAAGTCTCATCTAGCCATTGACTAGAGGTTAGAGCACATGCCTTTGGTTCCCTAGTTCAGAGATCATCCTTGACTCATTCAGTTGGAAATGGCTCAGTTCATGCCACCTTGGTGCATCCATTGAATGCTCCAAAACAAAATTGGAATCTTGTCCCCTCTTTAGGGTTTTTTAGGTTTGGCATGCTATTTTTAGTTCCAAAGACTTGGGAGGCTAATGGATCAGTGTTTGTTCCTCCTTGGTCTCCCCCTGAGGTGTTCAGATGGATAAACTTGTTTGTCATTTGCACAAATTGCTCAAATCAAGCAAAATGCACTAATCTGCCTAGTTATGACAATTGCAACAATGCATATTGCCACTGTCATAACTCTTAGCTCAAATGGAATTTCATGGGGTTCTTGGACATTTTGGAAAGCTCTCATATTATACAACATATGTGTGATCATAGTTTGTCTTGACACTTTTTGGATCCAAGTGAAAAATCCCCTTACATTTTGGAAAAAGTGAAACAGATTCTGACTTAGTGAAAATTTCACTAAGTGTTGGAAAAAGTGACATTTCATGTTTTCAGCCATTTTGATCCAACCATAACTCAAAATCCATGATGAATTGGAATGATGTGTAGTTGACACTTTTAAAGTATGCCATGAGAGCTACAAATCCATCTTTGTATCAGCCCAAATGGTTGCTTGGATCTCAAGTTATGATCCTTGGAAGTTGGTACCCTAGCCACTTTGTTCCATAACTTAGAAAATTTCTAAGTTTTTTTATGGTTACCCCTTTTACAAGTTATCCCACTTTTCTTGATTTTTCTTGATGAATGATGATTCCAATCACACATTAACATCATTTTAGGGTTAGGGGACCATAATTGATCAAAAATCAAAAAGTCAAACTTTGACTTTTATGCACAGTTGACTTTTTATCAAATGAATTCCAAATTGTGCGATCCTCTATGAAATTAAGTCTTTGACCTAAATCAAACTTGATGGATTGATTTGATAGGTGTTATAGGGTGTATTGAATCATGTCTCAAGGTTTGGGAGCATGTCTTGGTCAAAAGTCAAAGACACAGTTGACTGTTTCCGCGAAACCCTAACTGTGGTTCTGATGAATTTGAAACTTGTTAATCAAGCTTCTTGGATCAATCCATTGTTGTAAATGGATCAATGTGGTGTATTAGGGACCCTTAAATCATTTATTGAGGTCTTGGCTCATGTTTTGTCCCTAAAGTCAACTTAGGGGTGAATTAGGTCAAGAAACCCTAATTCCTGATTTTTTATGAATGCATCCCCTGAGGCTAAATTGACTTGATGATTGGGCTTATGAGGTCCCTTAGAGTATTTTGGGTTATTCTTTGAAGCATTGGCTGATGCCCAGAGGAAAAATTCCATCTGGAGGCCTTGGTCGACCAAAACCCTAATTTGGTGACCCTGACGATCTTAAGGCTTGATCCATCTGGAATGCTGCAACATTGTGCTTGATTATTGATGTGGGAGTCCTCTTGATCCATTGGGTATGTTTGAAAGTCTTAGACAAGTTGAGGATCATGTCATTGCTTGATTGATCCTTTGCCTAAAAGCTCTGAGAGGGCTTGAAACCCTAAGTCTGATTGCAGTGAGTGCTCAATAACCCTTGAGGAGATTGATGAGGCACCAAGGTACATCCATATTGTGCTGATGATTTGCACAATGATGGGAAATCTTAGTGGTCAAAATTTGGGGTATGACACCTACCATCTCCAGAAGCTAAAGTAACAAGAACCAAGCCTTGAGACTAACTGAATTGCTCTGACCAAATCTAGTTTTTCAACACCTCTGATCATCATTTGGACAAGGTAGTTCTGAGCATCTTTTGGACTTAAACAATTTACCACGATGTAGCATTTTGCCTCCTGATTGTTTATCCTCACTTACCTTGTGTTGATTTTTCATATTAGTCATTTAATTTTTGTTTTTGTGTTTGCTTGTTTCTCTGAGTTTTCATCAAATTCTCTATGCTCGTTTTCAATAAATAAAAATGAAGCATATGGTTGAGTTTGCACTGATAAGACGGTCACAATGGCATAGGTCTCATGATCTAAATTTGCCATTTCCAGAACTCCGGTGAGCAACTCACTAGAGTAGATGAACGAAAGTGCCTCGTGGTGGCCTAAGTTTGTTTTATTTTAAATCTGATCTAGCGCGTGCTTTGATGTAAGGTCCATTGTGTCTCTCATGTTTTGGACCTTTAGATCTCTTTTAATGAGATCTGACAGCTACGCACGCTTTATTTCATAGCCATTGATCAGATATGATGGTTTATGTTTTTTCTAGCATTTTATTTCATTTTAATTGATTTTCTTTTCTCATTTTATTTTGAAAATTCATAAAAAATAGCTCCATTCACATTTTTCAATCCAACTTTTTTTTCTTCATATTTTCATAAAAATATTTCCTATTTTCTTAGCTATTTTCCATATTTTTATTTCACCATTTGCCATTTTTCATTATTTTCTTCATTTTTCATGCATTTTAATTTGTTTAAAAATATTTTTATACATTTCTAAATTCTCCAAAAAATTTCATGTGATCCTTGACTTGCTTCTGATTTATCATAATTTTCTTGAGCTTTGATTTGTTATTTAGAAGCTTGATTCTTATTTTCATTTTAAAATTCATTTAAAAAATCATTTCATGCATTTTAATTGCTTTTTATTACATTTTGATTGGCTTGCTGGTTGTTGCCTTGGATCATGGCTTGTTGATCAAAGTTCTCCTTAATTTCAATGGACTTTGGGTGTTGATGAGGTTGGATGAACATTCATCAATTCAAATATATCATTAAATGAATAATTTGATTCATTTTTGGTGTTTTGTGTTGATGATAGGTTTAGTGCCTTAATCCACCAAGAAAGGTGATTAAAATTGATGATGAAGTGATCTTGAGTCTTTATTCAATTTATTCCTCTCTTCATCTTTCCTTCTCCTTCTTTTTCTTTTTCCTTTCTCTTGATCAATTGGATGATTTGTTGTTTAGCTTGTTCATTATGTTTAGATTGATACTTGATAAACTTTCATCATTTCTAATCTACCATTTGATTGATCATTTATCATCGTAGGTACTCTGGATAGATGCATAAGTTTATCCTAAGTTGTCATGAAGGATTGATTGATGTAATGGACCAATCTCCTTGCCTTAGTGCTTGATCCCTCCTTGGTTTTTACTTGTGCTACATGCTTTAGAAGTGTGATTTCTATCATATCTCTAACATGTATGGTACATAATTTTTATTGACCGGCCTCCTACAATATGATCTTCCTTATAGATTGTGATACGATTGCTTAACATAGCGCTAAATTTGTCTCGTATCGGATTATTAACTCTAACATCAATACTAACCATATTATTGTGCTAAATTTTATTTTATGCCATTTACTTTTATGCACCTTTATTTTTATGTTATTTATATTTATTGCTCTTTACATATTACTCTTATCATTTACATATCATATTGCTATTGTTTATGTTTATGCCTTTTTCCTTTTGTCCACTTGGACTTTTTCTCTTTCTTTTAAGACATTAATAAAGGAAAAACTCTTAAAGACTTAATTGCTTCCTTGGACTATTGGTTATTATCTCATGCTTGGATGTTGGATTTATGGGCTTAGAATTAGGTTCTTGATCCTATGCTTTGGAGTTGTGACTTGAGACCTTGAAATTCATCTAGTACCTTTGACATTGGGTTGACCTCTTTGAAGACTTGGTTTGTGCTTTGCTTATTTGATTGCTTGTTGCTTTAGTCCAAAGGATGAGAGTTTTGGCTTGACTTATGTCAGAAGCTTGCCATCTTGGTTAGATCTTTTCTTTCCTTTCTTTTACTTTGTGTACTAGGGTAGCCTCTTCATCTCTTCCCCTTCTTAAATTTTCAAAATCTTCTCCCGTTTTTCAAAACCTTCTTGTTTTTAAACTTGAATCACTTTCTCAATAAACCTTGATTTTGTCAAGTGATTTTCAAACTCTTTTTCTTGAAAAGTGCTAATTTATCTTAAGCATATCAAGACCACTTTCATAAGACATAAAAAATACACAACTCACTCAAACCATTTTTGTGCCCTTTGTGCACTTTTCTTTTAAAAATTTTCCTTGAGGTTTAGACATGAGTCATTTCCATAGTTGAGATGTAATTCTCCTATCCCCATAGTGATTGTTTGATGTTGATTCTTTTCCACTTGAGAGAGTTAGTGGCGTATTTGTTGATATCTATCCAAGTTGGAGTCATTCTCAATAGTGATGCAAAGGCCCATTTTCATACACGATTAGTTGAGTTTTCTCCTTAAAATGACAACTTGTCTTTCCATTTAAAATTAATCACAACAAACTCTTGTTAATTTTACCACGAACTACGAGGTTTTGATCCTCCATTGCACTTTGTGGGTACGTAGGCATGAGACTCAGGAAGTCTTGTCAAACACAAAAAAATATAAAAAATATTTCTCTTCTCATCTCCTCAATCTTTTGCAAACAACACATTTTAAACCAAAGATAGATTTTTTAAAAATTTCTATAAAGTGCTATATATGTTTTGGGTGCTAATACGTTCTCATTGTATAACCAACCCCATTATCTTTTGTCTCTCAGTTTTATTAGTTTTGTTTTTAAAACTTATGTGAATTTTGTTCGTTCTTTTCCGTATTTTTTTAGAAAAATAAAAGTGCGGTGACGACTCTTACTTTATCAGTTAAGTTAATTAATAAATTAATCTCAAATTTTTCTGTTACACTTCTTTATAAAAAAAATCCTTTTACCCAATGCACATCGAGATTTCAAGGGTCTCTCTACAGTGCTTTTGTAACTAGAGGGTTGCAATGCTATTCAGTTTTATTGTCTGTGTTATCGAGGACATACAGTGTCATTCTTTTCCATGTTTGTGTATTTCATTTTGAGTTTCATCTTGGATTTTCCTGGTAGTTTTTATCTGGCTGTGTTTTTTCTTCTAGACTTGGTGGAAGATTCCATTAATTTTTCCAATATTGTATTACTCCTTTGTAATTAGGTTGAGTATCTTGTACTTATTAAATTAATTTGCTTATAAAAAATGTAGCATTTATTAATTGACCGATGACACTTTGATTTTGTTATTGTTATTTTTTTTCAAATTACTATTATAAACAAATATTTCTATTCACATTAATTGAATAATTGATGTATTTATCATAGTATTGAGATGGAAAATCTTAAAAAATATTCATTTTATATATTCCTCTTAAAACAAACATGTCGATTGTGGGATAGGTGACAACACTTGAAAAGTACAAACTTGATGATAATATCTAATTGGAAAAACGACACCATAATAGACAATAATAAAAAAGGTTAATAAGCATTTTGTCTCTTATAAAGTTTTGAAAAGTTCTTTAAAAAAAATTTTGAATCTGCCTCTTGCTATAAAAAAATTCTCCTGCTTTTTCCCTTGAAAAATTTGACACATAGCAAAATAGATATAAATCCTTAAAAGTTACATGACATTTAATAGGTTATTGATGGATGCAATTTTTGAGAGGGCGAATTCAAACTTTTTTAATAAGGAGTTTATTAAAACTCGCCTATATAGCAGAGAGCAAAATACCTATTAATCAAGGCCGGCCCAATCAAATTAGAGGCTCAGTTCTAATTTGAAAATGGGTCAATTTAAAAAAAATAATAAAATGCAATTAGAATAATTAAAAATGACACAAAAAATATAATTATGTATCAATAAAAATAAATTTTAATTGTAATTATTTTGACTTTGATCAATCTCATTTTTTTAATATATTAGATTTTAATTATAGCATTTTTTAATTTATTTAATTTATTTAATAATATTTTTTATATTTATTAATGTTAATGTAAAAAAAATTGGTCTTTTAAAAAATTTTGGACCCCGAAAATATGAGGCCCTGTGCTATAGAGCCTGCTGCTCCTGCACAGGGCCGGGCCTGCTATTAACCTTAATAAAAAAAATGTTATTTTGTATTACAAGAATATGCATCTGTGTATGACTTCCATTGGACACAGTAAAAATGTAGAATATTGTTTCAAAATTGAAATTCTGGCATAGCAGACAACATATGTCCTAACACATGTCAAGACATTGTTCTGCATGATCATTTAAATAAGAACAAAACAGCAGACTGATACCTTGAATATCAGAACTGCAGAAACACAGATGTTTCGACATTTGTTCTAACATGTTAATCAATATTGAATTGTAAATTGCAGAATCATAAACAACACAGAATATGATGACCCAGTTTGGTGCAACTCACCTACATCTGAGGGATACCAATCCAGGAAGAAGAAATCACTATCAGTAGTATAGTTTTATGTAAACAACCTCAAGTTTACAGTAAACACCCACGCTTACCTATCATTACCCAATGAAGTCTTTATCATTATAAGTCACATCTAATTGATAAGAGAAACCCATCTCACTCCCTAAATCACACTCTGTGATTATCTAACAGTTAATACCCCATAACTGTATCATTCCTATTGAAAGATACCCCTTCCAATACAAAGTTCAGTCAAGCATCCTTGACTAATAAGTTAACTTGGATTTGCTTTAAAGCTTCATCCAAGAACAATACACGATTCATTACCTACAGGTTTCTGAATCTGTACAAGTACATATGTCTACCACACTGCATCAAATCGATACAGATGGAGACTTACAAGAGAAACCTACGACTCTCAAAACCTAAACCCTACTTTACAAAATAGGATTCCTAAGTATATGTCGTCCTCTCTCTCTTTTCTGCCTAGGTCTTGGTCTTCTTTTATAGTCTTCTGCTGTGTTGGACTTCATATCTTTGATTCTTGATCCACTGTCAATCACGCCTTGAATCTTGGAACAGATTTAAACAAAACCTGTTGTAATGATCATGATGTCGAGTCATCATGCTGGGACATTTCACTCGACATCTTTGGTCTGGGGCATAAATCTTCATGTTGGAGCATCTTCTCCACCATTATGTTTTACCAAAATTTAGTCAAACCATTGGAGCTTTCAATCTCACCCTTTTGACAAATTTTGGCTAAAACATTCTTCAGTTTGATGGTGCATATAGTGGAAGAAGGGAGAAGATAACCTCTTCATTCCCTTGTGTGACACCAAATACACACTTGCTTCTTAACTTTGATCATAAAACACAATTCCAAAGATGTTAGAACAAACGTTAGAACATCCTTAGATATGTTGAGACATTCCAAATCAGTAGCACAGATGCACAAACACCTTTCTCAATAGTAGGCAAGAAGCCATTCTCCCCCTTTTTAGGCAAAAGTTGGCAAAGCTGGCCCATGCAGACCCAAACCCAGATTATGCTTACCCAAACACGGACAAAACCCATTTGCTCTCAACTTAAGACAGATGTTCTAGCACGATCCTCCTTAAATATTAAAGGAGGTATGTAGGTAGAGCCAATCCAAAAGACTAGTCAATGAGTGCAAAAACTGTTGGTCAAGTTGGTTTCGAAAGATTCCACCATTTCTGACTTGTCCTTGAAACTGCTTCTGAACAGTGTCCTGATATCTAACCTGATATTGTTATATTTATGGTCCCCACATACAGGACTATGATTACACCCACCTTCTGTTTATTCTGAATCACTTCCTTAATCTTGAATTAGCAAACTTGTTTACTACAAAATTCTTCCACTGACCTTCTTATCAGCAGAGATTCCCAAGATACTTGGACCACTTCTAATTCACTACATTGACACCAATGAAAGAATCAGAACAACCTGATAAGTTCACCCAGAACTTATACCAGTAGGGAAATTTCACGACATCTTGTCTGACATATCAACCTCATATGAGGCAATCTACCACAAACTGTTTGAAACCACAAACAATCTTGATATGCAATCTGCACCACTGTTGCCATATATCCAGAACAGAAGTCTAACTCCCCCTGTCGTAGATAACCAGTGTTCCTTTGCCAGAAGAACACCCTAAATGAATGGAAAATATAAGACGCATCTTCATGTCTTCATGAGCGCACCCTCTGTTCAACACACCTGCTGAACGCATTCACCTACTGCTTGATCCTCAAGCAAACCATGTACCACACCAGTACATTCATCAAATAGAAGTTCTCCCCCTATCTTTCTCAACAGATGCTTCTTCAGCAAGAACCACCCAAAACCACTACGTGATATCCCATGACAACTTTATAATCATATAGTTAGAGTACCAGGAACGCATCCTTGTACCACAACCAACAAACTCTTGGATTGAGATCAAAGCTCCATTGATCCCTCTCGTCCAGAAACCATCCATACACCACATGAATTCCTCTTGAATTCTCATGTATAGATCTCCTTGTTCCCTGAGATACAACCCAATTGATTCTGAATGATTCACATTCCTCAAAGAGATGCATAGGGCCCCTTAGTTTGCTAGCTCACACAGATATTCTTCACACTTGAAGGACTTCAAACACATGCTCCATAAATCCTCAGTCCATTTGCTCCACAAGCACCAAACTGATCCACTTATAGCATGTCACATTCACATCAGACTTCCAAGACAATCCTTTACCCACCATTCTCTCGTATGAAAAGATAAATACTTCTTAAACAAGATGTGAGTGTCAAGTTCCACACTCAGAACTTAGCATCCTACTCCAAGGATAACCAACCCAGAAGATGTTCTAATATCAGCTAGGACATCCTTTACATATCATAGACCCCAATCAACATAGTTGTAGATATGCTCCACCACTTGACTTACTATCTGCATAGTAATCCAACTGAAGATCTTCAAACAACGATGTGCCACCAGCTTGATCTATAAGAACTCCAGTAACCAAAGAGAGAAATAAACTCTCATCCACCAAAATAAGGTAATCTTCCATAAACTGAGAACTTCTGCCACACACCCCTAGTCAAGAACCAGAACCTCCTCACTTCTTCAACCAACTACTCTTCTGCCCAAGAGTAATTAGTTCCAAGAACCCTGCTTGAATGCACACTAAAGATCAACCAAATGCCACTGTTTAATTCATCTTAAATTATTCAGAACCCCCACAAGATACACTGATCCACCAATGAAATCTGATCTTCAAGTTACATCAACTACTTGCTCCATAGCAAGACATCTTGGATCCAC
This sequence comes from Lathyrus tuberosus, assembly GCA_022829125.1. Taxonomy (NCBI): domain Eukaryota; kingdom Viridiplantae; phylum Streptophyta; class Magnoliopsida; order Fabales; family Fabaceae; genus Lathyrus; species Lathyrus tuberosus. The sequence continues at coordinate 9,670,717 of JALAZF010000044.1, read as the reverse complement.
CAAGCCTTAGACATGTAACATCGTCTCCATCCACATCTCCCGCAAACTGCATGAGATTAACCTTTTTGAAGCATCCATAACTTCCATTCTCCTGTAGATCGATTTATCTTAAGCTGATGTGCCACATCACCAGCTGAGATCCTGATGTTAAGCTTGATGTCAAAACATTCTGATACGACATCTAGTTGCTGAATTCAACTCCTCCTTCTGCCACTTAGAAGAAACTCCTCCCTATTACAGAACAAGAGTTCCATGCTCTCATAAACTTGATTCAACAACCAAGTTTGAGTAGACAACCTCCATCCTGCTTAATCATATCACAGGTATTCCATACAAGCTCACACCTTGATGAATAACTGCTTTGAAGCTCCAAAGAATTCACACTTGCCACGTCTGATTCTTCAGAAGAAAAATAGTCATAGACTACACCATAGCCATACCAAAGAATGTCACTTTCCTTAGTAGAGTATCCTGTAGAAAGTCAGAGATAACCGCCACTTAACCTTGACCTCCAAGTTGAGCAAGATCCCATGCTCCTAAGAACCTAGATCAGAAATAATATGATCCAAGTCGTGCCCTCACCAGCACTCCATTCTGGACAAGTCTCTTGCCATGACACTTTCGAGATAAACACCAGATGCTTCTAGTAACAACTTGAACACACCTGCTGCACTCAAATACTCCTATATTAGAAATAAACTGATCCAAGAACTATCCATCAAGATTACGATGTCTTATTCTTCATCTTCCACATCACCATTGTCTAGACCAGTTTCTTTCCAAGAAACTCTCCAGAGATCAGATGCTTCTGCTACAACACATTGAAACAGATTCTTAGGTCAACACCCAAGAAAAAATCCAAAAGCTTATGCAGTACCCCTCCCATGATTCTGCACGAACCAGATGAAGAGAAGTTCCAACATCGTGTTGAACATCAGCAATCTTGAACTTCATATACAAGGATAATCAATTAAATACTTGTGAGTAACACAATAGCAATTGACCTTAAATCCTTGTTCAATAATCCAGTTTCACTGTTGAAGCCACACTCCACCAGATCACTTCATGAACACTTATCAAGTATTTAATCTTTTGCAAGTATCTTTTTTGACAAACAAATAGGTGAGATACCAAGGTTGCCACCCTTGACTCAAGTAACTAAGATTATCTCTGAACGAACCCTATTTACCTCAACAGTTCTGAAAATTCCATTTATATTGGATCCACCCTTAGGATTAAGAGAGATGAATCCTTCCTTGCTGTTTTGGATGGTGAAAATAAATCACCTCCACTTTCTTCAGATTTGTGTTTCACAGAAACACCCTCTAGTCAGAAGAATAACTAGAAGACTCTAGATGTACGACTGAGACACCTTTATGAGTGGACTTGAGAGAATTCTCAAGTATCTTTGACAACTTAGCCGATCAATAATTTATCAAACTCCTAGAGCAAAAACTTGATAAACCTAAACTCAACTCCCCTCCTCTTCAACTGACTTCAAACTGCACCATGGAACCAAGCGTCCAAGTACCAAGTCACCATAACAGACATCTTCCAATAACTCTTTCCATTCCATTGCTCCCGACTTTGGAATAAAAAGATGCAAATATCTTCACAAATAGAGGCCGACGATTGAGATCTTCCACCATCTGTCTTCAGCAACAACTCCAAAATCCCATAATTCCAGAGCTCTTCCATTAGAAACATATGCAGTGGAACCACCAAGGAACAAATTCAACTTGCCCTAACAAGATGTCAGAACAACTTATAAGACACCCCAACAAGAGAACTAGCCACTTCTTCTGCAGTTGTTGTAGAACCTCCTAAGCAACATGAACAACCACCGAGTTGTTACCTTCAATCCAGAACATCCATCCCATCCATTAATACCCTTGAGTATGTCTGAGTTGATTGATCTGATCTTCAAAACTCTTCCTTGTTTAAACGCCAGAAAGTATCTCCCAAATATCTCATCCAGAAACAGACAGGATGCCTGCTCTGATACCAATTTAAATTCTGGCATAGCAGACAACAGATGTCCTAAAACATGTCAAGACATTGTTCTGCATAATCATTTAAACAAGAACAGAACAGAATAGCAGACTGATACCTTGAATATCAGAACTGCAGAAACACAGATGTTTCGACATCTGTTCCAACATGTCAAACAATACTGAATTATAAATTGCAAAATGATAAATAACACAGAATATGATGACCTAGTTTGGTGCAACTCACCTACATCTGGGGGATACCAATCCAAGAAGAAGAAATCATTAGCAATAGTATATTTTTATGTAAACAACCTCAGGTTTACAGTAAACACCCACGCTTACCTATCACTACCCAATGAAGTCTTTATCATTGGAAGTCACATCTAATTGATAAGAGAAACCCATCTCACTCCCTAAATCACACTCTGTGATTATCTAACAGTTAATACCCCATAACTGTATCATTCCTATTGAAAGACACCCCTTCCAATACAAAGTTCAGTCAAGCATCCTTGACTAACAAGTTAACTTGGATTTGCTTCAAAGTTTCTGAAGAAACGAAAAAACACAAGAAAGGGGGGGGGGGGGGGGGGTTGAATTGGGGTTTTCAAAAATTAAAGCAAAAAGGACACGTTGGTTATCCTGGTTCGTTTGAACTCAAACTACTCCAGTCCACCCGCCAAGGTGATTTCGCCTCTCTCTCTTGAGGACTTAATCCACTAATCAATTAAGATTACACAAACACAGGGACAACCGTCACTGTCTTCTTGAGTTTTAACCACAACTCGGTTTTCTCAAGGAATTTCAACTGAAAATAGTATGCTTCTAATAAGCTTTATCACAACCGTGATGTTTTTACAATATTTTTATCAAATAATGAAAACAGATGAGAAACTTGATGAATTGTGAAAAGTATGCGCGCAAGTGTAATATGGTCATCTGCAGGTGCTCCTTTAAATAGATGAGAATGATTAATCCGTTGGAGACGTGAGAGTTATTTTTGGAGATTGACAATAATGCCTTTGAATGCTCTTTCCAAAAATACAGATTTTGTCTGTTTCAATCCGTTGCTTTGTGATACTCATAAATGTGAAGGATAGCGTATCAGAGTCCATGTTGATTTGATGCATTATCAGAGTTTCCGGCTTGATACAACTTTGGTGCTGAAGCGTGAGACATCCTTCATCAGAACTTAGCTAGTTTAGAGCTTGTGATTCTTCCATATCAGAGCTTCGCTTGATTAGAACTTCGCTTTGAACTCGCTTTGTTTAGATCTTGTGAGCTTCGCTTGATTATAATTTCGCTCATATTGGATCTTGTGATACTTCTATATCAGAACTTCTTTACATTAGAACTTCCCTACATATCACAAAAGATGAATTAAGGAGCATCAATTTCTAAATAATATAGTGTTTGTTATCATCAAAACTATTAGGAATGTAGAATCAATTCTTGTTATAACAATCTCCCCCTTTTAGATGATGACAAAAACTTATATTTTGATGATTAATTAATAGAGTATGGAGTAGAGAATACTCCCCCTGAGTTGAAGATTTCCTTGAAAATGTTGATTTAAGACTTCCAAGAAGTTCTGATTGCCATTTTCCTGCTTTCTTAACAAAAATATGGAAGAGGTTAAAATGTTCGAGACATAGTCATGGTGCACTGTTATATTTCAAAATATTCTACGTTCTCCCCCTTTGTCATTAATCAAAAAGCGAAAAGATACATGAGAACATAATAAAAAAGAATAAGATAAAACACAATGCAAGCAAGGCAACAGAAAAGCAACAAAAAAAAATCTAAGGTTGAGGAGCAGGTGGAAGTCTTGTGAACAATGCTTCCAGAAGACCTTTGATCTGATTAGCGGATTCTTCTTGCTTGCCAAGCATCCCTTTAATTTCTGCGTTTGTTTCATCCTGTTTGTCCAATCTTTTTCTTACAGCTTCATTCTCTTTCTTTAACTCATCCAGAGTTTTCAGCACTAGAGCAGATGAAGTTGACTCTTTGACTCTTTAAAAGGTACCAAATCCTCAGAGCTTTTAGCAGAAACTTTCTTTGGAGAGACTTCAGGTGATTTTTCCTCGACTTCAGTGATAACCAGAGTTTGATGTTGAGAGAATTCTTCCTGAGGTTCTGAAACCATAGGATCTTTCCAGCCTAGAGGAAGAATAGGTTTCTTTTCCCAGAATCTTAGAACTTGCTCATTGAAGATCTTCATATGGTCACAGAAGTTCTGTTGGGCTATGTCATAGCTGAGTTCCTTCATCTTTTGAGATTCAAAATTAAACCATTTTCTGAATTCGGTCCAAAGATAGTCAGAGGCAGCAGGATTCAGATTCTCCAAACAACCCTGCTTCAGAAAGTTAATCCATTCCTGCATTTTTACCTCGAAAGCCAATAAAGAGTTACCAACATCTGATTTGGATACTATTGGTTTTGGTTTGGGAATGGCTACTTTGTGAGAGGTTGAGGTAAGCTTGTCTAGAGCTTCTAGGTCAATTATAGTTCTGAGGGGATCATCTGAGAGATGTGTTGGAGGAGAGTCAGAAATGAGAATAAGAGAGGTAGGTGATGTAATTTCTGAAGAGATTTGTGGGGGACTGGTGAAATTTGGTGAAGGTTGAAAGAAGTTGAGAGGACAATTGATACCGGGTATAGAGGTGTCAGGGTTTTGAATTTGATGTTCTGGTTGGGAAGAAGTGAAGAGAGGTTCAAGATCAATGTCAGACAGAACTTGTATAAGTTCTGGTTGTGGTTCAATGAAATCAGAAGGAGTGGGGTCAATGTCAATGTCAAAATCTTCAAGAGTTTATGGTGAAGGAGATGGATTTTCAGAAGGTTTAGGAGAAGATGGGGTTTCAGATGTTGATACCATTATGGATTCGACGATAGAAATGAAAGAAGAGTTACCTTTCTTTTTAGCAGCTTTGGCAACTTTTGGAGTTTTCTGAGGAGTTCCTTCAGAGGCTTTTCTTTTTCTTGAAGTTCTAGGGGCAACTTCTAGAGGTGCTTGCCTGAGCTGTTGCAGAGAAACTTCTGGAAGGGTACCATCAGCTTTACACGCATCCAGATATCTGAGAACAATTTCTGGATGAGCATCTGATGAGAAGAGAGGAAAATCTTTCAGAGGTATTTTCCTGGTGGTGACGACTTCCTTAGATATTAGGGTTGGATCCTTCTTGATGGTCTCAATGATTTTCATCTTCTTGAGGTTCTTTGCATTGAGAGGTCTTCCAGCAATAGTTTCTAGATCAGAGATTTCCTGAGCTTCAGTTAGGTGTTCTATCAGCTTATTCTCTGTTAGAATATCTGAGATAAGTCTACCTAGAGGAATCCAATCTCTCTTGGTTCTTTCTTCTTCTCTTGTTTCCTTGACACTGTTCTTCAGATGATTGAATAGACAGTAAGGAAGATTCGCTTTGGTAAAGGTGGAGATGAGGTACAAAAGATACTGCTGATCGTTGTTGATGTAGTCAGACGAGCTTGAAGGTTTCCTGTGATAGATACACCCAAGAATGATTCTGGCCTAAATTCTGTGACGATCCTTTAGGTCTTTGATTTTGTTGGAGTGTTGTCCGGAGGTGAAGATTTCTTTTGAGATAGTATTTAGATCAGTGCCCTTTACCATCTCACTGCATCTAATTCCTGATCCATCATGATCAATCAGCTTGCCAATAAGATCTTCAGTGATGACAACCTTCTTTCCCATTACATACGAAGTTACTTGATGTTTTGAGACCGATGCAAAAATCCATAATTCCTTAACGAGTTGGGGAAAAACTGGACCCATTAAGCGATTAAAGTATTTGGTCCATCCTTGAAACTCAACCTTAGGAGTAAGATCATACCCATTATCTTTCATGCTTTCAAAATCAACGATGAGTTCATAGAGAACTTCAAGGGAGGCAAAGGGAGTGAGAAGAGTTCTTAAGGGCTCAACGTACCTTTCTTCAATGACTTTGTCAGCTGATTCTTGAGACATTGCTTGTTGAGAGCTTTGTTGAGAGCAGGAGGCCATTGTTCACAGACTTAGGGTTTTGGGAACACACAGAGAAACAAGAAATGTAGGCAGCAAAACAAGAAATGCAAATAATACGGAGAAGGCGATAGAGAGCTAAGTGAGTGATAGTGAACGTGTGAGGGTGTTAGAAGTGACATTTATATAAGAGTGACCAAGAATTAAATAGCAATAAAAAACAATAAACATAATGATTAATAGCCGTAATGATTTCTGACAAGGGAGATAGCGTGAGAAATTTTGGGAACAGTTACCGATGTGACTTGGCGCCTCGATATGTCAACACAGACGTTTCAGTTTTCCAGAGTTTGACACGCATTCATCATCAGAGAAAATCTGGAGCGTAGGTTGATAGGTGTTTGCTAGAGTGAACTTAATGATCTATCCTTGAAATGAAAAGTTCAGATCTTCTGAATAGATTCTGAGGCAATCTTTCTTCTCACTTCTGAAGAATTATTAGTCAGATGTTCACAAAAAGAAATTCTGAGAGTTAAATATATAGAAATTACATTTTCATTCTGGACATAATTCCATACCGATATTTTTCAGAATGAAATTAAATCTATCTTCAGCAAGGGGTTTGGTGAAAACATCAGCCCATTGATGGTCTGTGTCTATAAATTTTAAACAAAGAATTCCCTTCTGAGTATAGTCCCTAATGAAGTGATGTTTAATTTCTATATGTTTAGCCCTAGAATGCAAAATAGGATTTTTAGAAAGACAGATGGCAGAAGTATTGTCACAGAGGATAGGGATGTTACTCTCGTAAATGTGAAAATCCTCAAGCTGATTCTTCATCCAGAGCATCTGAGTACTGCATCCAGCTGCAGCTATGTATTCAGCTTCAGCCGTTGATAGTGCAATGGTGGATTGTCTTTTGCTGGACCAAGAGATTAAATTGTCTCCCAGAAACTGGCAGCTTCCAGAGGTACTTTTTCTTTCTTTCAGATATTTTCTGACATTTCAAATTTCTTCAGAAGATCTCTGACATACTTGCTTTGATGTATGTATGTTCCTTCTGGAGTTTGATTGATTTGAATTCCCAAGAAAAACTTGAGTTCTCCCATTAAGCTCATTTCAAATTCTGCCTGCATAGTCTTAGCAAATTCCTTGCCCAAGGAGCTTTTAGTGGATCCAAAAATTATATCATCTACGTATATTTGACATATCAGAATGTGATTTTTAAATGACTTACAGAATAAAGTTGTGTCCACCTTCCCTCTGGTAAAATCATTTTCTAAGAGAAAGTTACGTAGTCTCTCATACCAAGCTCTGGGAGCTTGTTTTAGACCATATAACGATTTCTTAAGTTTATAAACATATTCTGGATGTTTTGTGTTTTCAAAACCAGGGGGTTGATGCACATAAACTTCTTCATCGATGTAACCATTTAAAAACGCACTTTTGACATCCATCTGATAAAGAGTGATGTCATTATTTACAGCATATGAAATTAAAAATCTGATAGACTTTAACCTTGCGACTGGAGCAAAGGTTTCTGTATAGTCTATCCCTTCTTGCTGACTATAACCTGGTGCAACCAGTCGTGCTTTGTTTCTGACCACTTCTCCTTGTTCATTCAGTTTGTTTCTGAAGACCCATTTGGTTCCAATGATATTGAAGCCTTTGGGTTTGGGGACCAGATCCCATACGTCGTTTCTGGTGAACTGATTTAATTCTTCCTGCATTGCAAGTATCCAATTATTGTCTGAGAGTGCTTCGTCAATAGTAGTGGGTTCTACCAGAGAGACTAATCCCACTAGAGATTCTTCAGTCTTTTTGAATGAGGATCTTGTTCTGATTGGGTCATCCTTCTTTCCCAGAATTTTTTCTTCAGGGTGTATTAGAGAACTTCTGGATTGTCTTTTCTGGATGGGTTCTTCAGAATTAAAGTTTCCTTCTGTTGTGTTCGCCTATTTTTCTGATGATCTGGTTTCAGTGCCTGTTATTTGAACTTCTATTTCTGCAAGAGATTCATCATGCTTTGGCTTTGGAAGGCCAAGCTTATCATCAAATCTGACACAAATGGATTCTACCACACTTCGTGTTTCTGTGTTATATACTCTGTATCCTTTTGAACGCTCAGAGTATCCTAACATGAAACATTTTTGTGCCTTAGAATCAAACATGTTTAGAGGATCATTAGTGTTTAGGATAAAGCATGTGCATCCAAAAGGATGAAAGTAAGAAATGTTGGGCTTTCTGTTCTTCCACAATTCATATGGAGTCTTTTCCAGAATAGGTCTTATAGAGATTCTATTCTGAATGTAACACGTTGTATTAACTGCTTCTGCCCAAAAGTGTTTAGCCATGTTAGTCTCATTGATCATGGTTTTGGCCATTTCTTGTAGAGTTCTATTCTTGCGCTCTACAACTCCATTTTGTTGTGGAGTTCTAGGACAAGAGAAATCATGAGAAATGCCATTTTCATTAAAAAATGTTTCTAGATTTTTGTTTTCAAATTCCCCACCATGATCACTTCTGACTTTTACAATTCTAAACTCTTTTTCAGTCTGAATTTGATTTCAGAAAGTAGAGAATACAGAGAGTGACTCGTCCTTGTGTTTTAAGAACTTTACCCATGTCCATCTGCTATAGTCATCTACGATCACTAATCCATACTTCTTGCCCCTGATGGATGCAGTTTTCACTGGTCCAAACAGATCTATATGTAGAAGTTCTAATGGTCTGGAGGTAGAAACAACATTTTTTGGTTTAAAAGAGGGTTTGGAAAACTTGCCTTTTTGACATGCTTCACACAGAACATCTGAGCTGAACTTCAGATTAGGAAGTCCTCTGACCAGATTGAGTTTGTTAATCTGAGATATTCTTCTCATACTAACATGCCCCAATCTTCTGTGCCAGACCCATTGCTCGTCGTCAGCAGACAAAAGACATTTTACATTGTGACTTTTTAGGTCAGAAAGTTTTATTTTGTAAGTGTTGTTCTTTCCCTTTCCATTAAAGAGGATTGTTCCATCTTTCTGACTAACTGCCTTGCCGGACTTTTGATTGAAGATTATATCATAACCGTTATCACTTAATTGACTTATGGATAACAAGTTATGCATTAATCCTTCTACTAATAAAACATTAGATATAGAGGGTAGAGTACCGTTACCTATGGTTCCCGAGCCAATGATTTTACCTTTCTGATTGCCTCCAAAACCTACATACCCTCTAGCTTTAAGTTCCAGACTTTGGAACATATGCTTTCTTCCCGTCATGTGTCGCGAGCATCCAGAGTCCAGGTACCATGATTGGTGTTTCAATCTTGCTATTAAAGACATCTGCAACATATAGGATTTTATCCTTAGGTACCCACATCTCTTTGGGTCCTTGTTTGTTAGTGTTTATAGAATTCTGATTGAGTTTAGGTTTCTCAATAGAATTTGAAGAGTATGATTCACTAGTATATTTTATGTCATGTTTGTGTCCATATGTGAAGTGAGAGTTTAGAGGAGCATATTTTATGATCATATCATCAACTTGTTTAGGTTTATATGGAGCTTCTCCTTTAGGATTGACATATCCTATGCCTTTTCTCCCATTTCTACTAACTCCATAGATCATTGAAGCCATTTTGCTTCTGTCTATGTTTTTAGCTAGAAATTTTTGAAAACTATAGTCGTAATTTTTTAAGACGTTATCAGAACTAGTGGGAACTACTGAGTCGGATTGTTTCTGAGATTTTTGAGATTCAAAAGAGTTGAGTTTTGAAATGGTTTCTTAACTTAGAATTTTCTGCTTTTAGCTTTCTGTTCTCTTCAAACTCAGATACCAGATCATGTTTCAGATTCTTATATTTGAGCTGAAGTTTCTGATAGTTTTCAAGAATTTCTGACAGACTTCTTCTAATTGAGATCTAGAAAATTTAGAGAATACCTCTTTAGTTTCTGAGTCAGAGTCTGATTCTGATGAGTTTGAATCATCTGATATGTTGGCCATTAGGGCAATGTTGGCGTGTTTATTTTCTGATTCGGATTCTGCTTCAGAAGATTCCGAGTCATCCCAGGTAGCCATAAGACTTTTCTTTCTTTCCTTGTTAAACTTCTTATTTGGCTTTTCTTTCTGCAGCTTAGGACAATCAATTTTGTAGTGTCCAGGTTCCTTGCATTCATAACACACCACTTCTTTGTTCTTTGACTTTTTGTGTCCAGAAGATGGTTCAGAATGACTGCTTGATCTTCGAGAGTTTCTGAATTTCCTTTGCCTATTTTTCCATAGTTGTTGGATTCTTCTGGAAAGGAGTGATAGTTCATCTTCTTCTGAGGAGCCGCCAGAGCTTTCTTCTTCTGCCTGAAAAGCTTTAGTTTCATATTTATATTTAGATTTAAGAGCAACAGACTTACCTTTCTTCTGAGGTTCATCTTCTTCTAGTTCTATCTCGTGACTTCTCAGAGAGCTGATCAGTTCTTCAAGAGATATTTCGTTGAGGTTCTTGCAGAGCTTTAGTGCTGTGACCATGGGTCTCCATACTTTAGGTAAGCTTCTGATGATCTTCTTGACATGATCTGATGTAGAGTACCCTTTATTCAGAACTTTCAATCCAGCAACCAGAATTTGAAACCTTGAGAACATTTTCTCAATTGTTTCATCATCTTCCATTTTGAAGGCTTCATACTTCTGGATGAGTGCCAGAGCTTTAGTCTCTTTTACTTGAGTGTTGCCTTCATGCGTCATTCTCAGCGAATCAAATATGTGTTTGGCTGATTCTCTGTTAGTGATCTTCTCATATTCTGTGTGGGAGATTGCACTGAGGAGAATCGTTCTGGCCTTGTGATGATTTATGAAATCTTTCTTCTGTTGATCCGTCATATTTTTCCTTTCAATCTTCTGACCGTCTTTTCCAACAGGGTGAGTGTAACCATCAGTTACCATATCCCAGAGATCGCCGTCATGAGCCAGAAAGAAACTTTTGATTAGGTCTTTCCAGTAATCAAAGTTTTCACCGTCAAACACTGGTGGTTTGCCACTGATTTTGTCATTGTAGTTCTGAACGGGTTCCGCATAGTGTTTTTTTTTTGTGAAGGATCTTTTATCTGACACGGTTAAGTGTTAGCACCCAGAACCAGGCGCTCTGATGCCAATTGAAGAAACGAAAAAACACAAGAAAGGGGGGGTTGAATTGGGGTTTTCAAAAATTAAAGCAAAAAGGACACGTTGGTTATCCTGGTTCGTTTGAACTCAAACTACTCCAGTCCACCCGCCAAGGTGATTTCGCCTCTCTCTCTCTTGAGGACTTAATCCACTAATCAATTAAGATTACACAAACACAGGGACAACCGTCACTGTCTTCTTGAGTTTTAACCACAACTCGGTTTTCTCAAGGAATTTCAATTGAAAATAGTATGCTTCTAATAAGCTTTATCACAACCGTGATGTTTTTACAATATTTTTATCAAATAACGAAAACAGATAAGAAACTTGATGAATTGTGAAAAGTATGCGCGCAAGTGTAATATGGTCATCTGCAGGTGCTCCTTTAAATAGATGAGAATGATTGATCCGTTGGAGATGTGAGAGTTATTTTTGGAGATTGACAATAATGCCTTTGAATGCTCTTTCCAAAAATACAGATTTTGTCTGTTTCAATCCGTTGCTTTGTGATACTCATAAATGTGAAGGATAGCGTATCAGAGTCCATGTTGATTTGATGCATTATCAGAGTTTCTGGCTTGATACAACTTTGGTACTGAAGCGTGAGACATCCTTCATCAGAACTTAGCTAGTTTAGAGCTTGTGATTCTTCCATATCAGAGCTTCGTTTGATTAGAACTTCGCTTTGAACTCACTTTGTTTAGATCTTGTGAGCTTCGCTTGATTAGAATTTCGCTCAGATTGGATCTTGTGATACTTCTATATCAGAACTTCTTTACATTAGAACTTCCCTATATATCACAAAAAATTAATTAAGGAGCATTAAGTTCTAAATAATATAGTGTTTGTTATCATCAAAACTATTAGGAATGTAGAATCAATTCTTGTTCTAACAGTTTCATCCAAGAACAATACACGATTCATTACCTACAGGTTTCTGAATCTGTACAAGTACCTATGTTTACCACACTGCATCAAATCGATACAGAGGGAGACTTACAAGAGAAACCTACGACTCTCAAAACCTAAACCCTACTTTATAAAATAGGATTCCTAAGTCTATGTCGTCCCCTCTCTCTCTTTTCTGCCTAGGTCTTGGTCTTCTTTTATAGTCTTCTACTGTGTTAGGATTCATATCTTTGATCCTTGATCCACTGCCAATCACGCCTTAAATCTTGGAACAGATTTAAACAAAACCTGTTGTAATGATCATGATGTCGAGTCATCATGCTGGGACATTTCACTGGACATCTTTGTTCTGGGGCATAAATCTTCATGTTGGAGCATATTTTCCACCATTATGTTTTACCAAAATTTAGTCAAACCATTGGAGCTTTCAAAAATGAATTGTGATTTCCCGCCTCATCCAAAAGAGGACAATACTACATATATACAAGAAAGATACACTGAAAATATTAGGCCCAACCTAATACACAAGAGGCCCATGAAGACTATTTCTCTAATACCCCTCATAAGCTGGAGGACATATACAATGTAGGCTAAGCTTACTAATGTTGGAAAGAAAGATAGATACGTCTAATGGTTTGGTGAAAATGTCTGTAACTTGCTGAGAAGATGTGACAGGAAGTAAGTGGAAAAGACCCTGCTGAAGTTTCTCACGAACAAGGTGGCAGTCAATGTCAATGTGTTTGGTTCTTTTGTGGAACGACAAATTGTTGGCAATATGGATAGCGTTTATAACAAATCAGGAGTTTTGAAAGGAAGTTTGAGTTCAGTTAGGACATTTATGAGCCATTATATTTCACAAACTGTGGATGCCATTGCGCGATACTCGACTTCAGTTGAGCTGCGAGAGACCGTTAGTTGTTTCTTGGATTTCCATGATATCAATGAGTCACCTAGATAGATGCAAAAACCGATTATGGATTTACGTGTGTCGGGGCAGGTGGCATAATCCGAATCAGAGAAGGCCTTGAGTTGTAAGGTGGAATGACTGGTGAAGAAGAGACCTTGAGCATGGGATGATTTGAGATAACGAAGAACACGTAGAGCAGCCTTATAATAGACATCTGTGGGATGACTCATGTGCTGGCTCAGTAGTTGAACAAAGTATGAGATATCTGGTCTAGTATTCAGGAGGTAGATGAGCTGGCCAACGAGTTTGCGATATTTTATGGGATCCTGCATAGGAGTGCCATCAGTTGTTGTCAATCTGGTGTCATGAGCCATAGGTGTAGTAGCAGGTTTGCACCCAAGCAATCCAATGTTGGAGAGAAGATCCAAAGTGTATTTGCATTGATTGATGCTGATCCCAGATTTAGTTCTAGCAACTTCAAGTCCTAAAAAATATTTGAGTGTGCCTAGGTCCTTGATGTGAAAATGGCTATGCAGTAACTTCTTAGTTGTGTTGATTATCTCTAGATTGTTACCTGCAAGAAGAATGTCATCAACGTATATAAGAAGAAAATTGAATTGGGAGTGATGTTGATGTATGAAAAGGGAATGATCAGAAGAGCATTGAGTAAATTTATTATCTAACAAAACTTTAGACAGTTTTGCAAACCATTGTTGGCTTGACTGTTTTAAACCATAGATAGATTTTAGCAGTTTGCAAACTTGGTTAGGAAATAATGGTGTAATGCCTTTTAGAAGTGTCGTGTACACTTATTCACCTAAGTCCCCATGTAAGAATGCATTATGAACATCCAATTTATGTAGATGCATATTTAAAGAAGATGCAATAGCAAGTATGAGTCTTACTGTGGTTAGTTTAGCAGCAGGAGAATAAGTATCAAAAAAATCAATACCTTGCACTTGATTGAAACTCTGAGAAACTAAACTTGCTTTATACCTTTCCAAGGAACCATCTAAATGAAATTTGGATTTGTAAATCCATTTACAACTAATAGCTTTCTTACCTGGAGGTAAAGTGGTGAACTGCTATGTGTTGTTCTGGTTGAGTGCCTTGATCTCATCATTCATGGCTTGGATCCAATGAGGAGAAAGGTTGGCTTGTTTATATGTTGTGGGATCACAGGCAGCAGTGATAGTAGATATACATGTAAAATGTGCAGGAGAAGTAGCATGATATGAAACATATTTAGAAATATCATGGTCAACATTATGATAAGCAGTATTGCAAACAAAATCCTTCAAGTAAGCAGGAGCAATTTTAGCTCTGGTGGATGTTCTAGGAACAAGTATAGGTGAATTTTCTGAATCAGTAGAACTGTTAGTAGGGGATTGGGGAAGGGTTGAGCTGCATTAGAGGGTTTCGGGGAAGAATGCATATCAAAAAGAAAGGGAATTGTAGAAAAGTCAGTATCTAAAGTATTGTGAGTATGAGAGTGTGTCTGTTGAGAATGAGTATAAGGAAAAGTGTTTTCATGAAAAACACAATTTCGAGATGTGAACACAACTCTAGTGGTAAGATCAAACAAAAGGAATCCTTTCATACCAGTAGGGAAGCCTAAGAAAATACATTTAGTGGCACGAGGATCTAATTTATCTCTATGTCTAGTGAGAGTTTATGCATAGACAAGGCAGCCAAATATTTTAAGATTATGAAAGGTAGGAGGGGTTTTAAAAAGAAGTTCATAAAGAGTATTGTTTTGTATGGTAGAACTAACAAGTCTATTAATCAAGTATGTGGCATGGCAAAGAGTGTAAGACCAAAAACATTTAGGTAAGTGAGATTGGAATAAGAGAGACCTAGTAACATTTAGAAGATGCCTATGTTTTATTTCAACATGGAGTTTTGTTGAGGGGTTTCAACACAACTCCTTTGATGAATAATGCCAAGATCAACATAATAAGAAGGCATGAGAAACTCACTACCATTATCACTTCTAATAGTTTTAATTTTACAATTAAATTGAGTTTGAGCATATGAAACAAAGTTTTTAACATGAGTCCTAGTATCAACCTTGTTGTGCATTAGGATAGTCCATGTATACCTAGTGTAATCATCCACAATAGTTAAAAAATAATGGAAACCATCCAAGGATGGGACTGAAATGGGCCCCATATGTCCATATGAACCAAATCAAAGCAATTGGAAGTAATAGATGTGCTTAAAGGAAATGAAAGTTTACATTGTTTAGCCAAATAGCAAGTATTACAAGGGGAAATCTTGCTGTAAGTAATATCAGAAATTTTTTGAGACATATGATGTAAGACTTCATTAGATTGGTGACATAGTCTATGATGCCATAAGGCAATGTTATTGGTGACTTGTTGGTTAATACTATGAGGAATCCTAGTACTAACATAATTTCATGTAGTATTATGTATGTCAGGTTGTATAGGATGCTTGTGTAGAATGTAAAGATTATAAAGCTGAGTCACAGGTCCAATCATCTCCATGGTAGACACATCCTGTATATGACAGGAATTGTGTAAGAATGAAATGCTATAGGAAGAAGTAGTGCATAATTTTGATATGGATATGAGATTAAACCTAAACTCAGGTATGTAAAACACATGATCAAGATGAAAATTAGTATCAAAATTGATTGTGCCAAAAAATTGAGCATGAATACATGTGCCATTAGGTAAGTGTATAGGTACAGGATGTATAACATAAATATCCGAGAAATAATGAATATATGGGAAGACATGGTGTGAAGCACCAGAATCGAGTATCTAAGTAGAATGATCAAGAAGGAAATTACATGTTTGTATAATACCTGAGATTAATGCATTATCAGAAGGTTCAGCCTTGTCTTGCTTGCTTGTTGATGGTCTTTCTTGGATTGCTGTAGGAGCAGTAGTAAGTGTTGGAAATCTTCTTTAGAGAGAACTCCTTCTTTTTCATGAAATTGAGATGTCTTGACATATGAAACATTTTTGGTAGTCTTGTTTCTGTATTCTGGAGGGAAGTCATGCTTGAAGTAGCAATTGTCGATTGTGTGGTTGGTTTTCCTGCAGTTGGTACATAGCATATGTGTCTTGGAGTTGGTTTTACCCTTAGCCCTTATGTTGTTGTTGTTGGCATAGAGAATGGTCGAGGGTGATGTAGCCGTAGTTGCATTTTCCAGATTGATTTGTTGTTGGACCACAAGAGAATACACACGACTTATGCTAGGAAGAGGATCAAGAAGTGAAATTTGTGTGCAAATATTATGGTAATTATTATTCAATCCTTTCAAAAAGCAAGTAACGTATTCAAGATGTTTGTAATTACGTACCACTTTAGACAAATCACGGGTACGGAGTGTGGGGCATGAACAAGAAGGGGTAGGTCGTAAGTCTTCCAGTTAATCCCATAGGATCTTGAGGTCAGTGAAATATGTAGATAACGAGCGATCCCCTTGTTGAATAGAATGCAGTTCGCATAATAAATCTGAGAATCTGAAATGATTACCTTTGGTGAACCGTTCACGAAGATCTTCCCAAAGATCGTATGCAGAATTCGAAACAGATAATGCTCTGAGCAATATGAGGTGAAAAGGTGCAATTGATCCACGAAAGCACCATGCTATCAGCATGCTCCCAGAGTTTGTAATTGAGGTCAGAGGATAAGGGTTTTAGTAAAGAACCATTAATTAATGCAAGTTTGTTCTTGGAGGTTAATACACGACGCATCGATTTGCTCCAGTTATGGTAGTTGTTATCATCTAAAGGTGGTGTGATCCGCTGTCGCACACGGATAAAAAATGAGTAGTTTGAAAAATGGTAGTTTAGCGACAATGACTCGAGTCAAATTGCAAGGATTCTTGTATTGAATTTAACCAACTATAGAAACGGTTTATGGGGGTTTTAAGTTTCGATTTGTAAAACAAGAGAAAAAAGTGATTAAAATAAGTGATTATCAATTGAACTAAACCAACTAATCCTACTGATCCGGATTCCGACTTATCATCAGCTATTATAACACTAATCCCTAAGCGGCTTTGATCGTATTCGATTATAAGATCAATTAGACAAGCGCTTATCAAAATCAAATGAATTATGTTCCTGTTTACCAGATTAAGCAAACGGTTAAGAATATGACGAGTTAACGAATTAAGCAAACGATAACGCGTAATTAAATTTAGGAACATGCATACAATCGAATTTAATCAATTATATCCTATGAACACAATCAAATTAAGCAAATGATTGCAATCAAATTAAGCAAATGACTTCATAGAAAAGATTTGAACAGAAATCGAATTAAATTGGTATTAGAATAACCTCAAAGCGATGGAACCCGTAAGCAGTAGAATTTGCCTTCGGCAATTAGTTCTCCATTGAAATCGTAAAAAGCAAAGTAAAATTGTAAAAATAAGGTTATCAACAGTAGCATGGCTGCTACTAGGTATAGGGAAGCACACAAAATCCGCTTCTAACCCAACTGGGTCGAAAAACATAAAAAACCCGGTCCAAAACTAAATATTCCTAAAGGCAGAATTCGGGTCATGACTTCAACGAATTATTCGAACCAACTACACTTTGAATTAGCTTCTTCGTACAACATGAAATTTTTAGATCTTTGTCTCATCTTTCCAACGACTAGTAGAACGCGTAAATCCGATTCACGAAGCTCCAGTTATGATCCGAACAGTGGACAAATATTAAATAACCGCTAAAGCTGAAAATAAGTTGCGAAAATAGATTAACGGTAAACAATGAATTAATTATAAAAACATAATAAAATAGTAAAATAAACGAAACAAACTAAGGAAATTCTTAAGTACAAATATAAGAGAATGTGCATTAAAATGCACTGATCAAATTCCCCCACACTTGAACTTTTGCACTCCGAGAAAAATAGTATCAAGACTCATGAAAAACAATAGCATCCGGAAACTCATTATAGGCCACAAACTCTTCTTCGGTTAAGATTGCATCGATAGGTACTAATTTTGCACACTAAGGATATCGTAAGAACACAAATCCGCAATTGTGCGGTCATGAACCTCCCTCCTTTACAAACCAATCTGAATCATGTTATTATGCTTAAGCCTAACTTACTCGTCCTCCTTTTTCCTCTCTTTCATTCTAATGCAATCACATTAAGCCCATTATCTATTCACGCACATAGTAAATAAGCCTGTTAGTGACTATGATCCATATCTTGTCAACAATTCAAAATTAACCACTTTAGCATCAACAATATTTTTTTTCTTTTTTTTTGAAGGTTTCACAACCGTTAGCCTAAGTGATCGGGTGAGGATCACCTAACTGAAAAGGCGAATTCCTATTTAGATTTCTTATTAAGCACGGGATCATTCACTTATTTGAATCAAGTTAATTACTTAGTGTGTGATTTTTAGATGGTGCTGACTGCTAGATAAACTACTTGAGAGCTATTAAAGGATGAGAACTCAAGGCTATGTCATAACAAGTATTTAAATTGATTTCCATATTCGGGAGACTTAAGGTGTTAAAACAATACCGTTCTTATGAATTTTTCCTAAGTCTCGACAATCTAACCTCAAATTAATCTATAGCATAAAAATTTCAAAAGATGCATTGTGTTCCTAAGTAATTTTTTTTTCACCTATAGAAAACAAAACAAAACAAAACAAAGAAAACTGAAAGAAAACAAAACAAAGAAATGGTTCCCTCCCCTACACTTAAAACATACATTGTCCTCAATGAAAGAACAAAAATATAAAATAAGAGTAAGGAGAGATAGGAAAGGACACACCCGAGAAGTCAAGGTGGATAGATGATTGCATAAACAGCCTTTCCTAAAGAGAGCTCTTCTACAGTCTCTTCTTCCAAAGTGAGGCTCTCATGGAGTAGCTTTGGGCAGTGACCATTGTTTTTGAAATTTTTAGTAATGTCTCCGTCTTTTATTCCAGGATCAAAGAAGGTCATTCGATAAGTAAAAGTGTCGAATGGGCACGTGAACGTGATCTCATTTTTCACAACGTCAAGAATCAAAGGATTAAAGGGATGTCTCACTAATTTTTTTCCATCTTCAAGTGAGGCCCTATGCATACTCATGGATGGGCTATTACTAGGAATATCAGTCAAGGTCCATCCAATTACCTTCTTATGTTTCTTCAAAACCTGCAAAAGCTTATTTTCTTGATCAAAATCAAGGTTAGAAGAAATTATAACAGGTAGATTTTCATTCCTCTCTAAATAGGCATATTTTAGATTGTCCATAAGTAGTTTAAGCTCTAAGGAAGGAGGTTGTTCAATGGATGGTGAGGTTGGGGCAGCCGTGATGTCAAGAGCTTCAGCTGCATAAACAACTTCATTAGTAGGAAAAATGTCAACCTACAAGGCAACATTAATCTCAGCACAAATAGAACAAGCGTTAGTGTCAGTACATGAATCGCATGAGTAAGTATCATCAAAATCTACTAATGATGGAAAATCAGACAACAATTCAAAATAAGTATCATCAACTAAATCAGAAAGTAACTCTTTTGGATTCACTATTATTTGGGAAGGTAGTTGATTTGATCCTTGAGCTTGCTGCATGGCATTCACTAAAGTGGTAAGTTGTCCAATCTGTGTCTGCAAAGCCTGAATAGTAGAATATGTTTGTTGCTGAAATTGGAGATCATTTATAGCCATTTGCTTAACATGGTCCTCTAGTGAAGGTCCGGAAGGTGTAGAGCACACAATCTGGAATTCCTTTGAAATTATGGTTTAAGAAGATCACTAAGATGTCAGACAGGATGTCGTGACACTTGATCTCTGCTTCACACACGGATTAAGGAAGAACAAACAACAGAAAGAAAAAAAACACACAGAAATTGTTAACCCAGTTCAGTGATCAACAACACCTACGTCTGGGGGCTACCAACCCATGAATGAAATCAACTAAGTAGAATTGGTTCTAAGTTAAAATCCAACGTTTACAACTTAGTGTAATACCCCAAAATTTGACCACTTAGATTTCCCATCATTGTGAAAATCATCATCACAATATGGATGAACCATCATGCTTCATTAGCCTCCCCAAAGATGGGTGAGCATCCAATACAATCAAAATTAGGGTTTCAAGCCCTCTCTGAGTGCTTAGACAAAGGATCAATCAAGAAATGACATGATCTTCAACTTGTCTAATCTCTTAAACATCCACAATGGATCAAAAAGGACTCCCACTTCAAGGATTAAGCACAAGGCTGCTCCCTTCTAGGTGGATCAAGTCTCAAGATCGACAGTGTCACCAAATTAGGGTTTTGGTCGACCAGGGCCTCCAGATGGAAATTTTCATCTGGGCACAAGGCAATGATCCAAAACATAACCTAATATGCTTCATGGAACCTCATGAACCCATGCATCAAGTCAATTTTGCCTCAGGGGATGCATTCATCAAAAATCAGGAATTAGGGTTTCTTGACCTAATTCACCCCTAAGTTGACTTTTGGGACAAACCATGAGCCAAGACCTCAAGAGATGATTTGAGGGTCTCTAATACACCATATTGATCCATTTGGAACAATGGATTGATCCAAGAAGCTTGAGCAACAAGTCTCAATTTCATCTGCACCACAATTAGGGTTTTAAGGGAAAAGTCAACTGTAACTTTGACTTTTGACCAGGACATGCTCCCAAACCCTAATACTTGATTAAATATACCATATGACACCCATGGAACATGTCCATCAAGTTTGATTTAGGTCAAGGACATGATTTCCTGAAGAATTGCACAGTTTGGAATTCATCTGATAAAAAGTCAACTGTGCACAAAAGTCAACTTTGACTTTTTGAGATTTTTCACCAAAATGGATTTTTAACCCTAAAATGATGTTAATGTATGATTTGAATCATCATTCATCAAGAAAAATCAAGAAAAGTGAGATAACTTGTAAAAGGGGTAACCATAAAACTTAGAAATTTTTCTAAGTTAAAAATAAAGTGGCAAAGGTACCAACTTTGGAGGACCATAACTCCTAAACCACAAGGCCATTTTTTCTCATCCAAAGATGGATTTGTAGCCCTCATTATCACCTACAAAAACTTCAACTACAAGTCATTCCAATTCATTAAGGATTTTGAGTTATGGAGTGATCAAAGTGGCTGAAAAGTGAAAATGTCACTTTTTCCAACACTTAGTGAAATTTTCACTAAGTCAGAATTTGCCTTCACTTTTTGCCAAATGTAGGGGGATTTTTCACTTGGAATCAAAAGATATCAAAACCAAACTTGTTCAAACAGTTGTTGTATCATGTAAGAGCTTTCCAAAATGGCCAAGAACATTGCCAAATTCAACCTACATCATGAGATACAACATTGGCAAGTTGCCTTGCTGAAATCTGTCAAGGCAAGGCAGAAATTGCACTTTGGCTCGATTTGCCAAAATCAGCCAAATTCAATTGCTCCTATCCACTTTGACACCTCAGAGGATTGAATCCAAAGGGGACAATCACTGAGCCAAGCCTCAAAAGTCCAAGGAACAAGGAATAGCATGTTGAACCTAGAATGGCCAAAATAGGGACAAGACTTCAAATTTGGAATGAGGCATTCAATGGAACCATCAAGGTGGCATGGACTGAGCCATTCTCATCTGAAATCAGTCAAGACTTATCCAAGACCAAGGGGACCAAAGCTCTGTGCCCTAACCTCTAGTCAATGGCTAGAGGAGACTTGGATTTTCATTTGCCAACATTGGCCAAACCTACTTACCAGCTGCCATGCACTATTCCTTGCAAAACAAACTTGCTCTACTATAAATAGAGCTCAATTGTGGTCAGTTTAAGTACACCAAAGCCATCTAACAGATGCTTTCCTCAAAATCTCTTTCTCTTGGCAAAAATGCCTTTCTTAGCAAGGTAGCTATCAGGTTTTGAGTTTGAGAGCAATTCTGCACAAACCAATCACTCACACACCTCACATACATCACATATGAGCTGATCAAACACTCACATAACTTCTGGAACATCAAAATTTCAAAATCACTTGCCATCCACACAAGTTTGAAGTGAAGTTGCAGCTGAGATGCCATAAACTGATCCAGTCCATTTCAATTCAATCCAAGTGTTCAAACACACTCCATATGGTGTAGGGAAGCTGTCCAGATCATCACAACTTGTTTGTAACACCTCCAACTCAAAATCACATCTGCTCTTGCTGTCACGACTTGGAGGTAAGCACATACTTGGTCATCTCTCAATCTATGCATATTTCCTCGCACAATAATTTGGCCATATGTTCATAATCATGCATGGAATGTTTTCCCTCAATTAATTGCATTGTTTGAATCGTGTATCAAAAATCCTAGCCTTCATGCAGAAATTAGGGTTCTTGAGGTTTCTTCGTGATTTCTTGTTGTATGTTTAATTTAAATGAAATTAAAGTACATAGACATGATCGTGAGGTTGAGACGAGCATAATGATATGTGGATTGCATGATATGATTACGTATTCATGGAGATTGGATAGAAAACGCAAATCTGAGAAACCAAGAACACACGCGTGTTCTTCAGCTTGTTCTTGGCGCCTTTTTTTTCAAATTCAAATATTTGAATTTTGTGATTTTGTTTAATTGATTCAAAAATTAATTTCTCTCTGAGTTTTAATGATTTTGAGTTGATTCTTTTTTTAATAATTCACAAAAATGTTAAAATATTTTATTTTATCAAAAAATCCCAAAAATATTATTTATTTCATATAATTTATATTTTTGTAAAGAATTAATATTTTGATTGTTTTTGGCATTTTAAATATTTTTTCTACATTGATTTTGCAACTTTTAATGCTTTCTAATTATTTTGTAGGTCAATACTTAATTTTTGAAGCATTAATCCAAGATCACAATTTGTTTTCCATGTGTTAAACAATTTTTGATCATTTTAATTGAATTTTTATTCAATTAAATACATTTTGAAAACAAATTAGGGTTTTGGATTAATTCAACCCTCATAAATCATTTTCAAAACACTTTGGGCCTCTATTAGAGTGTAAGACCCAATCCTTTTTTTTACCAAACCATCTTTGGGCCTCACTATTGTATAAGTCCCGATACCGTCAAAAAACAAACGGCGCGATCGTCGCCTTTTCAAAAATCATCTAGGCCTACCCTCGAGTAGTAAGACCCATTTATTTTTCTTTAAAACTCTTTGGGCCTCTTGAGAGAGTGTAAGACCCATCCCCCCTTGTACAAAAACTTTTTGGGCCTCACTCATTGTATAAGTCCCTCTGTACAAGTAAACGGCGCGATCGTCGCCCGTTTAAAAATAAAAATCATTTGGGCCTCTCCTTGAGCTATAAGACCCATTTATTTTTCTTTAAAACTCTTTGGGCCTCTATTAGAGTGTAAGACCCAATCCCCCTTTTAACCAAAACATTTTGGGCCTCACTTATTGTATAAGTCCCTCTGCGTTAAAAGAAAACCTCGGCGCGATCGCCATTTTTAAACGAAAAATCATTTGGGCCTACCTTCGTGTTATAAGCCCCACTCTTTTCTTTAAACCTTTTTGGGCCTCTTAAGAGAGTGTAAGACCCATCCCTTTGTACAGAAAACCTTTTTGGGCCCCAGTCACTTGTATAAGTCCCGCTGTACAAAGTCAAGCAGTGCGCTCACTGATAAAACCCTGGGCCTCTCCTTGAGCTGTAAGCCCCAAATCTTTCTTTTTCAAAGCACTTTCTCCTTTGATTTTGAATATACTGTTGTTTTCAATCTTTCTTTGTTGAACAACTAACCAAACAACATGGAAGCACTACAACCGAGTAAGTGGTTATCGCTTTCATTTACTGCTTTCATATTATAAACTGTATTGTGGGGCTGCTCACTGTAAGTCTCCTTTCATAAACTCATATCTACTGTGTAATAATAGTATAGATATTTCGAGTTTCTCCGGCAACTACGTCTAGAACTAGGTGATGTCGTTTCATTTATTCGTAGAAATAGACGCCTAGATCCCCAATAGGAGCACCAGATACAGTCTTCTCTTCGGCTGTCCTCCTTAGGAATCGTCAAGAAGCTCTACTCCCCAAGATGAATGTATTCTCCGTGAATGGCATCTTTGAGTTTCTTCCCAATTCTCGAACTTTCCTGACTTGATCTATTCCTTGTGGATAGCTTGCCTTGAATGTCTCGGGGTTTGGGTACCCATTACGGTCATAATCTTGGACCTTAACTAAGGAACCCTCTTTAAAAGCTAAAAGTCGCTGGATAGTAAACCTCGCACGTTTACCAGTGGTTTTCATCTTTAAAAGAGTTATCTCTCCTAATGGAAAGGAGATGATAGACCCACGGGCTTCTTAAAAGCATCGGCCTCCTTTTGGGCATTATTCAAGGACCCTACGGCTTCTTAGAAGTATTCACAGCCTCCTCTTAGGCTTCGTATAATGATATCTTCCTTCGGGAATGATAGCCTCCTCTTGGGCTTCGTACAAGGACCCGTCGGCTTCTTAAAAGCTTCCAGCCTCCTCTTGGGCTTCGTACAAATTGTCCCGACGACCTCCTAGAGGTATAGGAACAGAACCTAGTCATCCTCATAGAACAGTCCTTTCATAGAGTCTACTACTGTTTCTCGAAGCATAGTACAAAAGATAAAACTCTAGACACAGACAGTCTAACTTCCTTGAGTCTCAAAGACATTCTCAAGCACCCTTCGTTAAATAGAAAGGAAACCCGCAGACTCGGATAGTCTCGATACCCTTTGGATTTCCCGTTTCCTCAAAGAGAAGGAAATATCCCTGATCCTCAAATTAAATCCCTGTGTACAGTGTTGCTCATATAAGAACTGATTTTCTCTTTTAAATCAGTATATTGGATCTGTCACTCAACTGAAACAGTTACAATAGCCTCCATCTCGGGCTTCGTACGAGATACCAAAATTCTCCCCAGTGGAGTCAAAACAACCTTTCACCTCTCTCTCGGGCTTTGTACGAGATACAAAAACACTTTCTTACTGAGTATAAAAGATTCTCCAACTGAGTCAACTCTTTGCTAGCCTCCTCTTAGGCTTTGTATAACGATATGCCCCACTGGGTCAAAAACTTTTAGCCTCTCTCTCGGGCTTTGTACGAGACACAAAATAGCCTCCTCTTAGGCTTTGTATAATGATTTTCCTAGTGGAAATTAGCCTCCTCCTAGGCTTTGTATAAGAAAACCACTGGTTGATCCAATCGACCTTTTAGCATCAAAGCTGTGCCTTGTTCACAGTACACAAACATCAACAACTCCTTTCCCTTCATCTAATCGCTATAAGCGGCAAGCCTCTGGATCATCTACATCCATGCCACTGTCCCTCTTTTAGCAATAGAAATTCCTAAGGAAAGATAGCATTGCTCTACACTGAGTTAAAGTCTTCTCCTTCAGGTTAAAACCCTTTCTTCGGAAATTATGGCATTGCTCGGATCCGCGTATCCCAGTTAAAGTAATTCTCTTTCTCCCCTCTTTAGAGATGACAAATTCTCTCTAAAGCCGAGGTCTTTCAGCTTCACGTCTTGGGCTTTGAACAAGACACAAATAGACCTTTCAGCTTCACATCTTGGGCTTTGAACAAGATACAAACTACCTTTCGCTTCACGTCTTGGGCTTTGAACAAGACACCAAAACACCATTTCCTCCCATAGAATAGGAGGAACTACGAACGCTCTGATTTCCCTATTTCGGTAAACGGGAATACGTAGGCATAAGATCGAAAGAAAAGATCTTAGCGAGCGCAATCAACAAAAAAACCAAATCCCATATCTCCGTCAATCAAAAGCAGTAATTCAAAAGCACCAGTCCTAAACATCCTAATCCTTATTCCCCGCCAGAAACCTTCTGCCCAGATCGAAAGAAAGAAACCTGTATTGGCGAAATACGAATAACCAGTACAAAGTCCCCCACATTGATAGCATTCGTAACCTAACAGACCGCTGTTTAAACTCAATATGCAAGCAGGGTTAATTGGAGACATCTATTTCCCTTCCTTATTCAGCTCACAATAGGATAAAAAATGAATCGACCTGTAGTTTAAAGCTCAAACCGCAGAGAGCGACCAGCGCTTAAGAACCGCGTCCAAAATCGTTCGCTACACTTAGTACCTAGAAACTACCCTTCCTAGATTTCTACCTAAGACACTCCTAGGTATGAGACCCTTCTCAATTCCCTTTCAATCACAACAGTGACTGAAAATATTGTTGGAGCGGTAAAGCGGAAAGCAAAAATATTATTTTCGGAAGAATTCCCTCTGGGATTTATGTCGTGTCCACAGGGATCGGTGCAAGGGAAATAATGTCGTTCGACAATCTCTACGTCTCTAAGCTTGGGTTTAAATGGTTTGGGATAAAAGTGCAAAAGGAAAAAAAACACAAAACATGAAAATAAATACATTCTTAAGACATGAGAAAACTCATCAGGAGTTGTATTTCAATCTACCCATCAAGCACTAAAAAATCTATGGATCAAATGCACGCAACCAAAATCACTCGTCAAAATCCCCACGTATCGCTCACAACAAGAGGTTATGTCTAACGCAAAATTTGAGAGATCAACCGCATTCTCTCGGAGGTGATGCCTCACGTAACTCAACAACACGGAGCATTAAGATCCAACACACATGTGAATATTAGACCGCTTCCCACAGCCAATAGACATTCATCTTAGGTCTAGTTCGAAAAGTATATGTCTATAGCGAATCAAACCCATTAAGATAGAGATTAAAATAAAGATGACATCGATTAAGAGTTGTAAAAGAGATTTTATACAAAGATCCATAAATATACATACAATCAAGATAAACTTACATACAAAACCCCAACAAATGAAAAATACATGGAGAGGAAGGAAGAAGAACACAAATCTCACAGTTTGTCAACTCCGATTGAAGTGGATTCGACTCCGGATCGTCAAGATATACACTCCATGTGTTGTTTCTAAGCTAAATCTACTCAAGAATGTGTTTGATGAAGTTGGGGTAAAAAGTTCCCAATAACATACCCTAAAAAATGCTGAAAAGTGACTTAAATAGGGGCTGAAAGACGCAAATCGCGCTAAGCGCGCTATGAGGGCGCTAATTAGCGCCATCAGCAAAACTACAATTCTTATTTCCTTCACAACTTTCGAACCGTAACTCCGATTGACGCACGGTCGTAAGCGTTGGAAAGCTTATTCAATGCTCTATACAACAATGAGAAAATATCCTTGCTTGAATACCTACAAAAAATGAAATAAATTAAAATTAGAAAGAACAAAATTTGTTACAACCGTGCTAAGTGCGCTCAGATCGCGCTAAGCGCGATCTCACCTTAAATACACCTAAACCACCTTAAAGCGCGCTAAGCACGGCCCTGCCCGCGCTAAGCGCGGTCAAGGAACCTTAGCTACTGCCTTTGGCAGAAAATGCACGCTAAAAATCTCGCTTAACGCGAGTTACCGACACAAACTCTCGAAAATCAACTTTTAGGCCTTCTTTCCTTCACCAATTATTCCTATCATCAAATATAAGCAAGAGGACCTGTCAAAGAACATCAAAATGATCAATATTCACAATATTTACAATAAAATTGGAAACTTGCATATTTACACTAAAACTAATAGATTTACTACTAAATTATCAAGGAAACCATTGAAAAGGGCCACAAAATACTATCTAAAATATGTACAATTTGGCACTTAACAACTCTCCCCAACCTAAACTTATTTGTCCTCAAACAAGAATCAAACAACTCAAAGAAACAAAAGTAACAACCAAGCAATAACAAGTCAGCAAGTTTCAAAAAAAAAAAACAAATATATGGTTCAACACAAAAACGTACATGCAAAGCAAAACTTACCACTAAACTACAACGATAACATAACCACGAAACAAATGCTAAATACAAAAATCATGCCAAACATTCCAAAACAACACGAGTTCAATCATAAATCACACCTACCAAAAACAATCATCGGTAGATGAAAAACACAAAAATGAGGTACTTTTCACTCACACAACAATCTTGCAAACAAAAGACTAAATTATGCATTCATCCAAAAATTCACATTGAACATACAAAGGCAAGAATCACAAGGGCTTTTCAAGGTTGTAGCGTGGTCGGGTAAACAAACAAGGAGCAATTTCTAAAGGCAATTGAAACAAAAACTTGCCTAAACCTAAGGGAATGATCAATTCACAAAGGCTCAAGCACCAAAATTCCAATCAACTTCTTCCAAAATCCCAAGTGTTACACAAAACACATAACTTATTTAGCACAATTATTTGCTACTTTTTTTCTTTCTTTTTCAAAGCTTTTCTCTTTTTTATTTCTTTTTCTTTTTTTCACATTTTTTTCTTTTCTTTTCTTTTTCACATCCTCATAGCAACCAACAAATAAATGAGCAAACATTTCTCTCCCCAACTTGAATTCAACCAACATCAAGGTGTGAATACTCCATACTTTCTAAGGGAAGGTAAAAATTCAAACTATAAATCATGGTTGAGGGTTCAAGAAAACAAGGATCAAAATCCATTCAAAAAGTGAACTAAATACTCATAGACAAGCATCAAGTTCAAATGCAACATGGATATTGACAAAAAAGGCTCAAAGGGGTTTAACAAATGCTCACACACTCACAAGGTGAATTGACTATTTGGCCAAGTGGTTGTGCTCAAAATAAAACAAAATGCCTTGATCATTTTCATGCTTTTGTATAATCAACACAAAAAAAAGATTAAGCATAATAAAATCCAGTTAGAACAAGAATGTTGGTACTCTGTGCATATATGAACAATGGGAAGCTACCTCACAAAAAGGGTGGGAACTAAAGTGATTCACATCAAGAACAAGTATACAAAAGAATGAATGACATGGAAGTTTGTAAAAATCCTAAGTATCATGAATATGCTAAAGTCTAGAAAGCGATAAACACATACCTTGGACGTGTACAAAACTTAACAAAACACAAAGACCAAAATTTGTGAAAGCGGATGGAAAATGAGAGATTTTTCTTTGCAAAACAAGGCGCGCTAAGCGCCCTTTGCGCGCGCTAAGCGCGGGCAGGAAAATTTTGTTTTTCAAAATTAGTTCTTTCTCTCATTCACTCCATCCATTTTCACTTTATATTAACTATACTACTAAACATAAAAATGTACAAACTCAAGAATCATTTGGTTGCCTCCCAACAAGCGCTTGTTTCATGTCGTTAGCTCGACGCCTTATTTACGTACACGCTCTTCCATGTTGCTTCGTTCACCAGTAGATACCAAATAAAACCTGCAACACTTGAGCAAACGTAAACCAAAAACAAAAATATGCACAAACACATACATATGATGGAAACACATATATACAATCACTTATGGAAAACAACTATAAACAAGTATACACAAAGCATTAAAACATAGAAACTATCGCAATGCGATTCAATATCAAAACCAATCCCCGGCAACGGCGCCATTTTGTTGGAGCGGTAAAGCGGCAAGCAAACATATTATTTTCGGAAGAATTCCCTCCGGGATTTATGTCGTGTCCACAGGGATCGGTGCGAGGGAAAGAATGTCGTTCAACAATCTCTACGTCTCTAAGCTTGGGTTTAAATGGTTTGGGATAAAAGTGCAAAAGGAAAAAAAACATAAAACATGAAATAAATACATTCTTAAGACATGAGAAAACTCATCAGGAGTTGTATTTCAATCTACCCATCAAGCACTAAAAAACCTATGGATCAAATGCACGCAACCTAAATCACTCGTCAAAATCCCCACGTATTGCTCACAATAAATGGTTATGTCTAACGCAAAAGTTGAGAGATCAACCGCATTCTCTCGGAGATGATGTCTCACGCAACTCAACAACACGGAGCATTAATATCTGACACACACGTGAATATTAGACCGCTTCCCACAGCCAATAGACATTCATCTTAGGTCGAGTTCGAAAAGTATTTGTCTATCGCGAATCAAACCCATTAAGATAGAGATTAAATCAAAGATGACATCGATTAAGAGTTGTAAAAGAGATTTTATACAAAGATCCATAAATATACATACAATCAAGATAAACTTACATACAAAACCCCAACAAATGACAAATACATAGAGAGGAAGGAAGAAGAAAACAAATCTCACGGTTTGTCAACTTCGATTGAAGTGGATTAGACTCCGGATCGTCAAGATATACACTCCATATGTTGTTTCTAAGCTAAATCTACTCAAGAATGTGTTTGATGAAGTTGGGGTAAAACGTTCCCAACAACATACCCTAAAAAATGATGAAAAGTGACTTAAATAGGGACTGAAAAGATGCAAACTGCGCTAAGCGCGATGCACCATCAGTAAAACCACAATTCTTATTTCCTTCACAACTTTCGAACCGTAAATCTGATTGATGCACGGTCAGAAGCGTTGGAAAGCTTTTTCAATGCTATATACAACAATGACAAAATATCCTTGAATACCTACAAAAAATGAAATAAATTAAAATTAGAAAGAACAAAATTTGTTTCAACCGCTCTAAGCGCGCTCAGCGCAATCTCACCTAAAATACACCTAAACCGCCTTAAAGCGCACTAAGCGCGGCCAAGGAACCTTAGCTACTGTCTTTGGCAGAAAATGCACGCTGAAGCCGCGCTGAAAAGCTCGCTTAGCGTGAGTTACCAACACGAACTCCCAAAAATCAACTTTTAGGCCTTCTTTCCTTCAACAATTGTTCCTATCATCAAATATAAGCTAGAAGACCTGTCAAAGAACATCAAAATGATCAATATTCACAATATTTACAATAAAATCGGAAACTTGCATATTTACACTAAAACTAATAGATTTACTACTAAAATATCAAGGAAACCATTGAAAAGGGCCACAAAATACTATCTAAAATATGCACAATTTAGCACTTAACAACTCTCCCCAACTTAAACTTGTTTGTCCTCAAACAAGAATCAAACAACTCAAAGAAACAAAAGTAACAACCAAGCAATCACAAGTCAACAAGTTTCGAAAAACAAAAACAAATGTATGGTTCAACACAAAAACGTACATGCAAAGCAAAACTTACCACCAAACTTCAACGATAACATAACCACAAAACAAATGTTAAATACAAAAATCATGCCAAACATTCCAAAAGAACACGAGTTCAATCATGAATCACACCTAGCAAAAACAATCACCGGTAGATGAAAAACACAAAAATGAGGTACTTTTCACTCACACAACAATCTTGCAAACAAAAGGCTAAATTATGCATTCATCCAAAAATTCACATTGAACATACCAAGGCAAGAATCACAAGGGCTTTTCAAGGTTGTAGCGTGGTCGGGTAAACAAACAAGGGGAAATTTCTAAAGGTAATTGAAACAAAAACTTGCCTAAACCTAAGGGAGTGATCATTTCACAAAGGCTCAAGCCCCAAAGTTCCAATCAACTTATTCCAAAATCCCAAGTGTTACACAAAACACATAACTTATTTAGCACAATTATTTGCTACTTTTTTTTCTTTCTTTTCCAAAGCTTTTCTCTTTTTTCTTTCTTTTTTTTCACATTTTTTTCTTTTCTTTTCTTTTTCACATCCTTATAGCAACTAACAAATAAATGAGCAAACATTTCTCTCTCCAACTTGAATTCAACCAACATCAAGGTGTGAATACTCCCTACTTTCTAAGGCAAGGTAAAAATTCAAACTATAAATAATGGTTGAGGGTTCAAGAAAACAAGGATCAAAATCCATTCAAAAAGTGAACTAAATACTCATAAACAAGCATCAAGTTCAAATGCAACATGGATATTGACAAAAAAAGGCTCAAAGGGGTTTAACAAATGCTCACACACTCACAGGGTGAATTGACTATTTGGCCAAGTGGTTGTGCTCAAAATGAAACAAATACCTTGATCATTTTCATGCTTTCGTATAATCAACACAAAAAAAAGATTAAGCATAATAAAATTCAGTTAGAACAAGAATGTTGGTACTCTGCCCATATATGAACAATGGGAAGCTACCTCACAAAAAGGGTGGGAACTAAAGTGATTCACATCAAGAACAAGTATACAAAAGAATGAATGCCATGGAAGTTTGTAAAAAGCATAAGTATCATGAATATGCTAAAGTCTAGAAAGCGATAAACACATACCTTGGACGTGTACAAAACTTAACAATATCAACACCATACATTCGCAAGTTGAAATGATCAAACTTGGAAAATAAAAAAATGCATCCTCAAGCTAATCAAAACAAACTTGAGAGCAAACACAAAATTTTATTCCAACGACCTAACAAAATTGAATTAAAATCTAACAAAACACAAAGACCAAAATTGGTGAAAGTGGATGGAAAATGAGAGATTTTTCTTTGCAAAACAAGGCGCGCTAAAGGCTCTCTGCACGCGCTAAGCGCGGGCAGGAAAATTTTGTTTTTCAAAATTAGTTCTTTCTCTCATTCACTCCTTCTATTTTCACTTTATATTAACTATACTACTAAACATAAAACTGTACAAACTCAAGAATCATTGGGTTGCCTCCCAACAAGCGCTTGTTTCACGTCGTTAGCTCGACGCCTTATTTACGCACACGCTCCTCCATGTTGCTTCGTTCACCAGTAGATACCAAATAAAACCTGCAACACTTGAGAAAACGTAAACCAAAAACAAAAATATGCACAAACACATACATATGATGGAAAACAGATATATACAATCACTTATGGAAACCAACCATAAACAAGTATATACAAAGCATAAAAACATAGAAACTATCGTAATGCGATTCAATATCAAAACCAATCCCCGGCAACGGCACCATTTTGTTGGAGCGGTAAAGCGGAAAGCAAAAATATTATTTTCGAAAGAATTCCCTCTGGGATTTATGTCGTGTCCACAGGGATCGGTGCAAGGGAAATAATGTCGTTCGACAATCTCTACGTCTCTAAGCTTGGGTTTAAATGGTTTGGGATAAAAGTGCAAAAGGAAAAAAAACACAAAACATGAAAATAAATACATTCTTAAGACATGAGAAAACTCGTCAGGAGTTGTATTTCAATCTACCCATCAAGCACTAAAAAATCTATGCATCAAATGCACGCAACCAAAATCACTCGTCAAAATCCCCACGTATCGCTCACAACAAGAGGTTATGTCTAACGCAAAATTTGAGAGATCAACCGCATTCTCTCGGAGGTGATGTCTCACGCAACTCAACAACACGGAGCATTAAGATCCGACACACATGTGAATCTTTGACTGCTTCCCACGGCCAATAGACATTCATCTTAGGTCGAGTTCGAAAAGTATATGTCTATATCGAATCAAACCCATTAAGATAGAGATTAAATCAAAGATGACATCGATTTAGAGTTGTAAAAGAGATTTTATACAAAGATCCATAAATATACATACAATCAAGATAAACTTACATACAAAACCCCAACAAATGAAAAATACATAGAGAGGAAGGAAGAAGAACACAAATCTCACGGTTTTTCAACTTCGATTAAAGTGGATTCGACTCTGGATCGTTAAGATATACACTCCATGTGTTATTTCTAAGATAAATCTACTCAAGAATATGTTTGATGAAGTTGGGGTAAAAAGTTCCCAACAACATACCCTAAAAAATGCTGAAAAGTGACTTAAATAGGGGCTGAAAAGGCGCAAACTGCGCTAAGCGTGCTATGAGGGCGCTTAGCGCCATCAGCAAAACCACAATTCTTATTTCCTTCAAAACTTTCGAACCGTAACTCTGATTGACGCACAGTCGAAAGCGTTGGAAAGCTTATTCAATGCTCTATACAACAATGACAAAATATCCTTGCTTGAATACCTACAAAAAATGAAATAAATTAAAATTAGAAATATTTGTTACAACCGCGCTAAGCGCGCTCAGGTCGCGCTAAGCACGATCTCACCTAAAATACACCTAAACCTCCTTAAAGCGCTCTAAGCGCGGTCAAGGAACCTTAGCTACTGCATTTGGCAGAAAATGCATGCTGAAGTCGCGCTGAAAAGCTCGCTTAGCACGAGTTACCGACACGAACTCTCGAAAATCAACTTTTAGGCCTTTTTCCTTCACCAATTATTCCTATCATCAAATATAAGCTAGGAGACCTGTCAAAGAACATCAAAATGATCAATATTCACAATATTTACAATAAAATCGGAAACTTGCATATTTACACTAAAACTAATAGATTTACTACTAAAATATCAAGGAAACCATTGAAAAGGGCCACAAAATACTATCTAAAATATGCACAATTTGACACTTAACAAATTTTACAACTCAATTAACTGTCCTTCTCTGGTGTTCACACAATACACGAGAGGCTCACAAAAGTACAAACCTAGTACTCTGTAATAGCTGCAATATTCAACACACCAAAACTAGGTTAAATCCATCCTATTTATATTACAAAACAAAACTGGATTTGGGCTTCAAAGACGCAGCAATTCTGCCCCACAGAATCTGCGACCTATTCTTTTCTTCAATCGCAAGTTTCCAAAAATGTCTCCTTGCATGGAAACCGCATATTCCTTTTAGAATCAGAATCTCTGATTCCTCAATCTCAGATGCCACCTGGGATCTAGTTATATTCCAATCACACCTGGAACCTAAATACAGTTATTCCAAAACTATAACTGACAAAGATGTCGAAACCACCTGATAGGACATCTTGCCTATCATCTTTAACCTGCAGTTAAATCATCATGTCAGGACATATTGTCCAACATCTTTATGCTAAGTTAGTTTTACCAAAATTGATGCCAACCTCAAGGGCTTGGACTCATCAATCTCCCTCTTTGGCAGATTTTGGCTAAAACTTACTTTCATTGACCTGCAGAAGCATATTAGGGAGACCACCATCAGAACAGTAGCGGAAACATAACTTTGTCTCCCCCTTAATCAGTACCTCCTACAAGCAGTACAGATCTACTCCCCCTCAGTGGTTAGTAGAAAATCAGTGGTTAGTGATGTTAGTATTTCTCCCCCTTTTTAGCCACAATATGACAAAGGCAGAAGGACTAACTCAAAAACCAATTAAACAGTTCATAGTAATTAAATTACACACCCAACAAAAGTAAAAATTATCCTGGGCATTCAGGCCTTACACAACCAAAAACAAAAACACAAAAAAAATAAAGAAAAGAAAAGACAACTATCAAAAGTCATCTTCTGTTTCCTCATCATCTTCTTCTCCTCCTGCACTTCTTCCAGAGCCATTATCAGCGTCTTCTTCACCTGCATCACAGTTCTCCTCGACAGCCTTCTCAGCATCTCTAGTGATGACTCCAGTATCCTTGATCTGCTCAGCAGATAAGGCTTGTATTAGTTTTTCTAGCTTCTCCTTTCTGGCAGTGCTGGTCATAATAATGTCATCAAGCTACTTACATGTGCTTTTTAGTTGGGCTATAGTTTCCTCTTTTGTAGTTTTTGTAGCAGATATCGTTGCAAATGTCGAAGCAATATCTGGTACATGGTTACCAGTAAATAATTTATAGTGCATAGTCAAGGGAGATGCTCTTTTCATTACATGATCTGTGGCGACTAAAAGGCTTGGGAATTGATTCAGAATTATCCCACAAATGAGTGAAGGAAAACATATAGGGAGTTTCACTGCTGTTGATGTAGATTGCTTCAAAATTTAATTGAAGATGTGAGTTCCAAAGTCAAACCGTCTTCCTTTGCCAATCATATAGGTAAATCTACCTAGACTCGCAGAGATGGTTGAAGTATGATTGGTGGGCACCCAGTTGATGGTACCAATCCTATGCAGAATTGCATACTTCACACTCAGTTTCCCGACTGAGAGTTTCCCATTGCTAGGCCACTGTTTCACAGTGTTGCAGGTGAGCTCTTGGTAAACTTAGTCATCAGTGCCTCCACATTCAGACTGAGACTCTTCAGATCTTTCTAGAAATCTATTAATCATTGTGGGAGAAAATGTCACAACATTTCCTCTGACATACACTATCCTGTTGGTTGCATCATTACAGTGGTCAAGAATGTTTACTACAAATTCCTTCACCAGATTTTCATAACAATTTCCAAGATTGGTAACTGCCCTTGTTAGCCCAGAGTCATTGATCAGTTTCATCACTTCATGGTACTCTAATGCATCCTTCCCTAGCTCCCTTTTCAATGATATTCTTCTTTGGTACACATATGGCCATATATGTACATACTCAGGAGCATGGAAGGAGATATTATCCAAGGGAGATTTAGGAATACTAACAGTCTTTTTCTTCACCCCAGGAGCATTTGGAAGTATGATGTCCTAATCATCATCTGTGACATCATAGTCTGACTCACTGTCAGACTTATCGTTTCTTTTCTTGGATACAATTGCAACCTTGCTCCAAGATTTCTGAGGTCCAACTACAGATATAATGTTTCTTCTGATATTATTGTTTTCAGTATCCACATTTTTCTTTTTTTTTGTCTTCAATCTCTTGATCACATTAGCAATGATCTCATCATCAAAAAATGAACCATCAATGTTGATTACCTTGTCAGTCACCTCTTTATCAACACCCCCTAGACCCTGTTCAAGTGATTCCTCTAGAGATAAGGATGTTCCACTATCTGGTCCATCATTTTTTTGACTGGTTTCAACATAGATGTGGTGATTCCCTTCTGACATTGTATTATCATCTCCTTCATTATTATCTCTACCACCTTCTTGTTCCTTAACAGGAGCGAATGTGATTGGCATATCCCCATCAGTATTTAGTTTACTTCTTATATTTTATTGTTCAACTACAATTTTCCTTATTCTCTTATCCGTTTCAACAATTTCTTTCTTATTTCTAGGATCATGAGGAGCATTAATAGGTTCAGGTATTACCTGCAAGGAGATTTCTAGCTCTTCGAGCAGGAAATTTCTCAGGCTTGCATGGCACCATAGAAAGGGGGACAACATTGATCTCATCTCCAGTAGACTCCTCCCCAGTTTTGCCCTAACAGCGGAAGATGTAGAGGTCTCATTCACTCCTCTTTCAGTTGAGGATTATTGTTGAGACATCATAGAAGAGGCACGATTGGATTTTTCTTTACACCGGAAGAACGAGGTTATTGTGATGAGGAGAGTAGATTGAGAGTGATTTAAGTTGATTTGAAATGATCGTTTTTGAAACCCTCATTTCATTTGTTGAAAACAATCACCTACTTGACCAGTATCCTTACAAGTTAATCCCTTTAGGCCCCTGGTTATGTAAAGTCCTATTTTACCCTTCAGTTTCCCAAACTTATTTTTAAGGACATCAAGAGCTCTCAGGTTATCATGGGAGAATGTCACAACATTTTGTGCAACATTTTCCCTTATTGCCATCTGCGTCATTCCTGGGTACTGAAAACTGGCAGGGTAATCACTTTCTGTAGTCGAGTCAATAGTGGCCATAAATGCACATCTTCTTTCTTCCAGATCATTTATCATAGAGGCCTTATGAAGCAGATCCTGAATCCTTAAGATGGTCTTTCTGTGTGTCATCTTGGTTAATATACCAATTTCCCACTTATCACAGTTTAGTTCTGAGGGGAATTTCTAATGTTCTCTAATTGTTGTTGAGGAGCACTCTGTTAGTAAGGGGGTTCATACATAGCAATTATTTTTTGATCTGACACCCCTCATTAGTACTTTATTTTTATCATTTACAACCAAACATTCAGATTTCGTAAAGTTAACCTTCAGCCCTTGATCACAAAGTTGACTAATACTAATTAGATTAGCAGTTAGTCCTTCGACAGACAAAACATTGTCAAGCCTAGAATTTCCTGCTTGAACCATTCTCCCAACTCCTTTAATCTTTCCTTTGGATCCATCTCCAAAAGTGACATAGTTGGAGGAATGAAGCTTTATATTCACCAGATAGTTCTTTACACTAGTCATATGTCTCGAACATCCACTAACAAAGTACCACTTCTCTTCAATGTATTCCTTTGAGTGGAATGAGCCATCAGAGCCATAGACTCATTCTTGGAACTTCTTTTCTTTCCTGCAATCCTACCCTTGGGATATCCATGTAGTTTGTAACAATAACATTTAATGTGGCCATACTTGTCACAATAATGACATTTCCAGTCTTGTTTCCTCCGGTGTTTGTAATTATGTTGTGACACTCTGTTAGACATCTTTTGTCTTCTTTCAAGATTGTATTCATGTTCTCTCTTCTTGCTTTGATTATTGTACCCAAGTTCCTGTAGTATCTTGTCAGATCTGCTGTTGACATTATCAGGTTTGGATTTGAGCAGAGCAATTTCCTCTTGAAGATCAGATATGATGCCAAGATGCTTAAATCTTTCAACCTCAAGGAGAATGATAATCTTATGTTGATCTTCTCCTAGATGACAGATTTCTGCACTTCTTGTGTACAACTCCCTGTAAGAGTTGACTAGAGCATCATGAGAAAAAGATCTGCAATGTCTGATCCTACATTAGT
Organism: Lathyrus tuberosus; assembly: GCA_022829125.1. Classification (NCBI taxonomy): domain Eukaryota; kingdom Viridiplantae; phylum Streptophyta; class Magnoliopsida; order Fabales; family Fabaceae; genus Lathyrus; species Lathyrus tuberosus. The sequence goes on along the minus strand of JALAZF010000044.1, from coordinate 9,632,406 downwards.
GTTAAACACTCTTGTGAGTGCAGAAACCTGCTTTGGTGATTCTCCATCACTAGCAGAATCATCTTCAGACCAGGATGTATGGAGGCCTTTCCTTTCTTTCTTGAGAAATATGGGACACTCTGATTTAATATGTCCAAATCCCTCACATTCTATACATTTGGCCCCCTTTTCTTTAACAATTCTTTATAATAAGAATTCCTTCCATAATTGTTCCTTTTTAAGTTGCTGGGCATTTGAGTCTTGGCACTATTTTTTGACCTTCCCTCAATCTTTTTTTGTAATTGGTTGTACTGTTTTCCCAAGAACACAACTACCTTAGACATCTCTATCTTAGAGTTTATCTTACCTTCATCCGACACCAAGGCTAAGCTTTTCTTATTCTCAGTCCTTTCGTTTAGTGTCATTTCAAAGGTTTGAAGAGATCCCATAAGCTCATCAACTTTCATAGTAGCTATATCCTGGGCTTCCTCTATAGCAATCACCTTTATGTCAAATCTCTTGGGAAGAGACCTTATAATTTTCTGGACTAACTTGGCTTCAGAAATTTTCTCTCCAAGGTCACTAGATATGTTGGCAATATCAACAATGTTCATGTGAAAGTCGTGTATACTTTCGTCTTCTCTTATTCTCAAGTTCTCAAACTTAGTGGTGAGAAGTTGAAGTCTTGAAGATTTAACCCGAGATGTACCTTCATGAGCAGTCTTCAGGATTTCCCAATCATTCTTTGCAACAGTGCAGTTCCTGATGAGTCTGAAGATGTTCTTGTCCACCCCATTAAACAAGGCATTCAAGGCTTTTGAATTTCCTTGAGCAAGCTTATCATCTTCACCATCCCAGTCTTCTTCAGGTTTCAGCTCATCAGTGAGCTTTCCATCTTTGTCTTTGATCTTTGGTGGATCCCACCCTTTAACCACGGACTTCCAAGCTTTACCATCAATGGACTTGATAAACGCCACCATGTGTACTTTCCAATATTCATAATTTGACCCATCAAGTATAGGCGGTCTATTCAGAATTCCTCCTTCTTTATCCATCGAACCAGAAAGTAACGTCCCTGAATCTCACCCAGATACAGAGCAGGATGTCTGCTTTGATACCAATTAAAATTCTGGTTTAAGCAGATCACTAAGATGTCAGACAAGATGTTGTGACACTTGATCTCTGCTTCACACACGGATTAAGGAAGAACAAACAACAGAAAGAAAAAAAACACACAGAAATTGTTAACCCAGTTCGGTGATCAACAAAACCTACGTATGGGGGCTACCAAGCCAGGAATGAAATCAACTAAGTAGAATTATTTCTAAGCTAAACTCCAAAGTTTACAACTTAGTACCTAGAAACTACCCTTCCTAGATTTCTACCAAAGACACTCCTAGGTATGGGACCCTTCTCAATTCCCTTCCAATCACAGCAGTGACTGAAAATATTATAACTCAATAAACGGTCCTTCTCTGGTATTGACACAATACACGAGAGGCTCACTAAAGTACAAACCTAGTACTCTATAACAACTGCAATATTCAACACACCAAAACTAGGTTAAAGCCATCCTATTTATATTACAAAACAGAACTGGATTTGGGCTTCAAAGACGCAGTAATTCTGCCCCACAGAATTTGTGACCTATTCTTTTCTTCAATCTCAAGTTTCCAAAAATGTCTCCTTGCATGGAAACCGCATATTCCTTTTAGAATCAGAATCTCTGATTCCTCAATCTCAGATGCCACCTGGGATCTAGTCATATTCCAATCACACCTGGAACCTAAATACAGTTATTCCAAAATTGTAACAGACAAAGATGTCAAAACCATCTGATAGGACATCTTGCCTATCATCTTTAACCTGCAGTTAAATCATCATGTCAGGGCATCTTGTCCAACATCATTCTGCTAAGTTAGTTTTACCAAAATTGATGCCAACCTCAAGGGCTTGGAATCATCATCCTTCAAATTCATATTCGGATCCTCACCTACAAGACCATTAAACCTTGGCAACAAGTGTATTAAACCAGAATTTCATTCGAAAGGTACAGTAACAGAAGGATATTCAATACATAAATCATTATAATTCATATCATGGACATCAAGTTCTCTAAGAGTTCTTTAGTTAGTCATATTAAATTTAATAATAAAAAAATCAACAAACAAAAACAAAACACAAAACTAATTCAGTAATGCAGCAACAATTAGGAAAATACCAACAATGTCCCTATTAAGAAAAAGAATGGAAAAATAGAAAAGCGAATAAAATAAAATCTAAAAATTATGAAAATATAACTAAAAATCAAATCAAATCAGAATAAATCTCTACAAAAAAATTTGGATTTTTTTTAAAATATGAAAATAGAAAATAAATCAAATAAAATAGGAAAATAAGGAATTTGCGATTTTCAGGGTCAAAATCTTTTAGAATTTTATTCTAAATGAGTATTGTTTAGCAATTTTTTTTCGGATTTTCTGAAAAAAAATCGGAGCAAATAGAAACAGTAGCTTCCAAACGTACCTGATAGGCTCAAACGCTTACCACTGTACTGCAACCCTGAAAATCAACAACGAAAAACAAAAAACAAAAAACAAAAAAATCTAACAAAACTCTAAACTAAAATTCTAAAATTGGCTAAAATCAATAAGAATCCCCGGCAACGGCGCCAATTTGATCCGCTGCAGCACACAGATAAAAAACGAGTAGCTTGAAAAACGGTAGTTTAACGATAATGACTCGAGTCGTATCGCAAGGATTCTTTTATTGAATTTAACCACCTATAGTAACGGTTTATGGGGGTTTTAAGTTTCGATTTATAAAACAAGAGGAAAAAAGTGATTAAAAAAGTGATTATCAATTTAGCTAAAACAGCTAATCCTACTGATCCGAATTCCGACTTATCATTGGCTATTATAACACCAATACCTAAGCGGCTTCAATCCTATTCGATTATGAGATCAATTAGACAAGCGCTTATCAAAATCAAATGAATTATGTTCCTGTTTACCGAATTAAACAAACGGTTAAGAATATGACAAGTTAACGAATTAAGCAAACGATAACGCGCAATTAAATTTAGGAACATGCATACAATCGAATTTAATCAATTTTATCCTATGAACACAATCGAATTAAGTAAACGATTGCAATCAAATTAAGCAAATGACTTCATAGAAAAAAATTGAACAGAAATCAAATTAAATTGGTATTAGAATAACCTCAAAGCGATGGAACCCGTAAGCAGCAGAATTTGCCTTCGGGAATTAGTTCTCCATTACAATCGTAAAAATCAAAGTAAAATTGTGAAAAGGAGGTTATCAACAGTAGCATGGCTGCTACTAGGTATAGGGAATCACACAAAATCCAGTTCTAACCCAACTGGGTCGAAAAACATAAAAAACCCGGCCCAAAACTAAATATTCCTAAAGGCAGAATTCGGGTCCTGACTTCAACGAATTATTCGAGCCAGCTACACTCCGAATCAGCTTCTTCGAACAACCTGAAAGTTGTAGCTCTTTGTCTCAGATATCCAATGACTAGTAGAACGTGTAAATCCGATTCTCGAAGCTCCAGTTATGATCCGAACAATGGACATATCAAATAACCGATAAAGCTGAAAATAAGCTGCGAAAATAGATTAACGGCAAATAAAGACTTAATTATAAAAACATAATAAAATAGTAAAATAAACGAAACAAACTAAGGAAATGCCTAAGTACAAACATAAGAGAATGTGCATTAAAATGCACTGATCATGGTGCTACAATGGTGGCACCAGGGTTTTCTCCGGGATGAATATAAAAGGGATTTCTAGGGTTGAGAAGGGGATATGTGTTATCATTCTTGGGAACGTCGTTCTTGATAGGTGATTTTTCAGGTGTGTCATCAATGGAAGCCATGGTTGTGGAAGTGAAGGTTTAACAAGAAGGTGTGTTGCAGAAAGAATGAACAAGATTGTGGGTGAAAATGGTGATTGAATAATGGATGCGGAAGAATGGTGGTGAAAAGGGGGTATAGTTTACTGATACCATATTACAAGTATATGCATCTGTGTATGCCTTCCATTGGACACAGTAAAAATGCAGAATATTGTTTCAAAATGAATTGTGATTTCCCGCCTCATCCAAGAGAGAACAATACTACATATATACAAGAAAGATACACTGAAAATATCAGACCCAAACTAATACACAAGAGGCCCATGAAGACTATTTCTCTAATATTTTGTCACAAAATTTTACTTTACATAATATTTACTATTCAAAAATACGATAAACTTTGATTTTTTTAAAATTTTTTTTTTTTCTTTCTCTAAAATCAACTTTGATTAATAGTGTGTAAAATGTTGATTAATAGAATTCATAATTTGTTTGAAATGTATCCTAACATTGAAATGTAGTCTTTAATGGTAAAACAAAATTGATTAATTGAATATAAAAAATTAATACAATTTATAACTTAAAAGAATCTTATGTAGTAAATTAGCTTTTGATTAATGGTTTGATTAATGATGTGTAAAAAGTTAGTTAATACAATTTATAAGTAGGTTAATAAACGTTTAAACATTAAAAATATAATCTTAAAATTGATTAATGAAATGTAAAAGGTTAAGAGTTTAATGGTAGTGTACTGTCAGTGTAAGGAAATTTTGCACATGCAACCAATTAAAACTTTTATATTTGTCATGTCATTTCAGTATTTTAAAAATAAAATTAGGATTTATTTTAATGCATGTCTCTCATTAGTTGACAGTGTAAAAAATTTTATATTGTCAGTGTATTTTCTTTTTCCTCAAAGGGTAATTAATCTAATTTATAATTTAATGTATAAAAATTGTTAATACTCTTTATTTTGTTAATTAATGAAGTAGTTTAAGTAGTTAGAATGGCTAATGAATTATAAATAAAATAAAGGTTAATAAGATACATTTGTAGTTAGTTAAGTAATGAAATTGAATAATGATATAATTTTATATTTGTATTAGAAAATAATATTTTATGTCTTTTTTGAAAAAGAATATTTTTATTATAAATAAGTTTTATATAAAAAGGTTTAAAAAATATATAATTTACCGTATAAATATGGTTAACATTTCTTGAACTAGTGTTTGATATCAAAAACTTTGTGGAAATAGCATTGCTTTTAGTTAGTTTATGTCCGTTGGTGTTAATTAATTTATGTCCGTTTGTTGGGGGAAAAGATTCTCTGCAGTGTGAATTTGACTGGAGGTGGACACCATTAAAATTTCATATTTTTATATATTACGTATTTTTTACTTTTGATCATGTGGTTGAAAATCCACTGCACTCATGTCAGGGAGAGAATCCACTCCCGTTTGTTGGATAGAACTAAGATGCTAGAAGCCAGAAGGTGTTATTAAAAATAGAGGCTTTCTGAATACATTCTATATATATATTTTTTTTAATCTTATGCGAAAATACTAAAATGTTTTTAAATATTTGGAAATATATATTCGGAAACACTCCAATACACACTTTTCATTCGTATTTGAGTTACATTTCAATTTTATGAATAAATTTATTCTAAAAATACATTCTCGAAAAATTTCTAAAATGTATTTCCAGAACTAAAAAAACATAAAAATGCAATCATTATCCAACAAGGAAAACTGATATATCTTGATGTATATTGTTGATAAACTAGAAGGGCTTAAGGGTATATTAACAGTATTAAAACTATGACATACATTGTAAGTGCAGCGCAACAATATAAGATGCACATAATTTTAGATTTAAGCAGACTTATAACAATCAATCTGAAAAGTTTTGTTTATCCATATATTATCATTAAAATGCATGTCGAAAGATACTTCTCAATTAAGGTTACTTCTTTGGGGCGAAAACTTGTGTCTTCTAGAAGAGTCAGAGGAAGGAGAGTTAGAAACGCTGGTGAATGGTGCTAAGGACTGGTTAGAGCAATGGTTCTCTGAGATCCGAAGATAGAAGGTAGGTGACATTGATGTATAGCGAACAACATGGATCAGGTGTTATGGGGTACCATGTCATGCATGGTCTGTCCCCTTTTTTGAATTCCTTTCGTCGATGGTGGGGAAGTTCGTGTGCTGTAAAGAGTGTACATCTGATCAGTCTAGAATGGATGTGGGTAGTGTGATGGTCAGGATTAGTGTTGGTATGTTGATTAATGAGGTTATCAATGTCAATATTGATAATGTTAATTTTAGGATCAAACTTGTTGAAGATACCCAAGGTCTGACGAGGATATCTAGGCGTCGGGTAAAAGAAGACATAGATATCTCCAGGTCCTCGTCTCATGAAGAAGAAGGTTTATTGGAGGGGAACGAAGTCAACAGTAGGGAGGAAGCTCAAGGAGCCGGAAACGGTTGTGGTTTCCAAGATGTGGATATTGATTAGACTTGTCGACTTTCCGAAAAGGAGACGCCCGTCCTTAGCGATAATTATAGGGAGGTGTGTTTTATTCCTAGTCCTAATCAAAAGGAACATATCTTTGTGAGGTCTGATGATGAGACTTGTCGTGTTCCGGGAAACCAAGACGTGTCAGTAAACTGCAGGGTTTTGGGTGATGTGGAGAAGTCAACTTATCCTAGGTCTGCGTTGCAGGTGCCAGATCAGGTGAATGTGGTGATTGATGCCAACGTGGGTCACTTTGTTGGGCCAACCCCTTTATTGGAGGCCCATGAGTTGGGTCTCATTGTTAGGCCAGTTATGGGTCAGATGGTAGCCCAAGTTGGTGTGAAGGATCCAACTTATGTGAAACTCGGTTCTAGTAGGGAAAAAAGGTGAGACCAAGGAAAGTAAGGTTGGTGGAGAATTTGGGGGAATTCCGCCCTTTTTACTTCTCAATTTTGAGACGCAAGAGTACTAGGCTTCAGAATAGTGGTTCTAGTTCTTCTGAAGGCAATCCTTTGGCTTGTGCTCCCTCTTAGACAGAGACTTCGGATCCTATTGTTAACTCCAGTGTAGAGGTTTCAAACTTTTCTGAAGTTCAATTTTTGTGTGGCTCTTTATTGTGTTGTGACTCCTTGGCAGATTCAGATGTTGTTAGGTGTAATTCTCGTCTTATTTCAGAGGTGGAATCATAAATGGACAGTAAGGTTTAGAAGATTATGTAGGGGTTGGGGATATCAGGAGAGGGGGATGACGTCACATATGAGGAGGAAATTCAGAAGATGAAAGCCAGAGATAGACAAGGTAAATGTTTGAGGGAGAAGACTAAATCGGTGGCCCAATGAATTGTATCACTTTTAACATTAGAGGAGGTGGCAACATTGTGAAAATGCATAGAGTGGGTAACATTGTGCAAATTGGTAAGGCATATTTTTTTTACAAGAAACTAAATTTTCAAAATTTTCGGATTCTTTAGCAACTTCTCTTTGGGAAGACTGTGACGTTAAGTGGTAAGCTAATGGTGCTATTGGTACGGTGGGTTGTTTGGTCATTCTTTGGAAAAGAAGAGTTTTTAATAGTGTTGAGTAGTTTCAAAGAAGAAGGGTTCATTGGTGTTAATGTAGATTGGAAAGGCCATGCCTATGTCTTTCTAAATGTGTATTCTCCTTGTTGCATGGAAAGGAAGAGAAGGCTTTGGAGATCTTTGTTAGAGGTGAAAAAGAGGTTGCGGGAGGGGCGTTGGATAGTGGGCGGTGATTACAACTCGGTAGTCAGTAATGAAGAGAGGAAAGGTTTGAGTGATGCTCGAAAGGAGGGGGAGATGGCTGAGTTCTTAGATTTTATTGATGAGATGAACTTAGTTGATGTTCCTAGTTTGAGGGGTATTTTTACTTGGATCAATTATTCTAGTTCTTCAATGAGTAGACTGGATAGGTTTCTCCTATCATAATCTATGGTGTCTGATTGGAATATTATTGGACAGTCAGTGGGGAATCGGGATATTTCCGATCATTCTCCGGTTTGGCTTAAGGCGAGCAAATTAGATTGGGGCCCTAAGCCATTCAAGTTCTTTAACAGTTGGCTGAGCCATAACGAATTCTTTTCTTTTGTTGATAAGGAGTGGTCCTCTTTGTTTGTTTTGGGAAGAGGTGATTACGTTCTTAAAGAGAAACTTTATCTCCTCAAGGAAAGGTTAAGATGGTGGAATCACGAAGTGTTTGGGTGGCTGGATCTGCAGGTTGACAAGGTTGTCAATGAATTGAATCAGTTGGATAAATACTTGGCGGCATTAGGAGTGGAGTGAGTGAAGAGTTTTATCGCAATAGGGATGATTGTGTCAATACTGTGTGGAGAAACCTGATCTTGAAGGAGAAACTTATTAGGGAGAAGTCTAGGGTGAATTGGCTTCAAGAAGGTGATCTCAATACCTCTTACTTTCACAACGCTATGAAATACCGTTTTAGGAGAAACACTATCACATATGTTTTTACAAGAAAAGGGAGAGTGGAGAGTGTAGGGAAGGTAAAAACAGCGGTTAGGTGTCATTTTGAGGCCAACTTTCTGAGCTGAATAACAACAGACCTAGTTTGGAAAGGATTAAATGAAGTTTGTTATCTTTTGAAGACAGTAAGAAGCTTGAGGATCCTTTTTCAAAATCTGAAATTAGGGAAGTAGTGTGGAGTTGCGATAGCAAAAAAAGTCCCGGGCCAGACAGGTTTAGCTTCAGATTCTTGAAAAATTGTTGGGAAATTATTCAGGTCGGTGTTTTCAAGTTTGTTAATGATTTTCATTCTAATCCAAGACTTTCCAAGGCGGTTACGACCTCGTTTCTTGCGCTCATTCCTAAATTCCTTCATCCTCAACATTTTAATGAGTACAAACCTATTTTCCTAGTAATATGTTTTCATAAAATCCTTTATAAGTTATTGGCTAGAAGATTGAAAATGGTGCTGGGAAAGTTGATTTCTATGCAGCAATTCGCTTCTGTTCCGGGGAGAATAACTTCTGATGGAGTGTTGGTGGTGAATGAAATTTTGGACTTTGCTAGGAGAGAGAGGAAAGATTGCTTGCTGCTAAAGCTGGACGTCGAAAGGGCCTACGATTGTGTTAGTTGGAATTATCTCCGTTTTCTGTTTATCAAGCTAGGCTTTGGATTGTGTTAGGTGGAAGCTGTTGTGTTCTTGAGTTCTATGTCCGTGTTAGTTAACGGGAGTGCAACTAAAGATTTTAGTGTGGAGAAAGGGTTTCGTTAAGGTGGCCCTTTATCGCCTTTCCTTTTTGTCATCACCATGGATGATCTCACGCGTTTATTGAAAAAAGCGGTTGAGCTTAATGAATTTTCAGGTTTTAGGGTTAATGAAGATGTGAAATTCGACATTCTTCAGTTTGCCGACGATACTATAATTTTGGGGGATAATAGCCGTTAGAATTTGTGGAGCATTAAGGCGGTCTTAAAAGGTTTCTAGCTCATTTCAGGTCTCCGCATCAATTTCTGCAAAAGTAAATTGTTTTTCGTTAACATAGATTCTGCTTTCATTCAGATTGCTTCCTCTTTTCTGCATTGTTACATTGGCAGTCTTCCTTTCAAACTTTTGGGTGTTCAAGTGGGTTATAGTCCAAGAAGAATTAGTTTGTGGAAGGAGTTGATAGAAATGCTTAGGAAGACATTGAGCAGCTGGAAAGGGAGGTGTTTATCTTTGGGTGGTAGAGTAGTTCTCATGAACGCTATCTCGGTTTATACATTTTCCTTCTACAAGGCACCGAAGAAAGTTTTAGTAGAGATAAATAAAATTTAGAGTCAGTTTTTGTGGAGTGGGGTTGATCAAAGGAAGTGTATTAATTAGGTGAAGTGATCGAAAGTTTGTTCCCCTAAGGAAAAAGGTGGTCTTGGCATAAAGAATGTTGAAGCATTCAATGTCTCTTTACTTATGAAGTGGAAGTCTCTTTACTTATGAAGTGGAAGTGGAGGATTTTACATGACAGAGATGCAATATGGTACGGGGTCCTTCAGCATCCGTATGGCAACATAGGGCTGGCAATGATGAATGGTGATGACAAAACTGCAGGTCGGAAGTCGTCGATATGGTGGCGCGACATCCTCAGTTTAAGCAAACCCTGTGGATTGGAATAATACATTTTTTCTACTAACATTCAATGTGATGTAGGTAACGATGCGAGTATTTCTTTTTGGAATAACTCATGGAAAAGGCAGCAGAGCATTAAGAATGCATTTCCGAAACTGCATAATTTTGCTAATAATCTCAATATCAGTATTGGTGCGGCAGGATTCTGGTCTGGGGTTTCTCGGAGATGGTACGAATTTTTTAATTCTATTATTACAACAGGTTTGAATTGGTTGAAACAGGAGATGATGTGCTTTTCAGAGGATGTTAGAATCCAGTCGAATGTCGTTAACAAGTTCACTTGGTAGGCGGATTCATCGAGGGTTTTCATTGTGAAGTCAACTTATTCTTTACTGATTAAGACGACATTGGCGGATCAAGTGGGAGATGATTTGAAAACATCCTTGGATATCCTTTGGAAGAATCGAAATCCTTCCAAAATCCCATTTTTTGGATGGCGTGTGTTGCCTAATCGTCTTCCAACCAAAGAACTTTTTTTCAAGACAAATGCTTTACGTAACGCTAATGAGTGTTATTGTGTTTTTTGCCTGGTCGAGGAAGAAAACTTGGAGCATTTTCTTTTTCAATGCCGGATTTTGAAGAATGTTTGGAGATTAATTTACATCTGGTTAGGTATTGATCAGTCGCCCTTTATTAATTGTATGGAAGCTTTCACTCCGTTATTTGTTGCGCTGTGGAAGTTTTTAGGAAAGAAAAAGGTTGTGATGGTTTGGTTAGCAACTTCTTGGATCATTTGGGTCAGCAGAAACAGTATTCTCTTTCGAGGTTCTGTACCTAATGTAAATGACATGGTGAATTCGATTAAATATATTACTTGGAGTTGATTGATCATTGGTAACAAAGGCAAACCTCTTTGTAGTTTTATGGATTTGTGTATGTCTCCTTTGAACTGTTCTTGTTGAATGATTTTTTTGTTTGTAAGGGTTGAGTACCTCTTGTACTCCTTTGTTTAGTGACTTCCTTGATTATCAAAAAAAATTATCTTAAGGTAGTATGTCAAAAAACTTTTATCTAAAAATTATTTACTACTATAATATATTAAAGAGTATCATATCTCAACACTTCTGTTTTTTTTCTCAGCCCTCCTTGTTGGATTATGACAGCTACCATATATGTGATTACATTTTTATGTTTTTTTAGGTTCCGAAAATACATTTAAAAATTTTTTTTTGAGATATATTTCTAGAATAAATTTATTTATGAAATTAGGGCGTGACTCAAAAACAAATGAAATATGTGTATTATGAGAATATTTTAATATTTTCGTGTAATGTTTAAGAAACATATAGGATATATTAAGAAATCCTTTTAAAAATATCCTAAAGAAATAGATTGTATATGCCCAGACCATTCTTAAGCCTAAACTACCAATAAAAAACAGTTTAAACCCCCTAACTTTTCTTTTCGGTTGAGCATAAATTTTTTTTAAGATATTCAGAGGAATTTCTTGATGAAATGGTTTGAAATTGAATACTTTTATAAAATATTGTTATTGTTCCGTTGTCCCTTAATAAACTCCTTTTATTTTATTTGTTTTAAATGCAAAAAGAAATTTATTCAAATAATGTTGAGATTTAATCCATTACTGTCTTGTTAGTTAGTTTTGTTTTGCAAGTAATAGTGTAATACATATAAATACACTTTGTAATGGGAATACATTAATCAATGAGAATAATCTCTATTCTCTATTCTCTCTACTCTTTCTTCTCTTCCAAGTTTTTTATACTTTAGTGAGTGTGTGTATCATTTACATCATCTTGCAATTTCCATCTTTTTCTTGTTGAGCATACACTATGATTCATCACAGTGCTAGGTTCTAACAATTGGAATCTAGTGCCTGGTTCGATCTAAGGGAAACACGAGTGAAAAGTGAGGGGAACAATCAAAGGAAACACTGAGTGATAGATTCTTGATAGGCAAGATGGATAGCATTGGTTTTGGTTCAAATATTCTGGTTCTTGATGGCAAGAACTGGGATCGTTGGAGTGTTTTGATGAGATCTTTATTTGGAGCACAAGAAGTGAGTGAAATTGTGCAGAACGACTATGAAGATCTGGTGGTGAATCCAACTGATGCACAGAGAACTACATTCAAGGAAGCCAAGAAGAAAGACTGCAAAGCCTTGTTCTACATTCAACAGAATGTTGACAATCAGCACTTTGAGAAGATTTCTAAAGCTACAAAATCCAAAGAAGCATAGGAAATTTTAGAAAACTGTCACACTGGTGGAGAAAAGGTGAAGCAAGTGAAGCTACAATTCTGTAGAAGAAAGTGTGAAATGATGCAAATGGAAGAAGATCATAAAGTAAGTGATTACTTCTCAAAGCTGACAACCATTGTAAATCAGATGCAAACTTATGGTGAGAAAATTACAGATCAAATGGTAGTAGAAAAGGTGCTAAGATCTTTAAGTCCAAATTTTGATTTCATAGTTGTATCTATCCAAGAGGCAAAGGGAGTGAAAACTATAAAGATAGAAGAGTTGCAAAATTCATTGGAAGCACACGAGCTCTTGGTGTTTGATAGAAGTTATGAGAGATCAGTTCAACAAGCATTCCAAGTTCAAACTTCCAAGAAAGAGTAAAATCAAAAGATTTTCAAGAAGAAGTGATATAGCAAAGCAAATTGGTCCAGCAATGAAAAGAACAAGACTGAAGACAAAGTTGAATCTTCAAAGAGAGGAGGTTTTGGCAGAAGTCAGAACAAGAAGAGGGATTTTGACAAAAGTAAGGTGCAATGTTACAACTGTGATATGTATGGAAACTTTGCTGATGAATGTTGGTTCAAGAAAGATAAAAAGTCTAGTGATGAAGCAAATCTGGCTCACGAAGATGAATCTAACACAATGTTGATGATGGCTACTACCAGTGATGAAAAGGTCAAGAATGAAGAGTGGTTTCTTGACTCTGGATACTCAAATCACATGACATCACATAGAGAGTGGTTGACAAGTTTTGATACTAGCAAGAAAACAAGTATCAAACTGGCTGACAGTAGAAACCATGTGGCTGAAGGTAGTGGAAATATAGTGATCAGAAGCAATGATGGTAAAAGAATCATTATTGAAGATGTGATGTATATTCATGAGATGAAGTGTAATCTCATGACCATTGGTCAACTGGTTGAGAAAATATTCTCAGTGACTATGGATGGTGACTCTTTGAAGTTGTTTGATGCAAAGAAGAATTTGGTGCTCAAATCAAACATATCAAAGAATAGAACATATAGATGCAACATCTCAAGTGAAAATATGATGTGCTTGTCTACAGTAGTGAGTGAAGATGTTGAAGATCTATGGCACAAGAGGTATGGTCACCTAAACTTTAGAAGTCTTATTAAGTTGAATTCTAAAGAACTGGTGTATGGCCTGCCAAAACTGAACGTCAGAAAATCCATTTGTGAAGTGTGTGTGAAAAGTAAGCAAAGTAGTTTCTCCTTTATTTCTGAAAACTATTAAGATCTTGAGAACTCATGGGGGAGGAGAATACACCTCAAAAGAATTTGAAGTCTTCTGTGTCAATCAAGGTATTGTGCATGAGGTAACATTTCCCAATACACCTCAGCATAATGGACTTGCTGAGAGAAGGGATAAAACTCTACTGAATATGGCAAGAAGCATGATCAAACAGAAAAACCTACCACACAAGTTTTGGGGTGAAGCAGTCACTACAGCTGCTTACATTTTGAATAAATGTCCTACAAAGAAGCTGAATTTGAAGGTACTAGAGGAACTTGGTGTGGAAGAAAGCCTAGTGTGAAGCATTTCAAGGTTTTGGCTCCTTGTACTACAAACATGTACCAGATGTTAGAAGAAACAAGCTTGAAGATAAGAGTGAGATTATGATACTTATAGGCTATCATCCAACAGGTGCCTATAAACTTTATAATACTATAACTCAAAAGGTACATGTTAGTAGTGATGTGATTGTGAATGAGGTTGAGAAGTAGAAATGGGAAGAGGAGCCAATATACAGTAGAGAGAATCAATAGAGCTGCATTTATCCTAATTTAAGTGATGAATCAGATGATGAAGAAGTGAACAATAATGGTGCAGATGAACCAGGAGAAGAGGAAGCAGGTGTGAGACCTCAGAATCGGACAAGCTCTAAGAAGGTTGAATGATTGTGAAGTAATTCCTGATAATGCAGTAAATGATGAAGGTGATATCATTCACTTTGCATTATTGGTGGATTCTAAACCTCTTAATTATAAAGAAGCACTAAATATAGATGTATGGAGGAAAGCTATGATGGAAGAACTCCAATCAATTGAGAAGAATCACACCTGGGAGCTGGTTAACTTACCAAATAAGAAAAAGAAAATAGATGTAAAGTGGGTTTTCAAACTGAAATTAAATCCTGATGGAAAAATATCAAAGTATAAGGCAAGGTTGGTGGCTAGAGGCTTCTTACAAAAACATGGTATTGATTACAATGAGGTGTTTGCTCCAGTTGCAAGGCTTGAGACTGTAAGACTAGTGGTGGCTCTAGCTTGCAAGAGAAGGTGGTCACTCTATCATTTAGATGTAAAATCAACCTTTCTAAATGGTCCACTTGAAGAGGTTGTGTTTGTGTAATAGCCTCCTGGTTTTGAAGTACAAGGCAAGGAGAATATGGTGTATAGACTCCATAAGGCTTTGTATGGTTTGAAGCAGACCTCTAGAGCCTGGAACAAGAGGATTGATCAATTCCTGATTTAAATAGGTTTCAAAAAGTGTTCAGCAGAGTTTGGTGTATATGTACAAAGTTCAAGTGAGGAAGAAACCATGATAATTTGCTTGTATGTGGATGATTTGCTCATCACTGGAAGCAAAACATCAGAGATTGAAGGTGAAGAACAAGTTGAAATCTGAATTTGAAATGACTGATCTAGGTGAGCTCTCATTCTTCTTAGGAATAGATTTTGTGAAGATGGAGACTAGAATAGTTATGCACCAACAGAAGTATATAGGTGAGCTGCTTGAGAAATTTGAAATGAATAGCTACAATTCAATTTCAAATTCATCAGAGACAAACTCAAAAATTGATGAGTGCAGTGAGGAAGAAAGAGTTGATCCAACATTGTTCAAACAAATGGTTGGTTCACTGAGATACTTGTACAACAGCAGGCCTGATATTTGCTACTCAGTCAGTGTAATTAGCAAATCCATGCATGATCCAAGGAAGACTCACTTGATAGCTGCTAAAAGGATACTTAGGTATATAAAAGGCACAATGGAGCTTGGTATGCTATTCCCTAATGGAAGTAAAGGTGAAAAAAGTGAACTCATTGGATACTCAGATAGTGATTGGTGTGGAGACATCACAGATAGAAGGAGTACCTCTGGCTATGTTTTCAAGTTCAATGAAGCGGTTATATCATGGTGTACAAGAAGCAACCAGTGACTGCACTTTCATCTTGTGAGGCTGAATATATTGCAGGAACATTTGCAACTTGTCAAACAATGTGGTTGGATTCAGTGATGAAGGAACTGAGGTGTGAAGTGATGAAGCCTTTGATACTTAGAATTGATAATAAGTCAGCTGTTAGTCTTGCTAAAAATTCAATCTCACATGGCAGAAGTAAACACATTGATACAAGGTTTCATTTCATTAGAGAGCATGTGAACAATGGAATGATTGAGGTGCAATATTTCTCAACTGAAGTGCAGTTAGCATATGGTTTTACAAAGGCTCTAAAGCTTGACAGATTTGAGTTTTTGAGAAAGAAGCTTGGTGTTGTAAGTGTTCAACAGTTATGAATTAAGGGGGAGTGTTGAGATTTAATCCATAACTGTCTTGTTAGTTAGTTAGTTGCTTAATATAGATAACTTGCTTTGCAAGTAATGTGTAATACATATAAATACACTTTGTAATGTGAATATATCAATCAATGAGAATCATCTATATTCTCTCTTCTCTATTGTTTCTTCTCTTTCAATTTTTCTATACTTTAGTGAATGTATATACCATTTACATCATCTTGCAATCTCCATCTTTTTCTTACTGCACATACACTGTGATTCTTCACAGAGCTGAGTTCTAACAAATAATATAGGCATAAGAGATGCCGAAAGATAACACATAATAAACTCTTTTTATTAAATATATATATGAATTTTTCGTATCAAATAAATAGTTTGTATTTGATATAATGTTATTGTTTATTATTTGTATTAGATAAATAGGACATAAATTCTTATGTGAAGTCATGTTTGAAAACAATATAATTTCGCTTGTTCTGATTTTTTTTTATTATAACACGTTATCAGATAATATGATAGTCTATGAAAGTAATATCAAGAAGATTTTATGAAGAAAATAATCTTCATTCATTTTTACGGTTAGAATTTATATTTTTCTCAATAATTATATTTATCTTGTCGCTATATTTTTTTCTCATATAACTTTTTAATTGCATATAATTTTGTTTATCTTTATATTTGTTTGAAGATTTGTAATATAGCTCTTGACAAAGAATGATTCTTTTAATCATTTGTGATATCGATTACTAAGAACTGTATACTTCAGTGAAGTAGTACCCAACGAATGAATTTTTATTATTATTTATCTATAATGATTTGAAACATAATTCTAGAAGAATTAACAATTTTAATAGCAAGCATCTTAAAGATTGTAACTTTTGTTGATAGTGAAATCTGGTTGAGTTTTATAATAATCAAACCATTAGCCTATGATTGATTGAAATTTATAAGATTAATTTAGAGTCATATGTTTTAGCTTTTTTAAAAATGATTTTTATAATATAATATAGTTTGGCGATAAATTTTTTTTTTATAAAGTTTTAAATGAAAATTTAGTTTGAATAGTTATTTTTAAAATGTTATTTTAGATATTTTATTATTTTATCGATTTTTTTTTATCAATTTTTTTTAAAATGGTGTATGACTCTTTCACCATTTCTAGGGCCTATAGAGATGTCTTGGCTTGTGTGCACGATGGTTGTGAGAAAACAACCTTAGCAACATGAGTTATGTGTCTACAATGTAACTCATGTAGTCCTTGAAATGAAATAAAACGTTCTCAAATAAACAAATAGTGACTATTATTAAGGGACGACACATTTGGCTAATCTATACTAGAGTCTAGCTCGCAATTCACCATTTTCTAATTAGGATGAATGTTCTCTTGAGAAATATGCACTATGTCATACCCCAAATTTTGACCACCAAGATTTCTCATCATTGTGCAAATCATCACCACAATATAGATATACTTTCTTGCTTCATCAATCTCCTCAAGGATTGTTGAGCTTTCACCACAATCAAAGAATTAGGGTTTCAAGCCCTCTAAGAGCCTAAGACAAATGATCAATCAAGGAATGACATGATCTTTAATTTGTCTAACCTCTCAAACACCCATAAAGGATCAAGAGGACTCCCACATCAAGAATCAAGCACAAAGTTGCAGCATTCCAAGTGGATCAAGCCTCGAGATCGCCAGTGTCACCAAATTAGAGTTTTGGTCGACTGAGGCCTCCAGATGAAAATTTTCCTCTGGGCATGAGCCAATGCTTCAAAGCACAACCCAAGATACTACAAGGGACCTCATGGACCTGATCATCAAGTCAATTTAGCCTCAGGGGATGCATTTACCAAAAAATCAAGAATTAGGGTTTCTTGACCTAATTCACCCCTAAGTTGACTTTTGGGACAAAACATGAGCCAAGACCTCAAGGCATGATTTGAGGGTCTCTAACACACTATATTGATCCATTTGCAACAATGGATTGATCCAAGAAGCTTAACTCACAAGTTTCATTTTCATCAGAACCACAACTAGGGTTTCGAGGGAAAAGTCAACTGTACCTTTGACTTTTGACCAAGACATGCTCCCAAACCTTGGGACATGATTCAATACACCCTATAACACCTATGGAATATACCCATTAGGTTTGATTTAGGTCAAGGACTTGATTTCACCAAGGATCGCACGGTGTGGAATTCATCCGATAAAAAGTCAATTGTGCACAAAAGTCAAGTTTGACTTTTTAAGATTTTTCACAATTATGGTGCCTTGACCCTAAAATGATGTTAATGTGTGGTTGGAATCATCATTCATCAAGAAAAATCAAATAAAGTGAGTTAACTTGTAAAAGGGGTAACCATAAAAACTTAGAATTTTTCTAAGTTATAGAACAAAGTGGCTAGGGTACCAACTTCCAAGGACCATAACTTGAGATCCAAGCAACCATTTTGGATGGTCCAAAGCTGGATTTGTAGATCTCATGACATACTTTAAAAGTGTCAACTACAGCTCTTTCCAATTCCTCATGAATTTTTAGTTATGGAGTGATCAAAATGGCTGAAAACACAAAAGTGACATTTTTCCAACACTTAGTGAAATTTTCACTAAGTCAGAATCTGTCTTATTTTTTCCCAAAAGTATAGGCATTTTTCATTATAATTCAGGTTGAATCAAAACCAAATTTGGACATCATGTTGAAATAGGATATGTCAGCTTTCCAAAATGTCCAAGAACTCCATCAAATTCCATCTGAGCTAGGAGTTATGGCAGCTGCAACATGCCTTGCTGCAAACTGTCTTGGCAAGACAGAATTGTGCATTAGTGCTCGAATTGCTCAAATTGTGCAACTTCAAGCATGGTTATCCATCTGCACACCTCAAGGGGGAACAACCAAGGGACAAACACTGATTTATCAGCCTCCCAAGTCCATGGAGCTATGTTTAGGCATGGCACTCCTAAATTCAAAGATGCCTCAAATATTCAATTTTGTTTCAAAGCATTTAACTAATGCATAGAGGTGGCATTCATCAAGACAATGTTATCCAAGTTCAGTCAAGACTTATCCTTGAATCAGAGAACCATAGGCCTGTGCTCTAACCTCAAGTCAATGGCTAGAGGAGACTTGAGATTCCATTTGATCACAATTGGGCAAAGGCCTGCTGCAGTTGCCATTCCCTATTCCTTGCAAAAAAAACTTGACACACTATAAATAGACCTCATTTCTGATCAGTTTGAGTACACCAAAGGCCTATAACACTTGCATTTCTCAAAATCACCTCTTTCACTCCAATTTTGCCTTCTAAAGCAAGTCACTATCGGGTTTTGAGTTTGAGAGCAATTCCAACCAAACCAGTCACACACAAACCTCACATATAACATAAAGAAGTGATCCAAACCCTCACATAACATCTGGAACACCAATTGCACAAAATCACCAGCCATCTGCACAAACCTTTGACAGATTTGTAGTTGAGGTGCCAAATCAAGTTCCAGCTCAATTCAATCCACTCCAAACATCCAGACACACTCCATAGCACCTAAGAAAGCTGTCCATATCATTGGAACCAAGCTGCAACACCTCCAACACCAAACTCGATCACCAGCTGCAAGAGGTAAGCCTTAACTTGGTCATCCCATGATTAATGCATATTTCCTCGCACAATAATTTTGCCATATGTTCATAATCATGTATGGAGTGTTTCCCCTCAATTAATTGCTTTGTATGAATCGTGTATGGAATTTCTTAGCCTTCATGCAAAAATTAGGGTTCTTGAGATTTCTCTTTGATTTCTTATTCCATGCTTAAAATAAATGAAATTAAAGATCATAGACATGATCGTGAGGTGAAAACGAGTAGATTGATATGTGGATTGTGTGATTTCATCAAGTATTC
Source organism: Lathyrus tuberosus (assembly GCA_022829125.1). NCBI lineage: Eukaryota > Viridiplantae > Streptophyta > Magnoliopsida > Fabales > Fabaceae > Lathyrus > Lathyrus tuberosus. The sequence continues at coordinate 9,612,752 of JALAZF010000044.1, read as the reverse complement.
AGTGAGATTGATGAGAAAATGCAAATCTGGGTAAAACAGAGCACACGGGCAAAACCAAGGTGTTCTTGGCGCCCTTTTTTAAACTTTCAAATATTTGAATTTTTGTGATTTTATTTAATTGATTCAAAAATTAATTTCTCTCTGAATTTTAATGATTTTGAGTTGATTCTTTTTTTAATAATTCAAAAAAATGTTAAAATAATTAATTTTACAAAAATTTCCCAAAAATATTATTTATTTCATATACTTGATATTTTTGCCAAGAATTATTTTTTATTTGTTTTTTAACATTTAAAATATTTTTTCCTTCTTGATTTTCCAAACTTAAATGATTTTCAATCATTTTGTGGATAAAAACATGATTTTTGAAACATTGATCCATGGTCACCACTCACTTTTCACATGTTTTCAATAATTTTTAATCAAAATTAATTCCATTTTTAAACAAAATTAGGGTTTTAATTTATTCCACCCTCATCGATCTTGTTCAAACACTCATGGGCCTCTTGATAGAGTGTAAGTCCCATCCCTTTGTAAATAAACAATTTTGGGCCTCACACATTGAATAAGTCCCTCTGTATATTTTCAAAAGTTCGGCTCGATCGTCGCCTTTTTAACAAAATCAACTGAGCTTCTCCTTGAGCTATAAGACCCATCTTTATTCATTTTTAAACTCTTTGGGCCTCTAATAGAGTGTAAGACCCAATCCCTCTTGAACCAAAATCATTTTGGGCCTCAGATATTGTATAAGTCCCTCTGCGTTAAAAATTCTCTGCGCGATCGCCATTTCAAAACGAAAATCATCTGGGCCTACCCTCGTGTTGTAAGTTCCATTTCTTTTCTTTTAAAACACCTTTTGCGCCTCTCCTTGAGTTGTAAGACCCAACCCTTTTGTAAATAAAATTTTTTGGGCCTCAGTCGTTGTATAAGTCCCGAGACGATATTCAAAATAACGGTGCGATCACTGTTAAACCTTGGGCCTCTCTTTGAGTATAAGCCCCAATAATCTTTTCAAACATATTCCTTTTTGATTTAGATTCAAATATATATATATATATATATATATATATATATATATATATATATATATATATATATATATATATATATATATATTGTTATCAAAACTTTCTTTAATTTCTTTGAACAACTAACAATAACAGCATGGAAGCTTGCTCGCCTGTAAGTTCTAATAGCTTTCATTTACTCACTTTCGTATATATATAACTGTATTGTGGGAAGCTGCGCATGGTTTAGTCTTCTTTCATACCCTTTTAAATACTTGTCATATATCAACTGTATATATACTAGTATAGTTGTTTAGAGTTTTCCCCGACAACTAGGTCTAGAACTAGGTAAAGCCCTATTGGTCGCTCTTAAAATTCAAACAAAACTAGATCCCCATAGGATTTTCAGATACAGTCTTGCCTTCTCTTGGGATTAAACAATATGGAACAAAGAGAAATGCAGTATTCCTCGTGAACCTTTTCTCAGACTGTCACCCCTAGAAATTGTCAAAGAAATTCTACTCCCCAGAGTTGATCTATTCTCGGTGAATAACATCTCTTGAGTTTCTTCAAACCTCAGAACTTTCACTAAATGATCTATTCTCGGTGAATAGAATTTCTTGAACTTTTCTTGGTTTGGTACCCACAGGCTTCCTAAAAGCATCCCCGCCTCCTCTTAGGCTTTGTACAAGGATCCTCCGGCTTCTAAGAAGTTCTCATGCCTTCTCTTGGGCTTAATACAAGGACCCTGACGACCTCTTAAAGGTATAAGACAGAACTTAGTCATCCTTTGTTAGAGCATTCTTTCCAATGTCAAACCTCAGGCCACTTTAGGGTTGATGCTCATCCCTTAATGCCCGTGCCTCCTCTTGGGCATCATACAAAAGATAAAACTCTTCCACACCAGTAGACTTGGACAGTCTAATCCCCTTGAGTCTCAAAGATATTCTCAAGTTCCTTACAAATATAGGAAGAAACCCCGGGCTCTCTGGATCAATCTCCAACAGAAACCCAGCCTCTCTCTTGAGAGTTCCCTAACCAGGGTCAGCTTATCCAAAATCAGAACCTCAAGGTCTCTGATATCTCAACTCTTCTGTAATCCTCAGCAAGAGTTGATTCCCCATTTGGACCTGCCTCGGGATCTTAACAATCCCCGGCAAAAGTTAGCCTCCTCTTAGGCTTTGTATAATGATCTTTCCTCAGTAAAGTCAGCCTCCTCTTGGGCTTTGTACAAATGATTCTCCCCAGTGGAGCTAACCTTTTCAGACTCTCTTGTTGAGTCAATCACCTTTTTAGACTCTCTTGTTAAGTCAATCACCTTTTCAGACTCTCTTGTTGAGTCAATCACCGTCTCAGACTCTCTTGTTGAGTCGATCACCTTTCAGTACTCTCTTGTTGAGTCAGCCCTTTAGCCTCAATCTCGGGCTTTGTACGAGACAGATAAAAAACACTCTCTTGTTGAGTCAATAGCCTCCTCTTAGGCTTTGTATAATGATTTCCACTAGAAGGAGTTAGCCTCATCTCAAGCTGTGTATGATGACTTCTCCAGCTTGTTCAGCCTCAATCTTGGGCTTTGTACAAGACAGATAAAAGCAGTCTCTTGTTGAGTCAAACCCTTTCAGCCTCAATCTTGGGCTTTGTACAAGACATAAATCTCCCTCTCTTGAGCTTGGGACATATATCTTCCCTAGCAGAGTCATTTCCTCCCAGCCTTCTTCTAGGATTTGAGGAATGATTTTCCCCAAGAAGAGTCAAACTCATTGCAGCCTCAATCTTGGGCTTTGTACAAGACACATAAAAATATCCTCACCAGATTCAGTTAAATTTCTCATTTCAACCTCAATCTTGGGATTTGTACAAGACACATACAAACCTCCCCGGCGGAGTCAAAATCCTTTTAACCTCAATCTTGGGCTTTGTACAAGACAGATAGAACATTTTCCCCCTGGAAAAGTCAAACTTCTAGCCTCCTCTTAGGCTTTGTATAATGATATCCCCAAAGAGTCAGTCTCTTCTTTGCCTCAATCTTGGGCTTTGTACAAGACACCCATATATACGCTCTCTTGTTGAGTCGGTCTTATCCAACCTCCTCTTAGGCTTTGTATAAAGAAACCCCCTAGCCGAGTCAATTAACCTTTTAGCATCTACCTTGGGCTTTGATCAAGGCCCACAAAAATCAACAATCCCTCTTTAGAGATGACAAATTATCTCTCAGTCAAAACCTTTTAGCTTCAATCTTGGGCTTTGAACAAGACACCAAATATCTTTTCCTCCCTTAGAATAGGAGGAACTAAGATTGCTTTGATTTCCTTGTTTTGTTTAAACGGGAATACATAGGCATAAGATTGTGAAATCTTAGCGAGCATGCCAATCAAAAAACCTTAGGTCCAGTACCTTCATATCAATCAAAACTTAGGTCTAGTACCTTACCCAAAAAACCACCAATCAAAAACTCACTCACTCATACTTCCCAAGAAACTTTCCCAACCCATTAACAGATAAACACCATCAATTACAAAGCGAAACCTAAAGCTGATATCCTATGGATAACTACATATAGGATGGGTAATTGACAACTCCCCATTGTATAACCTGACCTCGGACTCCCCAATCTCTTTTAAGTGTTTGTTCAGTTAAACAATCACGTGCAAGGTTAGTTTTAGATAGCTTTCCTTTCCCTTCCAGCTTTATAGGATAAATAAGAAATCAGAAAGTAGCACCCCTCCTCCTCATTGCGGTGAGGAAAACCCAGCGATAAGGTGGCCACGTCACCATCAAAAATCGCTCACTACAGAAAAATGGTGACTCTGCTGGGGACTCATTTACTGTATAGGACTAGGATTATAGCTCCTAAGAGGTCTAGGATGTTAGTTTTAGGAATAAATATATATACGGCTTTTCCTACTTGACATCCGTGTTTATTTTTCTGCTAATGGGACTGCGGGTGATGCCGCATCTGGAAAGTTTGAGTGACACCTAAGATAAGTGATGGAACTAGACGGGTAATCTTACAGGGAGTGACTCCCAAATAAGAGACCTCGGTCGACCATCGAATCAGTGGAGACACCCTTTGCGTATTCAATGCCTATACGACTTCGGTTGTTGAAAGCAGATTGTTCGATTGTGGTTGTCCATGAAACTGATGATTTAGTAGGCTGAGACCTTGTTACTATTTTGTAGTGCGGAAGCTATCGGAAATAGTTATCATGCGATACTACCCTCATTTGAGATTACTCTAAGATACTACAGCTTGCTCGGGTGAACCAGCCTGCTGTTGTTATTCCAAGAGGGGTCAATGATTTGAGGACAGGTACAAAAATCACCAGTACAACCTTTGGGGATGGGTAGAGCCATGACTTCATGACACCGAACCTTTGACCCCATGTTTTTTCTATGTTTTGTGTGCTGCATTCATGCATTCATTTCATTAAAAAACATTAAAACAAAGAAAATTTTCTCTTCTAGTCTCTCTTTTTCAAATTAAACTAAGATAATGATTGCAAATGTCATAGAAAGATTGCGTTATGGATTTAGGTAGGAGGAAGACTCACAAGTACACCTTCAAGGTTCCAAAACTAGAGGATTTGAGAGGGTTGGCAGGGATGATCACCAACCCTGATGCTTTTAGAGCTAAGTACGGAGGACTGCTGTCTCTGTTAAGGGTCCATGTAATTGAAGGAATCCTGGATACGCTCATTTAATTCTACGATCTGGTCTATCACTATTTCACATTCCTGAATTATCAACAGGCACCAATGCTGGAGAAGTACTCTCACCTGACTGATTTATCCATTACTGACCCGGCTCCATTTTTTGGACTAGAAGAAATCCCAAAGGATCAAACCATTGCAAGAGAAATTTATTTGGACGAGTCAGAAGTCAGAACTCACATGACCACTAAGGGGGGAATCCAAGGTTTTCCAGCCAAGTTTTTGGTAAAGAAAGCTCTGTACTTTGCTAGTATAGGAATGTTACTGCTTTCGAGAGCGTCTTTGTTTTGCTCACCTACGGGTTATTTCTGTTTCCCAACATTGATGACTTCATGGATATCAATGCCATTAAGGTTTTTCTAATTGGAAACCCTGTACCGACCTTGCTCGCAGATGCTTATCATTCTGTACACTTAAGGAATTTATATAGCGTAGGAATGACCACATGCTGTGTCCCCCTGCTATACAAATGGTTTACTTCCCATTTGCCTAAGTCTGCCGCTTTTTGGGATCATAAGAGTACTTTACGTTGGTCGCAGAGAATCGTGTCTCTTACCAACTCTGACATCGATTGGTACAATTGAATCTATGACGGGATAAGAATCATTGACCATTGTGGAAACTTCCCTAATGTACCCCTAATAGGAACTAAAGGAGGAATCAATTATCATCCAATATTAGTCCGTCGTTAATTTGGATACCCGATGAGGCATGTCCTGCGTAATGTTCAACTGGAAGGTCTTTTCTTCAAGGAAGGAGAAAATGACAGGGCACTAAAGACAAAAATAGTGCATGCCTGGTAACATGTTCAAAAGAAAAGAAGAGAGTCTCTAGGGAAACCGGACTGTGTCTCTGTGGAACCTTATCTCCACTAGGTACAAACTAGAGCTCTCAAGCTGAGGATGCCTTACCCTCGTCAAGAAGTTCTTCCATTAAAGGAATATGTCCTTTATTTTATGTCAGATACGGAAAAGCTTCAGGTTACTCTCAACAAAGTTCAACAGGAGAAGAAGTATTAGAAGAAAAAGTACCGTATTCTCAATGTAGAGTGTAAAAAGATACAACAACTGTTAAAAGAACAAGATGCTCTGATCGAGATTTTAGAGCAACATGTTGTAGAGAATCAAGATGACCAAAGGAATTTGCTCGCTCCTTTCACTTGGCAAAGGAATGACAACCCGACAACGGCTTAAGAGCCCCGGTAAAAGAAAAGGAAAGTACCAGAACTAGCACCTGAGCCCTCCTCAGAGAGGACTCAGGATCTATTAGCTTAGACATTTCCTTTTGCAACACTTTGTAAATTACTGTATTTCCATTTCCGCAATCTTTGAATTCAATAAAACGGGGTTTCCCACTGTTTTATATTTGCAATCCAATTGTTGAAGTTTCTTTTGATTAAACAAAAAATAATAATTAATATAATCATTGCATATCATTCATCATTCTCACGTAACACATTCTTCTTACCTACGAATCTCACGTTTATGTCTCGATTCTAGAGTCAAACTGTCTCATTCGTACAATACTCGGGCCAGTCAACAAGAGAAAATGGATAATCTCGAGTAAGAGAACAGAGAGTTGAGAGAAGAACTCGACGCTCTGAAAGATGATCTGGGGAAGCTTCATAATGACATGCAAGCTCTGGCAGCAACTCAGATTCAAAGGATTGTGATCTCAGAGATCACATCGACGCCCATAGTGGAGAAGTATGATCCTCGGTATAACATGCCTAAAGATCGTCCTTGGGGCATGCCTATTAACTATATCCCAGAAGGATATATTCCGCCGATCACGGAAGATCCGAAAACTGTAGCAGGAGCCGCTGGGCCTGAAGGTTACAAACTTCAGAAAAGCGAAGATGCAAGGGGCATGACAGCAACTCCTGAAGGTTACAAACTTCGGGAGAGGGAAACACCAAGAGTCACAGCCATGATGACTATACCACCACCCGTGGTCCACACTGTCCCGGAGATACCATCTGGTGGAAACGAAAGTATGTTCGACAGAATGAATGAGTTCCAGGAACAATTCCTGGAGATGCAGAAGGAGCTGCAAGCCATTTGCGGTCAGGATCTATTTGGAAAGGACGCCGCAGACCTTTGTTTGGTCCCAAATGTGAAAGTTCCGCACAAATTCAAGGTGCCCGAATTTGAAAAGTACAAGGTTAACTCTTGCCCTCAAATCCATTTGGTGATGTACTCTCGGAGGATGTCATCTCAGATAGAGAACCAACAACTACTGATCCACTATTTCCAAGATAGTTGAACCGGTGCCGCACTCAAATGGTACATGGGTTTGAACCGCACTAAGATCGTTACTTTCAGAGATCTTGGTGCTGCCTTCATTCAGCAGTATAAGTATAACCTGGACATCACCGGACAGAGATCAACTCAGAGCCATGTCGCAGAAGGGCAAGGAAACCTTTAAGGAATATGCTCAGAGATGGCATGAAATTGCCGCCCAGATTTTTCCACCTCTTGAGGAAAAAGAGATGACAAAGATTTTCTTGAAAATCTTGAGCTCATTTTACTACGACAGAATGGTCGCCAGTGTGCCCAGTGATTTCACTGAGATGGTAGGCATGAGAGTTCGTCTTGAGGAAGCAGTTCGAGAAGGACACTTAGTTAAAGAGGTCGGACCATCAAGTAGTACCAAAAGATACGGTAGTGTTTTCCCTAAGAAAAAAGAGCAAGATATTGGTAATATCTCTCTCAGAAAGCAAAGGCGACGGTACCAACCAGTAGCAGTTGTAACTCCTACTATCAACCCTGCGCCTAGTCCAACGTATAAACCTCCGGTTGCTCAGAGCCAGCCAATTCAACAACAATTTCAGCAAAGGACACAACAGCCTCTTCAGCAGGCTCGTCATCAGTATAACACCAACCATACAACGCGACCTCCAGGGTTCGACCTTATACCAATGTTGTACACAGAACTATTCCCACTACTACTGGCCAAAGGGCACTGTAGCACCCCAAAATTTGCCCTCCTTACTTTAGTACTAACTGGCTTATGTTTCATTTCATTTTTGCATTACCATATGTGCATATCATTGGTTCTTAGCATGGGGTCAAGGTGCCTGAGGCATGTTCAAGAGGAGAAGATATTCTTCAAAGGGTCAAGCAAGAGAGTTCAAGTGGATCACTCTCTCCTAACCAGTGCATAAATTAGGGTTTTGAGATTCTTGGGTTTATTGCTCCACTGGGCGAGCTCCTTTGGTTTTTATCATCACCAAATGACATATCTTATCTTTGTTGGAGAGGATACACATCATATTCAGAGGAATTTGGATTTGAAGACTGTGTTTTTTCCTCCTAGACTGAGGGTACCCAGATTAGGGTTTGCTATGAAGTCAGTTTATTTCTGATTTTTTTGGGCAAGACTTGATTCCATGGTATTCCTTGGGTCCCTAAGTACCTAGGGATGGGAGGTTGTCCATCAGTTTGGTCCAGGAGGATTTCAATTGGCCAATGGATTGGGAATCAGGTGAATTGGGTAAAAGTCAACAGTGAGAGGAGAAGTCAACTGTGGAATTTTGAGGTTCTCTTCAAGGATTTCAAGGTCTCACATCCTCATATGGTCTTCAAGGGTCAATTTTCATGCCATTTATCAAGAATCAGGAGTTGGTGCAAAAGTTACTAAATATGGAAATGACCTATAATTTGAAAGTTTCTTTTTTGGGCAAGTTCCTGCACTACATTCAACTTGACTTTTCATCATCAAAGAAGCTTCAAATGAATTTTTCTCCAACATTAAAGTTGAATATATTTTTCTCCTCTTTCCAACAAGTACTAGTGGGTCTCCATATCATTTGTAAAACTCAGGTTATGATCAAAAGAAGGCAAAGTGGTTTTTAGGGTTTTCATGGTTCCATTTTCACAACTTTGGGCATAATGACCTATAATCAATTCCATTGCTTCATGCCACATTCTAATATCAAAGAACATTCCTTGAGGATTATTTTGGGCCCAAGAATTAAGAAATTCCATGGTTTATTCTTCACTTATTTTCCATTATTCAAAATTGCCAAAATGTTGAAAACTCATTAACCAATACATCTCAAGGCCCAATTCCAATTTGGGTGTGATTAGCAATTCAGATATAAGTGATCCATCATGTAATTCTTAAGTGTACACGCATGGAGAGAGGTGTAACTCACATTATGAAATTTTCTAAAAATCACCCAAACTCATTAAATAAAGAATTGCCCAAGCGCAATTCATTATCAGTGAAAAACCCTAGTCTATTTAAACCCATTCATGCACTGGTTAGGGTCTCAACTCGTGACATTTGGAGGAGTGGAGAATTTGAACCCTAAAGCATCTCACATCCATATCTCTCAATCTACAAGGTTTTTTCCAAAGTTTCTTCCACAATATTCTTTTTGGGGATCCACAGAGTAAAAACCAACCATCTTTCGCAGCTAAAAGCAAGGATTAGGAGTGCACCATCTCAGGTTAGTGTTGATTTTGATGATCATGAAACTCAAATTTTATACGTGCATAATGTTGTGTGATTGTCACAGATGAATCTGGTGTAATTTGTTTGGCGTTTGGACGTGTATAGTGCTTGCTACGTGTATTTCAAGTTTTGGACCCAAATCTTTTTCTGTTCGTTTTTTATTATGCTTTGGTTGTTTGCAAATTTGGATGGGATATTTGGAATCCTCACGATTTTCTGGTCAAGAACATGTACTCCTTTGCATTTTCTGGGCTGTTTTAGGTTGCAGGTGACGGAGGACGGTGGCCGGAACCCTAGCTCCGGCGGCTGTGAGGGTTCCGGCGAAGGAAGTTGGCTGGAGGTAGAAGATACAATCCTCACCCTTCATTCTTTTCATCTAACGGCCCAGCTTGTGCCACGTTTTATTTTTTTTTTGGTTTTTATTTCATGTGATCAGGTGTTTATTACCCCATGAGTCTTATGGTGTACGTCCAATTATGTTTGGTTATTTTGTTTACTTTTATTTTTGCTGACTGATCATGGATCGTTTGATGAATCACAAGGCTAATAGCGTGCCAACAAATTAAAAATCACATGTGCCGTGCACATGGCTTGTGTATGGTGTTCAGTTCGCTTTGGTGTGCGTGTGTACATGGTTAGTGTGGTGTACCGTGCGATCATGGCCATTGGTTGTGTGTATTTGGACTTGGTGTTGACTTGAGGAGGAGCGTGTGATCAATCCAAGGGCAGGTATGGGTCAACTGAGTTGACTGGGTTGTATGGTTCCCTTTTTTTCATTTTTTTTCGCTGATGGGTTTAATACGTGGGCCTTGCTATTCGCGCCCCCCCCCCCCCTGAGCCCATTCCAAGCTTTCAATGCATTTTTCTTACTAAACACACCCCCCTTGCATTTTCATTTCGTTTTATTTTATTTTAATTATCATTTTCATTTTTAATTATTAAAATTAGTTAATTGCATTTAAAAAATTCTAATAAATTTCATGCATATTGTTTATCATTTTATAAAATTTTCCAAATTTTATTTTTTATTTTTATTTTATTTTTTTATCGTCTAAATTAAATGTTTGTTTATTTTCTTTTTGCATTACTCATATCATGCATACCTGAATTTGTTTATTTTATTTCTCTGCATCCATAAAATATTTTCAACCCGTTCTTTTTGTATTCATTCACCAACATTCTGAGATGCATTAAAATATTTTTCTATCATTTTTAAAACTATTGCATATTGCATTTTGGTCCTTCCCTTTGGCACGTTGAGCCCTACTTCTCACCTGAGATTTGCCTAATTGTTTAAGTGACTAACATCTTGATTTTTTGCAGGAATTTTTGGTATTTGGTTTGTTTCTGGTTGAGTAACTTTGATATTTAATTTGGTGATTTTAGAAGTTGTTTTACTATTTGTTTAATAGCTCTTTGTGTGAAATCTTCTTGTATTCCTATTTCCGATTACATCTGGTTACCTTGTTTGAAAAGGCACTTGTGTCATTGCCTTGGGGTTGTTTATTTGACTTCTTAATTCATGTTTGGATTGTTATCACTATTATATGCCATTGTTTGGTTTTCATTTGCTTTGATATCACTTATGTCTGTTTCATGCAGGGGCTAAGGTAAGTTCTTTAAGGGTGTGGATAGTATCCATGGTCACCCTTACTCTTTCCTTCTCTTTTCTTTTTCCTTTAGGTTTAGGTTATCGTTAAACCTCACTAACCGTAGATCACCCATGCATGATAACTTTAGGACTCGTAGTTCCCTTTAGAGTTACCCTTGTGTCTTCTCTTCTCATCTCAAACTTCTTGAAAATACTTAATAAGAATAAAGTGTATTGCGCACGAGCCTTAAGCGTGGGGAATGAGAAATGAGGGGCTTCCTCTCATCTTTCTAGGGTGCTTAGCAAGCGTCCTGTCTTGGGACGATGCATTAAGTATTCGCCCCTGTGCCCTAGACTTTGGTGCAATGCAATTTATGAACTAACTTAAGCCGCTTCTGTCCTAAAAAATACAAATAAACTTCAAACCTTTTTGTCCTTCGGGATTGTCAAACTAAAGGATATTTTCAAAAAGGGCACGTTACCTTCCATCTGAGTCGCAAACAGGCATCGACCCTAACTGCCGGACGCGAACTTAACGTCGCTCATAAAAAACACAAAAAGAACTTGGTCCGAACTACGTTGACTCTGAATTTCCCATTGCACAAAGGGAGTACGTAGGCCTAGGACGTCGACGTCCTACCGAGTCTGTCTTTGTCTTCCCCTCTCCCGTCTTAGTACAGCCCTAGATGATAGGATAACTCACCCTTAGAATAGACAACAAGCGTGGATCCCATCGAGTACGATGGACGCGTGGGGTGCTAGCACCTTCCCCTCACGTAACCGACTCCCGAACCCAGGCTATGGTTGCGATGACCATTCCTTTCCCTCTTCCTCAGGTTTATGCGGTGTTCCCTTTCCCTCTCTTGGGATAAATTTACACGGCTGGCGACTCTGTTTTTCCGCGCCACTCTCGCGTTTGTACCTGGATGAAAATCCTGGGAGCGACAGCTGGCAACTCTGCTGGGGAATGGTTGACCTATGCTGGTCCATCCCTAAGCGAGTCAGTCTTAGCGCTTGCTTGTCTTGGTTCTCTTTGGGTGTCTTTATGTTTGTTTTGTTTTATTTGTTGTATTTTATTTTTACAGCTTTTCTGCATTGCATTTCATTTTTATTACTGTCATACTGCTGTGTTGTGCTGGCTGTGTTTGTTTTGCAGGTTGGGTGGTTTTGAGAGATAAGCCCAATACCCAGGCTTGAGTATACCCTAGGACTAGAGTGGAAAGTAGTGGGACCTACGTGCCCGCTTGGTACGTTTGTGTGTTCACGAAATTCACAACCAGACGACGCTATCTTGGGGCGCATTCTAACGTGTGTGTCTTGCGCATGTTGGGGTATTGATCTAGAGAGCTGTCGACTCTGGTGACCGATCATCGAGGACCTTAGTGGAAACATCCCTCTTTAGTGGTGACAGTGGCAGACCACATCCTGTGGCAAACCCATTCGCACCCGAGGGCCCGCTTTGGAACTCGCATAGGATGACCCCTATCTTTTAAAGAGAATCAGTGGAGGCACTCCTCGATTGACGATAGTATTGTACCCCGAGGGATGAATGTACTATTGTTTCTCGACCTCAGTGCCAGAAGCTGAGGACCTTCCGTTTTGGAGAATCAGTTGAGGCCTCCTCGATCGATGATGATGCCAAACCAGAAATGGTGAACGTATCATCATTTCTCGACCTGAGAGTCTGGGATACTGAACATCCTAGTACCCACACGTGAGAGGGGATGGGTGTTTGTAGGTTTGCAGGTAACCTTGACCTTCAACATACCCGGTTTTCTGATCGGCAGATTTTACAGTTATTCCGGTATTCTGAGTATTTGGGCAGATCTTTGAGATGGTTCAGTTTGTTCAGTGCAGCAGTTGTCCAGTCTGTGTGGCATCCTTGATCCCATGTGTGCATTTGCATCATCATTTTGCACCCCAACATGTTTATTCATTTGTGGGGTTGCATCCTAACTTTGATTCTGGTTTTTGAAATTAAACTGGAATCCAGGGATGGATCGCCTTGCGAATTTTTAAACATGTTCATTTGCATTTGCATATCCATAATCATTTTGCATAACAGGTGGTTATCTCTGGCGTTCTCACTTGGTTCTCCTTCTCAGCTCAGGATTGCTGATCAACCCATTCACCGGTATTCTACCAGATAAAATCAGAAAAGACTCATGGATCAACTACAAGCTGAGATGACTGAGATGCGGACTCGCATGAACCAATTCATGGATTTAATGCAAGGGGTTGCTCAGGGCCAAGAGCAGTTAAGAACTTTTGTCCAACCACTGATTGCGAGGATTGATGAAGATGGTGTCCTTCATGGAGGAGTTCATACTGGTGTCAATGGTAATAATTATCAGAATGGTCATCTGGGCGGAGTTATTCCTGCTTCTAGCGTTGTGATTCCTCCGGGCGGGGCTGAAAATGTAGGGGGAAGAGGTATTGGTGTTGGTGCTATTCAGGGTCGTCAGTATGATGATGTTCAAGATGATGCATTTTCTGTGCCAGGTGGGGATGCTGGGCCCCAGTTTGACAATGATCAGAGGATCAGGTTGATTGAGGAACAACTGAGGGGTGTTATAGATCAGGATTCTGTGGGTATGGATCTAGAGGATTTGGGGCTGGTTCCAGGCGTTGTCATCCCGCACAAGTTTCAGACTCCTACTTTTGAGAAGTATAATGGTATGTCTTGCCCAAGGACTCACGTCAGGGCCTACGCAAGTAAAATGGCTGCGCATGCGAAGAATGAAAAATTGATGATGCACTGCTTCCAGGATAGCCTATCTGGGGCATCCCTGGAGTGGTATATGCAACTAGAAAGGAAAAATGTGCGTAGTTGGAGAGATCTGGCAAGGGCATTTATTAGACACTATCAATATAACAGTGACATGGCTCCTAACAGAACACAGCTGAAGAACTTATCATAGAAGAACAATGAGAGTTTCAAGGAGTACGCCCAGAGGTGGCGTGAATTGGCAGCAAAGGTTCAGCCTCCCATGCTGGAACGTGAAATGATAGGTATGTTTATGGCCACCTTGCAGGGACATTACTATGAAAAGCTGGTACCGTGTATGACTGGAAAGTTTGCTGATCTCATCTTAGTAGGAGAAATGGTCGAAAGCGGCATCAAAACGGGAAAGATTCGAAGTGCTGCTGAAGATGCAAATAAACCTTATGATGGGTCCTCCAAGAGAAAGGAAGGAGAAGCTAGTGCTGTGTATATTCCTCCTGTTGTTCAACAGTCTGTTCAGCATCAGCGACCTTATGCTCCTCAGCAACAGAGACAAAAAGACCACGAAGGCCTGCGAGAAGTTTCGATCCACTCCCTATTTCTCACAGTGACGTTCTTGCCCGTCTACTTGAAAGTTCTCTGGTTCAACTAAGGGATGCCAAGCCTGTTCCTGACCCTATTCCTCCCGATTATGATCTGGATGCCAGATATGAATATCACTCAGACACACTGGGTCATTCAATTAAAAATTGCAACGTATTCAAACACAAGGTGCAAGACCTGGTAGACTCAGAGATCATTTCATTCACTGAAGATGACATGTACATCAATTGAAGCCTCCTGTCTCAAGTGAGCACTCAGTTTGCAAGGACGTCCAGACAGAATTAAGCCTCCTCAGCGATGGCGATCTTCAGCTTCTTTACCGCATTTTCATTTGTAGTTTTTCATTTCTTGTTAAAACATTGTATGCATGTAAGACTTGTTTGTTTAATGATGATATTAATGCAATGAATATGTTTTCTTGAAGTAATTCTTTTTCATTCGTATGATATTTTTGTGCATCGCAATACCAATTTTCTTGTTTAAACTCTTTGAGGGAGGATGATGAGACGAAAACGCAGAATCTTTGGTTGTATGTTCAAGGATAGAACCCTGTTGAGGATGTACAGGCATTGTTTAAAACCCCTAAACACTGGAGATATAAGGGAGATAGACCCTCGTTAACCCTTTTGAGCCTTGAAGTAGGAGTTTCTTCCGTTTGAAAAAAACCTCGTACTTAACCCAGGGGCAGGGTAGACGTCAGTTAGTTTGACCGAGCGTTCAAATTTCAAGGAGAGTGCGCATCTGAGGATCCATTACCTTCTATCCCCACCGTCAAGAAGTCAAGAGATAGGAGACCACAATGGTTATCCATCGACAATCAAGGAGTGAGGCAGTCGTAACCCTGTCAAGCAAGTAAGACAACCAGTGTCACACGCCTTGTTCAAAAAAATAAAAGAAAGAAAGCCCGCTAAGTCGAAACTTGAAAACAAGCGACTTAGGCAAAAGTTAGGGCATCCCGCTAGACTTCAAAATAAAAAAAAAATCAAAAGAGTCAGTCCAGGCAAAAATTAGGGATCAAAAAAGCAAAAGAAAGAAAAAGCGAAAAGTGAAAAGGATTACAAAAGAAAATCCTCGATAAGAACAAATTCGTGTGATTACAGACACAAAAGATAAAGAGGGATGACTGTCACTCCAAAACCTCCTTAGGTGTCAAACCATTAGTTGCATGGGTTTCTTAAAGATCGTAAACCTTTTGAGAGATGAGTGTTTGCGTCAAATTAGCTGAACATATGACTGGAGAACATCACGAAGAGTGGGTGGGCACCGATAAATTTTGAGCCATAAATCCTTTTTTCGAAACTGTGAACCAGGCCACGTTACAACCCTTAAAAGTCCTAATTGAAACAGGGTTTATTCCGAGAGCGTACTTCAGCAGGATAGCGTTCCCGACTCCTATGAGTTGTGCTAATAAGATTGGTTGGTATTGCATGTGCGCATTGTTTTGCCATTCAAAAATCAAGGTCGCATCCCAACAAGTGATTCGTTCACAAGGCTTGGCGACGCATTTTTAGTAAAAGCTTCAAGGTTAACATGAGTGTTGCATTAGAATTGTCATTCTCATAATAAACTTGTTCTGCTTGCCTACATGTGCCTAAGCATCAAGGAAGCTTACACAGTGAACGTCAGTCAAGAAGCTTGATCCTGCCAAGGTAGGATGCTTGAAAATTCTGAAGGGAAGTCATATCAAGGGGCATGCTGCCAAGAGACTCAGTGTAGAGTGGGCTCTCCCCAGTAAGTCATGTTAAAGATGTAGCCAATCTGGGGAAGTCACGTCGAGAAATCTCTCCGAAATTCTGTTATTCAGGGGTATTCATTCTAAGATCAGGGGCAAAGTCACTTCAAAGCTCATATTGAGGCAGGCCATCTCTAGAGCATGAGAAGTTGTCCTCTCTAGAAGACTGTTAACCAGGAGCACCTCTTCAAGGTTCAAAACACTGAGACGGAGTATTTCAAGTCGCTACGAATCCTCTCGAGGTAAATTCCTTCATAAGTCATACAGTCTGGGGCAGTTACGTCGAGATCCAATAAATCTCTTCAAGAGTTTGAAGACCCTGGGGCAGTGTGAATGCCCAGTCTTCTATAAAATCCTCTTGAGATGATTTCTTCCATCAAACCCCGTGGGCTGGGGCAAGTCAAGAATCAAGAGAACCATGGCTCACTCCTGACAATCAGTATACAGTTGATCAGCAGAAACCTGAAGCGCTAAGTCTCTTCCTCAGCAAGGAACCAGAAGGTATCTTTGTCCTAGCAAGGTGCTGGAATTGATATTCTTCCCCAAGCAGAGGGTCGTCCTCAAATCGAAAAGGGTTCTTTATGAAGATTCCCTATCCCCAACAATACAGGTGGATTCCTCATTCCCAGCAGGGTAGGACGACGGAATACTTTCAGGCAGTTTGAAGATGGTGAGAAGTCAGAGTATTCTCTTCCTCAAAAGTCAGGTTTGGTATTTTCCCGCAAGGCAAAGTCCAATGGTTATTAGCATTCTCAGCAGTTCAAAGTCCAATCTTCATTGGCATCTCCCCAACAGAGTTTTCAATTCAGCTTGCAGTTCCTCGACAGGGTTGGCATCACCAGTGGTTATTGGTGGTACAGTTGGTTATCTCCCTACAGGAAATCAGATATTGGTGATCCCTTCCTCAGCGAAGTCTGCTTGTTCTATTCTGCGCATTCCATGGTGGAGTGTCCTCTCATTCTTGCATATAGTAATCATCATTGCATTGCATCTTCAAAATGCGTAGCATTTCCATTTCGTATGGAGCATTACGCCATAGAAAAAATTCAAACATGCATCGAAGCATAAGTCAGATTTGGTACCTTGTGCGAAAGCCCAGATCAACCCTCAATCAAAACAGAGAGTTCCAACCTCAGAGTTGACGCCCCTTTTTCTCGACCTCAGAGTTGATGAAATATCCTTTCTTCCCCAACTTCAAAGTTGTCGTATACCTTCTCTCGACCTCAGAGTTGATGAAATATCCTTTCTTCCCCAACTTCAAAGTTGTTGTATACCCCTTTTTCTCAACCTCAGAGTTGATGAAATATCCTTTCTTCCCTAACTTCAAAGTTGTCGTACACCTTCTCTCGACCTCAGAGTTGATGAAATATCCTTTCTTCCCCAACTTCAAAGTTGTTGTATACCTTTTCTCGACCTCAGAGTTGATGAAATATCCTTTCTTCCCCAACTTCAAAGTTGTTGTATACCTTTTCTCGACCTCAGAGTTGATGAAATATCCCTTCTTCCCCAACTTCAAAGTTGTTGTATACCTTTTCTCGACCTCTGAGTTGATGAAATATCCCTTCTTCCCCAACTTCAAAGTTGTTGTATACCTTTTCTCGACCTCAGAGTTGATGAAATATCCCTTCTTCCCCAACTTCAAAGTTGTTGTATACCTTTTCTCGACCTCAGAGTTGATGAAATATCCCTTCTTCCCCAACTTCAAAGTTGTTGTATACCCTTCCTCGACCTCAGAGTTGATGAAATATCCGTCCTTCCCCAACTTCAAAGTTGTCGTGTACCTTTCCTCAACCTCAGTGTTATTGTTTACTTCAAATTTTCTCAATCTCGGAGCAAATTCCATTTTTCCCCAACTTCAGAGTTGAGGTCGTATTCGCTATTCTTCAGCACGCTCCATTTCGTTATCCTCACCATTAGAAAATTTCTGGGTTCTTTCCGTATTCAATCCCCGTGTATCCTAGAATGTCTGAAAGCCGTCGCTATCATACCCTCAGGACCAAGTTGATTGAATAGGGGCAGCTGTAGCACCCCAAAATTTGCCCTCCTTACTTTAGTACTAACTGGCTTATGTTTCATTTCATTTTTGCATTACCATATGTGCATATCATTGGTTCTTAGCATGGGGTCAAGGTGCCTGAGGCATGTTCAAGAGGAGAAGATATTCTTCAAAGGGTCAAACAAGAGAGTTCAAGTGGATCATTCTCTCCTAACCAGTGCATAAATTAGGGTTTTGAGATTCTTGGGTTTATTGCTCCACTGGGCGAGCTCCTTGGGTTTTTATCATCTACAAATGGCATATCTTATCTTTGTTGGAGAGGATACACATCATATTCAGAGGAATTTGGATTTGAAGACTGTGCTTTTTCCTCCTAGACTGAGGGTACCAAGATTAGGGTTTGCTATGAAGTCAGTTTATTTCTGATTTTTTTGGGCAAGACTTGATTCCATGGTATTCCTTGGGTCCCTAAGTACCTAGGGATGGGAGGTTGTCCATCAGTTTGGTCCAGGAGGATTTCAATTGGCCAATGGATTGGGAATCAGGTGAATTGGGTAAAAGTCAACAGTGAAAGGAGAAGTCAACTGTGGAATTTTGAGGTTCTCTTCAAGGATTTCAAGGTCTCACATCCTCATATGGTCTTCAAGGGTCAATTTTCATGCCATTTATCAAGAATCAGGAGTTGGTGCAAAAGTTACTAAATATGGAAATGACCTATAATTTGAAAGTTTCCTTTTTGGGCAAGTTCCTGCACTACATTCAACTTGACTTTTCATCATCAAAGAAGCTTCAAATGAATTTTTCTCCAACATTAAAGTTGAATATCTTTTTCTCCTCTTTCCAACAAGTACTATTGGGTCTCCATATCATTTGTAAAACTCAGGTTATGATCAAAAGAAGACAAAGTGGTTTTTAGGGTTTTCATGGTTCCATTTTAACAACTTTGGGCACAATGACCTATAATCAATTCCATTGCTTCATGCCACATTCTAATATCAAAGAACATTCCTTGAGGATTATTTTGGGCCCAAGAATTAAGAAATTCCATGGTTTATTCTTCACTTATTTTCCATTATTCAAAATTGCCAAAATGTTGAAAACTCATTAACCAATACATCTCAAGGTCCAATTCCAATTTGGGTGTGATTAGCAATTCAGATATAAGTGATCCATCATGGAATTCTTAAGTGTACACGCATGGAGAGAGGTGTAACTCACATTATGAAATTTTCTAAAAATCACCCAAACTCATTAAACAAAGAATTTCCCAAGCCCAATTCATTATCAGTGAAAAACCCTAGTCTATTTAAACCCATTCATGCACTAGTTAGGGTCTCAACACGTGACATTTAGAGGAGTGGAGAATTTGAACCCTAAAGCATCTCACATCCATATCTCTCAATCTACAAGGTTTTTTCCAAAGTTTCTTCCACAATATTCTTTCTGGGGATCCACAGAGTAAAAACCAACCATCATTCGCAGCTAAAAGCAAGGATTAGGAGTGCACCATCTCAGGTTAGTGTTGATTTTGATGATCATGAAACTCAAATTTTATACGTGCATAATGTTGTGTGATTGTCACTGATGAATCTGGTGTAATTTGTTTGGTGTTTGGACGTGTATAGTGCTTGCTACGTGTATTTCAAGTTTTGGACCCAAATCTTTTTCCGTTCGTTTTTTATTATGCTTTGGTTGTTTGCAAATTTGGATGGTATATTTGGAATCCTCACGATTTTCTGGTCAAGAACATGTACCCCTTTGCATTTTCTAGGCTGTTTTAGGTTGCAGGTGACGGAGGACGGTGGCCGGAACCCTAGCTCCGGCGGCTGTGAGGGTTCCGGCGAAGGAAGTTGGCTGGAGGTAGAAGATACAATCCTCACCCTTCATTCTTTTCATCCAACGGCCCAGCTCGTGCCACGTTTTATTTTTTTTTGGTTTTTATTTCATGTGATCAGGTGTTTATTACCCCATGAGTCTTATGGTGTACGTCCAATTATGTTTGGTTATTTTGTTTACTTTTATTTTTGCTGACTGATCATGGATCGTTTGATGAATCACAAGGCTAATAGCGTGCCAACAAATTAAAAATCACATGTGCCGCGCACATGGCTTGTGTATGGTGTTCAGTTCGCTTTGGTGTGCGTGTGTACATGGTTAGTATGGTGTACCGTGCGATCATGGCCATTGGTTGTGTGTACTTGGACTTTGTGTTGACTTGAGGAGGAGCGTGTGATCAATCCAAGGGCAGGTATGGGTCAACTGAGTTGACTGGGTTGTATGGTTCCCTTTTTTTCTTTTTTTTTTCCGCTGATGGGTTTAATATGTGGCCCTTGCTATTCGCGCCCCCCCTGAGCCCATTTCAAGCTTTCAATGCATTTTTCTTACTAAACACACCCGCTTGCATTTTCATTTCGTTTTATTTTATTTTAATTATCATTTTCATTTTTAATTATTAAAATTAGTTAATTGCATTTAAAAAATTCTAATAAAATTCATGCATATTTTTTATCATTTTATAAAATTTTCCAAATTTTATTTTTTATTTTTATTTTATTTTTTTATCGTCCAAGTTAAATGTTTGTTTATTTTCTTTTTGCATTACTCATATCATGCATACCTGAATTTGTTTATTTTATTTCTCTGCATCCATAAAATATTTTCAACCCGTTCTTTTTGTATTCATTCACCAACATTCTGAGATGCATTAAAATATTTTTCTATCATTTTTAAAGCTATTGCATATTGCATTTTGGTCCTTCCCTTTGGCACGTTGAGCCCTACTTCTCACCTGAGCTTTGCCTAATTGTTTAAGTGACTAACATCTTGATTTTTTGCAGGAATTTTTGGTATTTGGTTTTTTTCTGGTTGAGTAACTTTGATATTTAATTAGGTGATTTTAGAAGTTGTTTTACTATTTGTTTAATAGCTCTTTGTATGAAATCTTCTTGTATGCCTATTTTCGATTACATCTGGTTACCTTGTTTGAAAAGGCACTTGTGCCATTGCCTTGGGGTTGTTTATTTGACTTCTTAATTCATGTTTGGATTGTTATCACTATTATATGCCATTGTTTGGTTTTCATTTGCTTTGATATCACTTATGTCTGTTTCATGCAGGGGCTGAGGTAAGTTCTTTAAGGGTGTGGATAGTATCCATGGTCACCCTTACTCTTTCCTTCTCTTTTCTTTTTCCTTTAGGTTTAGGTTATCGTTAAACCTCACTAACCGTAGATCACCCATGCATGATAACTTTAGGACTCGTAGTTCCCTTTAGAGTTACCCTTGTGTCTTCTCTTCTCATCTCAAACTTCTTGAAAATACTTAATAAGAATAAAGTGTATTGCACACGAGCCTTAAGCGTGGGGAATGAGAAATGAGGGGCTTCATCTCATCTTTCTAGAGTGCTTAGCGAGCGTCCTATCTTGGGACGATGCGTTAAGTATTCGCCCCTGTGCCCTAGACTTTGGTGCAATGCAATTTATGAACTAACTTAAGCCGCTTCTGTCCTAAAAAATACAAACAAACTTCAAACCTTTTTGTCCTTCGGGATTGTCAAACTAAATGATATTTTCAAAAAGGGCACATTACCTTCCGTCTGAGTCGCAAACAGGCATCGACCCTAACTGCCGGACGCGAACTTAACGTCGCTCATAAAAAACACAAAACGAACTTGGTCCGAACTACGTTGACTCTGAATTTCCCATTGCACAAAGGGAGTACGTAGGCCTAGGACGTCGACGTCCTACCGAGTCTGTCTTTGTCTTCCCCTCTCCCGTCTTAGTACAACCCTAGATGATAGGATAACTCACCCTTAGAATAGACAACAAGCGTGGATCCCATCGAGTACGATGGACGCGTGGGGTGCTAGCACCTTCCCCTCGCATAACCGACTCCCGAACCCAAGCTATGGTTGCGATGACCATTCCTTTCCCTCTTCCTCAGGTTTATGTGATGTTCCCTTTCCCTCTCTTGGGATAAATTTACACGGCTGACGACTCTGTTTTTCCGCGCCACTCTCGCGTTTGTACCTGGATGAAAATCCTGGGAGCGACAGGCACGTCCAAACCAGGACTCCTCTTACAATACCTGAGAACCCAAGTTTTTGGTTCAAAGCGGATCAGACTTAACCTTACCATCATGGAGGACCAGGGCATAACATAGAAAACTGTCTCAGCTTCAAATTCGATGTGCAGAAGCTTGTTAGGAGTGGGGTTCTATCCTTCAAGGATACAAATCCTAATGTTCACATGAACCCGCTGCCTCAACATGAGAAAGCTGCGGTAAATTTGATAGAAGAAGAGTTTAAGCACAGCTATCAAATTCATGATGTACTCTTATTGGGAACCAACCTGGTCAAGATGCATTGCAGACATAGTGGATATAGTCATGTACCATCTCATAACTATCACCAGTGTGATGTCTGCTCTAAAAACGATCAAGGATGTTCTATGGTGCAATCAGCTCTACAGAAACAGATGGATCTCGGATGGATTCAAGATCACCGAATTCGTGAGGTCGACATGACTTATACAAATTCCAACATCATTCAGAACCACGACATCCGTACGATGAATGTCAACTTGGTGGCAATGCACTCAAGGCAAAGCCAACATCCTAATCTGCCACGACACGATTGCGATTCCGGTCTGATTTGCTCGGTAAACAATCAGGGATGCTCTTTTGTACAAGAGACCCTCCAGCGTCAGATGGATCTTGGATGGATTCAGGATTACCGTGATAAAAGCCAGTATCAAGTTAATATGATTCAAATTTTTGATATTCACTTGATGAATACCAGCTTGGTGGAATTACACGCTAAGCAAGTCAAGCTCGGTTTTCTGACTTCACATAATTATCAGAACTGTACAATATGTCGTGAGAGTGACCAGGGATGTGCACTCGTTCAAAGGACACTTCAACACTTGTTAAACCACTGGTGGCTTCCGATCTATCTAGATGAAGACACACAATAAGTCAGCATGATTAACGGGAACCCTACTAGGCATCAAAGTCAGGATGTCCGATCAATGGAAACAGACCTAGTAAGGTTACACTGCATACAAAGCGGACGTGGCCGGGTGCCGCCACATAACTATGAGCGTTGTAGAGTTTGCTCAGAAGATAATCAAGGATGTTACCTCGTGCGAGCAATCCTTTAAAGTCAGTTGGACCACAAAGGGATTCGACTGTGTCCAAGTTCTGGGTCAATCAACTTGATGCCCGACTATTTCGCTGATCAGATCAAAGATGTTGTCGTAATCTCTGATCATAAGAGGACCAAAGATGTTTGTAGCATAATCCCTCTACTTGACGAATCAAGAATTCCTTTGGACAGTAGAAAAGTTCCCAACCAGGAACTGATTGAAATTACTTACAATGGTCAGAAGAATCAGAAGGCTCCTGTAGTTATCTATCTGTCGGGATCGCTACCATATAAATCCGATAAGGCTATCCCTTACAAGTATGGTGCAAAAACAATAGAGAATGGAAAGGAAACTCCATTACCCTCCGTCGTGACTAATACAGACATCAGTAGAGTGACACGGAGCGGTCGGATCTTCAATGAGGGAGTTGAAGAACCCAGCAAAGAAAAGGAACCTCGGGCAGAAGTTCCTAATCAACCAGTCAGTCAATCCAGTGATCCCGACCTTTCAAAGAACAACGATGAGATGCTGAAGCTCATCCAAAAGAGTGAATACAACATTGTTGACCAACTATTGCAAACTCCTTCAAAAATCTTTGTGTTATCTCTTTTACTCAGTTCCGAAGCCCACAAAGAGGCTCTACAGAAAGTCTTAGAGCAAGCCATTGTGGAACAAGATGTGACAATAAGACAATTTGACAACATCATCTCCAACATCACTTCCTGCAACAACTTGGGGTTTAGTGATGAAGAACTGCCGGAAGAGGGCCAGAATCATAATATGGCACTCAATATTATAGTCAACTGCCAAGACGATGCTTTAGCCAGCGTACTGGTAGACACCAGATCAACTCTAAATGTTATGCCAAAGTCTACGTTGATGGGATTATCATACCAAGGATCTCCGATGAGAGGCAGTGAGGTCATCGTCAAAGCATTTGACGGATCCCAAAAAACAGTTATCGGTGAAGTTGATCTTCCCATAACTATCGGTCCTCACACATTCCAAGTCACTTTCCAGGTCATGGACATCCGGGCAGCATACAGTTGTTTGTTAGGAAGACCTTGGATACACGAGGCTGGGGCAGTCACTTTGACACTTCACCAGAAGCTGAAGTTAGTCAAGAATGACCAACTAGCCACAGTCTGCGGAGAGCAAGCCTTGATCGTGAGCAGCTTATCGTCGTCCACTTGTGTAGAACCAGAGGAGGTTGTAGGAACCTAGTTCCAAGCACTTTCGGTGAGCAACGACAACTAGTCAGAAAGAGGAACATCGATTTCCTCGTATAAAGATGCTCTCGAAGTAATCAAAAGTAACATTGCAAAAGGATGGGGACAGCTTGTCATTCCTACTGATAACAAAGCGAAGAAAGGTCTTGGTTTTTCTTTAACCTGTACCCAGACTACTACTAACGATGAAAGTCTTCATCCCATGCAAAACTTCTTCCATAGTGGAGGTTTCCTTCACCCAGTGTCTCAAGAAGTACATACCATTAACAAGGGTGATTCCTCCGATACAGCTGAAGAGTGGAAGCCTTATCTCAATGAGGACGGTTATATGTCTCAGGAAGAAACGCATACGCCATTTTGCTATCCCACGCAGCGTCCGAGATATATGCCAAGGTCAGATGTCAAAATGATATACGGAGATTGTGATCCGGAGGGATGTCGTGCTCCACCAAACTCATTAGAGGAGGACACTCTGATGAAAGATAAGTTTGACCACGACTATTATGGCCCAATGGATGACCTGCCTATTTGGCAGCCTTACCCAGGAGACTCAGGGAAAAAGAGTCAGCCGAACGATGCATATCAACTGAGCATCATTGAAAAGAATACCTGCGTCCCCACAAAATCATGGGATCATTACTCAGGGCATTCAGAAAATATCCAGTACAACGACGAATATGCAAAGATTGCAGGACAGCAGTTCATCAACTACTCTTTTCCTGAGGTCAACGTCATCGAAAGGGATGACTCCTCTAGTTCCAAAGAAGTGCGGGACACCTTAGGACAACCGAGTGGAAAATTTGACTTCCTGGTCAAGTACACCGCTCCGGAAAGCTCTCATATCAGGCTCAAAGACATCCAGCCCACTGGATGGGGAGATATACTTGAGAGTACAAACAATGTGCAAGATACAGCTGAAGAATCCTCCTACGACAACTCTGCCTGGGAGACAGATTCTAATGATCCTGCTCCACCAGAAATCAGCGTTATTTCTGAAGACAAGCTAAGGAGAAAGGTACCAGACTTTATGATTCACCGAGGGGTTCGCCGCCAATGGGTTGCTGTCAATGTTCCGCAAGGTGTTCATAAGTCGAAGTAATTACCATCTTTATTTTAACCTTTCACCCTGCCCAGGTGAAACGGATGTTTTGATAGGGCTCACTTTTTGTAAATATATCTCTTTGCTTTTCCCAAAGCGACAGAGTTTTGTTTTATAGGGCTGTAGTTTCAAGAATCGATAAAATCATAAATAAAATAATGTCATTCTGTAATTTCTGCATTTATTGTTGTTTTCTCTTTTCGCTTTTTCAGAAAATGGTAATCCTAAAAACAACTCAAATAATAAAAACAAGCAATTTTTAGAAAATACACTGCACATACTCTTGCATTCTCTCTATCTCTTCTAAAAACAATCATCACGTCATGTAGATTGATTGTTTTAAACCCCATTGAAACATACGATTCAATGCCTTCTCCCAACTTTGAATTCCCGGTATTTGAGGCTGAAGAAGAAGATGACGAAAAAATTCCAGAAGAGATCTCCCGATTACTCAGACAAGAGGAAAGGTCCATTGAACCTTACAAAGAACCATTGGAAACGGTCAACTTGGGTTCAGAAGAAGAGAGAAAAGAAGTCAAGATTGGGGCACTGCTCAGTCCGACTGTCAAAGAAGGTTTGATAAAGCTTCCCAAAGAGTTTCCCGATGTATTCGCTTGGTCCTATCAGGATATGCCAGGGTTGGATACCAGCATCGTGGAACATCATCTACCGTTAAGATCAGAATATCCACCCCTAAAACAAAGGTTAAGACGGGCTCACCCGGACATGGCCATCAGAATCAAAGAGGAAGTACAGAAACAGATTGACGCGGGTTTCCTCGCCACATCAGAATAACCTCAATGGTTAGCCAACATAGTACCCGTTCTGAAAAAGGACGGAAAAGTCAGAATGTGTGTAGACTACAGGGATCTGAACAAAGCAAGTCCAAAGGATGACTTTCCCTTACCACACATTGACATGCTGGTAGACATTACAACAAAGTTCAAAGTCTTCTCCTTCATGGATGAATTCTCGGGCTATAATCAGATAAAAATGGCGCCGAAAGACATGTACAAAACTTCGTTCATTACCCCATGGGGCACTTTTTGTTACAAGGTAATGTCGTCCGGTTTGAAGAACGCCGGGGCAACTTATCAAAGGGCCACGACTACTCTGTTTCATGACATAATACACAAAGAAATCGAAGTATATGTCAATGACATGATTGCTAAATCTAAGACAGAAGAGGAGCATGTGACCCATCTATCAAAACTATTCGAGAGTATGAGAAAATACAAACTCCGCTTGAATCCCAATAAGTGCATGTTCGATGTCTGTTCAGGGAAACTTCTAGGGTTCATCGTCAGTTAGAAAGGAATTGAGGTTGATCCTGATAAGGTCAAGGCCATTCAAGAAATGCCTTCTCTAAAGACTGAAAAATAAGTCAGGGGATTCCTGGGCCATTTGAACTATATTTCCAGATTTATATTCCTCATGACCGCGACATGCGCGTCAATTTTCAAATTACTCAAAAAGAATCAGGACTGCGTTTGGACAGAAGACTATCAAACTGCCTTCGACAGTATCAAGGAATACCTATTGAACCCACCGATTCTATCACCTCCAGTGGAAGAAAGACCACTGATCATTTACTTAACAGTCTTTGAAGACTCAATGGGTTGTGTACTTGGCCAACAAGACGAAACCAAAAGAAAAGAGTCTGCCATCTACTATTTGAGCAAGAAGTTCACCGACTGCGAGACTCGGTACACTATGCTTGAGAAAACTTGTTGCGCTCTGGCTTGGGCAGCCAAACGTCTTCGCCAGTACATGATTCGTCACACTACTTAGTTAATCTCTGAGATGGATCTAATCAAGTACATCTTTGAAAAGCTTGCTCTCACGGGAAGGATTGCCCGTTGGCAGATGTTGTTATCAGAATACGACATCGAGTACCATGCTCAGAAAGCCGTTAAAGGAAGTGTTTTAGCCGATCATTTGGCTCATCAACCGATTGACAATCAAGAATCAGTTAGATTTGACTTCCCAGACGAAGATGTTATGTATTTAAAAATGAAGGACTGCGATGAACCACTACCCAGTGAAGGGCCAGAACCAGGTTCCCAGTGGGGACTTATCTTTGACGGAGCTGTTAATCATTATGGAAACGAAATTGGGGCAATCATCATAACACCTCAGGGTACCCACATTCCTTTCACTGCCAGATTGACATTCAAGTGCACAAACAACGAGGCCGAATACGAAGCTTGTATCATGGGTCTCAAAGAAGCGATTGACTTAAGGATTAAGAACTGGGATGTGTATGGCAACTCAGCCCTGGTTATCAATCAGATCAAAGGAGATTAGAACACATACTAATCAGGATTGATTCCTTACAAAGACCACGCGAGAAGGTTGTTACCATTCTTCAACAGAATCGAGTTTCATCACATCTCTCGTGAAGAGAATCACATGGCTGATGCATTAGCCACTCTCTCTTCTATGATTAGTGTAGGTCAATGGAATGACATACCTAAGATTGACGTAATGCGCCTTGAACGGCCCGCTTACATCTTCGCGATTGAAGCAGTCGTAGACGACAAACCTTGGTATCATGATATCAAGTGCTTCCTTCAAAGATGGGAATACCCACCTGGGGCATTAAGAAAAGACAGAAAGACCCTCAGAAGGCTAGCAGACAGCTTCTTCCTGAGCGGTGATACACTCTATAAGAGAAACTTTGACATGGTTCTGCTTCGATGCGTAGACAAACCAGAAGCAAACATGTTGATAAAAGAAATTCACGAAGGATCCTTTGGCACTCATGCCAATGGACACACAATGGCGAGAAAATTTCTGAAAGTGGGGTACTATTGGCTGACAATGGAATCCGATTGCTACAAGTACATGAGGAAGTGTCAGAAGTGTCAGATATACTCAGACAAAATCCATGTACCGCCAACACATCTCAAAGTTCTTTCTTCCCCATGGCCTTTTTCCATATGGGGAATCGACATGATTGGCATGATTGAGCCCAAGCCTTCAAATGGACATCCGTTCATCCTGGTGGCCATTGATTACTTCACCAAGTGGGTCGAAGCAGCGTCATACGCTAATGTAACCCGACAAGTGGTGGTCCGATTTATAAAAAAAAAATATCATCTGCCGATATGGTGTTCCTAGCCAGATCATTACTGATAATGGATCTAACTTGAACAACAAGATGATGAAAGAGTTATGCTCTGAGTTCAAGATCAAACACCATAACTCATCTCCCTACCGACCTAAGATGAACGGAGCGGTAGAAGCAGCTAACAAGAACATCAAGAAGATTGTTTAGAAGATGGTCGTAACCTACAAAGACTGGCACGAGATGCTACCCTTTGCTCTTCATGGTTATCTCACATCTGTTCGCACTTCAACAGGGGCAACCCCTTTCTCTCTAGTATATGGCATGGAAGCAATGCTTCCCGTAGAGGTAGAGATCCCATTAATCTGTGTATTGATGGAAGCTAAGCTAACAGAGGCTGAATGATGTCAAAGTCGACACGACGAACTGAATCTGATCGAAGAGAAGCGAATAATAGCACTATACCATGGTCAGTTGTATCAGCAAAGAATAAAGAAGGCGTTTGACAAAAAGGTCTGACCCCGTGTCTTCAGAAAAGGAGACCTCGTGCTCAAAAAGATACAATCCTTTCTCACTGATTCCCGGGGTAAATGGACTCCGAATTATGATGGCCCTTATGTGGTCAAGAAAGCTTTCTCATGCGGTGCCTTGAGACTCGCAACCATGGACGGAGAGGAATTTTCCTACCCCACAAATGTTGACGTAGTCAAGAAATACTTCGCCTAAATAAAAAAAATTAAATAAAAAAACGTCTCAGTGGATTGAAAACCAGAAAGGGCGGTCCAGGCAAAAATTAGAGACATGATCAAAAATCATCCCGATGGATTGGAAATCTCAAAGTACAATCCAGGCAAAAGTTAGGGATAATGGCAAGTAACTACGTCTAACAAAGGGGCAAGTCCCTCGGCGGCAGTCATGCCATCCATCAGGAAAACTTCAGTCAAGGTCATCTTCGGCGGAAGCTTAGGATGCCCAAAATTCAAAATTGGTATAAGAATAGTGGTCGTTATGTTTCAATGTAGCCCTTTTCCCTTAAATTACCATTTTCTAAACTTTGTAAATACTCAATGGAATCACGTGTTTGGCTGACTTCCATCCTATCAATGAAATTAAAGCCCTAGTGCTTTTGTTTGCAATTCTCATTTATTTTAGCTTTACAGAATGATGTTTTAATGTGATCAACGATTCTTGAAATAAAACAAAAATGAATTTACTTGTCAAACTTTTTTCTGCTTTTAAAATAAAGATTGCAATTTCTTTTGACTGTTGAACATCGAAAGAACATCGATCGCTTCTCCAGAAGTAATCGAGCTTCAAAGTGCAGAATCAAAGTACTCCTTCTAAAGCCAGTGCGTCTGAATGAAGGATCAGTTGTGTCATATGCGAATATTCCGTTCGACACCCCTGACAGAGTTCTTATCTCCTAAGCCCGACCAACGGTTTTCCCCACAGGGACTATCTCTCCTAAGCAAGGCAGAATTGCTATCTGGAACAAATGGTATTTCTTCGTGCCCTGCAGTGGCCGAGTATCCAGTCGTGTTCATGTATTAGTCTGTATGTCGCATCAGTTTTGTCAGCACAAACATACATACATCATACATAATTGATTCATATGCATATTCATATTGCATCACTATCACTCTGGTCAATCTTATCCCCAAGTGATAAAAGTCCTCTTATCAATCGAGTTGTCAGTTCTTTCCTCGTCAGGAAATGTTGCGTCTGAATAATCTCTCCCCCAGTTTATTTTTGGATTGGAGACGGTTCCCCGACCACTTTGATAACTTGAACCTCTGAAAAGTAAGAAGACATTCGACAAACATCACTCTTCTCCATTGAAGATGATATCTTCGCTTTCCCGGATTAAGGAAAATCCCCAGAGAAAGCCTCACAACCAAAGACTCTCAGCTACACATTGGATTTTCTGGAAAGTCAATGTTAATGAAGTCATCAGCACCTCAAAATTAGATCACATCACATGGCATTTCTCCGAGAAGATCTCGGGGAAAAGTATGATGTAATATCCCAAGCAAGAAACGACCTCTCAAGAGACTCGTTTTCCCCAGTAGAGTCGACATATGGCGTCTCCAAAATAGAGAAGTTTGAACACCTCTACCGCTCACACGAATGGGTTCCCCAGCAAGTCTGACATCAAAACTTTTTCCCATCAAATGGCATCTCCCCATGAAAATTTGGCTAGAAGTTTGAGGAAAACTGCTACGAATAGCGTCCATTGTTAAGAAAGTTTATTGACAAAAGAAACTGAAATCAGTTCCTTGGTAGGAAACCAGGATCGAGGGGAAGTTTATTTCAGAAACTGAGACCAATTCCTTGGTAGGAAACCAGGATCTAGGGGAAGTTTATATCAGAAACTGAGACCAGCTCCTTGGCTAAAGACGAGGATCGAGGGGAAGTTTATTTTAGAAAATCGAGACCAGTTCCTTGGCTGAAGACCAGGATCGAGGGGAAGTTTCTACCTTTTCTAAGCATCATTGCTTAGCAAAAGAAGATGGATGAGGAAGCTGCCATTCATAACCACCATCAAAATTTCGAGTATTCTAATATTTAATCCTCTTGTACCCCGAATGC
Source organism: Lathyrus tuberosus (assembly GCA_022829125.1). Lineage (NCBI taxonomy): Eukaryota > Viridiplantae > Streptophyta > Magnoliopsida > Fabales > Fabaceae > Lathyrus > Lathyrus tuberosus. Next base: position 9,581,797 of record JALAZF010000044.1, on the reverse strand, counting down.
CCGAATACGTTCGCCATTCACACCTTCGGGTCCAAGAAGATTAATTAGGGGCATCTTTCATACCCCAAATTTTGACCACCAATATTTCCCATCATTATGCAAATCATCACCACAATATGGATGTACCTTCATGCCTCATCAATCTCCTCAAAGATTGTTGAGCTTTCACCACAATCAAAGAATTAGGGTTTCAAGCCCCCTCAGAGCCTTAGACAAAGGATCAATCAAGGAATGACATGATCTTCAATTTGTCTAACCTCTCAAACACCCATAAAGGATCAAGAGGACTCCACATCAAGAATCAAGCACAAAGTTGCAGCATTCCAAGTGGATCAAGCCTCGAGATCGCCAGTGTCACCAAATTAGGGTTTTGGTCGACTGAGGCCTCCAGATGGAAATTTTCCTTTGGGCATGAGCCAATTCTTCAAAGCACAACCCAAGATACTACAAGGGACCTCATGGATCTGATCATCAAGTCAATTTAGCCTCAGGGGATGTATTTACCAAAAAAATTAGGAATTAGGGTTTCTTGACCTAATTCACCCCTAAGTTAACTTTTGGGACAAAACATGAGCCAAGACCTCAAGGCATGATTTGAGGGTCTCTAACACACTATATTGATCCATTTGCAACAATGGATTGATCCAAGAAGCTTGACTCACAAGTTTCATTTTCATCAGGACCACAACTAGGGTTTCGAGGGAAAAGTCAACTGTACCTTTCACTTTTGACCAAGACATGCTCCCAAACCTTGGAACATGATTCAATACACCCTATAACACCTATGGAATATACCCATTAGGTTTGATTTAGGTCAAGGACTTGATTTCACCAAGGATCGCACGGTGTGGAATTCATCCGATAAAAAGTCAACTGTGCACAAAAGTCAAGTTTGACTTTTTGAGATTTTTCACAATTATGGTTCCTTGACCCTAAAATGATGTTAATGTGTGTTTGGAATCATCATTCATCAAGAAAAATCAAAGAAAGTGAGTTAACTTGTAAAAGGGGTAACCATAAAAACTTAGAATTTTTCTAAGTTATAGAACAAAATGGCTAGGGTACCAACTTCCAAGGACCATAACTTGAGATCCAAGCAACCATTTTGGATGGTCCAAAGCTGGATTTGTAGATCTCATGACATACTTTAAAAGTGTCAACTACAGCTCATTCCAATTCCTCGTGAATTTTCAATTATGGAGTGATCAAAATGGCTGAAAACACAAAAGTGACATTTTTCCAACACTTAGTGAAATTTTCACTAAGTCAGAATCTGCCTTATTTTTTCCCAAAAGTATAGGCATTTTTCATTATAATTCAGGTTGACTCAAAACCAAAGTTGGACATCATGTTGAAATAGGATATGTAAGCTTTCCAAAATGTCTAAGAAGTCCATCAAATTCCCTCTGAGTTAGGAGTTATGACAACTGCAACATGCCTTGCTGCAAACTGTCTTGGCAAGGCAGATTTATGCATTAGTGCTCGAATTGCTCAAATTGTACAACTTCAAGCATGGTTATCTATCTGTACACCTCAAGGGGGAACAACCAAGGGACAAACACTGATTTATCAGCCTCCCAAGCCCATGGAGCTATGTTTAGGCATGATACTCCTAAATTCAAAGATGCCTCAAATATTCAATTTTGTTTCAAAGCATTTAACTGATGCATAGAGGTGACATTCATCAAGACAATGTTATCCAAGTTCAATCAAGACTTATCCTTGAATCAGAGAACCATAGGCATGTGCTCTAACCTCAAGTCAATGGCTAGAGGAGACTTGAGATTCCATTTGATCACAATTGGCCAAAGGCCTGCTGCAGTTGCCATTCCCTATTCCTTGCAAAACAAACTTGACACACTATAAATAGACCTCATTTCTGATCAGTTTGAGTACACCAAAGGCCTATAACACTTGCCTTTCTCAAAATCACCTCTTTCACTCCAATTTTTCCTTCTAAAGTTAGTCACTATCGGGTTTTGAGTTTGAGAGGAATTCCAACCAAACCAATCACACACACACCTCACATATAACATATAGAAGTGATTCAAACCCTCACATAACATCTGGAACACCAATTGCACAAAATCACTAGCCATCTGCACAAGCCTTTGACAGATTTGCAGTTGAGGTGCCAAATTAAGTTCCAGCTCAATTCAATCCACTCCAAGCATCCAGACACACTCCATAGCACCTAAGGAAGCTGTCCATATCATTGGAACCAAGCTGCAACACCTCCAACACCAAACTCGATCACCAGCTGCAAGAGGTAAGCCTCAATTTGGTCATCTCATGATTTATGCATATTTCCTCGCACAATAATTTTGCCATATGTTCATAATCATGTATGGAGTGTTTCCCCTCAATTAATTGCTTTGTATGAATCGTGTATGGAATTTCTTAGCCTTCATGCAAAAATTAGGGTTCTTGAGGTTTCACTTTGATTTCTTATTCCATGCTTAAAATAAATGAAATTAAAGATCATAGACATGATCGTGAGGTGAAAACGAGTAAATTGATATGTGGATTGTGTGATTTCATCAAGTATTCAGTGAGATTGATGAGAAAATGCAAATCTTGGCAAAACAGAGCACGCGGGCAAAACCAAGGTGTTCTTGGCGCCCTTTTTCAAACTTTCAAATATTTGAATTTTTGTGATTTTATTTAATTGATTCAAAAATTAATTTCTCTCTGAATTTTAATGATTTTGAGTTGATTCTTTTTTTAATAATTTACAAAAATGTTAAAATATTTTATTTTACAAAAATTTCCCACAAATATTATTTATTTCATATACTTGATATTTTTTCCAAGAATTAATTTTTATTTGTTTTTTAACATTTAAAATATTTTTTCCTTCTTAATTTTCCAAACTTAAATGATTTTCAATCATTTTGTGGATAAAAACATGATTTTTGAAACATTGATCCAATATCACCACTCACTTTTCACATGTTTTCAATAATTTTTATTAATTTTTAAACAAAATTAATTCCATTTTTAAACAAAATTAGGGTTTTGATTGATTCCACCCTCATCGATCTTGTTCAAACACTCATGGGCCTCTTGATAGAGTGTAAGTCCCATCCCTTTGTAAATAAACAATTATGGGCCTCACACATTGTATAAGTCCCTCTGTATATTTTCAAAAGTTCGGCACGATCGTCGCCTTTTTAACAAAATCAACTGGGCTTCTCCTTGATCTATAAGACCCATCTTTATTCATTTTCAAACTCTTTGGGCCTCTAATAGAGTGTAAGACCCAACCCTCTTTAACCAAAATTATTTTGGGCCTCAAATATTGTATAAGTCCCGCTGCGTTAAAAAATCTCGGCGCGATCGCCATTTCAAAACGAAAATCATCTAGGCTTACCCTCGTGTTGTAAGTCCCATTTCTTTTCTTTTAAAATGCCTTTTGGGCCTATCCTTGAGTTGTAAGACCCAACCCTTTTGTAAATAAACCTTTTTGGGCCTCAGTTGTTGTATAAGTCCCGAGACGATATTCAAAATAACGGTGCGATCACTGTTAAACCTTGGGCCTCTATTTGAGTATAAGCCCCAATAATCTTTTCAAACATATTCCCTTTTGATTTAGATTCAAATATATATATTGTTATCAAAACTTTCTTTAATTTCTTTGAACAACTAACAATAACAGCATGGAAGCTTGCTCGCCTGTAAGTTTTAATAGCTTTCATTTACTCGCTTTCGTATATATATAACTGTATTGTGGGAAGCTGCGCATGGTTAGTCTTCTTTCATACCCTTTTAAATACTTGTCATATATCAACTGTATATATACTAGTATAGTTGTTTAGAGTTTTCCCCGACAACTAGGTCTAGAACTAGGTAAAGCCCTGTTGGTCGCTCTTAAAATACAAACAAAACTAGATCCCCATAGGATTTCCAGATACAGTCTTGCCTTCTCTTAGGATTAAACAATATGGAACAAAGAGAAAGGAAGTATTCCTCGTGAACCTTTTCTTAGACTGTCACCCCTAGAAATTGTCAAAGAAATTCTACTCCCCAGAGTTGATCTATTCTCGGTGAATAGCATCTCTTGAGTTTCATCAAACCTCAGAACTTTCACTAAATGATCTATTCTCGGTGAATAGCATTTCTTGAACTTTTCTTGGTTTGGGACCCACAGGCTTCCTAAAAGCATCCCCGCCTTCTCTTGGGCTTTGTATAAGGATCCTCCGGCTTCTTAGAAGTTCTCATGCCTTCTCTTGGGCTTAATATAAGGACCCTGACGACCTCTTAAAGGTATAAGACAGAACTTAGTCATCCTTTGTTAGAGCAGTCTTTCCAATGTCAAACCTCAGGCCACTTTAGGGTTGATTCTCATCCTTTAATGCTCGTGCCTCCTCTTGGGCATCATACAAAAGATAAAACTCTTCCACACCAGTAGACTTGGACAGTCTAATCCCCTTGAGTCTCAAAGACATTCTCAAGTTCCGTACAAATATAGGAAGAAACCCCGGGCTCTCTGGATCAATCTCCAACAGAAACCTAACCTCTCTCTTGAGAGTTCCCCAACCAGGGTCAGCTTATCCCAAATCAGAACCTCAAGGTCTCTGATATGTCAACTCTTCTGTAATCCTCAGCAAGAGTTGATTGCCCATTTGGACCTGCCTCGAAATCTTAACAATCCCCGATAAAAGTTAGCCTCCTCTTAGGCTTTGTATAATGATATTTCCTCAGTAAAGTCAGCCTCCTCTTAGGCTTTGTACAAATGATTCCCCCCAGCGGAGATAACCTTTTCAGACTCTCTTGTTGAGTCAATCACCTTTTTATACTCTCTTATTAAGTCAATCACCTTTTCAGACTCTCGTGTTGAGTCAATCACATTTTTAGACTCTCTTGTAGAGTCAATCACCGTCTCAGACTCTCTTGTTGAGTCGATCACCTTTCAGTACTCTCTTACTGAGTCAGCCCTTTAGCCTCAATCTTGGGCTTTGTACAAGACAGATAAAAAACACTCTCTTGTTGAGTTAATAGCCTCCTCGTAGGCTTTGTATAATGATTTCCCCTAGCAGGAGTTATCCTCCTCTCAAGCTGTGTATGATGACTTCTCCAGCTTGTTCAGCCTCAATCTTGGGCTTTGTACAAGACAGATAAAAACAATCTCTTGTTGAGTCAAACCCTTTCAGCCTCAATCTTGGGCTTAGTACAAGACATAAATCTCCCTCTCTTGAGTTTGGGACAAATATCTTCCCTAGCAGAGTGATTTCCTCCCAGCCTTCTTCTAGGCTTTGAGGAATGATTTTCCCAAGAAGAGTCAAACTCATTGCAGCCTCAATCTTGGGCTTTGTACAAGACACATAAAAATATCCTCACCAGAGTCAGTTAAATTTCTCATTTCAGCCTCAATCTTGGACTTTGTACAAGACACATACAAACCTCCCCGGCGGAGTCAAAATCCTTTTAGCCTCAATCTTGGGCTTTGTACAAGACAGATAGAACATTTTCCCCCGGAAAAGTCAAACTTCTAGCCTCCTCTTAGGCTTTGTATAATGATATCCCCAAAGAGTCAGTCTCTTTGCCTTAATCTTGGGCTTTGTACAAGACACCCATATATACACTCTCATGTTAAGTTGGTCTTATCCAGCCTCCTCTTAGGCTTTGTATAAAGAAACCCCCTAGCCGAGTCAATTAACCTTTTAGCATCAACCTTGGGTTTTGATCAAGGCTCACAAAAATCAACAATCCCTCTTTAGAGATGACAAATTATCTCTCAGTCAAAACCTTTTAGCTTCAATCTTGGGCTTTGAACAAGACACCAAATATCTTTTCCTCCCTTAGAATAGGAGGAACTATGATTGATCTGATTTCCCTGTTTCGTTTAAACGAGAATACGTAGGCATAAGATTGTAAAATATTAGCGGGCATACCAATAAAAAAACCTTAGGTCCAGTACCTTCATATAAATCAAAACTTAGGTCTAGTACCTTACCCAAAAAACCACCAATCAAAAACTCACTCACTCATACTTCCCAAGAAACTTTCCCAACTGTTATACCCCAAATTTTGACCACTTAGATTTCCCATCATTGTGCAAATCATCATCACAATATGGAGGAACCATCATACTTCATCAGTCTCCCCAAAGATGGGTGAGCATCCACTACAATCAAAATTAGGGTTTCGAGCCCTCTCAGAGCCTTAGACAAAGGATCAATCAAGGAATGACATGATCTTCAACTTGTCTAACATCCACAATGGATCAAAAGGACCCCCACTTCAAGGATCAAGCACAAGGCTGCTCCCTTATAGGTGGATCAAGTCTCAAGATCGACAGTGTCACCAAATTAGGGTTTTGGTCGACCAGGGCCTCCAGATGGAAATTTTTCATATGGGCACAAGCCAATAATCCAAAACATAACTTAATATACTTCATGGGACCTCATGGACCCAATCATCAAGTCAATTTTGCCTTAGGGGATGCATTCATCAAAAATCAAGAATTAGGGTTTCTTGACCTAATTCCCCCCTAAGTTGACTTTTGGGACAAATCATGAGCCAAGACCTCAAGAGTGGATTTGAGGGTCTCTAATGAAATATATTGATCCATTTGGAACAATGGATTAATCCAAGAAGCTTGAGCAACAAGTCTCAATTTCATCTGCACCACAATTAGGGTTTCGCGAGGAAAGTCAACTGTAACTTTGACTTTTGACCAGGACATGCTCCCAAGCCCTAAGACATGATTCAATATACCCTATGACACCTATGGAACATGTCCATCAAGTTTGATTTAGGTCAAGGACATGATTTCATGAAGAATTGCACAGTTTGGAATTCATCTGATAAAAAGTCAACTGTGCACAAAAGTCAACTTTGACTTTTTGAGATTTTTCACCAAAATGGATTTTTAACCCTAAAATGATGTTAATGTATGATTTGAATCATCATTCATCAAGAAAAATCAAAGAAAGTGGGATAACTTGTAAAAGGGGTAACCATAAAAACTTAGAAAAATTTCTAAGTTATGGAAAAAGTGACACTAATGTGCCAACTTTGGAGGACCATAACTCCTAAACCACAAGGCCATTGTTCCCCATTCAAAGCTTGATTTGTAGATCTCATTGCCCTCTACAAAAGCTTCATACTGACCTATGTCCAAATTCCTCATGGAATTTGAGTTATGGAGTGATCAAAATCAAGAAAAGTCACTTTGTTCCAACACTTAGTGAAAATTTCACTAAGTCAGATTTTACCCTACTTTTTGCCAAATGTAGGGGGATTTTTCACTTGGATTCAAAAGAGATCAAAACCAAACATGTTCAAACAGTTGTTGTATTATGTAAGGGCTTTCCAAAATGACCAAGAACATTACCAAATTCAATTTGAGTCATGAGATATAACATTGGCAAGTTGCCTTGTTGAAATCTGTCAAGGCAAGGCAGATTTTGCATTTTTGCTCGATTTACCAAAATCAGCCAAATCCAAATGCTCCTATCCACTTGGACACCTCTGAGGATTGAATCTAAAGGGGACAATCACTGAGCCAAGCCTCCAAAGTCTTTGGAACAAGAAATAGCATGTTGAACCTAGAATTGCCAAAATAGGGACAAGACTCCAATTTTGGATTGGAGCATTCAATAGAAGCATCAAGGTGGCATGGACTGAGCCATTCTCAACTGAATTCAGTCAAGACTTATCCAAGACCAAGGGAACCAGCAGACTGTGCCCTAACCTCTAGTCAATGGCTAGAGGAGACTTGGATTTTCATTTGCCAACATTGGCCAAACCTACTCAGCAGTTGCCATTCACTATTCCTTGCAAAACAAACTTGCTCTACTATAAATAGAGCTCAATTGTGATCAGTTTGAGTACACCAAAGCCATCAAACAGATGTTTTCCTCAAAATCTCTTCTTTCATTCCAATTTTGCCTTCTAAGGCAAGTCACTATCGAGTTTTGAGTTTGAGAGATTTTCCAATTAAACCAATCACACACACACACACCTCACATACATCATATAGAAGTGATCCAAACACTCACATAACATCTGGAACACAGATTTCACAAAATCACCAGCCAATTGCTCAAATTCTTGACAGTTTTGCAGTTGAGGTACCATCTTCAGCTCCAAACCATTTCAATCCATTCCAAGCATTCATACACACTCCATGGCACCTAGGAAAGCTATCCAGATCATTGGAACCTAGTTGTAACACCTCCAACACAAATCATGATCACCAGCTGCAAGTGGTAAGCATGAGCTCTTCTAACTCTATGATCCATGCAATTTTTGCTGCACAATAATTTGGCCATATGTTCATAATCATGCATGGAATGTTTCCCCTCAATTAATTGCATTGTTTGAATAGTGTATCAAAATTCCTAGCCTTCATGCAGAAATTAAGGTTCTTGAGGATTTTTCGTGATTTCTTGTTATATGTTTAATTTAAATGAAATTAAATACCATAGACATGATCGTGAGGTTGAAACGAGTTGATTGGTATGTGGATTGCATGATATAATTAAGTATTCAGTGAGATTGGAGAGAAAATGCAAATCTGGGAAAACCCAGAACGCGCGCGTGTTCTTGGCGCCATTTTTTGAAAATTCAAATATTTGAATTTTGTGATTTTATTTAATTGATTCAAAAATTAATTTCTCTCTGAGTTTTAATGATTTTGAGTTGATTCTTTTTTTAATAATTCACAAAAATGTTAAAATATTTTATTTTCCCAAAAAATCCCAAAAATATTATTTATTTATATAATTGATATTTTTGCAAAGAATTAATGTTTTAATTGTTTCTGACATTTAAAATATTTTTTCCACCTTGATTTTGCAACTTTTAATGCTTTCTAATTATTTTGTAGGTCAATACTTAATTTTTGAAGCATTAATCCAAGATCACAATTTGTTTTTCCTATGTTAAATAATTTTGATCATTTTAATTGAATTTTTATTTAATTAAAACACATTTTTGAAAACAAATTAGGGTTTTTGGATTAATTCAACCCTCATAAATCATTTCCAAATTTTTGGGCCTCTAATAGAGTGTAAGACCCAATCTTTTTTTTTGACCAAATCATTTTTGGGCCTCAGTGTATTGTATAAGTCCCGATACCGTCAAATAACAAACAGCGCGATCGTCGCCTTTTGAAAATTAACCACTTGGGCCTACCCTCGAGTAGTAAGACCCATTCAAAATTTTTGGGCCTCTAATAGAGTGTAAGACCCAACCCCCTTTTAACCAAAATCATTTGGGCCTTAGATATTGTATAAGCCCCTTCGCGTTAAAAGAAAATCTCGGCGTGATCGCCATTTTTAACGAAAAGTCAACTGGGCCTACCCTCGTGTTATAAGCCCCACTCTTTTTCTTTAAACCTTTTGGGCCTCTTGAGAGAGTGTAAGACCCATCCCATTGTACAAAAAACCTTTTTTTGGGCCTCAGTGACTTGTATAAGTCCCTCTGTACAAAATTCAAACAATGCGCTCACTAATAAAACCCTGGGCCTCTCTTTGAGCTGTAAGCCCCAAATCTTTCTTTTTCAAAGCACTTTCACCTTTGATTTTGAATATACTGTTGTTTTCAATTTGTTGAACAACTAACCAAACAGCATGGAAGCTCTACAACCGAGTAAGTGGTTATTGCTTTCATTTACCGCTTTCATATACATATAACAGTATTGTGGGGCTGTTTCACTGTAAGTCTTCTTTCATTAACTCATATCAACTGTGTAATAATAGTATAGATATTTCGAGTTTCCTCGGCAACTACGTCTAGAACTAGGTGACGCCGTTTCGTTTATTCATAGAAATAGACAACTAGATCCCCAATAGGATCACCAGATACAGTCTTCTCTTCGGCTGTCCTTATTAGGAATTGTCAAGAAACTCTACTCCCAGAGATGAATGTATTCTCCGTGAATGGCATCTTTGAGTTTCTTCCAAATTCTTGAACTTTCCTGACTTGATCTATTCCTTATGAATAGCTTCCCTTGAAATTCTCGGGGTTTGGGGACCCACGGGCTTCTTAAAAGCATCGGCCTCCTCTTGGGCATCATACAAGGACCCACAGGCTTCCTAAAAGCAACCCCGTCTCCTCTTGGGCTTAGTACAAGGACCCGTCGGCTTCTTAGAAGTATTCACAGCCTCCTCTTAGGCTTCGTATAATGATTCTTCCTCCGAGAATGATAGCCTCCTCTTGGGCTTAGTACAAGGACTGATCGGCTTCTTAAAAGTTTCCAGCCTCCTCTTGGGCTTCGTACAAATTGCCCCGACGACCTCCTAGAGGTATAGGAACAGAAATTAGTCATCTGCATAGAACAGTCCTTTCAAAGAGTCTACTACTGTTTCTCAAATCATGGTACAAAAGATGAAACTCTAGACACGGACAGTCTAATCTCCTTGAGTTTTCCAGACATTCTCAAGTGACCCCTTCGTTAAATAGGAAGAAAACCCGTAGACTCGGATAGTCTCAATACCCTTCAGATTTCCCAATTCCTTAAAGAACAGGAATCTCCCGGATCCTCGAATCAAATCCTCGAGTACAGTGTTACTCATATAAGAACTGATTTTCTCTTTAAATCAGCATACTGGACCTGTCACTCAACTGAAACAGTAACCATAACCTCCTCTTAGGCTTTGTATAATGATCATTCTCCAGTTACAATAGCCTCTCTCTTGGGCTTTATACAATGATTCTCCCCAGCGGAGTCAAACAACGTTTAGCCTCTCTCTCGGGCTTTGTATGGGACACATAAAGAGACTCCCTCGTTGAGTCAATCACCCTTTCGCCTCCATCTCGGGCTTTATACGAGATACAAAAAGGTTCTTATTGAGCCAAACAAATTTTAGCCTCCATCTCGGGCTTCGTACGAGATACAAAAAACTCTCTTGTTAAGTCAAGTAGCCTTCATCTCGGGCTTTATACGAGATACCAAAAGACTCCATCGTCGAGTCAAAACCTTTTAGCCTCTCTCTCGGGATTTGTACGAGACACATATTAGCCTCCTCTTAGGCTTTGTATAAGAAAACCATTGGTTGGTCCAATCAACCTTTTAGCATCAAAGCTGTGCCTCGTTCACAGTACACAAACTTCAACAACTCTTTCCCCTTCATCTAATTGCTGTAAGCGGCAAGCCTCTGGATCATCTACATCCATGCCAATGTCCCTCTTTTAGTATGAGAAATTCCTAAGGAAAGATGCCATTGCTCTAAACTGAGTTAAAGTCTTCTCCTTCAGGTTAAAATCCCCTATAAAGGAAATTATGGCATTGCCGAATTCACAAATCCCGGTTAAAGTAATCCTCCTTTACAGTTAGTCACCCAACAGTTGTGACAAACAGACCCCTTTAGAGATGACAAATTCTCTCTAAGGTCAACACTTTTAGCTTCACATCTTGGGCTTTGAACAAGATACAAACTACCTTTCGCTTCACGTCTTGGGCTTTGAACAAGACACCAAAACAACCATTTCCTCCCATAGAATATGAGGAACTATGATCGCTCTGATTTCCATGTTTCAGTAAACGGGAATACGTAGGCATAAGATTGAAAGAAAAAAATCTTAGCGAGCACACTAAACAAAAACCCAAAATCCCATACTCTCATACATTTGTCCTAACATCCTAACCGATAGCCTAAAGCACCCCTTGTCAACAAAATAACCTAGGAGAAACCCCGAATCTTTGTAGCATATGTAACCTAACAGTTTTGACTGTTTAATCTCAGTATGCAAGCAGGGTTAATTGGAGACATCTATTTCCCTTCCTTCATCAGCTTTAATAGGATAAAAAATGAATCGAGCTGTAGTACCAGAGCGATCGTGCTTCACAACCACATCCAAAAATCACTCGCTACAGAAAAATGGCGACTCTGCTGGGGAGAATTACAGGTCTCTTTAGGGATCTTGTTCTTTTTTTTGTCCCCTAGGTAGAAACCTTGACGTCATTAGGATCTTAGGTCAAAACGCAGTTAATTTGGAATGAAACCACAGGATGGTAATTCCGCCGGGGAACCCATTTTCTGTCAGGAACTTAGGATTCATAGCTTTAAAGGTCTAGGATGATTAGGACAAATATATATACTGCTTTTCCTAATTGCTATACGTGTTTATTTTTCTACTAATGGGAATGCGTGTGATGCCGCATGTGGAAAGATTGAGTATACACTTAAGATAAGTAATGGCGACGAGGTCGACCATTAACCTCAGTGGAGGCTGACCAATGCAACCCATTCTCTCACCTAGACAATGGGCCGATTGTGATGTCTGAGAAGCTGAGGAGCCAAACCCTTTTGTAGTGCGGAAACTATCCGGAATAGTTGTTACACGATACTACCCTCATTTGAGGCCGGTGATCTATTCTCGGTGAATGGCACTTACTCTAAGATCGCTCTACAACTCGCTGGCAATCCGCTTGTTGTTTTGCTTTCCTGGGAGGAGCTGATGATAATGAGTACATGTACAAAAATCACCCTAGTATAAACCTTTGGGGATGGGTAGAGCTTTGACTTCATGACAACGACCCTTTGACCCCATGTTTTTCCTATGTTTTTGTGTGCTGTATTCATGCATTCATTTAAAAAACATTAAAACAAGAAAAAATTTCTCTTCTAGTCTTTCTGTTTTTCAAATTAAACTAAGACTGTGATTGCAAATATCCGAGAAAAGGATTGCGCTAATGGATTTCGGTAGAAGGATAACCCATAGGTATACCTTCAAGGTTCCAAAGCTAGAGGATTTGAGAAGGTTAGCGAGGATGATCACTAACCCTGAGGCTTTCAGAGCCAAGCACGGAGGTCTGCTACCACTGTTAAGAGTCCATGTGATTGAGGGAATCATGGATGCGCTCATTCAGTTTTATGATCCAGTTTATCACTGTTTCACATTCCCAGATTACTAGCTCGCACCAACGCTGGAGGAGTATTCTCATCTGATTGATCTACACATTACTGATCGAGCTCCATTTTCTGGACTGGAAGAAATTCCAAAGAATCAGACCATTGCAAGAGCAATTCATTTGGACGAGTCTGAGGTTAGTACTCACCTAACCACTAAGGGTGGCATCCAAGGTTTGCCAGCCCAGTTCTTGACAAAGAAGGCCCTGTATTTTGCCAGTATAGGAAACGTGAATGCTTTTGAAAGCGTCTTTGTCTTGCTCACCTACGGGTTATTTTTGTTTCCCAACATCAATAACTTCGTCGATATCAACTCCATTAAGGTTTTTCTCATTGGAAACCCTGTGCCGACTTTGCTCGCAGATGCGTATAATTCTGTACATTTGGGAAATTTGTACAGTAGAGGGGAGATCACATGCTGTGTACCTTTGCTTTACAAATGGTTTATCTCCTACTTGCCCAAGTCTGCTGCTTTTTGGGATTGCAAGAGTGTTTTACGTTGGTCGCAGAAGATCATGTCTCTTACCAACTCTGATATAGATTGGTGTAATAGGATCTATGATGGAATCAGAATCATTGATCGTTGTGGAAACTTCCCCAACGTACCCCTCATAGGAACTAAAGGAGGAATCAACTATCATCCAGTGTTGGTTCGTCGTCAGTTTGGATACCCGATGAGACACGTCCCACGGGGTGTTCATCTGGAAGGTCTTTTCTTCAAGGAAGGAGAAAACGACATAGCACTAAAGATGGAAATAGTGCACGCTTGGAAACACGTTCATAAGAAAGGACGAGAGTCTCTAGGAAAACCGGATTGTGTCTCGATGAAGCCTTATCTTCACTTGGTACAAACTAGAGCTCTCAAGCTAAAGATGCCTTATCCGCGTCACGAAATTCTTCCGCTGAGAGAATCTGTCATGTACTTCATGATGGAAACTGAAAAGCTTCAGGTTACTCTCAACAAAGTTCAAAAGGAGAGAAGGTCTTGGAAGAACAAGTACCGCACCCTCGACATAGAGTGCATCCAAATACAGCAATTACTAAAAGAAAAGGATGCTCTGATTGAAATTTTGGAGCAACATGCTGTAGAGAATCAAGATGACCAAAGGAATTTGTTCACTCCTTTCACCTGGCAAAGGAATGACAACCCGACAACGGCCCAAGAGCCCCGGTCAAAGAAAAGGAAAGAGTCCGCACCCGATTTCTCTTCAGAGAGGACTCGGGACCCATTAGCTTAGGTTTCTATTTCCGCACCTTGTAATCTACTGTATTTCCATTTCTGTAATCCTTTGAATTCAATAAAAAGGGGTTTCCCCACTATTTGATATTTGCAATCTAATTGTCGAAGTTTATTTTGATTAAACCAAAATACAATTAATATAATCATTGCATTCATTATTCTCACATCACGTATTCTTCTTCCCTACGAATCTAACGTTTGTATCTCAATTCTAGAGTCAAACTGTCTCATTCGTACAACACTCGGGCCAATCGTCAGAAAAAGATGGATGATCTTGAGGAAGAAAACAGAGAGTTGAAAGAAGAGATCGACACTCTGAGAGAGGATATGAGAAAGCTTCGTAACGACATGCAAGCCATGGAAGAAGCTCAGCTACAAAGAACTGTGATCTCAGAGATCACCTCAACGCCCATAGTGGAGAAGTATGATCCTAGGTATCAAATACCGAAAGATCGTCCTTGGGGCATGCATGTTAATTATATCCCGGAAGGATATGTTCCGCCGATCACTGAAGATCAGGGAATCACAACTGAAGCCGCTGGGCCTGAAGGTTACAAACTTCGGGAAAGCGAAGATGCCAGGGGCATACTGAAGACTCCTGAAGGTTACAAACTTCGGGAAACGCCAAGATTCACTGCCGTAGTCACGGTACCACCCCCTGTGGTGCACACTGTCCCGGAAGGACGGATTCCACATATACCTTCTGGTAAAAAGGAAACTATGTTTGATCAAATGGATGAATTCCAGGAGCAGTTTCTGGAAATGCAGAAGGAGCTGCAAGCCATTCGCGGTCAGGATTTATTTGGAAAGGACGCTGCAGACCTCTGCTTGGTCCCCAATGTAAAAGTTCCGCACAAATTTCAAGTGCCCGACTTTGAAAAATACAAGGGTAACTCTTGCCCTCAAAGCCATCTGGTGATGTACGCTTGGCGGATGTCAGCTCAGACGGAGAATCGGGACCTACTGATTCACTACTTCCAGGATAGTTTAACCGGTGCCGCACTAAAATGGTACATGGGTTTAAACCGTGCCACGATCAGCACATTCAGAGATCTTGGCACTGCCTTCGTCCAACAATACAAATACAATTTGGACATTGCACCCGACAGAGATCAACTCAGATCGATGTCGCAAAAGGACAAGGAAACCTTTAAGGAGTATGCTCAAAGGTGGCGTGAGATTGCCGCTCAAATTTGTCCACCTCTTGAGGAAAAAGAGATGACAAAGATCTTCTTAAACACCTTAAGCTCATTTTACTATGACCGAATGGTTGCCAGTGCACCCAGTGATTTCACCGAGATGGTGGCATGGGCGTACGTCTTGAGGAAGCCGTCCGAGAAGGACGTTTGGTAAAAGACACTGGATCAACGAGCGATACTAAAAAATACGGTAGTGCTCTCCCTAAGAAAAAATAGCAAGATATTGGGAATATCTCTCTCGAAAAGCAAAGCCAACGTTATCAACCGATAGCAACTGTAACTCCTGCTATCAGCACCGCGCCTACGTATCAACCTCAGGTTGCGCAGAGCCAACCTGATCAGCAAAGGACACAATAGCCTCTTCAGCGGGCTCGTCCTCCATATAACAACAACCGTACAACACGGCCACCAGGATTTGATCCTATACCCGTGTCGTACGCAGAGCTGTTTCCATTACTACTGGCTAAGGGGCACATTCAGACTAAATCTCCTCTTACAGTACCGGAAAATCCGCCTTTTTGGTTTAAGGTGGATCAAACTTGCCCTTACCACCAAGGAGGATCAGGGCATAACATCGAGACTTGTCTCAATTTCAAGTCCGACGTGCAAAAAATTGTTATGAGCGGGGTCTTATCCTTCAAGGATACAAATCCTAATGTTCTCACGAACCCGCTGCCTCAACATAAGAAGGCTGCAGTCAATTTGATAGAAGGAGAGACTAACGATGTCTATCAAATTCACGATGTACTCTTGTTGAAAACCAATCTGGTCAAGATGCATTGTAGACAGAGTGGATATGGCCATGTGCCACCTCATAATTATCACTAGTGTGATATCTGCTCTAAAGACAATCAAGGATGTTATGTGGTGCAAGCAACTCTACAGGAACAAATAGATCTCGGATGGATCCAAGAGCACCGAGTTCGTGGAGTTAACATGGTCTACACAAATTCTAACGTCATTCAAAACCACGACATTCGTGCGATGAATGCCAACCTGGTGGTGATGCACTCAAGGCAAAGCCAGTATCATAATCTGCCGCGGAACGATTATAGTTCTTGTCTGACTTGCTCGGTAAACAAACAGGGATGCTCTTTCATACATGAGGCCCTCCAGCGTCAGATGGATCTTGGATGGATCCAAGACTACCATGATAGGAACCCTTATCAGATCAACATGGTTCAGATCTTCAATATTCGCGTGATGAATACCAACCTGGTAGAGTTACATGCTGAGCAGGTCCGACTCGGATTCTTAATATCACATGACTATCAAAGTTGTAAAGCGGGTTGCGAAAACGATCGAGGTTGTACCCTTGTCCAGGAGGCACTTCAGCACTTGTTAAATCATTGGTGGATGCCAATTTATATGGATGAAGATACTCAGCAAATTAGTATCAATAACAGAAATCCCACTCGGCGTCAGAGTCAGGATGTCCGATTTGTGGAAGCTAACCTAGTGAGGTTACATTGTATTCAAAGTGGGCGTGGCCAGGTGCCACCACATAATTATGACCGTTGTAGCGTCTGTTTGGAAAGTAACCAAGGGTGTTACCTTGTGAGAGCAGCTCTTCAGGGTCACGTGGATCGTGGAGAGATTAGTCCATATCCGGGTTCTGGACCCATCAACTGGATGCCGAACTACCTTGCCGATCAAGTTGAGGATGTTGTCACGATCGCTGGTCATCACATGACCAGGGATGTTTTTGCCATCATCCCTCTACTTGACGAATCTAAAGTTCCCAACCGGGAACGGATCGAGATTACTTAAGATGGTCAGAAAAATCAGAGGGCTCCCGTAGTCATCTATCTGCCGGGACCACTACCGTATGAATTAGCTAAGGCAATCCCTTACAAATACGGTGCAACGACAATTGAAAATGGAAAGGAAATTCCGTTACCCTCCGTCGTGAATATTGCAAACATCAGTCGTGTAACACGGAGCGGTCGAATCTTCAATCGAGGAGTTGGAGAATCCAACAAGGAAAAGGAACTTCAGACGGAAGCTCCCGATCCATCAGTCGGTCAATCTAGTAATCCCGACCTTTCAAAAAATAATGATGAGATGCTGAAGCTCATCCAAAGGAGTGAATATAACATTGTGGATCAACTGTTACAAACTCCTTCAAAGATCTCGGTATTATCATTATTACTCAGTTCAGAAGCCCACAGGGAGGCTCTACAGAGCGTCTTGGAGCAAGCTTTTGTGGAACATGATGTAACGATTAGACAGTTCGATAGCATTGTCTCTAACATCACTTCATGCAATAATTTGGGATTTAGTGATGAGGAATTACCCGAAGAGGATCGCCGTCATAACATGGCGCTCAACATTACAGTTAACTGCCAGGACGATGCTTTAGCCAGCGTACTGGTAGACACAGGGTCAGCCCTGAATGTTATTCCGAAGTCCACTTTGATGCAATTATCATTCAAAGGCCCTCTGATGAGAATCAGCGAGGTCGTCGTCGAAGCGTTCGACGGATCCAGAAAAACAGTTATCGGCGAAGTTGATATTCCCATAACTATCGGTCCTCACACTTTCCAAGTCACTTTTCAGGTCATGGATATCCGGGAAACATACAGTTGTTTATTAGGAAGACCTTGGATACATCAGGCTGGAGCGGTCACTTCGACTCTCCACCAAAAGCTAAAGTTCGTTCAGAACGATCAACTCGTCACAGTCTGTGGAGAACAGGCCTTGCTCGTGAGTAACTTATCATCATCTGCTTGTGTAGAACCCGAGGAGGTTATTGGAACTCAGTTCCAAGCACTGTCGGTGAGCAAGGACAATCAATCCCAAGGAGGAACCTCGATTTCCTCATACAAAGATGATATCAAAGCGGTTGAGAGTACCTATATGACAGGATGGGGACAGCTTGTCATTCCTACTGACAATAAAACAAAGAAGGGTCTTGGTTTTTCTACAACCTGTACCCGGACAGCTGCCAACGATGGAAGTCTTCATCCCCTTCAAAAATTCTTCCACAGTGGAGGTTTCCTTCACCTAGTGTCTCAAGCAGTACATGCTATCAATGAGGAAGATCCCTCTGACACAGATGATGAATGGAAGTCCTACCTTAACAGAGACGGTTATATGTCTCAGGAAGAGGTGCCTATACCATTTTTCTATCGCGCACAGAGTCCGAGATTTATACCACAGTCAGATGTCGAAATGATCTATGGAGATTGTGATCCGGAAGGATGCCGTGCTCCGCCAAACTCATTAGAGGAGGACACTCTGATGAAAGACAATTTTGACTACACCTACTATGGCCCAATGGATGGTCTGCCAATGTGGCAGCGCTACACAGGAAACTTGGGGCAAGAGAGTCAGCCGAACAATGAAAATCAGCTGACCATCATTGAACATAATACCTGTGTCTCCACCATGTCATGGGATCAACACTCAGGTCATTCAGAAACTACTCAACATGAAGATGAATTCGCAATGTTTGCAGGACTTGAATTCATCAACTATGCTTTTCCCGAGGTCAACGTCATCGAGAGAGATGACTCCTCCAGTTCCAAAGAAGTTTGGGACACCTTGGGACAACTGAGTGGAAAATACGACTATATGGTCAGGTACACCGCTCCTGAAAGCTCTCGTATCAGGCTCGAAGATATCTAGCCTACTGGATGGGGAGATACAGCTGAGAGCATAAATACTATGCAAAATACAACTGAGGAATTCTCCTACGACAACTCTGCCTGGGAGACAGATTCCAACGATCCTGCTCCGCTAGAAATCAGCGTCATTTCTGAAGACAAATCAAGGAAGGTGCCAGACTTTGTGATTCACCGAGGAGTTCGCTGCCAATGGGTTGTTGTTGATGCTCCGAAGGTCGTTCGTCAGTCAAAGTAATTGCCATCTTTAACCTTTCACCCTGCCAAGGTGAAACGGGTGTTTTAATAGGGCTCGCTTTCTGTAAATTTTCCCTCTTCGCTTAGCCCAAAGTGACAGAGTTTTGTTTTATAGGGCTGTAGTTTCAAGAATCGACTTTTTCATTAATAAAATAACGTCGTTCTGTAATTTCCGCATTAATTGTTGTTTTCTCTTTTTGCTTTTTCAGAAAATGGTAATCCTAAAAAACAATTCAATAATAAAAACAAGTAGTAAAATAAAACACTGCACACACTTGTATTTTCTCTATCTCTTCTAAACACGAATCATCACGTCATGCAGATTGCTTGTTTTAAACCCAGTTGAAACATACGATCCGATGCCTTCTCCCGACTTTGAGTTCCCGGTATTTGGGGCTGAAGAAGAAGATGACAACGAAATTCCAGAAGAGATCTCCCGACTACTCAGACAAGAGGAAAGGTCCATTGAACCTCATAAAGAACCGTTGGAAACGGTAAACTTGGGTTCAGAACAAGAGAGAAAAGAAATCTGGATTGGGGCACTTCTCAGTCCAACTGCCAAAGAGAGTTTGATAAAGCTTCTCAAAGAATTCCCCGATGTATTCGCTTGGTCCTATCAGGACATGCCAGGGTTGGATACCAGCATCGTGGAACATCACTTACCGTTGAGATCGGAATGTCCGCTAGTAAAGCAGAGGTTGAGACAGACTCACCCGGACATGGCCATCAAAATCAAAGAGGAGGTATAGAAACAGATTGATGCGGGTTTCCTCGCCACGTTAGAATATCCTCAATGGTTAGCCAATATCGTAACCATTCCGAAAAAGGATGGAAAGGTCAGAATGTGTGTCGACTACCGAGATCTGAACAAGGCTAGTCCAAAGGACGACTTTCCTTTACCACACATTGACATGCTGGTAGGCAGTACAGCAAAGTTCAAAGTCTTCTCCTTCATGGATGGATTCTCGAGCTATAATCAGATCAAAATGGCGCCGAAAGACATGGAGAAAACTTCGTTCATTACCCCATGGGGTACCTTTTGTTACAAGGTGATGTCGTTCAGTTTAAAGAACGCCGGGGCAACCTATCAAAGGGCCATGACAACTTTTTTTCATGACATGATACACAAAGAGATCGAGGTATATGTCGATGATATGATTGCAAAATCTAAGACAGAAGAGGAGCATGTGACCCACCTGTCAAAACTATTCGAGCATTTGCGAAAGTACAAACTCTGCTTGAATCCCAACAAGTGCACCTTCGGTGTCCGTTCAGGGAAATTACTAGGGTTCATCGTCAGCCAGAAAGGAATTGAGGTTGATCCTGACAAGGTCAAGGCCATTCAAGAAATGCCTTCTCCGAAAACTAAAAAACAAGTCAGAGGATTCCTGGGACGTTTGAACTACATCTCCAGATTTATATTCCTCATGACCGCCACATGTGCGCCGATTTTCAAATTACTCTAAAAGAACCAGGATTGCGTTTGGTCAGAAGATTGCCAAACCACCTTCAACAGTATCAAGGAATACCTGTTGAAACCACCGATTCTATCACCTCCAGTGGAAGGAAGACCACTGATCATTTACCTCACAGATCTAGAGGACTCAATGGGATGTGTACTTGGCCAATAAGACGAAACCAAACGGAAAGAGTCTGCCATTTACTATTTGAGCAAGAAATTCACCGACTGCGAGACTCGGTACACGATGCTTGAGAAAACTTGCTGTGCTTTGGCTTGGGCAGCCAAACGTCTTCGCCAATACATGATTCGTCACACTACTTGGTTAATCTCCGAAATGGATCCAATCAAGTATGTCTTCGAAAAACCTGCTCTCACGGAAAGAATTGCCCGTTGGCAGATGCTGTTATCAGAATATGACATAGAGTACCACGCTCAGAAAGTCGTTAAGGGAAGTATTTTAGCCGATCATTTGGCTCATCAATCGATTGACGTTCAAGAATTAATCGGGTTTTACTTCCCAGACGAAGATGTCATGTATCTAAAAATGAAAGATTACGATGAACCGTTACCCAGTGAAGGGCCAGAACCAGGTTCCCAATGGGGACTTGTCTTTGACGGAGCAGTTAATCATTATGGAAACGGAATTGGGGCAATCATTGTTACCCATCAAGGTACCCATATTCCTTTCACTGCCAGACTTACGTTCAAATGTATGAACAACGAGACCGAATACAAAGCTTGTATTATGGGTCTCGAAGAAGCAATTGATTTAAGGATAAAAAACTTGGACGTATACGGCGATTCAGCCTTGGTTATCAATCAGATAAAAGGAGATTGGAACACATACCAATCAGGATTGATTCCTTACAAAGACTACGCAAGAAGGTTGCTACCTTTCTTCAACAGATTTGAGTTTCATCATATCCCTCGTGAGGAGAATCACATGGCTGATGCGTTAGCCACTCTCTCTTCCATGATTAGTGTAGGTCAATGGAACGACTTACCTAAGATCGACATAATGCGCCTTGAAAGGCCCGCTTACATCTTCACGATTGAAGCAGTCATAGACGATAAACCTTGGTATCATGATATCAAATGCTTCCTTTAAAAACAAGAGTACCCACCCGGGGCACTAAGAAAAGACAGGAAAACCCTCAGAAGATTGGCTGGAAGCTTCTTCCTGAGCGGTGACACTCTCTATAAGAAAAATTTTGACATGGTCTTGCTCCGATGCGTAGACAGACCAGAAGCAGAAATGCTGATGAAAGAAATTCATGAAGGATCCTTTGGCACTCATGCCAACGGACACACAATGGCGAGAAAAATTCTAAGAGCAGGGTACTACTGGTTGACCATGGAATCCGACTGCTACAAGTACATGAGGAGGTGTCACAAGTGTCCGATATACTCCGACAAAATTCATGTACCGCCATCACATCTCAAAGTTCTTTCTTCCCCGTGGCCTTTTTCCATATGGGGAATCGACATGATTGGCTTGATTGAACCTAAGGCTTCAAACGGACATCGGTTCATCCTGGTAGCCATTGATTACTTCACCAAGTGGGTCGAAGCAGCGTCATTCGCCAATGTAACCCGACAAGTGGTGGTCTGATTTATCAAAAACAATATCATCTGCCGTTATGGTGTTCCAAGCGAGATCACTACTGACAATGGATCTAACTTGAACAAAAAGATGATGAAGGAGTTGTGCGCAGAGTTCAAGATTGAACATCATAACTCATCTCCCTACCGACCCAAGATGAACGGAGCGGTAGAAGCGGCCAATAAGAACATCAAGAAGATTGTTCAAAAGATGGTTGTAACCTACAAAGACTGGCACGAGATGCTGCCCTTGGCTCTTCACGGTTATCGCACATCTGTCCGCACTTCAACAGGGGCAACCCCTTTCT
Organism: Lathyrus tuberosus; assembly: GCA_022829125.1. Taxonomy (NCBI): domain Eukaryota; kingdom Viridiplantae; phylum Streptophyta; class Magnoliopsida; order Fabales; family Fabaceae; genus Lathyrus; species Lathyrus tuberosus. The sequence goes on along the minus strand of JALAZF010000044.1, from coordinate 9,559,260 downwards.
CTCTAGTGTATGGCATGGAAGCAGTGCTCCCCATAGAAGTAGAGATCCCGTCAATCCGAGTATTGATGGAAGCTAAGCTCACCGAAGCTGAATGGTGTCAAAGTTGGCACGACGAACTGAATCTGATCGAGGAGAAGCGAATCACGGCACTATGCCATGGTCAGCTGTATCAATAGAGAATGAAAAAGGCATTCGACAAAAAGGTCCGACCTCGCGTCTTCAGGAAAGGAGACCTTGTGCTCAAGAAGATACGATCATTTCTCACTGATTCTAGGGGCAAGTGGAGTCCGAATTATGATGGCCCTTATGTGGTCACGAAAGCTTTCTCAAGCGGCGCCTTGAGACTTGCAACCATGGACGGAGAGGAATTTGCCTACCCCACAAATGTTGATGTAGTCAAGAAATACTTCGCCTAAAAAAACATCTCGGTGGATTGAAAACCCGAAAGGGCGGTCCAGGAAAAATTTAGAGACAAAATAAAAAAAATCATCCCGGTGGATTGGAAACATCACAGTACAATCCAGGTAAAAGTTAGGGATAATGGCAAGTAACTATGTTCAACAGAGGCAGGCCCCTCAGCAGCAGTTACACCATCCATCAGAGGAAAACTCCAGTCAAGGTCATCTTCGACAGAAGCTCAGGATGCCCCAAATTCAAAGTTGGTAGAAGGATAGCGGTCGTTATGTTTCAACGTAGCCCTTTTCCCTGTAAATTACCATTTTCTAACTTTGTAAATACTCAATGGAATCACGCGTTTGGCTGATCTCCATTTTATCAATAAAATTTGAGCCCTTGTGCTTTTGTTTGTAATTCTTATTTGTTTTAGCTTTACAGAACGACGTTGTTAACATGATTAATGATTCTTGAAATAAAACAAAAATGAATTTACTTGTTAAAACTTTTTCTGCTTTTTAATAAAGACGGCAATTTCTTTTGACTGTTGAACATCAGAAGAACATCGGTCGCTTCTCCAGAAGTAATCGAACCTCAAAGTACGAAATCAAAGTACTCCTTCTACGCCAGTACGCCTGAATGAAGGGATTAACTGTGTCAAATACCTTGTTTCGTCTGACACGCTTCGGCCGAGTTCTCATCTCCTAAGCCCGATCAACATAGCTCCCAACAGGGACTATCTCTCCTAAGAAAGGCATAATTGCTATCTTGAACCAGCGGTACTTCTTCACCCTGCAATGGCCGAGTATCCAGTCGTGTTCATCTTTTAGTTTGTATGTCGCGTCAGTTTTGTCAGCATATACATACATGCATCATGTATTATTGATTTACATTCACAGTCATATTGCATCACTATCACTCTAGTTGGTCTTGTCCCCTAGTGATAAAATTCCTCTCAATCGAGTTGTCAGCCCTTTCCTCATCTGGAAGTGTTACGTCTGAACAATCTCTCTCCTCCAGTTTTATTTCTGGATTGAAGTTGGGTCCTCGACCACTTTGATAACTTGAACCTCTGAAAGACCAGAGAGCCCTCAGTTAACATCACTCTTCGCCATTGGAGATGATATCCTTGTTTTCCCGGATTAAAGAAAATCCTGAGAGAAAGCCTCCTAAATCGGAGATTCGGCAGTACGGCAGTTTTTCTCCGAAAAACCCACTGATGAAAAGGTCATCGGCACCTCAAAATTGGATCACATCATATGGCATTTCTCCGAGAAGATCTCTGAGAAAAGTATGATGTAAAGACCCCGAACGAAAGTAGTCCCTCAAGAGACTCGTTTTCCCCAATAGATTCGACAAATGGCGTCTCCAAATAGAGAAGTTTGTGCACCTCTACAACTCAGACGACTGGGTTCCCCAGCAAGTCTGACATCAAAACTTTTTCCACTCAAATAGCATCTCCCCAGGAAAATTCGGCGAGAAGTTTGAAGGAAAGCCGCTACGAATAGCGTCCCTTGTCAGTAAAGTTTATTGACGAAAGAAACTAAGACCAGTTCCTTGGTAGGAAACCAGGATCGAGGGGAAGTTCAAAAATCAGAAACTAAGACCAGTTCCTTGGTAGGAAACCAGGATTGAGGGGAAGTTTACATCAGAAACTAAGACCAGTTCCTCGGTAGGAAACCAGGATCGAGGGGAAGTTAACATCAGAAACTAAGACCAGTTCCTCGGTAGGAAACCAGGATCGATGGGAAGTTTAAATCAGAAACTGAGACCAGTTCCTTGGCTGAAGACCAGGATCGAGGGGAAGTTTACCTTTTCTAAGCATCATTGCTTAGCAAAAAAAGATGAATGCGTGAATTACCATTCATAGACGCCGTCAAAATTTCAGGTATTCCGATATTTAATCCTCTTGCACCCCGAATGCCCGAATACCTTCGCCATTCATACCTTCGTGTCCTAGAAGATTAAATAGGGGCATCTGTCATACCCCAAATTTTGACCACTTAGATTTCCCATCATTGTGCAAATCAACATCACAATATGGAGGAACCATCATACTTCATCAGTCTCCCTAAAGACGGGTGAGCACCCACTACAATTAAAATTAGGGTTTCAAGCCCTCTCAGAGCCTTAGACAAAGGATCAATCAAGGAATGACATGATCTTCAACTTTTCTAACATCCACAATGGATCAAAAGGACTCCCACTTCAAGGATCAAGCACAAGGCTGCTCCCTTCTAGGTGGATCAAGTCTCAAGATCGATAGTGTCACCAAATTAGGGTTTTGGTCGACCAGGGCCTCCAGATAGAAAATTTTCATCTGGGCAAAAGCCAATGATCCAAAACATAACCTAATATACTTCATGGGACCTCATGGACCCAATCATCAAGTCAATTTTGCCTCAGGGGATGCATTCATCAAAAATCAAGAATTAGGGTTTCTTGACCTAATTCCCCCCTAAGTTGACTTTTGGGACAAATCATGAGCCAAGACCTCAAGAGTGGATTTGAGGGTCTCTAATGAAATATATTGATCCATTTGGAACAATGGATTAATCCAAGAAGCTTGAGCAACAAGTCTCAATTTCATCTGCACCACAATTAGGGTTTCGCGAGGAAAGTCAACTATAACTTTGACTTTTGACCAGGACATTCTCCCAAGCCCTAAGACATGATTCAATATACCCTATGACACCTATGGAACATGTCCATCAAGATTGATTTAGGTCAAGGACATGATTTCATGAAGAATTGCACAGTTTGGAATTCATCTGATAAAAAGTCAACTGTGCACAAAAGTCAACTTTGACTTTTTGAGATTTTTCACCAAAATGGATTTTTAACCCTAAAATGATGTTAATGTATGATTTGAATCATCATTCATCAAGAAAAATCAAAGAAAGTGGGATAACTTGTAAAAGGGGTAACCATAAAAACTTAGAAAAATTTCTAAGTTATGGAAAAAGTGACACTAATGTGCCAACTTTGGAGGACCATAACTCCTAAACCACAAGGCCATTGTTCCCCATTCAAAGCTTGATTTGTAGATCTCATTGCCCTCTACAAAAGCTTCATACTGACCTATGTCCAAATTCCTCATGGAATTTGAGTTATGGAGTGATCAAAATCAAGAAAAGTCACTTTGTTCCAACACTTAGTGAAAATTTCACTAAGTCAGATTTTACCCTACTTTTTGCCAAATGTAGGGGGATTTTTCACTTGGATTCAAAAGAGATCAAAACCAAACACGTTCAAACAATTGTTGTATCATGTAAGGGCTTTCCAAAATGACCAAGAACAAAACCAAATTCAATTTGAGTCATGAGATATAACATTGGCAAGTTGCCTTGTTGAAATCTGTCAAGGCAAGGCAGATTTTGCATTTTTGCTCGATTTACCAAAATCAGCCAAATCCAAATGCTCCTATCCACTTGGACACCTCTGAGGATTGAATCTAAAGGGGACAATCACTGAGCCAAGCCTCCAAAGTCTTTGGAACAAGAAATAGCATGTTGAACCTAGAATTGCCAAAATAGGGACAAGACTCCAATTTTGGATTGGAGCATTCAATAGAAGCATCAAGGTGGCATGGACTGAGCCATTCTCAACTGAATTCAGTCAATACTTATCCAAGACCAAGGGAACCAGCAGACTGTGCCCTAACCTCTAGTCAATGGCTAGAGGAGACTTGGATTTTCATTTGCCAACATTGGCCAAACCTACTCAGCAGTTGCCATTCACTATTCCTTGCAAAACAAACTTGCTCTACTATAAATAGAGCTCAATTGTGATCAGTTTGAGTACACCAAAGCCATCAAACAGATGTTTTCCTCAAAATCTCTTCTTTCACTCCAATTTTGCCTTCTAAGGTAAGTCACTATCGAGTTTTGAGTTTGAGAGATTTTCCAATTAAACCAATCACACACACACACACCTCACATACATCATATAGAAGTGATCCAAACACTCACATAACATCTGGAACACAGATTTCACAAAATCACCAGCCAATTGCTCAAATTCTTGACAGTTTTGCAGTTGAGGTACCATCTTCAGCTCCAAACCATTTCAATCCATTCCAAGCATTCATACACACTCCATGGCACCTAGGGAAGCTATCCAGATCATTGGAACCTAGCTGTAACACCTCCAACACAAATCACGATCACCAGCTGCAAGTGGTAAGCATGAGCTCTTCTAACTCTATGATCCATGCAATTTTTGCTGCACAATAATTTGGCCATATGTTCATAATCATGCATGGAATGTTTCCCCTCAATTAATTGCATTGTTTGAATCGTGTATCAAAAATCCTAGTCTTCATGCAGAAATTAGGGTTCTTGAGGATTTTTCGTGATTTCTTGTTATATGTTTAATTTAAATGAAATTAAATACCATAGACATGATCGTGAGGTTGAAACGAGTTGATTGGTATGTGGATTGCATGATATGATTAAGTATTCAGTGAGATTGGAGAGAAAATGCAAATATGGGAAAACCCAGAACGCGCGCGGGTTCTTGGTGTGTTCTTGGCGCCATTTTTTGAAAATTCAAATATTTGAATTTTGTGATTTTATTTAATTGATTCACAAATTAATTTCTCTCTGAGTTTTAATGATTTTGAGTTGATTATTTTTTTAATAATTCACAAAAATGTTAAAATATTTTATTTTCCGAAAAAATCCCAAAAATATTATTTATTTTATATAATTGATATTTTTGCAAAGAATTAATGTTTTAATTGTTTTTAACATTTAAAATATTTTTTCCACCTTGATTTTGCAACTTTTAATGCTTTCTAATTATTTTGTAGGTCAATACTTAATTTTTGAAGCATTAGTCCAAGATCACAATTTGTTTTTCCTATGTTAAATAATTTTGATCATTTTAATTGAATTTTTATTCAATTAAAACACATTTTTGAAAACAAATTAGGGTTTTTGGATTAATTCAACCCTCATAAATCATTTTCAAATTTTTGGGCCTCTAATAGAGTGTAAGACCCAATCCTTTTTTTTTGACCAAATCATTTTTGGGCCTCAATGTATTGTATAAGTCCCGATACCGTCGAAAAACAAATGGCGCGATCGTCGCCTTTTGAAAATTAACCAACTGGGCCTACCCTCGAGTAGTAAGACCCATTCAAAATTTTTGGGCCTCTAATAGAGTGTAAGACCCAACCCCCTTTTAACCAAAATCATTTGGGCCTCAGATATTGTATAAGCCCATTCGCGTTAAAAGAAAATCTCGGTGCGATCGCCATTTTTAACGAAAAGTCAACTGGGCCTACCCTCGTGTTATAAGCCCCACTCGTTTTCTTTAAACCTTTTGGGTCTCTTGAGAGAGTGTAAGACCCATCCCTTTGTACAAAAAACCTTTTTTTGGGCCTCACTCACTTGTATAAGTCCCTCTGTACAAAATTCAAATAGTGCGCTCACTGATAAAACCCTGGGCCTCTCCTTGAGCTGTAAGCCCCAAATCTTTCTTTTTCAAAGCACTTTCTCCTTTGATTTTGAATATACTGTTGTTTTCAATCTTTCTTTGTTGAACAACTAACCAAACAACATGAAAGCTCTACAACCGAGTAAGTGGTTATTGCTTTCATTTACCGTTTTCATATACATATAACTGTATTGTGGGGCTGTTTCACTGTAAGTGTTCTTTCATAAACTCATATCAACTGTGTAATAATAGTATAGATATTTCGAGTTTCCCCGGCAACTACGTCTAGAACTAGGTGACGCCGTTTCGTTTATTCATAGAAATAGACAACTAGATCCCCAATAGGATCACCAGATACAGTCTTCTCTTCGGCTGTTCTCATTAGGAATTGTTAAGAAACTCTACTCCCAGAGATGAATGTATTCTCCGTGAATGGCATCTTTGAGTTTCTTCCAAATTCTCGAACTTTCCTGACTTGATCTATTCCTTGTGAATAGCTTGCCTTGAATTTATCGGGGTTTGGGGACCCACGGGCTTCTTAAAAGCATCGGCCTCCACTTGGGCATCATACAAGGACCCACAGGCTTCCTAAAAGCAACCCCGCCTCCTCTTGGGCTTAGTACAAGGACCCGTCGGTTTCTTAGAAGTATTCACAGCCTCCTCTTAGGCTTCGTATAATGATTCTTCCTCCGGGAATGATAGCCTCCTCTTGGGCTTTGTACAAGGACCGATCGACTTCTTAAAAGTTTCCAGCCTCCTCTTGGGCTTCGTACAAATTGTCCTGACGACCTCCTAGAGGTATAGGAACAGAAATTAGTCATCTGCATAGAACAGTCCTTTCAAAGAGTCTACTACTGTTTCTCAAAGCATGGTATAAAAGATGAAACTCTAGACACGGGCAGTCTAATCTCCTTGAGTTTTCCAGACATTCTCAAGTGACCCCTTCGTTAAATAGGAAGAAAACCTGTAGACTCGGACAGTCTCAATACCCTTCGGATTTCCCAATTCCTTAAAGAACAGGAATCGCCCGGATCCTCGAATCAAATCCTCGAGTACAGTGTTGCTCATATAAGAATTGATTTTCTCTTTAAATCAGCATACTGGACCTGTCACTCAACTGAAACAGTAACCATAGCCTCCTCTTAGGCTTTGTATAATGATTCTTCTCCAGTTACAATAGCCTCTCTCTTGGGCTTTATACAATGATTCTCCCCAGCGGAGTCAAACAACGTTTAGCCTCTCTCTCGGGCTTTATACGAGACACATAAAGAGACTCCCTCGTTGAGTCAATCACCCTTTCGCCTCCATCTCGGGCTTTATACGAGATACAAAAAGGTTCTTATTGAGCCAAACAAATTTTAGCCTCCATCTCGGGCTTCGTACGAGATACAAAAAACTCTCTTGTTAAGTCAAGTAGCCTTCATCTCGGGCTTTATACGAGATACCAAAAGACTCCATCGTCGAGTCAAAACCTTTTAGCCTCTCTCTCGGGCTTTGTACGAGACACATATTAGCCTCCTCTTAGGCTTTGTATAAGAAAACCACTGGTTGGTCTAATCAACCTTTTAGCATCAAAGTTGTGCCTCATTCACAGTACACAAACTTCAACAACTCTTTCCCCTTCATCTAATTGTTGTAAGCGGCAAGCCTCTGGATCATCTACATCCATGCCAATGTCCCTTTTTTAGTATGAGAAATTCCTAAGGAAAGATGGCATTGCTCTAAACTGAGTTAAAGTCTTCTCCTTCAGGTTAAAATCCCCTATAAAGGAAATTATGGCATTGTCGGATTCACAAATCCAGGTTAAAGTAATCCTTCTTTACAGTCAGTCACCCAACAGTTGTGACAAACAGACCCCTTTAGAGATGACAAATTCTCTCTAAGGTCAACACTTTTAGCTTCACATCTTGGGCTTTGAACAAGATACAAACTACCTTTCGCTTCACGTCTTGGGCTTTGAACAAGACACCAAAACAACCATTTCCTCCCATAGAATAGGAGGAACTACGATCGCTCTGATTTCCCTGTTTCCGTAAACGGGAATACGTAGGCATAAGATTGAAAGAAAAAATCTTAGCGAGCACACTAAACAAAAAACCCAAAATCCCATACTCTCATACATTCGTCCTAACATCCTAACCGATAGCATAAAGCACCCCTTGTCAACAAAATAACCTAGGAGAAACCCCGAATCTTTGTAGCATCTGTAAACCAACAGTTTTGACTGTTTAATCTCAGTATGCAAGCAGGGTTAATTGGAGACATCTATTTCCCTTCCTTTATCAGCTTTAATAGGATAAAAAATGAATCGAGCTGTAGTACCAGAGCGATCGTGCTTCGCAACCACATCCAAAAATCACTCGCTACACCAACCCATTAACAGAAAAACACCATCAATTACAAAGCGAAACCTAAAGCCGATATCTTGTGGATAACTACATATAGGATGGGTAATTGACAACTCCCCATTGTATAACCTGATCCCGGACCCCCCAATCTCTTTTAAGCGTTTGTTCAGTTAAACAATCGCGTGTAAGGTTAGTTTTAGATAGCTTCCCTTTCCCTTCCAGCTTCATGGGATAAATAAGAAATCAGAAAGTAGCACCTCCTCCTCCTTATTGCGGTGAGGAAAACCCAACGATAAGGTGGTCGCGTTACCGACAAAAATCGCTCGCTACACACTATAGGATAAAAATACTCCACATGCTATAATGCATTCTCAAGAAATGCATGAACGGTGGAGAAACCATCTTCTAGTGACTTTGCATACTCCTTTGATAAGGAAATATTTTCAAGACGCATTTCCAAAAGACCATCCTCGGTTTTCTTCCAACCTTCTTAGGCGTCTTTCAAAGATGTCTTCAACTCCTCTATTGTCTTGTGGGAAGAACACAGTGCATTGTTTGCCTTAACAAGAGTGGCTCGACCTTGGTTAGTGTTGTAGGTGCAGAGGATAGAGCTCCACCCTTCTTCTTCACCTCCTGTACAAGTAACCACACTTTCTCAAAAGTCTCTACAATAACAGGTATGATATGCCAAATCTCCTAACTTATTTTGGCGAGCAGCTTGAAACTTTCTCGAAAATAGGTATATTCCTCTTCAGAGATAGAAGCTTGAAATTCCCCTACTGCTTGTCGACCTTGACAAGCAAGGAGAGAATTGGGTAATGCAATCGGTGTCGATGCAAAGCCTCCCATATAATCATATTCTACTAAGTTTTGCTCAAGATTCTGGGGCCAACTAATAGGTGAACACTCTTCATGAAGAACCTCAATCTCAAGGCTAAAGGAAGAACACTCCCATCCATATGTGAGGATGGATACAAAGCATATTCCACTACGAATCGATCAACAAAAAGTCTTGCACTCATAGTGCTTCTAGTGAGCAGGATGTTAGTAACACTTGCCTGTAGGGGGATGACTGGAGGGTCCTTTTCATTTGTTGCATTGTTTGTAATATTTCACCTTATCTTCACACCAAAATTAGACTAGTTAGAAGTAAACCACCAAAGGAACATTTGACAAAAAGAGTATTTCATGTGTCACTCACAAAAAAAATGATCTGCCTAGCCTCTTTCGAGACAACGTCCACCAAAAAGCACGTATCTATGTAGCTATTCTTCTGTTTGTTTAACGCTTCATTAGAAGGGCTAACGATATCGACAAAACCCAAACCTCGAAGAAGGATATCAATTTCCTCTAGAGACAAATCATTCATCTTATAGATGTAAGTCCTAGAGTCTGCCAAGAAATGGCTCTGACGTCAAAACTTTGAGAATTTATTCGAACATTAATAAGGCGGCCTAGATTCTATGGTACAAATGTTAACATAAGCCGTCTCAAAGAGAAGAGCAATCAAGTAGTATCAGTCCTTAACATCCTTCACACACTCTAAGTAAAAAAATGAACATCTTGGTACACTTCTTGAGAGATATAAGGCCTCATCCTCGCATTAAATCGGAAGAGTGTGTTGCGTTTTAAATATATGGAAGCAAAACATCATGGTTGGGAGTCCCTTCTTGTACTCACTAATACTGAAAGACTTTGACATAAGCCCAACTTATCGGATGCAGTTGTGAAGGAGCAATTAATAACTGATTAAAAATGCCAACCTTAATATCGTTGAAAGGAAGGTGAAAACCTATCAAAGAAAAAATGTATTCATTAAGGGAATAACACACCCATCATATTTGCTGCACATCCTCTTATCTTCCCCATAGGAAAACACCCCCAATTTGAAGAAGATCCCACCTCGACAAAGGCATGGTCCAAGATGCAATCACCCACAAAGGTGGAGGTGGTATCCAACGTGCCTGATCCACCCATATTGTCGAGTTATCCTTAATTCCCTTCCAGATTCAATGCTGATAGTTCTCTATTATAAACGCTCCTGCAAGCATATAAAAAGAAATAAATAAAAGTAGCATCCCAAAGAAGATTTAAAAATAAATTTAGCATCCCTAGCAAAGTAAATTTATGGAAAAGAGTTTCATTATAATGCAAAACAGAAAAACCAAATATCTCGTAACCCTCTTCCCTAAAAACCCTAATGAAGAAAGTAAGAATAGAAAAGATGAGAGATGTGTGTCACCTCGAAGAAACAAAGTTGTTGCCTCATGCGTTGTAGACTCTTGCTAAAAGGAGTGACCTGAATAGGTCATATATGAAGAACAATTTAGAAAGAATGACAGCAAGCAAATAATTTGCAGGTAAGTAGGGAGAAGAGTTCAAAAATTACAAATGGAGAAGATAGAGAAACTAGTAGTTATAGAATTCCTTATATATATCTCAATAAGAGAGAAGAATGTGATCCATTACATTAAGAAGTGTAAACCACACCATTAGCGGTCAAGATCTCATTGTGAAACTTTCAGAGTACTTAAGTATTGTAAGGAAAATAGGGTATCATTATCGTCAAACATAGGGACACACACTAGTACTTTCCGGCGAAAGATTGTTGATAGAGAGAAAGACATTTAATGCATCTTCAACTAATGCTAGTAATTCCCGCCAATACTTTTCACTTACCTCTATTAACAACTAGCCTAAAGGTTAGCACAACGAAGCCCTCATTCTAGAAAATAGGATAACAACTTAGGGGCAACTGTTATGGGTTGTTCACAAGACCCGTGTCAAAAGGATCATAAGCGAACTCCAAGTAGAAAGGCATACATAACAGGTAGACGCTCTCACTGAACAAAAGCAGGAAATTCTGCCCTCAACACACTAATCACTGTCCAATTCAATCAGACGATAATCCACACAACATGCAACATCACACGCGAATGATTTCAGCGACTCTTGATTTATAAAGAAAAAATGTGTCACTTAAGGCATTCAAATCCATTTTCACTTCCACATTACTTCTCATTCTCCTACTGATTTAGACGTTGAAGTGCTAATTTGCATGTCTATCCCGCTCCGTCGCACCTCATCTTATATTTCTATTTTCAATCGAATAATAATAATAATAATAATAATAATAATAATAATAATAATAATAAGAACAATAATAATAACAATAACAATAATAACCATAATAATAATAATAATAATAATAATAACAACAATATATTAACAATAATAAAAATAATAACAATAATAGCAATAATAATAATAACAATAATAATAATAATAATAATAATAACAATAAGAAGAATAATAACAATAATAATAATAACAATAATAATAATAACAATAATAATAATAATAATAATAATAATAATAATACCCCTCTCTCTCTCTCATGCTCTATCTGCTCCGATGGTGAAATGGGGGCGGGGGCGGCCGAAATCGTCGGTGCCACCATCGCCGGAGACCCTAACGGTACCGGAAATTCAAGAAGAGGAGCCACGAGTGGAAAATGTTGAATCTGATGATAAAAACAACGGTGAAGAAGGAAACAATGATAACAAGAAAATCCTAGAGGAAGACGCGAATCCAAATATGGAGGAACAAAAACTTTGGGTTGACGTGCTTAGTGACAATCGGAATCCAGCTAAAGGTCTTGCCATGGAGTATGTGGCTCTGAAGATGGTGAATGGATCTATCGAAGTTGAAATTGACCAGGAGGATATTGAAACTGAAATCCAATTTTGGGATAATGCTTTAATTCTCTATGTGGTAGGAGAGGATTTGAGTATGAATTCGATGAAGAACTTTATCTAGAAAATGTGGATTTTTGTGAAAACACCAGACTTATACTACCATGATGAGGGTTACTTTCTGACCAGATTCAATTCACATGAAGATAGGGAAATGGTGATGATGAAAGGCCCTTACACAATCAGAAATTTCCCCTTGATTCTCAAGGAATGGAGACCTGAATTTGATCTGAAGAAAGAATTGCTAAGAACCCTACCGATTTGGGTCAAGCTTCCCCAACTTCCTCTTCATCTATGGGGATTGAAGAGCTTGAGCAAAATTGGAAGTGTAATTGGGAGGCCTATTATTACCGATGAATGTACGGCGATCAAGCTTCGTGTGTCGTATGCTCAAATATTGATTGAGGTTGATATCACTCAAAAGCTTGTTAATGAAGTTGCCATCCGGAACCTGCAAGGGGGTGTGATGATGCAAGCGGTGGAATATGAATGGAAACCTACCTTTTTTGAAAAGTGTCAGAAATTGGGGCACAATTGTGGTGATAGAAGGAAGATCCAGAAATGGCGTCCCAAACAAAAGCCTCCGGAACCAGTCATGCCAAAAAAGCCTCCACCAGCTATACCAAAAGAGAAAGAAGATAAGGTTGATGATGAGGAAGCACCTTGGACAGTTGTGAGAAATTCTGCACGAGACAAAGGTAAATTCCTAATTGGTTCAACTAGCTCTATGAATTGAAACAATGGTTTTGAGGTCTTAGAGGTTTTGAATGACCCTCTAGTGACCACAAAACTTGACCCGTGTTAACATCTTGGAATGTCAGGGGCATTAACAAAGCAAGTAAGATGAGGGAGATTAGGTCCCATCTCCATGGATTAAATCCTGCTATTGTTGTGTTAATAGAAACTAGGGTCAAAGAAGCTAAAGCAAAGTCCATTAGAGAAAAAACGCAGATGTATGAAGATTGTCTGGATAACTACAAGGACCATAACAATGGGAGAATTTGGTTGCATTGGGATAATGGGAGGGTTGATGTGAAGTTTGTGCAGAGTTCTACACTACGCCAAAATTCGCTTTTGGCAACACTACAAAGACAGCGCTTTTATCACAAAGCGCTGCTATAAGTTTTGAAAAAAAAAGCGCTAAAAAAAGTGCTGCTAAAGGCTACCTTTAGAAAGTGCTTTCTAAAAGCGGTGCTAATGGCCGTACATAGACCCCACCTTAGAAAGCGCTTTTATAAAAGCGATGCTAAAGGTATAACCTTAGAAAGTGCTTTTAAAAAGCGCTGCTAAAGGGTAACCTTAGAAAGCGCTTTTAAAAAGCGCTGCTAAAGTCCTTAAATTGGCCCCACATTTGAAAGCGCTTTCTGAAAGCGCTGCTATAGGCCAATGAAAAGAAAGCGCTTTCTAAGAAAAAAGCGCTACTATAGGCTAATCTAAGAAAGCGCTTTCAAAAAGCGCTGCCTTAGGTCATTTGTTAATTAAAAAATAAAAAAATCCCTAATCATTTGTTTCTAATCATTTTCACGTCTTCCCCCTTCTTTCTCTCTAGCGATTTCTCCATTGTTCTGTTTCCGACCGCCGTTGTGTTCTCCGACCACCGTTCTGTTCTCCGACTGCCATCGTTCTCCAACTGCTACTGTGTTGTTCTCTCTCGCGTCTCATTTTGTTTTTCGTTTTTCGTTCTCCGACCAATACAAGAGGAAAACGAAGTAGAAGAAGAGGTACGTTTTTCGTTTTTGATTTCTAAATGTGCTTCTGTTGTTGTTGAATGCTGCTTCTATTGCTTCTGTTGTTGTTGTTGAATGTTGCTTCTGCTGTGAAAATTCTAAATAATTGTGAATGTTGCTTCTGTTGTTGTTGTTGAATAGTTGTTGAATGTTGCTTCTGCTGCAAAATTGAATGTTGCTCATATGCTATTTTGATAGGTAACTTGTGTTTGACTAATTCCTTAGCCAAATTGGACATTTCATGATAGCACAATGCAAAACAATCTTTCTAAATTCAACCATTCCCTTAAATTGATTCACTTAATGTGATATAGAAGAAACAAGTGTTTTGATGTCAAAATTAGAGCTAAGTTTGGAAGCTTTTATAAGAGTGGACGGTTTAATTTATGATGGTGAATGGATTGAAATCCTACACCATAAACATTACGTAAGATATCTTATTAGGAAGATAACATAACACCAAGTAAAAATTAATACTTAGATTTGCATATCTCAAAGCATATGTATGCAAAGTGAATGTTGAAGAAAAAAAGTAAAACTCTATCTATTGAGTGTGAATTGTGTTAAAAGTCGTCAATTATAGCTACTTTTGTATGCATGTGATGATAGCTAGTGGCATTTAAGGATACTTCTAGTTTTGTATGCAAAGTGCTTTTTATATAATTTATGATGTCAAAATTATAGCATATTTGATATCTATAATTAATCATTGTTACAATTTAAATTTGTATACTATTTTTTTCTCTTTAATTACATTCAATTTACAATGTTTTACACTTATCACCATAATATATATACAATATAGATCTAATATATGTAGTGTTACACATATATGGATATCATAAGATTATGTTTGTTGCATGTGTTCAATTGGTGAAAGAGTGTCATCATGTATTTGTCATTTAATTTTTTTTTCTTTACTACAGGTCAAATGGCTAGTAACCAGGAAGACTCACACGATACAAATGATGCAAATGATTCAGCTCAGAATGTAGAAAGAGAAATTACACGAGGAATAACTATTATGACGTCAATCATTCGTGCAAGAGATAAAGGAATCAAATATGATGTACATTTGAGTGTTGAAGACCAACTAATTGAGCCTAACGGTGCAATGTTGACAAGTTACATAGGTTTACTTGTTCGTCAGCACATTCCAATCACCTGTGATAACTGGAGAAATCTAGCGTTGCAAGCCGGTAAAGAAAAAATATGGACTGAGATACAGGTACGTACCATATATGATTGATGTTATTAGATTTTTGTTGACGATTATGTCTTTAAATTACTTATACTAACACACTCTATGTGTATATTTTTTCGTAGAGGTCTTTTAACATTGATGAAAGCCAAAAAAAAAGTATTGTCTTCAATTGGCCGGAAAAAGACTCAGAGGGTTTCGAACTTTTTTATCGACCACTGTTGAAGCAGAACTTCCAATGAAGTATGCGAACTTGATTACACTTGAAGAATGGGATACATTTGTAGCCAAACGAAGAACCGAAAAATTCCATGTAATGTTAATTTGTCATGTCTATTAATTGTATTGTATACTTGTTGCATTAGATTGTTCTGATATGACTTAAACTTGTTTATCCAGAAAGTGAGTGACATAAATCGGCAAAGAGCATCAAAACCCGTGTATCCATACAAAAAAGGGCGTTTGGGATATGCACGCTTACAACAAAAAATGGTAAGTATATAAATGCTATGATCTTATTAATTGTCTCAATGTGTTATAATTGATGATCTTATTATTTGTCTCAATGTGTAGTTAGAAGAGAGTAAAAGTGAAGAAACATCTCTTCCGGGACATGTTTTGTGGAAGGCTGCTCGTGTGGGCAAGGATGGAGTTTTTAGGGAAGATGTTCAACATGTTTTTGACAAATGTGTAAGTATAACATTATGTCTTTAATTAAATCAAAAGTTTTCAGGAGACTCTATCTCAATCCTTAACTACAGGTGAGGACGAGGATTGCAGGAGCATACTTAGTCGAGTACTAAATGTTCCTGAGTATTCCGACCGTGTGAGGGGTAAGGGATTTGGTGTGACTCCATCATCCTTATATAAGCATCCAAAGAAAAAAAATCCTAGCAATCAACAAGTGATGCAATCGTTTGAGGAATTAAAAGTGCAAGTTTGTGAATTGCAAAAGGACAAAGAAAGATATATGGCGGAAAGGCGTGGTTCAGAGTTGAAAGATACTAGTGACAATGCTAGTATCAATTGTCAAAATAAATTTCCCGAGGTAATTATATATGTTATTATGAAATTAAATTAGCATATTTATTTTAATTGACATATATACACATTAACAGTAACATATTTATTATTGGTTTAGGGCATTTTATCTTGTCAGCTATATTTATCATCACCGACTTATCGCATAGTTGGCAAGGGAAAAGTGCATAACACTTTGGGAGATTTAATTCACCATAAACCGCTCCCAGATGGATATCTGAAAGTATCGGTTGATATTACATTAGATCTGGATGCGTTGCTATCGATACCTGACGTTGTTTCAGAGACAACATTGCTGCGAAATGCAATAGGATCGTTTGTTGCATGGCCGTCAGACCTCATTTTCATAGATGAGGAGGTATGTTGAAAACCATTATGAATGTTTTAGTATTCAAATGTCAATTATGAACCATTATGAAAAGCATTCTGAACCATTACGTACATTTTTTTTACATGGTAATGTTAGACTCTTACAAAACCCGCATCTAAGGATAAAGGGATGTTGCGGCACAACGAGTCTGTTGCATCACAAAAAGAGGTACATTGAAAGTGTTAATTCTGTGATCCAAATTCAAAAGCTTCATGATTTTATACTTTACCTAACTTATATGATTTTTAGGTTCCAGCTCAAGAGTCACAACAAGTCAGCAAGAAAATTAGTAACGTATCCAACAAAAAAAAAGGATCTTCCAAGTACTGGATCAAAAAGAGCTTCTATACCTTGATTTAGGATATGTCTTGAAACACTTGTGGGAACATCAGATTTGATGCATGGTGCTATTCGTCAAATAGATATGGAGGAAGGTATTTTTGGGTTTTCTAATTTCGAAACACTTGCAAAAGAGGACATGGATCAGATTTTTCGGCATCTTGAATTAGGCATCGGTGTTATGTATTCATACATCTGGTACGCCGATCAATCTATTATTTAATTAGTTGAACAATTTATTTACTCATTTCAATGAAAATAGTCTAATGTTTATTATGTTTTTATTTAAGGTTCTTGTATGACAAATTTATGCGCGGGAATCAATTGTCAAACAGATTCTATTTCATGTCTTGCGCCCGTGTCAATGCACCGTTAATTGTTCAGGATCCAGATTCAGTAAGAGATCACTTAGTCGAGAGATTTATGGCCAGCAGTACAGAAAGTTTGTATCTTTTACCGTATAATACTGACAACGGGTTAGATTTTCATTCTAATTTCATTCTAATCTTTGTATCTTTTGCATAGAAAATTTCCATCTAAACTTTTGTTTTATTTTACAGTGGTCACTGGTTGTTGGATGCTATTAATCCTACAAGAAAAGCAGTGTATTATCTGAATTCATTAGATGGTGATTGGACAACATATTCGGATATGAAGAACATGGTTAATACGTAAGTGAGATTGTTCTAAATATTCGTGTGTATTTGTATATTTAAATATTTCTGTGAGATTGTTCTAAATATATGTTTTTATTTTGTTAGAGCAATACAAGTATTCCGATCACAAAGAGAAGCTTGAGTATCACGGTCTAAAGCAAACAACATTACTTGGATCAGAGTGGAGGTATATTAATTTTCACAATTTTTCTTATAATAGTGATGGTACTTGATAAAACATGACAACTATATATTCTTATTTGTTTTTCTGTGTAGTGTGCTCGTCAGCGTAATGGTATAGATTGCAGTTATTATGTTTTGAGGTTTATGAGAGATATCCTTCATTTGGATCAAATAGAGATTCCAATCATGGTATGAATTTGTAACTTAGGATTTATTTTAATATTTATCAAATATTTCATATAATTTATTACTTTTAACTAAATCATGCATATTATATTTTATTATGTAGTACTTTGATGAATACAAGTGTGCTCATTACTCGAAAGATAAATTGGAAGAAATCAAAGAGGAATTGTGTGAATACTTTATTGAGAAAAGAATCATATAAGGTATGGAAGTTGTTGTGTAGTTATGGAATGTTGTATAGTTTTGGAAGTTGTATATTAGGAATCTTTAGAAGTTAAAGGATTTCTAAGTGGACAAATTGTTATTAGAATTATGGATTGGTGTATATATGATGCATGTTTGTGTTAATTTATATCAAATGGTTTATGTGTTGAATTATAATGGTGTATATATTTTGGATTATAATGGTTTATAATGCCTATGTTTAAATAAAGGCATGTTTGTTGAAATAAAGGCTCAATGGTCGAAATATAAGGCCTATGTGTTGAAATAAAGGCTTGTTGAATGTCATATAATGCCTATTTACTTGAAACAAAGGCTTGAATTATATAGGTTTATGGTATTATTTCCAAAAATATGTTTTCTAAAAAAGAAAGAATAGGCAGCGCTTTTAAATAAAAAACGCTTCCTAAATTCTGATTTTTAAAAAAGTGCTTTTAAAAAGCACAATTTACGTGAAGAAAAGAAAATGTTTTTTAGAAAAAGCGCTGCCTATAGTACACAATAGAAAGCGTTTTCCATTAAAAGAGTTACCTTAAAGTGAAATAAAAAATACATTAGACAGCGCTTTAAAAAGCGTTGTCTAAAGGGGGACAATGGAAAGCATTTTTTCCTGAAAAAACGCTGCCTAAAGATGCCAATATAAAGCATAAAAGGCCTGAAAAAGCGTGTCTAAAGGCCCACTTTAGAAAGCGTTTTTCCAAGAAAAAGCGCTGCTAAAGCCTACTTTAGAAAGTGTTTTTCAGGGTAAAGCTCTGCCTAAAGTATACATAAGCCAACGTTTTTGCATAAAAAAAAGCGTTGTCTTTACCTACAGCAGCGCCACCTTAGGCAGCTCTTATTAAAAAGAGGTTTTACCAGATTCTATCTAACAGACATGGGATCCATAAAAAGGGTTTCATCATGGATTTATAAAAAAGGTTTCACTGGAATCTCCTATCCAAGGGTTCCTCGGGGGATTTATCGAGAGGGATTTCATTAAGGATTCTATTGAGGGATTTTTCATCAAGAGCATTATCTACTAAGGGTTCATCAAGGATTGTTAAAAGAATTTAAAGGGATTTTATCGAAAGGGTTCTATCATCAAGGATTTATCAAACGGATTTCACCAGGATTTTTCTATCAAAAGGGGTTTTACCGAGGAATTTATCAAAAGGTTTTTTACCGGAATTTTCTCTCAAAAAGGGTCTACCAGGATTTTACCAAGGGTTCTATCGGATTTTTATCCAAAGGATTTATCAAGGGGTTCTATCGGATCTTTATCCAAAGGATTTATCAAGGGGTTCTACCGGAATTTATCCAAGGGGTTATATCGGAATTGTATACTAGGTGTTATATAAAAAAAGGGGTCTTACCGGATTAAAGGGATTTTCAAGGAATTGTATCAAGGAGTTCTACCGGATTCTTAGGGATTCATTATGGGGTTTTAATTAGGAGTTTAAAGGGTTCCATTCAGGGGTTTCATCCAGAGTAAACAGGATATCACTAAAGTTCTACTTGATTCCAATAATATGATCGGATAATCATAGGAATCATAGACAAGATCCACCCGAAAGGGTCGAAACGGATTGTCAGGGATTATCTAAGGGGTTCCACCGGGTTTTACAACCTCTTCAAGGTTTATTAGGGGTTCCACCGATAAACGCTACAGGGGTTCTATCAAATGCAAGATTTCATCAGGGGTTCCATAAGGGTTTATTACTACGGAATTGGAAGATTGTCATAATCTTACTTAACTTCTGTACTCAGGGATATTACATAAGGGATAATGGGATATTAACGGAATACTAATGACGGAGTCATGTCAACACTATACTTGTCAAAGGATCCATGGTCAAAATTAGGGGTCTTTTTGTATTTAATTGTCTCCTTCTCAAAAGGATGAAGGCTCGTCGGCATCATCTTTTTGAATCGAAGCCGATTAAATAGGGGCAGCTGTCGTACCCCAAATTTTGACCACCTTTCTGTTTCTTTTTTCGCTTTTTTGTTTTCGTCATAAAATATAATAATAGTAAGTAGTAAAGGGATTGTTTTGGTAGAATAAAGTATGATAGTGTTATCAGTTAGATAGGGTTAGATTACTATTATTTTTATTTTAATATATAGGGATTAATTAGGGTCATATTAATTTTTAATCGAATTATACTAGGGTCATAGTGGGGTTATTAGAGGATTAATGTTAAGATTAATATTATTATTAATATTAATATTATCATGAATTTATTATTAAAATTTTTAGTAAATACTCGCTAATGTTGTTTTATTTTGAATAAATAAAATTGTATAGTTGGTAGCAAGGGGAGTACAAGGAGTTATAAGAGGGAGAGGTCACGAGTTCGAATCCCATATTTCTCACTTTTAACGTTGTATTTGTTTTTTCTTTACTACTAACTTTTTTCTATTTTATTTTTATTAAAAAGAATCACAAAAATATCATTTTTTAATATTTAACTTTTAATTTTCGTATTTGTATTTAATGCAATTTTAAAAATATGATTTTTTCATTAAAATCAATATTTTAAGGAAAAAATCTCAAAAATCATAAAAATAAAAATAAAAATCAATCAAATCTTTTTTTTTCTCATTATCATTATTAGGATATTTCTTTTATTTAAAATATTAATTTTTTTATTTAAATTCACCAAGCTATGAATCCATCCAGATTCATTTGCTTGGGCTCCAAGAAATAAAGGAAAATCAGGTCAGATTAAAACCTTCCTAAACTGAAAAATTTTATTCAATGTCTGACCTAATTTTTCATTCACCAAGCCATGAATCCATCCAGATTCATTTGCTTAGGCTCCCAGAAATAGAGGAAAATCAGACCAGATTAAAATCTTCCTAAACTGAAAAATTTTATTCAATGTCTGACCTAATTTTTCATCTATAAATAGACTATGTTTTCCACATTTTAACACACCCACAATTCACAGAAATCATTATAAAAAGTTGTTGTTCTTCACATCGAAGAACAACAACACTAAAAGGGAAGAGGGGTCGGGGTATAAAGGAAATTACGTAGAATGTAAAGGAAATTACCAAGGAGAAAAGTGATACGCGAGGAATGATAAAAAGGAACGTAAAGGAAAGAAGGGAGGAAAGCAGCAGCTTAAGCGGTCACGGCATTTCAGGTTGGTAAACCCGAATCTAGAATGCATGATCTGATGTTTGCATGTATAATTTGTTTGTCTGATTTAACCTTGTTTTAAGGGATTGTTCTATGTGTTGTCTTAAGCTTTATACATAAACAATTAAATCAAATCTTATATACATAAATTTGATTTCATTTTTTGTATACAATTTATCGTCTAGATATTTTAAGGGGGTCATTATGTAGATATTTCTTAATTAAGTTTTCTAAAAAATACCAAAGAGTTTTTAATTAAGTTTACCAATTGATTAGTAAACCATAATTTATTTTAGCTATTTCGAATTTAAAAAAATAATATTTTAAATGGAATTTTGTAATAACTTGTTTTGGGGGTATGAACGTGTTTAAAACTAGTGAATTGAGTTATGCACAACTTTTGGGATTTTTACAATAGGGGTATATAGTTTTGATGTGGGTTTTAAAACATTCTAAACATGGATTTTAAATTGGGTTTGTTCGGAAAATTTATTGTGGTAATTACTTATTTAATTGGGTCAGTAAAAAAAAAAAAAAAAAAAAAAAAAATATATATATATATATATATATATATATATATATATATATATATATATATATATATATACATACACTAAAGATTTTTTTTGTTAAGAAGTATTTAAGAAATTTTAACTTATAATTTTCTTATAAGGGCTAGGGGATTAAATATAGGGTTTATAGTAAAAAGGGATAATCAAGGGATAGAATTAGGAATGAAATCAAGGAATACATGGGATAAAATACGGGATAAAATATGGAATAAATTTTGAGATTAAAGTTTGGAGTAATTAAGAATAAAATTTTGAGATAAAAAATCTAAGGGTATTTTTTATTTTTGATATATTTATAAACAAATTTAAAAAGAAAATATTTTTACAAATAAAAAAGGGTATTAGGGTTAAAAATGGGATAGAACTCTCCATCCGAGAGTATAAACAATGGATAAGAGATTTTGGGATAAAACTCTTCCTCTGAGAGTATAAATAAACGGACCAGGATTTAAGTGATAGAACTCCTTATCTAGGAGTATAAATAATAAATCAAGGGATAAAACTCCTTATCTAGGAGTATAAATAAAAGATTAGGGGATAAAACTCTCCATCCGAGAGTATAAACAACGGACAAGGATTTTGGGATAAAACTCTTCCTCCGAGAGTATAAATAAACGGATCGGGATTTAAGGGATAGAACTCCTCATCTAGGAGTATAAATAATAGATTAAGGGATAGAAATCCTCGTCTAGGAGTATAAATAATAGATTAAGGGATAAAACGCCTTGTCTAGGAGTATAAATAATAGATTAAGGGATAGAACTCCTTATCTAGGAGTATAAACAAAAGATTTGGGGATAAAACTTTTTATCCAAGAGTATAAATAATGGATTAGGATTGGGATTAGGATTAGGGGTAGGAATAGGGGAGGTGAACTACGGTTACTCTGATCCTTCGAAATTGAAGGTACGTAGGCATAGGGTTGTAAACCCTAGCGAGTACAATAATAAAAAACTTAGGATTTTTGTAATTAATCAATATAAAGTCAAACATTAAAGACAACAAACAAACATACCCTAAAATCTAAGGAGGATCCCATTGAGTACAATGGAAGTGAGGGGTGCCTAACACCTTCCCCTCACTTAACAGACTCCCGAACCTTTGGAATCTCTACCCTTACGATTAGGATTTTAGGTTTATCATTTATTTTCCTTAAAAAAATATGATGGCGACTCGAATATTTTTGCCGGCCGCGACAGACTGGTTCAATAATTACATGGACAATACATTGAAAATCCTGCCTCCCCATGTATCTGACCATGCCCTGCTATACATTGAAAATAAAGATGGGATCATGAAGAGGAAAAAACAGTTCAAGTTCAGTAACTGCTTGGTTGATTTTCCTAGTTATGAGAATGTGGTGAAGAATAGTTGGGAGAAACCTTTAAGGGGGGACACCAATGTATATTTTGTGGCACAAACTCAAAAGGTTGAAATATGAGTTAAAAACTTTTAGTAGACCTTTAACAGATGTGAACCAAAGACTGATTACTGCTAGAGCTAATCTTAAAGATGCCCAAAAGGAATTGACAGATGACAGGAAGAACAGCCATACCATTGAGAGAATTAAAAAGCTGACTGAAGATGTTATCTCTCTCAATGATCTTGAAGAGAAGATGCTGATGCAGAGAGCAAAAATTGAATGGCTTAAAAATGGTAATGGAAATAACTCTTATTTATTTGCCTCTATCAAAGCCAAGCAGCGCGTTAATACTCTGAGTACATTGCACATAAGTGATAGTTCAATCATCCAGACCCACCAAGAGATTGATAAAGAAGTTTTAGATTTCTATGGTAACTTGATGGGACAAGAAGATAACAACCTCACCCATGTAGACATTGAAGCTATGAGACAAGGAGGCCAGCTGAGTAGAGATCAAAGGGAGTATCTTATGGGTATTGTGTCTGAAGAAGATATCAGCAAAGCTCTTAATGGCATAGGAGATCTCAAAGCTCCCGGGTATGATGAATTTGGTGCTAAATTCTTCAAGGCTAGTTAGAGTATTATAAAAGGTGATGTTGTTGTTGCTGTCAATGAGTTTTTTACCACAGGCCAGCTGTACAAACCTTTCAATATCACTGTTATTTCTTTGATACCTAAGTCTACTAATGCTAGAGAGATTAAAGACTATAGACCAATAGTTGGTTGCACCACATTCTACAAAATTATTTCTAAGGTCTTGACTGAGAGACTTGGAAATGTTCTGCAGACTGTGATAAGTCACTGTCAAGTTGCATTTGTCCCTGGCCATCACATACATAACCATATTCTTTTAGCCAGTGAACTTATTAAAGGATACACCAGAAAAGAGGGGCTCCTAGAATTATGATGCAATTAGACCTTCAAAAGGCCTATGATAAGGTCAGTTGGAGAGCACTAGATTGCATTATGGGAGAAATAGGTTTTCCTGACAAGTTCATCCAATGGATCATGAATTGTGTGACCACAGTCTCCTACACTTTCAATATAATGGGGGACTACTCTGATTTTCTTCAAGCTAGACGGGGGATAAGGCAAGGTGACCCTATCTCACCCTTGCTTTTTGTGTTAGTCATGGAATACATGGAAAGACTTATGAACAAGATGAATCATGATCCAGACTTCAACTTTAATGTTAAATGTGAAGCTTTGAAGATTATCAATCTCTCTTTTGCAGATGATGTGTTGCTATTCTGCAGGGGAGACCAAATTTCATTGGAGATGATGCTGAAAGCCTTCAATACTCTTTCTATAAGTCCACTGGATTGGTGATGAATAATAATAATAATAATAATAGTAATAATAGTAATAATAATAATAATAATAATAATAGTAATAATAATAATAATAATAATAATAATAATAATAAAAATAATAATAATAATAATAATAATAATAATAATAAAAATAATAATAATAAGGCAAAATAATCTTTTTCGTCCTTTAACTTTGCCCCAGGGTCCAGTTTGGTCCCTTAACTTTAAAAAGTGGCAAGTTCGTCCCTTAACTTTTAAAATGGTGTCACGTTTATCCTTCCGTTTGGTTCTGTTAGTCAAATGTTGAAAACATATGCCACGTATTTCCAGGTATTGCCAAGTGGACTTTATGTGCAGCAGTAACCAGAAAAAGACTTGCTACAGTCATTTTTCTTTTCCTTCAAAACAACCCTCTTCCAAACTCATATTTACCGTCATTTTCAATACTACCTTCATGCCTCCATGATTCTCCATTAAACCACCACAACTCACCTTTAATGTTTGTTCTCCCTCATCCATGCTAATACAACATTTCTCTCCCTGCTCATTATTTATTAAACACAAAACCACCTCCCTCATAGTAGGAGGCTATGCATGAAAGCAACAACTTCATCCACCCACGCCTTTCCTTTTCCACTCACTTCCCAACACTGTAACTGTAACTCTCCACTCACTTCCAGAACGGAAGCCCGCGAGGGAAGAAAGACACAGCAACAACGTTGTTCAATTTATTTCAATAACTTGTTGATTTGAATATCTATATATTATTTTCCAAACATGACTTCAGGAATCAAGCTCCACTATACATGCATTTTGTGACATTTATATATTTTTGGTTGTTTGTTAATTCTAAACTATTGTTGGCGAGATTGCATTTCCTAAGAAACGCAATGTATTATTTTTGTATCTGGAGTTAAGCAGTTGTGTTTTCTTATTGTGCAACGGTCCCATGACTCTGTTTTGTCTCTTCAAACTAGCAACTGGTGGCAATAATATACCTGCTAAGGCTAACTGATGAAAAAGTGTTTCATCATATTACTATAATACATATATGTTGAGTGACCTACATGATTTAGATGGTTGTACTTAGTGATTTCAAAGTTTGGAACAGATAGTTGATGTTGTTGTATGTAGAGACTTGTTCACCAGTGCTATTTTCCATATGTTTCTTCTCGTGGTAGAATCCAAACTCTGGTAACCTTTGTCGAAACAAGTTAGCTTTTATGTGAGTTTTTACATTTTTCTTATGGTTGCTGAAATTACTATTGGTAATTCATTCAAAATCATAGCCGTAGTTAGTTCCCGACGCACCAATTAAGCTGACGAAAACGATCCAAGGTTTACAATATATTCTTCACTATCTTTTCCGAATGATGTTTTCAATTTCATATTCGAACTTTCTTTGTGATTTTCAGGACGAGCCTATGTCTGCTGCTTGCTAACTTCCATTTCCAGTTCATTTATTTGGTGTAAACTTGATTGAGGTCTGACCTCGTAGCTGCGTACATGCTTGCAACTGCCTGTTTATTTACCGGCTCTTTGTGATCTTCGGCTTTACTATCCATGGTTAGGTTTGAAGAGCTAAGACGTTTGAAGCGAACAACAAAACGCAGAAGAAGTCGTTGTTTTACTTTGCTGTGTTTGTTTTGGTGTAAAAGGAAAAAGGTACTCCCGTCGGCTAAGGTTAGTTATTGCATACTTAAAAGCCTTTGTGTTAGAGGTTTTTTCTTCATCACCAATACCACCAAAATCTGTCAAAAATGCACCGTGTTTTATAGGGGTTTTGGAGGCTTGAACTGTTCATATTTTGAAGAGACGTGTCACTTGTCTGCATAGGCTTCAGTTGTTTCTAAATTGCCTAATGGTTTCCATTGTGATATTATTATTATTATTTCAGGTTATGGAAAAATCAAGGTTTGCAAGTGCTTTGGATTTGAACAACTTTCTTTTCTCCATTTCTAAACAGGTTGGAACCTACTACCTTCAAAGCCATAGCGCATGGATCTGGCTTATTTGGACAAAGTTTGGGTTCACTTTGATCATGTGGGGCCTACTGGCAATGCACATAAAACGTGGATACCTTTTTGTGTTGACTTTGGCTACATATTATTGAGGATTCGAGGGATTCCTTCTCATTAATGGATATCAACTTTCTGGTGATGGCGGTGATGAACGATGGTTAATACGTGGAGGGAGAAGGATTCTTGTAGTGGTGTTGTTGTTCCAGACGGAAGGAGGTTCGGAACGGTGGTGTTAGAGGTTAGAAAGGGTGCAGGGAGTGTGTACGAATATAGAGAGCAGTAGGTTTATGGAGGTTGTAAGGAGAGTGGTGAAGTGGAGAAGAAAGAAAACTAGTTGACAGAGGGGAGTTAAGGTGGTGAGAAGGAGATGGAAGGGATAGTGGAACATAGCAGGAAGAAAATGCTAAGAAAGAAGAAGATGATGTTCTAAATCCATGTCAGCTGCCACGTAACCAAAAATAAACAGACGTTTGAGCCAACTAACGACAAGGACTGCTTTGACACCATTTTAAAAGTTAAGGGACGAACTTGCCACTTTTTAAAGTTAAGGGACCGAACTGGACCTTGGGGTAAAGTTAAGGGACGAAAAAGATTATTTTGCCTAATAATAATAATAATAATAATAATAATAATAATAATAAGGGTTAGAGAGAAAACAGAGGAGATTCTTAAGTGGCAGGAGTTAGAGGAAACAATCCTTCATCAGAAATCCAAGATAGATTGGATAAGACTTGGGGATGGCAATAACCATTACTTCCATGCTACTTTGAAAGCTAAAGGCCATTCCAAGAGTATGATGCAGTTATGTAGGGCTGATGGGACTATGCTCCACACTCAACAAGATATTGAAGAGGAGGTTTTAACCTACTATGAGACTCTTGTGGGTAGTGAGGATAGAGGCCTACAGCAAGTGGATCTTAGAGCTATGAGGAAGGGTGTCTCTCTTAGTCATGACCAAAGGCAATCTCTTATTGCTCCTGTCACAGAAAAGGAGATTCACAATGCCCTCCATGACACAGGGGACTCCAAAGCTCCAGGAGTGGATGGATATAGTGCCAAGTTCTTCAAGCATTGTTGGAGCATAGTGAAGGTTGATCTTATTAATACTGTTAGCTACTGGATGAAGACTCAGACTATGTTTAAAGCCTTCAATAACACAATTGTGACTTTGATTCCCAAGAAGGAGGAGGCTTCCCAGCTGAAGGATTATAGGCCTATAGCCTGTTGCTCCATTGTGTATAAGGTCTATTCTAAAGTCTTAACAACTAGACTTGCAGGTGTTATAGGTAGCATTGTGAGCAAGAATCAAGCTGCCTTTATTCCTGGCCAGCAGATCCATCATCATATTTTTCTAGCTTTTGAGCTTCTTAAGGGGTATTCTAGGCAAAATGGCACACCTAGATGTCTTAGGCAGTTGGATTTGCAGAAAGCATATGATATGCTGAACTGGAGGGCCCTTGAAACCATTATGCTTGAACTAGGGATTCCCAATCAGTTTGTCAACTGGGTAATGAATGGAGTTACTTCTGTTTCCTTCAGGTACAACATAAATGGGGAGAATTCTAGGCTGCTTCAAGCTAAGAGAGGCATAAGACAGGGAGATCCCATCTCTCCCTTCTTATTTGTCATGGTTATGGAGTATCTTAGTAGGCTTATAGCTCAGATGCAAGAGAATCCTGATTTTAACTTCCATGCCAAGTGTGAGAAGATGAGATTAACACACTTAACTTTTGCAGATGATATACTCTTGTTTTGCAGGGGAGATAAAGGATCCGTGGATTTAATGAATACCACTATGCAACAGTTCTCTACATCAACTGGTTTGGTGATGAATCCAGCCAAATGTCATGCTTACTTTGGAGCTGTTGGGGAGGATGAAAAGCATCACATTCTCAGGCTGACAGGTTTCAGTGAGGGTACCTTACCCTTCAGATATCTGGGTGTGCCATTAACTAGTAAGAAACTGTCTGTGAATCATTATCTTCCTTTAATTGATAAAATTCTACAGAGGATCCACCATTGGAGTGTCAGGTTACTTAGTTATGCAGGTAGGGTCCAATTGGTGAATGCAGTTGTCTTCTCCATAGCCAACTACTGGCTGCAGTGCTTTCCCATCCCTAAAACTGTGTTAGACAAGATTCAAGTAGCTTGTAGGAGGTTTATTTGGTCTGGTGGAATGGCTACTAGCAGGAAAAGCCCAGTTGCTTGGAAGAAGATGTGCAGACCAAAAACCAAAGGTGGATTGAATATTCTTGACTTGGATGAGTGGAATAAGGTAACTCTCTTGAAGTTGCTCTGGAATTTGTGCAAAAAAAGGGACTGTTTATGGGTGAAATGGTTGCATATGTATTTTATGAAGGGGAAGGATGTCATGAGTGTGGATGATGATAGTAAAGCCTCTTGGATTGTGAAAGGTATTTTAAGGACGAGGTAAAACATCCCTAGAATTCAGGAATATTGGGAGCAGAGCTTATTGGAAAACAAGTTCAAAATGAATAAGTGCTATGCTCAGTTGCTGAATTAGGATCCTTGTGTGAATTGGCAGAAGCTGATTGTTAGAAATTGTGCTCGGCCCAGAGCAGTTATGAGCCTATGGTTGGCTTTCCATAGGAAGATGGCTACAAAGGATAGATTGGCTAAGTGGGGAATTATCACAGAAACAACCTGCTACTGTGGTCGTGAGGCTGAAAACATTGACCATATGCTTTTTAAGTGTGAGGTCATGAACTCTATTTGGAGAAAGGTTCTTAGTTGGCTGCAGGTGTCTCACCTCCCCCTGCAGTGGGTGGATGAGATGGATTGGATGAGGACTTATTGCAAAGGAAAGGGTAGTAAGGTTGGTGTCATGAAGATAGCTTTGGCGGAAACGGTATACCATTGCTGGAATCTTAGAAATAACATATGTTTTAAGAAGGACTTTATAGTTGATACAAATAGAGTTGTAAATAGCATTATAGAAATAGTTACTCAAAGGGGGTGGCATATTAAAAAGTATAGGAATCATATAGCTTTACTCATGTTATCTTAGGTTGGGTGGGATATCCAGCTTGTTTTATTCCCTTTCTGATTTAATTCATATTATCTTTCACACAAAAAATAATAATAATAAGGGCTAAATAAGTATTAGGTCCCTGAAAATAACCCAACATTCAAGTTTGGTCCCTATAAATATTTTCTTCAAGGTTTGGTCCCCCTAATGTTTTTCGTTTCCAACTGTAGTCCCTCCCGTTAGTTTTCACTAACGGAGGATGACATGGCGTGCCATGTGTGCTAACATTCCTTGCCAACTGTGTATAATTTCTTTGACCGGTCAGGGACCAAACTTGAATGTTGGGTTATTTTCAGGGACCTAATACTTATTTAACCCTTTAAAAATGATATTTTTTTCTAACCTTTGTGAAAACGTTGCATGCATGCTATCAACTAAGACCACTTGCATATTTGAGGAAACCACCATCATTGAGAAAACCACCTGCATATCACTCCCAGTACAGTACATAAAACCATTTTTCATCACCTACCATGTAAAACATATTCACTTCAACATATTCATCTTCATTTTATCACTACCCACCTTTTCCAACCAGAATTGTTTTTCACAATATACATTCACTTCATCCCTTTCATGAACACAACTCTACAACACCCAACCTACATACTTTCATGACCCCTCCATGACAATTCCCACGCGCAGGAACCTGTATCATCATCTTCATTTTTTTTCGTTTCAACCATAACCTCTTCACACATCATCCACCCTTAACCTTATAACCAAACAAAACCACTAGTTCATCTTCATGTTACAAACACAACACAAAATTCTCATAAACTCATCACAACACACAAACCATAACTCTTAAAATCACACTATTCATTTCATTTTTCACGTTGGCTACCCCTCATCACACTATTCATTTTCATAAAACTACCATCCAAAATCCATGCTAGCATAACTCTACTCACACTTCACCATCATAAACACTTCACCATTTCTTCTTCATCGCACCACACACCACCGTTGAGCTTCGTTTCTCTCTCGCCATTTGTCTCCGAGAAACAACAACAACATGTTCAAGTAACCGAAGTAACGGCCCGTCGGTAATCTTCGTCTTCCTTTTGATCATATTTCCATTATGCTTGTTGTTGTTGTTTTAAGATTTCGTTGTACCGTTTTTTCCTTACGATCATTGTCGGTGATGTTTGAGCATTGATTTGGTTTTATCATGTTTTCTTTGAGTTGTGGCTTGTTTCAAAACATTACTCTCAGTTACAAGAAAAGTTGTGAAATGATTATGAGGAAGGGAGTTGGTTTTGACGTTTTATGTTGTTTTCTGTCTATGTTTTTTTGTTGTTGTTCTAGTTTTGCTAATGGTGGAGGTATTGTTGGTTTACATGCTTTAGCTACCAAGGGATACATTACTTTTATCGTTTCTTAGTTTTATGCTGGCATAATGAGTAATTTTGTCTTTTAAATGTGTAATGTGTTTGTTTTCCAAGATCATGATGCGTTGGGTTACCTTCTTAAATTATAACATGATAATTTGAATAAAAAAGGGTTTATGTTTCAATTATTTTTTTTCATTTCAAATTTGAATAATATTAAAAAAAATTCCAAAAAAAATATTTTAATCTTTTATTTTTAATATTTCCATGTTTTAGTTTAATTATTTATTTGTTAAGATAATATTAAAAAAAATTCAAAAAAAAATATTTTAATCTTTTATTTTTAATATTTCCAAAAAAAATTATTTATTATAATCTTTTATTGTTAAATAAGTATTAGGTCCCTGAAAATAACCCAACATTCAAGTTTGGTCCCTGACTGGTCAAAGAAATTATACACAATTGACAAGGAATGTTAGCACACATGGCACGTCATGTCATCCTCCGTTAGTGAAAACTAACGGGAAGGACTACAGTTAGAAACAAAAAACATTAGGGAGACCAAACCTTAAAGAAAATATTTATAGAGACCAAACTTAAATATTTAGTTATTTTCAGAGACCTAATACTTATTTAACCCTAATAATAATAATTTGAAGCTAAGTAATTACAAGTAAGATTCTTTTGTCTTACCTCAACATTCAAAGGCTTGGTGAAGTTGAGAAACAATATATAATTTTTTAATCAAGTTGCCCTAACACGTATTCGACCCTTCCTAGAAACATGTAGTTTGACTAACCAGGTAATCATCCAAGTGTCAAACCATAAAGAACTCAAACATAACAAGCTGAAAGCAACTTCATGAAAATTAAGTTGTCCTAAGATATGGAATGATGAACAAAACAATAATATCTTAGAATTAAATGATCTTATATAATATAGTTATTATATCTTAAAGTTAAATGATCTTATATGAGATCATTCCTTTCTTTTAGTCAAAAATATATATGATTATACGTTATTTCGTATAACATTAGTCAAAACTCACAATCACCAAATAGTTTTATATTGGAAAATTTAATTGCCAGGAAATAATTATTCACGACTTCGATCATATTACCCAATGCAATGAAAAATCCCGATTTATTCATGAAGATGTTGATTTTATTGAAAATAGTACATATATGAGAACAAACGATTTTATTGAAAATAAATTAGGGGATATTAGATAATCTCATAGATTGAAATTTTACATGGTGTATAAGAAACTTGGATGGTGTATTAAGAAATAGTCTTTTATTTTATTTTTATGTAACTTTTTTGTTTGATTTCAATTTTTATGAATATTTATTTTGGGTTTTATTCATGGTCTTGAATTTTAATCTTTACAATATAAATTTAATTAAAATTGACATTTGTAAAATATAAAATATTTTATGTTAGTTCCAATATTAGCATGATAAAGATTAGAATCTAACCTTTTATATATATATATATATATATATATATATATATATATATATATATATATATATATATATATATATATATATATATATATATATATTATAAGAATGTCATTTTTATGTGAGAACATGAGAATAAATCTGAACCATTAGATTTTAAAATAAATGGTGGAGATTATTTGTGGTTTTTGATTTTCTCTCCTTCATTATCAAAATA
This sequence comes from Lathyrus tuberosus, assembly GCA_022829125.1. Lineage (NCBI taxonomy): Eukaryota > Viridiplantae > Streptophyta > Magnoliopsida > Fabales > Fabaceae > Lathyrus > Lathyrus tuberosus. The sequence goes on along the minus strand of JALAZF010000044.1, from coordinate 9,526,878 downwards.
AATGATGGAGGAGAGAAAAAAAAAACGACACATAATCTCTACCATTTATTTTAAAATCTAATGGTTCAGATTCATTCTCATGTTCTCACATAAAAATGACATTCTCATATATATATATATATATATATATATATATATATATATATATATATATATATATATATATATTATAGAACCAGAATTGGTTGGTGAATTGGTGGTTGTGATGGATAACAATGGATCTGAACTTTCGATGCAAAGGAGAAGAGGTTGGCTTGTAAGGTTAACACTTCAACGCTCAAGTCAGTATAGAGGGGTAAGAGTGAATGCAAATTGAATTTTAAATTATGCACTTGAATTCTTCGTGCTTATTCTTTATTTAATATAGCGAATATAAAAACTCATTATTTGTTAGGCGTGTGAAGCGGTGAGCCGTTGAATGCATTTTAGATTTGGATTGCTTGTATTCTTTTGCAGGATAGTTCCCCTGCACCACAAGTACTTCAGACGAATTGAAATTTCTTCCAAGTGGTCGACCTATGGCCATTCTATTCGGCCCGAAACAGTTGCTTCCAAAGTCGTTGCTTCTATATGACAGAACAAGTGTTTATCGTATTTTCCTCGTTCGTCGACTATTATTTTAGCTGCTCTAGAAAGTCAAGAGAAGAAAATACGTTTTCTTGGTAATTCCCTCCTTTAATGTGCCCTGTGCTTCAAATGTATTTTTGTATGTACCTTAATAATGACCCTTGAGAACCGAAACACTTGAGTGTTGCATGTAGGTGACTTAAAGGGTCGATAGGGTATATTCTCCTTAGTATGCCATCACATGATTTTTGAAGAGTCATTTTCTCATTTCTTTGAGGTGTCTTTCCTACTTCATTTTTATTTCCTTTACTTCGAATTTTATCTTTCCTTGTGCTTAGAGAAAATCGTATCCGCCATGAGTCAAAAGTTAAAAGAAGATGTTTATGATTCCTAGGTGGATCATGTCTATTCTTCAATAGTTTCTATCTTCGCTCGAGATGGTGGTCTTGATGGAGTCTTTCTGAATGCTTGCCCATCTTCGAATTAGGGTGTATTGACCCTTCGTGAAATGAAAGAATCTGCAGCGAGCATGTTGATTATGCCATCCTTTTCTATAAGTGTGTTTTCTCGATCGTGGATCTATGATTGCCCTTCAATGGCTTTGAATTGGAAGTCCTTAAATATCTGATCGTTGCTCCGTCTCAACTTCACCATGCGAGTTAGGCGTATTTAAAAGTCTTCCAATATTGGTGCAAATAATTAAATGTGAGACCTTTTTTGACCCGTTTCTTCCACCTCTTAAAAGTTCAACGTGGTCCTGTGACTCAGACATAGGGTCGTGGTTTGGTTCACCTGGTACCGACCATCTGTGGCTTCGAGGCTTTCTCGGAGAACTTGAAGCGTTTTGAAGGCCGATTCTTCTTGGTCTCCCCTATCCACCCTCAGGTACAGAGTGGGAGGCAGTTGCACTAACTTGCTCCCTAAGTACTATATTGAAGGTCATTTCCTGATGGGAAATGGGTTATACATTTACAAAGGGGAAAATCTTTCCCAAGAAGATTTATATCTGAATAAGTGACTGATTGGTTTTGTCAAAGATTTGGGTTACACCAGGAGGCGTTGTTCCTCAAGATGAAGTTTCACATAAACGCTCGAAGCAACTCATGGATACTTGCCTACTGATGGATGCTCTTACAAGGGAAAAAGGAATATTATTTTTAGCAAGTCTCAGATTCCTTTGGCTTATTCATCACCAACTCGCTTGTGTATAATGTGTTCAATTTGGTAATAATTTCATGCAGATTCAATGAAGGATGAGGGTCCGTTCTATATTTTAAGACAAGGAATATGGCCAGCACGAACTATAATGAGCCCTTCCACTACTTCAGAGCCCTCCAAGAATGCTACTATTTTGAATGCTCCACAGCAGCCGCTGCATCTTCTGACCATTATGCAGTTGATGAGGTTGGGCCTTCTCCCTTCTCAAGAACATCGGGTTTCTCCTCTAGAGGAAGACTTCTCATACCGGGGTAGGTGATTATCTATGTCCACTCAATATTCGTAGCTCTCTTGCTGACCAGGTAACTCTTTTAGTGAGGGGTATAGAGAGGAAAGTTAAATCTTTAGTGTTTACCCGAGTTAATTTAACATCTACTCAATCGTCTCTTTCGGAAATTCAAATAGATCTCGAGGCTTCGTGTCTTGAAAATGCCTCTTTGGTTCAACGCTTAAGTGAATGCCATAATGTTAGCCTTACAGTTATTTCAGAGTCCTTTGAGAATGACTTACATCAAATGGATCATCTTCACCATCCTCTGCGTATTTCGAGGAGTAGGTTCAGCCGACCAGATGCTTAAAGATAGGAAGATCATCTTCTTAAAGAATAGTAGATCCCCCTAGCCTTTTTTGTTGTAGCAATGTGTGTTGCGAAGTATAATTGAAATGGAATATATATGTATTATTTTACCTGTTTATGGTATATGAATTTGATCCCGGGTGCATTGCTTTAAGATCCATGCGAACTTAGGAGGTCTTCCCTCGAAGTTTATTGGACGCCTCTAGGGTCATTCTCGACCAAAGGTCGGTTTCTTTTCTCCCTCACAGGTTAAAAATCGGTATAAGGTTGACGTGTGGCTAACCCATTGCGACCTCTGAAGTGGCTAGTTGTCAAAGCGTGTGGATTATTATTGCCATTTTAGTGGGGTTTCCACTTTACTTATGTGTGTTTTGCACTATGGGGTTTTGATTGATGTGGTCACACACGCGTGGAGTTTGCGACATCACCCCTGAGTCTTTGTGTTATGGCTTCGATCCCTTAGGTTGTACCCCTGACTAGACATACCTTACACAGTCACAAAGAAAGTAAATATTTTAGAACTTGTAATTTCTTCCTTAATAATTGGGAATTAATCTTACATTTACGAAAAAACTAATTATACAAAAATAAGATCAAATGTGAATTCAAAAACATAATCAGGTGGAATGGTTACCGTTTATTCTTCCTATTTTGTTTCTCGTTGGATTATCCTCCTATGGGGGGGTACGTTCATGCTTTTGAGCTGGCCGGTTAGGGACACCACATTAATTTCCATTTCCTTCCTCTCTCTTTGATCTTGATGGAGTGCTTGATATATATTTTTAGGCACATCAAGATCAACCTTGATTGTGATCAACTCTCCTTAAAGAATATGGTATTTGAGCTTGAGATGGAACAGTGAGGCTACAACGCCCAAGGTGTCTACGAAAGGCCTTCCGAGAATCCAATTGTAAACACTTTTACATGGGACTACAAGGAACTACGAGTTGATGAATCATACGTCCTTTCCTTCTCCTGTAAATATCATCATCTCGACGTACCCCTAGGGACGGGTTGTCATACCATTAAAGGCCTTCAAATATGAGCCCTCGCACGACCATAAACTTCTTCTATCAAGGCCCATCTTCTCAAAAAGCTCAGAGTACATAATGTCGCACGAGCTACCACTATCGATCAAAATTTTGGAGACAACAAAATGTCTGACCGTAATTGTTATAACTAAGGGAAATACTTCATTCGGGGTTCCCCCGATTTTCTCAGAGTTACAGAACCTGGGCATTGGCCAGCTAGAGGTTTTGGTCGGCATGCCTCCATCTTTCTTTTGGACGGTTAACATCTCAACTATCTTTATCTTCATAGTTCCCTTGGACAGGATGAATTCCTGGGACGCCCCATCTGGTTATTGCGACTGTGTATTGGTGTTTCTCCTTACTAGCTTCCTTATCTTCACCACTGCTCCTATCATTCATAGCTTTCAAGAAGGACTTACTCTTCGACGAATCTTCCCTCTCTCTTTTTACTCCCTTCATGTATTCAAAAACTGACCTCTTTTTATCAACCCCTCAATAGTGTTTTTTCACCTGTATACACTCATTAGTGTTATGGCCATGGCTCTTGTGGAAGAGATAATATTTTGTCTTGTTTGTCTGGGATTCCTCTGATGGAAAAGGGGGTTTTGATTCTTTCCATTTGGAACTCTGTGTTAGAACACTCTTGATAAATTGGTTCTCGTGATGCTTTTAAAGGAGTGTACTTATTATACCGATCATGCATTCCTGATCGAATTCATCTTTCTGCCGATGAGAATCCTTCCTTGCCGAATGGATATAATTGGTGTTAACAACGACTGGGTTGTAGAACCGGTTGTTCAACACTTTCTCGAGGTTCATGAAAGATTAAGCCCTATTCAGCATTTCCTTTATGATACATGTTTCTCTTCTTCCTATCTTCTGTCTAAAAGGGATATCCTGCAATAGGACATTCTCGAATATACATTTGAGACCTTCTTGGTCTCCTTTCTACTTCCACAGAAACATGCCTTAAATGGTCGATGTAAGACCGTAGAATCTCATTCCTTCCTTGAGTGATCTCGCTTAAGGCATATACTATCACTGTCTTCCATTTATATATCGTGAAGTGAGCGGTGAAGCTCTTGTGTAGGTCAGCCTAAGACTCAATGCTCCCTTTTGATAGAGCATTGGGTCAGAGTTTGACCGATCCAATTAAGGTTAAAGCAAAGTAGTTACATTTGGAGGCTTCATCAGCATGTAAATAGTTCAGTTGGTCATTGACGATTTGCATGTGTTCGTTAGAATCTATTTTCCTCTTGTATTCTCTCGTTTTATGAGGTTTATCCAATGACTTTGGTATTCTACTATCCAATATGCGGGTGCATAAAAGATGCTTTTGTGGATTCTTTGTCGATTGTTTCTCTACCTGGTCCCACGGAGGAGCATTGATACCTCAGCCTCCCTCGGGGCTCTAAGGAAGAGTCTGGCACTTCTTACTTTTCTAGTGATTATGCGACTTCGGAGCTTTGTCTCTTCTCGATAGGGATGGCTCAAGGATGACGGCTTGGTTTCTCTTCGACATGGCCACTTGCTCGATGTTTCCTCGTGGAGGTGTGTTGTGTAGGCTTTCTTCAAGACAAAGCAAACTCTCCTCTATCGCATGTGAATTCTACTGTTGACCAATGTTATACATGTTGTTCAGCAATTCATTGGCCCCTTGTATTTTGATATTGGCTCGCAATAGCTGGAAACCAAACAATGCTTTTGGTTATGATGTTGGCGATGGTATCAGAGGTTTGATCAGAGGCACTGGAATAGATTTGACGATCTATAGAGGTAGGAATAGATCTAGATGTAGTGTAGTACATGCTACTTGATATGCATTACCTTGAGAAGGAGGCAGAGGTGGTTGATTGATCACCGCTTGAGCGGCAGCGGCACCGACTTAGCGTGCTGCGGTAGAACTAGTAGCTTTATATCCGACCATTACTAAAAAAAATTGAAGTCGGAAATCTGGAAATTCAGGAAATCAAAGTTAATATGTTGTTTGATTAGGTTGAACGCGGTGGATCTGGTGGTTGATTTCGAGAACTTTGATCCAATAAACTAAAAGGGTTTTGAATCGATGACTCGAAGAGAGAATGTGCGATAATGAAAAATGTAAGAATCAGAAATCAATTCCCACCAACGGCGCCACTATTTCTAATGTGTGATTGTAAAATATATCTAAAATAAAATAGAAAGAATTAAAAGTAAAGTAAAATATATTTGTAAAAATGTAAAATTAAATAAAAATCAAAATTAAAATAAAAGTGATATATTTTTATAGATTACATATTTATATATCTTTATCAAATTAATCCACAAATATGAAATAATGGCGAGCATAAAAAGATGAAATTGATATATAATTTTAACATCTCTAGTAATTATCATTAAAATTAATTATATAGACAGTTTTATTTCCATATCTAATCTAACACTATATTTGTATAAAAGAAACTAGAAGGAAAGAAAGGGGGAGGAGAGGAAGAAAGATAGTATTCTATTTTCTAATTTCATTTTGAACAAACAAATAAAAATTTTACACTTTCATTCCTAATAAACAGCCAAAAAATTTATCTCATTTTCTATTCATTATCTTCTCTTTTTTATTCTTTCAACATTATTCTCTTTGACTTTCTTTCCTTTTCCATTCTTTTTCCTTTCCTTTTCCATTAATTCTTTTTTCATCCCAAACAAAAAAACTCAAATCTAATTTAATTTTTTCTTGGAGATATATGTACATTTGTGAACAACCAAATACTATTTCTCTTTTTGGAAAAGCAATTTGATACAAAATGAAGTTACTGCTGCCTACAAACAATCCACAGGAGTTCCATAATTTCTGAGGATCCTACATATGTTTTTTAATTTTTTTTTTTTAAAACTCTTTTCAAATTTCACAATTTATACTAATTATTTTGTAGTAGCATATTTATATTTTTCTTTTTGTATTACCTAATAAGCACTATATGTGAATATTAAGTCATTATCTCTCCTCAAAGATAAAGCTATCAATCAATATTCTTAACCTAATTATTTGCTCTAAAAAAACTATATTAAAAAAAGGTCATATTAAATTGTTTTATTTGTTGACTTTTGATGAATATAGCGTATGTTTCTGTGTCCTCTTTGATAACCATATCTTATTCAATTATTCAACAACGTTGTAAATTTTCGGCTATCTATTATACTCAGTATTTTCTTGGATGTTTCCTCCGACATTCTAAGAAGCTTCGGATTATTACTTTATGTTTATAATTATTAGTCAATAAATTTTGCATTATAAATATCAAAATTATACAACCTTTGCTTCTCTATTCTTACCTTGAACTTCATCATTTTCTCATATTTCAACACACCAAACAAAACCTTTAATTCTTGTTCAAAACTCTTTTGAAAAAATGGCTACTAAAAGGTTTTTTGATGATTCTAATGATCGTGATCATGATCAAGATCAAGATCAAGATCATCCAAACGACAAAAGAATGAAACCTACTTTAGCTTCGTATGAATTTCCTACCTTTTTCTTGATAATTATCATACATATTTTGATCCATTGTTATTTGATATGTTGAATTCTTTCTTAACAGTGTAATTGAAAAAGCAGTTAAAATGCAAAACATGCAGAACCTTTTAGCTGCTTTGGAACCTTTTCTTACAAGAGTGGTTAGTCAAGTTTTATATTATTATATATAAGTTAAAGTATATACCTTATACTCTTTATTTATTGATTATATATGATTCATTTTGTTAGGTGAGTGAAGAGGTGGATAAAGCAATAAGAAAGTCCTTTCCATGTTCCATTAATAGGTCACCTTCTTTAAGAATTCAAGCACCAAATGATCAACAATCAACCTTGCAACTCTCATTCAACAAAAGAGTTCCCCTCAAAACTTTCACAGGTACAAAACAATTGCGTTTGCGTAAAAGTTTTCGCGATTTTGGTCGGTATTAATGTTGCGATATTGATTATGGTCGCCGTGGGGTAATTTAAGCATAATTTGTTATTTATCATAAAAATAGTAAATAACGGTATCAGTATGAATACTTTCTAATACCGTTGTCACAACTATTTTTTCGATAACGGGCCGTTTTTTAAACCTTGCTGATAACCGGTTCTAATTTTTGCAGGTAGTAGAATACTTGACATTGAAGGTAACCCACTCAACGTGATTCTTGTTGAAAAAACCAGCAACAACCAACTTGTTCCAACAAGTCTTCCTTACCCTATAAAGCTAGAGATTGTGGTTATTGATGGAGATTTTCCACTTGAAGAAAAAGAGAATTGGACTAGTGATGAATTCAATAAAGAGATAGTGAAAGAAAGATCTGGGAAGAGACCATTACTTGCTGGAGAAATGAACCTTACTATGAGAGATGGAATTGCAGCAACTGGAGACATAGAATTCACCGATAATTCTTGCTGGATAAGGAGTAGAAAGTTCAGAGTTGCAGTGAAGGTTAAGGATCATGGGAATAATCAAAGTGTTAGAATTCAAGAAGCAATGACTGAGGCTTTTGTTGTTAAGGATCATCGTGGAGAATGTAAGTTTTATTTATCATTAAATTCGTATAGTATAATATATATTTATATTTGAAACTATATATTAAAAATATTATATTAATGAAGACCTAGATTTTGTTTGTTATTGATATTATGAAGTGTACAAAAAGCACTACCCACCAATGCTTGGTGATGATTTGTGGCGGCTGGAAAAAATAGGAAAAGATGGAGTATTTCATAAAAGAATGAAGTCTGAAGGGATCAAAACAGTGCAAGACTTTCTCAAATTAGCTGTTATTGACACTCCTAAACTAAGAAAGGTATCTATCTATATTTAAATATATTAAATTCTTATTTTGTTAGTAAACAATGAGCTAACATCTTTTTTATTGTTGAATTCTTCCAAAATCAGATTTTGGGCGTTGGGATGTCAGATAAAATGTGGGAAGTGACATTAAATCATGCAATGTCATGTGAGATGGGAAGCAAGATCTATATATACCGTGAACCTCAACTTGTAATTTATCTGAATCCAATTTGCAAATTAATTAAAGCTAATAACAATGGTCATGAATTTTCCAGCAGAGGCTTGAGCCAAGTCAATAAGGTACAATAGATTAATTTGTTGATTAATTACACTATATACTATATATTGTTGGTGCTCTAATTCATTTTAATTTCTATATTTGCAGAGCTATATAGACAAATTAGTTAAAGAAGCATACACAAAATGGGATAAGTTGGAGGAAATTGATGGGGTTTTAAATGATAACATTGCTTTATTAACCCAAGGTGTGTTGAACTAATTACTTTAAACACTTTAGGTATATTTTTACATTAAATATTAATTAATTAATTATTTAATGTTTATGTGAACTTATTTATAGGTGATCAAGTTGTGCATCATTATCCAAGCAATAATCAAGCATCAGTAGTGACAACACATCATCAGAATATTGCTAGCTATATACCAAGCAATAAAGCACAAATGGAAGCTGTCTCTGAATGGTCACTGAATCAAGGATTTGCCACAACATCACTTGCAAATGATTTCTGTTATGGCTTTTCAGGTTTACAATCAGATGGAGAAATCACACCTTCAGGTTCAGGTCTTAGCGACATTGATATTGACGGTGTCACGAGGCATCTTTAGATATATTTTATCTGGTCTTATTTATAATAGAAAATTGACTTTTTATATTTACTGAATAATCAATATATCTAAATTTTATGATAAAATTCAGATACATTAATTATTCAATAAATTTAAAAAATAAATTTTATCGTATAAATAAGTCTGGAAATAGTATAAATTTTAATATGTTTTATATATAGATGTCCGATGACTAAGCTATGAAGTATCTGACACGACAGCAGGAATAATAGTTTTACGTTCATATATTTTGTTGTCAAATTATTATGGTATCAATATCATATTTGTGTGTCTTGAGTTATATATGTCATTGTTTAATAGAGGTGTGAAGTGAACCTATATTATTTCAAAGCCGAGTTAAGAGTAAATGTAGTGAAATACATTGATTTTGTGTTGTACATGTACATACAAGACAGGCTGTTCGTTTAAGGTGGGAAAAGGAAAAGAGTTTTTCATAGTTCAGTGCATTTTTACTTGTTACTTGTTAGCGTCAGTTTAATATCGATTGACAAATAAAATATAATATAATTGTCAACATCAATCAATCAAATTTTGTCTTTATTTTGAATTACAATTATAGTAAAATAACAATTGAAAATAAAGAAGGAAAAAACAAGTATATCTTCTTCCACGTCTTCTCTCTACTACCTCTCTTACATATCACCTAAAAAAAGCAAATATAAAACAAAGTTTTTAATACAATCAATCCTTTTGTATGGAGTTACTATACATGCAAGTGTTAATGTTTATGGAAAATTTCAAAAAGATAAACATTGATGACACAATAGTCAATTTATTCACAAAGATGAAATTTCTTTCTTCCGAATAGAATTCTACTTGAATTGCATGTATAATTAGAAGAAATTGTAATAATTTTTTAGATCTGATTTTTTTTTGGTAGTTTTCTAAGTCTAATTTTTTAAGAAAGAAATTTAATTAAGATGCATGGCACTTTTTAAGAACATTTGAAAAGGAATTGTTTTTTTTAATCATGAACAAGTTTAATTATGTTGTTGTGGTACTGGTTTTTCAGATTAAGTTTTGTTGTAGTTGTTATTTTGGTTTCTCAAATCACGTTTTGTTGTTGTTCTTATGGTGGTTTTCAGTGTGTGTGCGCGAATGTGTACGCGTGTGTGGAGAAAGAGATTAATTGATTAATTTAATGTGGTATGGCAAAAAAAGGTGCATGTGGATGAAGTTATAATGTTATTGATTTTGTGAAAATAAAAACTATATTAATATTATTATATGTACTTTGTGGGATTGATTGATAAATTAACAAGTGTACTAATCTTCTAATATACTAATATCGGAAAGTTTCGGAATATCAATATAAAGGACTACTTTATATTATAGGGTTTGAGTAAAATAAGAGAAAATTTAATATAATAGAAAATAATACATCAAAAACATGCTAGGAATTAGGGTTGGATCATGAATCCGTTAACAATCCTAAATCAACCATGCATACAACTTACTTTATTTCTACCGATTACCAGTTCCCAAGAATGTTTATCCCTAAGTCCTTAGTAAAAAAATCTTTAATCATTCAAATTAACTCATATGTCCATAGTGAATTACAGATGAAATTAAACCTCTTATTATCAAGAACATGTCGGTTTCTATATTGTATCCATAGTCCTAGGTGATATCTAATACATAATGCTTTAATTAAGTGTCATTGTGGAAAGTCAATCCTCACAGATAATTGTACATCAACTCTCAATTTAACCGAATGAGAAAGCATTAAACTTAGACTGAAGTAAATTGAATAGAACATAGAATATAATTCACTACAAGGTTCAGTTCAGAAAAACCAACAAATTTAAGAACAAGGACCCATCCTTAGCATTGAAAGATTTTGAAGGTGAGAAAAATACACAAGAAGAGAGGTTGAATTGTGTTTGCAATTTTTTTTTACTTCTGAACCAGAGTTCAAAACTAGATGATAAGTGCAGCGGAAAATGTAACAGAAGTAATTAAAAATAGTAAAGAACACACAACAGTTATCTCGGTTTCCTCTTCGACTGAGAGTACTCAAGTCTCCTTGTCACGCAAGAGATTTCCATTCACTATGCCAAAAAAGACCTTTAGAAGCATTTTTTTTGGCCTTTAGCAACGTTTTAGGTGGCGCTGCTGTAGGTAAAGGCAACATTTTTTTCCTTTCAAAAGCGCTATCTTAGGTCCCCCTTAGGACCCCCCCCTTTAGCAGCGCTTTTAAAAGCGCTTTCGTAGGACCCCCATATAGCAGCGCTTTCATAGGACCCCTTTAGGCAGCGTTTTTTCAAGGAAAAACGCTTTCGTAGACCTCCTTTAGCAGCGCTTTTAAAAGCGATGTCTTATGTATACGTTATGACCCCCTTTAGGCAGCGCTTTTTTTAAAAAGCGCTGTCTTTTATAAAAGTGCTTTTTAAAAGCATTTTTTTAAAAATCAATTATTTTGGAGCGTTTTATTTGCTAAAGCGCTGTCCAATATGTATTTCTTCCATAAGTCCTCTTTTTTATACCCAACCCTTTATAATGAACTTGTATAATTCAACACAAGCCTTTATTTCAACACATGGCCTTTTATACCATTATAATTCAACACATAGGCCTTGTATACCATTATAATTCAGCAATAGGCCTTGTATACGATTAAAATTCAACACATAAACTGTAATAACCATTATATATATTTCAACACAAACCTCATTCACCAAAATAACCATTATATGTATATAACTCAATACAAATCTCATACATCCAAGTAGACATCCAAAATTCTAATAACAAATTCCAAAACTAATTACACTAAACATCCTAAACATGCACCAATTCTAAACCTTATACACCATTTCCATCACCTATACATCAACTTCCAAAACTATTCAACAATTTCTAAAACTATACAACACCTTCCATAAATCTAACACAAAAAAAAAACAATAATATACCTCATATAATTCTCATTTCAACCATGTATTGACACCATTCCTCCTTTATTTCTTCCAATTTATCTTTCGTGTAGGTGGCACACTTGAATTCATCAAAGTACTACATAATATAACATAATATGCATGATTTAGTTAAAAGTAATTACTTAGATGAAATATCCGGTAATAAGTCTTAAAATAAATCATAACTTATAAATCCATACCATGATTGGAATCTCTATTTGGTCCAAATGAATAATCTCTTTCATGAATCTCTATACAAAAAAACCACAATCAATACCATTACACTGCCGAGGACACTACACATAGAAAAAAAGTATGCATATGTATCAGGATATATAGTTTAACTTGTGTTATCAAGTAACATCACTATTATAATAACAAATGTGAAAATATATCTGCACTCTTATCCATGTAATGTTGTTTGTTTTGCTCTTTGGTACTCGAGCTTGCCGTTGTGATCGAAATATTTGTATGGCTCTATCATAATGTAAATGAATATATAGAACAATCTCACATAAATAAATAAATACACACGTGAATATTTAGAACACTCGCATCACTTACGTATCAATCATCTTCTTCATCTCCGGGTATTTTGTTTGATCACCATCTAGCAAATCCAGATAATAGATTATTTCTTTTACCGGATTAATCGCAAGCAACAACCAGTGTCCACTGTAAAATAAAACAAAAGTTTAGATGGAAATGTTATACACAACGTAAAAATGCGAAAGATTATAATAAAGAAAGTTAGAATGAAAATCTAACCCATGGCCAGTATTATATGGTAAAAGATACAACTTCTCTGTATCTTTGTTCGGCATAAATGCATCTACTAAGTGATCTCTGACCGAATTTGCAGTTTGATTGATTAGATTTGCGTTGACACAGCTGGGAGACAAGAAAGATAATCTTTCTGTCAATTGACGCAGGAGCATCAATTTTTCATACAAGAACCTGAAATAAAAACATAATCAACATTCGAATATTCATTGAAATGAGTAAATAAATTGATCAATTAATTAAATAAAATCGATAGATTACCTGATGTATCAATTCATAACACCGATGCCTAATTCAGAATGCTGAAATATGTGATCCAAGTCTTCTTTAGCAATTGTTTCTGAATAGGCAAACCCAAAATTACCTTTTTCCATAGGTATTTCACGGATACCACCTTCCATCAAATCCGTTGTGCCTACAATTATTTCAAGGCATAACCAAAATCGAGGAATATAAGATTTTTTTGGCTTGGCTAATTCTGGCTTCTTGTTCTTGCTCCCTTGTTGCACCTCTTGTGTAGGAATCTGAAAATCATATAAGTCATAAAGTATAAAATCATGAAGCTTTTGAATTCGGATCATAGAATCAACATTTTCAATACATATATATCAATGTACCTCTTTTTTTGATGCAACTGATTTGGTTTGCCGCACAATCCCTTTATCTTTTGATTTGGATTTTGTAGGAGTCTAACAATACCATGTAAATAAAATATACGTAAAAGTAAGCATAACATAACTTATATGCAAGTAAAACATTTGAAAACTAAAAGGTTAATAATGGTTTTCAACATACCGAGTCATCTATGACAATGAGGTTTGACGGCCATGCAACATACGACCCTATTGCGTCCCCCACCAATGTTGCATCTGAAACATCGTCAGGTATAGGTAGTAACGCTTCCCGCTCTAAAGCAATATGAATCGAAACCTTCAAAAAACCAGCAGGGAGTGGTCTATGGTGAAGTACGTCTCCCAAAATGTTATGCATTTTTCCCTTGCCAACCATGCGATATGTCGGTGCCGATAAATATAGCTGACAAGGTGAAATGCCCTAAACTAAAAAAAATTAATATGAAATTGTTATTGTGCATATATGTCAATATAAAAAATTGTGCTAATTTAATAAATATAATTACCTCCAAAAAATTTTGTTGAAAATTGATACTATCCTTGTCACTAGTATCTTCAAATTCTGAACCGCGCCTTTCTGACATATATATTTCTTTATCCTGTTGCAGTTCACGAACTTGAGCTCTCAATTCTTCCAACGTTTCCATCACCTCTCAATCGCTAGGATTTTTGGTCTTTGGACGCTTATACATGGCAGATGGAGTGACTCCAAATCCCTTACCCCTCACGCGACCAAAATACTCAGGAACATTTAATACTCGACTCAGTATGCTCCTGCAATCCTGGTCTTCCGTGAGAGTTAAGGATTGAGATAGAGTCTCCTGATATACTAATGAAACCAGATCTTCAAGTCACACGAACTACTTTCCCTATAGCAAGACATCTTGGATCCACCAAGCCTCTTAGTCATGTAACATCTTCTCATCCACAACTCCCGCAAACTGCATGAGATAGACCTTTTTGAAGAATCCATCACTCTTATTCTCCTGTAGATCACCTTATCTTAAGCTGATGTGCCACATCACCAGCTAAGACTTCTGATGTTAAGCTAGATGTCAAAACATTATGACATCTAACTGTTGAATTCAGCTCTTCCTTCTGCCACTTAGAAGAACCTCCTCTCTTTGCAGAAACAGATTTCCTAGCTCTCACAGACTTGATTCAACAACCAAGTTTTGAGTAGACAACCTCCATTCTGCTTTGACACTCCAAAGACTTCAAACCTGCCACATCTGAATCCTCAGAAAATAAGTAGTCCAAGATTATCCCATAGCAATACCAAAGAATGTCACTTCCCTTAGTAGAGCCGTCAGTAGAAAGCCAGAGATAACTGCCACTTATCCTCGACCTTCACAACCAGAGCAAACACTATGCTCCAAAGCACCTGGATCCGAAATAAACTGACCCAAGTTGTAACCATCAAGATTATGATGTCTTCATAGTCTTCCATCTCTATCTTCAACGGCATCACCATCTGGACAAGTCATTCACAATACTTTCCAGGAACAAATGTTAAGCCAATAATCCCAGGTCAACACCTAGGAGACTCGTGAGAAAATGCAGAACCCCTCCCATGATTCTCCAAGCCTCTTATGAAAAGATGTCAGAACATCTGACAGAACATCCTCAATCTTGACTATCAAGGATAATCAATTAAATACTTGTGGATTCCACAAATAGCAATTGATCTTAAATCCTTGTACACTAACCTTTCTTAACTGTTGTAGCTGAGCTCCACCAGATCATGTCATGAACACTTGTAAAGTATTCAATCTTTTTGCAAGTATCTTCTTCAATGACAATGTTGAGATACCAAGGCAGCCACCCTTGACTCAAGTAACTAAGACTTTCTCTGAACAAATCTTATTTACCTCAACAATTCTTCAATCAGATTGGATCCATTCTTAGGGTCAAGAGAGATTAATCCTTCCTTGCTGTTTTTGGATGGTGAAAATAAATCACCTCCAGGTTCTTCAGATTGTGTCTCAAGGAAACACCTTCTAGTCAGAAGAGTAACTAGAAGACTCCAGATACACGACATAGATGCCTTTATGAGTGGACTTGAGAGAATTCTCAAGTATCTTTGACAACCTAGCCGACCAAACATTTATCAAACTCCTAGAGCAAGAACCTGATAAACTTTAACTCAAGTCATCTCCTCTTCAACTGACTCCAAACTGCACTAAGAAACCAAGCTTCCAAGTACCAAGTCACCATACCAGATATCTAACCACAACTCCCTTTACTCCATCGCTCCCGACTTTGGAATAAAAGAATGCAGATATCTTCAAATATAGAGGCCGACGATTGAGACCTTCCACCAACTGTCTTCAGTAACAACTCCATAATCCCATAATTTTAGATCTCTTCCATCAGAAACACATGCAGCGGAACCACCAAGGAACATATCCTGCTTGCCCTAATAAGATGTCACAACATCTTATAAGACACACCAACAAGAGAAATAGCCACTTCTCCCGTAGTTATTGTAGAATCTCCTCAGCAACATGAACAACCTCCTGGTTGTTCCCATCGATCTAGAACATCCATCTCATCTATTAATACCCTTGGGTATGTCTGAGTTGATTGATCTGATCTTCAAAACTCCTCATTGTTTAAATGCAAGAAAGTATCTCCCAAAAAACTCATCCAGAACCAGACAGGATGCCTGCTCTGATACCAATTGAAATTCTGGCCTATGCAGGCAGCAGATGTCCTAGCACATGTCAAGACATTGTGCTGCATAATCTTTTAAACTCAGAGGCGTAACAGCAGACTGATACCTTGAATATCAGAACTGCACACTCTCAGATGTCACGATATCTGATCCAACATGTTTATCATGAACCCTAATAGAAAACGTAAATCTGCAGAATGATAAAGAACACATTAATTGTTAACCCAGTTCGGTGCAACTCACCTACGCCTGGGGGATACCAATCCAGAAAGAAGACTTCACTATTGTGTAGACTGTTACAAAGTTAAACTCCCACGTTTACAACTTTATCCCTAACATCTACCCCATGAACATCTTTACCAAGGTTAAACTCAAACGTTTAGAACCCTGATACGAGATACCCCACTCACTTCCCTCAACCACCAACTGTGATTTCTTCATCGTCCCTGTCAATACAGAAACCTGTCAAGCCTAATTGACAAACAAGCTAACTCGGATTTGCTTAAAAACTTCATCCAAGAACACTACACAATCTGTTAGTTCTTGGATTGGCTAGAATTTTGGTAAAATAAAGTTGTTCATTGTTGATGTCACATGGGTGATGTCTTAACATTGAGTCTTAGCATTGGATAATGTTAAGTGTTTAAGTTGTTGAAGTTTTGAAGTCTGATGTCACATGCGATGTCATGACATCAGATATGCAGATCATTAAAACATCAGGTTTGAGATGTTTTTAGGGTTAAGCGTATTAGCTGGATTTTGGAAGAGCTGTTAGAGTTATTGGATGCGAATATCTTGGAGGAGATATTTTCTGTTGCAAACAGATTTGATGCAGATTTGTAGGAGTGTTTAAAGGCTGAAGATTTAAGAAGATTTTGAGAGAAAATCTATTTTGAAGATTCAGTTTTAAATAACAAATCAGGTCAAATATTGTAGCAGGTCCTAGCCCAAATCAAATAGCTATATAAAGCGCATCAAACCTTCGAAGAAAGTACAGAAGATATATAGCATAGACTGAGTGTCAATCATTGTCTTTGTACGAGTATTTTGTAAACCATTCTAGGTTAAATTGGTAAGTTGTAAGGTGTACTCTCTTAGAGCTGTGAAGCAAGAGAGTGTTGTTACTTGATCAAAGCTTGTAAGCAGGATCAAGGTGTCTCTCAAAGTGTGATCTTTGAGGTGTTTTAGGAAGTGAGTAGTGTTCTCATACCTAAGTGGTCTCTTAGGTAGAAAGTTCATTAGGTAGAGATTAAGTTTAGGAGATGTCAACTGGGTTGTTGAGTCTGTAAATTAATTCTACTGATAGTGAAATTCCTTCCTAGCTTGGTAGCCCCCAGAGTAAGTTGTTTAACTGAACTGGGTTAACAATTCTTTGTGTACTCTTCTGTTGTTTTACATTGTCCATTGCAGAGTGTGTTATTATGACATCACACGTAACATCACATATCTAGTACCAGAATTTCAATTGGTATCAGAGCAGGCATCTTGCTCTGCATCTGGGTGAGATCTAGGGCTGATACTTTCTGGTAAAGATGGACAAGGAAGTTGGTGGATTTGTGAATAGACCCCCTATTTTGGATGGCTCTAATTATGATTATTGGAAACCAAGGATGATTACCTTTTTGAAATCCTTGGACAGCAGGGCTTGGAAGACTATCATAAAATAATGGAAAACACCTGTTGTTGTTGAGAAAGATGATTCTGGGAAAGAAAAAGAAGGCAGCTCAAAACTGAAACCTGAAGAAGAATGGACCAAGGAAGAAGATGAGCTTGCCCTTGGTAATTCCAAAGCGTTAAATGCTATTTTTAATGGAGTTGATAAGAACATATTCAGGTTGATCAATACCTGTGAAGTTACTAAGGAAGCTTGGGACATCTTGAAGACTACTCATGAAGGAACTTCAAAGGTTAAGATGTCAAGACTTCAACTTCTGACATCAAAGTTTGAAAGTCTAAAGATGAAGGAAGATGAAACTATTCATGACTTTCATATGAGCATTCTTGAGCTGTCTAATGCCTTTAGTGCTCTTGGAGAGAAGATGACTGAAGAAAAGCTGGTGAGGAAAATCCTTAGATCCCTTCCCAAGAGGTATAAGATGAAGGTGACTGCAATTGAAGAAGCTCAAGACATCAGCAAAATAAGGGTTGATGAGCTTATTGGATCTCTTCAAACTTTTGAGTTAGGGCTGAATGAGAAGGAACCTGAAAAGAAGATCAAGAGTATAGCCTTGGTATCCAATACTCAAGAAGAGAAGAAAGGGAATGGTGCTGAATCTCAGGAGGAGCTGTCTCAGACCATTGCTATGCTGGGAAGACAGTTTAACAAGGTTTTCAAGAGGATGAATAAGAACTACAAACCTAATGTTAAGAACATCTCCTCTGACATCAGCAAGTCAAATGAGAAGGATGAAGAGAAGACTGCTCAAGACAAAGGGATTCAATTCTTTGAGTGTGAAGGTTATGGGCATGTCAAGAAAGAATGTCCTACATTCCTTAAGAAACAAAAGAAGGGCATGACTATTTCCTAGTCTGATACTGACAGTGAAAGTGAAGAAGAGTCAGCCAAGCATGTCAGAGCATTGACAGGGACATGTGTGTCTGATGGAGAATCAAGTGATGAGGAACTGACTTTTGAGGAGTTAGCAGCCTCCTACCAAGAGTTATGTTTGAAGAGTGCAGAGATTTGTCAAGAAAATGAGAAACAAAAGAAACAAATTGTTCAGCTTGAGACTGTTAAAGCTGATCTTGAAAATGAAGTCTTGTTGGTTAAATCTCAACTTGATCAAATGATAAAATCTGTGAGAATGTTGAACAGTGGATCTGATACCCTTGATAAGATCCTTCAGGCAGAAAAGGTAGCAGAAGACAAGTCTGGATTAGGATTTGTTGTTGAGGAGAAGGTTTCTGCTGAAGCTAGTACTTCAGGAACCAAAAAGGACATGTCTCAACCAATGTCTCAACATAACAAAAAGAGACATAATCCTAAACCTAAGCAGGTTGCTCACCAACAGCCTCAAAATGTTGGGAAAAGGTATGCTCATGGTCCTCATCAAGGGAAGGTACATACTTATGGAGCTAGGCAGTATATGCCTCCTCAATACCATAGGAGCATGCAGACTTCTAGGTTTAAACAAAACATGTTTCATCAGATGTCTCAACATCAGGGGAATATGTATGGCTTTGAATATAATAATGTTGTGCCTCATTTTTATGGTAGAAGGAAGCCACATCATCATAGAAGATAGCCTAAGAGACAGAATCCTCACTATAGAAGACAGGCAAACTATGGAAGAAGACAGCACCAGTACTATGGATGGCAGCCACAACAGTTTCATCATCAAGGTGGCAGGAAGTTTAACAACTTCAGAGAAGAAATAGTAAGGTGTTTCTATTGTGGAAGATTTGGCCATATGCAATTTTCTTGCTTCAAGCTTCATGGTTATCCCAAGTCTATCCCTCAACCTAGACAGAAGGATAACAGGCCCAAGGTTGTTAAACAGTGGGTTCCTAAAGCTGAGGTTAAATGTCTATTGGCTCACATTTCAGATAGACCCTCTGCTAAGGATGAATGGTACCTTGACAGTGGCTGTTCAAAGTACATGACTGGATTCAAAAACCAATTGGTGGATGTCAATTCTTGCTCCTCAATTGATGTTACTTTTGGAAATGGAGAGAAAGGGGTGGTAAAAGGTGTTGGAAATGTGAAGTGTCATGATGGACCTGATCTTGACAATGTGCTTCTTGTCAAAGGTTTGAGTGCTAATTTGATTAGCATAAGTCAGCTTTGTGATGAAGGATACAAAGTCAGCTACACTAAAGATGAGTGTTTGGTGACTAATGAGAAGAATGAGGTTGTTATGAAGGGAGTCAGATCCAGAGATAATTGTTATCAATGGGTACCTCAAGAGGTCAGCTCATCTAATGATGTTAAGGTTGATGTTGTGACATCAGACTGTAACATTACGTGTGAAAGTCTGAGCATGTTGAAAGGTCAATTAGGGTTAATAACTTATGGTGTGAATTCTTTTAAAAATTTAAAAGGAAAGTTATTTTGGAGGGAGAAACTCATTGATGGGCATTTAAGTGATCCACAAAATCAGGCTCCATACTTTAGGCCATCATTTCCTATTGTAGCTATCACACGCTTCATCAAACACCATACCCCTAGACTGTTCGTCTCATTCTCCATCAACAGAAGTAGCAATCCTTCCCTGATCCTCAAGTGCTTCACAGGAACAATGTCAAAACCTATATCATCTCCATCTAAGAAATCTGCTTCACAAAGTTCATCGCGAGATAAAGCTAGGGTTTCTACAGAAGAAGGCTCTGCAGAAGAAGCTTTGAATATAGCACCCATCTCCATGATGGTTCCTGAATCTGGTAAGTCAAGACCTTCCAAACTTCAACCCAAGGGCTGCAACTAAATTTAATGATAATGAAACTAAGAGGCTAGTCACTAGTGTACTTTTTAGCGATAAATCTGCATCTAGGTCATCTACCTCTCAAGCTGTTGAAGAGAGGTTTGATGTTGATTGCAGTCTTAATCAGATTGCCACCAAAATTTTGGATAAGGGTTTATCTGTAAAAGGCATTTCTGTTCCCCTTAGACAAATGCCTGCTGAAAAGGAGGACATGCAAAGTGCTGATACAAATCTTCACAGACTGGCTATGTCTGTCATTGAAGATGCTAAAGTAGGTGGTGAAGAAGAAGGTGTTCATGAGGAAGCTGATGTTGAAACAAATGTCAGAACACCGCCTGAAAGGAATGTTGAAACTAGCCCTGGTGGAAAGAAGAATGAAGATGTGGTAAATGTTGTTGACCTGTCTGATGATGAAGTGATTGGAAATGCTGTTCCTAGTCTTGCCAAGAGACTGAAAACAAGGAAAGGAAAGAATGTGGAATCTTCTCCTAAGAAGTCAACTGAAGAAAAGAAGAAAAAGACTTCCATTGTTGGTCCTACAAAAACATGGAGCAAAGTTGATGTGAATCCCAGAAAGAGGAAGCTAGTGGAAGAATCTGAATCAGAGTATGATGTTGAGGATGATGTTCAAGACATCACTCCTGTGAGAAAGTCAATCTTGAAGAGAATTGCTGACAAGATACCTGATGTTCCTGTTGACAACATTTCATTCCATTATGCAAGCAATGCTTCCATGTGGAAATTTGTTTGTCAAAGAAGACTTGCTCTTGAAAGAGAGATTGGCAAAGAGGCTATGGAAATTAAAGAAGTCATAGAGGTGATAAAGGTTGTTGGATTGATGAAGACTGTGTATGGGTTCTCCAAGTGTTATGACAGCCTGGTTAAGGAATTTATGGTTAACATTCCTATGAATATTTCTGACAAAAGAAGTGTGGATTTCATGAAAGTGTTTGTTAGAGGCAAAGGTATTGAGTTCTCTCCTGAGGTTATCAACAATTACCTAGGAAGAAAAGAAGAAGAATTTACAGAGTTAGAAGTTACTGATAATGATGTCTGCAAGGAGATAACTGCTGGTCAAGTAAAGGTGTGGCCCTTGAAAGGAAAATTGTCAACTAGCAAACTTAGTGTTAAGTATACTATCTTGCACATAATTGGAGCTGTAAATTGGGCGCCTACTAATCATAAAACCACAACAGCTGTGGGATTAGGAAGGTTCATTTATGCTGTTGGCACTAAGAAGAAATTTGACTATGGATCATATATTTTTAAACAGACTGTGAAACATGCCACCACTAATGCTATCAAAATACCTATAGCATTCCCATCTCTCATTTGTGGAGTAATTCTGAAACAACATCCTGGCATATTGACAAGTTCAGACACAGCCTGCAAGAGGGAGTCTACATTATCTCTGCATCCAAAATTGTTTGTTGGGAGTCATGTTCCAGACATTGTCTCAACATCAGATGCTGGTGTCAAGAAGAAAAGTACCAAAGCTGATTTGCTTGTAGAATTGAAGGCTACTTGCAAGGATCTGGATATTGTGATCAGTATCAGCATGACTAGAAAGAAGGAAATTGAGAAGCTGATCCAGTCCTTGGAACAGGATGATAATGATGATGCTGAAGGTGTCAATTCTGAGGAAGATGATGAGGATGATGAAGATGGGCCTTGCTCTGATGAAGATTAAGTTTCTTTTGTTGTTTCTACTAGACAGTAGTTTTTTTGTTTTTTTGCTTTTGTTGTTTTGCACTTGATGTGTTTGGTTTGTAACCTGAATATTATGCTTTAAGCATTTTTTTTATGTTCTATGATTTGTCTTGTCTTGAATGCTGACTTTAGACTGACAATGAGAGCTAGCTTAGGACTAACTGGTAGTTAGTAGGTGTTTGTCCAATTATGGCTAAAAAGGGGGAGAGTTAGCCAAGCCAAAGTGTGGTTGTGAATCCTGTTTCTGATGTGGTGCAGAAGTTGAGGGGGAGAGTGTTTGTGCAGCTGTATGCTGGTTCTAGTTTTCAGGGGGAGCTCGCCCCTTTGCTGAGCTGATGGAGTATGTGCAGCATTTTGAAGTATGAGCTGTTTTGAAGGAGTGCTGCTAGGAGTTTTTAACATTTTTCATCCGCTGCTGAAGTCTCTGATGTTGCAGAGATTGTTTTAGCCAAAATTAGCCAAAGGGGGAGATTGTTAGTTCTTAGATTGGCTAGAATTTTGGTAAAACAAAGTTGTTCATTGTTGATGTCACATGGGTGATGTCTTAACATTGAGTCTTAACATTGGATAATGTTAAGTGTTTAAGTTGTTGAAGTTTTGAAGTCTGATGTCACATGCGATGTCATGACATCAGATATGCAGATCATTAAAACATCAGGTTTGAGATGTTTTTAGGGTTAAGCATATTAGCTGAATTTTGGGAGAGTTGTTAGAGTTATTGGATGCGAATATCTTGGAGGAGATATTTTCTGTTGCAAACAGATTTGATGCAGATTTGTAGGAGTGTTTAAAGGCTGAAGATTTAAGAAGATTTTGAGAGAAAATCTGTTTTGAAGATTCAGTTTTAAATAACAAATCAGGTCAGATATTGTAGCAGGTCCTAGCCCAAATTAAATAGCTATATAAAGCGCATCAATCCTTTGAAAAAAGTACAGAAGATAGAGAGCATAGACTGAGTGTCAATCATTGTCTTTGTACGAGTATTTGTAAACCATTCTAGGTTGAATTGGTAAGTTGTAAGGTGTACTCTCTTAGAGCTGTGAAGCAAGAGAGTGTTGTTACTTGATCAAAGCTTGTAAGCAGGATCAAGGTGTCTCTCAAAGTGTGATCTTTGAGGTGTTTTAGGAAGTGAGTAGTGTTCTCATACCTAAGTGGTCTCTTAGGTAGAAATTTCATTAGGTAGAGATTAAGTTTAGGAGATGTCAACTGGGTTGTTGACTCTGTAAATTAATTATACTGATAGTGAAATTCCTTCCTGGCTTGGTAGCCCCCAGAGTAAGTTGTTTAACTGAACCGGGTGAACAATTTTTTGTGTACTCTTCTGTTGTTTTACATTGTCCATTGCAGAGTGTGTTGTTGTGACATCACACATAACATCACATATCTGGTACCAGAATTTCACAATCCAATACCTCAAGGCTTATGGATATGTGTGGCACCTATATCTACCATAGTGTATCAACTGATACAAATGGAGACTTACAACCTAGAAAGCCAACGACTTTCAAAACCCTAAACCCTTGTTTCTTACGCAAGAAAACAAGGTTACAACAGGCGTACTAAGGCATAACAAACCTAGGTCTAAGTATTCTATTTTTAGTGTCTTATGCTTCCTTGGGCTTCACTCTTCAGTCCTTGATCCATGCAGTAAATTCTCCTTGAGTGTTGCACCAGATTAAAAACTAACTTAAGCCATTCAGTCCAGGATGTCAAGATGCATGCTAAGACATCTTGTCCGACATCACACCCTTAGCAGAATTGTTTAGCTTGATTTCCTTGTTGAGTTAACATTTATGTTTTAGCAAAATTTGTTCAAAACACCAGAGCTTACAAAAGAAATAACAAGATCAACAATGAGCAACAATGAGCAACACTACTGAACATGCAGAATCTTCTGTTAATTGTCGTAAATTATAAATAGCCTTAAGGTTTCCTAAACATTGAATATTCTGGAAATCTTAAAAGCTTAAGGTCTTTGTTAAGGTTATTACCATGTACCTCTGATTCAAGATCAAGTACACCTTGTTCTCTTTTTTGCTGAACATATTATTCAGCAGATAAGATTAAAAGTCTCATACTATGTGTTTGAGCATCAAGTCTCTAGTTGAAAAACTTGAGCCAAGTAAGTCTCTTGTTGTGTGCTTGAGCATTGAAAGTCTTGATATATGTTGATTACACAAGGAAGTCTTTGATTGTGAATCTGAGCAAAGGAAGTCTTGGACAGAAGTTCTGAGCAGAGAAGTCTTAGATGAGGCGTATATGCAGGAAAGTCTTGGATTGAGGATCTGAGTAAGAGAAGTCTTAGACAGTGTGTCTGAGCAGGAAAGTCTTGGATCGAGGATTTGAGCAAGGGAAGTCTTAGGCAGTGTCTCTAAGCAGGAAAACCTTGAACCAGGTGGTTTGAGAAAGGAAAGTCTTAAGATCTGAGGATCTAAGCAGAAAGTCTTGATTAGGTGTTGATTGAGCATGGAAGTTTTAGACTGTAGGTCTGAGCAGTGAAAATCTTATGCTTGAGTGCATAAGCAGATGTAATCATGTGATTAATTATAGTGAAAAATCTCTTGCGAGGCAAGGGGACAGGAGTACTCTCAGTTAAGATAGGAACCAATATAAATCTATAGTGTTCATGTATGATAAGATTTTGAACAAACGTTTAGAGTCTGAACTCTGTTCAAAAACATAGATGTTTTTTTATTTTGGTGAACACAATTCAACCTTTCCCTTCTTGTGTATTTTTCTCATCTTCACAAAGATCTTTTCTGTCAAAGTTTAATTCTCAATCATCATTAAAAACTTGATCAATCACATTAAATGATATCAATTGAATGCTAAAAAAATTATTAGGATCGCTATATAAAGACCTGAATGCAAGAGAAAAAAGACATTCACAATTTCATTTAGAGAACCATTGGAGACTTACCGATTAGTGATTTGATTAAGCATAAGGATAATATATTTTGCACCGTTAATAAATAAAATCCAATCTGAAACTATTTTCACAAAATCTGAATAGGACTTCACATTATATTTTTTGAATTTCATCTTCATAATCCTCTCACAACCTCAAATAGAAAAAATAAAAAACGTGTAACTTGATTAAATAAAAAAACAGCAAATATTTAGCCGAACGTTAAATCGATCTCACATCCTCTCTCTCTCTGTTGTGTCTTTGTCTATGTCATTCTTACCTTAACATTTCATTCATTCTTACATAAACCAAAACAAAACTCCATCCCCTCTCTCTCTACAAATTCTACCCATCTTCATCTTCATCTTCATCAACCACCCATCACACAAAAACTCCAAACACGACAACCTCAAACACACAAAAAATCGAAAAACAATCTTTTATTTCGAAAAATCCACTGTTGTTTCTTTCATTTTCTCTCTACACACTGTTTTTAGAACATTCATCATCATCATTGATAATCAACTATGGAACCCGAAAGATCAAAACCACTCCACAACTTTTCATTACCTCCCATGAAATGGGGAACACAACGTGTACTAAAATGTGTCAACCCCGACCCTTCACCTCTCAATCGCAATTCACCCCAATCCGACCCTAATCGCAAAAGCCACGAAACCGTCGTTCGCGAAAGAATCATGGGTGATCTAACAGTCGCTGCAACAAAACTTAAAGTTTCTATTTTTGAAGAAAATGCTGATGCTCATGCTTCTCTTGTTGTTGGTGCTTCTAATGCTTCTGCAATTAGGCCTTGGAATTTGAGAACAAGAAGAGCTGCGTGTAAAGCACCGCCTTCACCTTCGCCGATACCGCCACCGCCGCCTAGGGATGAAGGAAGAAGGTTTTTTGATGTTGGGTCTTCTTCGCCTTCTTCGCCTGTCATGATGATGAAGAAGAAGAAAATGGTTATGGTGAATGAAAAAGTTAAATTCTCTGTTTCTCTTTCTAAGGAAGAGGTTGAACAAGATTTCTGGGCTTTGGCTGGGACTAGACCACCCAGAAGGCCCAAGAAGAGGCCCAGAATTGTTCAGAGACAATTGAATGTTAGTTACTAACTTTATAACTTACTGTTTTAATTTTCAAAATCAAATCTTTGATTTTGTTGTGTAATTGTGTTGGTGTTTTTTCCTAACATGAAATCATTGTTTTCGAATAGCAATTATAGAGCGTGATTTTGCTTAGAAGAATTTGGATCAATGGTTATTGTGCTATTGTTCTGCAATACACTAATTTGTATAGAGTTCTGTCAGATTGCAATTAGTAGTAGAATTTGAATAAACAACTATCTTGGGCGATCCACGGTTGATGATACTTGATGAAATGATTAAGAAGTGATCATCATAGGTTTTGTTTTATTGCTTTGTTGGATTATATAGTAGCTTTATAACAATGTGGCATAGTGGAATTTGAACAAATTGTTGTTTTATGAGATTTCGTGATTGATGACATTGCATTAAGTGATTATCATAGGTTTCATTTTCTAGATTTGTTGGAATTTTTCATTTGTTTGTACTTGTTCATGTGAATTATGTTTCAAAAGTTGTGTTGTTAAGTTGTTTTATTGATTTTTGTTTTGTAGACGCTTCTTCCTGGGATGTGGCTATCAGAGGTGACTGCAGAGTCATACAAAGTTTCTGAAGTTCCCGAATGAGGTGAAATTTATAGATTGTGTTTTTGTCTTTCTATGCAATTGTATTTATGATTGTGAATTTGAATTGAGTCTATGATAGAATAGTGTGTTTGTTTCTGCAGCGACACAAATTGGTTTTGAATGAATTGACTATGCAGAATTGATTTTGCTTATAAATAAGTTGAATGTAAAGTGATTTATGTTTGAATATATTCGTATTAGAATTCATAACTGATCGGTGGTTATGCTTGCAGGAGCTGAAATGGATGACAAAACTGAATTCTGGATGTTCCCAAATGTTTTTCTTGGTGACTTCCTTCAACAATGTCACATAAATAATGGTAATTTCCAAATCATCAATATGTAAATCAAAAGTTCAGCTTAATAATCATGAAATTTTGCATTTGGTTATTTGAATGTTGTAGCTTCCAAATTCTATTGATAAACTTTCTTTATTTGAATTATTCTATTCATCATCAATCAAGTTGTTAAGAGTCTCGTTATGGATTTTGCATTGTTTTCTCTAACTTCTCATTTGTTTACTTATTCCTAATTTGCTTACTCGAGAAAGCGAACAATCATTTTTCGTGTATTGTAGTAACTTGTGAACAATCAAGTTGTAGTTCACTGATCACGCAACAAATTCGTTGTCTTTTTAGCATAACTGAGAATAAGTTTTGTGAGAAATTTCATAGAGTTTTTTCTTCTTATAGGCTTCATAAAAATCAATGATTTAGTTGATTTTGTTAGTTGCAATAAATGGTTAGTTAAAGATTGATAAAGTTCGAATAAAAATTCTCGATTTGTGCCACTAAATTTTGTTCAGAAGATACCTACTGTTATAGTGTTTCGACTCAAGAACTCGCCACAGTGATTTAGATCAGTTTGCATTGCTTTGCCATAAAACCGTGTCTTTTCTGCTATTTTTATGACAGAAAAGAACAGCACGAATATGTTTCTAGCTTTTAACGTGTTGGACAAACAGCTTAATTAAGTGCTTATAAATGAACACTTAAACTTAAGCTATTCCTATAACCAAAGGTGCATAAGATTGATTTTTCATCTAAGCTGCAAGCTGTTTTGATAATTTATCTTGAAGAGTATGTTGAAACAAGTTATGAAAATGTCACAGTATTTTTTCTTCTTATACAAGTACTTATGCTGCATAATATATTAGTGTAACAAAAAATAAGTTGTGTTTGGACAGTTTCTTGTGCAGTCCACCATAAAAAACTTGTGTGCCCTCACATAATTTTCCAAAAGCTCGTTTGTTTTAGATTATTTAAGAAAATATTAATTTATTTTGACAAAAATATGTTGTGAAAATTGAAGATCATACACACAAAAAATATGCGTCGGAGATAGAATAGAAGAAATAATAATACCAACTATTATGGAGGGATAGCAATTCATCGATCCACTACTAACCAAGAGATATACCACAAATGAGTTTTAAAAAAAACTTCAAGTTTATATGAAAGTCTCCTATTTTCTACATAATTTATAACTCAATCTCTTTTTGTCTTATTATATGAATCACTCAATTTCAATTTTGATATGTTTATAAATATTTTTCAACTTTTAGATATCTCCAAATATCTACCAATTCTAAGAATAAAAAATCCATAGTCATTTTCTCAGTCTCTCTAAATTTATCTTTCAAAAAAATTTCTCTTACTTAAAAAGTATAAAATCTTAAATACAACACACGTTTTGAAACAAAAATATCTTGTGTTTTTTTTCTTCTTTATGTATCACGTCTCTCCTCCATAATGTATAATTGATTCTTAACTCATAAATCATACCTTTTAACATATGGCTTCTTTGACCCCTACAACCAACCATAGTAATATAGTTTGTTTGAATTGTTTGATAAGTGGTTTTCGTATCGTCTTTATTAATTGTTTTACCTTAGTATTTTTACCGTGTTTTGTCCGATTTACTTTCGTTTATTATATGTTATGTTTTGCTAGTGTGTTTTTCCTATTTTCAAGTTTTAATAAGCATCTGAGGCGAAACAAAAACGAGTAATGTGCGAGAAAATGTCAAAATTCAAAAAATCTCCATACAAATTCCAGAGGGCTACTACGGTCACCTGTAGCAGGTGCTACGGGCCGTAGCAGGCAAACTCTAGAGATGCCCTCATTTTGAAGTTCCCATGCAAAAAGCAGAGGCTTGCTACAGCCACCCGTAGCAGGGTGGCATACCATCTCTTGATTTGTTTCCTTTTTTAGACCAATTTCATATGTTTTTGGAATTTAGCATGTTTAGATGTGATATTTTTTGATGTAATGACTATTGATCAGTGAGATATTCATCTTAGGTTAGACTTTTCTATAAAACTCACAGTTAGTTGTGAGTTTAGGGATCCAAGTTTTATTTTCTAAAGTTTTTACGTACTTCATTTTCTCTCTGTACTCAAGTCTCCATTAGAGCACTGGATCAAAGCTTAATCAAATCGGTTTTCTTATTCATTTTTAATATAATTTCTTATCTATTTCAGTTGTCTATTATAAATTTAGTTATGAACATCATTTTGATTGTGTTATCCCTCACCATGGGAGAGTAGTCAATTAAGGACTAGGGGTCATGGGCTTATCTCATGACTACTTGTATGATCTGTCACAAGTTGATTACGAGAGTCTTTTGGCCGTATTTATTTTAATACCCGAGTTCATGCAATCCAACCCTTGTACGAAAGTAAAGTGTTCTTAGGTACCGATCGTAACCTGAAAGGATATGTATCAGTACCGGAGCACATACTTTTAAACAAACGAATTAAATGTAGTGAAAGCGCTTAGATGAGTTTGAGAAAAGTTTCATTTTTTATAGCTCAGCAAAAGTAACGAATCTCCGACGAATAATATGGTCGAGCGAAAGCCAACGAATTATTCGTCATCGATAGGGCAACACGCTGGCGAAAGCAAGTGTTGTCTACCTTTATCTATTTTCTATAAATTGTGTTGAAACTCTCGTAATAGAAGTGACTCGGATCGTATGGATGTGTCATAATGAGAACCATGACCCTAAGTTATGTTTGTCTCTATTGTGATTTAATTGATTTTTAATTAAACTGTTTTTATATAAGTATTTTTTATTTAAGTTGTTTTTACAAAATCTCAAATTATTGATATTTCTAGATATACATCGATAGAGCGGATTGCGGTATTAAATCATTGGTTCTTATGGTTCAATAATCTTTTACTACTTAGCACAATCATGCACTTGCAGCGTGTCAAGTTTTTGGCGCCGTTGTCGGTGACCAATTGCACTTGATATTGAATTACTGTTTAATCACCGTATAGACTAGAGCTTTATTTTTCAGTTTATTTTAGTTCTCGCTGCTCTTGTATTCGAAGAACTCGTTCTGCAGGGAATTTAGTCAGACCTGTGAACGAAATCGAGCAGTTCTTATGTGAGAGACGCCGAAATCTTAGACAGCAAGCCATGGTTGATCCAATAGTTAACACTAAGCCTCTTAGTATGATGTGATTCCTACCGAAGAGGAACCGCATTGTAGTATTGTGGACCCTTCGATTGCGGCAAATAATTTTGAATTGAAACCTTATTTGATCGATAGGGTGCAACAAAATCAATTTCCTGGGTTACTATATGAAAACCCAAACCTTCATCTTTCTATATTTTTTGATAATTGTGGTACTGTTAAGGCTAATGGCGTTGACCAAAACGTTATCCGTCTCCGATTATTCCCTTTCTCTTTGAGATATCACGTGCGAGCTTGGCTTTAATCCTTACCTTCCTATTCAATTACTTCCTGGACTCAGTTGAAAGATGTCTTTCTTGCACGGTACTTTCCGCCAAGCAAAACGACCAAAGTTAGGAATGAGATTAATAATTTTAGGCAAGAAGAGTAGGAATCATTGTTTGACGCGTGGGAGCGTTATAATGATTTGTAAAGTCTGTGCCCTTTTCATGGGCTTGAGAAGTGGATGAGTATCCATACTTTTTATAACGGTCTCCTTTACTCCACAAGGATGACCTTAGATGTGGCTTCTGGCTGAGTCGTCATAAATAATCCTCAAGAAGTAGCATAAAACTTGATATAAGAGATAGCCAAAAATCACCACTCATGGTGAAGCGTGCGATAATTCGCCGCTAAGTCTATCCCTAAGACCGGTGGTCTCTATGAGGTTAATGTGTTTTACCATATAAACGCAAAGGTGGATGCCATTTACCAAAAGATAGATAGTTTAAGCATCGCACCTTCCACATCTGTTATACCTGCCCCTATTGCTTTTGTTGCCCCCGCCACTCTTTACTGTGAGATATGCGGAATTAACAGGCACACTGATAGAGATTGCAAATGATCCTCGCCGGAGAATCCACCCAAGAAAATGCCAATTTTGTGAATAATAACTAACATAATAATCTGTATTCTAACACCTATAACCCAAGGTAGCTAGACCACCATAATTTCTCTTATAGGAACAAAAGCCTTCTGCAAGCTATGGGACCATTGAGTTTCCAAAAACCTATGCCAACTGTGCCTAAGAAATCCAACTTAGACCTTTTGATGGAAAACTTCGTGATGACACAAACTCATCAAAATGATGAATGTAGAAATCAAAACCTCCTTACCAATGTGGCACTTAGGCAGTTGACCACTAAGATTGACAATGTTGCCACCCATAACAAAATATTAGAGACTCAAATCTCCCAAGTTGCCTAGCAACAAGCTTCTACCTTCGTCCCTTCCAGGCCATTTAGGGGGAAAGCCGAGCAAAATCCTAAGGGACATTTTAATGTTGTGACAAATCATAATGGTAAGCAAGTGGGTAGTTCTAGTGAAAGAGAAAGAGGTTGAAGAGAGTGTGCCAACACCACCTGAAATGAGGTTGTTTAAAAGGTTGAGAATAAAGCACCTTATGTTACTCCCCCTCCCTACAAACCTATTATTCCTTTCCCACAAAGGCTTGTAAAGGCCAACTTGGAGGCCCAATTCAAAAGAGTTCGTGGAACTCCTTAAATAGATCCACCTCAATGTGCTTTTTACCAAGGCACTAACTTAAATTGCCTCTTATGCTAAGTTCTTAAAAGAGATTTTTTCCAATAAAAGGAAGTTAGAGGACCATGAAAATGTGGTTATGACTCTTGTTAATAGTGTTGTGATTTAAAATATGGTGATCCCTAAGCTTAAAGATTCGGGGAGTTTCTTTATCCCTTGTCAAATAGGCACCATGAACTTTGAGAAAACACTTTGTGATTTAGGGGTTAACATTAGCTTGATGCCTTTGTGTGTATGTAATAAGTTAGACATGGGTGAGACGAAACTGACAAATGTGTCTCTGCAACTTGCAAATAAATAAGTTAATTACCCCATAGGTGTGTTAGAAGATGTTTCGATGAGAATTGGAGAGTACTATGTGCCGGTAGAATTTGTCATATTGGATGTCGATGAGGATTTGGAAATCCTGATACTCTTAAGTATGCCTTTCTTAGCTACGGAGGGGGTTATCATCGATGTCAAGAGTGAGAAGTTGACTTTTGAGGTAGGAGAAGAGAATATCGAGTTTATACTAGCAAAACTCCTGAAAAATCCTTCATTGAAGGATTATTGTTGTTTAGTGGATTTGATCACCAATTGTATTCAAGAGAGCGCGTCAAAGCCTCCTTTGTCTAATAAGTTGGAAGAGTGCTTACTTGATAACGCCAAAGTTGAGAAAGATAACATCAAAGCTAAGGTTTATGGAGAAATTTTGGACAATAGTCCCATTTCCACTAACCAAGAGCGCCTGTTGTGAAATGTGATGGACCCAAAAACCAAAAACCTTGACTAGGGTCGAAGAAGAGTAAGTCTAAGGAGAAGAAAATAGTGAAAGAGAAGGTCCATGAAAAAACGGACCTAAAATATGAGCCTCCACATAGGAGGAAGAAAAAGGAAGATGGATGTATGGAATGGATGACTAGGGTTTGTTGGTCCCGAAAATAGCTAAGGGAGATGTTAGGGACCTAAGTTTGAACGAAGCACCCGCCTAAGTTTGAGGATGTAGGAAGTCAAGCTAAACGACCTTAAACAAAGTGCTACATGGAAGACTACCCACACTTTTCACACTAATTTGTTTTCTTTTTGTTTTATTTTATTTTTTAGTTAATAGATAGCTCGCATAGAAGAAGTGAAATAAGCGATGAATGTTGAAAAAAGTTTATAAAAATCAATAAAGGAACTGTGTCCGAAAAGATCCAAGTAGAACACAAAACACAAAATTGCCCATACAAAAACCAGGGAGCTGCCACAAGCTGTCGTGGAAGGCACTACGGGCCGTAACAGCCCCCATGCCCATACCCTAAAATGCCACACACCCCATATGAAAACCAGGACCTTAATGTATTTTTCTTTTCAAAAAGACCACTCTTTCAAAGAGTTTCCCGAACTACGACCATTAAAAAAAGTCTTGAAAAGCTTCGATTATGAGGAAACCAGGAAAGTATATAGAGTTTGAGGGAAGAAATGTTTGAATGCGAGAAAAAGTAAATAAGAAAGGGGTTGAATTGTGTTGTATGTTTTCTTAATTTGCGTATGATCAGATTTCACAATCTAAACTGGTGTTCGGATTCTGGTTATACTTAGCAGCAGAATGTTAACAGAAGCAAATAAATAATATCATAAGATACAAAGATTTATATTGGTTCCTCCTAAATGAGAGTAGTTCAGTCTCATTGCTTCACAAGATATTTTCACTATAATCAAATCATGATTACAATCGCTTATGCATTCTGCATCATACTTTTACAATGCTCAGACCCTAAGTCTAAGACTTCTTGCTTAAACCCTTAAGGCTTAAGACTTCCTTGCTCAAGTCCTACAGACTCAAGACTTCCTTGCTTAAAACCTCAGTTTAAGACTTTCCTGCTCCGGTCCCTAAGACCCGATACTTCCTGCTCAATCCCCTCTAGCCCAAGACATCTTGCTTAAACCCCCTAGGTTCAAGACTTCCTGCTTAGACCGCAACCTAAGAGTTTCCTACTCAAGCCCCTCAGGACCAAGACTTCTTTCTTAAACACCTCAAGTTCAAGACTTCTGCTCAGACCCTCGATCCGAGACTTCCTTGCTTAAATCCCACGGATTAAAGACTTATACTCAATCAATCCACTTGATTAAGACGTTTAACGCTCTAGCACATAACAGGAGACTTACATGGCTCAAGCATCTTGGCGAGAGACTTGGTTGCTCAATCAATCTACTTGATTAAGACTTTCATTTCTCTAGCACATAGCAGGAGACTTACATGCCTCAAGCATCTTGGCGAGAGAATTTGATCTAAACAGTTAAACAACATGTTCAGCAGAATAGAGAATAAGGTGTACTTGATACAAATATCAAAGGTACAGGGAAATCACCATAACAAATACCTAAATCTCTTAAGATTTCTAAGATATTCAATGTTTAAGAAATCTAAAGGCTTTTACAATTATAGCCTACAACAGAAATTCTGCATAACCAATTGTGTTGATAATTGCTGATCTTGTTACTCTTCCATCAGGTTGATCCTTGTTAAAGATTCAGTTTGAACCTTCAGCTACTTATATAGCATTTCCAGAAGACTAGCCGTTGGAGAGATAACTTGATTAAGTGTCTTTGCTTTCTCTATAGTACAAGAGACGTTGAAGATAGATACACCAAAAGATCTTGATCCATTGTGTAACGTGTTTAACCATTAAGTCTTCAAAGAGATCTTGTGCTATAGATCCGTTGAGAGTAGATATTCGTAAAGCATGCTAACTTTTCTTGAGACTTGTGAACTAAGACTCTAGCTGACAAACTAATTTGACAATGCAGCTTGCTTTCTGCAGTACGGATAACTTGAGCTTTATCACTAACTCTGAATGATCACCAGAAGCCAATTTACATTCACCAAGTGTAAAGACAATTATGTTGCTTCTTCTGATACTGAGACCTTCGGCTTCAGAGTCTACGCCAGACATCACTTAGAGAGTGTTCTTCAGATTCTGCACCACCAGAAGCTAGTAATTTAGCTTCTCTCAAGCGTGTCCTTGTATATCAGATTCTGAATATATATTTACAAGTATTAGAACATGCATGCATGAAACACACATCAAATATAATAATTATTCTTTTAATACTTTGTTATCATCAAAATCCAAGGAATATATGTAATGAACAAATCTTGTTCTAACAATCTTCCCCTTTTTTTATGATGACACATATAAGTATTTAAAGGACAATGTTGGGCAATTATAATTTTCTTTGCAATATCAGAGTATGAGGTTTGTATGGTCCCCCTGAGTCTAATAGTCCAAAGTTGAGCTCTGTAAACCCACCCTAAGTACTACTTTTAAGAAAAAGTATTTTAATTTTCTTAGTAACATCAGAGTCTGAGGTTTGTAAGCTCCCCCTGAGTCAAATAGTCCAAAGTTGAGGTTTGTAAGCTCCTCCTTAGATCTATATTTAAGAAAACTAAACATAATATTTTAACTTCCTTTGACAACATAAGAATACGAGGTTTGTAAGCTTCTTCTGAGTCTGATAGTCTAAGGTTGAGATTTGTAAGCTGTTCCTTAGTTCTATGTACAAGGAAGTTAAAATGTGTTGCTCGGGACAAAAGAACCATTATGTTCAAAAATTAAATAACCATTATGTACAAATATTATAAATGACCATTATGTACAAACTGAATGGGTTCAGTTTCTAATTAAATACTCACTACCATTTCTCCCCCTTTTGTCACATTAAAAAACGAATAAAAATAGAAAAAAGAAATATTAGATTCATAAATGCATAACAGACCATCATTACAAGATTAATTTTCAAGGAAGGGAAAACGATCAAGTAACAGGGGTCATTAAGGTTTTTACAGTGCATGTTAAATATTTATTGCTCGTAATAGTTTCAAGAATCATGCAAAGGATTTTATTCAGTCGTTTAGGTTACCCAAAAGCCATTATAAAAGAAACCAAAACCTAGTTCATTTTCATTAACATCTACCAATACGTTATGGAGTCATCAGCTGAGAGCAACAAAATCTTTGTTGTGACAGAAGTCAAAAAGAGCTCTACAAATTTGAATATCCAAAACCTTCAAAATCCAGCAGCTTCAGAAGCTTCTGCTACTGAGCCTATGCCCCCTACCCTGAACACTTCAAATTGTACCTTAACAACCTACAGAAGAAGGTCCTTCGATAGCTATGATGAAGCCAAAGAAGAAGTCCATGAAGAAGAGGAGGGCATAGATGAAGATGAACTAGATATTGATTATGGCAACAACTTCTCCTACAAGGCAATGGATAACTTAGATAGGGATTTATTCTAAGTTCAAAATAGTCTCTTATGTTTTTGTAATCCTTTATGCTTGATTAATAAAAATTTATTTTGACCAGTATATATTATGAAATCGTACAAACACTTAATTTACCCTTTAGATTTTCTGATATGGACATTAATGAAGTAATGAACAGAACAAACATTTTAACATGTTAACAATAAAATTTATAGGTGTTAAAAGAATCTTAATAGGTTGGAATACTAGACATTATTTCCAAGAGTCGGTATTTAAAATTGATTTGACTCAATCAATAAACTAATGAATACTCAAGGTAATGAATGTAAAGACTCTATAAAAACCTCTTAGTAGACTCACTTTCATAACCACTTAATCTTCTGAACACCAAAATGTATAAGCAAAAGCAAATTTGAGTTCCAAAGAGAGATTTCAGAAAGATATCCATGCTTAATGCAACAACTCAAGCAAATAAGAATGATACAACAACTGAAGAATCTACAAGTAAGTAGATGACTTCAGAAGCATACACTTCTTCGGCAACCTTCATTGAGATACACAGAAGAAGAAGAACTTACAGGTCAAAACACAACAATTAACTGAGAAAGGAAGCTGTAGAGTTTGCAAAGGAAGAATGGCAAGATAATTTTGAAAATCTAGATATGTCAGATGATCTTAGGGAATACCTTAAGGAAAATCTAAATGCTTAGAAAGTCTTAACAATTTGTAATAGCTTCTAGTTAATGAGAATGTTGCATATTTAGAGTTTTTAATCCTATTTGTTTTATCCTCTTGAACAACAATATAAATGAATATTTATAACAATTAAGATGCACAAAAGCATGAACAAACTTGGATTAATAATAAGATTACTTAACACAAAAATTCTTAACAATTACAAGACATAAATTTGCAGAAGTCTAACATCAGAAACTCTCATAGATAGCTTCAAACTTGTCTCTCCGGATTTTAGAAGAATCAATCTTTGCACTTATGATAACTCTCTGTTGGACCAGTAATTCCGAAAGAACTCGTCCATAAGGAATGAAGAAGGTCTCTCTCTTGTGAAAGGAAGAAAGAGTCCTCTTAAAATAGTCAAACATAGCTTGAGGATGATCAATCTGCAAGTCTGAATGGAGAAGTAGTAGAAAATCATTTTCAATAGGGTCCACGAGGTCTAGATCCTTATCCTTAGGAAGCAAGTTTGAGTTCAAAATCTTATTCCAAAGAATTGCATCAGGACGAAGATTCGAGACCAAAGATGTGTTATATGGATTTACAAAGATACGCCAAGTAAGAAGATAGTGTTCCCAAACAATAGTTCCTGGGATTTCTCCAATCTCCTCACAATTGATCACATTAGCAATCGATTTAGAGGTTAGTGTTATAGAAACACCAATCACTTTAAAAAGAATAACATACTCAGAATTCAACTCAACTATGGATGCATTAATCCAAAACTCTTTGACAAGACTTGGATAAGTGAAACCACATAGCATCTCAAAGTATCCATTCCAACTTTGTTCAGACACAGTCTTCCAGAAGTTAAAACCTATCTTAAGCAACTCATCAAAATCCACAGACTTTTCATTGATGACAACTAGTCGATTAAAAGGAGAATTGACTAGAGAATTTATCTCAGGTTTGGTTTGATCAGCACACAACCAAAGAAAATAAAAAGAAAAGAAAAGAAATGTACAAGACTCTAAAGGAATAAGAATCTTGTCAGAAAAAAGACACAAAATGATGTTTCACAAGACAGGGGATAGAGATAATAATAATATATAAAAAGAAAAACATCATTACCCAAAGGTTCTCCTCAAGCAGATTTCCTGAATCCACTAGATAATTTTCACCTTTATGAATATTTAAGTAATATAAAAGTTAAAAAAAACCTTTTACATAAACTACTTTATCAGAAGTAAAGAATCCTTTTCTGAATCTCAGAGTCTGACAATTTTCAGAAGCTATCATCCATCAGAGTCTAGTAGATATAGACTTAGAGTGAGACATCTTCTGTCAGTCATCAGTCTTCAAGATTCTATTCAGAACCAAATATTTTCTCTTGAAACAAGAGTCATGAGTGATTAAAGAATATTGAATTGGTTTCTTTGACATCTAACAAACAACAGTATCCTCACAAAAAGTAAGGAGATTATTTCTATAAATATGACCATCATCTAGCTAATGATATATTTGGTACAATCAAATAAAACATAGTTTCTTCTTAAATATTTCTGAAGATTATTTTATCAAAATAACTTCTCTAGAAATTTAACAGAGACTTTGTATTTACATATACACAAATATCTCATTGATTCAAGTAATAAGCTAGGAAAGAATAGATATACCTTTTTTTTTTGTTATTTTCTCGCTCAGACTCGTATGAGTCTTCAGAAGTTACCATAGAATCTGAATACTCCTCTGAGTGGATTCTGATTCAATGGTTATTAAACCATTGACTCCAATTCTTTCACCAAACTCAGTACCTCTAGCACTTGAGCTTGAGTTGTAGGCTCTTCTTCCATCAAATGTTGTAAACAAACTTTGATAAGCAATATGGAAGATGCCTTTGCTCCTTTCTTCAACATACGCAGCAACTACAATTAAATAATGATACTCATATTTCTATGAGTCCATACATGTTGGTCCAGACAGGCTTTCCTTTGTCTTATGCTACAATCTGATAGCATTACCATGATTTATTCCAGAGTATCAATCTAGGATGAGTCATGATATGAACAAGATCTTGTTCTTAGCAGAATCATTGATTTCATTGTATTGGATTAAATCTTTTGACTTTGAAATCTTTGACAAGCAAAGAACCATATGTTGTTAGTTATCAGAGATTGGCATAAAACAAATTAATGCACTGTCATATAATTGTTGGCAGAACACAAAGATGAATTGAAGGTTTCTCATAGAATTATCCTTTAACACAAATTCCATGATGACCCTCAATCAAGGAGTAATGAAGTCACTTAAGATATCACCTTAAAGAACAGACTCCTTATTATCAAATATTGAAGCAAGATAGATTTCGCATAATCTCTTTCTCTTCAATACTTGATTTTTATTCTAGGATGCAGATGTTTCTTCAGAAGCAGTAATGACCGGCAGAGCCAAATTACTCTTTCTTCTGAATCCTACACTAATGTCAGTTTCAAATGAATATGCAGTGAAGACCTCTCACATTAGGTTCTGGTAGTGTTTCTCCTTGTTCTTGGATTTGGGAAATCAGTTGAAATACAAATATCTTAAAAGCTTCTGAAGTTACTCTTCTAACAACATATGTCACGTTCCATTCAGCCAGTTAAAGAAATCTTCTGATTAGGAAGGTTAATTCCTCATTATCAGACATTCCATAGGAGGTATTCTTCAACAGGATTTAGAAAACATAAAATGTTAGATAGATTTTCATCATCTAATTCCATTATTTTTTAAGATTGCAAGATAAACCTATAAGGCACAGTAAACTCAAGTTGTATGACTTCTTGAATAATTGTGACCTCAAGTTTGAATTCAAAACAATCTTCTTAGAATTTTCTTGGAAAGATTAGATGAAGTGTAACTGGACAAGCTTCATAACCGATTCCCACAAATCTGAGCACAAGGATTCAAAGATAGCCTGAGCATTAGACGTATCAATGATGTTGATATACTTATAATCGAGATAGAGCACCAACTAGAATGCATCTACCTTTGAAGATATTTTCAATAGGATTCTTATGAGCTGGTGAGAAAGAATTTCAAACTTTGATCATCCCTACACCATCAACTTCTATAGTAATACCTTTTTCAAGGGTATTCTACAGACCTTCACAAAACCCTTTATCAAGTCCAATGAATTAAAAATATATTTAACTTTTCCATCATTTAAATTCAGCGTAATCACCCCTTAAGTATGGTAGGAAAAACAATGTAATATTTTTCATGTGGCACTTGATTCCTTCTTGAAGAAAAGTCTTTAATATACATACTTTTCTCATTTGATCACTATCTGCACCACTGTTAGGTGTTATGTACAAACCAGGCTCTGATACAAATTGAAGGTGAGAAAAATTCACAAGAAGAAGGGTTGAATTGTGTTTTTCATTTTCTTAATTTGCGTCTGATCAGAGTTCAGAATCTAAATTGATGTTCAGGTCCTTGTTATATTTAGCAATGGAATGGTAACAAAAGCAAATAAATAATAGCAAAAGACACAAAGATTTATAATAGTTCCTCCTAAATGAGAGTAGCCCAGTCCCCTTGCTTCACAAGAGGTTTTCAATATAATCAAATCATGATTATAATCGATTATGCATTCTGCATAAGACTTTTACATTATCAGACCCTAAGTCTGAGACTTCTTGCTTAAACCCCTAAGGCTCAAGACTTCCTTGCTCAAGTCCTACAGACTCAATACTTCCTTGCTTAAACCCTCATCCTAAGACTTTCCTGCTCAGGTCTCTCAGACCCGAGACTTCCTGCTCAAGCCCCTCTGGCGCAAGACTTCTTACTTAAACTCCTCAGGTTCAAGACTTCCTTCTTAGACCGCTGCCTAATACTTTCCTGCTCAAGCCCCTCAGGCCCAATACTTCTTGCTTAAACCCCTCAGGTTCAAGACTTTTGCTCAGACCCTTGATCCGAGACTTCCTTTCTTAAATCCCACGAATTCAATACTTCTGCTTAATCAATCCACTTGATTAAGACTTTCAATGCTCTAGCACATAGCAGGAGACTTACATGGATCTAACATCTTGCACTACTACAAAATACACATTCGGTAACATAATATTACTACGGTCATACCTTTCACCGTTGTAATATCTGAAACTGGATGCGCCTAATGCTTATTTATTTTTTGAAAGTTATTTAATCACGGTTAATAGAAACAACCGTGGTGATAAAGTGAGTGGTACATGGTTCAAATCCTGGCAACTACATTTTTCCATTTTTCCTATTACAAAAAGCGTGTGTCACTTAAGTTCATAAATAAATAAAAAATTGAAGATTATTTAATCACGAATTTAATATGCAATCGTTGTAATATTATCTATACAACCTTTGCTCTTCCCTAAAGAGAGAAACGCTCCACCCAACTATAATGATGATTGAAAATTTTCTTCATTTTTCAAGACGGTCACAATGTCATTCAAGAATATCAACCATTGGAAGTAACCATTGCAAGCATTAAATCATCATATGTTTCATCTTCAACCTCTTCTATAAAGGCACAGTTTCATATAATTAATTTCCACTTCTTAGAAACTATTCTTCTTAACTTCATATAGAAACATGAGTTCTCCATCTGAGAATGCTAATAGAAATATCTCAACTTAAGTCACCACAATACAACACCATGATCAGCAGTCAACTAAGGAGGTCCAACCATCCGGATCAACTGCTGTTAGGGATACACTGAGGGTTAGGAAGGCCAAGAAGAAGAAGAAGAAGAAAAATATGCCGAGGAAGTTTTGTTACTATGATTCTGGCGAGGGTAGTGAGGAGAGAGTCATAGATTATGAAGATTCCTTTGCTGCTAGGAGATATTGTTCCAACATTAACAAAATTATGTAATGAAATTATTTATGTACTCTTCCCTTTTGGACCTCTTAATGAAATTATTTATTATTGTTTTATATACTCTTTCATTTATACATAATTATTGTTTTACAAAAAAAAAATAGTACAAGCCAACAAAAATAACAACAACAATCGCAACATTAATGAAAAATAACAATAACAATAATTAATAACTCTCTCACCATTGCGTTCATAAATAAATAAAAAAATGAA
Organism: Lathyrus tuberosus; assembly: GCA_022829125.1. Taxonomy (NCBI): domain Eukaryota; kingdom Viridiplantae; phylum Streptophyta; class Magnoliopsida; order Fabales; family Fabaceae; genus Lathyrus; species Lathyrus tuberosus. The sequence continues at coordinate 9,485,046 of JALAZF010000044.1, read as the reverse complement.
AGTTATTTAACCACGATTTTTCTTTCAAACCATGATGAAAAGTGATATATTATATCACAGTTTTTCTTTCTAACCGTGATGAAAAGTGGTATTTTTTACTAAATAAGCAAAATTATCTATCGTTCAGTACATAACAACTATTTCTCTCAAATGAAAACCCTAACATATTTCACTCTTATCTCTCATAACATAACCCTAACATCCATGTCACTCTTTAAACTTTCTTAAACCTTCATATTTGTCTTCACCAATCGCTATGATACTCTTTAATCATATTTCAAGTTTGTTCATTAAACTTATGCTTCGATTTCATTTAAATTTCTTGTTAAAAATGGGTTCTCATTTTTTTATTTGGTGAATGTTCTCGTTTTATCAAATTCGTCTTCCTCACCTTAACAAATCGTATACTTTGGCTATGATACATATGGTTTGTGTAGCTATGAAGAAAAATACAAGAAGTATGAAACTATATGTGTTATCTTCATTCAACTTGTACTTCTTCTTCTTAGCTTCATAAACTAGATGAAAATCATAATTTGTTCCAGATCCACAATTAGTTAAAAAAAGGTGTGTTCTTTAAACATTACATAATATCTTGTGTTGTTGTATGTTGTTATTGTTGTTCTTGAGCCTAATTTTGTTGTATGTTGTTGTGTTGTTGATAAATGTTGTTGTTGTTGTTGTTGATGATTAATGTTTTAAGAACAAAAACAAAACATTGCTAAGTCACAAGAAATAAGCTTCTTGTGACTTAACAATGTTTTGTTCTTTAAATTCTTAAAACATTACATAATATCTTGTGTTGTTGTATGTTATTGTATGAAGTTGAGTTTATTATATGCTATGTAGATTGTGTGTTTCACTAACCCTTCACTGAAAATACATTTCATTTAAATTGACATAGAAACTTGTAATCTAAAAATTAAGTTGTATTTGAAAACCAACTTATATCAATCAATGTTTTCCGAATTGCATCTGTCTCATCATTCATATGACACAGTTTAATATATAGAATGTAGGTCAATGACCTAATTCCTTCATCACATCCATATCTTCTCTTATAGTTTAATTTGAATAACAACAATTTATTGATATTATTAGAATTAAACTAGAATAGAAGGAATTGATGTCATGAAGGACTTAGACCATTGAACCACATTCTATATGTTAAACAACATGAGATGAACAATGAGACGAATGCAATTCGGAAATGAAATTCTAGCATTGCAGACAGCAGATGTCCTAACACATGTCAAGACATTGTTCTACATTATCATTTAAAAAAAGAAGCACAACAGCAGACTGATACCTTGAATATCAGAAACTGCAGAATCACATATGTTTCGACATCTGATCCAACATGTTTATCAATACCAATAACAAAATATGTAAATCTGCAGAATGATAAAGAACACAACAATTGTTAACCCAGTTCGGTGCAATTCACCTACATCTGGGGGATACCAATCTAGGAAGAAGACTCCACTATCTATATAATTATCATAAAGCTAAACTCTCCCTTTTACAACTTTATCTCCTAATCTCTACCTTATGAAGACTTTACCAAAGAACACCCTCTTTGATATGAGATACCCCACTCACTTCCCTTAATCACAAACTGTGATATTTACATCATCCCTCTCAATACATAATTCTGTCAAGCATACTTGACCAACACGCTAACTTGGATTTGCTTAAAAGCTTCATCCAAGAATAATACACAATCCATTACCTAAAGGCTTCTGGATCTGTGTGATGCCTATGCCTATCACAGTTCATCAGACGATACACAGGAAGACTTACAACCTAAAGAGCCAACGACTCTGAAAATCCTAAACCCTTATTTTTACACAAGAGAACTAGGTTACAAAAGGTATCTCTACATCTTCAGTCCTAGGTCTCGGTCTTCTTTTATAATCATCTGTTTCTTTGGGCTTCGAATCTTCTGTTTATTTCTTCCTTGATCCATGTTCTGATTGCTCCTTAAATCTTGCACCTGATTTAGAAACATCCTGCAATATTAGCTCAAGATGTCAAGACATTCGTTAGGATATAATGTCTGACCAGTCTTCTTTCATCAGACTTCTTCATATCTTTTGACATTCTGTTCTTCCCAAAAAATTGCTCAAATCAGTTGAGCTTTCAATCTCCCCCTTTTGACAAATTTTTAGTTAAAACTCCTTAGGTAGAAAAAGAAAGTCCTACATTTGGTAGATATGATTGGAACGCTACTGAGACTCTTTCTTACCCCTGAAATTCCTAGGTGTATGTTGGTGTACATGAGGAAGAGTACATAACTTTCTCCCCCTCAAACCAGTACTTGCCACGGAGGGATAAATCTTTCTCTTAAGGGGCATAAGAGAACCTATAAGAAGGTTCAGAAAGAGCTTAAGACGAAATAGTTGTATCATTCATAACACAAAGTCCATAGAAAATGTAACTCGGATCACAAGACACAGCCTGCTTCATAACTCAGATCACAAGGCACAAAGGGAAAGACTTAAGTAGAATGTTAGAACATCCTCTCCAACATCCTTGCAAAACAACTACAAAGATGCACCAGATGTGTCCTGAAAGACCCATCCCCACACAGTCATTCTCCCCCTTTTTAGCCCAAAAATTAACAAAAGTAACCAATACAGTTCCATATCCATATGTTACATACCCAAACACGAATGAAAGACATGATGAATCAACCCCCAACCTGGAATACCATAAGCAGATGCATGCTTTAAATACCCAAACAGTTTCTCTATAGACTCACGGTCCAAAGAAGTTATCGCTGAACAATTCAATGGAGAAATAAATTTAGGTAGGTAAATTTATAACTGTGCACCGCCCAACTAGGATAAGACTATTTCAACTTTTAAGAGTAACCGTCCAAAACACTACAACACATGCTAAACATGCCTCCTATAAGACACACTCTTCACCGTCCAAAATAGCCAGTTAGGACCCACCCTCAAGTCTTAAATAATATCCTGACACTTTGTCAGGCTTGTTCAGTCCATCTGAGGCATAGTCACCATCCCTTTGATGAGTCCCAGTTAGTAACCAAGACATCCAAGATACTTGTATTGACACTTCAATGATGGAATCAACATTATACTGTCAAGTCCCCCACAACCTTGCAATAGTAGAATAATGTCAAGACATCCTTCTTGACATCTCATCTTCAAAATAATCACAGTTTGCTTGACCTCCAAACAACCTGGATTCAGAACTGCACCCCTGCAGTAATACATCTTAGATCAAGGAGTAACTCCCCCTATCTAAGATATCCAGTGCTCTTCCAATGGACACTTATGCTGATGAATGGAAAACATAAGACACATCTTCATGTCTTCAAGAGCGCACCCTCTGTCCAACCCACCTGCTAAACACAATCATCAACTGCACTTATTGCTTCTTCTGACAAGAACCAATAATCACTCACACATGAACACCATCATGCTTCCCGTGAGGTCACATTAGGATCACCATCCTAAATTAACAAAATCTTGGATTGAGACCAAAGATCCATTGATCCCTCTCTTCTTGAACCCATCTATACACCACACGAATTCCTCTTGAATTCTCTTGTATAGACCTTCATGTTCCTTGAGATAAAATCCAATTGATCACATTCCTCAAAGAGATACCTTACCTCTTAGTTTGTTATCTTCTTAACGATATCAAATATCGTATACATGCTCCAGAAATCCTCAGCCCATTTGCTCCACAAGCACCAAACTGATCCACTTCTAGCATGTCCCATTCACATCAGACTTCCAAGACAATCCTTTACCCATCATTCTCCCGTATGATAAGATAAATACCTATTAAACAAGATGTGAGTGTCAAGTTCTACACTTAGAACTTAGTATCCTACTCCAAGGATAACCAACCCAGAAAATGTTCTAACATCAGTTAGGACATTCTTCACACATCACAGACACCACACACCATGGTTCTTGATATGCTCCACCACTAGACTTACTATCTGCATAGTAATCCAACTGAAGATCTTCAAACAACACTGCGCCACCAGCTTGATCAATAAGAACTCCAGAAACCCAAAGAGAGAAATAAACTCTCATCCACCAAAAGAAGGTAATCTTCCATCGTCAACCTAGAACTTCTACCACAAGCTCCAAGATGAACCAGATCCTCCTTATGTTTTCAACCAACTACCCTTCTGCCCAAGAGTAATTAGTTCCAAGCACCCTGCTTGAATGCACACTAAAGATCAACCAACTGCCACTTTTTGATTGATCTCATTCTTCTTCAGAACTCCCATAAGATACACTGATCCACCAATGAAATCTGATTTTCAAGTTACATGGACTACTTGCTCCATATCAAGACATCTTGGATCCACCAATCCTCTAAACATGTAACATCTTCTCCATCCACAGCTCCCGCTAACTGCATGAGATAGACCTTTTTGAAGCATCTATAACTTCCATTCTCCTGTAGATCACCTTATCTTAAGCTGATGTGCCACATCACCAGCTGAGATTCTGATGTTAAGCTAGATGGCAAAACATTCTGATACGACATCCAGCTGCTGAATTCAGCTCCTCCATCTGCCACTTAGAAGAACCTCCTCCCTTTAACAGAACAAGAGTTCCATGCTCTCATAGACTTGATTCAACAACCAAGTTTGAGTAGACAACCTCCATCATGCTTATCACAGATATTCCCTTCAAGCTCACACCTTGATGAATAACTGTTTTGAAACTCCAAAGACTTCACACCTGCCACGTCTAAATCTTCAGAAGATAAATTAGTCCTAGACTACACCATAGCCATACCAAAGAATGCCACTTTCCTTAGTAGAGCAGTCTGTAGAAAGTCAAAGATAACTGCCACTTAACATTGACCTTCAAAATGAGCAAGATCCCATGCTCCTAAGTACCTAGATCAGAAATAAACTGATCCAAGCTGTGCCATCACCAGCAATCCATTCTGGACAAGTCTCTTGCCAGGACATTTTCCAGATAAACACCAGATGCTTCTAGTAACAACTTGAACACACCTGCTGCACTCCAATATTCTTAGATCATAAATAAACTGATCCAAGAATCATCCATCAAGATTATGATATCTTATTCTCCATCTTCCACATCACCATTGTCTAGACCAGTTTCTTGCCAGGAAACTCTCCAGAGATAAGATGCTTCTGTCTCACCATACTGAGCAGATTCTTAGGTCAACACCCAGGAGAAATAGAACCAAAAGCTTATGTAGTACCCCTCCCATGATTCTGCACAAACCAGATGAAGAGATGTTCCAACATCGTATAGAACATCAGTAATCTTGAACTTCACATGCAAGGATAATCAATTAAATACTTGTGAGTAACACAAATAGTAATTGATCTTAAATTCTTGTTCAATAATCCTGTTTCACTGTTGAAGCCACACTCCACCAGATCACTTCATGAACACTTATCAAGTATTCAATCTTTTGCAAGTATCTTCTTTGACACACAACTTGTTGAGATACCAAGGCTGCCACCCTTGACTCAAGTAACTAAGATTCTCTCTGAACGAACCCTATTTACCTCAACAGTTCTGAAAAATCCATATAGATTGGATCCTCCCTTAGGATTAGGAGAGATGAATATTTCCTTGCTGTTTTGGATGGTGAAAATAAATCACCTCCACTTTCTTCAGTTTTGTGTTTCACAGAAACACCTTCTAGTCAGAAGAATAACTAGAAGACTCCAAATTCATCTGACTTTAAACTGCACCATGGAATCAAGCTTCCAAGTACCAAGTCACCATAACAGACATCCTCCAACAACTTCCTTCATTCCATCGCTCCCAACTTTGGAATAAAAAGATGCAGATATCTTCAACTATAGAGGCCAGCGATTGAGATCTTCCACCATCTGTCTTCAGCAACAACTCCAGAATCCCATAATTCCAGAGCTCTTCCATCATAAACACATGCAGCGGAACCACCAAGGAACAAATTCTGCTTGCCCTAATAAGATGTCAGAACATCTTATAAGACACCCTAACAAGAGAACTAGCCACTTCTCCTGAAGTTGTTGTAGAACCTCCTCAGCAACATGAACAACCACTGGGTTGTTACCTTCGATCCAGAACATCCATCCCATCCATTAATACCCTTGGGTATGTCTGAGTTGATTGATCTGATCTTCACAACTTCTCCTTGTTTAAATGCCAGAAAGTATCTCCTAAAGATCTCATTCAGAAACAGACAGGATGCCTGCTCTAATACCAATTGAAATTCTGGCATTGCAGACAGCAGCTGTCCTAACACATGTCAAGATATTGTTCTGCATAATCATTTAAACAAAGAAGCACAACAGCAGACTGATACCTTGAATATCAGAAATTGCAGAATCACAATGTTTCGACATCTGATCCAACATGTTTATCAATACCAATAAGAGAATATGTAAATCTGCAGAATGATAAAGAACACAACAATTGTTAACCCAGTTTGGTGCAATTCACCTACATCTTGGGGATACCAATCCAGGAAGAAGACTTCACTATCTGTAGAATTATCATAAAGCTAAACTCCCTCGTTTACAACTTTATCTCCTAATCTCTACCTTATGAAGACTTTACCAAAGAACACCCTCTTTGATATGAGATATTCCACTCACTTCCCTTAATCACAACCTGTGATATTTACATCATCACTGTCAATACATAATTCTGTCAAGCATACTTGACCAACACGCTAACTTGGATTTGCTTAAAATCTTCATCCAAGAACAATACACAATCCATTACCTAAAAGCTTCTGGATCTATGTGATGCTTATGTCTATCACAGTGCATCAGACGATACACAGGAAGACTTACAACCTAAAGAGCCAACGACACTCAAAACCCTCAACCCTTATTTTTACACAAGAGAACTAAGTTACAAAAGGTATCTCTACAAAACCCTCAACGACTCTCAAAACCCTGAACCCTAAACCCTTTTTTTATAATCTTCTGTTTCATTGGGCTTCGAATCTTCTGTTTATTTCTTCCTTGATCCATGTTCTGATTGCTCCTTAATTCTTGCACCAGATTTAGAAACATCCTGCAATATCAGCTTAAGATGTCGAGACATTCGTTAGGACATCATGTATGACCAGTCTTCTTTCATCAGACTTCTTCATATCTTTTGACATTCTGTTCTTCCCAAAAATTTGCTCAAATCCGCAGAGCTTTCAGGAAAACAGTGGCTTGTTTAAGTTGGCTTTCAAGAATTGTTTAATTTTCAGATTATATACTCCTTCATCAATTTGAATGGTTGTATGTTACTTTGAGGTTTATTGAAAAACAAGCAATCTACATATTATATAATAAACTCTGGGTACTTTCAACAACAGTTATTTATATTAATCATTATGAAATGTTATTTACATAAATGTATATACCACAACGGTTAGTTATAGCAGCTATGATCATATATAGTGCGCTTTCAGGTTTTCTACAACAGTCATAAGACCGTGATTGTAAGTGGTGCATATACAACCACACCCTACGTAACAACGGAAGGTCACGCGTGATGTTATCCGTTTTCCAACCGTTGTTGTATATGTTTTTCGTAGTAGTGTTGACGATAAACTTGGTTGCTCAATTAATATACTTGATTAAGACTTTCATTGCTCTAGCACATAGCAGAAGACTTATATTGGCTCAAGCATATTGGCGAGAGAATTTGATCTAAACTGCCAAACAACATGTTCAGCAGAATAGAGAACAAGGTGTATTTGATACAAATATCAAAGGTACATGGAAATCACCATAACTAAGACCTAAAGATCTTAAGATTTCTAAGATTCTTAATGTTTAAGAAATCTTAAGGCTTTTACAATTATAGCCTACAACATAAATTCTGCATAACCAATTGTGTTGATAATTGCTGATCTTGTTACTCCTCTATCAGGTTGATCCTTGTTAAAGATCCAGTTTGAACCTTTAGCTACTTATATAGCATTTACAGAAGACTAGTCGTCGGAGAGATAACTTGATCAAGTGTCTTTGCTTTCTCCATAGTACAAGATACGTTGAAGATATATACACCAAAAGATCTTGATCCATTGTGTAACATATTTAACCATTGAGTCTTCAAAGAGATCCTGTACTATAGAGCCGTTGAGAGTAGATATCCGTAAAGCATGCCAACTTTTCTTGAGCCTTGTGAACTAAGACTCTAGCTGACAAATTGATTTGACAATGCAGATTGCTTTCTGTAATACAGATAGCTTCAGCTTTATCATTAACTTTGAATGATCACCAGAAGCCAATTTACATTCACCAAGTGTAGAGACAATTATGTTGTTTCTTCTGATGTTGAGACCTTTAGCTTCAGAGTATACGCCAGACATCACTTAGAGAGTATTCTTCAGTTTTTGCACCACCAGAAGCTAGCAATTCAACTTCTCTCAAGTGTGCCCTTGTATATCAGATTATAAATATACATTTACAAGTATTAGAACCTTCATACATAAAACACACATCAAATATAAACATTGTTCTTTTAATACTTTGTTATCATCAAAACCCAAGAAATATATGTCATGAACAAATCTTGTTCTAACAAGGCTAAGACTAGGGACATTGGAAAATTTTGATAACTTAGGTATTACTCGAACACCATAGGTTCTCCGAAGTTAGATGTGAGTCCAACGTGTAGATTTGTGGCATAGTACTCGGCTTCTGAGAAGTACTCCTTGATTAGTTTATAATGACAGACCAACATAAATTAAGACTTACATACATGTATGATTGGTTGGAAAATAAATAATTTTAGCACCAAAATGATGAAAAGATGGTAAAGGGAAACTACACCTTCTAAGTTGGGTAACCCTCACCGGGTTATTTAGCCTAATAGTTGTTGAACCCCAAACATTGTCCCAAAGTGGAAAAATAAGTCCATAAACGTGTGTAACTTAATTGGTAATATAAAAAATAAAAATGGTGTCTAAACAAAAATTCTCGACCGGTCTTGTGCATGTGACGACAAAAATAATTTCAATTGCCTTAATTAGATTGTCCAAATTAAAAAGAGACTTAGGTTCGTGGTCTTACTGCGGTTAGTGTTCTTATGAATACCTTTATTATCAGGTGATTACTGAGAGAACTAGACTTTAGCCAATCGAAACAAAAACTCACGTATGAGTACCGGTAGCTTCATTTTTGTATGCTTTTTCATGTAGTGAACCGCTTGATCCAAAAATTTGCATAAGCAAACTTTGTTGCTTGAGGACAAGCAACAAATTATGTTTAGGCGAGTTTGATAAGTGGTTTTCATACCTATTTACTTATTGTTTTACCATAGTATTTTACCTCTTGTTGTCTGATTTACTTTTGTTTATCGTATTTTATGCTTTGGTAGTGTGTTTTTGTTGTTTTTAGGTTTTAATAAGCATCCGAGGTAAAAAAGGGACAAAAACAAGCAAAGTGCGGGAAAATGTCAAAAGTCAAAAAATCTCTATGCAAAATCCAGAGGGCTACTACGGCCACCCGTAGCAGCTGCTACAATCCGTAGCAGGGTGGCGTGCCATCTCTTGATTTGTTTCCTTTTTTAGACTGATTTCATCTATTTTTAGAATTTGGCATGTTTATATGTGATATTTGCTTATGTAATGACTATTGATCAATGACATATTCATCCTAGTTTAGACTTTTCTATAAAACTCACAGTTAGTTGTGAGTTGTGGGATCCAAGTTTTATTTTCTAAAGTTTTTACGTATTTTATATTCTCTCTTTATACAAGTCTCCATTAGAGCACTGGATAAAAGCTTAATCAATCAGGCTTTCTTATTCGTTTTCAATACGATTGCTTATCTATTTAAGTTGTCTATTATGAATTTGACTATGAACATTGTTTTGATTGTGTTAGCCCTCACCATGAGTGAGTAGACCATTAGGGTCTAGGGGTCATGAGGCTTATCTCATGTCTATTTGTATGATCGGTAACAAGTCGATTACAAGAGTCTTTACTCTGTATTTATTTTAATACCTGAGTTTATGCATTCCAACCCTTGTATAAATGTAAAGTGTTCTCAGGTACCGATCGTAATCTGAAAGGATGTGTATCGGTACCGGAGCGCAGATTTAAAAAAACAAGTTTAATACAGCGAAAGCGCTTGGATGAGTTTGAGAAAAGTTCCAATTTTTACAGGTGAGCAAAAGTAACGAATCCATGATGAATAATACGGTCGAGCAAAAGCCAACTGATTATTCGCCATTATAGGGCAACACGTTGGCGAAAGCAAGTTTTGTTCATATTTATCTATTTTCTATAAATTGTGTCGAAACTCTCGTAATAGAAGTGACTCGAATTGTATGGATGTGTAAGAGTGAGGACCATGAGCCTAAGTCTTGTTTGTCTCCATTGTGATTTAAGTGATTTTCAATTAAGTTGTTTTTGTATAAGTTATTTTTATTTAACTTGGTTCAATAATCTTTTACTACTTCGCACAGCTGTGCACTTGCGGCGTGTTTATTATAAATAATGCCACAACAAATTATTGATTTTCCTTCCAAATAATGTGTCATAAATAATAAAAATACAAATTTTGACAAATATTTTCTATCTCCACATTTCTAGCATAATCCACATTTAGATATCTCTCCAATAAGACTTTCTATTGAACTACCTATTGTCGCACCCCAATTTTTGACCCTAAGATCCCCGCTTTGTTTCTTTAGCATATTAGGTCAATCATTTGTGCATAACTAACCACTTTACCTAGACTATGTTTTGTTCGTTTCATTTGCAAGTACAGGTGTTGCTGTAGAAGGCTCAAAGACTTGAAGGCTGTTGTGTCGTGTGCGTGTTTGTGGAGGTTTCTTTGGTCTTTGCAAGATGTGTTGGACTCCTGTCCGATCGTGTCCTCATCCCTTTGGTCCCTAAGCCGCCACAAATCTTCTTATTCCCTCAAACTCCTCAGTTTTCTCCCCTACAGAGTACCCTCTGATATGGAGAATGGTCCCTAAAGTTTAATTCACTCTGGAAGGAATTAGAAGTCTGATTTCCAAGAGGCAAATTCAAGTCCACATTATTTCACTCAAGATGATGGGATGCCATTCAAGATTCCAAAAGATGTACAAGATGATGGCAACATTACCTATAAAAATTCCCAAATATGAAATCCAGCAAGACGTCGTTCTTATTCATAAAAGTGTTTCTTTTGATCTTGAGAGATTGGACTTTCTAATTTATGATCAAGATGGGTGGAGATGACGAACTTTACTTAATCAAGATTTAGTAAAATGTTCTTAAAGTGGAATTCATATAGTTAGGAAATTTCATTTCAAGCCATAATGCAAGTTGTGTTATAATTGAACCGTCCCACGACGTATAAAGGGCCATTAGGTATCTCGTATTGGTCATCCAAGTCATAAAGATATTCGCAATTAGTACATGGGCCTTGTTATTTTTGGAGTCACGTCTTGGCAAGTGGTATTATCAAGTGGGAAGCCATTTCACGTAGACTATCATCTATTTATGTTTTGCTAAGTCAATGAAGTGGTTTTAAAGATACAACTATTGGTTCGCATTCAAATTACAAGCCACATACAAGTGACCAAACTCATGGTTACTACAAGGAGGGATTACATGGCAAGTTATAATTCCAAAATACTACAAGGCAATATTTCCAACGGAATCCATAAATACAAAGGCTGCAAGTAATACCAAAAGCAAGCTGCAATATTATTTTCAGCTGGCTAAAAAAACACATGGCTACATTACATTTCCCTTTCATGTCTTCTAGAAAATTAAGAAAAAGGGGGAGAAGTAGCTTTCAACGTCAGGGATAGTTGCTACTTTGTTTCTTGGGACTTTTGCTAATGGTACCAATGCTGTAGCTTGGAAGTTACCCTTATCCTTTTGCGCAAGTGGATCCAATTAGCCTGATATTCCTTCAGCATGCGTAAAAAGCTATCTGCATTTCAAGGACCCACAGGTAGATTACAAATCTACAAACGCATGCTCTGAAAGGTTCTCAAAAGCAATAAAGGATGTTACCAATGAGCAGGTAAATAGAGAGTTTCCAAACAAATGTTAATCACATGTCAACAAGTAACCAAATACAACCACAAAATCCGCATCAGACATTCCAATCACTGCAAGAAACACCAATTCACGATAAAAACATTTTGTTCCCAAAACAACTTCCCCAATATATTCAGACACAACAAGATCAAATTGTTTTGTCCAAAGAGAATCAACACAATATCAAACACAATCAATTGGTTTCCAAAACTCAAAGTAAAATCAGATATCCTAACCTACTCTGCAAATACAGCAGACATGTCAGAAACAAAAGGGAAGGAATCAAGGGAAGTGTCGTGACACGTTTTTTTAAACAAAATCAGCATGGATTCAGTTGTTCTTTTAGGTCCAAGACAGCATTCAAAGCATCCATTGACATAGCCTATAAATCACAAATCACCACAAGAAAAGAGGGGGGACTCACATGAGAAACAAAACCATTTCACCCTTTCAAGATCAAATCGTAACCAAGTCCAACATATATCCAAACCAGAGTTTCACTTTAAAACATCAAACCTGAAAATCACACAACTAAAAAAATTCATACACATACCAAATTCAACCCAATCCATCATACTACAGAAACAATTCATCAATAACCCCAGATATCAAAAGAAAAACCTTCAAAAGAAAACCATTGACAAATCGATTCAAACCCTATGCTTACCTTTTAATCGAAATTCAAATAATTTACCAGAAGATAACCACATCATACCAGAACTTATATGCATCAATTCACAACCAATAGCTCAGATCCCACATAGTCAATTCACCAACTTATCACAAATCCACCCACATCCACAAAATCATTCATCAAATTCAAACTATACACATCCAAAGTCAAAAAGAGAATAAGTTATGAGGGTAACTTATCTTTCAAGCGAGGTTGAGGTGGTGGCCATAGCCCCTTTGTTCCCCCTTCACTCTCTTTGACCAAACCGGAAGCACCATCAACACCACCCACCTTCGTTCTATCACCGAGAACCTTTTCTCCAACCTACATAAACAAACCCTCAAAATCAACAATCTCACAACCTAATACCAACCAAAAATAAAAAAATCAAAGAAGAAGAAGAAAATAGTGCAAAAACCCTAATTTCTCTTCGATACCTCTCCAAGTTTGGTGTTGCAAATTCACGACATCTGCTGCAACAGATACGCGAACGGAAATTGCGCATGCACATAAGCGGAGAAGGAGATCAACAACAACATCTGCAATCAAAGAACCACATTATCAACAGACCGACAACAACACACGTACACACACACAAAGGAAGAAAAGGCTTACCTTGGAACAAAAGATCTTGAGGTAGCGGTCGTGTTTCTCCATCGTTCCTCGCCGGCGTCCCTTTCCCTTACTTTTCTTACTGATTTTTTTTGTAACTCATCAAATTAATGAATTGGGGTTAGGGTTTGCTGGGGGTGGGGTTTACCTTGCTTGATTTTGGCTTTGATCGAGTGAGAAGAGAGATGGAGAGTGACGGCGTCGAGGGTTTCTCAAACCCTAATTTGAGGTTGAGAGGAGAAAGGCGGACGAGGGGGGGAAACTGAGAGGAATGAGAGAGTTCCTTCTCCATTTTTCTTTTTGTTTGAGGCGCATTATCACATACACGCGCACACACCACACCATCATACACCCTCCGTCTGGTTCTCTAGATCCGTCATGTAACACCCTTCTACCCCACATACAATTTTAAAGGAATAAATCATGATATCAGAGTAAAATTCACAACCAAGGGTGTACATATTCCAAACATCATACAATTCTCATAATCCTGTCCCGTAACACGGGTCATTCAAACATCATCAAAAGAAATCATAATCTTGCAGCGGAATCAACTTGTCATTTGAAATTCAATTAAAACTTCATAAGAAACTTAATCCAATCTAGAACAACATCATCAGTATAAAATTCCAACATAATTCAAAAGAACACGAAGTTCGCGATTCAACCCAACCCGATGTTACATGACACAGAGCAGGACACCTCTAAACTAAACGACATAAACGAGACACTCCAAGCTACCTCCTTCGTCACCGCGGAGCTACTCTTGGTCATCTGCAAGTTACCCACATAAGAGGCAACATTTTCAAGCAGGCAGGGTGAGAAATCACAATTCATTATAATAATATACGACATGGAAAATAAACAGAATAAGTGACACAACATCATAGCATCATTAACAACAACATTATGGCATCATTAATGAACAACATCATATCATCATCAACACTAATATCATAGGATTATCAACGTAATCTTCACAACAGAATCACAATTTCATCATTCATATGCAATGTCAACCATAATGAAATGCAAAGGATGCATGTGGTACCGGTTCAACATGGATGGACACTTGGCCATCAACCCTCCAAATGGAGCACATCGTAATCAACGTATCACTTCAATCCGCACAGTGGGATTGAAGCTACCAATGGACCGAAGTCCCAACATAAAATGCTATGAAATGCAATGATGCTAAAACTTCGCAATTCATCGGACATCAACGTGTGCATCATTCATTTCATATATAACAAGCATTCATCATACAGTCATGTTTTATCATCTTACATCAACAACACTCAACAACAAAAGATTAGCACGAGAAAACGTCATGAAACCATCAAGAAAACAACAAAACAACACAAATAGCTGGCTGACACGGCCTCCCGTGTCCTGGGACACGGCCCGTGTCAGGAAACCTGCACCCAAAACGCGAAACAGACAAAATACAGCAAACACAGAGGTCTGACACGGCCGCCCGTGTCCTGTGACACGGCCCGTGTCAGAAGACCTGGGACACAATTCCAAAACATTAAAAAAAAGTAGCAAGTCAGCAGTCTGACACGGCCACCCGTGTCTTGTGACACGGCCCGTGTCAGAAGCCCTGGGACCAATTTCCAAAAAAATCAATTTTTCATTCATGACCAGCAAGCTGACACGGCCACCCGTGTCCTGTGACACTACCCGTGTCAGGAACTCTGCAACACACAAATTTCTTTTTCTCAACCAGTAGGCTGACACGGGTGCCCGTGTTGTGTGACACGGCCCGTGTCAGAATGCGACAAAACCCAAATTTTCCCGAAAAGTGTTTTTTTCTGCGTTTTTAACTTCGATTACCCCAAAAATCAGTATTCTACACGAAAATTGCTCAAAAACACTTACAAAACACACATATAGTAATATGCATCAATCAAATTCATCATACTTTCATCAATTTACTCATTCTACATCAACAATCATATAAATCAACACAACTCCCACAATTCCGAATCTATTCATCTCCAATTCCTATAAAACTATAATAAACAATGATAACTCCCCATACCTCAGAGAAATTTAGCGGTTCTTCCTCCTTCTCTAAGATTCTTCAGAATCTTCAAGCCCTAAGGTTCTTCTCCTTCTCTTCCTCTGAGTTCTTCACCAAAACACGATCAGTTAGAAAATGATCGACATTTTCCCTCTTTAGACAAAATATCCCAGTTTAGGAACTTCCAACTCTACCCTTACCTCTTTTCTTTGATGACCACCTTGTCCTTCCCTTATTATTTTTAATAACAATAATAATAATCTAAATAAATGATTACCCATTATATTGAAATTATTAAAATACTCATTTTATCCATAATTTTCCAAATTATCCAAAAACCTCTTAGTTCCTTCTAAATCAATTAAATAAATAATTAAATAATTAATTTAGATTTTCGGGTCGTTACAACTCTCCCCCACTTTAAGAATTTTCGTCCTCGAAAATTTACCTGATTCGAATAGCTCGGGATAGGATTCCTTCATCTTGCTTTCTGGCTCCCAAGTCATGCTTTCTCCGGTAGCTCCTAACCAGACAACTTTCACCAACGTAATCTCCTTGCCTCTTAGAACCTTCTTCTCACGCTCCGCAATTCGTACAGGCATCGTCTCCACAGTAAGATTATCCTGTACTTGCACATCATCCATATGAATCACGTGAGACGGATCTGGAACATACTTCCGGAGTTGTGACACATGGAACACATCATGTAAATTCGACAGATTAGGCGGTAAAGCCACTCTATAAGCGACATTTCCAACTCTGTCCGAAATCTGATACGGACCAATAAATCGCGGAGTAAGCTTCTTAGACTTCAGCGCCCGTCCAACACCCGTCACAGGTGTAACTCTCAAAAACACATGGTCACCCGCGTGGAACTCTAAATCCTTTCTTCGTTTATCATGATAACTTTTCTGCCTACTTTGGGAAGATTTCATCTTTTCTCGGATCAACTTCACCTTCTCGGTAGTATCTCGGACAACTTCAGGTCCTAGCACCACACTCTCTCCAGATTCATGCCAACATAAAGGAGTCCTACATCTCCGACCATACAGTGCTTCAAAGGGTGTCATTCCGATACTAGAGTGATAACTATTATTATAAGTGAACTCTATTAACGGTAAATGAGTGTCCCAAGAACCTCCTTGCTCGAGGACACATGCTCGCAACAAATCCTCCAACGACTGAATAGTCCTCTCTGTTTGACCATCTGTTTGAGGGTGATACGCCGAACTCAACCTCAACTTGGAACCCAACGCTTCTTGCAAACTTCTCCAAAAATCAGAAGTGAACCGCGGATCTCTATCTGACACAATACATAAAGGAACACCGTGCAACTTCACAATTACCCGAATATAAATCTCCGCCAACTTCGACACTGGAAAAGTGATGTTAATAGGAAGAAAATGTGCCGACTTTGTAAGCCTATCAACAATCACCCAAATCGAATCGTTCCCTCTTGAAGTGTTAGGCAATCCCGTCACAAAGTCCATTGAAATGCTATCCCATTTCCACTCTAGAACTTCTAACGGTTGCATCAACCCTGCAGGCTTCTGATGTTCAACCTTCGACTTCTGACAAGTTAAACATGCATACACAAAACGAGCTACATCACGCTTCATCCCAGGCCACCAAAACAAATTCTTCAAATCTTGATATATTTTTGTAGCCCCCGGATGAATACTCAATTTACTTCTATGACTTTCCTCAAGAATCACTCTCTTCATTTCCGCATCATCAGGAATACAGATTTGATTACGGAATCTTAGCACACCATGCGTGTCCAACTTAAAATCGCTATTCTCAGACAGATCGATTCCAACCATCAAATCCACCAATTTTACATCTAACTTCTGAGCTTCTCTGATACTTTTCAAGAAATCATTGTTAATCTTCAGCATTCCTAACATAACACTCTGCGGTGTCACTTCGCAAACCAAACTCATATCTCGGAACTGTTCAATTAATTCCAACTCCTTTACCATCATTGCCGACATATGTAAGGTCTTTCGACTTAATGCATCAGCCACAACATTAGCTTTTCCTGGGTGATAATTCAAACCGAAATCATAATCTTTTAATAACTCCAACCATCTTCGTTGTCTCATATTCAATTCCTTCTGGTCAAATAAATACTTTAAACTTTTATGGTCACTAAATACTTCAAATCTAGAGCCATAAAGGTAATGTCTCCAAATCTTCAGCACAAAAACAACTGCAGCAAGTTCTAAGTCATGTGTAGGGTAATTCTTTCCATGAACTCTCAACTGCCTCGACGCATAAGCAACTACCTTGTCGTGCTGCATAAGTACACCTCCTAAACCCATTTTAGAAGCATCACAATATACCACAAAAGGTTCTCCTGGGTTAGGTAGTGTCAAAACCGGAGCTGATGTCAATCTCTTCTTCAATTCGTTGAAACTTTCTTCACATTGAAAGTCCCACACAAAAGCTTTACCCTTACAAGTTAACTTAGTCAACGGAAGTGCTAACTTAGAGAATCCCTCGATAAACCTTCGGTAATAACCGGCTAGTCCCAAAAAGCTTCTAATCTCGGTAGCCGACTTTGGAGTTTCCCATTGTAACACAACATCCACTTTGGAAGGATCCACAGCAATGCCATTACCTGAAATGACATGGCCGAGAAAACCAACCTCCTTTAACCAAAATTCACATTTGGACAACTTTGCATACAACTTCTTCTCTTTCAAAATTTTCAACACTAGTCTCAAGTGTTCTGCATGCTCTTCTTCTGATTTAGAGTAAATCAATATATCATCAATAAACACCACCACAAACTGATCCAAATAAGTATGAAAGATTCGGTTCATGTACTCCATGAATACTCCCGGCGCATTAGTAACACCAAAAGGCATCACCGAATACTCATAATGTCCATAACGCGTCCTGAAAGCCGTCTTCTGAATATCTTCATCCTTCACTTTAATCTGATGATATCCCGACCTCAAATCAATCTTGCTAAACACGCGAGCCCCTACCAATTGATCCATCAAGTCATCTATTCTCGGAAGCGGATACTTGTTCTTAATTGTCACTTTATTTAGTTGTCTATAATCAACACAGAGCCTCATACTTCCATCTTTCTTCTTTACTAACAACACCGGAGCTCCCCACGGCGACACACTTGGCCTCACAAATTTCTTTTCAAGTAAGTCCTCCAATTGTTTCTTTAACTCCGACAATTCAGATGCAGACATCCTGTAAGGTGCCATAGAAACAGGTCTGGTACCAGGTACAAGGTCAATTGCAAACTCCACTTCTCTTTCTGGAGGCGCATCAGGAATTTCATCAGGGAAAACTTCAGGAAATTCACACACCACTTGCAACTCCTCAATTACAGCTCGACTCTCAACAGATAACGACGCCATCACTGAGAACATCTGAGCTCCTTCTTGCATCAATTGTTGTAACTGTTTAAAAGACAACAAACTAGCTTCTTCCTCTTCAGGAGTAGAAAATCTCACAGACTTGTTATAACAATTGATATTAACATAGTTATATTCTAACCAGTTCATCCCCAAGATCACATCTATCCCAGATAACGACAAACACACCAAATCAATAGTAAAGTCCCTGTCGAAGATCGTCAAGGGACACTTTAAACACACAAGAGAAGTGGTCACCGAACCCTTAGTCGGAACCTCGACGACTATTTCTCCATTCATAGAAGACAACATAAGACCTAGTCTTTCAACACATTCAGCAGCAATAAAGCAATGAGTAGCACCAGTGTCAATCATAGTAATTAAGGGAGTACTATTAATGAAACAAGTACCTCTGATGAGTCTGTCCTCAGTAGTGGTCTGAGTCCCAGCCAAAGCGAACACCTTCCCACCGGTTTGAACCTTCTTCTGTTTCTGACACTGACTACTAATGTGTCCTTCTTCGCCACAGTTGAAACAAATTACCTCTTTATGCTTGCACTCAGATACGACATGCCCACTCTTACCACAACGGAAACACCTCTTCATTTCAGCGGTACACACATCACTCTTATGACCAGTTTTCCCGCATTTGAAACAAGTTATGCTAGCAGGAGCATCTCCCCTACTAGACTTCTTGCCATCGACCACTTTCTGTTTACCTTTTCCAGCTGGAGCATCATAAGGTTTGCCACGATTCTGTTGGTGCTTGCTCTTCCTCTCATTAATGATTTTGTAATGAGCATTGTTATCTTCTTCAAAAATTCTGCAGCTATCAATCAAATCAGCAAAAATACGAATCTTCTGATATCCAACTGCCTTTTTTATCTCTGGGCGCAACCCACTCTCAAATTTGATGCATTTAGAAAACTCAGCATCATCATCGTTATAGTGCGGATAAAACTTAGCCAATTCAACAAACTTTGCAGCATAATCTGTAACCGACATATTTCCCTGCTTCAGCTCAAGAAACTCGATCTGCTTCTTACCGCGGACATCCTCCGGATAATACTTCCTCAGGAACTCTCGTCTGAATACATCCCAAGTGATACCTTCTCCTGCAGTCTCCAACCTTTGACGAGTCTCTAGCCACCAGTCATCAGCCTCGAATGCTAGCATATGAGTCCCATATCGAACCTTCTGCGCTGGAGTGCAGTCCATCACACGGAAGATTCTCTCTATCTCTTTCAACCAATCCAACGCTCCATCAGGATCGCACTTGCCTTTGAAGGTAGGCGGATTCTCCCTCTGAAAAGTTGCCAAACTGCGAGATCCAGCATTCTCGTCAGCGTTCGGCTGATTCTGCAAAGCCTGAGCCATTGCTTCCAACCAAGCAGCAATCGCAGCATCGTTCCTTCTAGCCATTTCAACTTAACACTACAACATAAACAAAAGTTAGAACTAGTTAACAATACTCGATTGTTGAACAACTACGACTCGACAACTTGGCCGGACGGACCGACCTGCTCTGATACCACTAATGTAACACCCTTCTACCCCACATACAATTTTAAAGGAATAAATCATGATATCAGAGTAAAATTCACAACCAAGGGTGTACATATTCCAAACATCATACAATTCTCATAATCCTGTCCCGTAACACGGGTCATTCAAACATCATCAAAAGAAATCATAATCTTGCAGCGGAATCAACTTGTCATTTGAAATTCAATTAAAACTTCATAAGAAACTTAATCCAATCTAGAACAACATCATCAGTATAAAATTCCAACATAATTCAAAAGAACACGAAGTTCGCGATTCAACCCAACCCGATGTTACATGACACAGAGCAGGACACCTCTAAACTAAACGACATAAACGAGACACTCCAAGCTACCTCCTTCGTCACCGCTGAGCTACTCTTGGTCATCTGCAAGTTACCCACATAAGAGGCAACATTTTCAAGCAGGCAGGGTGAGAAATCACAATTCATTATAATAATATACGACATGGAAAATAAACAGAATAAGTGACACAACATCATAGCATCATTAACAACAACATTATGGCATCATTAATGAACAACATCATATCATCATCAACACTAATATCATAGGATTATCAACATAATCTTCACAACAGAATCACAATTTCATCATTCATATGCAATGTCAACCATAATGAAATGCAAAGGATGCATGTGGTACCGGTTCAACGTGGATGGACACTTGGCCATCAACCCTCCAAATGGAGCACATCGTAATCAACGTATCACTTCAATCCGCACAGTGGGATTGAAGCTACCAATGGACCGAAGTCCCAACATAAAATGCTATGAAATGCAATGATGCTAAAACTTCGCAATTCATCGGACATCAACGTGTGCATCATTCATTTCATATACAACAAGCATTCATCATACAGTCATGTTTTATCATCTTACATCAACAACACTCAACAACAAAAGATCAGCACGAGAAAACGTCATGAAACCATCAAGAAAACAACAAAACAACACAAACAGCTGGCTGACACGGCCTCGCGTGTCCTGGGACACGGCCCGTGTCAGGAAACCTGCACCCAAAACGCGAAACAGACAAAATACAGCAAACACAGAGGTCTGACACGGCTGCCCGTGTCCTGTGACACGGCCCGTGTCAGAAGACCTGGGACACAATTCCAAAACATTAAAAAAAAGTAGCAAGTAAGCAGCCTGACACGGCCACCCGTGTCCTGTGACACGGCCCGTGTCAGAAGCCCTGGGACCAATTTCCAAAAAAATCAATTTTTCATTCATGACCAGCAAGCTGACACGGCCACCCGTGTCCTGTGGCACTGCCCGTGTCAGGAACTCTGCAACACACAAATTTATTTTTCTCAACCAGTAGGCTGACACGGGTGCCCGTGTTGTGTGACACGGCCCGTGTCAGAATGCGACAAAACCCAAATTTTCCCAAAAAGTGTTTTTTCTGCGTTTTTAACTTCGATTACCCCAAAAATCAGTATTCTACACGAAAATTGCTCAAAAACACTTACAAAACACACATATAGTAATATGCATCAATCAAATTCATCATACTTTCATCAATTTACTCATTCTACATCAACAATCATATAAATCAACACAACTCCCACAATCCCTAATCTATTCATCTCCAATTCCTATAAAACTATAATAAACAATGATAACTCCCCATACCTCAGAGAAATTTAGCGGTTCTTCCTCCTTCTCTAAGATTCTTCAGAATCTTCAAGCCCTAAGGTTCTTCTCCTTCTCTTCCTCTGAGTTCTTCACCAAAACACGATCAGTTAGAAAATGATCGACCTTTTCCCTCTTTAGACAAAATATCCCAGTTTAGGAACTTCCAACTCTACCCTTACCTCTTTTCTTTTATGACCACCTTGTCCTTCCCTTATTATTTTTAATAACAATAATAATAATCTAAATAAATGATTACCCATTATATTGAAATTATTAAAATACTCATTTTATCCATAATTTTCCAAATTATCCAAAAACCTCTTAGTTCCTTCTAAATCAATTAAATAAATAATTAAATAATTAATTTAGATTTTCGGGTCGTTACACGTCACAGTTATGGATCATGCGGTCACGATTTAAGGTCTACCCTAGGTTACCTCCCCCTGTCACACATTGAATCCCTCCGTTTTTTTACTCTAATCTAAAAAAATAAATAACTCTTTTTATAATTGAAAATCTCTTTTAGTAAAAAAAAACTTTTGTTTAAAAATAAAATTAAAACTTTTTTTAATAAGACGAGTTTTTATTAAAACTTCATTAATTCATTTTTTTTAAAATTAAATTAAATAAAAAAAACCCTTATAACATTTAAAACCTTTATTTAAAAAATTCTAATTAAAAATCATCCCAAATATAATATCTCTTGTTAATAAAACTTGTTCTTTACTAAAATATTAAAATCAATCAATAAAAAATATAAACCTTTCATTTATCCAAATGTTAACATCTTTTTCTAGTTGTTAGGTTTTTTTTTTGTTTAAAACTAAAAGAATAATAAGAACCTTTTAGAATAATTAAAAAAAAATCTTCTTTATTAAGAAAGCTTTAATAAACTCCTTTAACATAACTTTAAACTAAATAATAATTAAAACTTTTTTCAAAATAATTAAAATCTTTAGAAAATCTTTAACTCTTTCTCAAATTAAGTAATCACCTCTAACAAAAAATCAAAACTCGTTAAACCCTCGTCACGCGCCTGAGTGTACGTTTGCATGTTTATTCATCTTGTCTCTGTTTGTTATCATACCTTACTGTGCCTTACTATCACACTTGATGAATGTTTGTTATTATTTCAAACCTTTTCAAACTCATAAAAAACTCTCGATCCAACGTCGAGCCCATTTTCTACCCATGTAAGTCGATTGCCTTCGGGCATCGCATTCAACCTTTCGGTCACCAGACACAAGTCCAGCATCACTTTGCTAGCGCCATCTCCTAAATAACGTAATTTAACCGCATTAATATCCAAAGGAAAATCCCATGCATGATAACCACGTTATTGTGCATGGTGCATATCATTTGCATTCATAATCGTCACCTTAAGATAAGGCAATTAGACAACTTATGATAGATTTTCTAGGTTAGTCCCCCCACAAACTTTGATTTCTTTAATCAAACTTTAGCCTACCAAATTCTCCACACAAGAGAATTAGATGTTAATCATCTCAAAGAAAGGGACATACAATCCCATGCCCCACAACATACACACATTTTTCAAAAACTGTGGTGGTCTTTCTTGAGATGATGACTCATCTTCTTTTCCTAAACCTTTAAAACATTTAGTATCTTTAACGAGGAACTACAAGTGCTCTGATTCCCTCTTGATAGGATATGTAGGCATGAGATACGATATCTTGTCGAGCACACTTAGGAATAAAAAAAATTATACATCACCTACCCTTTAAACCCTTAGCAAAACAGATAACAAATAACATAAATGAATAAAGAGGTTCCTGTAGAGTACTACAAATATCTAGGATGCTAACACCTTCCCTAGGTATAACCAACCCCCGAACTTAGAATCTTAGTGCATTTGCATTGCATTGTGGGAATTCGGTTTTTTTTTTCCTTCCTTTGGATAAAATCAAATACCGGTGGTGACATTAAAAAATGCGATCCTAGTTAACCAATAACTATGGTATCCAATTTTCACCGCGACAGAAATGGCGACTTCACTAGGGATAGCTCATAAGAGGGTTCCCCCTAACTTTTTAAATTATGTTATTTGTTATGCTTGCTTGGGTTGTCACTTTGAGTGGTGAGGAGTCCTAGACCCGGACATGAGTATAATTATAGGAGATGATATGGTCAAGGGTACTTTGACGGAGTCGATTCCTGAAAAGTCGAATTGAGAAAATCATCGCTCAGTTTAGGTTCTTTTGAACTTAATATTGTTTGAACGAGTACATTCGTGAAAACGGTATTAACTTCGACCAAGGACCTTTAAGACTGAGGACCGTAGCACCTTTAATCCAACCTAGCCTTTTAGGACGTACTGCGGTGATTATGCGGGAGTCCATTTCCAAATAGTTGTCACGCGATACTACACTCAGACGAGATTCTCTTGAGAATATTATTGACTAACCGAGTAATTTGGGAAGTCGATAATATCCGAAAGATGGGTCGTAGACTCTGGGAACTCTTAGAACCCGTTCGGCAGGTACATTCTGAAACCACACCACCCTATGGGATGGGTAGACCTTGACTCCACTCATGCTCCTTTGAAACCTAAGACTCTTTGTTTGCTTATTTGTGTGCCCTTTTGTTTGTGTGTTTGTGCATACATGCATACATAAGCATCATTTTCGTTCAAGTTCGTGGAGTCTGACTCTTTTATTTACGTCGTAGGGTACCATGGGCAATGAAAGAAGGAACACCGTGAAGTATACTTACAAGAGTTTTGACACAAGTGACCTAAGGAGGTTAGAGACTCTGTTGGTTGATCCAAAAGGATTCGAGCGTAGATATGGGGCGCTTTTGTTTTTGTTGAAGGTGAGGGTTGATCAAGGACTTCTCTCCACCCTACTTCAGTTTTATGATCCGGTATATCATTGCTTCACGTTCCCTGATTACCAACTGGTGCCGACTCTTGAGGAATATGCATGTCTGACCGGTGTACCTATTTTGGATAAGTCTCCTTTTCCCATTTTTGGTAAGGACCCTAAGGAACAAGAGATTTCTAAGGCGACACATTTGGAGTTAGCAGACATACGAGGGAATATGACTACCAAAGGAGGGATTTCTGTTTTACCTATGAAATTTCTGGTGGAGAAAGCTTATCATTATGCCTGGCGTTCTGACATGGCTACCTTTGAGGCTATATATGCTTTAATGATTTATGGTACCTTTTTGTTCCCCAATCTCAAGGACTATGTGGACCTCAATGCTATCAAGATATTCATGAAGAGGAACCCTGTCCCTACTTTGTTAGCTGAAGCTTATCACGCCATACATTCGAAGCATGCCAAAGGAGGACATATCACCTGCTGTGTACCCTTATTGAACAAGTGGTTTACTTCGCACTTGCCTAAGGCTAACATTTTCTGGGACCTTAAAAAGGGATGGTGGTCTAAGAAGATCATGGCCCTTACTCATTCTGACGTTGATTGGTATAACCCTTATAGGTACGAGGATGTTGTGATCATTGATAGCTGTGGAAAGTTCGGGAATGTGCCTCTTCTTGGCATACAAGGAATAACCAGTTACAATTCGGTCTTAGCTCGCAGACAGTTCGGTTACCCTTTGAAGATCAAGCCTCTTGGTATTCATACAGAAGGATTTTTCTCCAAGGATTACGAAGAGCAGGAGGAATTGAGGGTCAGGATTTTAGAAGCCTGGAGGGACAAACACAAGAAAGATAGGAATGCTTTGGGGAAGCATAACTGTGTCTCCATGGACCCCTACCTACAATGGGTCAGAAGAAGGACTATTGAACTAAGGATGCCCTATGATCGCCAAGAGCCTATGGTCTTGAATGAAGAACCTGTCTTCATCTTTGCATCTGAGACAGAGGAATTAATGATCGCCTTAAGGAAAGCTCAGCAGATAGGGAATGCTTGGAAGGATAAGTGTGAGGTGCTTGTGGAAGAGAATGAAGCGCTTCAAAGACAACTAAAGGCAAAAAGTGAGGAAGTTCTCTCTTGCAAAAGGAGGAAGTTACAAGAAGACCCGAGTCCCTCAAACCCTGAGTCCACTTCGTGGGAAGCGATAATAGATGAGCTGGTTCTCGAGAAGTCCCGAATGGAAGAAGAGATTAAGAAGTACAAGCTAAGATTATTGGGGGAATCTCCTTAGGCCTTTTATTAGCCTTTATTTAATTATTGTTAAAAACTCTTGTAAGAATATCAACGGTTGTAATGTTTTCCTTACGAATTTTTAATTCCCATTTCTTACACTTGTAACAAATTTTGTACGATTAATGAAATCATGTCCGTTGGTATTCTATGACGATTATAAATACTCAAATTCCACGAACTTTTGCATCTCATTGCATTTGCATTCTCATTCTCATTCACTTCAAAGAACTCAAAGTTTGCCATTTTTAGATATCGTAAAATGGATCATGGAAGGAAAGGAACGGTACCATACACCTTCAGGGTTTTTGATGTGGAACAGTTGAGGGAACTAGGAGGTCGGATAAGGGATCCAGATGCCTTCGCCACAAAGTACGGGCGTATTCTCTCTTTATTGCAGGTGCAAGTAGTTGATGGTTTGTTGGAAACGCTGGTTTAACTCTACCATGTAATCTACCACTGCTTCATCTTTCAAGATTTCCAGTTGATGCCCACCTTAAAGAGTATTCTGCTCTATTGGGAATCCCCGTCAAAGATTCACCTCCGTTCTACGGCGGAGAAGGAAGACCCAGTCAGGAAGACATCGCGAGAGTGACTCGCATCAAGTTGTTGGAGATCCAGACTCACATGATGTTCAGAGGAGGAATCGACGGTTTTCCTGCTCAATTCTTATTCGAGAAAGCTCAAGAGTTCGCCGACAAAGGAAAAACTGGGGCTTTCAAGAATCTCTTCGCGTTACTGGTTTATGGTCTATTTTTGTTTCCGAATGTTGAGAATTTCGTTGATGTTCATGCTATCAGGATTTTCATTCTCAAGAATCCTGTCCCTACACTGTTGGCTGATGCATACCACTCGATTCATTCAAAGATCCTGAAAGGAGAAGGTCTGATCGTGTGCTGTACTGCTATCCTCTATAGGTGGTTTATTTCGCACCTACCAAAGTCCGCGGCCTTCTGGGATGTTAAGGATGGCTCTGAATGGCCCGTTAAACTCATGGCTCTCACTCACTCAGACATCGTTTGGCATGATCCGATATACGGAGGAATTCCCATGATTCACAGTTGCGGAGATTTTTCCAATGTGCCTCTTCTTGGCACGAAAGGGTGCACCAGTTACAACCCTGTTCTCGGCCGTCGCCAGCTTGGACATCCAATGAGTGAGATACCCGACCCGGAGAACCTGAAAAGAATTTTTCTCTATGAGGGAGAAGACCTCCAGCTAAAGATGCAGATTCTATTTGCCTGGCGTCAAATCAACAGACAAGGAATGACTGCAATAACAAACCCTGACTGCACAGTTACAGAATCTTGCTTGGAGTGGTCACGCAAGCGGGCCCTCGCTCTGACAATGCCGTACCCTCGGCCCAAGCCTCCTGTAGTGGAACCAGATGAAATTTCAAGGCTGAAAGCAGAAGTGGAGAAGCTGACACTGGACAAGTACATATTGCAGGAAAGGATTGACAAGTTGATGGAAGAACTCAGTAAAGGAAAGGGAGCATTATCCAGCGGATCGAAGCCCTAGTTCCTCTTTGTTGTATTCTGTTGTTTATTGTACTAAAAGCCCTGAGGGTGTACCGTTTGTAACAAAGGCTTTAAAATTTCAATGAAAAAGTTTCCAATTACGATATTTAATTACACTTTTGAGTTCCTTGAAGTGTGTGTTGCATCATGTTGCATCATACGCATCATTAGCATTTGCATCCGCATTCCTTTGTGTCCCGGGTCCTTATTCGTGCTTCTTTTACCAGAGTTGTTGTTGAGAGAAAGACAAGCTGAATCATCGATACAATACTCGAGCCGGTCGTAAGAATGGATCATCTCGAGCAGGAAAATAGAGCACTTCGGGAAGAGGTTTCAACACTGAAAGGAAATATGGAGAAGATCAATGGGGTGATGGAAACATTGATGGCCGCTCAGAATCAGTCATCACATAATGTGCCAGAGCAAGGAACTATAATGATATCTACACCGACCCCAGTGGTTCCCACTACAAGTGAAGTTCAGCATTTTATGCCTCCTGGGTATCCATGGGGCATGCCTCCTAGCTTTATTCCAGTCAGATACCGCCCACCGTTTTCTCAAGTTATTGCCACGACTGTTGTGATGACTGCGCCACCACCCGTGGTCAACGTCGCTCCTTTCCAGCTAAAAGAACATGTGTCACATGCTACTCCTAGTGAGAGTGTTGGAATGGAATAGCGAATGGATGATTTCCAGGACCAGTTTCTTGAAATAAAGAAAGAAATCAAGGCCCTTCGTGGGAAAGAGTTGTTCGGAAAAAGTGCCTCTGAGCTATGCTTGGTTCCCAATGTCAAGATTCCTCCAAAATTCAAACTCCCTGATTTGGAGAAGTATAAAGGGAACTCTTGCCCATACAGTCACATAGTTATGTATGCCCAGAAAATGTCGGCTCATAAAGACGACGATCCCCTATTGATACACTTCTTCCAGGATAGTTTGACTGGTGCAGCCCTTAAGTGGTACATGGGGTTAGATAGTTCAAAGGTCCACAGCTTTAATGATCTTTGTGAACTTTTTATCAAGCAGTACAAATATAATGTCGACATGGCACCAGATAGAGACCAGTTGAGAGCTATGGCCCAGAAAGAAAGAGAAAGTTTTAAGGAGTACACCCAGCGCTGGCGTGAACTTGCCGCTCAAGTTACTCCACCTCTCGAGGAGAAAGAGATGACCAGAATTTTTCTGAAAACACTGAGCCCATTTTTCTATGAGATAATGGTAGCAAGCGCCCCTAGTGACTTTACCGAGATGGTAAACATGGGAATGCGTCTGGAAGAAGGGGTCCGTGAAGGAAGATTGGTTAGAGAAGGAAGTGTTTCCAACAATGCCAAGAAATATGGAAGTAACCTCGGGAAAAAGAAGGAACAAGAAGTAAATGTTGTGCATCAAGGACGACCAAAAAGAAGAAGGTATCAGCGACCTCAACATATCGCCACTATATCTCCTTTCACCAACACTACTGCTCATCAACCACAAGCTCGTCTATCGTTCAATAATCAAAACCGTGTTCAGAGACAGTTCGATCCGATTCCGATGACCTATGAGAAATTGTATCCATTTTTGATACAAAGGAATATGGTGCAGATACGAGCTCCACCAGCCATCCCGAAGGATCTCCCGTGGTGGTATAAACCTGAGGCTCGTTGTGCTTTCCATCAAGGTGCGCCCGGTCACGACATCGAAGACTGCTTTCCCTTGAAACATGAAGTACAAAGGCTAATGCGACGTGGTGTTTTGTCTTTTGAAAACTCTGGACCTAATGTGAAAATCATAAGCTCGGACTGAGAAAATCTCTTCAAAGTTTAGTTAATTTACTATTTTTTTCGCGTGTAACGCTCCTTGCTTGTTAATGCATTTGTTATTTGCATGTAAAAACTTGTTATTTTGAATGATTAATGCAATGAACAATGTTTGTTTTGAAGATTTCCATTTTTAAAAGCTATTTTATAATGCCAATGCTGCCCAATCTCTTGCCTTGGCAGAGAACTGAATGGAGGATGACAAAATCAAACGAAATATCTCTTGTTGTATGCTTTTGAATAAAACTCTGCTAGTGATATAAGGCATTGTTTCAAAAATCCTAAACACCGGAGGTATAAGGGAGATAGACCCTCGTTAACCTTTTTGAGCCTTTGAAGTAGGAGTTTTCTTCTTCCAAATCAAAAACCTCTCATTCTTAACCTGGGGCAGGGTAATTTTAAAAAAAAATGGAGTAAAATATCATGAAGATCGAGTGGGCACAAACAAACTTTGAGCCTTATATCCTTTGTTTCTTAAACCGTGAACCCGTCCATGATACAACCCTTAAAAGTCCTAAGTGAAGCAAGGTTTATTTCGAAAGCATACTCATTGAGATATCGTTTCCTGACTCCTATGAGCTATGCTCAAATTTGTGTTGGCATTATAAAATCGGTAATTCAACCACAAATATTTTAAATAAACTTTCAAGACAAACGTATGTTGCATTAGCAGTTTCAGAATTAACATTTTTCTGCTTGCTAACATTGCTTGACATCACAGAAGCTAGCATACGAGCATCAGCGATGAACTTAATCCTTTGAAACCTGTGACTCTGATGAGTAAATGGCTGATTATTTCAAAAGGATGATCATACATAGGGGCATGTTACCTAAAGAATTTTTCTGAGTAGGGGCAGGTTGCCTCCCAGCAATTTCCTTCACTGTCTCACCCCAAGCGGCAAGTTTGAAGTCTCAGGGTACCGTCAATTAGGGGCAATCTTGAAGACCCAGAACCCCATCAATCAGGGGCATTTACGCCGAGATTTGGTAAATCTCTCCATGTTCGAAGATTTGGTTGTACAGAACACAGTTAATCCGAGCCAGTTGTGTGGAGATTTGGCAAATCTCTCCAAAAGTTCGAAAACATTGGAACAATTGGATACCAAGTTTTCTGTAAAATCCTCTTGGGATCTTCTCTTAAACCATAGGATCTGGGGCATTTGAGAAGTGAAGATTGCTTCTCATCCACAATGATTGTTATTCAAAATGGTGAATACCATGCGGGTCATCAATGCAAAGTTACATCAGTCTCGTGACTTTATACCTCAAAGGGTTTCTATCCTAAGTGATGTGACGACTCCCCAGTAAATCTTCACCTCAGGAAGTCACGACTAATCCCCGGTAAATATCTACTAGAAGTTATGGCACGTTTGATGCAAGGTTTCTCCAGCCAGCAACCTACGAATCCTCAGTGAACCTCTTCGGTTTCGACCTTCCCCAGCGAAGCGAGTGTTTATTTCACTCATCATTGGATTTTTCTCACTATCGTAACCTCCCCCAGTGAAGGTGGATGTTTATTTCATCCCCTCGGAATTTTATGTTCGACATTTTTTACTACTATATTGATCCAGGCTTCCCCGATGAGGTGGATATTTATTTTACCCAGTTACAACGCTCATTCAATTTACTTCAGCTCGCAGCGGATATTTATTTTATCCCTTGTGTAGTCTTTTTAATTATGAGTTTGAATCGCTCCCAATGAATCTTTCTCATCTCCAACAGAGTAATCAGATTCATCTTGACCATCCTGAGTGAAGTCGCGATGCTCTTCCCAAGTGGAGTGTTCTTTTTCCCCAGAGAAGCTGTGAGGCAGGATTCGGTCCCAGGGAAAGGTTTTCCATTCATCCCCAGTGATGCTGCTGTATTGCCAAGATTGGCCGAGTATTCGTATCAGATTGCTTATTCTCGTCTCCCGTTTGCTGTTTGTGTTGTTGTCAGCATAAGCATAGCATAACATCCTTGCATTTAGATTCACGACATGTGGCATTTTTGCATCTTGCATTTTGTGTTGTTTGTTTTGTTCTGTCACTTTGGTCGTGTTTATCCCCCAAATGACCGGGTTTGTCTGCTCCCTCCAAGTAGAGTCGTCAGCCCTAGGCAGAAAAAGCACGTACTTTCTAATTCCCCGCTAAGTCCGATCCTCGTGGGAGGTGGTTGCTTTAGTTCTCTTTTCCATATTTGGATAAAGATAAAACCCCAGTTGAGTTCATTCCTCACTGGATGGGTTCTCGTTTAACCGTTTCTTTCTAGTCATTTCCTGGATTGAACTTTGGATCCCTGACAATCACAATTTTGGATATCTCTGGGCCGTTGAATCTATATCAAGCGTGCATTTATTTTGCACTTTGTCTCCCCAAGAAGAGTTTACTCAAAAATCTGTATGGAAGACAGAATTACTCCACCAACAGTATTATTACAACATTTTAAGGGATGTACACCCAGACAACAAGCAAGCGCTCCTTATTTGAGCAGTTTGGTTATCAAGATTTCTACGACAAGTAAACGCTCTTTATTTGAGCAGTTTGGTTATCAAGATTTCTACAACAAGTAAGCGATCTTTATTTGAGCAGATTGGTTATCAAGTTTTCTCCGATAAATGGCAGTCACCTCAAGGCAGTTTGTCTATCCCCAGCAGGTAATATTTTCATCGTAGACTATCCAGTAAATCGGTAGCAGATGATATTCCTTTGTCAACTACCCGGTAAACCGGTAGCAGATGATCTCCCTTCACGAACTACCTAGTAAATCGGTAGCAAGTAATTCTTTCCTACCCAGTAAATCGGTAGCGGAATTACCTTTCGTTGTCTACCCAGTAAATCAGTAGCACGTGATATCTTCTTTGCTGACTACCCAGTAAATCGGTAGCAGACAATATTTTCCCTGAGGACTACCCAGTAAATCGGTAGCAAAATGACCTTTTGTGGACTACCCAGTAAATTGGTAGTAGGTAATATTTTCCTCGAGGACTACCCAGTAAACCGGTAGTAGATATCATATCCCAAGGAAGAAACTAAGACCAGTCCGTGGCTTATAGCCCGAGACAAGGGGAGGTTTATTATCCTTTAAACATATTACTCGACTATCAGTATTTCATTTTCCTAGTTATTCTCGGCAGTAGATCTCCAGAAGATCTCGGCAGCGGGTTCCCCAGTATTGACTCTTTCGAAATGGGATATTCAAAGGAGGAGCTGAATCATTATTTTGATCGCTGGAAGCTTATTTGGTTATTACCTTTGCTCAGGCTATCATATTTTTGATAGTAGGTAATATATGGTATTTTGGTTAGACGCCTCGCTTAGGCTACCATGGTGGTAGTAGGCTATATTTCCTTTTGTGCTTACCTCACTTGGGCTATCGTGTGTGATAGTAGGTAATGCACGCCCTTTTATTTCAACTGGATACCTTGGCTTAGACCACCAGTTGGTATTAGTAAGTTATCTTATCACGTGATTGTCAGTTGGTGACCTTTTCCCCAGTGGAATTAGACCTTTTCCCGTAGGAGTCGTACCTCGCTTAGTCGTCCCTTGTCGGGTTTCTTTTTGTTTTCCTTTGTCTTGCATTTCATATCATTTCATACCATATCATGTGCATTTGGCGGCATCTTAGGGCCAAAAATATGCGCATGTTTGTATTTAAGTATCTCCTATCTCGCCGAGACGAAGATTTCAATCTCCATATCTCCGAATAGAAGAAACTTGAATAGGGGCATTTGTCGCACCCCAATTTTTGACCCTAAGATCCCCGCTTCGTTTCTTTAGCATATTAGGTCAATCATTTGTGCATAACTAACCACTTTACCTAGACTATGTTTTGTTCGTTTCATTTGCAAGTACAGGTGTTGCTGTAGAAGGCTCAAAGACTTGAAGGCTGTTATGTCATGTGCGTGTTTGTGGAGGTTTCTTTGGTCTTTGCAAAATGTGTTGGACTCCTGTCCGATCGTGTCCTCATCCCTTTGTTCCCTAAGCCGCCACAAATCTTCTTATTCCCTCAAACTCCTCAGTTTTCTCCCCTACATAGTACCCTCTGATATGGTGAATGGTCCCTAAAGTTTAATCACTGGTTGTGTTACAAGTTAACATATTCCCCCGCTGTCAGTCTTTTCAAGACTTAAGAGATGTGTGTGCTCTGTGTTTTAAATAATGGTCCATCAAGGAAAATTCACTCTGGAAGGAATTAGAAGTCTGATTTCCAAGAGGCAAATTCAAGTCCACATTATTTCACTCAAGATGATGGGATGCCATTCAAGATTCCAAAAGATGTACAAGATGATGGCAACATTACCTATAAAAATTCCCAAATATGAAATCCAGCAAGACGTCGTTCTTATTCATAAAAGTGTTTCTTTTGATCTTGAGAGATTGGACTTTCTAATTTATGATCAAGATGGGTGGAGATGACGAACTTTACTTAATCAAGATTTAGTAAAATGTTCTTAAAGTGGAATTCATATAGTTAGGAAATTTCATTTCAAGCCATAATGCAAGTTATGTTATAGCTTGGAAGTCACCCTTATCCTTTTGCGCAAGTGGATCCAATTAGCCTAATATTCCTTCAGCATGCGTAAAAAGCTATCTGCATTTCAAGGACCCACAGGTAGATTACAAATCTACAAACGCATGCTCTGAAAGGTTCTCAAAAGCAACAAAGGATGTTACCAATGAGCAGGTAAATAGAGAGTTTCCAAACAAATATTAATCACATGTCAACAAGTAACCAAATACAACCACAAAATCCGCATCAGACATTCCAATCACTGCAAGAAACACCAATTCACGATAAAAACATTTTGTTCCCAAAACAACTTCCCCAATATATTCAGACACAACAAGATCAAAGTGTTTTGTCCAAAGAGAATCAACACAAAATCAAACACAATCAATTGGTTTCCAAAACTCAAAGTAAAATCAGATATCCTAACCTACTCTGCAAATACAGCAGACATGTCAGAAACAAAAGGGAAGGAATCAAGGGAAGTGTCGTGACACGTTTTTTTTAAACAAAATCAGCATGGATTCAGTTGTTCTTTTAGGTTCAAGACAGCATTCAAAGCATCCATTGACATAGCCTATAAATCACAAATCACCACAAGAAAAGAGGGGGGACTCACATGAGAAACAAAATCATTTCACCCTTTCAAGATCAAATCGTAACCAAGTCCAACATATATCCAAACCAGAGTTTCACTTTAAAACATCAAACCAGAAAATCACACAACTAAAAAAATTCATACACATACCAAATTCAACCCAATCCATCATACTACAGAAACAATTCATCAATAACCCCAGATATCAAAAGAAAAACCTTCAAAAGAAAACCATTGACAAATCGATTCAAACCCTATGCTTACCTATTAATCGAAATTCAAATAATTTACCAGAAGATAACCACATCATACCAGAACTTATATGCATCAATTCACAACCAATAGCTCAGATCCCACATAGTCAATTCACCAATTTATCACAAATCCACCCACATCCACAAAATCATTCATCAAATTCAAACTATACACATCCAAAGTCAAAAAGAGAATAAGTTCTGAGGGTAACTTATCTTTCAAGCGAGGTTGAGGTGGTGGCCATAGCCCCTTTGTTCCCCCTTCACTCTCTTTGACCAAACCGGAAGCACCATCAACACCACCCACCTTCGTTCTATCACCGAGAACCTTTTCTCCAACCTACATAAACAAACCCTCAAAATCAACAATCTCACAACCTAATACCAACCAAAAATAAAAAACTCAAAGAAGAAGAAGAAGAAAATAGTGCAAAAAACCCTAATTTCTCTTCGATACCTCTCCAAGTTTGGTGTTGCAAATTCACGACATCTGCTGCAACAGATACGCGAAAGGAAATTGCGCATGCACATAAGCGGAGAAGGAGATCAACAACAACATCTGCAATCAAAGAACCACATTATCAGCAGACCGACAACAACACGCGTACACACACACAAAGGAAGAAAAGGCTTACCTTGGAACAAAAGATCTTGAGGTAGCGGTCGTGTTTCTCCATCGTTCCTCGCCGGCGTCCCTTTCCCTTACTTTTCTTACTGATTTTTTTTGTAACTCATCAAATTAATGAATTGGGGTTAGGGTTTGCTGGGGGTGGGGTTTACCTTGCTTGATTTTGGCTTTGATCGAGTGAGAAGAGAGATGGAGAGTGACGGCGTCGAGGGTTTCTCAAACCCTAATTTGAGGTTGAGAGGAGAAAGGCGGACGAGAGGGGGAAACTGAGAGGAATGAGAGAGTTCCTTCTCCATTTTTCTTTTTTTTTGAGGCGCATTATCACATACACGCGCACACACTACACCATCATACACCCTCCGTCTGGTTCTCTAGATCCGTCACAGTTATGGATCATGCGGTCACGATTTAAGGTCTACCCTAGGTTACCTCCCCCTGTCACACATTGAATCCCTCCGTTTTTTTACTCTAATCTAAAAAATAAATAACTCTTTTTATAATTGAAAATCTCTCTTAGTAAAAAAAAACTTTTGTTTAAAAATAAAATTAAAACTTTTTTTAATAAGACGAGTTTTTATTAAAACTTCATTAATTCATTTTTTAAAAAATTAAATTAAATAAAAAAAACCCTTATAACATTTAAAACCTTTATTTAAGAAATTCTAATTAAAAATCATCTCAAATATAATATCTCTTGTTAATAAAACTTGTTCTTTACTAAAATATTAAAATCAATCAATAAAAAAAATAAACCTTTCATTTATCCAAATGTTAACATCTTTTTCTAGTTGTTAGTTTTTTTTTTTTGTTTAAAACTAAAAGAATAATAAGAACCTTTTAGAATAATTAAAAAAAAAATCTTCTTTATTAAGAAAGCTTTAATAAACTCCTTTAACATAACTTTAAACTAAATAATAATTAAAACTTTTTTCAAAATAATTAAAATCTTTAGAAAATCTTTAACTCTTTCTCAAATTAAGTAATCACCTCTAACAAAAAATCAAAACTCGTTAAACCCTCGTCACGCGCCTGAGTGTACGTTTGCATGTTTATTCATCTTGTCTCTGTTTGTTATCATACCTTACTGTGCCTTACTATCACACTTGATGAATGTTTGTTATTATTTCAAACCTTTTCAAACTCATAAAAAACTCTCGATCCAACGTCGAGCCCATTTTCTACCCATGTAAGTCGATTGCCTTCGGGCATCGCATTCAACCTTTCGGTCACCAGACACAAGTCCAGCATCACTTTGCTAGCTCCATCTTCTAAATAACGTAATTTAACCGCATTAATATCCAAAGGAAAATCCCATGCATGATAACCACGTTATTGTGCATGGTGCATATCATTTGCATTCATAATCGTCACCTTAAGATAAGGCAATTAGACAACTTAGGATAGATTTTCTAGGTTAGTCCCCCCACAAACTTTGATTTCATTAATCAAACTTTAGCCTACCAAATTCTCCACACAAGAGAATTAGATGTTAATCATCTCAAAGAAAGGGACATACAATCCCATGCCCCACAACATACACACATTTTTCAAAAACTGTGGTGGTCTTTCTTGAGATGATGACTCATCTTCTTTTCCTAAACCTTTAAAACATTTAGTATCTTTAACGAGGAACTACAAGTGCTCTGATTCCCTCTTGATAGGATATGTAGGCATGAGATACGATATCTTGTCGAGCACACTTAGGAATAAAAAAAATTATACATCACCTACCCTTTAAACCCTTAGCAAAACAGATAACAAATAACATAAATGAATCAAGAGGTTCCTGTAGAGTACTACAAATATCTAGGATGCTAACACCTTCCCTAGGTATAACCAACCCCCGAACTTAGAATCTTAGTGCATTTGCATTGCATTGTGGGAATTCGGTTTTTTTTCCCTTCCTTTGGATAAAATCAAAGACCGGTGGTGACATTAAAAAATGCGATCCTAGTTAACCAATAACTATGGTATCCAATTTTCACCGCGACACCTATGTGTACTTCAAACCGTCATTAAACTAACCATTCAAATACCTTAGCACCCTCTTCAAATCTTCTAAATGAACACGACCCAAAATTGTCATAAAAATGTGTTACTATGTTAATTGCATATGCTAAATTTTATTCTACTACAAACTATAATATACATGATGCTTCCAACCCCACTTCCAAAGGGACTACTCTCCATTGTCTTATTTTCATCTTTTGTTTAAGGATATTGCATAACTAAAAGTTGGGCGTGATGATTGTAGCGTGTCGGTTTTTTCCGGGTGACGCGACCACCTTACCGTATGATTGGTGCTACTTTCAGATTTCTGTATTTATCCTATGAAGCTTGAAAGGAAGAGGAAGATATCTTAAACTAACCGTGCATGCAAATCTTTTCTTTAATAAATGTTAAGAGATCGGGGATCGGGGGTCTAGTTATACAAAGGGAAGCTATTACCACCCAGTGTATCTATGATAATCCATAGGAACCTTCTTTTGCATGTATTTCTGTTAACTTGAAATGCTTTCTTGTGTTTATTTGCTGTGGATTGGGAAAGTTTCTCCTTTGGGAGTATTGAGAGAATATTTTTGTTATTTTAGAGTTTTCTGTTGTTTTTGGGAAGGTACTAGACCTAAGATTTTTTTATTTTGTGTGCTCGCTAAGATTTTGCAATCTTATGCCTACGTATTTCCGTAAAGAAATTTGGGAAATCATAGAAATCGTAGTTCCTCCTATTTTTATGGGAGGAAAGATATTTGGTGTCTTGTTCAAAGCCCAAGATTAAAGCTAGCTGAGTATTTGTGTCTTGTTCAAAGCCCAAGATTGAAGCTAAAAGGGTGACTGATCTCTAAAAGGAGATATCTCACCTATTCATCACAAAATGTTGAGGAATTGATTATATGGGAAATTACTTTAACTGGGATGTGTGGAATCCAGCAATGCCATAATTTCCTTTATAAGAGAGATATCATGAAGGAAGAAGCTTTAACTCAGTGTAAAGCAATGCCACTTTTTCCTTTATGAATCTTTCATGCTAAGAGAGGGACATTGGTTTGGATGTATGGAATCCCGAGGCTTGCCACTTACAGCAGTCAGATGAAAGATAAATTTTAGCCAGGATAAGGGAAGGACTCCAGCTTGGATTTTGAATCAACAAGTATGCCACTTACAACAATTATCTGGACAAAGGTTTTGATTGTTTGTTTTGATATGTGATGTATAGAGGATGCATCTTCCTGCAGAGTTGACTCATGGTCTCATCTGAGGGGATGTTGATTTTTGTGTGCCTTGATCAAAGCCCAAGGTTGAAGCTAAAGAAAATGACTCCACTGGGGAGTGTTTTATCTGTCTTGTACAAAGCCCAAGATTGAGGCTGACTGGGGAAAATTCGTATATGAAGCCTAAGAGGAGGTTATCTCTTGCTGAGGATTTATGGAAATGCAGGAGCAGGTCCAAATTGTATTGGGGAATCCAAAGTGATTTACTCTTGCTTGGAATCAGGGAAGAGTTGAAGTACCAGATGCCATGAGGCTCTGATTTCATTGGGGTTTTTTTGATGGTCAATTGACCCTGGCTGGGATGTTTAAGGTGAAAGTTTAAAAACCTTAGAGGTTTTAACTCTTCTGGAGACTGGTGCATTGGTAGAGTGATCAGGTTTTTTTCTATACTTTTAGGAAACTTGAGGGTCTCTGTGTGTTAAGTTCAAAAGGAGACTATGATAAGTGAGACTTTCCAAGTCTATTTGAATGAAGCCTAAGAGGAGGCCGAGACTATCCAAGTCTCATTAAGAAGAGATAGACTCAGGTTGGAAAGAGATATTTGTATGAGGCCCAAAAGGAGGTTGTTGGTTTAAGGGATGAAGATCAACCTTTAGATGATAGGATGTTCTGAAAATTTGACTCTCCTGGGGATTGGACTAGCAGAGATGACTAATTTCTATCCTATGCTTTTAGGAAGCCTTTGGGTCCTTGTACTAAGCCCAAAAGAAGGCTGGGGAACTTCTAAGAAGCCTGTTGGTCCTTGTACTAAGCCCAAGAGGAGGCTGGGGATGCTTCTAGGAAGCCTGTGGGTCCAAGCCTAAGAAAAATTCAAGAAAGGTTTCACCGGGAATAATCCTTTCTTTGTTGAACAATTCTAAGGTTTGAAGAAATTCAAAAGAGGTTTCACCGGGAATTAATCCTCTTTGGGGAAATGAATTTCTTGTGTATGTTTCTAAGTTTTGGACAGTCTTGAGAAAAGTTTCACCGGGAATAATGTCTTTCTCTGTTCCATATTGAATAAGCCCAAGAGGAGGCAGACTGTATTGAGGGAATTTCCTATGGGGGAACTAGTTGTTGACTATGTTAGAAGTAACCTCTGGTTTAACCTAAGTGTAGACCTATCTGCTGGGGGAAACTCTAGACAGATATGCATAAGTATATACAGATAAGTGTATTGACAGGTATATAACATATATGCATTTAATTGAAAAGATGTTGGGTCTTACACTCTGAGAAGAGGCCCAAGTGTATGGTGATTGATTGTATTGATTACAACTGTATGATTAGGGTTTTAAGAAATTGAAGAAAGTTTTGAGAAAACTTTGAATTTTGAATTTGAATTAAAAGAAAGTTGTTTGAAAATAGAAGAGTGTTTGGGGCTTATAACTCAAAGAGAGGCCCAAGTGGTCTAAGAGCAGTTTCAACGGAATAATGCTCCTCCTAGTACCAGTTAAAAACAGACAGATGATTTTGAAAACAGAGGTTTGGGGCTTACAACTCAAGGAGAGGTCCATGGAGGTTGTTTATTGTTTAAAACAAAGTTTATGTACAAAAGGTTGGGGCTTATACTCAAGGAGAGGCCCAGATGTCTTATTTTGAAAATAGGGATCACACTGCGATATCGAGAGGCGTTGTGGGACTTATACTATAGCAGAGGCCCACAAATTGTTTATGTACAAAGAGGGTTTGGGTATTACACTCTATTAGAGGCCCAAAAGATTTTTGAAAATAAGAAAAATAATGGGGCTTACACTCAAGGAGAGGCCCATGGATTTTATTTGACAGGCGACAATCGCACCGCAATTTTGAAAATCACAGAGGGACTTACACAATGATTGAGGCCCAAATTATTTATTTACAAAAGAGATGGGTCTTACACTCTAGAAAGATGCCCATAAGTGTTTCAAATGAAGTTTGAAAAATTAAAATCAAGGGAAAACCCTAATTTTAATTAAAAATACAATTTTTCAAAGAAAATTAAATAAAAATTATATAAAATATCAAATATATTTAAAAACAAGTTGTGAACTTTGAAAAATGTTTTGTAAAATCATGTTTTTTTTATATGAATGTGCGAAATTCATTTGAATTTGAAAAATCAAGAGGAAAATTTCATTAAAAATGTTTAAAAACAATAAAAATGAAATTGTTTACAAAAATTCAAAATATATTAAATAAATAATATAATTTTTATTTTTTTTAGAATAAAATATTTTAACATTTTTTTGAATTTTGAAAAAAAAAATCAATAAAAAATGATTAAAAATCAAAGAGAAATTAATTTTTGAAATCAATTAAAAAAAAAAACAAATATTCATATATTCAAAAATTCAAAAAAGGCGCCAAGGTCACCTTATTCTTCCTCGCGCGAACCTCCATGGCCAGATTTGCAAAATCTCTCATATCTCTCTGATTACTCAATGGTTTTGACTTTTGTAAACATGAAAGTTGCTCGTTTTTGAACAAGGATTCTAATGGTACCAATTAATTGCATTTATATTAAGCGTGGAGTGAGAAATCAAGTGATGAACACATGAACCCTAATTTCCGCAAGAACACTATGAAATCCTATACTCGATAGCTACAAAGCAATTGATTAAGGGGAAACAATCTATACAAGTACAGAAATTTGTTTGTAACTTGAAAACACATTTATGATGCATGGATCATAGAGCTTGAGTGTTAGGCTTACCTCTGCAAGAGGAAATCAATTCCTCAATTGTAGGTATTACATAAGTGTTTTGATGATCTGGACAGCTTCCTTGGACCTCAAGTAGTGTGTTGAGATGCTTGGATTTGATTGGAAACACCTAGAACTTGTTGTGGCACCTCAACTACAAATAGGCCTAAGTTGGATTTTGAGCTTTGTGATTCTGAGGTTACAGATAATGGAGAAGTGTTTGGATAGTTTCTATATGATGTATGTGTGGTGTTAGGATTATTGGTTGTGGTGGAATCCTTCTCTATCTGAAAATTTGCATGTTACTTGCCAAAGAAGGAAATTCTGGTTTTGAAAGGTGATTTGGAGGAAAACATGAATTCTGATGTTTTGGGGTGGTTTGATCAGTCACACATGACCTCTATTTATATTAGAGGAAGTGTGTTTTGCAAGGAATAGTGATTGGGGGCTGGATCACCCTATTATCCAAAGGAATTTGTCATGTAGCCAAAGTCTCCTCTAGCCATTGACTTGAGTCAATCTTGCAGACCTATAGTCTTCTGATTCTTGGACTAATCTTGACTCATTTGTAATGTTATGAACTGATACATGCCAGCTCTATGCATTCATTCAATGCTTCATGACAAAGTTGAAGTTTTTGGAAATGAATCTTGAATGCCACATGCCTAAGGGATATGATTTTTGACTTGGTGGTCTTATGCTCAGATTCTTCATCATTCATGTTGATATTGGATAGAAATACAATGATGCAAGTGTCCAAATTTGGCTCAAGAAATCATGGGATACAAGTCATGTACCAATGTTGTTGTGTAGGCAGGGTGAAAAATGCCATTTTGGGGGAGCTTATAACATCTTGCTCAAGTTGAATCATGGGAGGATCTTGTACTTTTTAGAAAGCCCATATATCATACTTCAACTTTGATGTTTACCTTTGGTCTTGATTCATCTTGGATCATAATGAAAAATGGCCTCAAAGTTGGTAAAAATACAAAACAGATTCTGTCCAAAAATTTCACTAAGTGTCCAAGTTCAAAAGTTTTGAAACTCTAACTTCATGGCTTTATAACTCAAAATCCAAGCTTTTTTGGCTCATGGAGCACTTTGACACTTTTGTATTGTGTAATGAGAGCTTTCATTTGAGCTTTGGATGGAAGGAAATGGTTGTGTGGTTTGGGAGTTATGGCCTTGCAAAGTTGGGAAAAATCACCCTTTTTTCATAACTTAGAGAAATTTTAAGTTTCTTAAGATTACCCCTTTTGCAAGTAACCTCACTTTTCTTGATTTTTCTTGATGAATGATGATCCAAACCATGATTTAACATTGTTTTTGACTTGATTAAGCCATGTTATTTAAGAAATCTCAAAAGTCAAACTTGGTTTTTGGGCACAATTGACTTTTTGTCAGATGAATTTCAAACTTTGTGATTCTCCAGGAAATCAAGTTCTTGACCAAATTCAAACCTAATGGATGGATTCCATTGGTGTTTTAGACTGTTTTGAATCATGTCCAAGGGTTTGAGATCATGTCTTGGTCAAAAGTCAATGGTAGGGTTGACTTTTTCTCAGAAACCCCAGTTTGTGGTCTAGATGAATTTTAATCTTTGTATTGCTCATGAACCAAGTTCTTTGTGTCAATTTGAACTTGTGAGAGGATTAATATAAGACATTTGAGGTCTTCAAAACATTCCTTGAGGTCTTGGCTCATGTCTTGTTCCAAAAGTCAACTTAGGGGTGAATTAGGTCAAGAAACTCTAATTCTTGATTTTTGATGAATGTATCCTCTGAGGCTATTTTGAACTTATGATTGGATCCATGAGGTCCCTTTAAGCTTCTTGGATCATGTTTTGAAGTAATGGCTCATGTCCAGATGAAAATTTCCCTCTGGAGGCCTTGGTCGACCAAAACCCTGATTTGGTGACACTGGTGCTTTTAAGGCTTGATTAGCTTGAAGTGTTGCATTCTCATGCTTGATTCTTGATGCGGGAAACCTCTTGATCCTTCATGGATGTTTGAGAGGATTGACAAGTTGAAAATCATGTCCATTCTTGATTGATCCTTTGTCTGAGTACTCTGAGAGGGTCAAAAAACCTAATTCTTAGTTGAGGTGAATGCTCAACAATCTTTAAGAGGATTGATGAGGCATGAAGGTACATCCATATTGTGGTGATGTTTTGCACAATGATGGGAAATCTTGTGGTCAAAATTTAGGGTATAACAATGACCCAAAGAAGTGATGAAGATTTTAGCATCAAGCATTCTAAATCGCTCCACCACTTTCTTCAAGTAGCTAGGTTCAGATAATAACAATTCACTCATTTTTGCAGTTTTTCGTGATATCCATCCATAGGATCCTCTTAGCCTCACAAAAATTGCATATAAGATTTTCCATTTAAAGACTCATTAAGTTTACTGATCTTTTCCTTGTTAGAGCATGCCACTAAAATATCATCAAGATACAAAAGTAGGTAGAGAATGATTTCCTCATTCTTCTTTAATACGTATACACAATTATTGTAACCATTTCTAAAAAAACAAACTTAAGAAAAGTTCATCAAATCGATAATACCATTTCCTGTGGATTTACTACAACCCATGCACATATTTCTTCAAAAGACACAAAGCCTTCTAGTTGTTCCTTGTAGATTGTATCTTCAAGTTCTCCTTGTAAGAAAATAATCTTGACATTCATTGTTCTAACTCAAAACTATATTGATTTTCAATAGCCATAAGTACCCTTATAGAATCATGTTTTACCACATGTGAAAATATTTCATTGTAGCCAATTCTTCATGGTAGAAAAAACCTTTTCTACAAGCTTTGATTTATACCTTAGTTCTTCAATCTTCAAAATATCCTCCTTCTTATTGAAGATTTAATTGCATCATGTTGGACATGTGTTTCGCACAAGAAGGGGTGAATTGTGTGTTTCAAACAAACAAAGTTTGAAAACATTTTAGAAAAGTTTTAGAATTAAGCAGGGTCAAAAATAAAATTCAGAAAGTAAAATGTGGAAAGTAAAAGTGCAGGGAAGAGAGAAGAACACCAGAAGTTATAGAGGTTCTGTCAAAAGAAAAAGACTTAATTCT
Organism: Lathyrus tuberosus; assembly: GCA_022829125.1. Classification (NCBI taxonomy): domain Eukaryota; kingdom Viridiplantae; phylum Streptophyta; class Magnoliopsida; order Fabales; family Fabaceae; genus Lathyrus; species Lathyrus tuberosus. The sequence goes on along the minus strand of JALAZF010000044.1, from coordinate 9,440,684 downwards.
CTTCCCAGGAATTTTTTTAGAGTATCCAATAAACTTATGAGCTTTAGGTAGGTTGAACTCTCGAACCCCCTTATACAAATAAAATTAAGTTTGTGGCTAACTTCCAACCAAACAACAAACATAGAGAGAAACAGTGAGTCTTCCTTCCAAACAATGGATCAAAGAGGTTAGTCTAATGTTCTGAAATAAACTTCCCCTCGATCTTGGTCTTCAGCCATGGAACTGGTCTCAGTTTCTTCTTGCCGAGTTCTTTTCTTGACAAGGAAAGCTATCTGTGATGGTTTTTTTATCAAACTTCTCACCGAGATTTTCTGGGGAGATGCCATTTGATAGAAAAAGCTTTGATGTCAGACTTGCTGGGGATAACCCTTTGTCTGAACTATAGAGGTGTGCAAAATTCTTAGTCGGAGATGCCATTTTCTTGGAGAGATTACATTATACTTCCCTTTGAGATCATTTTTTCGGAGAGACTCCATGTGATGTAATCCAATTTTGAGGTGCTGATGAGTCCATTGAAAGCCAAAAAATTCGGAGAGAAACTACCGTATTGCCAAGAGTCTTTTGTAGAGATGTTTTCTCTGGGAATTTTTCCTTAATCCGGGAAAGCAAAATATCATCCTTATTGGCGAAAAGGGAAGTTCCAAAGGTGTATAACCAAATGGATTCTTGTCTTTCAGAGGTTCAAGTTATCAAAGTGGTCAAGGACAGACTCCAATCCAATAATAAACTAGAGAGAGATTGTTTAGACGGTACATTTTCCTGACGAGGAAAGAATGCAAACTGGAATTTTATCCTATCCGACGTAGAAAGGAAGACTGACGACTCTATCGGAGAGAGGACGTTTATCACTTGGGGATGAGTATGACCAAAGTGATATTAATGCAACATGAATATGAATATGAATCAATCATGTTGCATTAATATCACTTTGGCCATCGTAATTCGGAGTCCATTTTCCTCTAGAATCAGTAAGAAATGATTGTATCTTCTTGAGCACTAGGTCTCCTTCCCTGAAGACACGAGATCGGACCTTTTTATCAAACGCCTTCTTCATTCTTTGTTGATATAACTGGCCATGGCATAAAGCCGTCATTCTTTTTTCTTCGACTAGGTTCATTTCATCGTATCTACTTTGACACCATTCAGCTTCCGTTAGTTTGGCTTCCATCAATACTCTCATTGATGGGATCTTTACTTCTATGGGGAGCACTGCTTCCATGCCATATACTAGAGAGAATAGGGTTGCCCATGTTGAAGCGCGGACAGATGTGCGATAACCATGAAGAGCAAAGGGTGGCATCTCATGCCAATCTTTGTAGGTTACAACCATCTTCTGAATGACCTTCTTGATATTCTAGTTAGCCGCTTCTACCACTCCGTTCATTTTAGGCCGGTAGGGAGATGAGTTATGGTGTTTAATTTTGAACTTAGCACACAACTTTTTCATCATCTTGTTGTTCAGGTTAGATCCATTATCTGTAATGATCTAGCTTGGAACACCATAACAGAAGATGAGATTGTTCTTGATAAATCGGACCACTACTTGTCTGGTCACATTGGTGTATGATACTGCTTCGACTCACTTGGTGAAGTAGTCAATGGCTACCAGGATGAACCGGTGTCCGTTTGAGGCTTTGGGTTCAATCATGACAATCATGTCGATTCCCCATATAGAAAAAGGCCATGGAGAAGAACGAACTTTGAGATGTGTTGGCGGTACATGTATTTTGTCGGTGTATATCTGACACTTTTGACATTTCCTCATGTACTTGTAGCATCAGATTCCATTGTTAGCTAATAATATCCTGCCCTCGGAATTTTTCTTGCCATTGTGTGTCCATTGGCATGAGTGCCAAAGGAGCCTTCATGAATTTCTTTCATTAACATGTTTGCTTCTTGTCTGTCTACGCATCTGAGCAAAACCATGTCAAAGTTTCTCTTGTAGAGGATATCATTGTTTAGGAAGAAGTTGCCAGCCAGTCTTCTGAGAGTCTACCTATCTTTTCTTGATGTCTCAGGCGGGTATTCCTGTCTTTGAAGGAAGCATTTGATATCGTGATACCATGGTTTGTCATCTATGCATGCTTCAATTGTGAAGATGTAAGCGGCCCTTTCAAGGCGCATTATGTAGATATTGGGTACGTCGTTCCATCGACTCACACTAATCATGGAGGATAGGGTGGCTAGTGCATTAGCCATGTGGTTTTCTTCATGAGGGATGTGATGAAACTTGATTCTATTGAAGAAGGGTAACAACCTTCTTGCGTATTCTTTGTAAGGAATCAATCCTGATTGATATGTGTTCCACTCTCCTTTGATCTAATTTATAACCAGGGCTGAGTCTCCATACACATCCAAGGTTTTGATCCTTAAGTCAATTGCTTCTTTGAGGCCCATGATACAAGTTTCGCATTCGGCCTGATTGTTTATACATTTGAATGCCAATTTGGCGGTGAAATGAATATGGGTACCCTGAGGTGTTACGATGATTGCCCCAATTCCGTTTCCTTAAGCATTGACAGCTCCGTCAAATATTAGTCCCCATTGGGACCCTGGCTCTGGCCCTTCGCTTGGCAGCGGTTCATCGCAATCTTTCATTTTTAGGTACATTATATCTTCGTCTGGGAAGTCAAATTTGACTGATTCCTGATCGTCAGTCGGTTGATGAGCCAAATGATCGGCTAAAATACTTCCTTTGACGGCTTTTTGAGTGTGGTACTCGATGTCGTATTCTGATAACAACATCTGCCAACGGGGAATTCTTCCTGATAAGGTAGGCTTTTTAAAGACGTACTTGATTGGATCCATTTTGGAGATTAACTAAGTAGTGTGACAAATCATGTACTGGCGCAAATGTTTGGCTGCCCAAGCTATAACGCAACAAGTTTTCTCGAGCATAGTGTATCGAGTTTCACAGTCTCTGAATTTCTTGCTTAAGTAATAAATAACATACTCATTTCTTTTGGTATCGTCTTGTTGGCCAAGCACACAACCCATGGAGTCTTCCAAGACTGTTAAGTAGATGATCAATGGTCTTCCTTCCACTGGAGGAGACAAAATCGGTGGATTCAACAGATATTCATTGATGCTGTCAAAAGCCTTTTTGCAGTCTTCTGTCCATATACAACTTTGATTCTTTCTGAGTAGTTTGAAGATCGGCACGCATGTCGCGGTCATGAGGGATATAAACCTTGAAATGTAATTGAGACGTCCCAAAAATCCTCTTACTTGTTTTTCAGTCTTTGGAGAAGGCATTTCTTGAATGGCCTTGACTTTATCGGGATCAACCTCAATTCCCTTTTGGCTGACGATGAATCCTAAAAGCTTTCCTGAGCGAACACTGAATGTACATTTGTTAGGATTCAAGCGGAGTTTGTATTTTCTCAGATGCTCGAATAACTTTGATAGGTGTTCCACACGCTCTTCTTCTGTTTTAGATTTGGCAATCATGTCATCGATGTACACTTCAATCTCTTTGTACATCATGTCATGAAACTGAGTTGTCATGGCCCTTTGATAGGTTGCCCTTGCGTTCTTCAGACCGAACGACATTGCCTTGTAACAAAAGGTGCCCCATGGGGTGATGAATGACGTTTTCTCCATGTCTTCTGGTGCTATTCTAATTTGATTATAGCCCGAGAATCCATCCATGAAGGAGAAGACTTTAAATTTTGCTATGCTGTCTACCACCATGTCAATGTGTGGTAGGGGAAGTCATCCTTTGGACTTGCTTTGTTCAAATCCCTGTAGTCTACACACATTCTGACTTTCCCGTCCTTCTTTGGAACCAACACTATGTTAGCTAACCATTGAGGATATTCTGAGGTGGCGAGGAAACCTGCGTTGATCTGCTTCTGCACTTCCTCCTTAATTTTGATGACTATATCTGGATGGGTCCTTCTCAGTCTTTGTTTTACCGGAGGACATTCTATTTTTAGTGGCAAGTGATGTTCCACGATGCTGGTATCCAACCCTGGCATGTGCTGGTAGGACCAAGCAAACACATCTGGAAACTCTTTGAGAAGTTTTATCAAGCTTTCTCTAACAGCTGGACTGAGCAGCGCTCCAATCTTAACTTCCTTCCTTTCTTCTTCTGAACCTAAATTGACCGTTTCCAACGGCTCTTTGTAAGGTTCAATGGACCTTTCCTCTTGTCTGAGTAGTCGGGAGATCTCTTATGGAATTTCTTCATCTCCTTCTTCTTCTGCTTCAAATACCGGGAATTCAAAGTTGGGAGAAGGCATTGGATCGTATGTTTCAATGGGGTTTAAAATAAGTAATCTGCACGACATGATGATTCCTTTTTAGAAAAGACAAAGAGAATGCAAAAATGTGTGCAGTGTATTTTCTGAAAATGCTTGTTTTTATTTTGGGTTGTTTTTTAGGATTACCATTTTCTGAAGAAGCGAAAAGTGAAAATAGCAATGAATGCAGGAATTCAGAATGATATTATTTATTCATGATTTGTCGATTCTTGAAACATAACCCTATAAAACAAAACTATGTCGCTTTGGCCGAAGCGAAGATGGACATTTACAGAAAAGTAAACCCTATAAAACATCCATTTCACCTGGGCAAAGTGAAAGGTCAAAACAAAGATGCGGCAATTACTTTGACTCATGAACGACTTTCGGGACATCAACCGCAACCCAATGGTGACGAACTCCTCTGTGGATCACAAAGTCTGGTACTTTCCTTCTTGGTTTGTCTTCAGAAATGACTGATTTCTGGCAGAGATGGATCATTGGAGTCTTTTTCCCATGCAGATTTATCCTAAGAGGACTCTTCTGTCGCATCATCTATAGTGTTTTCAATCTCAAGAGGATCTCCCCATCCAGTTGGCTGGATGTCCTCGTATCTGATGCGAGAGCTTTCAGGAGCAGTGTATTTAACTAGAAAGTCGTACTTGCCGCTTGGCTCTCCCAAGGTATCCCAGGTTTCTGTAGGAATAGATGAGTCATCTTCTTCAATGACGTTGACCTCAGGAAATGCATAATTAATGAATTCTTGTCATGCGATCTTTGTAAATTCATCAACACGGTGTTGGACATTTTGGGAATGTTCAGAGTAAGGATTCCATGACTCTGGGAGAACACGCGTGTTCTTTTCAAGATTATTCAGCTGATAGGCTTTATCCGGCTGACTCTTTTGCCCCGAGTCTTCCATGTATGGCTCCTAGATAAGCAAATCATCTAGGGGATCATAAGAATCGTAGTCAAAGTTGTCTTTCATTAGATTGTCTTCCTCTAATGAGTTGGGTGGAGCACGACATCCTTCGGGATCACAATCTCTATAGATCATTCTAACAACCGATCTTGGTATATATCTGGGACTTTTCTTTGGAGAGCAGAATGGTATGTATGTTTCTTCCTGAGATATATAACCTTCATCATTGAGATAAGACTTTCACTCCTCATCTGTATCAGAAGAGTTGTTCCCATTGATAGTGTGGACATCTTGAGATACTTGGTGGAGGAAGCCTCCACTGTGGAAGAAATCCTGAATGGGACGAAAACTTTCATCCTTCTTTGTAGTCTGGGTACAGGTCGGAGAGAAACCAAGACCTTTTCTTGTCTTGTTATCAGCAGGAATTACAATCTGTCCCCATCCTTTTATGTCACCACTCCCCATTACTTTGAGAGCGTCTTTATATGAGTAAATCAATGTTCCTTTTTCTTGGTGATTCTCATTGCTCACCGAGAGTACTTGAAATCGAGTTCTAGTGACCTCCTCTGATTCTACATAGGAGAATGATGATAAGTTGCTCACCGAAGTGACTGCCCTGACTTCATGTATCCAAGGTCTTCCTAATAAACAGATGTATGCTACTCGGATGTCCATGACCTGGAAAGTGACTTGGAAAGTGTGAGGACCAATGGTTATGGGAAGATCGACTTCGCCGATAACTGTTTTTCTGGATCTGTCAAAGGCTTTGACGATGATCTCGCTGCCTCTCATGGGAGTACCTTGAAAAGATAGTCGTACCAAAGTTGACCTTGACATGACGTTCAAGGATGAACCTGTGTCTACCAGTACGCTGGCTAAACCATCGTCTTGGTAGTTGACTATGATATTGAGTGCCATGTTATGGTTCTTGCCTTCCTCCAGTAGTTCTTCATCACTGAATCCCAAATTGTTGCAGGAAGTGATGTTGGAGATAATGTTATCGAACTGACCCACTGATACATCCTGTTCTACAAAGGATTGTTCTAGAACATTTCTACAGAGCTTCTCCGTGAGCTTCTGAACTAAGCAGGAGAGATAGTACAGAGATTCAAGACGGAGTTTGCAATAATTGATCCATAATGTTGTACTTACTTTTATGGATGAGCTTCAGCATTTCATCGTTATTCTTTACAGGTTCCGCATTTCTGGATTGACCGACTTGTTGATTAGGAACTTCGACTTGAGGTTCCTTTTCTTTGGAAAGTTCTCCAACTCCTCTGTTGAAGATTCGACCACTCCGGGTAACTCGACTGATGTCAGCAATGTTCACAACGGATGGTAATGGAATTTCTTTTCAATTTTTGATGGTTGTTGCAACGTACTTATATGGGATAGCCTTTTTTGACTTGTATGGCATTGGACCTGGCAATTAGACGACCACAGAGGCTTTTTGGGCCTTTTGACCGTCGTAGGCAACCTCGATTAGCTCTAAGTTTGGAATTTTTTTATTGTCAAGAGATATTTTTGACTCATTGAGCAGAGGAATTATGGCACAAACATCCTTGGTTTTTCCATGATTGGAGACTATGGCAATGCTTTTGTCTAGTAGTCCTTGGTCCTAGTTTTGAACAGGGAGGCAATCCTGTATCATGTTGATTGATTCAGAATTCAAGTGTGGTTGAATTTCCTTTCGGTCTAACTGATGCTGGAGGGCTTCTCGTACGAGATAGCATCCTTGGTTATTTTCCGAGCATATTCTATAGAGTTCATAATTGTGAGGTGGTACCCGACCACATCCACTTTGTATGTAGTGCATCCTTACTAGATCTGTTTCTAGTAAGCGGATATCACAACTTTGGTGTCTATCATGATTCCCATTAGTTATGCTAACTTGTTGTGTGTCTTCATCCTGGTATATTGGGAGCCACCAGTGGTCTAATAGATGTTGAAGAGTCCTTTGTACAAGCGCACACCGTTGGTCGTTTTCATAGCATTATTTGCAGTCTTGATAATCGTGCGAGGCCAGAAAACCAAGTCAGACCTGCTTGGCATGCAATTCCACTAGACTGGTATTCATTAAGCGAATGTCAAAGATCTAAACCATGTTAACCTGATTATCATTCCATTTATGGTAGTCTTGGATCCATCCAAGATCCATTTGACGCTGGAGGGCCTCTTGTACAAAAAGAGCATCCCTGTTTGTATTTTGAGCAAATCGGGCAAGCGTTGTAATCGTGTTGTGGTAGATTGTAATATTGACTTTGTCTTGAATGCATTTCCACTAGATTGACGTTCATTGCACGAATGTCATGGTTCTGAACAATGTTGGGATGTGCATGGGCCATGTTTACTTCACGAATCCTGTGATCCTGAATCCAGCCTAGATCCAGTTGCTCTTGCAGAGCTGTTTGTACTACGACACATCCTTGATTGTCCTTGGAACAGATATCACACTGATGATAGTTATGAGATGGCACATGGCCGTACCCGCTCTGTCTGCAATGCATTTTTACCAGGTTGGTTCCCAGTAATCGTACATTGTGAATTTGATAACTGCTGCTAGGTTCTCCTTCTATCAAATTCATTATAGTCTTCTCGTGTTGCGGTAGCGGGTTCGTCTAAACATTCGGATTAATATCTTTGAAAGATAAAACCCTGTTTCTAACAAGCTTCTGTACATCAGACTTGAACCTGAGGCAATTCTCAATGTTATGTCCCGATCCTCCTTAATGGTAAGGGCAAGTTTAATCTGCTTTGAACCAAAAAGGTGGATTTTCTGATACTGTAAGAGGAGTTCTGGTTTGAACGTGCCCCTTGGCCAGTAGAAGTGGAAATAACTGTGCATACAACATCGGTATAGGGTCAAACCCTAATGGTCGTGTAGTACGATTGTTATTATTGTACTGCAGGCGAGCCTGCGGAAGAGGCTTTTGCGGCCTTTGCTTATACTGTTGTTGACTAGGTTGGCTATGGACATCATGAGGTTGATATGTCAGAGCTGGCGCTGGGTTGATAGCGAGAGTTACTGCTGCTACTGATTGATACATTCGCCTTTGCTTTCCCAGAGAGATATTATAGATATCTTGCTTTTTCTTCTTTTGGAAAGCACTACCGTATCTTTTAGTACTGCTGGATGGCTCTGCATCTCTGACCAATCGTCCTTCTCAGACTACTTCTTCAAGGCGTACTCCCATGTTCACCATTTCAGTGAAGTCACTAGGTGCACTGGAAACCATTCGGTCATAATAAAACGAGCTTAAAGTTTTCAGGAAGATCTTTGTCATTTCCTTTTCCTCGAGAGGGGGACAGATCTGGGCGGCTATTTCACGCCATCTCTGAGCATATTCCTTGAAGGTTTCTTTATCCTTTTGTGACATTGCTCTAAGCTGGTCCCTATTTGGTGCCATGTCTAAGTTCTATTTATACTACTGAACAAAGTCTGCCCCGAGATCTCTGAAAGTACTAATCTTGGTGCGGTTTAAACCCATGTACCATTTGAGTGCGGCATCGGTTAAACTATCTTGGAAGTAATGGATTAGTAGCTGCTGATTTTTTGTATGAGTAGACATTTTCCGAGCGTACATTACCAAATGACTTTGAGGGCAAGAGTTGCCTTTGTATTTTTCAAAGTCAGGCACCTTGAATTTGTGCGGTATCTTTACATTAGGGACCAAGCAGAGGTCAGCGGCGTCTTTACTAAACAAGTCCTGACCGCAAATGGCACGCAGTTCCTTCTGCATTTCCAAGAAATGTTCCTGGAATTCATTCATCCTTTGGTATACTTCTTCATTTCTGCCATAAGTGGCCTGCAGACTCTGTTCCTCCGGGATAGTGTGTACCACTGGTTGTGGTATAGACATTATGGCGGTAACTCTTGGCGCTTTAGTTAGCTGAAGTTTGTAACCTTCAGAAGTTTCTATTGTAACCCTTGCATCTTCATTTACCTAAAGTTTGTAACCTTCAGGTCTGGCGGTTCCTTCTGGGTCTTCAGTGACCGGTGGGATGTATCCTTCAGGTATAAAGTTTAGAGGCATGCCCCAGGGGAAACCTTTAGGCATGTTGTACTGAGGATGACTGCCAGGTGTCTCAAATGCTGGTGTGGGTGTAATCTCTGAGATCACAGTCCTTTGATGTTGGTTTTCATGGGCTGCTGCCAGGGATTGCATGGTGTTGTGGAGTTTCTCTAAAATCCCCTTTAGAGCGTTGATTTCTTCTCTCAGCTCTCTGTTCTCTTCCTCGAGATCGTCCATTTTCTTTTGTTGATTGGCCCAAGTATTGTATGAATGAGACAGTTTGATTCTAGAGTGCGACACATATGTGAGACTCAAAGACAAAGATGTATTATGTGAGAATGATGAATGATATGCAAAGAATGATATATATATTTTTTAGTTTTTGTTTTCAAAAGAACTTTAACAATTATATTGCAAATATCAAACAGCGAGGGGGACCCTTTTATTGAACTCGAAAGATTGCAGTATTTTACAGGGAAAAGTACAGTATTTTACAAAGTGCGAGAAGGAAAATTAGGCCTATGGATCTCGAGTTCTCTCTGAGGAGAGCTCAGATGCTGGTTCCTAAACTTTTCTTTTCTTCGACCGACCCCCTTCAGTCGTTGTCGGGTCGACGATCCTTTGCCAAGTGAAAGGAGTGAGCAAATTTCTTCGTTCCTCTTGACTTTCTATGGCATGCTGCTCTAATATCTCAATCAGAGCATCCTTTTCCTTTAGCGGTTCATGAACCTTGGTAAATTCCAAATTAAGAATCTGGTACTTGTTCTTCCAAGAGTTCTTCTTGCGTTGGACTTTGTTGAGAGCGACCTGGAGTTTTTCCGTATTAGACATGAAATAAAGGACATATGCCTTTAAGGGAAAAACTTCTTGACGAGGGTAAGACATCCTCAATTTGATGGCTCTAGTTTGCACCCAGTGGAGATACGGTTCTACAGATATGCAGTTTGGCCTTCCCAGGGACTCTTTCCCCTTCCTGTGAATATGTTGCCAGGCATGCACTATTTCTTTCTTTAGTGCCCTATCATTTTCCCCTTCCTTGAAGAAAATACCTTCCAAATGAGCATTATGTGGGATATTCTTTATCGGGTATCCAAGTTGACGACAAGCTAAAATTGGGTGATAGTTGATCCCGGAGGGGTACATTAGGGAAATTTCCACATTTGTCAATGATCTTTATCCCTTCGTAAATCCGATTGTACCAATCTATGTCTGAATTGGTAAGAGACATAATTTTCTGCGGCCATCGCAAATTACTCTTGTGATCCCAAAAATCAGCTGACTTGGGCAAGTGGGAAACAAACCATTTGTAGAGTAAGGGTACACATCATGTGATCATCCCTCCACTATACAAATTCCTTAAGTATACAGAATGATAAGCATCTGCGAGCAGGGTTGAGACTGGGTTCCCAATTAAGAATATCTTAAAAGCATTGGTGTCGACGAAGTTGTCAATGTTGGGAAAGAGGAATAAACCATATATGAGCAGAACAAAGACATCCTCAAAAGCGGTTACATTTCCTATACTGGCAAAGTATACAGCTTTCTTCATCAGGAATTTACCCGTATACTGGAAAAGTATCAGGAATCTTGGTAGTCATGTGAGTCATTATTTTTGACTCTTCCAAAGAGATTGCTCTTGCAATGGCTTGATCTTTTGGAATTTCTTCCAGTCCGGAAAATGGATCTCGATCAGTGATAGGTAAATCAATCAGGTAAGAGTACTCTTCCAGTGTCGGTGTGAGCTGGTAATCTGGGAAAGTGAAGCAGTGGTAAACCGGATCGTAGAACTGAACTAGTGTAGACAGGATCACTTCAATCATGTTGACTTTCAAAAGAGACAACAGTCCTCCGTGTTTAGCTCTGAAAGCTTCGGGATTAGTAACCATCCTTCCCAATTTCCATAGGTCTTCCAGTTTTGGAACCTTGAAGGTGTACTTGTGCGTTTTTCTTCTTACAAAATCCATAACACAACCTCTGATATTTGCAATTACTGTTTCAGTTCTTTTAGAAAAAGATTTTTTCTTGTTTAAAAAAGGTTTTTTTAATGAATGCAGCAAACAAAAACATTTGAAAACATGGGTTTAGGGGTTCATCGTCACGAGCATGGAGCTATGGATATACCCATTCCCAAGGTGTGTACTAGAGGTTAAATTTTGTACCTGTAGAACGGGTTCTAACAAAGGTTCCCAAAATCATTGACCCCTCTTAAGGATATTAACAGTAAACTGATTGACTCATGAGAGCTGTAATATCCCAAGATGAATCTCCTTTGAGTGTAGTATCGCGTATCAACTATTCCCGATAGTCATCGCACTACCAAATAGTCAAATGGTTAAGTGTCTACTAATCCTCAGCTTCAAGGGTAACCCAATGGGAAAAACAATGCTTTCATGACATGCTTGTTCCACATTGGTAATTCTACGCGGGATCCTCCACTGATTCGGTGGACTCTCAAGTTAGCTTGGTCGGGATTCACTCCCTATAAGCCTCCCTGAATACGCCACCACTTATCTTAATGTTCTCTCGGACTCACCACATGCGCATTAATCGCATTTCCAGATAACAGTAATTTAAACAAGGATATGAAATAATATGGCAGCAGATGATATATATAAAAAAAATGAGAAAGCAAGTAAGATAACAGAAAAATAAATGCAAGCAATGCCTAGACCTCTTAGGAAATCTAATCCTAAACCCTCCCCAGCAGAGTCGCCATTTGTCTATAGCGTGACGATTTTTTCCTGGTGACGCGACCACCTTACCGTATGATTAGTGCTACTTTCTGATTTCTATATTTATCCTATGAAGCTAGAAAGGAAGGAGAAGATATCTTAAACTAACCATGCACGCAAATGTTTTCTTTAACAAATGCTAAGAGATCGGGGATCGGGGTCAGGTTATACAAAGGGAAGCTATTAACACTTCGTTTATCTATGGTAATCCATAGGAACCTTCTTTTGCATGTATTTCTGTTAACTTGAAATGCTTTCTTGTGTTTATCTACTGTGGATTGGGAAAGTTTCTCCTTTGGGAGTATTGAGAGAATATTTTTGTTGTTTTTAGGTTTTCTGTTGTTTTTGGGAAGGTACTGTGTCATACCCTAAATTTTGACCACAAGATTTCCCATCATTATGCAAATCATCACCACAATATGGATGTACCTTCATACCTAATCAATCCTTTCAAAGATTGTTGAGCATTCACTCCAATCAAGAATTACGGTTTTGAGCCCTCTCAGAGTACTCAAACAAAGGATCAATCAAGAATGACCATGATCCTCAACTTGTCAAGCCTCTCAAGCATCTATGAAGGCTCAAGAGGTCTCCTACATCAAGAATCAAGCATAAGAATGCAACATTTCAAGCTAATCAAGTCTCAAGACCACCAGTGTCACCAAATTAGGTTTTGGTCGACCATGACCTCCATAGAAAAATCTTCATCTGGGTATGAGCCAATACTTAAAAACATGATCCAAGAAGTTCAAAAGTACCTCATGGACCCAATCACAAGTTCAAAATAGCCTCAGGGGATGCATTCATAAAAAATCAGGAATTAGGGTTTCTTGACCTAATTCACCCCTAAGTTGACTTTTGAAGCAAGGCATGAGCCAAGACCTCAATAAGTGTTTTGAAGACCTCCAATACAACATATTGATCCATTTACAAGATTGGATTGATTCAAAGAACTTGGTTCATAAGCAATACAAGGATTCAAGTTCATCTGGACCAATTAGGGTTTTCTGATGAAAAGTCAACTGTACCTTTGACTTTGGACCAAAACATGATCCCAAACCTTGGGACATGATTCAAGACACTCTAAAACACCTATGGAATCCATCCATTAGGTTTGAATTATGTCAAGGACTTGATTTCATAGAGGATCACAAAGTTTGAAATTCATCTGACAAAAAGTCAACTGTACCGAAAAATCAAGTTTGACTTTTTGGATTTCTCGACAAACATGACTTCCCTAAGTAAAAAACAATATTAACTTATGGTTTAGATCATCATCCATCAAGAAAAATCAAGAAAAGAGGGGTTACTTGCAAAAGGGACAACCATAAGAAACTTGAAAATTCACTAAGTCATGAAAAAAGTGATTTATACCCAACTTTGCAAGACCATAACTTGTGATCCAAGTAACCTTTTTCTTCCATCCAAAGCTCAAATGAAAGCTCTCATTACATACTTCAAGATTTTCAACTAAAACAAATTCCAAATCCTCATGGATTTTGAGTTATGGATTGATCAAAATCACAAAAAATGGAAAATGGCCACTTTTTCAACACTTAGTGAAATTATGGACAGAATCTGTTTTGCATTTTCACCAACTTTGAGGCCATTTTTCATCATAATCCAAGATGATTCAAGACCAAAGTTAAACATCAAAGTTGAAGTATGTTATTGGGGCTTTCCAAAAAGTATAAGATCCTCTCATGGTTCAACTTGAGCAAGGAGTTATAAGCCTCCAAAAATGGTATTTTTCACCCTGCCTACACAACACATGGAAACTTGACTTGTTCCACACGATTCTTTCACTCAAGTCTTGCCATTTTTCCAACTTTGTCATCTTCCAAAAACACAAAAAATCTGATGACTCACTTGTTTCTTGATCAAGGAGTCAAGAATTCAACTTGGCATGTGCAAAACCTTCATGACATGAACTTTGGAATTCAACTTTGGCATGGTAACATCAATGCAATGCATTGAGGTGTCATGAACCAAGCCATAAAAATCCAAACCAGTCAAGATTCAAGGCCAAACTCTGAGCATTCAAACCTGCAGAAGTTGAATGGAGTCAAGCTAAGAGAGTTGGCTTGGTACTTTGGATTATCCAAGTCAATGGCTACAAGCTACACACTGTGATCAGTTTCCAATAAATATTCCTTACAAAACAAACTTCCTCTACTATAAATAGAGGTCATGTGTGACTGATCAAACCACCCCAAAACATCTGAATTCACGTTTTCTTTCACTTCACTCTCCAAAACCAGATTTTGCTTCTTTTTGAAGTAACTATCGAATTTTTCAAAAGAAAGCAAATCCATCAAACCATGAGTGTAGACACATCATATACATCATATGTAAGATGTCCAAACACTTCTCACCCATCAATAACCTCAGAATCACAAAGCTCCAAATCACCCTCAAGCCAACTTGCAGTTGAGGTACCACAACAAGTTCCAGGTTGTTTCAATCCATTCCAAGCTTCCAAACACCTTACATAAGGTCCATTGAAGTTGTCCAGATCATCAAACAACATCTGTAACACCTCTAACACACAATTCGATTTCTTCTTGCAAGAGGTAATCCTGAACTCTCAAACTCTATGATCCATGCATCATAAGTGTGTTTTCAAGTTACAAACATGTTTCTGCACTTATGTAGAGTGTTTCCCCTCAATCAATTGCTTTATAGCTATCGTGTATAGGATTTCATAGTGTTCTTACAGAAATTAGGGTTCATGTGTTCATCACTTGATTTCTCACTCCACACTTAAAATAAATGCAATTAATTGGTACCATTAGAATCACTGTTCAAAAACGAACAACTTTCATGTTTACAAAAGTCAAAACCATTGAGTAATCATTGAGTTATGAAGGGTTTTTGCAAATCTGGGGAAACATGGCACGCGTGAGCAAGAACAAGTGTTATTGGCACCCTTTTTTGAATTTTCAAATTTTTAAATATTTTGATATTTTATTAATTGATTTCAAAAATTAATTTATCTCTCATTTTTTATTGGTTCTTTTTTAAGAATTCACAAAAATATTAAAATATTTTATTCTACAAAAAAATCAAATTTATATTATTGATTTAATATAGCTTAAATTTTTGTAAATAATTTCATTTTATTTGTTTTTAAACATTTTTAAATGAAACTTCCACCTTGATTTTTCAAATTCAAATGAATTCCAAGTTTTCATGTGATTAAACATGATTTTCAAAACATTTTTCAAAGGTTACAACTTATTTTTGAATATATTTGATATTTTATATCATTTTTTATTTAATTTCCTTTGAAAATTGTATTTTTAAATTAAAATTAGGTTTTTCTTTAATTTTGATTTTTTCAAACTTCATTACAAACACTTTTGGGCCTCTAATAGAGTTTAAGACTCATCCCCTTTGTAAATACACAATTTTGGGCCTCAGTCATTGTATAAGTCCCGATACGATAAACGGTTTGATCGCTGTTTTTCATCTGGGCATCTCCTTGAGCCCAACTCTTGTATAAAAATACACTTTTGGGTATCTATTAAAGTGTAAGACCCATTCTTCCTTGTACATAAATATTTTGGGCCTCAGTCATTGTATAAGTCCCTCTGTGGTTTTAAAAATCACGGCACGATCGTCGCCTTTTCAAATAAATCATCTGGACATCTCCTTGAGTATAAGCCACATTACTCTTCTTTTCACAAACACTTTTGGGTCTCTATTAGAGTATAAAACTCAACCCCTCTTTGTACAAAAACTATTTTGGGCCTCTGCTGTAGTATAAGTCCCATAATGTCTTTCAGTATCACAGTGCGATTAATGTTTTCAAATAAGTCATCTGGGCCTCTCCTTGAGTATAAGTGTCATACCCTAAATTTTGACCAGACATTTTTATTTTTTCTCATTTCATCTGTCTATATTTTCATACTGTGTCGTCCACATATAAAATTATATATTTTCTTCATGAATGTTTTTTGAATTATGATCCGAAATTAACGTGTTAAATTTTCAGGTATTTTTGGTCAAACTGAAAAATCAACAATGCAAAAAAGTCGGTATCCGAGCAGTTTTTAAAATCAAACTTTCAGGCATCATTTTTAATTTATTTTTCAAGTGCTTTAATCCGATGTGCTTATTTTAATTTTTTGAATTTTCGGTCATCATGTTTCTGACCCGTCTGAGCTTTTTTAACGGGTAAAATCAATTTCAAAATTTGACAAAACGCTGTATTTTTTCAAAACGTATATTTTTTGCTGAACATTTTGGTATGTTTATTTTATTTTTTCGGACACTTCGATACCGACCTATTTTATCGTTTTTAACCGTTTTTTATTTGAATTTTAATTAATATTATTTTTTATTACTAAATCTAATTTTCCATAACTTAATTTTTATTAGTTTTTTTTTATTATTATTATATTTGATTTATTTATTGTATTATTTAAGTATAAATGTTATGACAATATAAACTTGTTTCATGTTTTTTCTCACATTCTTCTTTTCCTCACACATATACTACATTAGTAGTCCCTCTCCATAAAATCACACGACCATTCCCTTTCTTGTTTCTTCCCTCTTTTGTCTTTCACACATAGTACAAAAGCATTAAATCATTTTTGTTGGTAATACATTAATTAAATTCATCACCATTCAATGTCTTTCTTCCAACATTCACATTCAATTCAACATTCAAGATTCAAAGCATATATTCTTCATTCAACAATTCAAACTTTTTTATTCAAACTCTTATGTCACTTTTGTTACATCATGTAGCTTACATCACAAACTTGATCACCAAGTTCCAATTCATCTATAAATATGATTAAATGTTACACTTACAATTTACACCAAAACAATACCAATTTGTTTTCCCACTTCTTTCTCACTTACTCACATATACATATGTTTTCTCTCTTTTAATTTTGTTCACTTCACGTATACAATACACCTTTTTCTTGTTAACTGATAAACAAGTTGCACACAAACATAGCAGTGGCTTCACACTGCAGTTCATCCTCCAGTCATAATTGCAGTCGTAACCTGCAAAAATCAGCAACAATGAACAACCACTATAGCGTGATTTTTTGCGTGGTTGCGAAGCACTATCGCTTTGGGATACTACAGTTCGATTAATTTTTTATCCCATTGAAGCTGATGAAGGAAGAGAAATAGATGTCTCCAATTAACCCTGTTTGCATCCTGAGTTTGAACAGATGACTGTTGGTTTACAGATGCTATAAAGATTGTGGGTCTCTCTTAGGTTATTTTGTTAAAAAAAACAGTGTCTAGGTTATTGGTAGGATGTTAGAACTGATGCTTTTCGATTGATGTTTGAGGGTACGGGATTTTGGGTTTTTGATTAGTATGCTCGCTAAGATTTTTCCAATCTTATGCCTACGTATTCCCGAAACAGGAAAATCAGAGCGATCGTAGTTCCTCCTATTCTATGGGAGGAAAAAAAAGGTTGTTTTGGTGTCTTGTTCAAAGCCCAAGACGTGAAGCTAAATGTGGTTTGTATCTTGTTCAAAGCCCAAGATGTGAAGTTGTTTGTATCTTGTTCGAAGCCCAAGATGTGAAGCTAAAGGGGTTTGACTTTAGAGAGAATTTGTCATCTCTAAAGGGGGGAATATTTGGTCTGTTTATCACAACTGTTGCGTGACTGGTTATAAAGGAGAATTACTTTAACTGGGATATGTGAACCCAGCAATGCCATAATTTCCTTTATAGTGGATTTTTAACCTGAAGGAGAAGACTTTAACTCAGTTTAGAGCAATGCCATCTTTCCTTAGGAATTCCTCATGCTAAAAGAGGGACAGTGGCATGGATGTAAATAATCCAGAGGCTTGCCGCTTACAACAATTAGATGGGAGAAAATGAGTTGTTGATGTTTGTATACTGTGAACGAGACATAAATTTTGATGCTAAAAGGTTGATTGACTCAGCTGGGGTTTTTTTATACAAAGCCTAAGAGGAGGCTATCGACCCGACAAGAGGGTGCTTTTTATCTGTCTCGTACGAAGCCCGAGATAGAGACTAAAAGGGGTTGACTCAACAAGAGAGTGCTAACAAGTGACTGGCTCAACAAGAGAGTGCTTTTACATATGTCTTGTACGAAGCCCAAGACGGAGACTAAAAGGTTTTGACTCCACATGAGGGTCTTTTATACTCAACAAGAGAGTGATTTTGTATCTCGTACGAAGCCCGAGATAGAGGCAAAAAGTGGGTTTGACCCAACAAGAGAGTCTTTTATACTCAACAAAAGAGTGATTTGTATCTCGTACGAAGCCCGAGATAGAGGCTAAAGGTTTTGACTCAACAAGAGAGTCTGAATAGGTTAGCTCCGCCGGGGAGAATCATTGTACAAAGCCCAAGAGGAGGCTATTGTGCTGGTGACTGTTTCAGTTTAGTGACAGGTCCAGTATGTTGGATAAAGAGAAAATCAGTTCTTATGAAGATTAAAGGTAAGGTTGTGCTTTGGGATTGATCAGAGGATCAGGGTTATTTCCTGTTCTTTAAGGAAACGGAAAATTCAAATGGTATTGAGACTGTCCAAGTCTACTGGTATTTTGAGAGATCGATTCTCAGGCAGTGAATGATCTTTGTATGATGCCCAAGAGAAGGCTGGTATGTTAAGGGATGAAGGTCAACCCATTAACAGGTCTGACACTTAACTCAGAAAGACATCTCTAGCAAATTGATGACTAGGTTTTGTTCCTATACCTGTAGAGGTCTCTGGGTCCTTGTACTAAGTCCAAGAGAAGGCATTAGAGCTTTTATGAAGCCGAAGGGTCCTTGTGCAACGCCCAAGAGGAGGCAGGGATGCTTTTAAGAAGCCTGTGGGTCCCCAAACCCTGAGAAGTTCAAGACATGCCATTCACCGAGAATAGATCAAGCCAGGAAAGTCCGATAATTTGGAAGAAACTCAAGAGATGCCATTCACGGAGAAAAGATCATCTTTGGGGAGTTAGAGTTTGTTTGACGATTTCTAAGGGTGACAGTCTGAGAAAGGGTTCACAGAGAATGTTGCCTTTCACGTCTCCATATTGTTTAACCCGAAGAGGAGGGAAGACTGTGTCTGGTAATCCTATGGGGATCTAGTTTTGTTTGTATTTAAGAGTGACCAACAGGGCTTTACCTAGTGCTAGACGTAGTTGCCGGGAAAAACTCTAAATAACTATACTAGTATTACACAATGGATATTTGACAAGTATATAAAAGTTTGTGAAAGAAGACTTACAGTGAGCAGCCCCACAATACAGTTATATATATGAAAGCGGATAAAGAAAACGGGTAAACACTTACTCGGTTGTAGAGCTTCCATGCTGTTTTGTTAGTTGTTCAACAAAGAAAGCTTTGATAACAATATTCTATTTAAAATCAAAAGAGAAAGTGCGTTGAAAATATTGTTGGGGCTTACAGCTCAAGGAGAGGCCCAAGGTTTTATCAGTGATTGCACTGTTGTTTTGTACAGGGACTTATACAAGAGACTGAGGCCCAAAAAGGTTTTCTGTACAAAGGGATGAGTCTTACACTCTCTCAAGAGGCCCAAAGGTGTTTAAAGAAAAAGAATGGGGCTTATAACACGAGGGTAGGCCCAGGTGATTTGTTTTTGAACTGGCGATCGCGCCGAGGTTTCTTTACCGTACTGGGTCTTATACAATGCATTGAGGCCTAAAAAGTTTGGTTTCAAAAATGGGTTGGGTCTTACACTCTATTAGAGGCCCAATGATTTATTTTTGTACAAGTGGTGGGGCTTACAGCTCAAGGAGAGGCCCAGGGTTATTGTTTGAGAACGACGATTGCGTCGTTGTTTTAAAAATGTACAGAGGGACTTACACAATAAGTGAGGCCCAAAAAGGTTTATGTACAAAAAGGGTTGGGACTTACACTCTATTTAGAGGCCCAAAGATTAAAGATGGGACTTATAACTCAAGGATAAGCCCAAATATTTTTGTGAAAAGGGCGACGATCGTGTCGAACCTTTTGACGGTATCGGGACTTATACAATACACTGAGGCCCAAATTTTTTTTTATTTACAAAGGGTTGGGTCTTAAACTCTACCAATAGGCCCAAAGAGTTTGAAAAAGTTTGATGAGAGTTGAATTAATCAAAAACCCTAATTTGTTTTCAAAATATATTTTAATTGAATAAAAATTCAATTAAAATGATCAAAATTGTTAAACATGTGGAAAACAAATTGTGATCTTGGATTAATGTTTCAAAAATTATGTTTCTATTCACAAAATGATTGGAAATCACTAAAATTTGAAAAATCAAGTGGGAGAAAATATTTTAAATGTCAAAAAACAATTAAAATATTAATTCTTTTAAAAAATATTAAGTATATGAAATAAATAATATTTTTTGGTATTTTTTGGGAAAATAAAATATTTTAACAATTTTGTGAATTATTAAAAAAAGAACCAACTCAAAATCATTAAAACTCAGAGAGAAATTAATTTTTGAATCAATTAAATAAAATCACAAAATTCAAATATTCAAATGTTCAAAAATGGCGCCAAGAACATGGCAAGAACACGCCCCACCCTCTGTTTCCGCATATTTGCATTTTCTATCCAATCTCACTGAATACTTGATGATATCATGTAATCTACATATCAATCTACTCGTTTTTACCTCACGATCATGTCTATGGTCTTTAATTTCATTTATTTTAAACATGGAATAAGAAATCAAAGAGAAACCTCAAGAACCCTAAAATTTGCATGAAGGTTCAGAAATTCCATACACGATTCAAACAAAGCAATTGATTGAGGGAAAACACTCTATGCATGATTACGAACATATGGTCAAATTATTGTGCAGCAAAAAATGCATGGATTATAGAGTTAGAAGAGCTCATGCTTACCTCTTGCAGCTGGTGATCGTGTTTTGTGTTAGAGGTGTTACAGTTTGGTTCCAAGGATATGGACAGCTTCCCTAGGTGCTATGGAGTGTATCTGGATGGTTGGAATGAATGGAAATGATCTAGAACTTGAGATGGTACCCCAACTGCAAATATGTCAAGAACTTGAGCAATTAACTAGTGATTTTGTGATTTTGGTGTTCCAGATATTGTGTGAGTGTTTGGATCACTTCTATATGATGTTTATGAGGTGTGTGTGTGATTGGTTTGGTTGGAATAGCTCTCAAACTCAAAACCCGATAGTGACTTGCTTTGGAAGGCAATTTTGGAGTGAAGAAGGAGATTTTGAGGAAAGCATCTGTTTGATGGCTTTGGTGTACTCAAACTGATCACAAATGAGCTCTATTTATAGTAGAGCAAGTTTGTTTTGTAAGGAATAGTGAATGGCAACTGCTGCATAGGTTTGGCCAATGTTGATCAATGAAAATCCAAGTCTCCTCTAACCATTGACTAGAGGTTAGGGCACAAGCTGTTGGTTCCCTTGGTCTTGGATAAGTCTTGACTGAATTCAGTTGGAAATGGCTCAGTCCATGCCACCTTGGTGCATCCATTGAATGCTCCAAAACAAAATTGGAGTCTTGTCCCCTCTTTAGGGATTTCTAGGTTTGGCATGCTATTTTTAGTTCTAAGGACTTGGGAGGCTTGGGATCAGAGTTGGTTCCTCCTTGGTCTCCCCTTGAGGTGTTCAGATGGATAAGTGTGTTTGTCATTTGCACAAATTTGGCAAATCGAGCAAAATGCACAAATCTGCCTTGCTTTGACAGTTTTCAACAAGGCATATTGCCATTGTCATATCTTATGGCTCAAGTTGAGTTTGGTGAAGTTCTTGGTCATTTTGGAAAGCCCTCATATGATACAACAACTGTTTGATCATAATTGGTTTTGATACTTTTTGGATCCAAGTGAAAAATGCCCTTACATTTTGAAAAAAGTAAGACAGATTCTGACTTAGTGAAAATTTCACTAAGTGTTGGAAAAAAGTGACATTTTTACTTTTTGTGATTTTGATCATTCCATAACTTAAAATCCATGAGGAATTGGAATGAGTTATGTTTGAAGCTTTTGTAGAGTGCCATGAGAGCTACAAATCCAGCTTTGGATGGGGAAAAATGGCCTTGTGGTTTAGGAGTTATGATCCTCCAAAGTTGGTACCCTAGCCACTTTGTTTCATAACTTAGAAAAATTTCTAAGTTTTTATGGTTACCCCTTTTACAAGTTATCCCACTTTTCTTGATTTTTCTTGATGAATGATGATTCCAACCACACATTAACATCATTTTAGGGTTAAGGAACCATAATTATGAAAAATCTCAAAAAGTCAAAGTTTGACTTTTGTGCACAGTTGACTTTTTATCAGATGAATTCCAAACTATGTGATCCTCTATGAAATCAAGTCCTTGACCTAAATCAAACTTTATGGATTGATTTCATAGGTGTTATAGGGTGTATTAAATCATGTCCTAGGGTTTGGGAGCATGTCTGGGTCAAAAGTCAAAGGCACAATTGACTTTTCTCGCGAAACCCTAATTGTGGTTCTGATGATTTTGAAACTTGCTGCTCAAGCTTCTTGGATCAATCCATTGTTGCAAATGGATCAATGTGATTTATTAGAGACCCTCAAATCATGTCTTAAGGTCTTGGCTCATGTTTTGTCCCAAAAGTCAACTTAGGGGTGAATTAGGTCAAGAAACCCTAATTCCTAATTTTTATTGTATGCATCCCCTGAGGCTAAATTGACTTGATGATTGGGTCCATGATGTCCCTTGGAGCATCATAGGTTATGCTTTGAAGCATTGGCTCATGCCCAGAGGAAAATTTCCATCTGGAGGCCCTGGTCGACCAAACCCTAATTTGGTGACACTAGCGATCTTAAGGCTTAATCCACCTGGAATGCTGCAACATTGTGCTTGATCCTTGATGTGGGAGTCCTCTTGATCCATTTTGGGTGTTTGAGAGGTTAAACAAGTTGAAGATCATGTCAATCCTTGATTGATCTTTTGTCTAAGAACTCTGAGAGGGCTTGAAACCCTAATTCTGATTGTAGTGGATGCTCACCCATCTTTGGGGAGACTAATGAGGTATGATGGTTCATCCATATTGTGATGATGATTTGCACAATGATGGGGCATCTTTGTGGTCAAAATTTGGGGTATGACAGATGCCCCTATTTAATCTTGTTGGACCCGAAGGTGTGAATTGCGAAGGTATTCGGGCATTCGGGGTGCAAGAGGATTAAATATCGGAATACCCGAAATTTTGATGGTGGTTATGAATGGTAGTTCATGCATCCTTCTTCTTTTGTTAAGCAATGATGCTTAGAAAAGGTAAAAACTTCCCCTCGATCCTGGTATTTAGCCAAGGAACTGGTCTTAGTTTCTAAAATAAACTTCCCCTCGATCATGGTTTCCTACCAAGGAATCAGGTCTCTGTTTCTGATATAAACTTCCCCTCGATCCTGGGTTCCTACCAAGGAATCTGGTCTTAGTTTCTGAAATAAACTTCCCCTCGATCCTGGTCTCCTACCAAGGAACTGGTCTTAGTTTCTGAAATAAGCTTCCTCTCGATCCTGGTTTCCTACCAAGGAACTGGTCTTAGTTTCTGAAATAAACTTCCCCTCGATCCTGGTTTCCTACCAAGGAACTGGTCTTAGTTTCTTTTGTCAATAAGCTTTCTTGACAAGGGACGCTATTCGCAGCGGTTTTCCTCAAACTTCTCGCCGAATTTTCCTAGGGAGATGCCATTTGATGGAAAAAGTTTCGATGTCAGACTTGCTGGGGACCCCATCCGCCTGAGCTATAGAGGTACACAAACTTCTCTGTTTGGAGATGCCATTTGTCGACTCTATCGGGGAAAATGAGTCTCTTGGGAGACTGCTTCCTCTTGGGGATATTACATCATACTTTTCTCGAGGTCTTCTCGGAGAAATGCCATATAATTTGATCCAATTTTGACTTGCTGATGAACTTTTCGTCAGCGGATTTTTCGGAGAAAAACTGCTGTATTGTCGAATCTCTGATTAAGAGGCTTTCTCTGGGGATTTTCCTTAATCCGGGAAAGCGAAGATATCATCTTCAATGGCGAAGAGTGACATTTGCCGAAAGTTTCTCTGGCTTTCTCAGAGGTTCAAGTTATCAAAGTGGTCAAGGGCCAACTCTAATCCAGAAATAAACTGGAGGTGAGAGATTGTTCAGATGCAACATTTCCTGACGAGGAAAGAACCGACAACTCGATTGAGAGGACTTTTATCACTAGGGGACAAGACAACTAGAGTGATAGTGATGCAATATGAATATGAATGCAAATCAATAATGCATGATGCATGTATGTATATGCTGACAAAACTGACACGACATACAGACTAGTAGATGAACACGACTGGATACTCGGCCACAGTTGGGGATGAAGAGGTATCATTTGTTCAAGATAGCAATTCTGCCTTGCTTAGGAGAAATAGTCCCTGTGGGGATCTACGTTGATCGGGCTTAGGAGATGAGAACTCGGTCGAGGATGTCAGATGGAGTATTCGCATCTGACATAACTGATCATTCGTTCAGGCGCACTGGTTTAGAAGGAGTACTTTGATTCTGCACTTTGAAGTTCGATTCCATCTGGCGAAGCAATCGATGTTCTTTCGATGTTCAACGGTCAAAAGAAATTGCCATCTTTATTTTAAAAGCAGAAAAGTTTGACAAGTAAATTCATTTTTGTTTTATTTCAAGAATCGTTAATCATGCTAAAATATCGTTCTGTAAAGCTAAAACAAATAAGAATTGCAAACAAAAGCACAAGGGCTCAAATTTTATTGATAGGATGGAAATCAGCCAAACGCGTGATCCCATAGAGTATTTACAAAGTTAGAAAATGGTAATTTAAGGGGAAAGGGTTGCATTAAAACATAACGACCACTATCCTTCTACCAACTTTGAATTCGGGGCATCCCGAGCTTCTGTCGAAGATGACCGTGACTTGAGTTTTTCTTCTGATGGATGGCATTACTGCTGAGGAGTTGAACTGATCAGACGTAGTTACTTGCCATTGATCCCTAATTTTTACTTGGATTGTACTTTGAGATTTCCAATCCACCGGGATGATTTTTTTTATTATGTCTCTAATTTTTGCCTGGACCGCCCTTTCGGGTTTTCAATCCACCGAGACGTTTCTTTTTTTTTAGGCGAAGTATTTCTTGACTACATCAACATTTGTGGGGTAGGCAAATTCCTCTCCGTCCATTGTTGCAAGTCTCAAGGCACCGCCTAAGAAAGCTTTCTTGACCACGTAGGGGCCGTCATAATTCGGAGTCCATTTTCCCCGAGAATCAGTGAGAAATAATTGTATCTTTTTTAGCACAAGGTCTCCTTTCCTGAAGACGCGAGGTCGAACTTTTTTGTCAAACGCCTTCTTCATCCTTTGTTGATACAACTGACCATGGCATAGTGCCTTTATTCGCTTCTCTTCGATCAGGTTCAGTTCATCGCATCTGCTTTAACACCATTCAGTCTCTGTTAGCTTAGCTTCCATCAATACCCGGATTGATGGGATCTCTACTTCTATGGGGAGCACAGCCTCCATGCCATATACTAGAGAGAAAATGGTTGCCCCTGTTGAAGTGCAGACAGATGTGCGATAACCGTGAAGAGCAAAAGGCAGCATCTCATGCCAGTATTTGTAGGTTACAACCATCTTTTGAACAATCTTCTTGATGTTCTTATTAGCCGCTTCTACCGCTCCGTTCATCTTAGGTCGGAAGGGAGATGAGTTATGGTGCTCGATCTTGAACTCAGCACACAACTCCTTCATCATCTTATTGTTCAAGTTAGATCCATTATCAGTAATGATCTGGCTCGGAACACCATAACGGCAGATGATATTGTTTTTGATAAATCGTACTACCACTTGTCGGGTCACATTGGCGTATGATGCTGCTTCGACCCACTTGGTGAAGTAATCAATGGCTACCAGGATGAACCGATGTCCGTTTGAAGCCTTGGGCTCAATCTTGCCAATTATGTCGATACCCCATATGGAAAAAGGCCATGGGGAAGAGAGAACTTTGAAATGGGTAGGCGGTACATGGATTTTGTCGGAGTATATCTGACAATTGTGACACGTCCTCATGTACTTATAGCAGTCGGATTCCATGGTCAACCAGTAGTACCCTGCTCTCAGAATTTTTCTCGCCATTGTGTGTCCGTTGGCATGAGTGTTAAAGGATCCTTCATGAATTTCTTTTATCAGCATGTCTGCCTCTGGTCTGTCTACGCATCGGAGCAAGACCATGTCAAAGTTCCTCTTATAGAGTGTATCACCGCTCAAGAAGAAGCTGTCTGTTAGCCTTCTGAGGGTTTTTCTGTCTTTCCTTAGTGCCCCAGGTGGGTACTCTTGTTTCTGAAGGAAGCATTTGATATCGTAATACCAAGGTTTATCGTCTATGACTGCTTCAATCGTGAAGATATAAGCGGGCTGTCCAAGGCGCATTATGTCGATCTTAGGTAAGTCGGTCCATTGACCTACACTAATCCTGGAAGAGAGAGTGGCTAATGCATCAGCCATGTGATTCTCATCACGAGGGATGTGATGAAACTCGATTATGTTAAAGAAGGGTAGCAACCTTCTTGTGTAATCTTTGTAAAGAATCAATCCAGACTTGTATGTGTTCCAATCTCCATAATGATTGACAGCTCCGTCAAAGATTAGTCCCCATTGGGAACCTGGTTCTGACCCTTCATTGGGTAGCGGTTCATCGCAATCTTTCATTTTCAAATACATGATATCTTCGTCCGGGAAGTCAAACCCGATTGATTCTTGATCGTCAATCGGTTGATGAGCCAAATGATCGGTTAAATACTCCCTTTAACGACTTTCTGAGCGTGGTATTCGATGTCGTATTCTGATAACAACATCTGCCAACGGGAAATTCTTCCCGTGAGAGCAGGTTTTTCAAATACATACTTGATTGGATCCATTTCTGATATCAACCAAGTAGTGTGACGAATCATGTACTGGCGAAAACGTTTGGGTGCCCAAGCCAAAGCGCAGCAAGTTTTCTCAAGCATAGTGTACCGAGTCTCGCAGTCGGTGAATTTCTTGCTCAAATAGGAGATGGCAGACTCTTTTCTTTTCGTTTCGTCTTGTTGGCCAAGCACACAGCCCATAGAGTCTTCCAAGACTGTTAAGTAGATGATCAGTGGCCTTCCTTCCACTGGAGGTGATAGAATCGGTGGGTTCAACAGATATTCCTTAATACTGTCAAAGGAGGTTTGGCAGTCCTCTGTCCAAACGCAGTCCTGATTCTTTTTGAGTAATTTGAAAATTGGCGCGCATGTTGCAGTCATGAGGAATATGAATCTGGAGATGTAGTTCAAACGTCCCAAGAATCCTCTGACTTGTTTTTCAGTTTTTGGAGAAGGCATTTCTTGAATGGCCTTGACCTTGTCAGGATCAACCTCAATTCCTTTCTGGCTGACGATAAACCCTAAGAGTTTCCCTGAACGGACACCGAATATGCATTTGTTGGGATTCAAGCGGAGTTTGTACTTTCTCAACCGCTCGAATAGTTTTGACAGGTGGGTCACATGCTCCTCTTCTGTTTTAGATTTTGCAATCATATCATCAACATATACCTCGATTTCTTTGTGTATCATGTCATGAAACAGAGTAGGCATGGCCCTTTGATAGGTTGCCCCGACGTTCTTCAATCCGAACGGCATTACCTTATAACAAAAGGTACCCCATGGGGTAATGAACGTAGTTTTCTCCATGTCTTTTGGAGCCATTTTGATTTGATTATAGCCCGAGAATCCATCCATGAAGGAGAAGACTTTGAACTTTGTTGTACTGTCAACCAGTATGTCAATGTGTGGTAAAGGAAAGTCATCCTTTGGACTAGCCTTGTTCAGATCTCTGTAATCGACACACATTCTGACCTTTCCGCCCTTTTTTGGAACTGGTACGATGTTGGCTAACCATTGAGGATATTCTGATGTGGCGAGGAAACCCGCGGCAATCTATTTTTGTACCTCCTCTTTGATTTTGAGGGCCATGTCCGGGTGAGTCCGTCTCAACCTCTGTTTTACTGGCGAACATTCCCATTTCAATGGTAAACGATGTTCCACGATGCTGGTATCCAACCCTGGCATGTCCTGGTAGTACCAAGCAAACACATCGGGAAATTCCCTAAGAAGCTTTGTCAAACTCTATTTGGCAGTGGGACTGAGCAGTGCCCCAATCATGATTTCTTTTCTCTATTTTTCTGAACCCAAGTTGACCGTTTCCAACGACTCTTTGTAAGGTTCAATGGACCTTTCCTCCTGTCTGAGTAATCGGGAGATCTATTCTGGAATTTCGTTGTCAACTTCTTCTTCAGCCCCAAATACCGGGAACTCAAAGTTGGGAGAAGGCATCGGATCGTATGTTTCAATGGGGTTTAAAACAAGCAATCTGCATGACGGTATGATTTGTGTTTAGAAGAGATAGAGAAAATGCAAGTATGTGCAGTGTATTTTTTTTTAAAAACTACTTGTTTATTTTGAATTGTTTTTTTAGGATTATCATTTTCTGAGAAAAGCGAAAAGAGAAAACAACAATTAATGCGGAGATTACAGAATGACGTTATTTTATTTATGAACAAGTCGATTCTTGAAACTACAGCCCTATAAAACAAAACTCTGTCGCTTTGGGTGAAGCGAAGAGGGATATTTACAGAAAGTGAGCCCTATCAAAACATCCGTTTCACCTGGGTATGGTGAAAGGTTAAAGACGGCAATTACTTTTACTTATGAACAATCTTCGGAACATCGACAACAACCGATTGGCGGCGAACTCCTCGGTGAATCACAAAGTCTAGTACTTTCCTTGATTTGTCTTCAGAAATGACGCTGATTTCTGGCGGAGCAGGATCATTGGAATCTGTCTCCCAGACAGAGTTGTCGTAGGAGGATTCCTCTGTTGTATTTTGCATAGTATTTGTGCTCTCAGGTATATCTCCCCATCCAGTTAGTTGGATATCTTCAAACCTGATACGAGAGCTTTCGGGAGCGGTGTACTTGACCATGAAGTCAAATATTCCACTTGGTTGTCCTAAGGTGTCCCACACTTCTTTGGAACTGGAGGAGTCATCTCTCTCGATGAAGTTGACCTCAGGAAAAGCATAGTTGAAGAATTCTAGTCCGGCAAGCTTTACCAATTCATCGTTGTACTGGATATTTTCTGAATGACCTGAGTGTTTATCCCATGACATGGTGGAGACGCATGTATTCTTTTCAATGACGCTCAGCTGATTTTCATTGTTCGGCTGATTTTCTTGCCCTAAGTCTCCTGGGTACGACTGCCAGATAGGAAGGCCATCCATTGGGCCATAATAGTCGTGGTCAAAGTTGTCTTTCATCAGAGTGTCCTCCTCTAATGAGTTTGGTGGAGCACGGCATCCTTCCGGATCACAATCTATGTATATCATTTCGACATCTGACCTCGGTATAAATCTCGGACTCTGTTCGGGATAGAAAAAAGGCGTAGGCATCTCTTCTAGAGACATATAACCGTCCTCGTTGAGATATGACTTCCATTCCTCATTCGTATCCGAGGAATCTTCCTCGTTGATGGTATGGACTGCTTGAGGCACTGGGTGAAGGAAACCTCCACTGTGGAAGAGGTCCTGAATGGGATGAAGACTTTCATCGTTAGCAGCTGTCTGGGTGCAGGTTGCAGAAAAACCTAGGCCCTTCTTTGTTTTATTATCAGTAGGAATGACAAGTTGCCCCCATCCTTTTTCATTGTTATTCTCGATCACTTCGAGAGCATCTCTGTATGAAGAAATAGATGTTCCTTTTTCTGATTGATTCTCATTGCTCACCGACAGTGCTTGGAACTGAGTTCCAACAACCTCCTCAGGTTCTACACAAGTAGATAATGACAAGTTGCTCACGAGCAAGTCTTGTTCTCCACAAACCTTGACGACTTGATCGTTCTTGACGAACTTCAGTTTCTGGTGAATCGTCGAAGTGACCGCCCCAGCCTGGTGTATCCAAGGTCTTCCTAATAAGCAACTGTATGTTGCCCGGATGTCCATGACCTGGAAATTAATTAGGAAAGTGTGAGGACCGGTAGTTATGGGAATGTCGACTTCGCCGATAACTGCTTTCTGAGACCCGTCAAATACTTTGACGATGACCTCACTGCCCCTCATTGGGGGTCCTTTGAATGATAATCGCATTAAAGTGGACTTCGGCATAAATTTGATGGTCGATCCTATGTCTACTAGTACGTTGGCTAAAGCATCGTCCTGGCAGTTAACTGTGATATTGAGCGCCATGTTGTGACTTTTGCCCCCCTCTGGCAACTCCTCATCACTAAATCCTAAGTTGTTGCAGGAAGTGATGTTAGAGATGATGCTATCGAACTGTCGTATTGACTCATCCTGTTCCACAAAGGCCTGCTCTAAGACTTTCTGTAGAGCCTCTCTGTGGGCTTCAGGACTGAGTAAAAGCGATAACACTGAGATCTTTGAAGGAGTTTGTAACAGCGGATCAACAATGTTGTATTCACTCCTTTGGATGAGCTTCAGCATCTCATCATTGTTTTTCGAAAGGTCGGGATTACTGGATGGACCGACTGAAGGATTGGGAGCTTTTGTCTGAAGTTCCTTTTCTTTGTTAGGTTCTCCAACCCCTCGGTTGAAGATTCGACCGCTCCGTGTTACTCGACTGATGTCTGCAATATTCACGACGGAGGGTAATGGAATTTCCTTTCCATTCTCAATTATTGTTGCACCATATTTGTAAGGGATCGCCTTAGTTGATTCATACGGTAATGGTCCCGGTAGATAGATAACTACAGGAGCCTTCTGATTTTTCTGACTATCGTAAGTAACTTCAATCAGTTCTTGGCTAAAAACCTTTGATTCGTCCAGTAGAGGGATGATGGTACAAACATCCTTGTTCTGTTGATGATCAGAGATTATGACAACGTCTCTGATTTGATCCGCGAAGTAGTCCGGCGTCCAGTTGATTGGCTCGGGACTCGGACACAGGTAAATCTCTTTACGATCCAATTGACCTTGAAGGGCTGCCCGTACAAGGTAGAATCTTTGGTTATTCTCCGAGCAGACTCTACAACGTTCATAGTTGTGTGGTGGCGCCTGGCCACATCCGCTTTGAATGCAGTGTAACCTCACTAGGTCTATTTCCATAGATCGGACATCCTGACTTTGATGCCGAGTAGGGTTTCCATTAAGCACACTGATTTGTTGCGTGTCTTCATCCAGATATATTGGAAGCCACCAGTGGTTTAATAAGTGTTGTAAAGTTCTCTGAACGAGAGCGCACCCTTGGTTACTCTCACAACATCCTTTACAGCTCAGATAATCATGTGAAGCGAGAAAACCGAGTTGGACCTGTCTGGCATGTAACTTCACCAAGCTGGTATTCATCAGACGAATATAAAATATTTGAATCATGTTGATATGATAAGGATTTCTATCATGGTAGTCCTGGATCCATCCAAGATCCATGTGACACTGGAGGGCCTCTTGTACAAAAGAGCATCCCTATTTGTTTACCGAGCAAGTCAGACAGGAATTGTAATCGTGCCATGGCAGATTATGATACTGGCTTTGCCTTGAGTGCATCGCCACCAAGTTGACATTCATTGCTTGGATGTCGTGGTTCTGAATGATGTTGGAATTTGTATAGGTCATGTTGACTCCACGAACTCGATGCTCTTGGATCCATCCGAGATCTAATTATTCCTGTAGAGCTGATTGCACCACAGAACATCCCTGATTGTTCTTAGAGCAGATATCACACTGGTGATAGTTATGAGGTGGCACATGTCCATATCCGCTCTGTCTACAATGCATCTTGACCAGGTTGGCTCTTAACAAGAGTACATCATGAATTTGATAGGTGTTGTTAGACTCTCCCTCTATCAAATTGACTGCAACTTTCTCATGTTGAGGCAGCGGGTTTGTGAGAACATTCGGATTTGTATCTTTGAAAGATAAGACTCCGCTCCTAACAAGCTTTTGTACGTCGGATTTAAAACTGAGACAGTTTTCTATGTTATGCCCTGGTCCTCCTTGATGATAAGGGCAAGTCTGATCCGTTTTGAACCAAAAAGGCGGATTTTCCGATACTGTAAGAGGAGACTTAGTTTGGACATGCCCCTTGACCAGTAATAATGGAAGCAGTTCTGCGTACAACATGGGTATAGGGTCAAACCCTGGTGGTCGCGTTGTACGGTTGTTGTTGTAAGGAGGACGAGTCTGTAGAAGATACTGTTGTGTCCTTTGCTGATATTGCCATTGATTCGGTTGGCTCTGCGCAACCTGAGGTTGATACGTAGGAACAGGTGCGGGATTGATAGCAGGAGTTACAGCTGTTGTTGGTTGATATCGTCGCCTTTGCTTTCCAAGAGAGATATTCCCTATATCCTGCTCTTTTTTCTTAGGGAGAGCACTACCGTATCGTTTCGTACTACTTGATGATCCAGCGTCTTTTACTAAACGTCCTTCTCGGACGGCTTCCTCAAGACGAACTCCCATGCCCACCATCTCGGTGAAATCACTGGGCGCACTAGCGACCATTCTGTCGTAGTAAAATGAGCTCAAGGTCTTTAAGAAGATCTTTGTCATCTCTTTTTCCTCAAGAGGTGGACAAATCTGGGCGGCAATTTCACGCCATCTCTGAGCGTACTCCTTAAAGGTTTCCTTGTCCTTTTGTGACATCGATCTGAGTTGATCTATGTCCGGTGCCATGTCCAAATTGTATTTAGACTTTTGAACGAAAGCAGTGCCAAGATCTCTGAACGTGCCGATCGTAGCGCAATTTAAACCCATTTACGATTTTAATGCGCCACCGGTTAAACTATCCTGAAAGTAATGAATTAGTAGCTCCTGGTTCTTTGTCTTAGCTGACATTCGCCGAGCGTACATCACCAAGTGGCTTTGAGGGCAAGAGTTACCCTTGTACTTTTCAAAGTCAGGCACTTGGAACTTGTGTGGAACTTTCACATTGGGGACCAAGCAGAGGTCCGCGGCGTCCTTTCCAAATAAATCATGACCGCGAAGGGCCTGCAGTTCTTTCTGCATCTCCAGGAATTGTTCCTGGAACTCATTCATTCTGTCGAACATGCTGTCGTTTCCACCATAAGGTGTCTGTGGAATCTATCCTTCCAGGACAGTGTGTACCACGAGTGGTGGTATAGTCATTATGGTCGAGACTCTTGGTGCCTCCCAAAGTTTGTAACCTTCAGGAGTTGCTGCCATGCCCCTGGCATCTTCGCTTTCCCGAAGTTTATAACCTTCAGGCCCAGCGGTTCCTACTGCAGTTCCCTGATCCTCAGCGATCGGAGGAACATATCCTTCCGGGATATAGTTGATAGGCATGCCCCAGGGACGATCTTTCGGCATCTTGTACCTAGGATCATACTTTTCCACTATGGGCGTTAATATGATCTCTGAGATCACCGTCCTTTATTGTTGCATCTGAGCTTCTACTAGAGCTTGCATGTCGTTATGAAGCTTTCTCAGATCCTCTTTCAGAGTGTCGATCTCTTCTCTTAACTCTCTGTTCTCTTCCTCGAGTTCATCCATCTTTTTCTGACGATTGGCCCGAGTATTGTACGAATGAGACAGTTTGACTCTAGAATCGAGACGGAAACGTGAGATTCGTAGGTAAGAAGAATGCGTTTATGAGAATGATGAATGCAATGATTATTAATTATTTTTGTTTATTCAAAGTAAACTTCGACAATTAGATTGCAAATATCAAACAGTATGGAAATCCCATTTTATTGAATCTAAAGGATTGCGGAAATGGAAACACAGTAGATTACAAAGTGCTGGAAAAGGAAATCTAAACTAATGGATCTTGAGTCCTCTTTTAAGAGAGCTCAAGTTCTGGTTCGGGTGCTTTCCTTTTCTTTGACCGGGGCTCTTGGGCCGTTGTCAGGTTGTCATTCCTTCGCCAAGTGAAAGGAGCGAGCAAATTCCTTTGGTCATCCTGATTTTCTACAGCATGTTGCTCTAAAATCTCAATCAGGGCATCTTTTTCTCTTAACAGTTGCTATATTTTCTTACACTTCACATTGAGAATACGGTATTTGTTCCTCCAAGACCTCTTCTCCTGCTGAACTTTGCTGATAGTAACCTAAAGTTTTTCTGTCTCAGACATGAAATAAAGGGCAGAGTCCCTTAATGGAAGAACCTCCTGACGAGGGTAAGGCATCCTTAGCTTGAGAGCTCTAGTTTGTACCCAATGGAGATAAGGCTCCATCGAGACACAATCTGGTTTTCCTAGAGACTCTCGTCCTTTCCTATGAACATGTTTCCAAGCATGCACTATTTCTGTCTTTAGTGCCATGTCATTTTCTCCTTCCTTGAAGAAAAGACCTTCCAGATGAGCATTTCGCGGGGCATGCCTCATCGGGTATCCAAATTGACGACGAACTAACACTGGATGATAATTGATTCCCCCCTTAGTTCCTATAAGGGGTACATTTGGGAAATTTCCACAACGGTCAATAATTATGATCCCATCGTAGATTTGATTGTACCAATCGATGTCAGAGTTGGTAAGAGACATGATTCTCTGCGACCAATGTAAAGTATTCTTTTGATCCCAAAATGCAGCAAACTTGGGCAAATGGAAAGTGAACCATTTGTATAGCAGGGGTACACAGCATATGATCATTCCTCCATTATACAAATTCCTTAAGTGTACCGAATGATACGCATCTGCGAGTAAGGTCGGTACGGGGTTTTCGATCAGGAAAATCTTAATGGCGTTGATATCTACAAAGTTATCGATGTTGGGAAACAAAAATAACCCGTAGGTGAGCAAAACAAAGATGCTCTCGAAAACGGTCGCGTTCCCTATACTAGCAAAGTATAGAGCTTTCTTTATCAAGAATTGGGCTAGAAAACCTTGGATGCCACCCTTAGTGGTCATGTGAGTCCTGACTTCTGACTCGTCCAAATAAATTGCTCTTGCAATGGTCTGATCCTTTGGAATTTCTTCCAGTTCAGAAAAGGGAGCTTGATCAGTAATATGTAAATCAGTCAGGTGAGAATACTCCTCCAGCGTTGGTGCAAGCTGATAATCCGGGAATGTGAAACAGTGATAGACTCGATCGTAGAACTGGATTAGTGTGGACAGGATTCCTTCAATTACGTGGACCCTTAACAAGGACAGCAGTCCTCCATACTTGGCTCTGAAAGCCTCGTGGTTGGTGATCATTCTCGCCAAACCTCTCAAATCCTCTAACTTTGGAACCTTGAAGGTGTACTTATGAGTTTTCCTTCTACCGAAATCCATTAGCACAATCTCCTTTCTCTAACATTTGCAATTATTGTCTTAGTTTAATTTGAAAAAGAGAGACTAGAAGAGAAGATTTTTCTTTGTTTTGATGTTTTTTAAATGAATGCATGAATGCAGCACACAAAAACATAGAAAAAACATGGGGTCAAAGGGTCGGTGTCATGAAGTCGAGGCTCTACCCCCACCCCCAAAGGTTTATACTGGTGATTTGTGTACCTGTCCGCAAAATCATTGACCCCTCTGGGATAACAACAGCAAGCGGATCGCCAGCGAGCTGACGTATCCTAGAGTGATCTCAGATGAGGGTAGTATCGCGTGATAACTATTTTCGATAGCTTCCGAACTACAAAATGGCTTAAGTCTACTAAAAACCCCAACTTCTCAGATAACCCAGTCGACCATACTACTTTCAATAACCGGAGTCGTATAGGCAATGCATCTGCAAAGGGAGTCTCCACTGAGTTTGATGGTCGATCGGGGGCTCTTAACTAGAATTCACTCCCAGCAAGATTACCCGCATTGCCATCATCTATCTTAGGTGTATACTCAATCTTTCCACATGCGGCATCACACGCATTCCCATTAGCAGAAAAATAAACACATATATCAATTAGGAAAAGCAGTATATATATTTGTCTTAATCATCCTAGACCTCTAGTCTTATGATCCTATACAGACAATGACTCCCCAGCGGAGCTGTCATTTCTGTGATGCAAATTTAGGGTTTCCTCCCTTGGGAAAGCAAGCAAGAATATCTCCCACTGTGGTCGACTTTCTGCTGTGGCATTTTTTAAGGTTTGTACCTAAGAGATGGGAAAAGAAATAACATCGTCCCCAGCAGAGTCACCATTTTTCTGTAGCGCGAGTTTTTGCGTGGTTGCGAAGCACTATCACTTTGGGGTACTACAGTTCGATTCATTTTTTATCCTATTGAACCTGATGAAGGAAGGGAAATAGATGTCTCCAATTAACCCTGCTTGCATACTGAGTTTGAACAGATGACAGTTGGTTTACAGATGCTATAAAGATTGTGGGTCTCTCTTAGGTTATTTTGTTATAAAAAAATAGTGTCTAGGCTATTGGTAGGATGTTAGGACTGATGCTTTTCGATTGATGTATGAGGGTACGGGATTTTGGGTTTTTTATTAGTATGCTCGCTAAGATTTTTCCAATCTTATGCCTACGTATTCCTGAAACAAGGAAATCAGAGCGATCGTAGTTCCTCCTATTCTATGGGAGGAAAAAAAGGTTGTTTTGGTGTCTTGTTTAAAGCCCAAGACATGAAGCTAAATGTGGTTTGTATCTTGTTCAAAGCCCAAGATGTGAAGTTGTTTGTATCTTGTTCGAAGCCCAAGATGTGAAGCTAAAGGGGTTTGACTTTAGAGAGAATTTGTCATCTCTAAAGGGGGTAATATTTGGTCTGTTTATCACAACTGTTGCGTGACTGGTTATAATGGAGAATTAGTTTAACTGGGATATGTGAACCCAACAATGCCATAATTTCCTTTATAGGGGATTTTTAACCTGAAGGAGAAGATTTTAACTCAGTTTAGAGCAATGCCATCTTTCCTTAGGAATTCCTCATGCTAAAAGAGGGAAAGTGGTATGGATGTAAATAATCCAGAGGCTTGCCGCTTTACAGCAATTAGATGGGAGAAAAGGAGTTGTTGATGTTTGTATACTGTGAACAAAGCACAGATTTTGATGCTAAAAGGTTGATTGACTCAGCCGGGGTTTTTTTATACAAAGCCTAAGAGGAGGCTATTGACCCAACAAGAGGGTGCTTTTTATATGTCTCGTACGAAGCCCGAGATAGAGGCTAAAAGGGGTTAACTCAACAAGAGAGTGCTTTTATATATGTCTTGTACAAAGCCCAAGACGGAGGCTAAAAGGTTTTGACTCCACATGAGGGTTTTTCATACTCAAGAAGAGAGTGATTTTTTATCTCATACGAAGCCCGAGATAGAGGCTAAAAGTGGTTTTGACCCAACAAGAGAGTCTTTTATACTCAACAAGAGAGTGATTTGTATCTCGTACGAAGCCCGAGATAGAGGCTAAAGGCTTTTACTCAACAAGAGAGTCTAAAAAGGTTAGCTCCGCCGGGGAGAATCATTGTACAAAGCCCAAGAGAAGGCTATTGTGTTGGTGACTGTTTCAGTTTAGTGTCAGGTCCAGTATGTTATATAAAGAGAAAACCAGTTCTTATGAAGATTAAAGGTAAGGTTGTGCTTTGGGATTGATTAGAGGATCATGGTTATTTTCTGTTCTTTAAGGAAACGGAAAATCCAAAGGGTATTGAGACTGTCCAAGTCTACTGGTGTTTTGAGAGATCGATTCTTAGGTAGTGAATGATCTTTGTATGATGCCCAAGAGAAGGCTGGTATGTTAAGGGATGAAGGTCAACCCATTAACAGGTCTGACACTTGACTCAGAAAGACAGCTCTAGCAAATTGATGACTAGGTTCTGTTCCTATACCTGTAGAGGTCTCTGGGTCCTTGTACTAAGCCCAAGAGAAGGCATGAGAGCTT
Source organism: Lathyrus tuberosus (assembly GCA_022829125.1). Lineage (NCBI taxonomy): Eukaryota > Viridiplantae > Streptophyta > Magnoliopsida > Fabales > Fabaceae > Lathyrus > Lathyrus tuberosus. The sequence goes on along the minus strand of JALAZF010000044.1, from coordinate 9,403,020 downwards.
TTAAGAAGCCGAAGGGTCCTTGTACAACGCCCAAGAGGAGGCGGGGATGCTTTTAAGAAGCCTGTGGGTCCCCAAACCCCGAGAAGTTCAAGACATGCCATTCACCGAGAATAGATCAAGCCAGGAAAGTCCGAGAATTTGGAAGAAACTCAAGAGATGCCATTCATAGAGAAAAGATCATCTCTGGGGAGTTAGAGTTTCTTTGACGATTTCTAAGGGTGACAGTCTGAGAAAGGGTTCACAGAGAATGCTGCATTTCACGTCTCCATATTGTTTAACCCCAAGAGGAGGGAAGACTGTGTCTGGTAATCCTATGGGGATCTAGATTTGTTTGTATTTAAGAGTGACCAACAGGGCTTTACCTAGTGCTAGACGTAGTTGTCGGGGAAAACTCTAAATAACTATACTAGTATTACACACTGGATTTTGACAAGTATATAAAAGTTTGTGAAAGAATACTTACAGTGAGCAGCCCCACAATACAGTTATATATATGAAAGCGGATAAAGAAAGCGGGTAAACACTTACTCGGTTGTAGAGATTCCATGTTGTTTTGTTAGTTGTTCAACAAAGAAAGCTTTGATAACAATATTCTATTTAAAATCAAAGGAGACAATGAGTTGAAAAGATTGTTGGGGCTTACAGCTCAAGGAGAGGCCCAAGGTTTTATCAATGATTGCACTGTTGTTTTGTACAGGGACTTATACAAGTGACTGAGGCCCAAAAAGGTTTTCTTCACAAAGGGATGGGTCTTACACTCTCTCAAGAGGCCCAAAGGTGTTTAAAGAAAAATAATGGGGCTTATAACACGAGGGTAGGCCCAGGTGATTTGTTTTTGAACTGGCGATCGCGCCGAGGTTTCTTTATCGTACTGGGTCTTATACAATACATTGAGGCCCAAAAAGTTTGGTTTCAAAAATGGGTTGGGTCTTACACTCTATTAGAGGCCCAATGATTTATTTTTGTACAAGTGGTGGGGCTTACAGCTCAAGGAGAGGCCCAGGGTTATTATTTGAGAACGATGATCGCGTCGTTGTTTTAAAAATGTACAGAGGGACTTATATAATAAGTGAGGCCCAAAAAGGTTTATGTACAAAAAGGGTTGGGACTTACACTCTATTTAGAGGCCCAAAGATTAAAGATGGGTCTTATAACTCAAGGAGAAGCCCAAAGATTTTTGTGAAAAGGGCGACGATCATGTCGAACCTTTTGACGGTATCGAGACTTATACAATACACTGAGGCCCAAAATTGTTTTTATTTACAAAGGGTTGTGTCTTACACTCTACCAAGAGGCCCAAAGAGTTTGAAAAAATTTGATGAGAGTTAAATTAATCAAAAACCCTAATTTGTTTTCAAAATATATTTTAATTGAATAAAAATTCAATTAAAATGATCAAAATTGTTAAACATGTGGAAAACAAATTGTGATCTTGGATTAATGTTTCAAAAATTATGTTTCTATTCACAAAATGATTGGAAATCACTAAAATTTGAAAAATCAAGAGGGAGAAAATATTTTAAATGTCAAAAAACAATTAAAATATTAATTCTTTACAAAAATATTAAGTATATGAAATAAATAATATTTTTTGGGAAAATAAAATATTTTAACATTTTTGTGAATTATTAAAAAAAGAACCAACTCAAAATCATTAAAACTCAGAGAGAAATTAATTTTTGAATCAATTAAATAAAATCACAAAATTCAAATGTTCAAAAATGGCGCCAAGAACATGACAAGAACACGCGCCACCCTCTGTTTCTGCATATTTGTGTTTTCTATCCAATCTCACTGAATACTTGATGATATCATGCAATCTACGTATCAATCTACTCGTTTTTACCTCACGATCATGTCTATGGTTTTAATTTCATTTATTTTAAACATGGAATAAGAAATCAAAGAGAAACCTCAAGAACCCTAAAATTTGCATGAAGGTTCAGAAATTCCATACACGATTCAAACAAAGCAATTGATTGAGGGAAAACACTCTATGCATGATTATGAACATATGGCTAAATTATTGTGCAGCAAAAAATGCATGGATCATAGAGTTAGAAGAGCTCATGCTTACCTCTTGCAGCTGGTGATCGTGTTTTGTGTTAGAGGTGTTACATCTTGGTTCCAAGGATATGGACAGCTTCCCTAGATGTTATGGAGTGTGTCTGGATGCTTGGAATGAATGGAAATGATCTGGAACTTGAGATGGTACCCCAACTGCAAATCTGTCAAGAACTTGAGCAATTGGCTAGTGATTTTGTGATTTTGGTGTTCCAGATGTTGTGTGAGTGTTTGGATCTCTTCTATATGATGTTTATGAGGTGTGTGTGTGATTGGTTTGGTCGGAATAGCTCTCAAACTCAAAACCCGATAGTGACTTGCTTTGGAAGGAAATTTTGGAGTGAAGAAGGAGATTTTGAGGAAAGCATCTGTTTGATGGCTTTGGTGTACTCAAACTGATCACAAATGAGCTCTATTTATAGTAGAGCAAGTTTGTTTTGCAAGGAATAGTGAATGGCAACTGCTACATAGGTTTGGCTTATGTTGATCAATGAGAATCCAAGTCTCCTCCATTGACTAGAGGTTAGGGCACAGGCCGCTGGTTCCCTTGGTCTTGGATAAGTCTTGACTGAATTTAGTTGGAAATGGCTCAGTCCATGCCACCTTGGTGCATCCATTGAATGCTCCAAAACAAAATTGGAGTCTTGTCCCCTCTTTAGAGATTTCTAGGTTTGGCATGCTATTTTTAGTTCCAAGGACTTGGGATGCTTGGGATCAGAGTTGGTTCCTCCTTGGTCTCCCCTTGAGGTGTTCAGATGGATAAGTGTGTTTTTCATTTGCACAAATTTGTAAAATCTAGCGAAATGCACAAATCTGCCTTGCTTTGACAGTTTTCAGCAAGGCATATTGCCATTGTCATATCTCATGGCTCAAGTTGAGTTTGGTGAAGTTCTTGGTCACTTTGGAAAGCCCTCATAGGATACAACAACTTTTTGATCATAATTGATTTTGATACTTTTTGGATCCAAGTGAAAAATGCCCTTACATTTTGAAAAAAGTAAGTGTTGGAAAAAAGTGACATTTTCACTTTTTGTGATTTTGATCATTCCATAACTCAAAATCCATGAGGAATTGGAATGAGTTGAGTTTGAAGCTTTTGTAGAGTGCCATGAGAGCTACAAATCCAGCTTTGGATGGGGAAAAATTGCCTTGTGGTTTAGGAGTTATGATCCTCCAAAGTTTGTACCCTAGCCATTTTGTTCCATAACTTAGAAAAATATCTAAGTTTTTATGGTTACCCCTTTTACAAGTTATCCCACTTTTCTTGATTTTTCTTGATGAATGATGATTCCAACCAGACATTAACATCATTTTAGGGTTAAGGAACCATAATTATGAAAAATCTCAAAAAGTCAAAGTTTGACTTTTGTTCATAGTTGACTTTTTATCAAATGAATTCCAAACTGTGCGATCCTCTATGAAATCAAGTCCTTGACCTAAATCAAACTTGATGGATTGATTTCATAGGTGTTATTGGGTGTATTAAATCATGTCCTAGGGTTTGGGAGCATGTCTGGGTCAAAAGTCAAAGGCACAGTTGACTTTTCTCGCGAAACCCTAATTGTGGTTCTGATGATTTTGAAACTTACTGCTCAAGCTTCTTGGATCAATCCATTGTTGCAAATGGATCAATGTGATTTATCAGAGACCCTCAAATCATGTCTTGAGTTCTTGGCTCATGTTTTGTCCCAAAAGTCAACTTAGGGGTGAATTAGGTCAAGAAACCCTAATTCCTAATTTTTATTATATGCATCCCCTGAGGCTAAATTGACTTGATGATTAGGTCCATGATGTCCCTGGGAGCATCATAGGTTATGCTTTGAAGCATTGGCTCATGCCCAGAGGAAAATTTCCATCTGGAGGCCCTGGTCGACCAAACCCTAATTTGGTGACACTGGCGATCTTAAGGCTTAATCCACCTGGAATGCTGCAACATTGTGCTTGATGCTTGATGTGGGAGTCCTCTTGATCCATTTTGGATGTTTGACAGGTTAGACAAGTTGAAGATCATGTCAATCCTTGATTGATCTTTTGTCTAAGAACTCTGAGAGGGCTTTAAACCCTAATTCTGATTGTAGTGGATGCTCACCCATCTTTGGGGAGACTAATGAGGTATGATGGTTCATCCATATTGTGATGATGATTTGCAAAATGATGGGGAATCTTAGTGGTCAAAATTTGGGGTATGACAACCATCATAACAACAACATCACTACAGAGACAATCCAACTCAGCTACAACTTGCCGACACGGCAAAACCGACAACGAAGAAGACGCAAACCAAGTTGTTGCTGCCGTCAACAGTTTCAACACAATTTCATCAGCATTAAAACCAATTTCAACACAATCCGCCGACGAAAATGAGACAGAACAACTTCTGCAATTCCCTGCAAACGAAAATAAACAGGGGCCACAACTTCAACCATTTTTAACCTGCATAAATTATCAACAGCAGCAGGACAAATTTAATCCAGAAATCGACGACGCCGAAACCGTAAATCATAAACAATTGCAACAAAATCTCCTGCAACTTTTCGCAATTCATAATTCAACAAATTCAGAATTACAAACAACAACAATTCACAAAAAAAAACTACGGTTGAAACAAATATAAATTATTTATTAATTTTTTTAATAATTTGGGCCTAGCCCATATAGTCTTCACTAAAGACACACCTTTTTTTTTTCAAACTCAGCCATTTGATTTATGTTTTTTATTATTATCTTAATCAATTTTTTTAAATTAATTTTGTTTAAAATAATTAAAATATTTTAAAATATGTTTTAAGTTATTAATTGATGAATGTGCACATTAATTTCTTTATTTGATTTATCTTAAACATTTTGATTTTTCTTTTAATTTAATCTTTGTAATGTACATTTTCAATTGCCATGATGTTTTTCCATGATGACACGATGTTTTGTCGTGGCTGTCAATTTTTATACCACGATGCTTTGTCGTGTATATATTTTATCACATGATGTTTTTCCATGTATTCAGTTACCACGATGTTCTCCCGTGTATATTTTATTTGTCACAATGCTTTGCTGTGTATTCATTTATTCCGTGATATTTTGCCACGTATGCATGTTCCCTTAGGATCTCTTAGCTCAAACTTTATTTTCGATTAGGTTTTAAATAAGACAGATATTAGAATATTCAATCTTTGCATGATAACATTATAATATATTTCCCCTCTCGCCGCCATGCGATTTAAACTTTATTTTCTGTAGTTCGTGCCCCTTAGAGGTGAACTATGACCGCTCTGATTTCTCAAGATCCAGTTGAGAATACGTAGGCATAAGACTGTAAAGTCTTAGCGAGCGACCTTTTCTTTTTCATCATCTCTTTACATCCGACGTTTTCCCGGATATTCGTATTTTCAACCTCTTATTTTTTATCTCGTTTTATCTGATGCTTTCCCGGATATCCATATCTACAACCTTTTCAATTTTTACGTTTCTCTTGAAATCCGATGTTTTCCCGGATATTCATATCAAAACAACTTTCCTTTGACTTAATTTCAAATTCATAGTTGTTATCAAAACTTTCTTCAATTTCTTGAATAACTAACCATACAGCTGTTACAATGGAAGCTTGCTCACCTGCAAGTTTTTATCAGCTTTCTTTTACATGCTTACGTATATATATATATATATATATATATATATATATATATATATAACTCTATTGCTGGAAGCTTGCTTACCTGTAAGTCCTTCTTTCATATCCTTTTAAATACTTGTCATATATCAAATATATATATACTTGTGTATCTACTTAGAGTTTTCCCCGGCAATTAAGTCTAGCATTAGATAAAGCCAGTATTCACTCTTTCAATACAGTCAAACTAGTTCCCCATAGGACTTTCCAGATACAGTCTTGCCTTCTCTTGGGCCTAAACAATATGGAACAAAGAGAAAGGCATTATTCCTGGTGAAACTTTTCTCAGACTGTCACTATTAGAAAATTGTCAAAGAAATTCACTTTCCCCAGAGAGGATTAATTCCCGGTGAAACCTCTCTTGAATTTCTTCAAACCTTAGAACTATTCACTAAAGGATTAATTCCCGGTGAAACCTTTCTTGAACTTTTCTTAGGTTTGGACCCACGGGCTTCCTAAAAGCATCCCCGCCTCCTCTTGGGCTTTGTACAAGGACCCTTAGGCTTCTTAAAAGTTCTCATGCCTCCTCTTGGGCTTAGTACAAGGACCCAGAGACCTCCTAAAGGGATATGACAGAACTTAGTCATCCTTTGTTAGAGCTGTCTTCCTGAGTCAAAACCTCTCACCAGTTTAGGGTTGATTCTCATCCCTTAAAACATCAGCTCCCTCTTGGGCATCATACAAAGATAAATCCTTTCATACCAGTAGACTTGGACAGTCTCACCTCCTCTTTGGATCTCAAGAAACCCTAAAGTTTCCTAAAAAAACACAGGAAAAACCCTTTCCTCTTTTTTTAACATCCGACGCTTTCCCGGATATTCCTTTCCTTTACATCCGACGCTTTCCCGGATATTCCTTCTATTTTCACCCGATGTTTTTTCCCAGATATTCATATCTCAATCCTTCCTCCGATATAATAGGAGGAACTACGATTGTTCTAATTTCCATGTTTTCTTTAACGGGACTACGTAGGCATAAGATTGCGAAATTTTAACGAGCACACTAAACAAAAACCTTAGGTCCAGTACCTTACCAAAAACATCAAAAAACCCGAAAACAACAAAAAATATTTTTTCAACATCTCTCAACCTTCCCAAAGGAGAAAATTTCCTATTCATGCCAAATAAACACCAGTAAGTAGAAAGCAGTAAGGAAAATTGCTAACAACCCATGGATAACCATGTATAGGATGGGTAGTTGACAACTCCCCATTGTATAACCTGACCCCGAACTCCCCAATCTCTTAGCATTTGTTAAAGAAAACATTTACGTGCAAGGTTAGTTTGAGATAGCTTCCCTTTCCTTTCCAGCTTCATAGGATAAATAAGAAATCAGAAAGTAGCATCCAATCTCATCCGCAGGCGGGTGTGGGCGGTCAAGAAAACTGCGCTACAATAAGCCCTAATCTTTTGTACATAAACTTGGTTTTAAATAATAAACAACTTCCATTGGCCTCTCCTTGAGTTGTAAGCCCCATACCTCTGTTTTCAAAATCATCTGTCTGTTTTTAACTGGTACTAAGAGGAGCATTATTCCTGGTGAAACTGCTCTTAGACCACTTGGGCCTCTTTTTGAGTTATAAGCCCCAAACTTTCTTTTCTTTTTAAACAAATTTCTTTTAATACAAATTAAAATTCAAAGTTTTCTCAAAACTTTCTTCAATTTCTTAAAACCCTAATCATATAGTTGTAGTCACTACAATAGATCACAATACACTTGGGCCTTTCTCTCAGAATGCAAGTCCCAACATCCTTTTTTTATGCATACTTGTTTACATACCTGTTAATTTATTCATCTGTATATATACTTGTGCATACTTGTTTAGAGTTTCCCCCAACAGTTAGGTCTACACTTAGGTCAAGCCAGAGGTTACTTTTAACTTAGTCAAAACTAGTTCCCTCGTAGGAAATTCCCTATACAGTTTGCCTTCTCTTGGGCTTATTCAATATGGAACAGAGAAATGCATTATTCCCGGTGAAAATTTCCTCAAGATTGTCAAAACTTAGAAATATACATGTATATAAGAAATTCATTTCCCCAGAGAGGATTAATTCCCGGTGAATCCTTTTTGAATTTCTTCAAACTTTAGAACTGTTTAACAAAGAAAGGATTATTCCCGGTGAAACCTTTCTTGAAATCTTCTTAGGTTTGGACCCATTGGCTTCCTAAAAGCATCCCCAGCCTCCTCTTGGCCTTAGTACAAGGACCCACAGGCTTCTTAGAAGTTCCTCAGCCTCCTATTGGGCTTAGTACAAGGACCCCCAGGCCTCCTAAAGGCATATGATAGAAATTAGTCATCTTTGCTAGTTCAATCCCCAGGAGAGTCAACATTCCTAAAACATCAGACCATGCTAAGGGTTAATCTTCATCCCTAGAACCTACAACCTCTTCTTGGGCATCATACAAAGACCTTTTTCCAACCAGAGCCTGCCTCCCCCTGAGAAACTTGGATAGTCTCAGCCTCCTCTTGGGCTTCATTCAAGTATGACTTGGAAAGTCCCACCTCCTCTTGGATCTCACACAGAGACCCTCAAGTTTCCTAAAAGCACATGGAAAACCCTGATCACTCTACCAATATATAAGTCTCCAATAGAGTTAAAACCTCTAAGGTTTTCAAACTCACCTTTAAACCCCTCTGAACCCCCAACAAAGTTTAAGCTTTCATTTTAAGAAATTCCCCAGCCAAGGTCAATTTACCATCCACAAATCCCTAACAGAATCAGAGCCTCATTGCATCTGATACTTCAACTCTTCTCTAATTCCCAGCAAGAGTAAATCCCTTTGGATTCCCTAATACAATTTGGACCTACTCCTAGATTTCCATAAATCCTTAGCAAGAGATAGCCTGCTCTTAGGCTTCATATAAGAATTTTCCCAAGTCAGCCTCAATCTTGGGCTTTGTACAAGACAAATAAAACCCTCCCCAGTGGAGTCATTTTCCTTTAGCTTCAAAAACCATAAAGAATTGGAGTCTGAGGTAGTTGAAGCTTTTGTAGAGTGTAGCAAGACCTACAAATCCAGCTTTGGATCACCCAAAATGGTTGCTTGGATTTCAAGTTATGATCCTTGAAAGTTGGTACCAAAATCACTTTTGTTCCATAACTTAGAAAAATTTTGGTTTCTCAAGGTTGCCACTTTTGCAAGAAACCTTAATTTTCTTGATTTTTCTTGATTAATGATGATCAATGTCACACATTAACATTATTTTTGACTTAGGGGAACCATATTTGTGAAAATTTCCAAAAAGTCAAACTTGATTTTGTGCACAGTTGACTTTTTATCGAATGAAATCCAAACTGTGCAATCCTTTGTGAAATTAAGTCCTTGACCTAAATCAACCCTAATGGATGGATTACATAGGTGATATAGGGTGTATTGAATCATGTCCCAAGGTTTGGGGGCATGTCCTGGTCAAAAGTCAAAGGTACAATTGCCTTTTTCCTCATAACCCTAATTGTGGTCCAGATGAAAATGAAACTTGTGAATCAAGCTTCTTGGATCAATCCATTGTCGTAAATGGATCAATGTGGTGTATTGGAGGCCCTCGAATCATGTCTTGAGGTCTTGGCTCATGCTTTGTCCCAAAACTCAACTTAGGGGTGAATTAGGTCAAGAAACCCTAATTCCTGATTTTTTTGTGAATGCATCCCCTGAGGCTAAATTGACTTGATGATTGGGTCCATGAGGTCCCTTGGAGTATCTTGGGTTGTTCTTTCAAGCATTGGCTCATGCCCAGATGAAAATTTTCAGATGATTGGGTCCATGAGGTCCCTTGGAGTATCTTGGGTTGACTTTGCATTACCATAACCTATAAGCTCAGTCCCTGATCCATGATTGTAATTCTTCTTAGATCTATTCTCATAAAGAGACATCTCTAGTCCATCAAAAATAGTTGTTTTGTGATTAATGAGGACCAATTTTGCAGCAGCCATCTTGAGAACGATGACATAATTAATACTAATACGCCCAACAGATAATTTTCCCTTTAGGAACCAAATTTTTGCGGATATGTCTGTATCCTTCAACTCACATTCATCTCTCTCACTTCTTCTATCAGCAATGTCAACAGAATTGAATTCATTGACAGGTCTCTCATAGCACTTGTAAAAACTAGGACCAGTTTCCATCAGCCTAGCAAACTTAATCATATTCAGAGCATCTTTACCAAATTCTTTTTCCAGATTAAGCCCTCTTTGAAAAACAAACTTCCACCTTTTTATGAAATGCAAAGGAATGTTATCTAGTGAAGCCTTTTGAATTTTCTCAGAAGTTCTAACAACAACAGCTTTCTTCATATGAGAGATGTCCTTTGGAGGTGACTCAATAGCTTTCCCTTTCCTTGATTTCAGTTTTTTAGCAACCCCAGAAACTACTTTTGCAATCAGCTCATTGTCAGACAGATCAACCACTTCAACATTCTTCTTTATTTTAAGGCTAAGAGATGTTTCAACCTTAACTCCAACATCTCCATCTTCCAAAACAGAGATTGCCAACCTATGATGGTTGTCTTGTGAGTTATCAGTCTGCTTATCATCTTGCTTCCAAAACTTCTTAAGATCACCACTACCAGCACCCATATCTTCAGAGAAATCGTCATTACTCTTCATATCTGAGTGATCATCCTCTATGACCTTAGGTTCCTCAAGATTTCCTGTGAACAATTGCATAACACTAGGTTGTTTGGTGATCCTTCTGATGTCACAGTCAGATGTCATAACATCATCCTCAACATCACTTGATGAGCTGAACTCTTAAGGTACCCATTGATAGCAATTATCTCTGGATCTGACTCCCTTCATAACTACCTCATTCTTCTCATTAGTCACCAAACACTCATCCTTAGTGTAGCTGACCTTGTGTCCTTCATCACAAAGCTGACTTATGCTAATCAAATTAGCACTCAAACCTTTGACAAGAAGCACATTGTCAAGATCAGGTCCATCATGACACTTCACTTTTCCAACACCTTTTACCACCCCTTTCTCTCCATTTCCAAAAGTAACATCAATTGAAGAGCAAGAATTAACATCCACCAATTGGTTTTTGAATCCAGTCACGTGCTTTGAACAGTCACTGTCAAAGTACCATCCATCCTTAGCAGAGTGTCTATCTGAAATGTGAGCCAATAGACATGTAACCTCAGCTTTAAGAACCCACTGTTTAACAACCTTGGGCCTGTTATCCTTCTGTCTAGGTTGAGGGATAGACTTGGGATAACCATGAAGCTTGAAGCAAGAAAATTGCATATGGCCAAATCTTCCACAATAAAAGCACCTTACTCTTTCTTCTCTGAAGTTGTTAAACTTCCTGCCCCTTGATGATGAAACTGTTGTGGCTGCCATCCATAGTACGGGTGTTGTTTTCTTCCATAGTTTGTCTGTCTCCTGTAGTGAGGGTTCTGTCTCTTAGGTTGTCTTCTATGATGATGTGGCTTCCTTCTTCCATAATGATGTGGCACAACATTCTTATATTCAAAACCATACATATTCCCTTGATTTTGAGACATCTGATGAAACATGTTTTGTTTAAACCTAGAAGCCTGCATGCTCCTATGGTATTGAGGAGGCATAAACTGCCTAGCTCCATAAGTATGTACCTTCCCTTGATGAGGACCATGAGCATACCTTTTCCCAACATTTTGTGGCTGTTGGTGAGCAACCTGCTTGGGTTTAGGATTGTGTCTCTTTTTGTTATGGTGAGACATTGGTTGAGACATGTCCTTTTTGGTTCCTGAAGTACTAGCTTCAGCAGAAACCTTCTCCTCAGCAACAAATCCTAATCCAGTCTTGTCTCCAGCTACCTTTTCTTCCTGAAGGATCTTATCAAGAGTATCAGATCCACTGTTCAACATTCTCACAGATTTTTTCATTTGATCAAGTTGAGATTTAACCAATAAGACTTCATTTTCAAGATCATCTTTAACAGTCTCAAGCTGAACAATTTGTTTCTTTTGTTTTTCACTTTCTTGACAAACCTCTGCACTCTTCAGACATAACTCTTGATAGGAGGCTGCTAACTCCTCAAAATTCAGTTCCTCATCACTTGATTCTCCATCAGTTACACATGTCCCTGTCAAGGCTCTGACATGCTTGGCTGACTCTTCTTCACTTTCACTGTCAGTATCAGACCAGGAAATTGCCATGCCCTTTTTCTACTTCTTAAGGAATGTAGGGCATTTTTCTTGACATGTCCATATCCTTCACACTCAAAGCATTGAATCCCTTTGTCTTGAGCAGTCTTCTCTTCATCCTTCTCCTTTGACTTGCTGATGTCAGAGGAGATGTTCTCGACATTAGGTTTGTAGTTCTTATTCATCCTCTTGAAAACCTTGTTAAATTGTCTTCCCAGCATAGCAATGGCCTGAGACAGCTCCTCCTGAGATTCAGCACCATTCCCTTTCTTGGCTTCTTCAGAACTGGAGACCAACTCTTGGACTTCTTCTCAAGTTCCTCTTCATTCAACCCTAACTCAAAGGTTTGAAGAGATCCAATTAGCTCATCAACTCTCATTTTGCTGATGTCTTGAGCTTCCTCAATTACAGTCACCTTCATCTTATACCTCTTGGGAAGGGATCTAAGAATTTTCCTCACCAGCTTTTCTTCAGTCATTTTTTCTCCAAGAGCACTAGAGGCATTAGACAACTCAAGAATACTCATATGAAAGTGATGAATAGTTTCATCTTCCTTCATCTTTAGACTTTCAAACTTTGATGTCAGAAGCTGAAGTCTTGACATCTTAACCTTTGAAGTTCCTTCATGAGTAGTCTTCAAGATGTCCCAAGCTTCCTTAGCAACTTCACAGGTATTGATCAACCTGAATATGTTCTTATCCACTCCATTGAAAATAGCATTTAACGCTTTGGAATTACTAAGGGCAAGCTCATCTTCTTCCTTGGTCCATTCTTCTTTAGGTTTCAGTTTTGAGCTGCCTTCTTTTTCTTTACCAGCATCATCTTTCTCAACAACAACAGGTGTTTTCCATTCTTTTATGATAGCCTTCCAATCCCTGTTGTCCAAGGATTTCAAAAAGGTAATCATCCTTGGTTTCCAATAATCATAATTCGAGCCATCCATAATTCGGAGAAAAACTGCTGTATTGTCGAATCTCTGATTAAGAGGCTTTCTCTGGGGATTTTCCTTAATCCGGGAAAGAGAAGATATCATCTTCAATGGCGAAGAGTGACATTTGCCGAAAGTTTCTCTGGCTTTCTCAGAGGTTCAAGTTATCAAAGTGGTCAAGGGCCAACTCTAATCCAGAAATAAACTGGAGGCGAGAGATTGTTCAGACGCAACATTTCCTGACGAGGAAAGAACTGACAACTCGATTGAGAGGACTTTTATCACTAGGGGACAAGACAACTAGAGTGATAGTGATGCAATATGAATATGAATTCAAATCAATAATGCATGATGCATGTATGTATATGTTGACAAAACTGACACGACATACAGACTAGTAGATGAACACGACTGGATACTCGGCCACAGCTGGGGATGAAGAGGTATCATTTGTTCAAGATAGCAATTCTGCCTTGCTTAGGAGAAATAGTCCCTGTGGGGATCTACGTTGACCGGGCTTAGGAGATGAGAACTCGGCCGAGGATGTCAGATGGAGTATTCGCATTTGACATAACTGATCATTCGTTCAGGCGCACTGGTTTAGAAGGAGTACTTTGATTCTGCACTTTGAAGTTCGATTACATCTGGCGAAGCAATCGATGTTCTTTCGATGTTCAACGGTCAAAAGAAATTGCCATCTTTATTTTAAAAGTAGAAAAGTTTGACAAGTAAATTCATTTTTGTTTTATTTCAAGAATCGTTAATCATGCTAAAATATCGTTCTGTAAAGCTAAAACAAATAAGAATTGCAAACAAAAGCACAAGGGCTCAAATTTTATTGATAGGATGGAAATCAGCCAAACGCGTGATCCCATAGAGTATTTACAAAGTTAGAAAATGGTAATTTAAGGGGAAAGGGCTGCATTGAAACATAACGACCACTATCCTTCTACCAACTTTGAATTCGGGGCATCCCGAGCTTCTGTCGAAGATGACCGTGACTTGAGTTTTTCTTCTGATGGATGGCATTACTGCTGAGGAGTTGAACTGATCAGACGTAGTTACTTGCCATTGATCCCTAATTTTTACCTGGATTGTACTTTGAGATTTCCAATCCACCGGGATGATTTTTTTTATTATGTCTCTAATTTTTGCCTGGACCGCCCTTTCGGGTTTTCAATCCACCGAGACGTTTCTTTTTTTTTTAGGCGAAGTATTTCTTGACTACATCAACATTTGTGGGGTAGGCAAATTCCTCTCCGTCCATTGTTGCAAGTCTCAAGGCACCGCCTGAGAAAGCTTTCTTGACCACGTAGGGGCCGTCATAATTCGGAGTCAATTTTCCCCGAGAATCAGTGAGAAATGATTGTATCTTTTTGAGCACAAGGTCTCCTTTCCTGAAGACGCGAAGTCAAACCTTTTTGTCAAACGCCTTCTTCATCCTTTGTTGATACAACTGACCATGGCATAGTGCCTTTATTCGCTTCTCTTCGATCAGGTTCAGTTCATCGCATCTGCTTTGACACCATTCAGTCTCTGTTAGCTTAGCTTCCATCAATACCCGGATTGATGGGATCTCTACTTCTATGGGGAGCACGGCCTCCATGCCATATACTAGAGAGAAAATGGTTGCCCCTGTTGAAGTGCGGATAGATGTGCGATAACCGTGAAGAGCAAAAGGCAGCATCTCATGCCAGTATTTGTAGGTTACAACCATCTTTTGAACAATCTTCTTGATGTTCTTATTAGCCGCTTCTACCGCTCCGTTCATCTTAGGTCGGAAGGGAGATGAGTTATGGTGTTCGATCTTGAACTCAGCACACAACTCCTTCATCATCTTATTGTTCAAGTTAGATCCATTATCAGTAATTATCTGGCTCGAAACACCATAACGGCAGATGATATTATTTTTGATAAATCGTACTACCACTTGTCGGGTCACATTGGCGTATGATGCTGCTTCGACCCACTTGGTGAAGTAATCAATGGCTACCAGGATGAACCGATGTCCGTTTGACGCCTTGGGCTCAATCATGCCAATTATGTCGATACCCCATATGGAAAAAGGCCATGGGGAAGAGAGAACTTTGAGATGGGTAGGCGGTACATGGATTTTGTCGGAGTATATCTGACAATTGTGACACGTCCTCATGTACTTGTAGCAGTCGGATTCCATGGTCAACCAGTAGTACCCTGCTCTCAGAATTTTTCTCGCCATTGTGTGTCCGTTGGCATGAGTGTTAAAGGATCCTTCATGAATTTATTTTATCAGCATGTCTGCCTCTGGTCTGTCTACGCATCGGAGCAAGACCATGTCAAAGTTCCTCTTATAGAGTGTATCGCCGCTCAAGAAGAAGCTGTCTGCTAGCCTTCTGAGGGTTTTTCTGTCTTTCCTTAGTGCCCCAGGTGGGTACTCTTGTTTCTGAAGGAAGCATTTGATATCATAATACCAAGGTTTATCGTCTATGACTGCTTCAATCGTGAAGATATAAGCGGGCTGTCCAAGGCGCATTATGTCGATCTTAAGTAAGTCGGTCCATTGACCTACACTAATCCTGGAAGAGAGAGTGGCTAATGCATGAGCCATGTGATTCTCATTACGAGGGATGTGATGAAACTCGATTATGTTGAAGAAGGGTAGCAACCTTCTTGTGTAATCTTTGTAAAGAATCAATCCAGATTTGTATGTGTTCCAATCTCCATAATGATTGACAGCTCCGTCAAAGATTAGTCCCCATTGGGAACCTGGTTCTGGCCCTTCATTGGGTAGCGGTTCATCGCAATCTTTCATTTTCAAATACATGATATCTTCGTCCGGGAAGTCAAACCCGATTGATTCTTGATCGTCAATCGGTTGATGAGCCAAATGATCGGTTAAATACTCCCTTTAACGGCTTTCTGAGCGTGGTATTCGATGTCGTATTCTGATAACAACATCTGCCAACGGGAAATTCTTCCCGTGAGAGCAGGTTTTTCAAATACATACTTGATTGGATCCATTTCTGATATCAACCAAGTAGTGTGACGAATCATGTACTGGCGAAAACGTTTGGGTGCCCAAGCCAAAGCGCAGCAAGTTTTCTCAAGCATAGTGTACCGAGTCTCGCAGTCGGTGAATTTCTTGCTCAAATAGGAGATGGCAGACTCTTTTCTTTTCATTTCGTCTTGTTGGCCAAGCACACAACCCATAGAGTCTTCCAAGACTGTTAAGTAGATGATCAGTGGCCTTCCATCCACTGGAGGTGATAGAATCGGTGGGTTCAATAGATATTCCTTAATACTGTCAAAGGAGGTTTGGCAGTCCTCTGTCCAAACGCATTCCTGATTCTTTTTGAGTAATTTGAAAATTGGCGCGCATGTTGCAGTCATGAGGAATATGAATCTGGAGATGTAGTTCAAACGTCCCAGGAATCCTCTGACTTGTTTTTCAGTTTTCGGAGAAGGCATTTCTTGAATGGCCTTGACCTTGTCAGGATCAACCTCAATTCCTTTCTGGCTGACGATAAACCCTAAGAGTTTCCCTGAACGGACACCAAATATGCATTTGTTGGGATTCAAGCGGAGTTTGTACTTTCTCAACCGCTCGAATAGTTTTGACAGGTGGGTCACATGTTCCTCTTCTGTTTTAGATTTTGTAATCATATCATCAACATATACCTCGATTTCTTTGTGTATCATGTCATGAAACAGAGTAGTCATGGCCCTTTGATAGGTTGCCCCGACGTTCTTCAATCCGAACGGCATTACCTTATAACAAAAGGTACCCCATGGGGCAATGAACGTAGTTTTCTCCATGTCTTTTGGAGCCATTTTGATTTGATTATAGCCCGAGAATCCATCCATGAAGGAGAAGACTTTGAACTTTGTTGTACTGTCAACCAGTATGTCAATGTGTGGTAAAGGAAAGTCATCCTTTGGACTAGCCTTGTTCAGATCTCTGTAATCGACACACATTCTGACCTTTTCGCCCTTTTTTGGAACTGGTATGATGTTGGCTAACCATTGAGGATATTCTGATGTGGCGAGGAAACCCGCGGCAATCTGTTTTTGTACCTCCTCTTTGATTTTGAGGGCCATGTCCGGGTGAGTCCTTCTCAACCTCTGTTTTACTGGCGAACATTCCCATTTCAATGGTAAACGATGTTCCACGATGCTGGTATCCAACCCTGGCATGTCCTGGTAGTACCAAGCAAACACATCGGGAAATTCCCTAAGAAGCTTTGTCAAACTCTATTTGGCAGTGGGACTGAGCAGTGCCCCAATCATGATTTCTTTTCTCTATTTTTCTGAACCCAAGTTGACCGTTTCCAATGACTCTTTGTGAGGTTCAATGGACCTTTCCTCCTGTCTGAGTAATCGGGAGATCTATTCTGGAATTTCGTTGTCAACTTCTTCTTCAGCCCCAAATACCGGGAACTCAAAGTTGGGAGAAGGCATCGGATCGTATGTTTCAATGAGGTTTAAAACAAGCAATCTGCATGACGGTATGATTTGTGTTTAGAAGAGATAGAGAAAATGCAAGTATGTGCAGTGTATTTTTTTTTGAAAAACTACTTGTTTATTTTGAATTGTTTTTTTAGGATTATCATTTTCTGAGAAAAGCGAAAAGAGAAAACAACAATTAATGCGGAGATTACAGAACGACGTTATTTTATTTATGAACAAGTCGATTCTTGAAACTACAGCCCTATAAAACAAAACTCTGTCGCTTTGGGTGAAGCGAAGAGGGATATTTACAGAAAGTGAGCCCTATCAAAACATCTGTTTCACCTGGGTATGGTGAAAGGTTAAAGACGGCAATTACTTTTACTTATGAACAATCTTCGGAACATCGACAGCAACCGATTGGCGGCGAACTCCTCGGTGAATCACAAAGTCTAGTACTTTCCTTGATTTGTCTTCAGAAATGACGCTGATTTCTGGCGGAGCGGGATCATTGGAATCTGTCTCCCAGACAGAGTTGTCGTAGGAGGATTCCTCTGTTGTATTTTGCATAGTATTTGTGCTCTCAGGTATATCTCCCCATCCAGTTGGTTGGATATCTTCAAACCTGATACGAGAGCTTTCGGGAGCGGTGTACTTGACCATGAAGTCAAATATTCCACTTGGTTGTCCTAAGGTGTCCCACACTTCTTTGGAACTGGAGGAGTCATCTCTCTCGATGAAGTTGACCTCAGGAAAAGCATAGTTGAAGAATTCTAGTCCGGCAAGCTTTGCCAATTCATCGTTGTACTGGATATTTTCTGAATGACCTGAGTGTTGATCCCATGACATGGTGGGGACGCGTGTATTCTTTTCAATGACGCTCAGCTGATTTTCATTGTTCGGCTGATTTTCTTGCCCTAAGTCTCCTGGGTACGACTGCCAGATAGGAAGGCCATCCATTGGGCCATAATAGTCATGGTCAAAGTTGTCTTTCATCAGAGTGTCCTCCTCTAATGAGTTTGGTGGAGCACGGCATCCTTCCGGATCACAATCTATGTATATCATTTCGACATCTGACCTCGGTATAAATCTCGGACTCTGTTCGGGATAGAAAAAAGGCGTAGGCATCTCTTCCAGAGACATATAATCGTCCTCTTTGAGATATGACTTCCATTCCTCATTCATATCCGAGGAATCTTCCTCGTTGATGGTATGGACTGCTTGAGGCACTGGGTGAAGGAAACCTCCACTGTGGAAGAGGTCCTGAATGGGATGAAGACTTTCATCGTTAGCAGCTGTCTGGGTGCAGGTTGCAGAAAAACCTAGACCCTTCTTTGTTTTATTATCCGTAGGAATGACAAGTTGCCCCCATCCTTTTTCATTGTTATTCTTGATCACTTCGAGAGCATCTCTGTATGAAGAAATAGATGTTCCTTTTTCTGATTGATTCTCATTGCTCACCGACAGTGCTTGGAACTGAGTTCCAACAACCTCCTCAGGTTCTACACAAGTAGATAATGACAAGTTGCTCACGAGCAAGTCTTGTTCTCCACAAACCTTGACGACTTGATCGTTCTTGACGAACTTCAGTTTCTGGTGAATCGTCGAAGTGACCGCCCCAGCCTGGTGTATCCAAGGTCTTCCTAATAAGCAACTGTATGTTGCCCGGATGTCCATGACCTGGAAATTAATTAGGAAAGTGTGAGGACCGGTAGTTATGGGAATGTCGACTTCGCCGATAACTGCTTTCTGAGACCCGTCAAATACTTTGACGATGACCTCACTGCCCCTCATTGGGGGTCCTTTGAATGATAATCGCATTAAAGTGGACTTCGGCATAAATTTGATGGTCGATCCTATGTCTACTAGTACGCTGGCTAAAGCATCGTCCTGGCAGTTAACTGTGATATTGAGCGCCATGTTGTGACTTTTGCCCCCCTCTGGCAACTCCTCATCACTAAATCCTAAGTTGTTGCAGGAAGTGATGTTAGAGATGATGCTATCGAACTGTCGTATTGACTCATCCTGTTCCACAAAGGCCTGCTCTAAGACTTTCTGTAGAGCCTCTCTGTGGGCTTCAGGACTGAGTAAAAGCGATAACACTGAGATCTTTGAAGGAGTTTGTAATAGGTGATCAACAATGTTGTATTCACTCCTTTGGATGAGCTTCAGCATCTCATCATTGTTTTTCGAAAGGTCGGGATTACTGGATGGACCGACTGAAGGATTGGGAGATTTTGTCTGAAGTTCCTTTTCTTTGTTAGGTTCTCCAACCCCTCGGTTGAAGATTCGACCGCTCCGTGTTACTCGACTGATGTCTGCAATATTCACGACGGAGGGTAATGGAATTTCCTTTCCATTCTCAATTATTGTTGCACCATATTTGTAAGGGATCGCCTTAGTTGATTCATACGGTAATGGTCCCGGTAGATAGATAACTACAGGAGCCTTCTGATTTTTCTGACTATCGTAAGTAACTTCAATCAGTTCTTGGCTAAAAACCTTTGATTCGTCCAATAGAGGGATGATGGTACAAACATCCTTGTTCTGTTGATGATCAGAGATTATGACAACGTCTCTGATTTGATCTGCGAAGTAGTCCGGTGTCCAGTTGATTGGCTCGGGACTCGGACACAGGTAAATCTCTTTACGATCCAATTGACCTTGAAGGGCTGCCCGTACAAGGTAGAATCTTTGGTTATTCTCCGAGCAGACTCTACAACGTTCATAGTTGTGTGGTGGCGCCTGGCCACATCTGTTTTGAATGCAGTGTAACCTCACTAGGTCTATTTCCATAGATCGGACATCCTGACTTTGATGCCGAGTAGGGTTTCCATTAAGCACACTGATTTGTTGCGTGTCTTCATCCATATATATTGGAAGCCACCAGTGGTTTAATAAGTGTTGTAAAGTTCTCTGAACGAGAGCGCACCCTTGGTTACTCTCACAACATCCTTTACAGCTCAGATAATCATGTGAAGCGAGAAAACCGAGTTGGACCTGTCTGGCATGTAACTTCACCAAGCTGGTATTCATCAGACGAATATCAAAGACTTGAATCATGTTGATATGATAAGGATTTCTATCATGGTAGTCCTGGATCCATCCAAGATCCATCTGATGCTGGAGGGCCTCTTGTACAAAAGAGCATCCCTATTTGTTTACCGAGCAAGTCAGACAGGAATTGTAATCGTGCCATGGCAGATTATGATACTGGCTTTGCCTTGAGTGCATCACCACCAAGTTGACATTCATTGCTTGGATGTCGTGGTTCTGAATGATGTTGAAATTCGTATAGGTCATGTTGACTCCACGAACTCGATGCTCTTGGATCCATCCGAGATCTAATTGTTCCTGTAGAGCTGATTGCACCACAGAACATCCCTGATTGTTCTTAGAGCAGATATCACACTGGTGATAGTTATGAGGTGGCACATGTCCATATCCGCTCTGTCTACAATGCATCTTGACCAGGTTGGCTCTTAACAAGAGTACATCATGAATTTGATAGGTGTTGTTAGACTCTCCCTCTATCAAATTGACTGCAGCTTTCTCATGTTGAGGCAGCGGGTTTGTGAGAATATTCGGATTTGTATCTTTGAAAGATAAGACTCCGCTCCTAACAAGCTTTTGTACGTCGGATTTAAAACTGAGACAGTTTTCTATGTTATGCCTTGGTCCTCCTTGATGATAAGGGCGAGTCTGATCCGTTTTGAACCAAAAAGGCGGATTTTCCGATACTGTAAGAGGAGACTTAGTTTGGACATGCCCCTTGACCAGTAATAATGGAAGCAATTCTGCGTACAACATGGGTATAGGGTCAAACCCTGGTGGTCGCGTTGTACGGTTGTTGTTGTACAGAGGACGAGTCTGCAGAAGATACTGTTGTGTCCTTTGCTGATATTGCCGTTGATTCGGTTGGCTCTGCGCAACCTGAGGTTGATACGTAGGAACAGGCGCGGGATTGATAGCAGGAGTTACAGCTGTTGTTGGTTGATATCGTCGCCTTTGCTTTCCAAGAGAGATATTCCCTATATCCTTCTCTTTTTTCTTAGGGAGAGCACTACCATATCGTTTCGTACTACTTGATGATCCAGCGTCTTTTACTAAATGTCCTTCTCGGACGGCTTCCTCAAGACGAACTCCCATGCCCACCATCTCGGTGAAATCACTGGGCGCACTAGCGACCATTCTGTTGTAGTAAAATGAGCTCAAGGTCTTTAAGAAGATCTTTGTCATCTCTTTTTCCTCAAGAGGTGGACAAATCTGGGCGGAAATTTCACGCCATCTCTGAGCGTACTCCTTAAAGGTTTCCTTGTCCTTTTGTGACATCGATCTGAGTTGATCTATGCCCGGTGCCATGTCCAAATTGTATTTAGACTTTTGAACGAAAGCAGTGCCAAGATCTCTGAACGTGCCGATCGTAGCGCGATTTAAACCCATGTACCATTTTAATGCGCCACCGGTTAAACTATCCTGAAAGTAATGAATTAGTAGCTCCTGGTTCTTTGTCTTAGCTGACATTCGCCGAGCGTACATCACCAAGTGGCTTTGAGGGCAAGAGTTACCCTTGTACTTTTCAAAGTCAGGCACTTGGAACTTGTGTGGAACTTTCACATTGGGGACCAAGCAGAGGTCCGCGGCGTCCTTTCCAAATAAATCATGACCGCGAAGGGCCTGCAGTTCTTTCTGCATCTCCAGGAATTGTTCCTGGAACTCATTCATTATGTCGAACATGCTGTCGTTTCCACCATAAGGTGTCTGTGGAATCTGTCCTTCCAGGACAGGGTGTACCACGGGTGGTGGTATAGTCATTATGGTCGAGACTCTCGGTGCCTCCCAAAGTTTGTAACCTTCAGAGTTGCTGCCATGCCCCTGGCATCTTCGCTTTCCCGAAGTTTATAACCTTCAGGCCCAGCGGTTCCTACTGCGGTTCCCTGATCCTCAGCGATCGGAGGAACATATCCTTCCGGGATATAGTTGATAGGCATGCCCCGGGGACGATCTTTCGGCATCTTGTACCTAGGATCATACTTTTCCACTATGGCCGTTAATGTGATCTCTGAGATCACCGTCCTTTATTGTTGCATCTGAGCTTCTACTAGAGCTTGCATGTCGTTGTGAAGCTTTCTCAGATCCTCTTTCAGAGTGTCGATCTCTTCTCTTAACTCTCTGTTCTCTTCCTCGAGTTCATCCATCTTTTTCTGACGATTGGCCCGAGTATTATACGAATGAGACAGTTTGACTCTAGAATCGAGACGGAAACGTGAGATTCGTAGGTAAGAAGAATGCGTTTATGAGAATGATGAATGCAATGATTATTAATTATTTTTGTTTATTCAAAGTAAACTTTGACAATTAGATTGCAAATATCAAACAGTATGGAAATCCCGTTTTATTGAATCTAAAGGATTGCGGAAATGGAAACACAGTAGATTACAAAGTGCTGGAAAAGGAAATCTAAACTAATGGATCTTGAGTCCTCTTTTAAGAAAGCTCAAGTTCTGGTTCGGGTGCTTTCCTTTTCTTTGACCGGGGCTCTTGGGTCGTTGTCAGGTTGTTATTCCTTTGCCAAGTGAAAGGAGCGAGCAAATTCCTTTGGTCATCCTGATTTTCTACAGCATGTTGCTCTAAAATCTCAATCAGGGCATCTTTTTCTCTTAACAGTTGCTATATTTTCTTACACTCCACATTGAGAATACGGTATTTGTTCCTCCAAGACCTCTTCTCCTGCTGAACTTTGCTGATAGTAACCTGAAGTTTTTCCGTCTCAGACATGAAATAAAGGGCAGAGTCCCTTAATGGAAGAACCTCCTGACGAGGGTAAGGCATCCTTAGCTTGAGAGCTCTAGTTTGTACCCAATGGAGATAAGGCTCCATCGAGACACAATCTGGTTTTCCTAGAGACTCTCGTCCTTTCCTATGAACATGTTTCCAAGCATGCACTATTTCCGTCTTTAGTGCCCTGTCATTTTCTCCTTCCTTGAAGAAAAGACCTTCCAGATGAGCATTTCACGGGGCATGCCTCATCGGGTATCCGACGAACTAACACTGGATGATAGTTGATTCCCCCCTTAGTTCCTATAAGGGGTACATTTGGGAAATTTCCACAACGGTCAATAATTATGATCCCATCGTAGATTTGATTGTACCAATCGATGTCAGAGTTGGTAAGAGACATGATTCTCTGCGACCAATGTAAAGTATTCTTTTGATCCCAAAATGCAGCAAACTTGGGCAAATGGAAAGTGAACCATTTGTATAGCAGGGGTACACAGCATATGATCATTCCTCCATTATACAAATTCCTTAAGTGTACCGAATGATACGCATCTGCGAGTAAGGTCGGTACGGGGTTTTCGATCAGGAAAATCTTAATGGCGTTGATATCTACAAAGTTATCGATGTTGAGAAACAAAAATAACCCGTAGGTGAACAAAACAAAGATGCTCTCGAAAACGGCCGCGTTCCCTATACTAGCAAAGTATAGAGCTTTCTTTATCAAGAATTGGGCTGGAAAACCTTGGATGCCACCCTTAGTGGTCATGTGAGTCCTGACTTCTGACTCGTCCAAATAAATTGCTCTTGCAATGGTCTGATCCTTTGGAATTTCTTCCAGTTCAGAAAAGGGAGCTTGATCAGTAATATGTAAATCAGTCAGGTGAGAATACTCCTCCAGCGTTGGTGCAAGCTGATAATCTGGGAATGTGAAATAGTGATAGACTCGATCGTAGAACTGGATTAGTGTGGACAGGATTTCTTCAATTACGTGGACCCTTAACAAGGACAGCAGTCCTCCATACTTGGCTCTGAAAGCCTCGTGGTTGGTGATCATTCTCGCCAAACCTCTCAAATCCTCTAACTTTGGAACCTTGAAGGTGTACTTATGAGTTTTCCTTCTACCGAAATCCATTAGCACAATCTCCTTTCTCTAACATTTGCAATTATTGTCTTAGTTTAATTTGAAAAAGAGAGACTAGAAGAGAAGATTTTTCTTTGTTTTGATGTTTTTTAAATGAATGCATGAATGCAGCACACAAAAACATAGAAAAAACATGGGGTCAAAGGGTCGGTGTCATGAAGTCGAGGCTCTACCCCCACCCCCAAAGGTTTATACTGGTGATTTGTGTACCTGTCCGCAAAATCATTGACCCCTTTGGGATAACAACAGCAAGCGGATCGCCAGCGAGCTGACGTATCCTAGAGTGATCTCAGATGAGGGTAGTATCGCGTGACAACTATTTTCGATAGCTTCCGAACTACAAAATGGCTTAAGTCTACTAAAAACCCCAACTTCTCAGATAACCTAGTCGACCACACTACTTTCAATAACCGGAGTCGTATAGGCAATGTATCTGCAAAGGGAGTCTCCACTGAGTTTGATGGTCGATCGGGGGCTCTTAACTAGAATTCACTCCCAGCAAGATTACTCGCATTGCCATCACCTATCTTAGGTGTATACTCAATTTTTCCACATGCGGCATCACACGCATTCCCATTAGCAGAAAAATAAACACAGATATCAATTAGGAAAAGCAGTATATATATTTGTCTTAATCATCCTAGACCTCTAGTCTTATGATCCTATACAGACAATGACTCCCCAGCGGAGCTGTCATTTCTGTGATGCAAATTTAGGGTTTCCTCCCTTGGGAAAGCAAGCAAGAATATCTCCCACTGTGGTCAACTTTCTGCTGTGGCATTTTTTAAGGTTTGTACCTAAGAGATGGGAAAAGAAATAACATCGTCCCCAGCAGAGTTGCCATTTTTCTGTAGCGCGAGTTTTTGCGTGGTTGCGAAGCACTATCGCTTTGGGATACTACAGTTCGATTCATTTTTTTATCCTATTGAACCTGATGAAGGAAGGGAAATAGATGTCTCCAATTAACCCTGCTTGCATACTGAGTTTGAACAGATGACAGTTGGTTTACAGATGCTATAAAGATTGTGGGTCTCTCTTAGGTTATTTTGTTATAAAAAAACAGTGTCTGGGCTATTGGTAGGATGTTAGGACTGATGCTTTTCGATTGATGTATGAGGGTACGGGATTTTGGGTTTTTGATTAGTATGCTCGCTAAGATTTTTCCAATCTTATGCCTACGTATTCCTGAAACAAGGAAATCAGAGCGATCGTAGTTCCTCCTATTCTATGGGAGGAAAAAAAGGTTGTTTTGGTGTCTTGTTTAAAGCCCAAGACGTGAAGCTAAATGTGGTTTGTATCTTGTTCAAAGCCCAAGATGTGAAGCTGTTTGTATCTTGTTCGAAGCCCAAGATGTGAAGCTAAAGGGGTTTGACTTTAGAGAGAATTTGTCATCTCTAAAGGGGGTAATATTTTGTCTGTTTATCACAACTGTTGCGTGACTGGTTATAATGGAGAATTAGTTTAACTGGATGTGAACCCAACAATGCCATAATTTCCTTTATAGGGGATTTTTAACCTGAAGGAGAAGATTTTAACTCAGTTTAGAGCAATACCATCTTTCCTTAGGAATTCCTCATGCTAAAAGAGGGAAAGTGGTATGGATGTAAATAATCCAGAGGCTTACCGCTTTACAGCAATTAGATGGGAGAAAAGGAGTTATTGATGTTTGTATACTGTGAACAAAGCACAGATTTTGATGCTAAAAGGTTGATTGACTCAGCCGGGGTTTTTTTATAC
Source organism: Lathyrus tuberosus (assembly GCA_022829125.1). Taxonomy (NCBI): domain Eukaryota; kingdom Viridiplantae; phylum Streptophyta; class Magnoliopsida; order Fabales; family Fabaceae; genus Lathyrus; species Lathyrus tuberosus. The sequence goes on along the minus strand of JALAZF010000044.1, from coordinate 9,377,150 downwards.
AAAGCCTAAGAGGAGGCTATTGACCCAACAAGAGGGTGCTTTTTATATGTCTCGTACGAAGCCCGAGATAGAGGCTAAAAGGGGTTAACTCAACAAGAGAGTGCTTTTATATATGTCTTGTACGAAGCCCAAGACGGAGGCTAAAAGGTTTTGACTCCACATGAAGGTCTTTTATACTCAAGAAGAGAGTGATTTTGTATCTCGTACGAAGCCCGAGATAGAGGCTAAAAGTGGTTTTGACCCAACAAGAGAGTCTTTTATACTCAACAAGAGAGTGATTTGTATCTCGTACGAAGCCCGAGATAGAGGCTAAAGGTTTTTACTCAACAAGAGAGTCTAAAAAGGTTAGCTCCGCCAGGGAGAATCATTGTACAAAGCCCAAGAGAAGGCTATTATGTTGGTGACTGTTTCAGTTTAGTGTCAGGTCCAGTATGTTATATAAAGAGAAAACCAGTTCTTATGAAGATTAAAGGTAAGGTTGTGCTTTGGGATTGATTAGAGGATCATGGTTATTTTCTGTTCTTTAAGGAAACGGAAAATCCAAAAGGTATTGAGACTGTCCAAGTCTACTGGTGTTTTGAGAGATCGATTCTTAGGTAGTGAATGATCTTTGTATGATGCCCAAGAGAAGGCTGGTATGTTAAGGGATGAAGGTCAACCCATTAACAGGTCTGACACTTGACTCAGAAAGACAGCTCTAGCAAATTGATGACTAGGTTATGTTCCTATACCTGTAGAGGTCTCTGGGTCCTTGTACTAAGCCCAAGAGAAGGCATGAGAGCTTTTAAGAAGCCGAAGGGTCCTTGTACAACGCCCAAGAGGAGGCGGGGATGCTTTTAAGAAGCCTGTGGGTCCCCAAACCCCCGAGAAGTTCAAGACATGCCATTCACCGAGAATAGATCAAGCCAGGAAAGTTCGAGAATTTGGAAGAAACTCAAGAGATGCCATTCACGGAGAAAAGATCATCTCTGGGGAGTTAGAGTTTCTTTGACGATTTCTAAGGGTGACAGTCTGAGAAAGGGTTCACAGAGAATGCTGCCTTTCACGTCTCCATATTGTTTAACCCCAAGAGGAGGGAAGACTGTGTCTGGTAATCCTATGGGGATCTAGATTTGTTTGTATTTAAGAGTGACCAACAGGGCTTTACCTAGTGCTAGACGTAGTTGCCGGGGAAAACTCTAAATAACTATACTAGTATTACACAGTGGATTTTGACAAGTATATAAAAGTTTGTGAAAGAATACTTACAGTGAGCAGCCCCACAATACAGTTATATATATGAAAGCGGATAAAGAAAGCGGGTAAACACTTACTCGGTTGTAGAGATTCCATGTTGTTTTGTTAGTTGCTCAACAAAGAAAGCTTTGATAACAATATTCTATTTAAAATCAAAGGAGACAGTGCGTTGAAAAGATTGTTGGGGCTTACAGCTCAAGGAGAGGCCCAAGGTTTTATCAATGATTGCACTGTTGTTTTGTACAGGGACTTATACAAGTGACTGAGGCCCAAAAAGGTTTTCTTTACAAAGGGATGGGTCTTACACTCTATCAAGAGGCCCAAAGGTGTTTAAAGAAAAATAATGGGGCTTATAACACGAGGGTAGGCCCAGGTGATTTGTTTTTGAACTGGCGATCGCGCCGAGGTTTCTTTACCGTACTGGGTCTTATACAATGCATTGAGGCCCAAAAAGTTTGGTTTCAAAAATGGGTTGGGTCTTACACTCTATTAGAGGCCCAATGATTTATTTTTGTACAAGTGGTGGGGCTTACAGCTCAAGGAGAGTTCTAGGGTTATTATTTGAGAACGATGATCGCGTCGTTGTTTTAAAAATGTACAGAGGGACTTATATAATAAGTGAGGCCCAAAAAGGTTTATGTACAAAAAGGGTTGGGACTTACACTCTATTTAGAGGCCCAAAGATTAAAGATGGGTCTTATAACTCAAGGAGAAGCCCAAATATTTTTGTGAAAAGGGCGACGATCATGTCGAACCGTTTGACGGTATCGAGACTTATACAATACACTGAGGCCCAAAATTGTTTTTATTTACAAAGGGTTGTGTCTTACACTCTACCAAGAGGCCCAAAGAGTTTGAAAAAGTTTGATGAGAGTTAAATTAATCAAAAACCCTAATTTGTTTTCAAAATATATTTTAATTGAATAAAAATTCAATTAAAATGATCAAAATTGTTAAACATGTGGAAAACAAATTGTGATCTTGGATTAATGTTTCAAAAATTATGTTTCTATTCACAAAATGATTGGAAATCACTAAAATTTGAAAAATCAAGAGGGAGAAAATATTTTAAATGTCAAAAAACAATTAAAATAGTAATTCTTTACAAAAATATTAAGTATATGAAATAAATAATATTTTTTGGGAAAATAAAATATCTTAACATTTTTGTGAATTATTAAAAAAAGAACCAACTCAAAATCATTAAAACTCAGAGAGAAATTAATTTTTGAATCAATTAAATAAAATCACAAAATTCAAATGTTCAAAAATGGCGCCAAGAACATGGCAAGAACACGTGCCACCCTCTGTTTCTGCATATTTGTGTTTTCTATCCAATCTCACTGAATACTTGATGATATCATGCAATCTACGTATCAATCTACTCGTTTTTACCTCACGATCATGTCTATGGTTTTAATTTCATTTATTTTAAACATGGAATAAGAAATCAAAGAGAAACCTCAAGAACCCTAAAATTTGCATGAAGGTTCAGAAATTCCATACACGATTCAAACAAAGCAATTGATTGAGGGAAAACACTCTATGCATGATTATGAACATATGGCTAAATTATTGTGCAGCAAAAAATGCATGGATCATAGAGTTAGAAGAGCTCATGCTTACCTCTTGCAGCTGGTGATCCTGTTTTGTGTTAGAGGTGTTACAGCTTGGTTCCAAGGATATGGACAGCTTCCCTAGGTGTTATGGAGTGTGTCTGGATGCTTGGAATGAATGGAAATGATCTGGAACTTGAGATGGTACCCCAACTGCAAATCTGTCAAGAACTTGAGCAATTGGCTAGTGATTTTGTGATTTTGGTGTTCCAGATGTTGTGTGAGTGTTTGGATCACTTCTATATGATGTTTATGAGGTGTGTGTGTGTGTGATTGGTTTGGTCGGAATAGCTCTCAAACTCAAAACCCGATAGTGACTTGCTTTGGAAGGAAATTTTGGAGCGAAGAAGGAGATTTTGAGGAAAGCATTTGTTTGATGGCTTTGGTGTACTCAAACTGATCACAAATGAGCTCTATTTATAGTAGAGCAAGTTTGTTTTGCAAGGAATAGTGAATGGCAACTGCTACATAGGTTTGGCTAATGTTGATCAATGAGAATCCAAGTCTTCTCCATTGACTAGAGGTTAGGGCACAGGCCGCTGGTTCCCTTGGTCTTGGATAAGTCTTGACTGAATTTAGTTGGAAATGGCTCAGTCCATGCCACCTTAGTGCATCCATTGAATGCTCCAAAACAAAATTGGAGTCTTGTCCCCTCTTTAGAGATTTCTAGGTTTGGCATGCTATTTTTAGTTCCAAGGACTTGGGATGCTTGGGATCAGAGTTGGTTCCTCCTTGGTCTCCCCTTGAGGTGTTCAGATGGATAAGTGTGTTTTTCATTTGCACAAATTTGTAAAATCTAGCGAAATGCACAAATCTGCCTTGCTTTGACAGTTTTCAGCAAGGCAAATTGCCATTGTCATATCTCCTGGCTCAAGTTGAGTTTGGTGAAGTTCTTGGTCACTTTGGAAAGCCCTCATAGGATACAACAAATTTTTGATCATAATTGATTTTGATACTTTTTGGATCCAAGTGAAAAATGCCCTTACATTTTGAAAAAAGTAAGTGTTGGAAAAAAGTGACATTTTCACTTTTTGTGATTTTGATCATTCCATAACTCAAAATCCATGAGGAATTGGAATGAGTTGAGTTTGAAGCTTTTGTAGAGTGCCATGAGAGCTACAAATCCAGCTTTGGATGGGGAAAAATTGCCTTGTGGTTTAGGAGTTATGATCCTCCAAAGTTTGTACCCTAGCCATTTTGTTCCATAACTTAGAAAAATATCTAAGTTTTTATGGTTACCCCTTTTACAAGTTATCCCACTTTTCTTGATTTTTCTTGATGAATGATGATTCCAACCAGACATTAACATCATTTTAGGGTTAAGGAACCATAATTATGAAAAATCTCAAAAAGTCAAAGTTTGACTTTTGTTCACAGTTGACTTTTTATCAGATGAATTCCAAACTGTGCGATCCTCTATGAAATCAAGTCCTTGACCTAAATCAAACTTGATGGATTGATTTCATAGGTGTTATTGGGTGTATTAAATCATGTCCTAGGGTTTGGGAGCATGTCTGGGTCAAAAGTCAAAGGCACAGTTGACTTTTCTCGCGAAACCCTAATTGTGGTTCTGATGATTTTGAAACTTACTGCTCAAGCTTCTTGGATCAATCCATTGTTGCAAATGGATCAATGTGATTTATCAGAGACCCTCAAATCATGTCTTGAGTTCTTGGCTCATGTTTTGTCCCAAAAGTCAACTTAGGGGTGAATTAGGTCAAGAAACCCTAATTCCTAATTTTTATTGTATGCATCCCCTGAGGCTAAATTGACTTGATGATTAGGTCCATGATGTCCCTGGGAGCATCATAGGTTATGCTTTGAAGCATTGGCTCATGCCCAGAGGAAAATTTCCATCTGGAGGCCCTGGTCGACCAAACCCTAATTTGGTGACACTGGCGATCTTAAGGCTTAATCCACCTGGAATGCTGCAACATTGTGCTTGATCCTTGATGTGGGAGTCCTCTTGATCCATTTTGGATGTTTGACAGGTTAGACAAGTTGAAGATCATGTCAATCCTTGATTGATCTTTTGTCTAAGAACTCTGAGAGGGCTTGAAACCCTAATTCTGATTGTAGTGGATGCTCACCCATCTTTGGGGAGACTAATGAGGTATGATGGTTCATCCATATTGTGATGATGATTTGCAAAATGATGGGGAATCTTAGTGGTCAAAATTTGGGGTATGACAACCATCATAACAACAACATCACTACAGAGACAATCCAACTCAGCTACAACTTGCCGACACGGCAAAACCGACAACGAAGAAGACGCAAACCAAGTTGTTGCTGCCGTCAACAGTTTCAACACAATTTCATCAGCATTAAAACCAATTTCAACACAATCCGCCGACGAAAATGAGACAGAACAACTTCTGCAATTCCCTGCAAACGAAAATAAACAGGGGCCACAACTTCAACCATTTTTAACCTGCATAAATTATCAACAGCAGCAGGACAAATTTAATCCAGAAATCGACGACGCCGAAACCGTAAATCATAAACAATTGCAACAAAATCTCCTGCAAATTTTCGCAATTCATAATTCAACAAATTCAGAATTACAAACAACAACAATTCACAAAAAAAAACTACGGTTGAAACAAATCACTGAAACCGTAATTTCGCGGCAACATCAACGACCAACTCAATCAATTGCTGCAGAAAAACTCCCTTGCACCTGCAGAATCCACACAACAATGGTGAAAACGTGAGATGGAGGGAGTACACACGGAGGAAGACGCACTGAGACTAGCCGCGAATAGAAAAATCGCGTACAGAAACAGAGGGATTTCGCACCACCCTTTGCCGTAGACGGTCCCGATGGAGGGAGTTCGAACGAGACGGAAGAAAAACTGCGCCTGAATCCTGACGGCCGGGAACAGCCACGCCGGAGCAGCAGTGACCATCACAAGTGGAAACACAGACTGAGGAGAATCGTGGCGGACGCGAGGAAAAATCAGAGGGAGAATCGCCTGAGACGGAACCACGATGGAAGGAGTTGAGACGAGAGAGAGAGTGATCATTTTCTCATAAAGAAAAAACACTCATGTTTACCTAGGTTCCTCTTCTATCTCTTTTTTATGATTTTTAAAATCATTTTCTTTTTTATTTAGTTAATAAATATAAATTATTTATTAATTTTTTTAATAATTTGGGCCTAGCCCATATAGTCTTCACTAAAGACACACCTTTTTTTTTTCAAACTCAGCCATTTGATTTATGTTTTTTATTATTATCTTAATCAATTTTTTTAAATTAATTTTGTTTAAAATAATTAAAATATTTTAAAATATGTTTTAAGTTATTAATTGATGAATGTGCACATTAATTTCTTTATTTGATTTATCTTAAACATTTTGATTTTTCTTTTAATTTAATCTTTGTAATGTACATTTTCAATTGTCATGATGTTTTTCCATGATGACACGATGTTTTGTCGTGGCTGTCAATTTTTATACCACGATGCTTTGTCGTGTATATATTTTATCACATGATATTTTTCCATGTATTCAGTTACCACGATGTTCTCCCGTGTATATTTTATTTGTCACAATGCTTTGCTGTGTATTCATTTATTCCGTGATATTTTGCCACGTATGCATGTTCCCTTAGGATCTCTTAGCTCAAACTTTATTTTCGATTAGGTTTTAAATAAGACAGATATTAGAATATTCAATCTTTGCATGATAACATTATAATATATTTCTCCTCTCGCCGCCATGCGATTTAAACTTTATTTTCTGTAGTTCGTGCCCCTTAGAGGTGAACTACGACCGCTCTGATTTCTCAAGATCCAGTTGAGAATACGTAGGCATAAGACTGTAAAGTCTTAGCGAGCGACCTTTTCTTTTTCATCATCTCTTTACATCCGACGTTTTCCCGGATATTCGTATTTTCAACCTCTTATTTTTTATCTCTTTTTATCTGATGCTTTCCCAGATATCCATATCTACAACCTTTTCAATTTTTACGTTTCTCTTGAAATCCGATGTTTTCCCGGATATTCATATCAAAACAACTTTCCTTTGACTTAATTTCAAATTCATAGTTGTTATCAAAACTTTCTTCAATTTCTTGAATAACTAACCATACAGCTGTTACAATGGAAGCTTGCTCACCTGTAAGTTTTTATCAGCTTTCTTTTACATGCTTACGTATATATATATATATATATATATATATATATATATATATATATATATATATATATATATATAACTCTATTGCTGGAAGCTTGCTTACCTGTAAGTCCTTCTTTCATATCCTTTTAAATACTTGTCATATATCAAATATATATATATACTTGTGTATCTACTTAGAGTTTTCCCCGGCAATTAAGTCTAGCATTAGATAAAGCCAGTATTCACTCTTTCAATATAGTCAAACTAGTTCCCCATAGGACTTTCCAGATACAGTCTTGCCTTCTCTTGGGCCTAAACAATATGGAACAAAGAGAAAGGCATTATTCCTGGTGAAACTTTTCTCAGACTGTCACTATTAGAAAATTGTCAAAGAAATTCACTTTCCCCAGAGAGGATTAATTCCCGGTGAAACCTCTCTTGAATTTCTTCAAACCTTAGAACTATTCACTAAAGGATTAATTCCCGGTGAAACCTTTCTTGAACTTTTCTTAGGTTTGGACCCACGGGCTTCCTAAAAGCATCCCCGCCTCCTCTTGGGCTTTGTACAAGGACCCTTAGGCTTCTTAAAAGTTCTCATGCCTCCTCTTGGGCTTAGTACAAGGACCCAGAGACCTCCTAAAGGGATATGACAGAACTTAGTCATCCTTTGTTAAAGCAGTCTTCCTGAGTCAAAACCTCTCACCAGTTTAGGGTTGATTCTCATCCCTTAAAACATCAGCTCCCTCTTGGGCATCATACAAAGATAAATCCTTCCATACCAGTAGACTTGGACAGTCTCACCTCCTCTTTGGATCTCAAGAAACCCTAAAGTTTCCTAAAAAACACAGGAAAAACCCTTTCCTCTTTTTTTAACATCCGACGCTTTCCCGGATATTCCTTTCCTTTACATCCGACGCTTTCCCGGATATTCCTTCTATTTTCACCCGATGTTTTTTCCCAGATATTCATATCTCAATCCTTCCTCCCATATAATAGGAGGAACTACGATTGTTCTAATTTCCATGTTTTCTTTAACGGGACTACGTAGGCATAAGATTGCGAAATTTTAACGAGCACACTAAACAAAAACCTTAGGTCCAGTACCTTACCAAAAACATCGAAAAACCCGAAAACAACAAAAAATATTTTTTCAACATCTCTTAACCTTCCCAAAGGAGAAACTTTCCTATTCATGCCAAATAAACACCAGTAAGTAGAAAGCAGTAAGGAAAATTGCTAACAACCCATGGATAACCATGTATAGGATGGGTAGTTGACAACTCCCCATTGTATAACCTGACCTCGAACTCCCCAATCTCTTAGCATTTGTTAAAGAAAACATTTGCGTGCAAGGTTAGTTTGAGATAGCTTCCATTTCCTTTCCAGCTTCATAGGATAAATAAGAAATCAGAAAGTAGCATCCAATCCCATCCAAGGGCGGGTGTGGGCGGTCAAGAAAACTGCGCTACAATAAGCCCTAATCTTTTGTATATAAACTTGGTTTTAAATAATAAACAACTTCCATTGGCCTCTCCTTGAGTTGTAAGCCCCATACCTCTATTTTCAAAATCATCTGTCTGTTTTTAACTGGTACTAAGAGGAGCATTATTCCTGGTGAAACTGCTCTAAGACCACTTGGGCCTCTTTTTGAGTTATAAGCCCCAAACTTTCTTTTCTTTTTAAACAAATTTCTTTTAATCCAAATTCAAATTCAAAGTTTTCTCAAAACATTCTTCAATTTCTTAAAACCCTAATCATATAGTTGTAGTCACTACAATAGATCACAATACACTTGGGCCTTTCTCTCAGAATGCAAGTCCCAACATCCTTTTTTTATGCATACTTGTTTACATACCTGTTAATTTATTCATCTGTATATATACTTGTGCATACTTGTTTAGAGTTTCCCCCAACAGTTAGGTCTACACTTAGGTCAAGCCAGAGGTTACTTTTAACTTAGTCAAAACTAGTTCCCTCGTAGGAAATTCCCTATACAGTTTGCCTTCTCTTGGGCTTATTCAATATGGAACAGAGAAATGCATTATTCCCGGTGAAAATTTCCTCAAGATTGTCAAAACTTAGAAATATACATGTATATAAGAAATTCATTTCCCCAGAGAGGATTAATTCCCGGTGAATCCTTTTTGAATTTCTTCAAACTTTAGAACTGTTTAACAAAGAAAGGATTATTCCCGGTGAAACCTTTCTTGAAATCTTCCTAGGTTTGGACCCATTGGCTTCCTAAAAGCATCCCCAGCCTCCTCTTGGCCTTAGTACAAGGACCCACGGGCTTCTTAGAAGTTCCTCAGCCTCCTATTGGGCTTAGTACAAGGACCCCCAGGCCTCCTAAAGGCATATGATAGAAATTAGTCATCTTTGCTAGTTCAATCCCCAGGAGAGTCAACATTCCCAAAACATCAGACCATGCTAAGGGTTAATCTTCATCCCTAGAACCTACAACCTCTTCTTGGGCATCATACAAAGACCTTTTTCCAACCAGAGCCTGCCTCCCCCTGAGAGACTTGGATAGTCTCAGCCTCCTCTTGGGCTTCATTCAAGTATGACTTGGAAAGTCCCACCTCCTCTTGGATCTCACACAGAGACCCTCAAGTTTCCTAAAAGCACATGGAAAACCCTGATCACTCTACCAATATATAAGTCTCCAATAGAGTTAAAACCTCTAAGGTTTTCAAACTCACCTTTAAACCCCTCTGAACCCCCAACAAAGTTTAAGCTTTCATTTTAAGAAATTCCCCAGCCAAGGTCAATTTACCATCCACAAATCCCTAACAGAATCAGAGCCTCTTGGCATCTGATACTTCAACTCTTCTCTAATTCCCAGCAAGAGTAAATCCCTTTGGATTCCCTAATATAATTTGGACCTACTCCTAGATTTCCATAAATCCTTAGCAAGAGATAGCCTGCTCTTAGGCTTCATATAAGAATTTTCCCAAGTCAGCCTCAATCTTGGGCTTTGTACAAGACAAATAAAACCCTCCCCAGTGGAGTCATTTTCCTTTAGCTTCAAAAACCATAAAGAATTGGAGTCTGAGGTAGTTGAAGCTTTTGTAGAGTGTAGCAAGACCTACAAATCCAGCTTTGGATCACCCAAAATGGTTGCTTGGATTTCAAGTTATGATCCTTGGAAGTTGGTACCAAAATCACTTTTGTTCCATAACTTAGAAACATTTTGGTTTCTCAAGGTTGCCACTTTTGCAAGAAACCTCAATTTTCTTGATTTTTCTTGATTAATGAGGATCAATGTCACACATTAACATTATTTTTGACTTAGGGGAACCATATTTGTGAAAATTTCCAAAAAGTCAAACTTGATTTTGTGCACAGTTGACTTTTTATCGAATGAAATCCAAACTGTGCAATCCTTTGTGAAATTAAGTCCTTGACCTAAATCAAACCTAATGGATGGATTCCATAGGTGATATAGGGTGTATTGAATCATGTCCCAAGGTTTGGGGGCATGTCCTGGTCAAAAGTCAAAGGTACAATTGCCTTTTTCCTCATAACCCTAATTGTGGTCCAGATGAAAATGAAACTTGTGAATCAAGCTTCTTGGATCAATCCATTGTTGTAAATGGATCAATGTGGTGTATTGGAGGCCCTCAAATCATGTCTTGAGGTCTTGGCTCATGCTTTGTCCCAAAACTCAACTTAGGGGTGAATTAGGTCAAGAAACCCTAATTCCTAATTTTTTTGTGAATGCATCCCCTGAGGCTAAATTGACTTGATGATTGGGTCCATGAGGTCCCTTGGAGTATCTTGGGTTGTGCTTTCAAGCATTGGCTCATGCCCAGATGAAAATTTTTAGATGATTGGGTCCATGAGGTCCCTTGGAGTATCTTGGGTTGACTTTGCATTACCATAACCTATAAGCTCAGTCCCTGATCCATGATTGTAATTCTTCTTAGATCTATTCTCATAAAGAGACATCTCTAGTCCATCAAAAATAGTTGTTTTGTGATTAATGAGGACCAATTTTGCAGCAGCCATCTTGAGAACGATGACATAATTAATACTAATACGCCCAACAGATAATTTTCCCTTTAGGAACCAAATTTTTGAGGATATGTCTGTATCCTTCAACTCACATTCATCTCTCTCACTTCTTCTATTAGCAATGTCAACAGAATTGAATTCATTGACAGGTCTCTCATAGCACTTGTAAAAACTAGGACTAGTTTCCATCAGCCTAGCAAACTTAATCATATTCAGAGCATCTTTACCAAATTCTTTTTCCAGATTAAGCCCTCTTTGAAAAACAAACTTCCACCTTTTTATGAAATGCAAAGGAATGTTATCTAGTGAAGCCTTTTGAATTTTCTCAGAAGTTCTAACAACAACAGCTTTCTTCATATGAGAGATGTCCTTTGGAGGTGACTCAATAGCTTTCCCTTTCCTTGATTTCAGTTTTTTAGCAACCCCAGAAACTACTTTTGCAATCAGCTCATTGTCAGACAGATCAACCACTTCAACACTCTTCTTTATTTTAAGGCTAGGAGATGTTTCAACCTTAACTCCAACATCTCCATCTTCCAAAACAGAGATTGCCAACCTATGATGGTTGTCTTGTGAGTTATCAGTATGCTTATTATCTTGCTTCCAAAACTTCTTAAGATCACCACTACCAGCACCCATATCTTCAGAGAAATCGTCATTACTCTTCATATCTGAGTGATCATCCTCTATGACCTTAGGTTCCTCAAGATTTCCTGTGAACAATTGCATAACACTAGGTTGTTTGGTGATCCTTCTGATGTCACAGTCAGATGTCATAACATCATCCTCAACATCACTTGATGAGCTGAACTCTTAAGGTACCCATTGATAGCAATTATCTCTGGATCTGACTCCCTTCATAACTACCTCATTCTTCTCATTAGTCACCAAACACTCATCCTTAGTGTATCTGACCTTGTGTCCTTCATCACAAAGCTGACTTATGCTAATCAAATTAGCACTCAAACCTTTGACAAGAAGCACATTGTCAAGATCAGGTCCATCATGACACTTCACTTTTCCAACACCTTTTACCACCCCTTTCTCTCCATTTCCAAAAGTAACATCAATTGAGGAGCAAGAATTGACATCCACCAATTGGTTTTTGAATCCAGTCATGTGCTTTGAACAGTCACTGTCAAAGTACCATCCATCCTTAGCAGAGTGTCTATCTGAAATGTGAGCCAATAGACATGTAACCTCAGCTTTAAGAACCCACTGTTTAACAACCTTGGGCCTGTTATCCTTCTGTCTAGGTTGAGGGATAGACTTGGGATAACCATGAAGCTTGAAGCAAGAAAATTGCATATGGCCAAATCTTCCACAATAAAAGCACCTTACTCTTTCTTCTCTGAAGTTGTTAAACTTCCTGCCCCTTGATGATGAAACTGTTGTGGCTGCCATCCATAGTACGGGTGTTGTTTTCTTCCATAGTTTGTCTGTCTCCTGTAGTGAGGGTTCTGTCTCTTAGGTTGTCTTCTATGATGATGTGGCTTCCTTCTTCCATAATGATGTGGCACAACATTCTTATATTCAAAACCATACATATTCCCTTGATTTTGAGACATCTGATGAAACATGTTTTGTTTAAACCTAGAAGCCTGCATGCTCCTATGGTATTGAGGAGGCATAAACTGCCTAGCTCCATAAGTATGTACCTTCCCTTGATGAGGACCATGAGCATACCTTTTCCCAACATTTTGTGGCTGTTGGTGAGCAACCTGCTTGGGTTTAGGATTGTGTCTCTTTTTGTTATGGTGAGACATTGGTTGAGACATGTCCTTTTTGGTTCCTGAAGTACTAGCTTCAGCAGAAACCTTCTCCTCAGCAACAAATCCTAATCCAGTCTTGTCTCCATCTACCTTTTCTTCCTGAAGGATCTTATCAAGAGTATCAGATCCACTGTTCAACATTCTCACAGATTTTGTCATTTGATCAAGTTGAGATTTAACCAATAAGACTTCATTTTCAAGATCATCTTTAACAGTCTCAAGCTGAACAATTTGTTTCTTTTGTTTTTCACTTTCTTGACAAACCTCTGCACTCTTCAGACATAACTCTTGATAGGAGGCTGCTAACTCCTCAAAATTCAGTTCCTCATCACTTGATTCTCCATCAATTACACATGTCCCTGTCAAGGCTCTGACATGCTTGGCTGACTCTTCTTCACTTTCACTGTCAGTATCAGACCAGGAAACTATCATGCCCTTTTTCTACTTCTTAAGGAATGTAGGACATTCTTTCTTGACATGTCCATATCCTTCACACTCAAAGCATTGAATCCCTTTGTCTTGAGCAGTCTTCTCTTCATCCTTCTCCTTTGACTTGCTGATGTCAGAGGAGATGTTCTCGACATTAGGTTTGTAGTTCTTATTCATCCTCTTGAAAACCTTGTTAAATTGTCTTCCCAGCATAGCAATGGCCTGAGACAGCTCCTCCTGAGATTCAGCACCATTCCCTTTCTTGGCTTCTTCAGAACTGGAGACCAAAGCTATACTCTTGGACTTCTTCTCAGGTTCCTCTTCATTCAACCCTAACTCAAAGGTTTGAAGAGATCCAATTAGCTCATCAACTCTCATTTTGCTGATGTCTTGAGCTTCCTCAATTACAGTCACCTTCATCTTATACCTCTTGGGAAGGGATCTAAGAATTTTCCTCACCAGCTTTTCTTCAGTCATTTTTTCTCCAAGAGCACTAGAGGCATTAGACAACTCAAGAATACTCATATGAAAGTCATGAATAGTTTCATCTTCCTTCATCTTTAGACTTTCAAACTTTGATGTCAGAAGCTGAAGTCTTGACATCTTAACCTTTGAAGTTCCTTCATGAGTAGTCTTCAAGATGTCCCAAGCTTCCTTAGCAACTTCACAGGTATTGATCAACCTGAATATGTTCTTATCCACTCCATTGAAAATAGCATTTAACGCTTTGGAATTACCAAGGGCAAGCTCATCTTCTTCCTTGGTCCATTCTTCTTTAGGTTTCAGTTTTGAGCTGCCTTCTTTTTCTTTACCAACATCATCTTTCTCAACAACAACATGTGCTTTCCATTCTTTTATGATAGCCTTCCAATCCCTGTTGTCCAAGGATTTCAAAAAGGTAATCATCCTTGGTTTCCAATAATCATAATTCGAGCCATCCAAAATAGGGGGTCTATTCACAAATCCACCAACTTCCTTGTCCATCTTTACCAGAAAGTATCAGCCCTAGATCTCACCCAGATTCCGAGCAGGATGCCTGCTCTGATACCAATTGAAATTCTGGTACCAGATATGTGATGTTACGTGTAATGTCACAACAACACACTCTACAATAGACAAAGTAAAACAACAGCAGAGTACACAAAGAATTGTTCACCCAGTTCGGTCTAACTACCTACGTCTGGGGGCTACCAAGCCAGGGAGGAATTTCACTATTAGTAGTATTAATTTACAGACTCAACAAACCAGTTGACATCTCCTAAACTTAATCACTACCCAATGAACCTTCTACCTAAGAAACCACTTAGGTATGAGAACCCACTCATTCCCTAATTCACCTCAGTGATACAACTCAAAGATCACACTTTGAAATACACCTTGATCCTGCTTACAAGCTTTGATCAAGTAACCATACTCTCTTGCTTAACAGCTCTAAGAGAGGACACTTTACAACTCAATCAAGTAACACCAATTCAACCTAGAATGGCTTACAAAACATACACGAAGACACAAACGACTCTCAGTCTTTAGCTCTCTTTCTTCGTTACTTTTCCTTCAGGATTGATGCGCTTTATATAGCTATTTGATTTGGGCTTGGACCTGCTACAATATCTGACCTGATTTGTTATTTAAAACTGAATCTTCAAAACAGATTTTCTCTCAAAATCTTCTTAAATCTTCAGCCTTTAAACACTCCTACAAATCTGCATCAAATCTGTTTGCAACAGAAAATATCTCCTCCAAGATATTCGCATCCAATAACTTTAACAACTCTCCCAAAATCCAGCTAATACGCTTAACCCTAAAAACATCTCAAACCTGATGCTTTAATGATCTGCATATCTGATGTCATGACATCGCATGTGACATCAAACATCAAAACTTCAACAACTTAAACACTTAACATTATCCAATGTTAAGACATCACCCGTGTGACATCAGACTTGAACAACTTTGTTTTACCAAAATTCTAGCCAATCCAAGAACTAACATGGGGTATGACAGATGCCCCTATTTAATCTTCTTGGACCCGAAGGTGGGAATGGCGAAGGTATTCGGGCATTCGGGGTGCAAGAGGATTAAATATCGGAATGCCCAAAATTTTAACAGTGGTTATGAATGGCAGTTTACCCATCCATCTTCCTTTGCTAAGCAGTGATGTTTAGAAAAGGATAAAACTTCCCATCGATCCTGGTCTTCAGCCACGGAACTGGTCTAAGTTTCTTAAATAAACGTCCCCTTTATCCTAGTCTTCAGCCAAGGAACTGGTCTCAGTTTCTTTTGTCAATTAACTTCCCCTCAATCCTGGTCTTCGGCTATGGAACTGGTCTCAGTTTCTGATATAAACTTCCCCTCGATCCTGGTCTTCGACCAAGGAACTGGTCTCAGTTTCTTCTTGTCAGGTTCCTTCCTTGACAAGGGATGCTATATGTAGCGGTCTTCATCAAACTTCTCGCCGAGTTTTTTTACCGAGGAGACGCCATTTGATGGAAAAAATTTTAATGTCAGACTTGCTGGGGAACCATTCGTCTGAGTTGTAGAGGTGTTCAAACTTCTCTGTTGGAGATGCCATTGTCGACTCTACTGGGGAAAAACGAGTCTCCTGAGAGACTGCTTTCTGCTCGGGGATATTACATCATACTTTTCTTTGAGATCTTCTCGGAGAAATTCTATGTGATGCAATCTAATTTGGAGGTGCTGATGACCTTATTTGATAGCAAATTTTCAGAGATAAACTGTTGTATTACCGAGAGTCTTCGGTTAAAAGGCTTCCTCTAGGGATTTTCCTTAATCCGGGAAAGCGAGAACATCATCTTCAATGGTAAAGAGTGACGTTTGTCGAATGTCTTCTTGTTTCTCAGAGGTTCAAGTTATCAAAGTGGTCGAGGACTGGCTTCAATCCAGAAATGAACTGGGGGAGAAATTGTTCAGACGCTGCATTTCCCAACGAGGAAAGCACTGACAACTCGATTGATTAAGACGACTTTATCACTTGGGGATAAGACTGACCAGAGTGATAGTGATGCAATATAATTATGAATATGAATCAATAATGCATGATGTATGTATGTTTATGCTTACAAAACTGATGCGACGTACAGACTAATAGATGAACACGACTGGATACTCGGCCACTGCGGGGAATGAAAATTATCATTGTTCCAAGATAGCAATCCTGCTTTGCTTAGGAGAAACGGTCCCTGTGGGGAGAAAGAAATGTTCAATCGGTCTTAAGAGATACGTACTCTGCCGGGGATGTCAGATGGAACATGGTCTCTGACACAGTTGATCCTTCATCCAGACATACTGGTTTAGAAAGAGTACTTTGATTCTGCACTTTGAGGTTCAACCACCTTCGGAGAAGAGATCGATGTTCCTTCGATGTTCAACAGTCAAAAGAATTTCCATCTTTATTTTAAAAGTAGAAAAAAAATTTGACAAGTAAATTCATTTTTGTTTTATTTCAAGAATCGTTGATCATGTTAAAATGTCATTTTGTAAAGATAAAACAAATAAGAATTGCAAACAAAAGCACTAGGGCTCAAATCTTATTGATAGGATGGAAATCATCCAAGCGCGTGATCCCATAGAGTATTTACAAAGTTAGAAAATGGTAATTTTAGGGAAAAGGACTACATTGAATCATAACAACCGCGATCCTTCTACCAACTTTGAATTCTGGACATCCTGAGCTTCTGTCGAAGATGACCTTGACTGAAGTTTTCTTGATGAATGGCATGACTACTGGGGATTTAACCTTGTCGGACGTAGTTACTTGCCATTAATCCCTAATTTTTGCCTGGATTGTACTTTGAGATTTCCAATCCATCGGGACGATTTTTTGCTTGTGTCTCTAATTTTTGCCTGGACCGCCCTTCCGGGTTTTCAATCCACCGAGACGTTTTTTTGTGTTTAAGCGAAGTATTTCTTGACTACGACAACATTCGTTGGGTAGGTAAATTCCTCTCCATCCATGGTTGCGAGTCTCAAGGCGCCGCCTAAGAAAGCTTTCTTGACCACATAGGGGCCATCGTAATTCGGAGTCCATTTGCCTCTCAAATCAGTGACGAATGATTGTATCTTCTTAAGCACGAGGTCTCCTTTCCTGAAGACGCATGGTCGGACCTTTTTGTCAAATGCCTTCTTCATTCTTTACTGATATAGAAGACCGTGGCATGGAGCCGTTATTCGTTTTTCTTCGATCAGATTTAGTTCATCGTGTCGACTTTGACACCATTCTGCTTCTGTTAGCTTAGATTCCATCAATACCCGAATTGATGGGATCTCTACTTCTATAGGGAGGACTACTTCCATGCCATATACCAGAGATAAAGGGGTTGCCCCTGTTGAAGTGCGGACAGATGTTCAATAACCGTGAAGAGCAAAGGGTAGCATTTTGTGCCAGTCTTTGTAGGTTACAACCATCTATTGAACAATCTTCTTGATGTTCTTATTAGCTGCTTCTACCACTCCGTTCATCTTAGGCCGGTAGGGATATGAGTTATGGTGTTCGATCTTGAACTCAGCGCACAACTCTTTCATCATCTTGTTGTTCAAGTTAGATCCATTATCAGTAATGATCTGGCTTGGAACACCATAACGGCAGATGAGATTGTTTTTGATAAAGCGGACCACCACTTGTCGGGTCACATTGGTGTATGACACTGCTTCGACCCACTTGGTGAAGTAGCCAATGGCCACTAGGATGAACCAATGTCTGTTTGAAGCCTTGGGTTCGATCATGCCAATCATGTCGATTCCCCATATAGAAAAAGGCCATGGGGAAGAGAGAACTTTGAGATGTGTTGGCAGTACATGGATTTTGTATGAGTATATCTGACACTTGTGACACCTCCTCATGTACTTATAGCAATCGGATTCCATGGTCAATCAATAGTATCCTGCTCTTAAAATTTTTCTCGCCATTGTGTGTCCATTGGCATGAGTGCCAAAGGATCCTTCGTGAATTTCTTTCATCAACATGTTTGCTTCTGGTCTGTCTACGTATTGGAGCAAGACCGTGTCAAAGTTTCTTTTATAGAGTGTATCACCGTTCAGGAAGAAGTTGCATGCCAGCCTTCTGAGAGTTTTCCTGCCTTTTCTTAATGCCCCAGGTGGGTACTCTTGTTTCTGAAGGAAGCATTTGATATCGTGATACCAAGGTTTGGCGCCTATGACTGCCTCGACCGTGAAGAGGTAGGCGGGCCTTTCAAGGCACATTATGTCGATCTTAGGTATGTCGTTCCATTGACATACACTAATCATGGAAGAGAGAGTGGCTAATGCATCAGCCATGTGATTTTCTTCACGAGGGATATGATGAAACTCGATTCTGTTGAAGAATGGTAACAACCTTCTCGCGTAATATTTGTAAGGAATCAGTCCTGATTGGTATATGTTCCAATCTCCTTTGATCTGATTGATAACCAGGGCTGAGTCTCCATACACATCCAAGTTCTTAATTCTCAAGTCAATCGCTTCTTCGAGACCCATGATACAAGCTTCGTATTCGGCCTCGTCGTTTGTGCATTTGAATGTCAATCGGGCAGTGAAAGGAATGTGGGTACCCTGAGGTGTTATGATGATTTCCCCAATCCCGTTTCCATAATGGTTGACAGCTCCGTCAAAGATTAGTCCCTATTGGGAACCTGGTTCTGGCCCTTCACTGGGTAGCAGTTCATCACAATCTTTCATTTTCAAGTACATGACATCTTCGTCTGAGAAGTTAAACCCAACTGATTCTTGATCGTCAATCGGTTGATGAGCCAAATGATCAGCTAAAATACTTCCTTTGATGGCTTTCTGAGCATGGTACTCGATGTCGTATTCTGATAACAACATCTGCCACTGGACAATCCTTCCCATGAGATCAGGCTTTTCAAAGACATACTTGATCGGATCCATTTCATAGATTAACCAAGTAGTGTGACAAATCATGTATTGGCGAAGACGTTTGGCTGCCCACGCCAGAGCACAGCAAGTTTTCTCAAGCATAGTATACTGAGTTTCACAGTCGGTAAACTTCTTTCTCAAATAGTAGATGGCAGACTCTTTTCTTTTTGTTTCGTCTTGTTGGTCAAGTACACAACCCATTGAGTCTTCCAAAACCGTAAAATAGATGATCAACGATTTTCCCTCCACTGGAGGTGATAGAATTGGTGGGTTCAATAGGTATTTCTTGATACTGTCGAAGGAGGTTTGGCAGTCTTCTGTCCATACGCAGTCCTGATTCTTTTTTAGTAATTTGAAGATTGGCGTGCATGTCGCGGTCATGAGGTATATAAATCTGGAAATGTAATTCAAACGTCCTAGGAATCCTATGACTTGTTTCTCAGTCTTTGGAGAAGGAATTTCTTGAATGGCCTTGACTTTGTCAGGATCAACCTCAATTCCTTTCTGGCTGACGATGAACCCTAGCAGTTTTCCTGAGCGAACACCGAACGTGCATTTGTTGGGATTCAAGCGGAGTTTGTATTTTCTCAGACGCTAGAATAACTTTGACAAGTGGGTCACATGCTCCTCTTCTGTTTTAGATTTGGCAATCATGTCATCGACATACACTTCGATTTCTTTGTGTATCATATCATGAAACAGAGTAGTCACGGGCCTTTGATAGGTTGCCCCGGCGTTCTTCAAACCGAACGGCATCACCTTGTAAAAAAAGGTGCCCCATGGGGTGATAAAGGAATTTTTCTCCATGTCTTTCGGCGCCATTTTCATCTGATTATAGCCCGATAACCCATCCATGAAGGAGAATACTTTGAACTTTGTTGTACTATCTACCAGCATGTCTCTGTACTGTAAGGGAAAGTCATCCTTTGGACTGGCTTTGTTCAGATCCCTGTAATCTACACACATTCTGACTTTTCCATCCTTTTTCAAAACTGGCACTATGTTGGCTAGCCATTGAGGATATTCTGAGGTAGTGAGGAAACTCGCGTCAATCTGTTTCTGTACTTTCTCTTTGATTTTGATGGCCATGTCTGGATGGGTCCGTCTCAGTCTTTGTTTTACCGGCGGACATTCTGATCTTAACGGTAAATAATGTTCCACGATGCTGGTATCCAACCCTGGCATGTCCTGATAGGACCAAGCGAATACATCTGGAAACTCTTTGAGAAGTTTTATCAAGTCTTCTTTGACAGTCGGACTGAGCAGTGCCCCAATCTTGACTTATTTCCTCTCTTCTTCTGAACCAAAATTGACTGTTTCCAACGGCTCTTTGTGAGGCTCAATGGACCTTTCCTCTTGTCTGAGTAATCGAGAGATCTCTTCTGGAATTTCTACGTCTTCTTCTTCTTCAACCTCAAATACCGGGAATTCAAAGTTGGGAGAAGGCATTGGATCGTATGTTTCAATGGGGTTTAAAACAAGCAATCTGCATGACGTGATAATTGTTTTTTTAGAAGAGATAGAGAGAAATGCAATAGTGTGTGTAATGTATTTTCTGAAAAATGCTTGTTTTTATTTTGAGTTGATTTTAGGATTACCATTTTATGAAAAAAGCAAAATGTGAAAACAACAATAAATGCGGAAGTTACAGAATGACGTTTATTTACTTATGATTTAGTCGATTCTTGAAACTACAACCCTATAAAACAAAACTCTGCCGCTTTGGGCGAAGCGAAGAGAGAGATTTACAGAAATTGAGCCCTATAAAACATCTGTTTCACCTAGGCAGGGTGAAAGGTCAAAACAAAGATGGCAATTACTTAGACTTATGAACGACTTTCGGGACATCGACAGCAACCCATTGGCGACGAACTCCTCGGTGAATCAAAAAGTTTGGTACCTTCTTTCTTGGTTTATCCTCATAAATGACCCTGATTTCTGGCGGAGCAGGATCGTTGGAGTCTTCCTCCTAGGCAGAGTTATCATAGACGAACTCTTCTTTGTATCTTGCACAGTGTTTTCACTCTCAGGTGGGTCTCCCTATCCAGTTGGTTGGATGTCTTCGAGCCTGATACGAGAGCTTTCAGGAGCGGTGTACTTGACCAAGAAGTCGTACTTGCCACTCGGTTGTCCTAAGGTATCCCATAAGTTAGTGGAACTGGAGGAGTCACCCCTCTAGATGACATTGACCTCGGGAAAAGTATAGTTGATGAACTCTTGTCCTGCAATCTTTGCGGATTCATCGTTGTGCTGGATATCTTCTAAATACCCAGAGTAATGATCCCGTGATTTGGTGGGGACGCAGGTATTCTTTTCAATGATGCTCAGCTGATATGCATCGTTGGGCTGACTCTTTTTCCCCAAGTATTCTGGGTACGGCTGCCAAATAGACAAGTCATCCATTGGGTCATAATAGTCATAGTCAAAGTTGTCTTTCATCAGAGTGTCCTCCTCTAATGAGTTGGGTGGAGCACGACATCCTTCCGGATCACAATCTCTGTACATCATCTTGACGTCTAATCTTAGTATATATCTCGGACTCTGCGTAGGATAGCAAAATGGCGTACGCGTTTCTTCCCGAGACATATAACCTTCCTCGTTGAGATAGGACTTCCAATCTTCATCTGTATCGGAGGAGTCTCCCTCATTAATGGTATGTACTTCTTGAGACACCAGGTGAAGGAAGCCTCCACTGTGGAAGAAGTCCTGATTGGGATGAAAACTTTCATCGTTAGTAGCAGTCCGGGTACAGGATGAAGAAAAACCAACACCTTTCTTTGTCTTGTTATCAGTAGGAATTACAACTTGTCCCCATCCTTTTGCGTTATTACTTTTGATCACTTCGAAAGCATCTTTATATGAGGAAATCGATGTTCCTTTTTCTTACTGATTCTCATTGCTCACCAAAAGTGCTTGGAACTGGGCTCTAACAACCTCTTCTGGTTCTACACAGGATGATGATGATAAGTTGCTCACGATTAAGGCCTGCTCTCCACAGACTGTGACTAGTTTGTCATTTTTGACGAACTTCAGCTTCTGGTGAAGTGTCGAAGTGAATGCCCCAGCTTCGTGTATCCAAGGTCTTCCTAGTAAACAGATGTATGCTGCCCGAATATCCATGACCTGGAAAGTGACTTGGAAGTGTGAGGACCGATAGTTATGGGAAGGTATACTTCACCGATAACTATTTTTCTGGATCCGTAGAAGGCTTTGACGGTGACCTCGCTGCCTCTCATCGGAGATCCTTGAAATGATAATCGTATCAGAGTAGATTTTGGCATAACATTCAGATCTGATCCGGTATCTACCAGTACGCTGGCTAGAGCATCGTCCTGGCAATTGACTGTAATGTTAAGCGCCATGTTGTGATTTTTACCTTCTTCTGGCAGTTCCTCATCACTGAATCCCAAGTTGTTGCAGGAAGTGATGTTGGAGATGATGTTGTCAAATTTTCTTATCGTCACATCTTGTTCCACAAATGCTTGCTCTAAGACTTTCTGTAAAGCTTCTCTGTGAGCTTCGGGACTGAGCAAGAGAGATAGCATAGAGATTCTCGAACGAGTTTGCAATAGTTGGTCTACAATGTTGTACTCGCTCTTCTGGATGAGCTTCAACATCTCATCGTTGTTCTTTGAAAGGTCAGGATTACTGGATTGCCCGGATGGTTGATTGGGAACTTCTGTTTGAGGTTCCTTTTCCTTGGTGGGTTCTCCAACTCCTCTGTTGAAGATCTGACCGCTCCGTGTTACTCGACTGATGTCGGCAATGTTTACGATGGTGGGTAATGGAGTTTCCTTTCCATTCTCGATTTTTGTTGCACCGTATTTGTAACGGATAGCCATATCAGATTTGTACGGTATTGGTCCCGGCAGATAGATAACCATATAAGCCTTTTGATTTTTTTGACCATCAAAGCCGGCCTTAATTGGTTCGAGGTTGAGAACCTTTCTACTATCAAGAGGAACTCTTGATTCATGGAGTAGAGGGATTATAGCGCATACATCTTTGGCCACTTCCTGTTTAGGGATTAAGACAACGTCTTTGCTTTGATCAGGAAGATAGTCTTGCATTACGTTGACGGAACCAGAACTTGAACATGGTCGGATCTTCTTTCGGTCTAACTAATTTTGAAGAGCTGCTCGTACAAGGTAGCATCCTTGGTTGTTCTCTAAGCAAACTCTACAGCGCTCATAGTTGTACGATGGCACCCGACCACGTCTGCTTTGTATGCAGTGCAACCTCACTAAATTTGTTTCCATCGCGCGAACATCCTGACTTTGATGCCTAGTAGGATTCCCGCCAGTCATACTGATTTGTTTTATGTCTTCATCCAGGTAGATCGGAAGCCACCAGCGGTTCAACAGGTGTTGAAGTGTTCTTTGGACAAGTGCACATCCTTAGTCGTCTTTACGACACACTTTACAGCCTTGATAATCATGTGAAGCCAGAAAATCGAGCCTGACTTGTTTAGGGTGTAATTCTACCAGACTGGTATTCATCAAGCGAATATCAAAGATTTGAATCATATTGACTTGATGGCTACTTCTATCACAATAATCCTGGATCCATCCGAGATCCATCTGACACTAGAGGGCCTCTTGTACAAAAGAGCATCCTTGATTGTTTATTGAGCAGATCGGACAGGAATTGTAATCGTGTCGGGGCAGATCAATATATTGTCTTTGCCCTGAGTGCATTGCCACCAAGTTGACATTCATTGCCATAATGTTGTAGTTCTGAACAATGTTGGGGTTCCCGTGAGCCATATTGACCTCACGGATTCTGTGATCTTGGATCCGTCTAAGATCCATCTGTTCTTATAGAGCTGATTGCACTACAGAACATCCTTGATTATTCTTTGTGCAGATATCACACTTGTGATAATCATGAGACGGTACATGACCGTACCCGCTCTGTCTGCAATGCATCTTGACCAGATTGGTTCCTAATAGGAGTACATCGTGAATTTGATAGCTGTGGTTAGATTCTTCCTCTATCAAATTTACTGTAGTTTTCTCATGTTGAGGCAACGGGTTCGTCTGAATAATTGGATTTGTATCCTTGAAGGATAGGACCCCGTTCCTGACAAGTTTCTGTACATCGGACTTAAAGCTGAGACAGTTTTCTATGTTGTGCCTGGTCCTCCTTGATGGTAAGGGAAAGTTTGATCTGCTTTGAACCAAAAAGGCGGATTTTCCGATATTGTAAGAGGAGATCTGGTTTGGACGTGCCCCTTGACCAGTAGTAGTGGAAACAGTTCTGCGTACAACACCGGTATAGGGTTGAACCCTGGTGGTCGTGTCGTAAGGCTGTTATTGTTGTACTGAGGACGAGCCTGCTAAAGAGGCTATTGTGTCCTTTACTGATATTGTTGTTGATTAGGTTGGCTCTGAGCAGCCTGAGGTTGATACATTGGAGCCGGCGCAGGGTTGATAGCGGGAGTTACCGCTGCTACTGGTTGATACCTTCACCTTTGCTTTTCGAGAGAGATATTACCAATATCCTGCTCCTTTTTCTTAGGGAAATCACTACCGTATCTTTTGGTACTGCTTAATGGTCATGTATCTTTGACCAGACGTCCTTCTCGGACTGCTTCTTCAAGGCATACCCCCATGTTCATCATTTCAGTAAAGTCGCTGGGCGCACTGGCGACCATTCGGTCGTAATAGTGTCATACCCCAAATTTTGACCACTGATATTTCCCATCACTGTGCAAATCATCATCACAATATGGGTGTACTTACATGCCTCATCAATCTCCTCGGGAATTGTTGAGCATTCACTGCTCTCAGAACCTAGGGTTTCAAGCCCTCTCAGAGTTCTTAGACAAAGGATCAATCAAGGAATGACATGATCTTCAGTTTGTCTAACCTCTCAAACACCCACAATGGATCAAGACGACTCCCACTTCAAGGATTAAGCACAAGGCTGCTCCCTTTTAAGTGGATCAAGCCTCGAGATCGCCAGTGTCACCAAATTAGGGTTTTGGTCGACCAGGGCCTCTAAATGGAAATTTTCCTCTGGGCATGAGCCAATGCTTCAAAGCATAACCTATTATACTCCAAGGGACATCATAAACCCAATTATCAAGTCAATTTTGCCTCAGGGGTGCATTTATAAAAAATCAGGAATTAGGGTTTCTTGACCTAATTCACCCCTAAGTTGACTTTTGGGACAAATCATGAGCCAAGACCTCAAGACATGATTTGAGGATCTCCAATACACTACATTGATACATTTGCAACAATGGATTGATCCAACAAGCTTGATCAACAAGTTTCAGTTTCATCTGAACCACAGTTAGGGTTTCGCGAGAAAAGTCAACTGTATCTTTGACTTTTAACCAGGACATGCTCCCAAACCCTAGGACATGATTCAATACACCCTATAACACCTATGAAATCAATCCATCAAGTTTGATTTAGGTCAAGGACTTGATTTCATAAAGGATCGCACAGTTTGGAATTCATCTGATAAAAAGTCAACTGTGCACAAAAGTCAACTTTGACTTTTAGAGATTTTTCACAATTATGGTTTTTAACCCTAAAATGATGTTAATGTGTGATTGGAATCATCATTCATCAAGAAAAATCAAGAAAAGTGGGATAACTTATAAAAGGGGTAACCATAAAAACTTAGAAATTTTTCTAAGTTATGGAACAAAGTGGCAAGGGTAGCAACTTTGGAGGACCATAACTCCTAAACCACAAGGCCATTTTTCCCCATCCAAAGCTGGATTTGTAGCCCTCATGGCCCTCTACAAAAGTGTCAACTACACCTCATTCCAATTCATTATGGATTTTGAGTTATGGAATGATCAAAATGACTGAAAACATGAAATGTCACTTTTTCCAACACTTAGTGAAATTTTCACTAAGTCAGAATCTGCCTTACTTTTTTCCAAATGTAGGGACATTTTTCACTTGTATCCAAAAAGTATCAAAACCAATTGTGATCAAAAAGTTGTTTTATCATATAAGGGCTTTCCAAAATGACCAAGAACATCACCAAATTCCACTTGGGCCATGAGATATGACAAGGGCAATATGCCTTGCTGAAAACTGCCAAGGCTAGGCAAAATTTTGCACTTTTGCTCGATTTGGCAACTATTTCCAAGCCTTGTCATCATCTTGGACACATCTGAGGATCAAATCCAAAGGGGACAAACACTGAGCCAAGCCTCCGAAGTCTTTGGAACAAGAAATAGCATGACAAACCTAGAAATCCCTAAAAGAGGGACAAGACTCCAATTTTGGATTGGAGCATTTAATGGATGCTTAGAGGTGGCATGGACTGACACATTTCCAACAGAATTCAGTCAAGAATGATCCAAAAACTAGGGAACCACAGCTATGTTCTCTAACCTCTAGTCAATGGCTAGAGGAGACTTGGATTCTCATTTGCCAACATTGGCCAAACCTCTGCTGCAGTTGCCATTCACTATTGATCCCAAAACAAACTTTCTCTACTATAAATAGAGCTCATTTGTGCTCAGTTTAAGTACACCAAAGCCATCAAACAAATGCTTTCCTCAAAATCTCTTTCTCTTGGCAAAAATGCCTTCTTTAGCAAGGCAACTCTGAGGTTTTAAGTTAGAGAGCAATTCCAACCAAACCAATCACACACACCTCATATATGTCATGCATAAGCTGTTCAAACTCTCACAAGTGACCAGTAATCCATAAATCTCAAAGTCACTTCTCAAAACCTCAAAATAGTACCTTTGTGCATTTTTCAAGCCATGTCTTGATTCAGTCACTTTCCAAACCAGATAAAACCTCAAACACACTCCAAATAACATCCTTGAACTGTCCCAAATGGTTCCCCCATCTGAAACACCATTTGAGAGAGTTGTTATTTTGGTCATTTTAACCCCTTTTGCAAGAAAGGGCCAGTTTGTGTTTTTGCAGGTTCCAGCTGATTCCACTCACCCTAAAAGCTTCTAGGGGATCATTTGAGAGTGTCCAAAGTATCAAACCATTTCTGGAACAAGAGGCATGGTAGATTGCACAAAAACTCCCAAAAACTCAAAATGAGGTAAGCCTCATGACTTGAACTTTCCAAAATATGCATTGGTTTGAGGTCCACTGATCATGCATCTCTTATATATGTCATATGTGTTGTGTTTGAACCAACTCATCATGTAATTCATGCATGTACCAAAGTGTAGCATAGAAAATGCAATTATAGACCTATTTCAAAACACCTATCGGATTTTGAGGAGGGATCATGATTTGAAAAAAATACCACCACCATTGGATTCCTTGTGAAATTCTAGGCCAGACGCATATAAATTTTGTCCCCAAACATGGAGAAATGAGAAAGTTATGCACCTTCCCGTTTCTTGCCAAAACTTGCCTTGCCTTGCCTTGGGACAGACCAAAAACAATGCATGCCTTGTATATTTGTTAGTTGGTTTCAATCAACGGATGTATCACCACCCCAATGGTAAGGCGCGCGCTCTATAACCTTGAGGTCGTGGGTTCAAACCCCACCCATGCCATTTTGGGTTTTCTCACATTTTTGCTATTTTTCTCATTATTTTCATGTTTTATTAATTAATTGGAAAATTAATAACTCCTTCAATTTTAATTATTTTTTATTGGTTCTTTTTGCAAAAAATCACAATAATATTGAAATATTTTATTCCCCCAAAAAATTAGATTTATATAATTTATTTAATATAATTATTCTTTTGTGAATAAATACTTTGTATTTGTTTTTAAACCTTTTAAAAATAAATATTCATATTAAAAATCAACATCAAGTGAGTTTTATTTCATCTTGTGATTAAAACCTCATTTTTCAAACTTAAAACCAAAATTCCAAGTTGTTTATTCAAACTTATTTGGCATTTTCATCATTTTTTATTAATTTTCTTTGAATAATTACATTAAAAATGATGAAATTAGGGTTTTGTTGATTTTCACCCTAACAAACTTTTTCAAACACTCATGGGCCTCTATTAGAGTGTAAGACCCATCCCCTTTGTAAATACACCACATTTTGGGCCTCAGTCATTGTATAAGTCCCGTTGTATTTTCAAAAACAACGGCGCGATCGTCGCCTTTTCAAAATCATATGGGCCTACCCTCGTGTTATAAGCCCCATTTCTTTTCTTTAAACACTCATGGGCCTCTAATAGAGTGTAAGACCCAACCCCTCTTTGAAACCAAAAAATTTTGGGCCTTAGTCATTGTATAAGACCCATGGTGTTTTCAAAACTTCGGCGCGATCATCGCCCGTTTAAAACAAGCACTCATGGGCCTCTCCTCGAGCTATAAGACCCATTCAAAACTTTTTTGGGCCTATAATAGAGTGTAAGACCCAATCCCCTTTTAACCAAAACAATTTTTGGGCCTCAGACATTGTATAAGTCCCTCTGTGTTAAAAGAAAACCTCGGCGCGATCGCCAGTTGAAAAATCAAACCCTTGGGCCTACCCTCGTGTTATAAGCCCAGTTTCCTTTCCTTAAAACTTTTTGGGCCTCTAATAGAGTGTAAGACCCAAACCCCCTTTGTACAGAAAAAACTGTTGGGCCTCAGTCACTTGTATAAGTCCCTGTACAAATTCAAAACAATCGTGCGATCACTGATTAAACCCTGGGCCTCTCCTTGAGCTGTAAGCCCCAATTTTCTTTTCAAAGCACTTTCTCCTTTGATTTTGAATATAATATTGTTATCAAAGCTTTCTTTGTTGAACAACTAACCAAACAGCTTGGAAGCTCTACAACCGAGTAAGTGTTTACCCGCTTTCATTTACCGCTTTCATATGTATATAACTGTACTGTGGGGCTGTTTCACTGTAAGTCTTCTTTCATAAACTCATATCAACTGTGTAATAATAGTATAGAAATTTAGAGTTTCCTCGGCAACTATGTCTAGCACTAGGTAAAGCCCTGTTGGTCACTCTTAAATACAAACAAAACTAGATCCCCATAGGATTACCAGACACAGTCTTCCCTCCTCTTGGGGTTAAACAATATGGAGACGTGAAAGACAGCATTCTCGGTGAACCCTTTCACAAACTTTCACCTTTAGAAATTGTCAAAGAAACTCTAACTCCCCAGAGATGATCTTTTCTCTGTGAATGGCATCTCTTGAGTTTCTTCCAAATTCTCGAACTTTCCTAGCTTGATCTATTCTCTGTGAATGGCATGTCTTGAACTTCTCGAGATATGGGGACCCACCGGCTTCTTAAAAGCATCCCCGTCTCCTCTTGGGCGTTGTACAAGGAGTCGTCAGCTTCTTAGAAGTTTTCACAGCCTCCTCTTAGGCTTCGTATAATGATTCATCCTCCGGGAAGATAGCCTCCTCTTGGGCTCCATACAAATTGTCCCTCGGCTTCTTAAAAGTTTCCAGCCTCCTCTTGGGCTTCGTACAAATTGTCCCGACGACCTCCTAGAGGTATAGAAACAAAAATTAGTCATCTTAATAGAACAGTCTTTCAAAGAGTCTAGATCTCACTACTACTGTTTCTTAAGCATAGTACAAAAGATAAAACCCGTAGACTCGGACAGTCTAAAGCTCCCTCAGATTCCCCGTTTTCCTAGAGAAACAGGAAATAGTCACCACCCTCATATCAAAGCTATGAGTACAACATTGCTCATATAAGAACTGAATTTCTCTTTTAACCAACATACTGGACCTGTCACTCAACTGAAACAGTAACTTTTAGCCTCCATCTCGGGTTTAGTACGAGATACAAATCACTCTCTTGTTGAGTATAAAAGACTCTCTTGTTGAGTCAAACCTTTTTAGCCTCCATCTCGGGCTTCGTACGAGATACAAAAACACTCTCTTGTTGAGTATAAACGACTCTCTTGTTGAGTCAAACTTTTTTAGCCTCCATATCGGGCTTCGAACAAGATACAAAAACACTCTCTTGATGAGTATAAAGGACTCTCTTATTGAGTCAAACATCTTCAGCCTCCGCCTCGGGCTTTATACGAGACACCAAATCACTCTCTTGTTGAGTATAAAAGACTCTCTTGTTGAGTCAATCCTCTTTTAGCCTTCATCTCGGGCTTTGTACGAGATACAAAACACTCTCTGGTTGAGTATAAAAAGACTCTCTTGTTGAGTCGATCACCTTTAGCCTCCATCTCGGGCTTCGTACGAGATACAAAACACTCTCTTGTTGAGTATAAAAGACTCTCTTGTTGAATCAATCCTCTTTTAGCCTCCATCTCGGGCTTCGTACGAGATACAAATCACTCTCTTATTGAGTATAAAAGACTCTCTTGTTGAGTCAAATAACTTTTAGCCTCCGTCTTGGGCTTCGTACAAGACACATATAAAAACACTCTCTTGTTGAGTCAACCCTTTTACCCTCTATCTCGGGCTTCGTACGAGACACAAAAGCATCCTCTTGTTAGGTCAATAGCCTCCTCTTAGGCTTTATATAAAGAAATCCCCGTTTGATTCAGTCAACCTTTTAGCATCAAATCATGCTTTGGTCACAGCATACAAACATCAACAACTCCTTTCCCCCTCATCTATTTGCTGTAAGCGGCAAGCCTCTGAATTATTTACATCCACACCATTGTCCCTCTTTTAGCATGAGAAATTCCTAAGGAAAGATGGCATTGCTCTAAACTGAGTTAAAGTCTTCTCCTTCAGGTTGAAAATCCCCTATAAAGGAAATTATGGCATTGCTGGATTCACATATCCCAGTTAAAGTAATTCTCCTTTATAATCAGTCACCCAACAGTTGTGACAGACAGACCCCTCTTTAGAGATGACAAATTTGGGCTTTGAACAAGATACAAATAGACCCTTCAGCTTCATATCTTGGGCTTTGAACAAGATACAAACCACTTTTAGCTTCACGTCTTGGGCTTTGAACAAGACACCAAAACACCATTTCCTCCCATAGAATAGGAGGAACTACGATCGCTCTGATTTCCCTATTTCGGTAAACGGGAATACGTAGGCATAAGATTGAAAGAAAAATCTTAGCGAGCACACTAATCAAAAACCCAAAATCCCGTACCTTCACACATCAATCGAAAAGCACCAGTCCTAACATCCTACCCATAGCCTAGTCCCGTCATTTCAGCCTTAACAAAATAAGAAGAAAAAGTCCCCACTTCCATATAGCATTTGTAACCTAACAGACCGCTGTTTAAACTCAGTATGCAAGCAGGGTTAATTGGAGACATCGATTTCCCTTCCTTCATCAGCTTCAATAGGATAAAAAATGAATCGACCTGTAGTCTTCCCAAAGAGCGACAGTGCTTAAGAACCACGTCCAAAATCGCTCGCTACAGAAAAGTGGCGCCCACCGTGGGGCCCTGTCTTTCTATAATTTAAGGTGCAAACCTTGGGCAGGTTATTTTCATGACGGTTCCGTCGGGGAATGTCATTACTGCTAAGAACGGCCTTCACTAGGATCTTAGGTCAAAACCTTTTAAATTAGGGAAAGTACCACAGAATGGCGACTCCGTCGGGGAGCCATTTTCTGTCAGGAACATAGGATTCATAGCTTTAAAAAAAAGTCTAGGACATTAGGTAAAATATATATACTGCTTTTCCTAATTGATATCTGTGTTTATTTTTCTGCTAATGGGAATACGTGTGATGCCGCATATGGAAAGATTGAGTGTACACCTAGGAAAAACCTCTTTTAGTAGTGCGGAAGCTATCGGAAATAGCCGTTACGCGATACTACCCTCTTCTGAGATTCTTCAAAATTACATCACCTAGCACGGTTCCCGGCCCGCTGATGTGATCTCGACAAGAATTAATGATTTTGAGAGACAGGTACAAAAATCACTAGTATAAACCTTTGGGATGGGTAGAGCCTTGGCTTCATGACACCGACCCTTTGACCCCATGTTTTTTCTATGTTTTTGTGTGCTGCATTCATGCATTCATTTTAAAAAAACATTAAAAAACAAAGAAAGTTTTCTCTTCTAGTCTCTCTTTTTTTCAAATTAAACTAAGACAATGATTGCAAATGTCAGAGAGAAAAAGATTGCGCTCATGGATTTCGGTAAAAGGAAAACTCATAAGTATACCTTCAAGGTTCCAAAACTAGAGGATTTGAGAGGATTAGCAAGGATGGTCACTAACCCTGATGCTTTCAGAGTCAAGTACGGAGGTCTGCTACCTCTGTTAAGGGTCCAAGTAATTGAAAGAATCATGGATGCACTTATTCAGTTTTACGATCCGGTCTATCACTGTTTCACATTCCCAGATTACCAGCTCGCACCAACGCTGGAGGAGTATTCTCATCTGACTGATTTACATATCAATGATCGAGCTCCATTTTTTGGACTGGAAGAAATTCCAAAGGATCAAATCATTGCAAGAGCAATCTATTTGGATGAGTCAGAAGTCAAGACTCACATGACCACCAAGGGAGGAATCCCAGGTTTACCAGCCAAGTTTCTGGTAAAGAAAGCCCTGTACTTTTCCAGTATAGGGAACGTGGCCGCTTTCGAGAGCATCTTTGTTTTGCTCACCTACGGGTTATTTTTGTTTCCCAACATCGATAACTTTGTAGATATCAACGCCATTAAGGTTTTTCTCATTGGAAACCCTATACCAACCTTGCTCGCAGATGCGTATCATTCTGTACACTTAGGGAATTTGTACGGTGGAGGAAGGATCACGTGTTGTGTACCCCTACTATATAAATGGTTTATCTCCCATTTGCCTAAGTCTGCTGCTTTTTGGGATCATAAAGTGCCTTACGTTGGTCGCAGAAAATCATGTCTCTCACCAACTCTGACATAGATTGGTGCAATAGGATTTATGACGGGATCAGGATCATTGACTGTTATGGAAATTTCCCCAACGTACCCCTCATAGGAACTAAGGGAGAAATCAATTACCATCCAGTTTTACTTCGTCGTCAATTCGGATACCCGATGAGGTATGTCCAGCGTAATGCTCATCTGGAAGGTCTTTTCTTTAAAGAAGGAGAAAATGACAGGGCACTAAAGATGGAAATAGTGCATGCTTGGAAACATGTTCATAAGAAAGGACGGGAGTCTCTAGGAAAACCGGATTGTGTCTCGGTGGAGCCTTATCTCCACTAGGTACAAACTAGAGCTCTCAAGCTAAAGATGCATTATCCTCGTCACAGAGTTCTTCCACCGAGGGAATCTGTCATGTATTTCATGACTGAAACGGAAAAACTTCAGGTTACTCTCAACAAAGTTCAACAGGAGAGGAGGTCTTGGAAGAACAAGTACCGCATTCTCAATGTGGAGTGTACCAAAATATAGCAACTACTGAAAGACAAGAATGCTCTAATCGAAACTTTGGAGCAACATGCTGTGGAGAATCAGGATGACCAAAGGAATTTGCTCGCTCCTTTCACTTGGCAAAGGAATGACAACCCGACAACGGCCCAAGAGCCCCGGTCCAAGAAAAGAAAAGTACCATAATCAGCACCCGAATTCTCCTCAAAGAGGACTCGGGACCCATTAGCTCAGGTTTCTGTTTTCGTACCTTGTAATATACTGTATTTCCATTTCCGCAATCCTTTGAATTCAATAAAACGGGGATGTCCCCACTATTTGATATTTGCAATTTAATTGTCAAAGTTTATTTCGATTAAACCAAAAAAAAACAATGAATATAATCATTGCATTCATCATTCTCACATCACGTGTTCTTCTTACCTACAAATCTCACGTTTGTGTCTCGGTTCTAGAGTCAAACTGTCTCATTCGTATAATACTCGGGTCAATCGTCAAAAAAATATGGATGATCTCGAGGAAGAGAACTGAGAGTTGAAAGAAGAGATCGACGCTCTGAGAGAGGATATGAGAAAGCTTCGTAACGACATGCAAGCCATGGCCGAAGCTCAGATACAAAGAACTGTGATCTCAGAGATCACCTCAACACCCATAGTGAAGAAGTATGATCCTAGGTACAGAATGCCGAAAGATCGTCCCTGGGGCATGCCTGTTAACTATATCCCGGAAGGATATATTCCGCCGATCACTGGAGATCCGGAAACTTCAGCAGGAGCCGCTGGGCCTGAAGGTTACAAACTTCGGGAAAGAGAAGATGCCAGGGGCATACCTACAACTCCTGAAGGTTACAAACTTTGGGAAATGCCAAGATTCACTGCCATAGTCACGGTGCCACCCCCTGTGGTGCACACTGTCCTGGAAGGACAGGTTCCACAGATACCTTCTGGTGGAAACGAAAACATGTTTGAAAGAATAAATGAATTCCAGAAGCAGTTCCTGGAAATGCAAAAATAATTGCAAGCTATTCGCGGTCAGGATTTATTTGGAAAGGACGCCGCAGATCTCTGCTTGGTCCCCAATGTGAAAGTTCCGCACAAGTTCCAAGTACCCGATTTTGAAAAGTACAAGGGTAACTCTGGCCCTCAGAGCCACTTGGTGATGTACACTCGGCGAGTGTCAGCTCAGACAGAGAATCAGGATTTACTAATTCACTACTTTCAGGATAGTTTAACCAGTGCCGCATTAAAATGGTACATGGGTCTAAACCGCGCTGAGATCAACACTTTCAGAGATCTTGGCACCGCCTTCGTCCAACAATATAAATACAATTTGGACATGGCACCAGACAGAGATCAACTCAGATCAATGTCGCAAAAAGACAAGGAAAACTTTAAGGAATACGCTCAGAGATGGCGTGAAATTGCCGCCCAAATTAGTCCACCTCTTGAGGAAAAAGAGATGACAAAGATTTTCTTAAAGACCTTGAGCTCATTTTACTACGACAGAATGGTTTCAAGTGCGCCCAGCGACTTCACCGAAATGGTCGGTATGGGAGTGCGTCTTGAGGAAGTCGCCCGAGAAGGACGTTTAGTTAAAGACGTTGGATCATCAAGTAGTACAAAACGATAAGGTAGTGCTCTCCCTAAAAAAAGGAGCAGGATATTGGGAATATCTCTCTCAGAAAGTAAAGGCGACGGTATCAACCGGTAGCAGCTGTAACTCCTGCTATCAACCCCGCGCCTACGTATCAACCTCAGGTTGCGCAGAGCCAACCTAATCAACAGCAATTTCAACAAAGGACACAACAGCCTCTTCAGCAGACTCGTCCTCAACACAATAACAATCGTACAACGCGGCCACCAGGATTTGATCCTATACCCATATCGTACGCAGAACTATTTCCGTTACTACTGGCTAAGGGGCATGTCCAGACTAAGTTTCCTCTTACAGTACCGGAAAATCCGCGTTTTTGGTTTAAGGTGGATCAGACTTGCCCTTACCATCAAGGAGGACCAGGACATAACATAGAAAATTGTCTCAGTTTCAAATCCGATGTGCAAAAGCTTGTTAGGAGCGGGGTCTTATCTTTCAAGGATACGAATCCGAATGTTCTCACGAACCCGCTGCCTCAACATGAGAAAGCTGCAGTCAATCTAATAGAGGGGTAGTCTAACAACGTCTATCAAATTCACAATGTACTCTTATTGAGGGCCAACTTGGTCAAGATGCATTGCAGATAGAGTGGATAGGGCCATGTGCCACCTCATAATTATTACCCGTGTGATATCTGCTATAAAAGCAATCAAGGATGTTCGGTGGTGCAATCAGCTCTACAGGAACAGATGGATCTCGGATGGATCTAAGAGCACCGAGTTCGTGGAGTTAACATGGTTTATACGAATTCCAACATCATTCAAAACCACGATATCCGTGCGATGAATGTCAATTTGGTGGCAACGCACTCAAGGCAAAGCCAGTATCATAATCTGCCGCGTCACGATTATAATTCCTGCCTGACTTGCTCGGTAAACAAACAGGGATGCTCTTTGGTACAAGAGGCCCTCCAGCGTCAGATGGATCTTGGATGGATTCAAGACTGCCATGATAGGAATCATTATCAGATCAACATGGTTCAAATCTTTGATATTCGCTTGATGAATATCAGCCTGGTGGAGTTACACGCTACGCAAGTCCAACTCGGTTTTCTCACTTCACATGATTATCAGAGCTGTAAAGCGGGTTGCGAAAACGATCAAGGTTGTGCCCTTGTCTAGGAAACGCTTCAGCACTTGTTGAACCACTGGTGGCTTCCAATCTATATGGACGAAGACACCCAGCAAATTAGTATCACTAACGGGATCCTACTAGATATCAAAGTCAGGACGTTCGGTCGATGGAAACGGACCTCGTCAGGTTACACTGTATTCAAAGCGGACGTGGCCAGGTGCCACTACACAACTATGAGCGGTGTGGAGTTTGCTCAGTGGATAATCAAGGATGCTACTTCGTGCGAGCAGCCCTTCAAAGTCAGTCGGACCGCAAAGAGATTCAACCATGGTCAAGTTCTGGATCAGTTAGTTACCTTGCTGATCAAATCAAGGACGTTGTCATAATCTCCGATCATGAGAGGAACCAGGATGTTTGTACCATCATCCCTCTACTTGAGGAATCGAGAGTTCCCAACCGAGAACGGATCGAAATTACTTACGATGGTCAGAAAAATTCAAAGGCTTCCATAGTCATCTATCTACCGGGACCACTACTGTATGAATCAACTAAGGTTATCCCTTACAAGTACGGTGCAACAACAGTCGAGAATGGAAAGGAAATCCCGTTACCCTCCGTCGTGAATATTGCAGACATCAGTCGAGTAACACGGAGTGGCCGAATCTTCAACAGAGGAGTTGGAGAACCTAATAGAGAAAAGGAACCTCAGACAGAAGTTCTTAATCCACCAGTCGGTCAGTCCAGTAATCCCGACCTTTCAAAAAAACAATGATGAGATGCTGAAGCTCATCCAAAGGAGTGAATATAACATTATTGATCAGCTATTACAAACTCCTTCAAAGATCTCGATATTATCACTGTTACTTAGTTCAGAAGCGCACAGGGAGGCTCTATAGAAAGTCTTGGAGCAAGCCTTTGTAGAACAGGATGTAACCATCAGACAGTTTGATAGCATTGTCTCTAACATCACTTCCTGCAATAACTTGGGATTTAGTGATGAGGAATTACCGAAGAGGGTCGCCGTCATAACATGGCGCTCAATATTACAGTCAACTGCCAGGACGATGCTTTAGCCAGCATACTGGTAGACACAGGGTCAGCCCTGAATGTTATGCCAAAGTCAACTTTGATGCAATTATCATTCAAAGGACCTCCGATGAGAACCAGCGAGGTCGTCGTCAAAGCATTTGACGAATCCAGAAAAACGGTTATCGGCGAAGTCGACCTTCCCATAACTATCGGTCCTCACACTTTCCAAGTCACTTTCCAGGTCATGGACATTCGGGCAACATACAGTTGTTTATTAGGAAGACCTTGGATACATCATGCTGGGGCGGTCACCTCGACCCTCCACCAAAAGCTAAAGTTCGTCCAGAACGACCAACTCGTCACAATCTGTGGAGAACAGGCCTTGCTCGTAAGCAATTTATCGTCATCCACTTATGTAGAACCGGAGGGGGCAGTCGGAACTCAGTTCCAAGCACTTTCGCTACACAAGGACAATTAATTCGAAGGGGGGACTTCGATTTCCTCGTACAAAGATGCTATCAAAGCAGTCGAGAGTACCAATACAACAGGATGGGGGTAGGTTGTCATTCCTACTGACAATAAAACAAAGAAGGGTCTTGGTTTTTCTGTAACCTGTACCCAGACAGCTGCTAACGGTGAAAGTCTTCATCCCATTCAGAATTTCTTCCACAGTGGAGGTTTCCTTCACCCAGTAACTCAAGAAGTGCATACCATCAATAAAGATGATTCATCTGATACGGAGGAAGAATGGAAGTCATATCTCAACAAGGACGGTTATACGTCTCAGGACAAAACGCAGACTCCCTTTTGCTTTCCTACACAAAGTCCGAGATTTATACCCAGGTCAGATGTCGAAATGATATACAAAGATTGTGATCCGGAAGGATGTCGTGCTCCGCCAAACTCATTAGAGGAGGACACTCTAATGAAAGACAACTTCGACCACAACTATTATGGCCCGATGGATGGCCTGCCAATGTGACAGCCTTACCCAGGAAACTTGGGGCAAGAAAATCAGCCAAACAATGAAAATCAGCTGAGCATCATTGAAAAGAATACCCGCCTCCCCACCATGTCATGGGATCAACACCCAGGTTATCCTGAAAATACCCAGCACGACGATGAATTCGCAACGTTTGCAGGACTAAAATTCATTAACTATGCTTTTCCTGAGGTCAACGTCATCGAGAGGGATGACTCCTCCAGTTCCAAAGAAGTGTGGGACACCTTGGGGCAACCGAGTGGAAAATTTGACTTCATGGTCAAATACACTGCTCCTGAAAGCTCTCGTATCAGGCTCGAAGACATCCAGCCAACTGGATGGGGAGGTACAGCTGAGAGTACAAATACTATGCAAAATACAACTGAGGAATCCTCCTACGACAACTGTGCCTGGGAGACAGTTTCCAATGATCCTACTCCACCAGAAATCAGCGTTATTTCTAAAGACAAATCAAGGAAGGTACCAGACTTTGTGACTCACCGAGGAGTTCGCCGCCAATGGGTTATTGTCGATGTTCCGAAGATTGTTCATAAGTCTAAGTAATTGCCATCTTTACTTTAACCTTTCACCCTGCCCAGGTGAAACGGATGTTTTGATAGGGCTCACTTTCGGTAAATTTCCCTCTTCGCTTCGCCCAAAGCGACAGAGTCTTGTTTTATAGGGCCGTAGTTTCAAGAATCGACTTGTTCATTAATAAAATAATGTCGTTCTGTAATTTCTGCATTTATTGTTGTTTTCTCTTTTTGCTTTTCTTAGAAAATGGTAATCCTAAAAAATAATTCAATAACAAAAACAAGCAGTAAACAAAAAAAATACACTACACACACTCTTGCATTCTCTCTATCTCTTCTAAAAGACAAATCAGCACGTCATGCAGATTGCTTGTTTTAAACCCTGTTGAAACATACGATCCAATGCCTTCTCCCGACTTTGAGTTCCCGATATTTCGGGCTGAAGAAGAAAGTGACGATGAAGTTCCCGAAGAGATCTCCCGATTACTCAGACAAGAGGAAAGGTCCATTGAACCTCACAAAGAGCTGTTGGAAATGGTCAACTTGGGTTCAGAAACAGAGAGAAAAGAGATCAGGATTGGGGCACTGCTCAGTCCAATTGCCAAAGAGAGTTTGACAAAGCTTCTCAGAGAGTTTCCCGATGTATTTGCTTGGTCCTATCAGGATATGCCAGGGTTGGATACCAGCATCGTGGAACATCATCTACCATTAAGGTCAGAATGTCCGCCAGTAAAACAGAGGTTGAGACGGACTCACCCGAACATGGCCATCAAAATCAAAGAGGAGGTACAGAAACAGATTGTCGCGGGTTTCCTCGCCACATCAGAATATCCTCAATGGTTAGCCAACATCGTACACGTCCCGAAAAAGGACGGAAAAGTCAGAATGTGTGTCAATTACGGAGATTTGAACAAGGCTAGTCCAAATGACGACTTTCCTTTACCACACATTGACATGCTAGTTGACAGTACAGCAAAGTTCAAAGTTTTCTGTTTCATGGATGGATTCTCGGGCTATAATCAGATAAAAATGGCGCCGAAAGACATGGAGAAAACTTCATTCATTACCTCATGGGGTACCTTTTGTTACAAGGTAATGTCGTTCGGTTTGAAGAACGCCGGGGCAACCTATCAAAGAGCCTTGACTACTATGTTTCATGACATGATACATAAGGAAATCGAGGTATATGTCGATGACATGATTGCCAAATCTAGGACGGAAGAGGAACATATGATCCACCTGTCAAAGTTATTCGAGCGGTTGAGAAAATACAAACTCCGCTTGAATCCCAACAAGTGCACCTTTGGTGTCCGTTCAGGGAAACTGTTAGGGTTCATCGTCAGCCAGAAAGGAATTGAGGTTGAACCTGATAAGGTCAAGGCTATTCAAGAAATGCCTTCTCCGAAAACTGAAAAACAAGTCAGAGGATTCTTGGGACATTTGAACTATATCTCCAGATTCATATTCCTCATGACCGCGACATGTGCGCTGATTTTCAAATTACTTAAAAAGAACCAGGACTGCGTTTGGACAGAAGACTGTCAAACCGCCTTTAACAGTATTAAGGAATACCTGTTGAACCCACCGATTCTATCACCTCCAGTGAAAGGAATACCACTGATCATCTACCTAACAGTCTTGGAAGACTCCATGGGCTGTGTACTTGGCCAACAAGACGAAACTAAAAGGAAAGAGTCTGACATCTACTATTTGAGCAAGAAATTCACTGACTGCGAAACTCGGTACACTTTGCTCGAGAAAACTTGTTGTGCTCTGGCTTGGGCAGCCAAACGTCTGTGCCAGTACATGATTCGTCACACTACTTGGTTGATCTCATAAATGGATCCAATCAAGTACGTCTTTGAAAAACCTGCTCTCACGGGAAGGATTTCCCGTTGGCAGATGTTGCTATCAGAATACGACATCGAATACCACGCTCAAAAAGTCGTTAAAGGGAGTATTTTAGCTTATCATTTGGCTCATCAACCGATTGACAATCAGGAATCATTCGGATTTGACTTCCCAGACGAAGATGTCATGTATTTAAAGATGAAAGACTGCGATGAACCGCTACCCAGTGAAGGGCCAGAACCAGGTTCCCAATAGGGACTTATCTTTGACGGAGCTGTCAATCATTATAGAAACGGAATTGGGGCAATCATTATCACTCCTCAGGGTACCCACATTCCTTTTACCGCCAGACTTATGTTCAAGTGCACAAACAACGAGGCCGAATACGAAGCTTGTATTATGGGTCTCGAGGAAGCGATCGACTTAAGGATCAAAAACTTGGACGTATATGGCGACTCAGCTTTGGTTATCAACCAGATCAAAGGAGATTGGAACACTTACCAATCAGGACTGATTCCTTACAAAGATTATGCAAGAAGGTTGTTACCTTTCTTCAACAGAATCGAGTTTCATCACATCCCTCGTGATGAGAATCATATGGCTGATGCATTAGCCACTCTCTCTTCCATGATTAGCGTAGGTCAATGGAACGACTTAC
Organism: Lathyrus tuberosus; assembly: GCA_022829125.1. Classification (NCBI taxonomy): domain Eukaryota; kingdom Viridiplantae; phylum Streptophyta; class Magnoliopsida; order Fabales; family Fabaceae; genus Lathyrus; species Lathyrus tuberosus. Next base: position 9,336,072 of record JALAZF010000044.1, on the reverse strand, counting down.
CTAAGATTGACATAATGCGCCTTGAACGGCCCGTTTACATCTTCACAATTGAAGCAGTCATATACGACAAACCTTGGTATCACGATATCAGATGCTTCCTTTATAAACAAGAGTACCCACCTGGGGCTTCCAGAAAGGACAGAAAAACCCTCAGAAGGCTGGCTGGCAGTTTCTTCCTGAGCGGTGATACCCTATATAAGATAAACTTTGAGATGGTCTTGCTCCGATGTGTAGACAGACCAGAAGCAGACATGCTTATAAAAGAAATTCATGAAGGATCCTTTGGCACTCATGCCAACGGACACACAATGGCGAGAAAAATTTTGAGAGCAGGGTACTACTGGTTGACCATGGAATTCGATTGCTACAAGTACATGAGGAGGTGTCACAAGTGTCAGATATACTCAGACAAAATCCATGTACCGCCAACGCATCTCAAAGTTCTTTCTTCCCCATGGCCTTTTTCCATATGGGGAATCGACATGATTGGCATGATTGAACCCAAGGCTTCAAACGGACATCGGTTCATCCTGGTAGCCATTGACTATTTCACCAAGTGGGTCGAAGCAGCGTCATACGCTAATGTAACCCGACAAGTGGTGGTCCGATTTATCGAAAACAATGTCATCTTCCGTTATGGTGTTCCGAGCCAGATCATTACAGATAATGGATCTAACTTGAATAATAAGATGATGAAGGAGTTGTGCGTTGAGTTCAAGATTGAACACCATAACTCATCTCCCTATCGACCTAAGATGAACGGAGCAGTAGAAGCGACTAACAAGAACATCAAAGGGATCGTTCAAAAGATGGTTGTAACCTACAAAGACTGGCACGAGATGCTACCCTTTGCTCTTCACGGTTATCGAACATTTGTCCGCACTTCAACAGGGGGAACCCCTTTCTCTCTAGTATATGGCATGGAAGCAATGCTCCCCATAGAAGTAGAGATCCCATCAATCCGGGTATTGATGGAAGCTAAGCTTACAGAAGCTGAGTGGTGTCAAAGTCGGCACGATGAACTGAATCTGATCGAAGAAAAGCGAATCACGGCAATATGCCATGGTCAGTTGTATCAGCAAAGAATGAAGAAGGCGTTCGACAAAAAGGTCCGACCTCGCGTCTTTAGGAAAGGAGACCTCGTGCTAAAAAAGATACAATCATTTCTCACTGATTCCCGGGGAAAATGGACTCCGAATTATGACGGCCCCTATGTGGTCAAGAAAGCTTTTTCAGGCGGTGCCTTGAGACTCGCAACCATGGACGGAAAGGAATTTGCCTACCCCACGAATGTTGATGTAGTCAAGAAATACTTCGCCTAAAAAAAACGTCTCGGTGGATTGAAAACCCGAAAGGGCGATCTAGGCAAAAATTAGAGACATGATCAAAAATCATCCTGGTGGATTGGAAATCTCAAAGTACAATCCAGGCAAAAATTAGGGATAATGGCAAGTAACTACGTTTGATCAGTTCAGCTCCTCAGCCGTCGCATCATCCGTCCAGAAAACTCCGATCAAGGTCATCTTCGACAGAAGCTCAAGATGTCCAGAATTCAAAGTTGGTAGAAGGATATTGGTCGTTATGTTTCTATGTAGCCCTTTTCCCTGTGAATTACCATTTTCTAACTTGGTATATACTCTATGGAATCACGCGTTTGGCTGATTTCCATCCTATCAATAAAATTTGAGCCCTTGTGCTTTTGTTTATAATTCTCATTTGTTTTAGCTTTACAGAACGACATTTTTAACATGATCAACGATTCTTGAAATAAAAGAAAAATGAATTTTATTTGTTAAAACTTTTTTCTGCTTTTAAAATAGAGATGACAATTTCTTTTGACTGTTCAACATCAGAAGAACATCGATCGTTTCTCCAGAAGTAAGCGAACCTCAAAATGCAGAATCAAAGTACTCCTTCTAAACCAGTACACCTGAATGAAGGATCAGCTGTGTCAAAGACCATTGTTTCATCTGACATCTGCGGACGAGTTCTTACCTCCTAAGCCCGACCAACGGTTGTTCCCCGCAGGGACTAGTTCTCCTAAGCAAGGCAGAATTGCTACTTTTGGACCAGCGGTACTTCTTTGCCCCGCGATGGCCGAGTATCCAGTCTTGTTCATCCATTAGTCTGTATGTCGCATCAATTTTGTCAGCATATATATACATGCATCATGCATTATTGATTTACATTCATATCCATATTGCATCACTATCTCTCTAGTCGGTCTTGTCCCCTAGTGATAGATAGTCCTCTCAATCGAGTTGTCAGTTCTTCCCTCTTCAGGAAAGGTTGCGTCTGAACAATCTCTCTCCTCCAGTTTATTTCTGGATTAGAGTTGGCCTTTGACCACTTTAATAACTTTAACCTCTGAAGAATCAGAGAACCCTCAGCCAACGTCACTCTTCTCCATTGAAGATGATGTCTTCGCTTTCCCGGATTAAGGAAAATCCCAGAGAAAACCTCTCAACTAAAGACTTTCAGCAACACATTGGTCCTTCTCTCTAGAATGTCAATGTCAATAAAGTCATCGGCACCTCAAAATTGGATCGCATCATATGGCACTTCCCTGGGAAGATCCCGAGAAAGGCATGATGTAATATCCCCAAGCGACAGTTGTCTCTCAAGAGACTAACTTTGTCCACGCAAATGGCATCTCCCCAGGAAAATTCGGTGAGAAGTTTGAGGAAAAACCGCTAAAAATAGCGTCCCTTGTCAATAAAGTTTATTGACAAAAGAAACTTAGAACAGATCCTTGGTAGGAAACCAAGATCGAGGGGAAGTTTATTTCAGCAATTGAGACCAGATCCTTGGTAGGAAACCAAGATCGAGGGGAAGTTTATTTCAGTAACTGAGACCAGATTCTTGGTAGGAAACCAAGATCGAGGGGAAGTTTATTTCAGCAACTAAGACCAGATCCTTGGTAGGAAACCAAGATCGAGGGGAAGTTTATTTCAGCAACTAAAACCAGATCCTTGGTAGGAAACCAGGATCGAGGGAAAGTTCATTTCAAAAGAAAACTGAGATCAGTTCCTTGGCTGAAGACCAGGATCGAGGGGAAGTTTACCTTTTCTAAGCATTATTGCTTAGCAAAAGAAGGTGAATACGCAAACTACCATTCATAGCAAACCATCAAAATTTTGGGTATTCCGATATTTAATCCTCTTGCACCCCGAATGCCCGAATACCTTCGTCATTCACACCTTCGGGTCCAAGAAGATTAAATAGGGGCATCCGTCATACCCCAAATTTTGACCACTGATATTTCCCAACACTATGCAAATCATCATCACAATATGGGTGTACTTACATGCCTCATCAATCTCCTCAGGAATTGTTGAGCATTCACTGCTCTCAGAACCTAGGGTTTCAAGCCCTCTCAGAGTTCTTAGACAAAGGATCAATCAAGGAATGACATAATCTTCAGTTTGTCTAACCTCTCAAACACCCAAAATGGATCAAGAGGACTCCCACTTCAAGGATTAAGCACAAGGTTGCTCCCTTTTAAGTGGATCAAGCCTCGAGATCGCCAGTGTCACCAAATTAGGGTTTTGGTCAACCAGGGCCTCTAGATGGAAATCTTCCTCTGGGAATGAGCCAATGCTTCAAAGCATAACCTATGATGCTCCAAGGGACATCATAAACCCAATTATCAAGTCAATTTTGCCTCAGGGGTGCATTCATAAAAAATCAGGAATTAGGATTTCTTGACCTAATTCACCCCTAAGTTGACTTTTGGGACAAATCATGAGCCAAGACCTCAAGACATGATTTGAGGATCTCCAATACACTACATTGATACATTTGCAACAATGTATTGATCCAAGAAGCTTGATCAACAAGTTTCAGTTTCATCTGAACCACATTTAGGGTTTCGCGAAATAAGTCAACTGTATCTTTGACTTTTAACCAGGACATGCTCCCAAACCCTAGGACATGATTCAATACACCCTATAACACCTATGAAATCAATCCATCAAGTTTGATTTAGGTCAAGGACTTGATTTCATATAGGATCACACAGTTTGGAATTCATCTGATAAAAAGTCAACTGTGCACAAAAGTCAACTTTGACTTTTTGAGATTTTTCACAATTATGGTTTTTTAACCCTAAAATGATGTTAATGTATGATTGGAATCATCATTCATCAAGAAAAATCAAGAAAAGTGGGATAACTTGTAAAAGGGGTAACCATAAAAACTTAGAAATTTTTCTAAGTTATGGAACAAAGTCGCAAGGGTAGCAACTTTGAAGGACCATAACTCCTAAACCACAAGGCCATTTTTCCCCATCCAAAACTGGATTTGTAGCCCTCATGGCCCTCTACAAAAGTGTCAACTACACCTCATTCCAATTCATTATGGATTTTGAGTTATGGAATGATCAAAATGACTGAAAACATGAAATGTCACTTTTTCCAACACTTAGTGAAATTTTCACTAAGTCAGAATCTGCCTTACTTTTTTCCAAATGTAGGGATATTTTTCACTTGGATCCAAAAAGTATCAAAACCAATTGTGATCAAACAGTTGTTGTATCATATAAGGGCTTTCTAAAATGACCAAGAACATCACCAAATTCCACTTGGGCCATGAGATATGACAAGGGCAATATGCCTTGCTGAAAACTGCCAAGGCTAGGCGGAATTTTGCACTTTTGCTCGATTTGGCAAAATCAGCTATTTCCAAGCCTTCTCATCATCTTGGACACATCTGAGGATCAAATCCAAAGGGGACAAACACTGAGCCAAACCTCCAAAGTCTTTGGAACAAGAAGTAGCATGACAAACCTAGAAATCCCTAAAAGAGGGACAAGACTCCAATTTTGGATTGGAGCATTTAATGGATGATTAGAGGTGGCATGGACTGACACATTTGCAACTGAATTCAGTCAAGAATGATCCAACAACTAGGGAACCACAGCTCTATGCTCTAACCTCTAGTCAATGGCTAGAGGAGACTTGGATTCTCATTTGCCAACATTGGCCAAACCTCTGCTGCAGTTGTCATTCACTATTGATCCCAAAACAAACTTGCTCTACTATAAATAGAGCTTATTTGTGCTCATTTTGAGTACACCAAAGCCATCAAACAAATGATTTCCTCAAAATCACTTTCTCTTGGTAAAAATGCCTTCTTTAGCAAGGCAACTCTGAGTTTTTGAGTTAGAGAGCAATTCCTACCAAACCAATCACACACACACCTCATATATGTCATGTATAAGATGTTCAAACTCTCACAAGTGACCTGTAATCCTTAAATCTCAAAGTCACTTCTCAAAACCTCAAAATAGTACCTTTGTGCATTTTTCAAGCCATGTATTGATTCAGTCACTTTCCAAACCAGATAAAACCTCAAACACACTCCAAATAACATCCTTGAACTGTCCCAAATGGTTCCCCCCATCTGGAACACCATTTGAGAGAGTTGTTATTTTGGTCATTTTAACCCTTTTTGCAAGAAAAGGCCAGTTTGTGTTTTTGCAGGTTCCAGCTGATTCCACTCACCCTAAAAGCTTCTAGGGGATCATTTGAGAGTGTCCAAATCATCAAACCTTTTCTGGAACAAGAGGCTTGACAGATTGCACAAAAACTCCCAAAAACTCAAAAGGAGGTAAGTCTCATGACTTGAACTTTCCAAAATATGCATTGTTTTGAGGTTCACTGATCATGCATCTCTTATATATGTCATATGTGTTGTGTTTGAACCAATTCATCATGTAATTCATGCCTGTACCAAAGTGTAGCATAGAAAATGCAATTATAGGCCTATTTCAAAACCCCTATCGAATTTTGAGGAGGGATCATGATTTGAAACAAATACCACCACCATTGAATTCCTTGTGAAATTCTAGGTCAGATGCATATAAATTTTGTCCCCAAACATGGAGAAATGAGAAAGTTATGCACCTTCCCGTTTCTTGTCAAAACTTGCCTTGCCTTGCCTTGGGCCAGGCAAAAAACAAGGCATGCCTTGTATATTTGTTGGTTGGTTTCAATCAACGGATGTATCACCACACCATTGGTAAGACGCGCGCCCTATAACCTTGAGGTCGTGGGTTCAAACCCCACCCATGCCATTTTGGGTTTTCTCACATTTTTGCTATTTTTCTCATTATTTTCATGTTTTATTAATTAATTGGAAAATTAATAACTCCTTCAATTTTAATTTTTTTTATTGGTTCTTTTTGCAAAAAATCACAAAAATGTTGAAATATTTGATTCTTCAAAAAAATTAGATTTATATTATTTATTTAATATAATTAGTCTTTTTGTGAATAAATACTTTCTATTTGTTTTTAAACCTTTTAAAAATAAATATTCATATTAAAAATCAACATCAAGTGAGTTTTATTTCATCTTGTGATTAAAACTTCATTTTTCAAACTTAAAACCAAAATTCCAAGTTGTTTATTCAAACTTATTTGGCATTTTCATCATTTTTTATTAATTTTCTTTGAATAATTACATTAAAAAATGATGAAATTAGGGTTTTGTTGATTTTCGCTCAAACAAACTTTTTCAAACACTCATGGGTCTCTATTAGATTGTAAGACTCATCCCCTTTGTAAATACACCACATTTTGGGCCTCAGTCATTGTGTAAGTCCCGCTGTATTTTCAAAAACAACGGCGCGATCGTCGCCTTTTCAAAATCATCTGGGCCTACCCTCGTGTTATAAGCCCCATTTCTTTTCTTTAAACACTCATGGGCCTCTAATAGAGTTTAAGACCTAACCCCTCTTTGAAACCAAAAAATTTTGGGCCTCAGTCATTGTATAAGACCCATGGTATTTTCAAAACTTCGACGCGATCATCGCCTGTTTAAAACAAGCACTCATGGGCCTCTCCTCGAGCTATAAGACTCATTCAAAACTTTTTTGGGCCTCTAATAGAGTGTAAGACTCAATCCCCTTTTAACCAAAATAATTTTTGGGCCTCAGACATTGTATAAGTCCCTCTGTGTTAAAAGAAAACCTCGGCGCGATCGCCAGTTGAAAAATCGAACCCTTGGGCATACCCTCGTGTTATAAGCCCTGTTTCCTTTCCTTAAAACTTTTTGGGCCTCTAATAGAGTGTAAGACCCAAACCCCCTTTGTACAGAAAAAACTTTCGGGCCTCAGTCACTTGTATAAGTCCCTGTACAAATTCAAAACAACCGTGCGATCACTGATTAAACCCTGGGCCTCTCCTTGAGCTGTAAGCCCCAATTTTCTTTTCAAAGCACTTTCTCCTTTGATTTTGAATATAATATTGTTATCAAAACTTTCTTTGTTGAACAACTAACCAAACAGCATGGAAGCTCTACAACCGAGTAAGTGTTTACCCGCTTTCATTTACTGCTTTCATATGTATATAACTGTATTTTGGGATGTTTCACTGTAAGTCTTCTTTCATAAACTCATATCAACTATGTAATAATGGTATAGATATTTAGAATTTCCCCGAAAACTACGTCTAGCACTAGGTAAAGCCCTGTTGGTCACTCTTAAATACAAACAAAACTAGATCCCCATAGGATTACCAGACACAGTCTTCCCTCCTCTTGGGGTTAAACAATATGGAGACATGAAAGGCAGCATTCTCGGTGAACCCTTTCACAGACTGTCACCCTTAGAAATTGTCAAAGAAACTCTAACTCCCCAGAGATGATCTTTTCTCCGTGAATGGCATTTCTTGAGTTTCTTCCAAATTCTCGAACTTTCCTGGCTTGATCTATTCTCTGTGAATGGCATGTCTTGAACTTCTCGGGGTTTGGGGACCCACCGACATCCTAAAAGCATCCCCGCCTTCTCTTGGGCACTGTACAAGGACCCGTCGGCTTCTTAGAAGTTTTCACAGCCTCCTCTTAGGCTTCGTATAATGATTCTTCCTCCGGGAAGATAGCCTCCTCTTGGGCTTCGTACAAATTGTCCCTCGGCTTCTTAAAAGTTTCCAGCCTCCTCTTGGGCTTCGTACAAATTGTCCCGACGACCTCTTAGAGGTATAGGAACATAAATAAGTCATCTTAATAGAACAGTCTTTCAAAGAGTCTAGATCTCACTACTACTGTTTCTTAAGCATAGTACAAAAGATAAAACCCGTAGACTCGGACGGTCTAAAGCTCCCTCGGATTCCCCGTTTTCCTAAAGAAACAGGAAATAGTCACCACCCTCAGATCAAAGTTATAAGTACAACATTGCTCATATAAGAACTGATTTTCTCTTTTAACCAACATACTGGACTTGTCACTCAACTGAAACAGTAACCTTTAGCCTCCATCTCGGGCTTCGTACAAGATACAAATCACTCTCTTGTTGAGTATAAAAGACTCTCTTGTTGAGTCAAACCTTTTTAGCCTCCATCTCGGGCTTCGAACGAGATACAAAAACACTCTCTTGTTGAGTATAAAAGACTATCTTGTTGAGTATAAAAGACTCTCTTGTTGAGTCAAACATCTTCAGCCTCCGCCTCGGGCTTCATACGAGACACCAAATCACTCTCTTGTTGAGTATAAAAGACTCTCTTGTTGATTCAATCCTCTTTTAGCCTTCATCTCGGGCTTTGTACGAGATACAAAACACTCTCTTGTTGAGTCGATCACCTTTAGCCTCCATCTCGGGCTTCGTACGAGATACAAAACACTCTCTTGTTGAGTATAAAAAACTCTTTTGTTGAGTCAATCCTCTTTTAGCCTCCATCTCGGGTTTCGTACGAGATACAAATCACTCTCTTGTTGAGTATAAAAGACTCTCTTGTTGAGTCAAATAACTTTTAGCCTCCGTCTTGGGCTTCGTACAAGACACATATAAAAACACTTTCTTGTTGAGTCAACCCTTTTAGTCTCTATCTCGGGCTTCGTACGAGACACAAAAGCATCCTCTTGTTAGATCAATAGCCTCCTCTTAGGCTTTATAAAAAGAAATCCTCGTTTGATTCAATCAACCTTTTAGCATCAAATCATGCTTTGGTCACAGCATACAAACATCAACAACTCCTTTCCCCCTCATCTATTTGCTGTAAGCGGCAAGCCTCTGGATTATTTACATCCACGCCACTGTCCCTCTTTTAGCATGAGAAATTCCTAAGGAAAGATGGCATTGCTCTAAACTGAGTTAAAGTCTTCTCCTTCGGGTTGAAAATCCCCTATAAAGGAAATTATGGCATTGCTGGATTCACATATCCCAGTTAAAGTAATTCTCCTTTATAACCAGTCACCCAACAGTTGTGACAGACAGACCCCTCTTTAGAGATGACAAACTCTCTCTAAAGTCAACCCCCTTTTAGCTTCACATCTTTGGCTTTGAACAAGATACAAATAGACCCTTCAGCTTCACATCTTGGGCTTTGAACAAGATACAAACTACTTTTAGCTTCACGTCTCGGGCTTTGAACAAGACACCAAAACACCATTTCCTCCAATAGAATAGGAGGAACTACGATCGCTCTGATTTCCCTGTTTCGGTAAACGGGAATACGTAGGCATAAGATTGAAAGAAAAATCTTAGCGAGCACACTAATCAAAAACCCAAAATCCCGTACCTTCACACATCAATCGAAAAGCATCAGTCTTAACATCCTACTCATAGCCTAGTCCCGTCATTTCAGCCTTAACAAAATAAGAAGAAAAAGTCCCCACTTCCATATAGCAACCGTAACCTAACAGACCGCAACTCAGTATGCAAGCAGGGTTAATTGGAGGCATCTATTTCTCTTCCTTCATCAGCTTCAATAGGATAAAAAATAAATCGACCTGTAGTACCCCTAAAGAGCGACAGTGCTTAAGAACCACGTCCAAAATCGCTCGCTACAAATAGAATGAGCTTAAGGTTTTCAAAAAGATCTTTGTCATCTCTTTTTCCTCAAGAGGGGGACAAATCTGGGCGAAAATTTCACGCCATCTCTGAGCATAATCCTTAAAGGTTTCCTTATCCTTCTGCGACATTGCTCTGAGTTGATCTCTGTCTGGTGCCATGTCCAGGTTATACTTATACTGCTGAACGAAGGCAACACCAAGATCTCTAAAAGTGATGATCTTAGTGCGGTTTAAACCCATGTACCATTTGAGTACGGCACGGGTTAAACTATCTTGAAAGTAATGGATCAGTAGCTGTTGATTCTCTGTCTGAGTCGACATCTTTCGAGCGTACATCACCAAATGACTTTGAGGGCAAGAGTTGCCCTTGTATTTTTCAATGTCAGGCACTTTGAATTTGTGCGGGATTTTCACATTAGGGACCAGACAAAGGTCTGCGGCGCCCTTCCCAAATAAATCCAGACCGCGAATGGCATGCAGTTCCTTCTGTATCTCCAGGAATTATTCCTGGAACTCATTCATTCTGTCATACATATCTTTATTTCCACCAGAGATTACTTGTGGAATCTGTCCTTCTAGGACAGTGTGTACCACGGGTTGTGGTATAGTCATTACGGCGGTGACTCTTGGTGCTTCCATGCCCCGAAGTTTGTAACCTTCAGGAGTTGCTCTCATGACTCTTGCATCTTCGCTTTCCCGAAGTTTGTAACCTTCAGGCCCAGCGGTTCCTGCTGCAGTTTCCGGGTCTTCCGTGACCGGCAAAATATATCCTTCAAGGATAAAGTTGATAGGCATGCCCCAGGGACGATTAGGCATATTGTACCGAGGATCATATGTCTCCACTATGGGCGTAGATGTGATCTCTGAGATCACAGTCCTTTGTTGTTGTCTCTGAGTTGCTGCCAGAGATTGTATGTCACTGTGAAGTTTCCTTAAATCTTCCTTCAGAGCGTCAATTTCTTCTCTCAGCTCTCTGTTGTCTTCCTCGAGATCATCCATTTTCATTTGTCAATTGGCCCGAGTATTGTACGAATGAGACAGTTTGACTCTAGAATCGTGACACATACTTGAGATTCGAAGGTAAGAAGAATGCGTTATGTGAGAATGATGAATGATATGCAATGATATATATTATTTTTTTTTTGCTTCAATCAAAAAGAAACTTCAACAAATAGATTGCAAATATCACACAGTGGGGAGACCCCGTTTTATTGAAATTGAAAGACTGCAGAAAGGGAAATACATTATTTTACAAAGTGTTGTAAAAGAAATGGCTGAACTTATGGATCCTGAGTCCTCTCTGAAGAGGGCTCAGATGCTGGTTCTGGTATTTTCCTTTTCTTTGACCGGGGATCTTGAGCCGTTGTCGGGTTGTCGGTCCTTTGCCAAGTGAAAGAAGCGAGCAAATTTCTTCGGTCTTCTTGATTTTCTACAACATGTTACTCTAATATCCTAATCAGGGCGTCTTTTTCTTTTAACAGTTGCTAAATTTTGGTACACTCCACATTGAGAATACGGTACTTGTTCTTCCAAGATTTCTTTTCTCGTCGAACTTTGTTGAGAGTGACCTGGAGTTTTTCCGCATCAGACATAAAATAAAGGACAGATTCCTTTAGCGGAAGAACTTCTTGACGAGGGTAAGGCATCCTCAGCTTAAGGGCTCTAGTTTATACCCATTGGAGATAAGGTTCCACAGAGACACAGTCTGGTTTTCCTAAAGACTTTCTTCCTTTCCTGTTAACATGTTTCCAGGCATGCACTATTTCTGTCTTTAGTGCCCTTTCATTTTCTCCTTTAAAGAAAAGACCTTCCAGATGAACATTACGCGGGATATGCCTCATCGGGTATCCGAGTTGACGGCGAACTAAAATCGGATGATAGTTTATTCCTCCTTTAGTTCCTATGAGGGGTACATTAGGGAAATTTACACATTTGTTAATGATCCTTATCCCGTCATAGATTCAATTGTACCAATCTATGTGAGAGTTGGTAAAAGACATGACTCTCTGTGGCCAACTTAGAGTACTCTTATGATCCCAAAAAGCAGCAGACTTGGGTAAATGGGAAGTGAACCATTTGTATAGCAGGGGTACACAGCATGTGATCATTCCTCAGCTGTACAAATTCCTTAAGTGTACAGAATGATAAGCGTCTGCGAGCAAGGTCGGTACAGGCTTTCCAATCAGAAATATCTTAATGGCATTGGTATCGACGAAGTTATCGATGTTGGGAAAAAGGAATAACCCGTATATAAGTAGCACAAAGATATCTTCGAAAGCAGTAATGTTTCCTATACTGGCAAAGTATATGGCTTTCTCTACCAAAAACTTGGTCGGTAAACCTTGGATTCCTTCCTTAGTGGTCATGTGAGTCCTGACTTCTGACTCGTCCAAATAGATCGCTCTTACAATGGTTTGATCCTTTGGAATTTCTTCCAGTCCAGAAAATGGAGCTTGGTCAGTGATGGGTAAATCAGTCAGGTGAGAGTATTCCTTCAGTGTTGGTGCTAGTTGATAATCCGGGAATGTGAAATAGTCATAAACCGGATCGTAAAACTGAATCAGTGTAGACATGATTCCTTCAACTACATGAACCCTTCACAGAGACAGTAGTCCTCCGTACTTAGCTCTAAAAGCATCAGGGTTGGTAATCATCCTTGCCAACCCTCTTAAATCCTCTAGTTTTGGAGCCTTGAAGGTGTACTTGTGCCTCTTACTTCTACCGAAATCCATAACGCAATCTTTCTCTCTGATATTTGTAATAATTGTTTTATTTTAATTTGAAAAAAGAGAGAAGAGAAAAGAAGATTTTTTTTTGTTTAAGAGTTTTTAAAATGAATGCATGAATGCAGCACACAAAAACATAGAAAAAACATGAGTACAAAGGTTCAGCGTCATGAGCATGGAGTCATGGCTCTACCCATTCCCAAAGGTTGTACTATGGTGAATTTTTGTACCTGTTCCCAAAATCATTGACCCCCCTAGGGATGATAACATCAAGCTGGTTCACCCGAGCGAGCTGTAGCATCCTAGGGTAATCTCAAACAGACAAAATGACTCCCCAGCAGAGTCGCCATTTTCCTGTAGCGTGCGATTTTTGTCGGTGATGCGACCACCTTATCGCAAATTGGGTTTCTCCTCACCGCAATGGTAGGAGGGGGTGCTACTTTTTGATTTCTTATTTATCTCGTGAAGCTGGAAGGAAAAGAGAAGCTATCTAAAACTAATCTTGCACGCGAATGTTTAACTGAACAAACACTTAAGAGATTCGGGGAGTTCGGGTACAATGGGGAGTTGTCAATTACCCATCCTATATGTGGTTATCCACAGGTTGATAGTTTTAGGTTCTGCTTTGTACTTGATGGTGTTTATCTGTTGATGGGTTGGGAAAGTTTGGGAATATTGAGAGAGAGAGAGAGAGAGAGAAAGTTTGGGTTTTTGATGATTTTGGTGAGGTACTGGACCTCAGTTTTTGATTGGTATGAAGGTACTGGATGTTGCGGTGAGAATCAGATATCAAGCTATTAATTAACTTGGATCACACGTCTTTGAATTCACCACCGAGCTTTGATTTATCCAAAGGAAAGGGTAAAGAACGAAAACCCTAAGTGCGCTATGCAGAGACACAGCTAGAGATTTAAGGTTCGGGGGTTGGTTATACTAAGGGGAGGTATTAGCACCCTAAGTATCGGTAGTACTCTACAGGAACCTCTTGTTAGTATTTGTATTATGTTATGTTTGCTTGCTAAGGGAAATGTGCTAAGGTAAAGACCTAAGGGTATGTACATTAAGTATGTTTGCCAAGACATCGCATCTCGTGCCTATGTATCCTGACGGGATTGGAATCAGAGCATTCGTAGTTCCCCTCAATGGGGATAAAAGGGTGAGAAAAGAAAAGGGAATCCGAGAAGGCATCGGATGTAAAGGTAAAAAGGGTGTAATTCGAGAAGGCATCGGATGTAAAGGTAAAAGGTAGAGAAAGAAAAAGATAGAAAAAGAAAAGGTGACTCGCTAAGATCTCACAATCCTATGTCTACGTATTCTCAAGATAAACTCGAGAAATCAGAGCGATCGTAGTTCCCCATAAATGGGGTAAATAACTCTTGACAGTGGTCAAGGTTCCAAGGGAAAGTAAGGTGAAAAACTTGAAAGCAAAACTTGTGAGGATTGATTGGTTAGGAGAAAGAGATTAATAGCTATCTCTGGTGGAGGTTAAAGAAAGGTTTAAGAGTTATAAGAGATTAATGGCTATCTCTTAGGAAAGTTAAGTTAAAAGGGAATGAAGTGTTCACGGAGAAGTAGGGTCTGACAACAAGACACCTACGTGGAGGGTGGCGGTTTGAAATAAAAGTGTGATGGACAAGCCTATCCTAAATGACATGACAGTCAATGGGGAATAGTCTTTTCCTTTAGAACCATGCAAACAGGTAAGTCACAGACACAGTACACGGAAAAGCATCGCGGATAAACATAGAGAAAATACACGGCAGAACATTGTGGATAAAAAAAGGCACACGGCAAAGCATCGTGACAATAACAGACAATCAGCTCAAGACATGGAAGCAACTCAGTCACAAATAAAAATCGGGTAACAAGAATTATTGATTAATTTAAATATAAATATTTATTAAAATTAACTAATAATTTAATTAATCAAAAATAAATAAAAATATTAAATTAATTAATAATTAAACAAAATAGTATTTTTATTTTTATATTTTTATTTAACGACTAACAAAAACTAAAAAATGAAAATAGTTTAAAAAAATTATATTTTATAGTTTTACAAATAATTACTCAAAACTAGAATTAAAAATGATTAAAGATTGTTTTTTATTTTTAGTATCTAAAAACTAATAAATAAAAAAGAATTTTGGGTTTCTCTTTAATATATCCAAATTAACACCAACGAAACAAAAATAAAATAAAAACTTTGTATAAAGTTAATATGATATATAGTAATCTTAGCTAAAAATTAAAAAAAAAAAATCCTTCCAAACTTCTAAATCTAAACCTATAAATAACTTACAAAGTTATATATATATATATATATATATATATATATATATGTATATATATATATATATATATATATATATATATGATTAAAAATTAGAAACGGCAAGTATGTATATATGAACACTAAAACACCTGTATATTTATATAAACGTAAAGTCAGAAGTGTGTACGAACATGAAATAATTTTAGAAAACATAAGTATATATATTATTAAAAAATGGAATTGGAAGTGGATATATAAACATCACAAAAATAACAAAATTAAGTGTACTCCCTCCGTCCTAAATTATAAGTTATTTTGTCAAAAAAATTTGTCCTAAATTATAAGTCACCTTACATTCCCAATGCAATATAAATGACATTTTTTTCAATATACCCTCAAATATTTATTATTATTTATTCTTTCAACTCTTTTAATTTCTCTCTCCTATATAATTATGAGAGACATTACTATAAAGTTATATATAATTTGTCTTTCCCATAAAGTAATAATTAAATTTTTTAATTTGTGTGAAAAACCCAAAACGTCTTATAATTTAAAACGGAATGAGCATATCATAACCCAACATTAAAGTTTCTTGAAACTTGAAACGAAACCGATGCACCAGACCTCATGCATTAAACCACACACGTAACTTATTTCTGGAATAATATTGAAGACATGCTTAAAATGTTTTTTTTTTTTAATGATTTTTTAATATTAAACAAGTTAAAGAGTGAAAGCAACTAAAAATCAATAACTAAACTTAAGTTTAAATCCTAAAAGTAAATTGTCTAGATACAAGAAAAAATACACTAGCAGTAACATCTATGTTTAACTAGTTAAACAATATTCAAATAGAATAAACAAAAAGAAAAAAATTAAAAGAAAAAGGTAACAACAAGAATAAATAAAAATATTGAAAAGTGAACATTACAGTAAAATAAAATGTATCTCTACAAGTATGAACTAATAGCCATAATGCCATCAACACAAATTTTGTACTGGTCTCAAAACATTACAAACACCTTAATAAAAGTATTAAAAACAAAATAAACTAAGAAATAAAAAAAATTTAAAAGAGAAGACAGAAATGTCTATTTTTGTGTTTTTAAATATTATGCCAAGTGAATTAAAAGAGAAAATCATTAACAACAATAATCAAATAAGGTAACAGTTAAATCAAAACCTAAAATATAAACAATTGATAAATAGTTAAAAATAAAACTAAGCTTACATAATATTGACTAATTAACATAAAAAAAAATATTAAAACAAGATAAAGATTATACTTACAGTAAAAAAGTTTTCCTCTTCTTCTGTCGTGTGATACTAGAGGAGGGAGTGCTTTATGTGAAGTGTGAGATATTAATGTTGCTTTTTATTTTTCTTGTTGGTGGCTAACATGAAGTGAAGAAGGAGTGATATATTCGTAATGGATAAATGTTTTTTATGTGAGAAAGAAGAGTGAGTCGTGATGGTTTTTAAAAAGGTAGTAGCATTTTTTTTACTAGCAAGTGGTATGGTTTTCTTTATTATAAAAAAGGCTATATAGAGTGGTTTGCAAAAGGTGAAAACGTAGGAAGAGCTTTTGATGGCGCTACTGTTTTTCTCTTTAGTCTAATCACACTGAGAGAGGGAAAGTAGGTGGTACGGTGTGCAGCTGGGCGTTTTTGGCGTGTGAATTTGGACAGTAGGGTGGCTGGTGTGCATTGGTACATGGGCAAACGGTTTTGTCTGATGTGTGGCTAGGAGTTTCGCTGCAGAGCACAAAAGCAATTTGTATGTTTTGGCAAGAAAAATGGTTTTGGTGGATTGGTATGGAGTACAAGTTGAAAAGTCAGACATGGGACATTTGTTTTTTTTTTTTTTGTAATGACTTTGTAAAGGAAACAAAACTAAGATTAACTTAATTTAAAATAAAAAAATTAAAATTAAATAAACTTAAATTACATTCATTGAAAGATTATTTTAACTAGCTAAAAATGAAATAGAATTAATTAATTAAATAGAAATTAAAATATCAAGTAAATTAGAATACTAAACAAACTAAAATAAAATTAAGTAAAAAATTAAGTCTAAAAAAAAACAAAAGTAATTGAAAAAAATATCCTAACCTAAATATAACTATATAAAAACCTGAGTTAAAATAGATTTAGACTAAACAAATTGTAAATAAATCTGAGATAATAAAACAAGTTTCTATAATGGAACGATAAAAATGACAAAAAGTGCATGATTAATGAGATGTTTATTAAAAATGCGAAAACAGATACCAACTTAGAATAATATGAAATAATCAGGATCTGAGGGTAAAATTTAGGATACAACACTGGACCTAAGGTTTTTGATTGGTATGCTCGCTAAGATTTCGCAATCTTATGCCTAGGTATTCCCGTTTAAAGAAACAGGGAAATCAGAGCAATCGTAGTTCCTCCTATTCTATGAGAGGAAAAAAGATGTTTTGGTGTCTTGTTCAAAGCCCAAGATTGAAGCTAAATGAGTATTTGTGTCTTGTTCAAAGCCCAAGATTGAAGCTAAAAGGTTTGATTGAGAGAGAATTTGTCATCTCTAAAGGGAGACATCTCGACTGTTTATCACAACTGTTGGGAACTGATTATAAATAAAAATTACTTTAACTAGGATATGAGAATCCATCAATGCCATAATTTCCTTTATGAGGGATTTGTCCTGAAGGAGAAAACTTTAACTCAGTGTTGAGCAATGCCATTTTTCCTTAGGAGTCTTTCATGCTAAGAGAGGGACAGTGGCGTGGATGTAAATAATCCAGAGGCTTGCCACTTACAGCAATTAGATGGAAGAAGGGATTTACCAGGATAAGAGATGAACGACATCTTGGATTTTTGAATCAACAAATGTGCCACTTACAGCAGTTATCTGGGATTAGGGTTTGTTTGATTTGTTTGTTTTGATGTGTGATAACACAGAGAAATGTCTTCCTACAGAGAGATTTTGATTTCTTCTGAGGGGATGTTGATTTTTGTGTGCCTTGATCAAAGCCCAAGGTTGAAGCTAAGAGGTTGATTGACTCCACTGGGAAGTCCTTATACAAAGCCTAAAAGGAGGCTGAAAAGGCTGACTCAACAAGAGAGTGTTTATCTGTCTTGTACAAAGCCCAAGATTGAGGCTAGAAATAGACTGACTCTTTGGGGGACATCATTATACAAAGCTTAAGAGGAGGCTAAAAGTTGACTTTTCCGGGGAAATATTTTGTCTGCCTTGTACAAAGTCCAAGATTGAGGCCAAAAGAAGATTGACTCTGCTAGAGAGATTTATACGGTGTCTTGTACAAAACCCAAGATTGAGGCTGAAGAGGGTAAACTGATTCTGTGGGAAAGAAATCTTTATCTGTCTTGTACAAAGCCCGAGATTGAGGCTAAAGAGAGGATTGACTCTGCTTAGGGATATTAATTTTCAAAGTCTAAAAGAAGGCTGGGAGGGATTGACTTTGTTGAGGAAGATATTTATCCAGAGCTTAAGAGAAGGTTATGAAGATTTTGACTTTGTTGGGGAAAGTCTATATATGTCTTGTACAAATCCCAAGATTGAGGCTAGAAAGAATGACTCAACAAGAGAGTATTCATATGGTGTCTTGTACAAAGCCCAAGATTATGGCTGAACAAGCTGGAGAAATCATTATACAAAGCCTAAGAGGAGGCTGACTTCTGCTGAGGATTACTGATATCCAGAGGCAGGTCCAAATTAGGGGGATCAACTCTTGCTGAGGGTTTCCAGAAGAGTTGAGGTATCAGATGCCTTGAGGTTCTGATGATGAGTTGTCCCTAGCTGGGGAAATTTAGGATAAAGATTGAGTTTTAGATCCTGTGAGGATTTTAACTCTACTGGAGATTGGTTAAATGATCAGGGTTTTTTCATGTGTTTGTAGGGAACTTGAGAATGTCATTGAGATCCAAGAGGGCATTAGATTGTCCAAGTCTACTGGTATGGAAGAGTTTGTCTTTGTATGATGCCCAAGATGAGGCTGGTGCTTTAAGGGATGAGAATCAACCCTTAAATTGGTCTGAGGTTTTGACTCTTTGGAAAGACTGCTCTAATGAAGGAGGACTAAGTTCTGTCTTATACCTTTAAGAGGTCTTCAGGGTCCTTGTATTAAGCCCAAGAGAAGGCATGGGAACTTTTAAGAAGCCGGAGGGTCCTTGTACAAAGCCCAAGAGGAGGCGGGGATGCTTTTAGGAAACCTGTGGGTCCAAACTTAAGAAAAGTTCAAGAAAAGTTTCACCGGGAATAATATTTTCTTTAATGAACAGTTCTAGAGTTTGAAAAAATTCAAGAGAGGTTTCACCGGGAATTAATCCTCTCTGGGGAAATGAACTTCTTTGACAATTGCTAATAGTGACAGTCTGAGAAAAGTTTCACCAGGAATAATGCCTTTCTCTTTGTTCCATATTGTTTAAGCCCAAGAGAAGGCAAGATTGTGTCTGGAATTCCTATGGGGAACTAGTTTTGACTGTATTGAAAGAGTGGCCTGTTAGAGCAAGAGTTATCTCTACAATTCGTCTCTATGTTTTGATGATAACAATGGTATTTGTGAAAAAACCATTTTATGTTCTAACGTGTGTTGTGTGCAGATCATAATCATAGAAGATATCAGATCCAACAAGCACAAGCCAGATGTGCATAATTGATCATATGCGAAGTTACTTTGTGTGACACAAGTCGCAAGAAGCAAGCATACTTCTGTATCTGATTATGATCAGTCAGATCCAAGGATGCCGATATTACTGTTGTAATACTCTTGTGGATGCTCTCTGAGAATGGTTATGATTCTGAAGACATTGAAGCTTCTATAGAGATAATGTTATAGAGAACCGAAGTGCTGAAGATTCCAATGACTTGAAGTTCTGAAGGCTGAAGGCTCTGAAGACCAAGTGCAGAAAGGCTCTGAAGACTTATGTGTTCTGAAGAATATGGTTCTAAAAGACAAGTACTGAAGTTCTGAAGACAGATTCCTAATGGACAAGCTTTGAAGACGGAAGACTTGAAAGATCTGAAGACCCTGTTATAAAATCTCTACTCATGCTTCAATTAATTACCATCAGAAGCCTTTGAAGATTTGAAGACAAATGTTACCATTAGCAATGACTGTACACCGTTCAAAAAGACCCATCCCATCACTTCTACAGTAAAAAGGAAGATATGGCAGTACAACTTTAATCATTGCATAACGACTCTTTTCAAACGGCCAAAAGTTCTCTAACGGCTATATTTTACTGGGCTATTTAAAGAAAGGAGAAATCGCTTCTAAAAATCGGTGGTGAATCGATCAAGTTGATGTGTGAAGATAGCCACAACGATGAGTTCTCGTTGTAACACTTAATATCCAAAGCTATCACCAGTTACACACAACCATTGTTGTTGAAGCTCAAAGATAATTATTCAACACAACAACAATCAATTGATACAGAAGTTGTTGATGAAGAAGACAACATTGCAAATCAGTCAAGTCATCAACCACCTTCTCGTCTGAGCTACATTGAAGATCTGAAGTAAGGAGTTATTGCTCGAAGCTTGCTCAACAAAGAAGACGACGAAGAAGAAGAAGAAGATCTACAAGATGTCATCAACTTACAATTCAACATACATCTTTGTAGTATCTGAAGAAAGCAAGGAGTTGCCGCTCAAAACTTGCTGGAACACTTGTGTGTTCTTATGTACTTAAACTTGGGAGTTATCTGCTTGTTAAGAAGCATCTTTGTAATCTCCAGTTTAACTAATTCTATGTGAATTAGGATTCCTTGAGTTGTCAGTGTGACCGGAGACTCAAGAAGACAATGGCTTGGTGTCATTGTGGAAAATCCTAGAAGAATGGTCAGTAAATGTTATATTCATTAAGTTGAATCCCTGAACATTTAGCTGTGAAATCTTGATAGTAGATCTTGCGCGATTGGAACTTGCAGGTCAATGTTCGTTATATTCATTAAGTTAAATCCCTGAACGGTTCATTGTGGGTTAGTCACAGCTGCGGTTGTGCATGATGTTAGTAACCGGCTGTTGCCCGTGCATCTATAATCGGATTTGGTTATAGTGGATTAAGTCCTTGTGTTCAAGGCAAAATCACCTGAGGAGGGTGGACTGGACTAGCTTGGGAATGGCTCAAGTGAACCAGGATATATCGTGTATTCTTTAATCTTGCTTATACCTTGATTTATTGTTATGTCTTACTCTAAATCATCAGAACCTTACATAAACAAATCAGAGCCTTGCATCTTAACTTTGATAAGCTTCCGCACTGCAAGTTCTGAATGATGCATATCTTATTCTGACTCTCCCTGTCATATATGTTTTACACATTGACAAGTCTGATTGCTACTTCCCTTGTCAGAGTCTCTCAATGAACTCTGATGTTCTCTTAGTGCTTTAACGATAAGAGGCGGAAAGTTTTTAAGAGTGAAAACACAATTCAATCCCCCCTTTCTTGTGTCTTTCTCGCACCTTTAATTGGTATTAGAGCCTGGTTCTGTTATTGATGGATATCAAACACTTGACAGTGTCAGAAAAAGATCCAGATGTGGTGCGTAGAAATATTCTAGGTGAGATTTTAATCCACTTACAATTTTTGTAACAGCTCAGAAGATGACTGTGTACAAAATTGTGATCAATTGGATTACTTGAGCAAGTCACTGATTCTGGAAGCTTTTGCAGTTGTCAACAACTGAATCTTACTCCTTACCAAAGCTTTGAAAAAGATTGAAGAATCAGCTGATAAGATAGATTCATCAGAGAAGTAGTAATATCTGTTGAATGCTTATCTTAGAAGATACGTTTGGATAAACAACGTATTTGCTCAAGGTTAAATCATTAGAAAACAAGAAATCTTGTTTGCTGAAGATTAATTCTTTATGAGTTTTTGAGATGTTTTCAAGAAACGGATTAGGTCCACCCTTGACTTTCTCGTTTGAAACTCATTAAGAACTTCTTCATGTAAAGAAGAAAGATTGTTGTTCTATGGTTTTTAACCTCAGAACAAAGTCTGCAGAAGGAGTCAGAAAACTAAAGAATTTTCAGAAAGAGGAAATCTGATGCTCGACTAGATGAAGAAACTGAAGTTATCTACTCTATGCCAAAAAGGATTTAAGTTGCTGAGATCCTTCAGAATGATGATCAGTTGACCTTCTTTTCAGAAGCAGATGTGCTGATAATCCTTTGATAGACAAATTCTAAACAAGTTAGATCAGCCTTGCAAGAATAAAGATTGTCATGCAAACTATGTCATGTGGTACACACATGTTTGATGATACTTACTTTTGAGCAAGCTCTGCATCTGTTCGAAGAAATAAAATCAGAAGATGTTATTGAAATACCAACTAATTCTCTATAGTACATAACTTTTCAGAAGTTTATGTGTTAGTGACCCTTTGAAAAATCAGTACCTCCACACTCTGAGGATTACCTTCAGAAACTAGATGAATACTCCTGAACAAAAGAACATAGTGGTCATCTGAAGAAAAGACTGATTCCAGTTCTCAGACTAAGAGATCCAAGTTCAGAAAACCAAGATGCTCTTCAGCAACAGATTACAATGTTAGATCACTCTGAAGGAAGCAGAAGCTAAAAGTTGATGACCAGAAGCTCAGAGTCAAAATGGAGAACACTCAGATGAAGTATCACGGAAGGATTTTCAGACTCTCTAAGATTAAATCAGTCTCAAATTTAAGCGTCCATTCATCATGTCAATTACTCTGTGATGGCTACTTCCTACAGTCCATAAGTATACTCTAACAGGTATTTTTATGTTTATCTGACTCTCTCTCTATTAAAGTATATTCATCTATTTTTTCTAGCCTTAGAAATGATGATATAAAATTATCTCACTTAATTTCTCTTGAGTCATCTCATATAAAAAAAAACTTATTCCCAACAGCCTTACCTTGCTCTCTACCTAGGAATATCTCAGCCGTTCAAATCTTCTTGAAATACGCATATTGAATAACATATGTTCATATGATTAAATGCGAAATTAGAAAGCATGCTAGATTGTCCATAATAGACTGTCACCTCCCTATAACTACTAACCAGGCGTGATCATATGTTGACAAGTATGGATTCATTTTAATGTTGGAAATAGTAAAAAGCCTTAAGCTTGCCTCTATGGTCGTGCACTCATTAAAATTATAAAACTAGGGATTGTCTCTCCTCGTTAATATCTTCAAATACATCTCGCTCAAATACATTTATTGAAAATACTTAACTCCTGCCAAGAATTAATTAAAAAGAATTGTATACGTCTTCCCTAGGTTAACAGACGGTTATACTGTATGACTGTCCTCATCTCTAAGACTATCCCTATCTTCTCTAAAAGTCTAGGTAATCATGATCAATTTTTTTTTGTTTATTAACTAACTCAATCCAGCCTCTTCACTTGTCTATTTAGAGTCCTACCATTACTCTAAAAATCCTTCATTATTTCTTGTCCCTAGTCATCTTAAGAACTCTAAAACATTTTTGAAAAATGACTCCAAGAACCTTTCACGGCAACGATGATCTCTTCGAAGTTATCAATGAAAAACGACCAAATCCAGCAAACACTAATCAAAACTTTTATCTCGGGATTCATTCTCAAAATTGGAACGGATACCTATCTATGTTAAGAGGCTTAATTTATCCAAACATTTTAAAATCCTTTTGGATCAATGCCTCTGTTAGCAGTAATGGTCTAACCATCTCTTCAAACATCTATGGTATTCTAGTTACCTTCAATGCCACAAACATTGCTAAAGCCATTGACTATCCTCATGGGGGTGTCACAACCAACCGCGCATCCATTTGATGCACCTCCAATGCTGAAATGCATTATATTTTTGATACAGGCTCTGCCTTTAAACCACCAAATCCTGAAAGACTTCTGCCTAATGTAATAGGATGGTTCAAGTTTATCTTAACAAACATTAAACCTCGCAATACAAACAAATATTTTCTGTATCATGATGATAAGCTTCTCATCATGTGTCTTCTTAGGTCAATTCCTATAGACTTGTCCCAAGTAATCTTTGATCATCTTAAAGAGTCAATCCTTCTGTCAAGAACCATGAACATATCTTTTATCCCCTATGGAAGAGTGCTATCTGAAGTCCTCTTCAAAGCAGGAATCGTGCAAACAATCTGCAGAGTTAGGGGCGGTCTAGACATTGCTCTTGATAGAAAATTTTGTGAAACCTTCGACAGCAGATGGTTCCCATAAAATTAAGATGACTATGTGTTAGAACTAGGCCAAGCTATCAGTTTGTAATAGTTTGTTAAGTTCATGTATCTGCGTTGTATTTTTAAAATTAATAAAGTATGTGTCGTATTTTGTTCTATTTTCCTTACTTCTCACTCTCTCGCTCACCTTTATAATTACTCACTTATTAGATATGTAAGATAAATCTTCTTGAGTATAAACAGTGTGTCTCTTTGTTTCACTTTCAGTTAATGTTTTTAACAAGCCACCCTTAAATATGCATTTATTCCAGATCTCTGACTCCCGTCAAAAATTAATTAGAAAATTCTATGCGTGATCTCTTGGTCTTCCCAAGAATGAGAGTCTGCTAGTATCCGTCTCTTACCCTATCTAGTCGAACATCTAGGAAATGATGAACCTGTCGTTTGGAGTCACCAACATTTATTAACTCACTCTATTTCTATTTAAGGGATCTTGTTCACTTCTCTATTCATCATTCTAACCCATCTCAGTTAGTGTCTCTCTTTTGTATTTCCTCCAAAATGTCTACCTCACATGCAAAAGTTGCTAAGAATGAAACCTCTGAGTTAAAAGTTCTGAATGAACTTACTAAGAACTTCTGCTCCCTCAAAGAACATGGGTTGATAAGAACTTTGTATGAGTTACGGTGTCAGAAATGGGAGGGTTATCTTAGCATGCTCCCAGGCCTCATTTACACAGACCTAGACAAAGAATTCTGGGCAAATGCTAGCGTCTTTTCAAATGTATATAATCAACACATCATTCAGTCAGTCATCTCCAGATTCCCTGTAGTGATTAATCCCTTTATCATTGCACAAGTCATCCAATGTGATGAAATCGGTGATACTATTGAAGATTATAGTGAAAGAAATATCTTCAATGATCTCATCTGCAAAATTCATTGTGGGAATGGTCCTTCCAACTGTGTCTCCACACTCATTCCCTCAGCTAAAGTCTGGCACAAGATCATGGAAACTAACTTAAGACCTAGAGAAATAGGAGCAAGAGTGTTATCTCACTCGGACCATCAATTTATTTTCTTTCTGGTCTACAGAAGAAAAATAAACCTCCCTCAAACCATGTTAAATTACTTGCAAGAACAAACTCTCTTATCTAAAAACAAGTCTTCCTTTAGTATTTCGTATGGAAGGGTCATATCCCGTGTCCTTGAAATTCAAGATGTGATCTCAAGACTAGAACACATTGGAGCAACCGAAGAATACGCAACCATGAATTACGCGGAACTCTCTAGGAATCTCTAAGGGGTCATAGGATAGGGTTGCGATTATTTTGCTCTCTGTTTTGTTGCTTTGGTTCTTACATTATGTATTCTACTCTTAATTATGAATGAAATTTCCTTTGCATGGCTTTACTTCAAGAATTACATAAAATTCATTCTCAAAACTCAGAAATGCTTACATTGCTCAAACTTTTTTATGATGTCAAAAAGGGGGAGAAAAAGAAATATGGTTTTGATTAAAAGAAAGAAAGAATGCAAACTTAAACAAGTATCAATCATATAAAATGATAAAATACGTTTACTACTAACGTTTGTTTGATGTTTAAACCGAGGAACTCTGAACAAGTTCACTAGGCATTCTCAGAACAGGTTAAGAAAGAAGAACTTTGATAGAAGTTCTTATGAACTGTTTGTTCATATGATCGAAGTTGTACACTTCGTGAACATGTGCTCAGAATCAGATTTACCCAGTATTGTTCAGAAAGTTAAAGTTATCGTGATCTCTGTTCACTTGGTTCAGAAGTTGTAAGCTGTCTGAAAGTATGATATCCAGAACATAAGAATCAGAAGAAGGAAAGCTCTGAAAGTTGTCAAGACAAAGTCTACATCTCAAGATGCTTTTCAGAAGAACTGTGCAAATCAAGTCAAGGACTGTCTGAAGATCCGAATTGAAGATCCAAGAAGAAGTAGCTCTGATTTAACCAAGAATCCAATTGAGAAGAAAATGATTTGGTATCAAACTAAATCAACACTTGGTAATCAAATTCAGTATATAAAGAGTGGTATCAGACTCCGTCTGTAGTAATATCAATCAGAGCTAAGCTGTAAAGTTTTCAAATACCTTCATTGGTATCAATTTCAACACACTAAGGAAATACCTTTCAATTGATATAAGAGAATACCTTCAGTTGGTATCTGACTCAACATAATTTGGTTTCTGACTAAGAATCAAATCACATTGGTACCAGATTCAGAATCAAACGTTGATTGATCACTAAATTATCCTTCTAATGGTATCTGATCAGAAATCAAGCTTTGATAAACCACTGAGTTGTGACAGTAACAAGGTTCTGAGATAAAGGCCTGTGTTCAAAGTCAAACTCTAAAAAGTCATTATCTTATTGGTGATTTTTAAATTAATATATCTGAATTATGATTCTGAAGATCCCAATATCTGACTTATGGAAATCAAGGGAGACTACCCAGAAGATTCAATTGTTAAAATCTATAATCTTCATCAAGTATGAAACTCAGGGGGAGTTTCTTAAGACGGTGTCTGTTTTTGATAAATAGCAAGGCTATGATTATTAGATAAGAACTGTTCTGTTTCTGTGCTAAAATGATTATGCTAAAGAGTAGAAAATGCTTCAGATAACTCTGAAGATTATGAGCTCTGATATGACGTACAAGGAACTAAGTTCTAAAGGTATGAAGACGAAAGTTCTGACGAACTAGTCCAGATGCTGAAGACTTTTGTCTCCTTAAAGACAGGATAGAGAAGTATTCCTTTTCTATTCTATGTTCTGACAGCTCAAATTGTTATTTTGTGAGTCCTTTGATCATATGAGATTCTAGATGATCACAGATAAGATTTTGAGGTTAACACATTCAGGGGAAGCTGTTGTTCTGGACTCTGAATATGTTTAGTTTTGGTGATTACCTTGTATAAAATGTTCAATCAAAATACATGGTTTTGTCATCATCAAAAAAGGGGAGATTGTTAGAGCAAGAGTTGGCTCTACAAGTCGTCTCTATATTTTTATGATAACAATGGTGTCTGTGAAAGAACCATTTTATGTTCTAACGTGTGTTGTGTGCAAATCATAATCATAGAAGATATCAGATCCAACAAGCACCAGCCAGATGTGCGTAATTGATCATATGCGAAGTTACTATGTGTGACACAAGTCGCAAGAAGCAAGTATGCTTCTGTATCTGATCATGATCAGTCAGATCCAAGGATGCCGATATTGCTGTTGCAATACTCTTGTGGATGCTCTCTGAGAATGGTTATGATTCTGAAGATATTGAAGCTTCTGAAGAGATAATGTTATAGAGAACCGAAGTGCTGAAGATTCCAATGACTTAAAGTTCTGAAGGCTGAAGACTCTGAAGACCAAGTGCAAAAAGGCTCTGAAGACTTATGTGTTATGAAGAATATGGTTCTAAAAGACAAGTGCTGAAGTTCTGAAGACAACTTCCTAATAGACAAGCTCTGAAGACGGAAGACTTGAAAGATCTGAAAACCCTGTTATAAAATCTCTACTCATGCTTCAATTAATTACCATCAGAAGCCTCTGAAGATTTAAAGACAAATGTTACCGTTAGCAATGAATGTACACCGTTCTAAAATACCTATCCCATCACTTCTACAGTAAAAAGGAAGATATGGCAGTACAACTTTAATCATTGCATAACGACTCTTTTCAAATGATCAAAAGTTCTCCAACGGCTATATTTTACTAGGCTATTTAAAGAAAGGAGAAATCGCTTCTAAAAATAGGTGGTGAATCGATCAAGTTAATGTGTGAAGATAGCCACAACGATGAGTTCTCGTTGTAACACTTAATATCCAAAGCTATCACCATTTACACACAACCATTGTTGTTGAAGCTCAAAGATAATTATTCAACACAACAACAATCAATTGATACAGAAGTTGTTGATGAAGAAGACAACATTGCAAATCAGTCAAGTCATCAACCACCTTCTCGTCTGAGCTACATTGAAGATCTAAAGCAAGGAGTTGTTGCTTAAAGCATGCTCAACAAAGAAGACGACGAAGAAGAAGAAGAAGATCTACAAGATGTCAGCAACTAACAATTCAGCATACATCTTAGTAGTATCAGAAGAAAGCAAGGAGTTGCTGCTCAAAACTTGCTGGAACACTTGTGTGTTCTTATGTACTTAAACTTAGGAGTTATCTGCTTGTTAAGAAGCATATTTGTAATCTCCAGTTTAACTAATTCTATGTGAATTAGGATTCCTTTAGTGGTCAGTGTGACCGGAGACTCAAGAAGACAATGGCTTGGTGTCATTGTGGAAAATCCTGGAAGAATGGTCAGTAAACGTTATATTCATTAAGTTGAATCCCTGAACATTTAGCTGTGAAATCCTGATAGTAGATCTTGTGAGATTGGAACCTGCGGGTCAATGTTCGTTATATTCATTAAGTTGAATCCCTGAACGATTCATTGTGGGTTAGTCACAGCTGCGGTTGTGCATGATGTTAGTCAACGGCTGTTGCCCGTGCATCTGTAATCGGATTTGGTTATAGTGGATTAAGTCCTTATGTTCAAGGTGAAATCACCTGAGGAGGGTGGACTGGACTAGCTTGGGAATGGCTCAAGTGAACCAGGATATATTGTGTGTTCTTTACTCTTGCTTATGCCTTGATTTATTGTTATGTCTTACTCTAAATTATCAGAACCTTACATAAACAAATCAGAGCCTTGCATCTTAATTTTGATAAGCTTCCGCACTGCAAGTTCGGAATGTTGCATATCTTATTCAGACTCTCACTGTCATATATGTTTTACACATTGAAAAGTCTGATTGCTACTTCCCTTGTCAGAGTCTCTCAATGAACTCTGATGTTCTCTTAGTGCTTTAACAATAAGAGGCAGAAAGTTTTTAAGAGTGAAAACACAATTCAAACCCCCCTTTCTTGTGTCTTTCTCGCACCTTCATGACCAACTGGCTTTACCTAGTTCTAGACCTAGTTGTCGGGGAAAACTCTAAGCAGATATACAAGTATATATACAGTTGGTATATGACAAGTATTTAAAAGGATATGAAAGAAGGACTTACAGATGAGCAAGCTTCCAGCAATACAGTTATATATATATATATATATATATATGAAAGCAAGTAAATAAAAGTTGATAAAACTTACAGGCGAGCAGGCTTCCATTGTAACAGTTGTATGGTTAGTTGTTTAAGAAATTAAAGAAAGTTTTGATAACAACTATGGATTTGAACCTAAATAAAAAAGGAAGTTGTTTTGAAAAGATTGTTGGGGCTTATACTCAAGGAGAGGCCCAGATGAAAAAACAGTAATCGTACCGTTGTTTTGTAAACTGTACCGGGACTTATACAACGACTGAGGGCCAAAAAGGTTTATATTTACAAAGGGGTGGGAGTTATACTCTATCAAGAGGCCCAAAGTTTATTTATGTACAAGTGATGGGGCTTACAACTCAAGGAGAGGCCCAGATGAAAATGTTTTAAAAACGACGATCGCGCAGAGATTTTTTAACATATTGGGACTTATAAAATGACTGAGACCCAAAAAGGTTTTGGTCAAAAAGGGATTGGGTCTTACACTCTAATAGAGGCCCAAAAGTGTTTTAAATAAAAGAAATGGGACTTATAGCTCAAGGAGAGGCCCAGATGATTTTGTTAAAAAGGCGACGATCGAGCCGTGGTTTTGAAAAGTACAGAGGGACTTATACAATGACTGAGGCCCAAATTTTTTGTATAACAAGGATTGGGTCTTACACTCTATTAGAGGCCCAAAAGTTTGAAAAAGAAAAGAAATGGGACTTACAACACAAGGGTAGGCCCAAAAGTTCTTATTTAAAAGGTGACGACCGCGCCGAGATTTTTGAAAACACGGTGGGTCTTATACAATGACTGAGACCCAAAAAGGTTTTGGTTTTCAAAAGGGGTTGGGTCTTACACTCTATTAGAGGCCCAAATTATTTTGAAATTTTAAAATCGGGAGGAAACCCTAATTTTAAATTAGAATGTCATTTTTCAAAGGAAATTTAAATAATAAATGATAAAATATCAAATATATTCAAAAACAAGTTGTACACTTTGAAATATTTAAAAAAATCATGTTTAATCATATGAAAGCTTGAAATTCAATTAGTTTTGAAAGATCAAAGTGGGAATTTCATTTTTAAAAATTGTTTAAAACAATAAAATGAAATTAATTACAAAAATTCTAACTATATTAAATAAATAATATAAATGGGATTTTTTTGTAAAATAAAATATTTAAACATTTTAGTGAATTTTGAGAAAAAGAATCAATTCAAAAACATAAATATTCAGAGAGAAATAATTTTTGAATCAATTAAACAAAATAACTAAAATTCAAAAATTTGAATTATGGCGCCAAGAACACTTGGTTCTTGCCCGCGCCCTCTGTTTTTGTAGATTTGCGTTTTCTCACTTTTCTCCATGATTTCTCAATGGTTTTGCACGATTCAAGTACCAATCTTGTTCGTTTTTGAACAAGGATCACAACCATATAGTTTAATTGCATGTATATTAAGCATGGAGAAAGAAATCAACATAAAACCTCAAGAACCCTAATTTCAGCATGAACACAATGAAATTCCATACACGATTGATTTATGGCAATTGATTGAGGGTTATCACTCTACATACATGCATAAACAATATGGTAACTCAAAAATTCATTCATGATGCATGAATCATAGAGTTAGAAGGGTTCAGGCTTACCTCTTGCAGCTGGTGATCGAGTTTGGTGATGGAGGTGTTACAGCTAGGTTCCAATGATCTGGACAGCTTCCTTAAGTGCCAAGGAGTGTGTTTGAATGCTTGGAGTGGATTGAAATGAGCTGGAACTGGTTGTAGTACCCCAACTGCAACTCTGTCAAGAACTTGAGCAATTGGCCGGTGATTTTGTGAATTTGATGTTCCAGATGTGATTTTGTGTTATTGATCACTCATACATGATTTTTATGAGGTGTGTGTGTGATTGGTTTGGTTGGAGTTACTCTCAATCTCAAAACCCGATAGTGACTTGAGTTAGAAGGCAAAATTGGAGTGAAGAAGAGATTTTTGAGTAAAGCATCAGTTTGGGTGCTTTGGTGTACTCAAACTGATCACAATTGAGGTATATTTATAGTGTGTCAAGTTTGTTTTGGCAGCAATAATGTGTGGCAACTGCAGCAGGTCTGTGGCCAATGTGGATCAAATGGAATCTCAAGTCTCCTCTAGCCATTGACTTGAGGTTAGAGCACATGCCTATGGTCTTTTGGTTTAGAGATAAGGCTTGACTCATTCAGTTAAGCTTGCCTCAGTTCATGCCACCTTGATGCATCCATTGAACGCATTGAAACAAAATTGGAGTCTTGGCACTTTTTAGCTCTTTTAGGTTTGGCATGGCTATATGTAGATTCTTGGACTTTGGAGGCTTTAGGGATCAGATCATTCTCCTTTTGTTTTATCCTCAGATGTGTCCAAATGGATGACAAGGCTTGGAGTTGTCCAAATTTGCCAAATCGAGCAAATGCACAAAATCTGCCTTGCTTGAGACAGTTGGAAATGGTGGTTTTGAGGGATTCATATCTCCCTGATCAGGTTGAGTTATGGGAGGCTCTTGTGCTTTTTAGAAAGCCCTCATATGATACAAAACATGTGTGATCATAGTTTATTTTGAAACTATTTGGATCCAACTGAAAAATCCTCATGAACATTGATGTTGAAGGCTGGTAACTTAGGCAGATTTTCACTAAGTGTTGGAAAAAGTGTCATTTTCATGTTTTTGTGATTTTGATCAATCCATAACTCAAAATCCATAAAGAATTGGAGTCTGAGGTAGTTGAAGCTTTTGTAGAGTGTAGCAAGACCTACAAATCCAGCTTTGGATCACCCAAAATGGTTGCTTGGATCTCAAGTTATGATCCTTGGAAGTTGGTACCAAAATCACTTTTGTTCCATAACTTAGAAAAATTTTGATTTCTCAAGGTTGCCCCTTTTGCAAGAAACCTCACTTTTCTTGATTTTTCTTGATGAATGAAGATCAATGTCACACATTAACATTATTTTTGACTTAGGGGAACCATATTTGTGAAAATTTCCAAAAAGTCAAACTTGATTTTGTGCACAGTTGACTTTTTATCAGATGAAATCCAAACTGTGTGATCCTTTGTGAAATCAAGTCATTGAGCTAAATCAAACCTAATTTATGGATTGCAAAGGTGATATAGGGTGTATTGAATCATGTCCCAAGAATTGGGGGCATGTCCTGGTCAAAAGTCAAAGGTACAGTTGAGTTTTTCCTCGTAAACCCTAATTGTGGTCCAGATGAAAATGAAACTTGTGAATCAAGCTTCTTGGATCAATCCATTGTTGTAAATGGATCAATGTGGTGTATTGGAGGCCCTCAAATCATGTCTTGAGGTCTTGGCTCATGCTTTGTCCCAAAAGTCAACTTAGGGGTGAATTAGGTCAAGAAACCCTAATTCTTGATTTTTTTTGTGAATGCATCCCCTGAGGCTAAATTGACTTGATGATTAGGTCCATGAGGTCCCTTGGAGTATCTTGGGTTGTGCTTTGAAGCATTGGCTCATGCCCAGATGAAAATTTTCATCTGGAGGCCTCAATCAACCAAAACCCTAATTTGGTGACACTGGCGATCTTGAGGCTTGATCCACTTGGAATGTTGCAACTTTGTGCTTGATTCTTGATGTGGGAGTCCTCTTGATCCTTTATAGGCATTTGGGAGATTAGACAAGTTGAAGATCATGTCATTTCTTTATTGATCTTTTGTCTAAGTGCTTTGAGAGGGCTTGAAACCCTAATTCTTGATTATGGTGAATGCTCACCCATCTTTGAGGAGATTGATGAGGCATGATGGTACATCCATATTGTGGTGATGATTCTCAAAATGATGGAAAATCTTGGTGGTCAAAATTTGGGATATGACAATGTGTCGCACTCTAGAGTCAAACTGTCTCATTCGTACAATACTCGGGCCAATCGACAAAAGAAAATGGACGATCTCGAGGAAGAGAATAGAGAGCTGAGAGAATAAATCAATGCTCTAAAAGAGAGTTTGGAGAAACTCCACAACGACATATAATTCCTGGCAGCAGCCCAGGAATAACAACATCAAAGGACTGTGATCTCAGAGATTACATCCACGCCAATGTTTGAGACACCTGGCAGTCATCCTCAATATAACATGCCTAAAGGTTTCCCCTGGGGCATGCCTCTCAACTTTATACCTGAAGGATACATCCCACCGGTCACTGAAGACCCGGAAGTCAAAGCAGGAATCGCCAGACCTGAAGGTTACAAACTTCAGGGAAATGAAGATGCAAGGATTACAGGAGAAACCCCTGAAGGTTACAAACTTCAGGTCACTAAAGCGCCAAGAGTCACCGCTGTAATGACTATACCACAACCGATGGTACACACTATCCCAGAAGGACAGATTCCGCAAGCCACTTCTGGCAGAAACGAAGAAGTATACTAAAGGATGAATGAATTCCAGGAATAGTTCCTAGAAATGCAGAAGGAACTGCATGCCATTCACGGTCAAGACTTGTTTGGTAAAGACACCCCGACCTCTGTTTGGTCCATAACCTAAAGATACAACACAAATTCAAGGTGCCCGACTTTGAAAAATACAAAGGCAACTCTTGCCCTAAAAAACATTTGGTAATGTACGCTCGGAAAATGTCTACCAAGGCAGAAAATCAATAGCTACTAATCCATTACTTCCAAGACAGTTTAACCGGTGCCGCGCTCAAATGGTACATGGGTTTAAACTGCACCAAGATCAGTACTTTCAGAGATCTTGGGGCAGCCTTCGTTCAACAATATAAATACAACTTGGACATGGCACCAGATAGGGACCAACTCAAAGCAATGTCACAAAAGGATAAAGAAACCTTCAAGGAATATGCTCAGAGATGACGTGAAATCGCCACCCAGATCTGTCCTCCTCTCGAGGAAAAGGAAATGACAAAGATCTTCCTGAAAACATTAAGCTCATTTTATTATGATCGAATGGTCGCCAGTGCACCTAGTGACTTCACTGAAATGGTGAACATGGGAGTACGCCTTGAAGAAGCAGTCCGAGAAGGACGATTGGTCAGAGATGCAGAGCCATCCAGCAGTACCAAAAGATACGGTAGTGCTTTCCAAAAGAAGAAAGAACAAGATATTAGTCATATCTCTCTGGGAAAGCAAAGGCGAAGGTATCAACCAGTATCAGTAACTCCCGCTATTAACCCAGCGCCAACTCCGACATATCAACCTCAGGTGGCTTAGAGTCAACCAAATTAACAACAATATCAGCAAAGGCAACAACAGCCTCTTCTGAAGGCTCGCCCACAGTACAATAACAACAATCGTACTACACGACCATCAGGGTTCGACCCTATACCGATGTTGTATGCATAATTATTTCCACTTCTACTGGCCAAGGGGCACGTTCAGATCAGGACTCCTCTCACAGTACCAGAAAACCCACCTTTTTGGTTCAAAGCAGATCAAACTTGTCCTTACCATCAAGGAGGATCGGGACATAACATTGAGAAATGTCTCAGCTTCAAGTCTGATGTACAGAAGCTCATCAGGAACGAGATTTTATCCTTCAAAGATACTAATATGAATGTTTAGACGAACCAATTACCACAACATGAGAAGACTACAATGAATTTGATAGAAGGAGAACCTGGCAGTAGTTATCAAATTCACAATGTACGCTTACTGGGAACCAATCTGGTAAAGATGCATTGCAGACAGAGCGGGTACAACCATGTGCCATCTCACAACTATCATCAGTGTGATATCTGCTCAAAGGACAATCAAGGGTATGCCATAGTACAGGTAGCTCTACAAGAACAAATGGATCTGGGTTGGATTCAGGATCACGGGATTCATGAAGTAAACATGGCCCATGCACATCCCAATATTGTTCAAAACCATAACATCTGTGCAATGAATGTCAATTTAGTGGCAATGAATTCAAGACAAAGTCAGCATTATAATTTTCTGCGGCACGATTACAGTGCTTGCCCAATATGCTCGAAAGACAATCAGGGATGCTCTTTTGTACAAGAGGCCCTCCAACAACAAATGGATCTTGGATAGATCCAAGACTACCATGAAAGAAGTGATCATCAAGTCAATATGGTTCTAATCTTTGACATCCGCTTAATGAATACCAGTTTAGTGGAATTACATGCCAAGCAGGCCAGACTTAGTTTCCTGACCTCGCACGATTATCAAGACTGCAAAGAATGCTATGAAAACGACCAAGGGTGTGCGCTTGTGCAAAGAACTCTTCAACATCTGTTGGACCACTGGTGGATTCCGATCTACCTGGATGAAAACACACAACAAGTTAGCATGACTATTGGGAATCCTGGTAGACACCAAAATTGTGATGTCCGCTCAATAGAAACGAATCTAGTAAGGATGCACTGCATACAAAGCGGATATGGTCGGGTACCACCTCAGAATTATGAACGCTATGGAATATGCTCGAAAAATAACCAGGGATGTTATCTCGTACGAGCAGCTCTCCAACATCAGTTAGAGCGAAAGGAGATTCAACCATGCTTGAATTCTGAATCAATCAACATGATACAAGATTTTCTCCCTGTTCGAAACAAAAACACTGTCATAATTTCCAGTCATGGAATAACCAAGGATGTTTACGCCATAATTCCTCTACTCAATGAGTCAAAAGTCTCTCTTGACAATAGAAAATTTCCAAACTTAGAGTTGATCGAGGTTGCCTACGACAGTCATCAGAATGATCTATGGAGATTGTGACCCTGAAGGATGTTGTGCTCCACCCAACTCTTTAGAGGAAGACAACCTGATGAAGGACAACTTTGACTATGATTATTATGATCCCATGGTTGACTTGCCTATCTAGAAGTCATACACAGAAGACTCGGGGCAAAAGAGTCAGCTGGACAATGCCTATCAGCTGAGTAATCTTGAAAAGAATACACATGTTCCCCCAGAGTCATGGATTCATTACTCAGAATGTTCCAAAGCAAAGATTGCAGGACAAGAATTTATTAACTACGCATTTCCCGAGGTCAACGTCATTGAGGAAGATGATTCATCCATGCCCACAGAAACCTGGGATACCTTGGGGCAGCCAAGTGACAAATATGACTTTCTAGTCAAATACACTGCTCCTGAAAGCTCTCGCATCAGATACGAGGACATCTAACCAACTGGACGGGGAGATCCTCTTGAGAGTGAAAGCATTATGGAATATGCGACAGAAGATTCCTCTTATGATAACTCTACATGGGAGGAAGACTCCAATGATCCTACTCCGCCAGAAATCAATGTCGTTTCTGAAGACAAACCAAGAAGGAAAGTACCAGACTTTGTGATTCATAGAGGATTTCGTCGCCATTGGGTTGCAGTCGATGTCTCGAAAGTCGTTCATAAGTCTAAGTAATTGCCACATCTTTGTTTAACCTTTCACCTTACCCGGGTGAAATGAATGTTTTATAAGGCTTACTTTTCTGTAAATGTCCCTCTTCATTTCGCCCAAAGCGACAGAGTTTTGTTTTATAGGATTGTGTTTCAAGAATGTCAAATCATAAATAAACAATGTCATTCTAAATTCCCGCATTCATTGCTATTTTCACTTTTCGTTTTTTCAAAAAATGGTAATCCTAAAAAACAACCCAAAATAAAAACAAGCATTTTTCAGAAAATACACTGCACACACTTCTGCATTTCTCTCTGTTTTTTCTTAAAAAAAGGAATCATCACGTCATGCAAATTATTTGTTTTAAACCCCATTGAAACATATGATCCAATGCCTTCTCCCAACTTTGAATTCCCGGTATTTGAAGGTGAAGAAGAAGAGGATGGAGAAATTCTGGAAGAGATCTCCCTATTACTCAGACAAGAGGAAAGGTCCATTGAGCCCTACAAGGAGCCGTTGGAAACGGTTAACTTGGGTTCAGAAGAAGAAAGGAAAGAAGTTAAGATTG
The DNA here is from genome assembly GCA_022829125.1 of Lathyrus tuberosus. NCBI lineage: Eukaryota > Viridiplantae > Streptophyta > Magnoliopsida > Fabales > Fabaceae > Lathyrus > Lathyrus tuberosus. Next base: position 9,299,079 of record JALAZF010000044.1, on the reverse strand, counting down.
GAGTATTGCTCAGTCCAATTGTCAAAGAAGGATTGATAAAACTTCTCAAAGAGTTTCCAGATGTATTTGCTTGGTCCTACCAAGACATGCCAGGGTTGGATACCAAAATCATGGAACATCACTTACCACTGAAATCAGAATGTCCTCTGGTAAAACAAAGACTGAGAAGAACTTATCCAGATATAGCCATCAAGATTAAGGAGGAAGTGCATAAGCAGATCGACGCAGGTTTCCTTGCCACCTCAGAGTATCCTCAATGGCTAGCCAATATAGTGCCAGTTCCGAAAAAGGACGGAAAGTCAGAATGTGTGTAGACTACAGGGATTTGAAAAAAGCAAGTCCAAAGGATGACTTCCCCTTACCACACATTGACATGCTGGTAGACAGCACAACAAAATTCAAAGTCTTCTCCTTCATGGATGGATTCTCGAGCTATAATTAAATCAGAATGGCGCCAGAAGACATGGAGAAAACTTCATTCATCACCCCATGGGGGACCTTTTATTACAATGTAATGTCGTTCGGTCTGAAGAACGCATGGGCAAGCTATTAAAGGGCCATTACAACTCTGTTTCACGACATGATGCACAAAGAGATTAAAGTGTACGTCGATGACATGATCTCTAAATCTAAAACAGAAGAAGAGCATGTGGAACACCTATCAAAGTTATTTGAGCGTCTGAGAAAATACAAACTCCGCTTAAATCCCAATAAGTGCACATTCGATGTTCGCTCGGGAAAACTCTTAGGGTTCATCATCAGCCAAAAAGGAATTGAGGTTGATCCCGACAAAGTTAAGGCCATTAAAGAAATGCCTTCTCCAAAGACTGAAAAACAGGTCAGAGGATTTTTGGGACGTCTGAATTACATCTCAAGGTTCATATCCCTCATGACTGCGACATGCGTGCCGATCTTCAAACTACTCAGAAAGAACCAAAGTTGTGTATGGACAGGAGATTTCCAAAAAGCTTTTGACAGCATCTAAGAATATCTATATAATCCACCGATTCTGTCTCCTCCAGTGGAAGGAAAACCATTGATCATTTACTTAACAGTCTTGGAAGACTTTATGGGTTGTGTGCTTGGCCAACAAGACGAGACAAAAAGAAAAGACTTTGTCATTTATTACTTAAGCAAGAAATTCATGGACTGTGAAACTCAATACACTATGCTCGAGAAAACTTGTTGCGCTCTGGCTTAGGCAGCCAAACGTCTTCGCCAGTACATGATTTGTCACACTACTTGGTTAATTTCCGAAATGGATCCGATCAAGTACGTCTTTGAAAAACCTGCTCTCACAAGAAGGATTGCCCGTTCGCAGAAGTTGTTATCGGAATACGACATCGAGTACCATGCTCAGAAAGCCGTTAAAGGAAGTATTTTAGCCGATCATTTGGCTCATCAACCGATTGACGATCAGGAATTAGTCAAGTTTGACTTCCCAGACGAAGATGTCATGTACCTAAAAATGAAAGATTATGATGAACCACTACCTAGCGAAGGGCCAGAACCAGGTTCCCATTGGGGACTAATATTCGACGGAGCCATCAATACTTATGGAAACAGAATTAGGCCAATCATCGTAACACCTCAAGGTACCCATATTCCTTTCACTGCCCGATTAACATTCAAGTGTACAAACAATGAGACCGAATACGAAGCTTGTATCATGGGTCTTGAAGAAGCTATTGATCTAAGGATAAAGAACTTGGATGTATATGGAGACTTAGCCCTAGTTGTAAATCAGATCAAAGGAGAGTAGAATACATACCAATCAGGATTGATTCCTTACAAAGACTATGCGAGAAGGTTGTTACCATTCTTCAACAGAATCGAGTTTCATTATATCCCTCATGAAGAAAATCACATGGCTGATGCATTGGCTACTCTATCCTTCATGATTAGTGTGAGTCGATGGAACGACGTACCCAAGATTGACATAATGCGCCTTGAAAGGTCCGCCTACATCTTCGCGATTGAAGCAGTCATATACGACAAACCATGGTATCACGATATCAAATGCTTCCTTCAAAGGCAAGAATACCCGCCCAGGGCATCAAGAAAAGATAGGAAGACTCTCAGAAGACTGGCTGGAAACTTCTTTCTAAACAATGATGACATGGTTTTGCTCAGATGCGTGGATAAACACGAAGCAAACATGTTAATGAAAGAAATTCACGAAGGATCCTTTGGCACTCATACCAATGGACACACAATGGCAAGAAAAATTCTGAGAGCATGATATTATTGGATGACAATGGAATCCGATTGCTACAAGTACATGAGGAGGTGTCACAAGTGTCAGATATACGCTGGCAAAATTCATGTACCACCAACGCATCTCAAAAGTCTTTCTTCTCCATGGCCTTTTTCTATATGGGGAATCGACATGATTGGCATGATTGAACCCAAAGCTTCAAACGGACATCGGTTCATCCTCGTAGCCATTGACTACTTCACCAAATAGGTCGAAGCAGCATCATACACCAATGTGACCCGACAAGTGATGGTCCGGTTTATCAAGAATAATCTCATCTGCCGTTATGGTGTTCCAAGCCAGATCATTACGGATAATGGATCCAACTTGAACAACAAGATGATGAAAGAGTTGTGTGTTGAGTTCAAGATCGAACACCATAACTCATTTCCCTACCGACCTAAAATGAATGGAGTGGTAGAAGTGGCTAACAAGAATATTAAGAAGATCATTCAGAAGATGGTCGTAAGCTACAAATATTGGCATGAGGTGCTACCCTTTGCTCTTCACGATTATCGTACATTTGTCTGCACTTCAATAGGGGCAACCCTTTTCTCTCTGGTGTATGGCATGGAAGCAGTACTCCCCATAGAAGTAGAGATCCCATCAATAAGAGTTTTGATGGAAGCCAAGCTAACAGAAGCTGAATGGTGTCAAAGCCGACACGATGAACTGAATCTGATCAAAGAAAAGAGAATGACGACTTTATGTCATGGACAGTTATATCAGCAAAGAATGAAGAAGGTCTTTGACAAAAAATTTCGACCCCGTGTCTTCAGAGAAGGAGACCTCGTGCTCAAAAAGATACAATCATTTCTCACTGATTCTCGGGGCAAATAGACTCCAAATTACAATGGCCCTTATGTTGTTAAAAAAGCCTTCTCAGGTGGTGCCTTAAGACTCGCAACCATGGATGGAGAGGAATTTACCTACCCCACAAATGTTTATGTAGTCAAGAAATACTTCGCCTAAATAAAAAAAACGTCTCGGTGGATTGAAAACCCGAAAGGGCGGTCCAAGCAAAAATTAGAGACATAAGTGAAAATCATCCCGATTGATTGAAAACCCGAAAGGGCGGTCCAGGAAAAAATTAGAGACATAAGTGAAAATCATCCCGATGGATTGAAAACCCGAGAGGTCAATCTAGACAAAAGTTAGGGATACATGGCAAGTAACTACGGCTGACAAGATTAGATCCCCAGCGGTAACGTTATCCGTCAGGAAAACTTCAGTCAAGGTCACCTTCGATAGAAGCTCAGAATGTCTAGAATTCAAAGTTGGTGGAAGGATAGTGGTCGTTATATGTAGCCCCTTTCCCTTTAAATTACCATTTTCTAAAACTTTGTAATGCTCTATGGGATCATGCGTTTGGCTGATTACCATTCTATCAATAAAATTTGAGTTGTGCCATTTGTTTGCAATTCTCATTTATTCTGCTTTACAGAATGACATGTTTATTTGATTAACATTCTTGAAACAAAAAATGGATTTACTTTTGTTTTCAAATTTACTTCTGCTTTTAAAACAAAGATGGCAAATTATTTTTGATTAATGAACACAAAAAGGAAAATCGACCACTTCTCTGGTAGTGGTCAAACTTCAAAATGCAGAATCAAAGTACTCCTCTTGATCAGTACACCCTGATTAAAGGATCAACTACTCCAGATGGAATGACCCATCTGACATTCCCGGTAGAGTTTTTTACGTATGAGAACCAATGATTGGCTTTTCTCCCCAGTAGGGTCCACCTCTGAAGAGCAAGAACGGGTTTCTATCCCTAGCAGGTTTGTACCACCGGAAACCGGAACAAATGCAGGAATCCCTATTCCCAAGCAAAAGTACAACTTTCAGAATCTCCAGTGATACCCCCATCTTCCAAAGTGGCCGAGTATCCGGTTGTGTTCATCACCAATCTGTATGTCGTGTCTGTTTTGTCAGCATAATTGATTCATATTTATGTTCATATTGCATTAATATCACTTTGGTCATACTCATCCCCAAGTGATAAACGTCCTCTCTTCGATAGAGTTGTCAGTTTTGCTTACCATGTCAGATAAGACAAAATTCCGATCTAAGTTCTTTCCTCGTCAGGAAAATGTACCGTCTAAACATCTCTCTCTAGTGTATTCCTGGAATGAAATCGGTCCTCAACCTCTTTGATAACTTGAACCTCTGAAAAACAAGAAGACATTCAGATAGGCACCTTTGAAACATTAATCTTCACCGTTAAAGATAATATTTTGCTTTCCCGGATTAAGGAAAAATTCCAGAGAAAGCCTCTCCACCAAAAGACTCTTGACAATACGCAGTTTCTCCCCGGAAAATTTTTGCTTTCAATAAAGTCATCAACACCTCAAAATTAGATTACATCACATGGCATTTCTCCGAAAAAGGTCTCGAAGGGAAGTATGATGTAACATCACCAAGCAAAAAGCAATCTCTCAAGAGACTTGTTTCCCCAGTAGGTCGACAAATGGCATCTCCCACAGAGAAGATTGCACACCTCTTCCATTCAGACAAATGGTTCTCCCCAGCAAGTCTGACGTCAAATCTTTTTCCATCAAATGGTGTCTCCCTAGTTAAACTCGGAGAAAAGTTTGATGAAGATCGCTAGAAATAGCGTTCCTTGTCAAGGGAAGAACTCGACAAGAAGAAAATGAGACCAGTTCTATGGCTGAAGACCAGGATCGAGGGGAAGTTTATTTCAAGAAACTGAGACCAGTTCCATGGCTGAATACCAAGATCGAGAGGAAGTTTACTTCAAAATAAACTGAGACCAGTTCCATGGCTGAAGACCAGGATCGAGGGGAAGTTTATTTCAAGAAACTGAGACCAGTTCCATGGCTGAAGACCAGGATCAAGGGGAAGTTTATTTCAAAAGAAACTGAGACCAGTTCCATGGCTAAAGACCAGGATCCAGGGGAAGTTTATTTCAAAAAAAATTGAGACCAGTTCCATGGCAGAAGACCAGGATCCAGGGGGAGTTTTGCCCTTTTCTAAGTAACATCACTTAGCAAAAGAATATGGATGAGAAAATAACTACCATTCATAACCACAGTCAAAATTTTGGGTATTCTGATATTTAATCCTCTTCTACCTTGAATGTCTGAACGTCTTCGCCATTCACACCTTCAGGTCCAAGAACATTAAATAGGGGCATCTGTCATACCCTAAATTTTGACCAAAATATTTCCCATCATTATGAAAATTATCACCACAATATGGATGTACCTTCATGCCTCATCAGTCTTTTCAAAGATTGTTGAGCATTCACTCCAATCAAGAATTAGGGTTTTGAGCCCTCTCAGAGTACTCAGACAAAGGACCAATCAATAATAGACATGATCCTCAACTTGTCAAGCCTTTAAAACATCCATGAAGGATAAAGTGGTCTCCTACATCAAGAATCAAGCATAAGAATGCAACATTTCAAGCTAATCAAGTCTCAAGATCACCAGTGTCACCAAATTAGGGTTTTGGTCGACCAGGGCCTCTAGAGAAAAATATTCATCTGGGCATGAGCCAATACTTCAAAACATGATCCAAGAAGTTCAAAAGTACCTCATAGACCCAATCACAAGTTCAAAATAGCCTCAGGGGATGCATTCATCAAAAATCAGGAATTAGGGTTTCTTGACCTAATTCACCCCTAAGTTGACTTTTGAAGCAAGGCATGAGCCAAGACCTCAAGAAGTGTTTTGATGACCTCCAATACATCATATTGATCCATTTACAAGATTAGATTAATTTAAAGAACTTGGTTCATAAGCAATACAAGGATTCAAATTCATCTGGACCAATTAGGGTTTTCTGATGAAAAGTCAACTGTACCTTTGACTTTGGACCAAGACATGATCCCAAACCTTGGGACATGATTCAAGACACTCTAAAACACCTATGGAATTAATCCATTAGGTTTGAATTAGGTACAGGACTTGATTTCATAGAGGATCACAAAGTTTGAAGTTCATCTGACAAAAAGTCAACTATGCCCAAAAATCAAGTTTGACTTTTTGGATTTCTTGACAAACATGGCTTCCCTAAGTCAAAAACAATGTTAACTTATGGTTTGGATCATCAAGAAAAATCAAGAAAAGAGGGGGTACTTGCAAAAGGGGCAACCATAAGAAACTTGAAAATTCACTAAGTCATGAAAAAAGTGATTTATACCCAACTTTGCAAGACCATAACTTGTGATCCAAGTAACTTTTTTCTTCCATCCAAAGATCAAATGAAAGATCTTATTACATACTTCATGATTGTCAACTACAATAGATTCCAAATCCTTATGGATTTTGAGTTATGGATTGATCAAAATCACAAAAAATGTAAAATGGACACTTTTTCAACACTTAGTGAAATTTTGGACAGAATTTGTTTTGCATTTTCACCAACTTTGAGGCCATTTTTCATCATAATCCAAGATGATTCAAGACCAAAGTTAAACATCAAAGTTGAATTATGTTATAGGGGCTTTCTAAAAATTACAAGAGCCTCTCATGGTTCAACTTGAGCAAGGAGTTATAAGCCTCCAAAAATGGCATTTTTCACCCTGCCTACACAACACATGGAAACTTGACTTGTGCCACACGATTCTTTCACTCAAGTCTTGCTATTTTGCCAACTTTGTCATCTTCCAAAAACACAAAACATCTGATGACTCACTTGTTTCTTGATCAAGGAGTCAAGAATTCAACTTGGCATGTGCAAAACCATCATGACATGAACTTTGGAATTCAACTTTGGCAAGGTAACATCAATGCAATGCATTGAGGTGTCATGAACCAAGCCATAACAATCCAAACCAGTTAAGATTCAAGGCCAAACTTTGAGCATTCAAACCTGCAGAAATTGAATGGAGTCAAGCTAAGAGAGTTGAATTGGCACTTTGGATTATCCAAGTCAATAGCTACAAGCTACACACTGTGATTAATTGCCAATCACTATTCCTTGCAAAAAAAACTTCCTCTACTATAAATAGAGGTCATGTGTGACTGATCAAACCACCCCAAAACATCTGAATTCATGTTTTCTTTCACTTCACTCTCCAAAACCAGATTTTGCTTCTTTTTGAAGTAACTATCGAATTTTTCAAAAGAAAGCAAATCCATCAAAACCAAGAGTGTAGACACATCATATACATCATATGTAAGCTGTCCAAATACTTCTCACCCGTCTGTAACCTCAGAATCACAAAGCTCCAAATCACCCTCAAACCAACTTGCAGTTGAGGTACCACAACAAGTTCCAGGTTGTTTCAATTCATTCCAAGCTTCCAAACACCTTACATAAGGTCCATTGAAGCTGTCTAGATCATTAAACAACATCTGTAACACCTCTAACACACAATTCAATTTCTTCTTGCAAGAGGTAAGCCTGAACTCTCAAACTCTATGATCCATGCATCATAAATGTGTTTTCAAGTTACAAACATGTTTCTGCACTCATGTAGAGTGTTTCTCCTCAATCAATTGCTTTGTAGATATCGTGTATAGGATTTCATAGTGTTCTTGCAGAAATTAGGGTTCATGTGTTCATCACTGGATTTCTCACTCCACACTTAATATAAATGCAATTAATTGGTACCATTAGAATCCTTGTTCAAAAACGAACAACTTTCATGTTTACAAAAGTCAAAACCATTGAGTAATCATGGAGTTATGGAGGGTTTTGCAAATCTGGGAAAACAGGGCACGCGCGAGCAAGAACAAGTGGTTTTGGCGCCCTTTTTTGAATTTTCAAATTTTTAAATATTTTAATATTTTATTAATTGATTTCAAAAATTAATTTCTCTGTCATTTTTAATCATTTTTTATTGGTTCTTTTTTTAAGAATTCATAAAAATATTAAAATATTTTATTCTACAAAAAATTCAAATTTATATTATTTCTTTAATATATCTTGAATTTTTGTAAATAATTTCATTTTATTTGTTTTTAAACATTTTTAAATGAAATTTTCACCTTGATTTTTCAAATTCAAATGAATTCCAAGTTTTCATGTGATTAAACATGATTTTTCAAAACATTTTTCAAAGTTTACAACTTGTTTTTGAATATATTTGATATTTTATATCATTTTTATTTAATTTCCTTTGAAAATTGTATTTTTAAATTAAAATTAGGTTTTTTTCTTAATTTTGATTTTTTCAAACTTCATTACAAACACTTTTGGGCCTCTAATAGAGTGTAAGACCTATCCCCTTTGTAAATACACAATTTTGCGCATCAATCATTGTATAAGTCCCGATACGATAAACGGTTCGATCGTTGTTTTTCATCTGGGCATCTCCTTGAGCTATAAGCCCCAAATCTTGTATAAAAATACACTTTTGGGCCTATATTAGAGTGTAAGACCCATTCTTACTTGTACATAAATATTTTGGGCCTCAGTCATTGTATAAGTCCCTCTGTTGTTTTAAAAATCACGGCGCGATCGCCGCCTTTTCAAATAAATCATCTGGGCCTCTCCTTGAGTATAAGCCCCATTACTCTTCTTTTCACAAACACTTTTTGGCCTCTATTTGAGTGTAAAACCCAACCCCTCTTTATACAAAAACAATTTTAGGCCTCTGCTGTAGTATAAGTCTCACAACGTCTTTCAGTATCATAGTGCGATCAATATTTTCAAATAAGTCATCTGGGCCTCTCCTTGAGTATAAGCCCCAATCTTTTGCACATAAACTTGGTTTTAAACAATAAACAACTTCCATGGGTGTCTCCTTGAGTTGTAAGCCTCATAACTCTGTTTTCAAAATCATCTGTCTGTTTTTAACTGGTACTAAGAGGAGCATTATTCCCGGTGAAACTGCTCTTAGAACACTTGGGCCTCTCTTTGAGTTATAAGCCCCAAACTTTCTTTTCTTTTTAAACAAATTTCTTTTAATCCAAATTCAAATTCAAAGTTTTCTCAAAACTTTCTTCAATTTCTTAAAACCCTAATCATACAGTTGTAGTCAATACAATAGATCACAATACACTTGGCCTTCCTCTCAGAATGCAAGTCCCAACATCCTTTTTTTTATGCATACTTGTTTATATACCTGTCAATTTATTCATTTGTATATATACTTGTGCATACTTGTTTAGAGTTTCCCCCAACAATTAGGTCTACACTTAGGTCAAGCCAGATGTTACTTTTAACTTAGTCAAAACTAGTTCCCTCATAGGAAATTCCCTATACAGTCTACCTCCTCTTGGGCTTATTCAATATGGAACATAGAAAGGCATTATTCCCATCGAAACTTTTCTCAAGACTGTCAAAACTTAGAAATATACATGTATACAAGAAATTCATTTCCCCAGAGAGGATTATATCCCGGTGAAACCTCTTTTGAATTTCTTCAAACCTTAGAACTGTTTAACAAAGAAAGGATTATTCCCGGTGAAACCTTTCTTGAACTCTTCTTAGGTTTGGACCCACTGATTTCCTAAAAGCATCCTCAGCCTCCTCTTGGCCTTAGTACAAGGACCCACAGGCTTCTTAGAAGTTCCTCAGCCTCCTCTTGGGCTTACTACAAGGACCCCCAGGCCTTCTAAAGGCATAGGATAGAAATTAGTCATATTTGCTAGTTCAATACCTAGGAGAGTCAACATTCCCAAAACATCAGACCATGCTAAGGGTTAATCTTCATCCCTAGAACCTACAGCCTCTTCTGGGGCATCATACAAAGGCCCATTTCCAACCAAATCCTACCTCCCCCTAAGAGACTTGGACAGTCTTAGCCTCCTTTTGGGATTCATTCAAGTATGACATGGAAAGTCCCATCTCCTCTTGGATCTCACACAGAAACCCTCAAGTTTCCTTAAAGCACATGCAAAACCCTGATCACTCTACTAATATATCAGTCTCCAATAGATTTAAAACCTCTAAGGTTTTCAAACTCAACTTTAAACCCCTCTGACCCCCTGAAGATGACAGGTTTATACCTGAGCGAATCGCACACTCAAAGATACAACAGAGTCGCCACTGAACTTTATTTAGTCCCAAAAGACAGGGAAAATATCGATAAAACCCAAGGGGAAGAGAAACGAGTAGGGGGTCGGTTATGTGAAAGGAAGGTACTAGCACCTTACGCATCCGTCGTACTCGAAGGGAACCATTTCGCTTGCTTCTAGGCTTGGATGGGTTATATATCTAAAGGTTTCTAGCTAAAAGAAAAGGAGAAAAAAGAGAAAAAGAAAGAAAGAAAGAGAGAAAGAAAGTGCTCGCGGAGGATTAGGGCCCTCGTGCCTACGTACCCTCATAGTGCAATGAGGAAATCAGAGCGTGGTAGTTCAAAGGAACCAGGGAAAGGGAAGATGAATAGAATAAGGATAGAAGGGTGCTCGCCAATATCATCGCGATCTCGTGCCTACGTATCATACATTTGAATGAATGCAGAATAAGAGCTTCTGTAGTTCGTGGAACTAAGACAGAAAAGGAAAGTAGTATCAAAACCAAGAGCAAAAGAAAGACACTGGGGATTCCAAAGAAATGGTGTCGAAACCAAGAAAGGAGTGCAAAGGAAAGATAGTAACTATGCTGAGGATAACGTGCAAGAATGGTGTCGAAACTAAGGAGATAAAAGAGCAAAAGGACTAGTAAAGAGACTCCACTAGGGAGGTAAAAAAACAAAGCGACTGTGTTGGGGACCAGAGGGTAAGCGAACCTACTGGGAAACAAGCAAAGGGATGATGTTAAAACCAAGAGAAAAATGGGTTCAGTGTGTTAACTGACTGACAGTGGTTAACCAAAGAGAAAGAGATAACGACTCTAGTGGGGATAAAGGGTTGGTGTCAACAGACAGGCTGTGATGAACCAAAAGGAGAGAGTACTGAACCAAGAGAATGTGCTTGACTCTAAAGGGAATTCGGTATATTAACTGATAAATAGTGATTAACCGAGAAAAATGGTATGGAACCAAGCGAAGGTTGTAACCCAAGAGTGGGAGTATTTGAACCAAAAGGAGGTTACTAACTGCCGTGGATTCTGCTTTAACAGAAAGACTGTGATTAACCGCAAAGAAACGAGTGATTAACCAAGAGAAGGTGATTAAATCGAAAGGGGCTCAGTGTTTTAACAGATAAACTGTGGTTAACCGAGAAGAAGTGCAAATTGGTGTTTTAACTGACAAGCAGTGATTAACCAAACAAGGGGAGAAGAACCAAGAGAAGGTTACGAACTCCGCGAAGAGTTCGGTATTTAACAGGAAAACTGTGTCTAACCGAAGAAAAAGGAATTGAGACTCTTCAGGGGAATCAAAAAGACAATGATTGACCACAAGAAAAAGGACAATGAGACAAGAGATAGGTGTTAACCCAAGAAATAATGCTCTTTAACCAACAGGGTGGCGGTTGATCAAATGAGAGATAGAAAGAGGCAAAGAGTGATCAGGGATCGACTCAACTGGGGAAGGAGATACGCTACCGCCTGGAGATAGAGGTGACTAAGCCAGGCACAGGGTCATTCATCCCCTACCTGAAGTAGTCAGAATGAGAGTAGGAATTCTCCATTCTCATTCCTTCTCTAACACACAGGGTGTAATGTAGAAGTTGAAACAGACAGCATAACAGCTCCAAGTTGTACAGTGCTCCGGTGTCGCGCGAAACTCCGACTCCACGAGGGGGAAAGAGAGAGATAGAGCTCTAAAGGAAGCCTAAAGAGAAGTGCCAACGGGAAGATTAATAATCGAAGCGAAGTTTCGATTAACTAATCAAAGGGAGGAATATGCTAATAATTTTCCAAAATGACTTGAAAAATTATTAAAGCAAAGGGTGCATTATTGATTATACAAGATTTAGCTTATTCCTTGAAGAACAAACTTAATACAAACATGAATGGAAAGTGCAAAATAGTACCAAATGACAATCCAAAATGCAACACAAATCATGTTATCATGTGAATCAAAATGTACAAGAATGATCATGTTCATACAATGTCAAGAATGTGCACAATCATGAAATCGAAAGATCGGGCATCGGAAAAATCACAACCGTGCCTTAAACTGAAGAGAAACAGCATCTAAAACATCCATAAAAATCAAACTTATCAATCCATGGAAGTTAGAGGAAGAGAGCATGGCAAAAAAGCTTGAAAAACACCAAAATTGGCACTCTGTTACAGTGGTAATCGATTACCCTAAGCAGGTAATCGGTTACTTGCTTGAAAAACAGCAAATCTGGAAAAAATTGTGCAGAGTAATCGGTTACTCTATTAGAGTAATCGATTACTCAGTTGATAAAAACAGCGCTGATGCAAATTTGTGAAGAGTAATCGGTTACTCTCTTTGCATAATCGATTACCACTATAATTGTGGCAAAACTAGCTTATCAAAAAGCACTTTTAACACCTAAATCACTTGTTCAAACTACCACATGCTAGGGTATGAATTTGTGCACGAAAATCAAGCTTAATAACAGCAAAAAGCCAGCAATGGAATCAATTAACACATCAAGATCATGGATCAAGTAATAGTGTAATTAATTCACACACAAAAAGCATCGAAACTACATCGCGAATGATACGAAAACGCTCGAAACAGTAAAATGAGCGAAGAAAGACCAACCTACAAGGCTGAGATGTGCCTTGGATGTTGTTGCAAATGAATCTTAATGAAGATAATCAAAGAAAACTAGAGAAATCTTTAATTGTAGCCGAATCGTACCGAAACCGGGTAAATTGTGATGAAACTCTGAAATACGAATTCGAACCGTAGAATCTTGAAGCAAACACTTGAGATGAATCCAAAAGCTAATGAAACTCCAGAAATCAAGTAGAATTGCCAGGTATTGAAGGTTAAGCTCAAGAAATAATCACTTCCAATTTAGAAGTGATTATTCTTCAATGGTGAAGAGCTATGGTGAGGTTTGGGAAAAAAATGGAGATGAAGATGAAGAAATTGCAGAAAAATTCAGAGAGAATGTGAGAGAATTGAGAGTGAAGTGTAAGAAATGTGTATGAAAATGGTTGATCCCTTGAAAAATGATTGAAGGTTTGTTTATATAGAGTTCTGGTTTGGAGTGTGAGAGGTTTGGAATTAGGCTAGGAGCTAGCTTTGGGTGGTTTGGAATTAGGCTAGGAGTTAGTTACATCTAACCCACTGAGTTAGAGGCTAACTCAGTTAGTTATTTGTTAACTCAGTGGGAACATCCCAATGTAAGCTTCAAATCCAAAGGTTCACATCTTAGGAAAATAGGGTGCATGGTAGTCTTGAATGGAAATGATACATTGTAGCAAATGCAAATGAATTACTTGAAGAGTCTAGAATATTCCACATGCTGCTAGAACAATGTAGAATCAAAGAACAAAGAGTGTGCATAGTTTCTATCCCAAAAAGCAGCAAAATGCAAATTCGTCCAGAGTAATCGATTATCCTATTTGGGTAATCGATTATCCTATTTGGGTAATCGGTTACTCTAGCAAATTTTGCCCAAATTTGCTTAGGAAATGGTGTTGTGGCCCTGATTTCAATTTTCCACCTCTTGTTTTGATGAATAATCATGGAAACCCCTGTTTTATGCTTGTTTTGATGATGTGATGACCTTGTGAGGATGCGATTAATCGGGCTTAAAAAACCTGAATATTCCTGCAACAAAATTAAACAGACAAAGTGTGAATGCTTATGCCAGCGATGCGAATGGACATGCTCATACAAAAGGCAAAAAAGAGGTCAAATTTCGGGTTACGACACCCCCCAACAAGGTTTAAGCTTTCATTTTAAGAAATTCCCCAGCCAGGGTCAATTTACCATCCACAAATCCCTAACAGAATCAGAGCCTCATGACATCTGATACTTCAACTCTTCCCTGATTCCCAGCAAGAGTAATTCCCTTTGGATTCCCCAATACAATTTGGACCTGCTCCTGGATTTCCATAAATCCTCAGCAAGAGATAGCCTCCTCTTAGGCTTCATATAAGAATTTTCCCCAATCAGCCTCAATCTTGGGCTTTGTACAAGACAGATAAAACCCTCCCCAGTGGAGTCATTTTCCTTTAGCTTCAACCTTGGGCTTTGATCAAGGCACATAAAAATCAACATTTTAAAACAAACAATAAAAATAAACAATAAAAACCTTTTTCCAGATAATTGTTGTAAGTGGCACACTTGTTGATTCCAAATCCAAGCTAGAGTCCCTCCCTTATCCTGGCTAAAATTCATCTTTCATCTAACAGCTATAAGTGGCAAGCCTCTGGATTCCATACATCCAAGCTAATGTCCCTCTCTTAGCATGAAAGATTCATAAGGAAAAAGTGGCATTGCTCTACATTGAGTTAAAGCTTTCTTCCTTCATGAAATCCCTCTTATAAAGGAAATTATGGCATTGTTGGATTCTACATATCCCAGTTAAAGTAATTTCCCTTATAACCAATTACTCAACATTTTGTGATGAATAGGTGAGATTTCTCCCTTTAGAGATGACAAATTCTCTCTCTCAATCACCCTTTTAGCTTCAATCTTGGGCTTTGAACAAGACATAAATACTCCGATAACTTCAATCTCGGGCCTTAAACAAGACACCAAATATCTTTCCTCCCATAGAATAGGAGGAACTACGATTGCTCTAATTTCCAAAATCTCTTTACGGGAATACTTAGGCATAAGATTGCAAAATCTTAGTGAGCACACAAAATAAAAAATTTTAGGTCCAGTACCTTACCAAAACAACAGAAAACCCGAAAACAACAAAAACATTCTCTCAATTCTCCCAAAGGAGAAACTTTCCCAAGCCACAGCGGATAAACACGAGAAAGCATTTAAAGTTAACAGAAATAAATGCAAAAGAAGGTTCCTATGGATTACCATAGATACACTGGGTGTTAATAGCTTCCTTTTGTATAACCAGACCCCGATCCCCGATCTCTCAGCATTTGTTAAAGAAAACATTTGCGTGCAAGGTTAGTTTTAGATATCTTCCCTTTCCTTTCCAGCTTCATAGGATAAATACAGAAATGAGAAAGTAGCGCCCACATCTAATACGCTACATACTGGACCTAAGATTTTTTTATTTTGTGTGCTCGCTAAGATTTCGCAATCTTATGCCTACGTATTCCCGTAAAGAAATTTGGGAAATCAGAGCAATCTTAGTTCCTCCTATTTCTATGGGAGGAAAGATATTTGGTGTCTTGTTCAATGCCCAAGATTGAATCTAGCTGAGTATTTGTGTCTTGTTCAAAGCCCAAGATTGAAGCTAAAAGGGTGACTGTGAGAAAATTTGTCATCTCTAAACGGAGATATCTCACCTATTCATCACAAAACGTTGAGAAATTGATTATAAGGGAAATTACGTTAACTGGGATGTGTGGAATCCAGCAATGCCATAATTTCCTGTATAAGAGAGATATCATGAAGGAAGAAGCTTTAACTTAGTGTAGAGCAATGCCACTTTTTCCTTTATGAATCTTTCACTCTAAGAGAGGGACATTGGCTTGGATGTATGGAATCCAGAGGCTTGCCACTTATAGTAGTCAGATGAAAGATAAATTTTAGCCATGATAAGGGAAGGACTCCAACTTGGATTTTGAATTAACAAGTGTGCCACTTACAATAATTATATGGACAAAGGTTTTGATTATTTATTTGATATGTGATGTATAGAGGATGTATCTTCCTGCAGAGTGGACTCATGGTCTCATATGAGGGGATGTTAATTTTTGTGTGCCTTGATCAAAGGCCAAGGTTGAAGCTAAAGAAAATGACTCCACTGGGGAGTGTTTTATTTGTCTTGTACAAAACCCAAGATTGAGGCTGACTGGGGAAAATTCTTATATGAAGCCTAAGAGGAGGCTATCTCTTGCTGAGGATTTATGGAAATCCAGGAGCAGGTCCAAATTGTATTGGGGAATCCAAAGGGATTTACTCTTCCTGGGAATCAGGGAAGTGTTGAAGCACCAGATGCCATGAGGCTCTGATTTCATTGGGGATTTGTTGATGGTCAATTGACCATAGCTGGGATGTTTAAGGTGAAAGTTTAAAAACCTTAGAGGTTTTAACTCTTCTGGAGACTGGTGTATTGGTAGAGTGATCAGATTTTTTCCTATACTTTTAAGACACATGAGGGTTTCTGTGTGTTAAGTCCAAAAGGAGACTATGATAAGTGAGACTTTCCAAGTCTATTTGAATGAAACCTAAGAGGAGGCTGAGATTATCCAAGTCTCATTAAGAAGAGATAGACTCTGGTTGGAAAGAGATCTTTCTATAAGGCCTAAGAGGAGCCTGTTGGTTTAAGGGATGAAGATCAACCTTTAGATGATAGGATGTTCTGGAAATTTGACTCTCCTGGGGATTGTGTAACGCCCCGATTTCGATTATTCCAAATTTTGTTGAGTCCTTTATTTAATTAAATGTTAAATTATTCTAGTTATGACTTTGGTGTGATAATATGCTTTTATGCTATGTTATGATGTATTATCTCATTTGAGAGCGTTTTCGGGAATTTTGGACTTAAGGGCATTTTGGTCATTTTATAACTATTAATGAGTTAGAGAAAATTAAGGAAGTAATTTGTAGAGGAAATTTATTAGAAAAGGAATATTGTGTAGAAATAGAAAATAAGAGAATTGGGAGAGAAATAGAATTATGTGGTAAAAATAGAAATGAGAGAAAAAGAAATAGGAATAAGAGGAAGGAAATATGAGAGAAAGAGAAAAAGGGGAAATAGAAAGAAAAAGAAGAGAAAGAAAGAGGAAGAGGGAAAAAGAGAAGAAAAGAGGAAAAGAGTGGAAATCATCAAGAACAAGAGCTAGATCATTTGGAATCCGGGTAAGGGTTAGAAACATTGTTATCTTGTCTATGTGTGTAGTTATGTGTGTGTATGTTTGTGGATTGAAAGATTTTTATGAGTTTTTAGAAAACCCTAAATTGGTGAAATGTTGTGATGATGATCAAAATGTGATTTTGTGTTTATAAATGTGCTTCTAATGATGTTTACATGTTGGGTAATGGTTTGGATGATGTCTATTGGAGTAGGACTGATTTTGATGGGGTTTTGGGTTGGGAGAAAACTCAGAACAACGTTCTGGGAATTTCTGGTATCGCAGGTTCGCCTGGCGAATGGGCCAGCGAGGGCTCACCAGCACTCGCCTGGCGAACGGATGAACATTTCTGGGCACGGGCACTCGCCTGGCGAAGTCCAGCGAGCAAGCCAGCGAAGGTTCGCTGAGTAGTTCGCCTAGCGAACTTTGGGTGTTTTTGATGTTGGTGGTTGCTGTCTTGGTTCGCCAAGGGGTTCGCCTAGCGAACTTTGTGTCTATTTTTAGCTAGTAGTTGGTTCGCTGGAACATTCGCCTAGCGAAGGTTCTAGCGAATGCTCGCGAGAGGGTTCGCCCAGCGAACAATGCTGTTTGTGTAATTTTGTTTTCTGCATAACTTTTGATCTGTGGTTCGGTTTGAGGCGTGGTTTGATGCATTGGAAAGCTATTGAGCTGTACTTTCTTATTATGATGGTTTGGAATTAGTTAGCCGATTTAATAAAGTCTAGAATTCAGGAATAGTGTCATTTACCGACTTTTGTCGTTTTAAATGTGTATATTGGTTGTGTAACATATAATGTGGCATTGATATTAATGTGTATGCCTTGTATGATGTTGTGTAATGATAATGCATGTGATGACATGTTGTGATGATAAAGTGTGGCCGAAAGGCAAATGAATGTGATATGTTGTAATTGGTTTTATATGCATGTTTATGATTACATGTATGTGTGAAAATGAATTGCTTACGTGAAGTTCAATGTATGTTAATTGGTGGCCGTATGACAAGAAAATGCATTGTTGGATTGATTTCAAATGCATGAATAAAGATGGTGAAATAATTCCTATTGATGAATTATATGTGATTGTAAGAGATGAATGCATGACAATGTTTGTATACATGTATGCATTATAAGAATGTCTTGAGTCATTTTGTATGTGAAGCATAATGATGTACATTCTTGTGTTGAGAGATTCTAATGAGAATCCGTTGTAACGTCGTGTGCCCATGTGGGGTGTGAGCGATCCATAAACGTCGTGTGCCCATGTGGGGTGTGAGCGACATATTGGTTCCAAAGGGAATCCGCTATAACGTCGTGTGCCTATGTGGGGTGTGAGCGATGATTATAGACGATCGTGTGCCCATGTGGGGTGTGAGCGATCAGATCGTGTGCCCGTGTAGGGTGTGAGCGATCCATAAACGTCGTGTGCCCATGTGGGGTGTGAGCGACGGGGAACATCGTATGCCCGACAAGGAGTTATAGTGATGTAACAAGCGATGGTTCTAGCAGAGTTCCTGAGTGAACTAGTGATGAGTCGGTACCGCATATGTAATTGCATAGAGTCGTTGTGTCAGTCTCTTGCATTTACATGAATCATGATTGCATTGTTATATGTGGAAAGTCATGATTGATTATTCGTGTGGAAAATGGTGATGTACATTTATGATAAATGTATTGTGCATGTTTGATATGCATTGATAAATGGTTGATTTTATGATTGAGCTTATGATAAGCCTTTGGAAATTGTGGTGCAATTGTGTTGGATGTAGTGAATTGTAAATGATATGTTTTGTGTATAAACGTATGCATTGTATGAGAATAGGTGATTATGTGCATGAACGATATGCTTGGGTTGTGATATATGTTATATAATGGAATTGGTGGGTAATAGTGTATGTGGTAATAAATGTGTTATGTGTATTTTTATGTTGAAATATATAATTATATGCATCGATATTATGATAATGTTTCTTACCCTTCTGCTGTTTTATAATGCTCTATGAGGCATTGCATAGTAGGTTGCTGAAGGTATTTTGTAAAGCTTAGGACTTCATTTCGATTGGTCGGTCGGCTCTGATATGTAGCACCGG